>CM028135.1:770014687-771236250 GCA_016271365.2 Neoceratodus forsteri
ATCTGGAATTGCTAACAACTGGTCGGTGTGCCCAGGGCAGAGGGAAAACTTGATGGTAGTGATTTGTGACAACTGACCACTGCTGGCTATGTGTTTATATGTCTACAATGGACCCCCCCCCCCCCAGAATGCAACACAGCGTCACAGGTTCTAACATGACAGACGGGATTAAGTGCCATTAAAATTGCCTGGTTTCCTGTAGTAACTGCTGCAGAATTCTGAAAAATTGTATTGCATCCTGATGGGCTGCATTGTAAATTTGTGTATATGATATTAAAGAAAAACTACCAAGCAAGGGACTCCAGATTTAAAACAATGCACAATACATAATTATACAACAGTGAAAATCCTCTTGGATAAACTGGCTGTCAAGCATTTATACTTCTCATGCGTTTACCCCCTACCCCCAAACCAGCTACTGCAGATCTCGTTTTGGAGGAACTAAAGAAGACTAATACAACTTAATAAGAAAAAGAATAGAATCATAGAATCTTGACAGCAGAAAAAGACCCTCAGGTCCATCGAGTCTGCCCTCTTCCACCCCTTTATTTATTCCACCCCCTTCTGGTGGCCCACTTCCCGATCCCACACAACCCCATGTGTCTGTCCCATGCTATCTTGAACTCTGACACTGTTCCGGCCTCCACCACCCCCTCCAGAAGCCTATTCCATTCCTATTTCCTCCACCACCCTCTCTGTGAAAAACTGTCCCCTCGCATTGCTTCTGAATCTCCCCCAACCCCGCAGCCTCAAACTATGCCCCCTAGTTACTGCACCTTCCTTCCTCTGGTGTAGACTCCCTGTCTTCACCTTGTTGATCCCCCTGACATATTTGAAGGCTTCAGTCATGTCCCCTCAATCCCTTCTAGTTTCCAAGGAGTACAGCCCCAGTTCCCTACATCTCTGCTCGTACGGTTTACCCTGCATACCCTGCACCATCTTGGTTGCCCTTCTCTGAACCCCCTCTATCCTGTCTATGTCCTTATGCAGATGTGGCCACTAGAACTGGACTCCGTACTCCAGGTGTGGTCTCACCATGGCTTTGTAGAGGGGCATCAGTACCTCCCTCCATCTGCTAGTGATGCCACAGCCAAGACATGCCAGCAGCCCATATGCCTTTCCCACTGCCCTGCTGCATTGGTTTCTCACCTTGAGGTTACTAGATACTATTACTCCTAAGTCCTTCTCCTGCTCCATAACCCTAATGTATCCTGCTTTCAGGTTCTTGTGCCCCAGGTGCATCATGACACACTTTTTGACAATGAATTTTAGCTGCCAAGTCTCCGCCCATCATTCTAAAGTCCTTAAGTTGTGCCTCATATCCTCCACCTCCCCCCCCATGGTGTCCACCCTATTGCAGATTGTTGTATCATCTACAAAAAGGCCCACCCATCCTCTTAGTCCCTCTGCTATGTCACTAATGTAGATGTTGAGAAGGAGGGGACCCAGAACTGACCCTTGAAATACCCAACTTGTCACCTGCCCTGTTCCGGAGTGAACCCCATTAACCACCACTCTCTGGCTTCTATCTGCCAGCCAGTTCTCCACCCACCTGGTTATCCTATCGTCTTCTGTGTGGTATGGTGTTGAATACCTTGCTGAAATCCAGATAGGCCATGTCCACCACCACCCCCCGGTCCATAACCTGCGGCACCCAGTCAAAGAATTCAACCAGGTTTGTCTGGCATGACTTCCCTTTCATAAAGCCATGCTGTCTATAGTCCAGTAGCCCACTATCCTACAGGAAGTCCATCACTCTCTCCTTAAAGAGTGCCTCCATGACCTTCCCCACCACTGAGATGAGGCTGACTGGGTGGTAGTTCTCTTTCATCTCCTTGTTGCCCCCCCTTGTGCAGCAGCACCACGTTTGCCCTCCTCCATTCCTCCAGCACCCATCCTGAATCCAGAAACAAGGGGGAAAAGAAACCAAGGACTCCATGACTCTCCGGGGCCGCAGCTTGGCCTCTGATTGGCTGCAGCTCCTCCTTCCACTCCCTGATTGGCTAAAGCCCTTACGGCTTCTACCATGATTGACTGAAGCTATTATTTGGACTTTCCAGGCTTACGGCTCCTTGTTTAACCTTGTTCTCTATTATTGGGGATTTTTGTGAACTGTTAGGGATTGGGGAAGAATTACAGTGTTTTGTTTATTGCCATTCTGGGATACAAACTGCCTGTTTTCCCTGTATTGAACTGTTTGATTCTTGCATTGTTTGCCACTCACTGCCTATTTATCCTCGCTTCCTCTCTGATTAGCTGCTTCTTGCATTAAATCTCTCTCTCTGTCCTTGCCCTTTCCTGGTACTAGCTCTCAGGACTAATTTCTTTGCCTGCCCGCCCATGCTTTGCCATTTTTACTAGCTCTCTGCCTAAATCTTTGTTTGACTTTCCTCCTACTCCCCCCACAACCAAGGCTTCTAAACTGTTCTGTGGCACCAAAAGTAATTGCCCTCCACTCCACTGTCTGGTTGCCTGCAACACCCTCTCTCTTTGCAAAACTTGGAACCCTCTGAGTCTATTGTCCTTCCCCATGCCCCCTGATTTGGCCCTCAGGCACAGACCAACTTCTTTGTCCTATTTAAACTAACCCCCTGCTTTCTCTTCCCCTCAGGACTAGCCCTTGACTGGGTGCCTCGCCTCTGTCCACAGCTGAGGCTGGTATCTCCAGCCAGCCACTCCACCTTCCTCAGCCCAATGGCAAAGCTTCCTGGCCTGGGTAAGAAACCAAGGACTCTCCAGGACCACAGCTTGGGCTCCAATTGGCTGCAGCTTGGCCATCCACTCCCTGACTGGCCAAAGCCCTTATGGCTTCTACCGTGATTGGCTGAAGCTATTTTTTTGACTTTCTAGGCTTACTGCTCCTTGCTAGACTTTGCTGTCTATTCTTGAGGATTTTTTGCCCTTCCCCGATCCCCCACCCCAGCCTTAATTAAATACACTCTAGCCCCTCCTCTTATCACCTTTCATATAGCCCCATTGGCTGCTGGAAGGGACAGACTATGCCTTACAGCAAAAGGCAGCTAATTCTTTCCTCTCACCCCTGACTCAACAGGTACTATCTGGTGTTGACAATCATCTGCTTCCCCACTGGCACCCTATACAGTGCTGTCACCAGGGGTGATCACCCTTCTGAACCACTCTTAGAAAGTGCAGCATGTTCACTGTACCCAGTTCCTACTATAATGCCAGCCAGGCAAAGATGTAAGCCTCTTCCACTGTCTCACACCTCCAATGATTACACTGCCCCTCAGTGCAACTACAATGCCTCCCACTTTCACTAGAACCATACAGTGCCTCCTTGTATTCACCCTTGTCACCACATTGGGACCTTGTAAACAGCCCATCAAATGTTCTCAGGCTTCCCCTGATGAGGAGGTACTAAATGTGTATGGCACAGTGAGGTCACCCTACCTTGATGTATCCTGCAACATCCAACAACTGCCCACTAGGATCGTTGGTCTGGCTTACTTAACTAATGATCCCTCTATGGTACCACTCCTCAATGGTCTTATAACCTACATTTGTAAAACAAAACCATGAATGCCCAGTAAAAGGCAGTGGCACCTAAATAAAAAAACATATACTGGAATAACTACTTTATCTACTCCTATTCCTACTCCTGATGTTGGGTAATGTGCACCCCAGTCCTGGTCCACCACATGACTCCAGTGTTCAACCACGAAAATCCTCAGGAATTGTGTTCGCTTCTATAAACATATGCAGCCTCCTCCGCAAGATGGACAGCCTGAAGGTCTGGGTCTCTCGTCATAACTCTGATGTGTTATCGGTCGTGAAAACCTGGTTATCCCCAAAGATACAAGTCACTGCCACCGCACTGTCTGGTTACACCTTGTTTAGGTAGGACCGCCTCTCAAAAAGAGGAGGCAGCTGCATCATCTACACTAAAGTCCCTCTCCAGGGACATGTCTTATCCCCTCCATGCAGCAGTGACCACCTCCAAGCATTAGCTATAAAACTGTTCTTAGGGGCACACAACAGAGTGCTTACTCTTATCTCAGCATATATTCCACCTAAAATGGCCACATCCGGAACCAGTAACCTGCTTGAGTACATCAGTTCTCTGAGCATAAACACTGAAATTGTACTACTAGGAACCTTTAATATCAATTGGCTTTCATCTGCCTCCACCCACATCAAGAATACCCTCTCTGCAATCCATTTCTCCCAAATGGTGGAGTCAACCACAAGACTGGCACCAGCACCCTGCTGGTTGGGTGCTCACCAACTGTTCTGCACATATCACCAATCTCACTGTTCTCCCTGACACTTTGAGTGATCATTCCCCTGTCAAATGCAATTGGAATAACAATTACTGAAAACCCCACACCAGAATCATAAAGAACCACCTGCTCCTAAAAGGCCACCTCCATCAGCTAAAATTAGACCTAAAACTTCAAGACTGGACAGACCTGTATGACACCAATTATGTGGATACAGCCATGAACATTTTTGTATCAAAATTCAATGCCGTCTGCGACAAACACACACCAGTTACCACAAGAAAAGTCAAAGGGCCTTTTAATCCCCAGATCACCCCAGAAATTCTGGAGCAACTTGCCTCAAGAAATCATCTCTGGCAAAAAGCACAAGCTCAGGACACTGCAGCAAACATTCAGCAATATAAAAAGGCTAACAATGACTGCATGAAAGCAATCTGCCATGTAAAAAGCACTTATTATAAAGAAGCACTCACTAACTCATGGAACAGCAGCAAGTCATTCTGGGCCAGCCTAAGTGATATCACAGGTAAAGACCCCAAAACTGCCCCTTCTGTGCTCACAGTCGATGGTGCGCCAACACTGGACCCTCTGCTTATTGCCAGCTCTCTGAACCACGTGTTCACTGACCTAAGTAGTGTGCTCCCAATGGACTTCTTCTATTCCCCTAACCCAAGGGTCCCTGAGCGAATGCCTGCACAACCCCCGCACCAGCCACTTTTCTGCTTCAAAGAAGTATCTGAAACAGATGCAAGGAAATACCTTGAAAAGGCACTCAGAAAATCAAGACACAGCGGGGACTCCCTGGACTATAAATGTTTTCACCTGACACTAAATGAACTCCTAGGACCACTAACCAAAATAATTAATCTGTCCCTCTGCCACTCCCAATTCCCCCAACACTGGAAATCTGTAACAGTTACCCCCGTACACAAAAGTGAGGGACCGGACCTTACATAGTAACCACATACCAATTCCCATACTCCCGCCACTCTCCAAGGCTCTTGAACAGACTGTGGCTGACCAGATGTTGGAATACTTTAACCAACACTGACTTCAATATCCACAGCAACATGGGTTACGGGGCAGCCACAATACCATTATGGCCTTACTCAAGTTTATCAGATTCATTCATATCGCCATAGACCATGGTCACCTGGTAGGGGCAGCCTTCATTGACCTATCAAAGGCATTTAATACAGTGCATCATGTGCTCCTCCTTGAATAGCTATTTGGAATTGATCTTGCCCCAGAAACCGTGAGCTGGTTCAGCAACTACTTAAGCCACTGCTCCCAGCAAGTCAGGATTGGGGATGTCCTCTCAGACAGCCAGCCTGTCAAATCTGTGTACCACAAGGGTCAGTTCTGGGACTTCTCCTGTTCAGTGTATTCCTAAACAATCTCCCAGCCTCATTTCACTGTCATATGCTCCTATATGCCGATGACATGGTCATTTTTACCAGCAACCTGCACCCTGAATTTCTTGAGGCAGATCTGCAAAGAGGCTTTGCATCTGTGGAAAAGTGGTTCAAAGAACAAAGGCTGGTTATGAACTATAAAAAGACTAAGACCATGCTGTACTCCACAGCACAAAACAAGCTCAAAAACTACCACCTGACAATAAGGAATGACAGCGGCACCACACTGGAACTAGTCCCTCATTTTAAATACCTGGGGGTAACAATAGAATCCTCTCTGTCCTTCTCCCAGCATACTAATATCACTGCAAGGGCTATCAATACAAGAATCAGGATCCTCTACCAGCATAGACACTGTCTAACTCACAAAGCACTAAATCTGGCAATCAGCAACTCTGTTGTCTCCCTCATAGATTATGGACTGGCTGTCTATGGATCTGCAACTGACACTGCCCTTCAACACATTGCAGTTGCCTTAAACAAAGCCTGCCATCTACTCATATGTGCACCGAGACTCACCCACACCTGTGACCTTTATACTCGGGCTGGCTGGCTTCAACTGAATGACAACATCTGGTATCAAACCTGCCTAATAGCCAAAAAAGTCTCTTTAAAACTGCTTCCATCTGGGGTTCAGAACCTGCTATCTCTGCCTTTGAGGACCAGACTTATCAGAAGCTCCACCACTCAAGTGTTCCATGTACCCAGATACTGCACTGCCATGGCACAACGTGCATTCTCACACTGTGCAGCCCTCTGGGTAAACGCGTTGCCTCCAGACATCTCAGGCACATCAACAATTGTATCTTTTAAATACAGACTATGCCATTACCTGTTTGACTCGAGCAACTGTATGTGCCCCCGCTAAGCCACTGCAAGCAGCAGTAAACCACCAACAGCACTTAATCCCCTCCGATATCTGTTCTGGATCGCCCAACCACAGCACTTCTACTACCACCCTACCCCCATCCTTCCTGCTTCTCACCCTGTCCTATATGCCGTGCCCCTGCAGACCTCCCTCCCCCTTTGTATCCACTCCTCACTGTCTGTTTTCTCATCTTGACGCAGGCATACATTGTACAATGCCTCAGCACACCTTACCCACTGCCTTATGTTTGTAATTGCTTGTACCTCATATGTGTATTGTCCCCAGTCTTTGTATCTGAACCTTTTAAAGAGCATCTGCTCATAGGTGTTTTCCAAGGTCTCAATAAATAAAATTTTTTTTTTTTTTTAATTTCTTTAAAAATAAATAAATAAATAAATAAATAAGAGACAAGTTTAATAGCCTCATCAGCGGGGCTGCCAACTCTTCCTCCAGCTCCCAGATTACCCTTGGGTGCAGCCCATCCGGCCCCATGGTCTTATCCACCAGCAACCTGCCTAATTCCTCCTTAACTCTCTCTACACCGAAAGGACTTGTGTCTACCCCTTTGTTCCCCTCCTCCTCCTCCTAAGCACTGGCCCCCTGCCCTCCTCTTCCTCCTCCATAAAAACTGAGCAAAAGTGCTTATTTAGCTCTTATCCCCTTCAAATTGTGTCCCACCCTTCTCCCTCAACCTTGCTGTCTCCTGCTTAGCCATTCTCCTGTCCCCCAAATATCCAAAAAACATTTTGTCCCTCTTTTGGCCCATTTGGCTATTCCCTTCTCTGTCTCTGCCTTTGCCCTCCTTATTTCCTTCCTTACTAGCCTCCTCTTCTCCCTATAAGCCTCCTGTCCTCTTCTTTCTGTATTCACTTATATGTCCTGAATGCCCTCCTCCTGTCCCGTACTACCCTCGCCACCTCCCATGTGAACCAAAGTGGTCTCCTCCTTCTTGTGCTCTTCCTTACCCGCATTATGCACATTTCAGTCGCTTTCTGCACCTGGTCCCTTATAAAGCCCCATAGTTCCTCAACATCATCTATCCCCCTCCATGCCTACCATTTCCTCCCTCACTAGCCAACTCATCGAGTCAAAGTCTGCGATTTTGAAGTCCCAAACTGTTGTGGTCGTACATCTTACCTCCCTCCCTGCTCTAACCCTGAACCTAACCATCATGTGGTTACTGTTGCCCAGTGCTTCTCCCACCTCCACCTCCTCCACACTCTCCCCATTTGTTAAGACTACATCTAGCAAGTTGTTGCCCCTCTTTGGATCCCTGACCAATTGCTGCAGGAATGCTCCCTGTAGCACCTCCAGAAATTCCTTGCTTTTGGCCAAGGTGGCATCTAGGATGGACCACTCCACATCTGGGAGGTTTAGATCCCCCACCAGAAGTGTTTCTCCTTTGAGAGCCATCCTTTCGATTGCTTGCACCATTTGCCTGTCCTCTTCTTTCCCCTGCATAGATGGTCTGTATACTACCCCTAGCCTTAGGCATTCCACTGTCCTTTTGCTCAGCATGACCCACAGGAGTTGTCGCCCCTACCTCCTCTTGCCCTTTCATGGCCCTGATACCATCCTTGATGTATACATCCACACCCCCCTTCCTGTCTCCCCTGTCCTTTCTAAACAGTTTGTACCCAGGGATTGTTGTCTCCCATATGTGATATTCCGTCCACCACGTCTCAGTGATTGCAACTAACTCCAGTCCCTTGTCCTGTATGATGGCTTCTAAGTCCACTATCTCATTCACTAGGCTCCTAGCGTTCACTACCAAACCCCTCCACCAATGTCCCCACCCCCACCCCCTTGCCCATAGGTGTGTCGGAACCCGATATGTTACCCTTATCCTGGGGGAGGCCTAAAGCCCACCATTTCTTCTGATGTCTGGTATGGCTTTAATCCTAACCCTCCTCCCTTGCTTAGTTTAAATTATATGTTTTTTCTATGTACTCCCCCAATCTACACTTCAGTATAGCTGCACCTTCCCTGTTTAGGTGCAGCCTGTCTGGGGCGAAGAGACTCTCTTCCTCCCATGCGGCCCTCCAGTCCTCTTCTAGCCCTTACCCCATCTGTTGACACCATCTCTCTAGCCAACCATTGAACTCTTTGATCCTTAGCTTCCTTTCTGTGCTACCTCTCGGCACTGGTAACACCTCCAAGAAATCTATGGATCAAAAGCTCAGGCTGCCGCAAAATCTAGCAAGTGCCTTAAATCTTGCCTGTATCTCCATCAGACTGTCCCCTGACAAGTCATTTGTCCCGGGTGGAAAACCAGGTTTGATTTTTCCATCCTGTTGCTGACCCCAAGAGGGGATATGATGTATTACATCTTGTGCTGTCATACCTAGCAAGCCTTCCACTCAGGCTGCACTATTCTTTCCTCAACACTTGATACCTTTTATGATAGAGACTCCTATTAGCAGGACTCTGCCCCCAGCACCCCCCACCCCATTTAGTCTATATTACAGACCCTCTTCTGCAAGTTACTGGTCTCATTTTTACTTCCCGATCTCCCCCTCATCCACCTTTTCCGACTCCTCTCCCTGTCCCCTGAACCCTTCTTCCTCGGCTACTCCTCCCTCTCCCATCCTATCGGCTTGTGTTTTCATGACTCTCGCCCCTGCCCCCCCATTGATCAGTTTATCACCTTTGATCCATATTCCTGTCACCTCCCTGTCTTCAGATACCTTCAATGAATGCGTAGCCTCATTAATCTCTGTCATGGTATATTCCCCAAGGCCATTGCTTCCTTTAGTCTCCTGTGTTCCTCCAAACTCTCTCTCTCTTCCCTCTTTTCCCTCCAACTTCCTCTGCTCCCCTTTGCTGCCCCTCAGCTTTCCCCTTGACACCTGCTGTTTTGCCCTACAGGTGTCAATAAATTAATAAACCAACATCTGTTTTTTGCATGAATCAAAAACTGGCTTTCATACCAGAACAATTATCAACTCATAGACCTAATGACATTGAGTCTGCAAAAACCTTTAAATATCTTGGAGCTGTTCTTATCAACAGATCTCATTAGTCAGTCACATATTTGCACAAAAAGGTTAGTCAGAAATGTGTTTCCTATATAGAAACAGGGAATTGCTGACAAAGGATACTAAGATCACAGTTGCCAAGCAAGTCATACTCCAATCCCTTGAAAATGGATATAATTTGCTGCTTGACCCAACCAAAAACATGCTGTCAAAATATGAAGTTATCTTCAATAACTTACATTGATTTGCTTCTGGATTGCCTAATAGAACTCACAAGTGCTCGCTGTATAAATAATTAAATTTTCTACCTCTGGCTTTAAGAATTCAATTAAAATATTTAAGGTTAATGTACCAATCATTAATATCATCAGCCTATCATCCTGGCAAATAAATTGCAAACTACTTACTAAAGGTTGTCAAAAAGACGTTAAAAACAATAGACCAATTGCCATTCTATCTGTGCTGAACAACTCCTGGAAAAACTGGTTTCTGTTCAGCTAACTAACTACCGAAATAATTATAATATTCTATCACCTGCCCACCAGGGGAGTAGCCAAGATTTCAAAACCTGAAGGCCCAAGCATTAGTACATGCTGTGTAAAGCAGATTGGTATTCATGGCCAGCTAAGTCAAGGCAGATTTAGCTACAATTCTTTAATCCAAATGAAGGTCTGGGCCTTCAGGCTGTGGCCTAGCTACTCTCCTGCCTGCCCAACATGGCTTAGTACATTTACTGCAATGGTTAAACTCACAAATGATATTTCCATGGTCATGGACAGTAGCAAGCTTACTGGTGCTGTTTTCCTTGATTTGGCAAGGCATTTGACCTTCTTGACCACATACTCCTATGTGCTAAACTGCATGACCTAGGAGTCTCCTCCTCTGCACTACCATGGTTTGGAAATTACCTGAATGTCAGAAAACTGCTAGTGAAATTTGAATTGGATGGTTTCAGCAGAGCTCCCAACATGGCTGGTGTGCTAAAGGTATTCATATTAGGTCCATTACTTCTCTACAAGAAACAAAAAGGTGAAACCTGCACTTGAAATTTGGCATATAAATACTTTTATTAAAGTGTAGACATGCCCCTGTTGTAATGGAGGGCTGCACATCTGCACTGTTGAGTGCAGGTTTCACTTTCTTGTTCCTTGTTTAGTGTACTGGTATTTGCATTGCAGAGTGTGGCTGTACATTAGGGCTGTTCATTCTTCCCCGTTACATCTCTCCCTTTATTTATTTATTTAAGAGTTTTATCAGGAAGGCATACTGAGCAGGGTACCACTCGATTCCAGATGCACCCTGGGAGTGTGGGGGGAAGGGAGAAATACAGTAGAAATGCATATTGCAATACATTCATGTATACAGAGTAGTCAATAGCAGAAAAGTAATACAAATGAATAGACAACAGCAGACATGACTACTTGGACCTCAGCAGTGCACGTTGCATGAGCATGTAGTGGAGAAGTGTGCCTTGAGTAGTGAGTTGAGGTGAGGTGTGCTGGTGGAGTGCCTAATATCAACCGGCAAGGAGTTCCATAAGTTTGGCATCCGGTAGCTGAAGGCCGCCTGACCGGAAGTGGTGGACATGTGGGGAATGTAAAGAAGCCGGGAATCAATGTTCCTGAGTGAGTATGCTGGCGGGGCTAGAATTGCTAGGGTGGCCACAAGGTAGGAGGGGAGCGAATGTGTCCAGAATTTCGCAGTTTCCGATTGTGGAGAGATGGAAGGTCTAAGGAACGGTAGAGTTTGCAGTGATGGGTTATGGGGGAGCAGTCCAGGGCAAAATGACAGAAAGAATGGAAGAGAGGATCAAGTCTGGCTAGGGAGGACTTAGGGGCTATACTGTAGACTATATCCCCGTAGTCCAGGATTGGGAGGATCATCTTTTGAACGATTACTAGGTGCATTGGCAGGGGGATGCAACTTTTATTGTGGTATAACGCACCCAGCATGGGGTGCAGTTTCTTATGTATCTCATCAATTTGTGCAAAGAAGTCAAGATGCTGGTCTAATCAGACCCCAAGGTATCTGAAGGATGTACAAGCTTCAAGGGGGGGAGCCATCAAGAGTGTGGAAAGTGGTGGTGGTGGGAAGACGGGAACATTTTGCCCGTGTGCCAAATGTTAGGGAGAGAGTTTTCTTGGGGTTTAGAAATAGCTGATGAGAACAAAACCAGCGTTGGACATTGTCAAAATCCTGCTGGAGACTGGCAGCTACTGCAGAGGGGGATGGGCCAGAGGCATACAGTACTGTGTCATCTGCATACATGTGAATGGACGTATGAGGGCAGGCCAAAGGCAGATCATTGAGGAAGATGGAAAACAACATTGGGCCTAGGATAGAGCCTTGGGGAACCCCGGTAGTGACAGGGAGTGAGGTGGAAGTGGCTGAACCAATATGGACTGATTGGGACCTGCCTGCCAGGTATGACTGGAACCAGCTGGTGGCAGGTCCAGTTAGTCTGCCGAGGGCGAGCTTGGACAGTAACAGGGCATGAGAGACCATGTCAAAGGCCTTAGCCAGGTTGATGAAGATAGCCGCAGTGATTCCCCCTTTATCCATTCCCGTGAGGATGGTGTCAGTGAGTCGGAGGAGAGAGGTAATGGTGGAGTGAGATTTCCTAAAACCAGCCTGGTATGGAGTGAAGAAGGAGGTGGAGTTGAGGAAGTGGGAGAGCAGAGAGAGCACAAGGCGCTCCTGTATTTTGGCTAGAATGGGGAGAAGCGAGATAGGTCAGTAGTTGCCCAGGGAGGAGGGATCGCCACCTTTGTGGAGGGGGATGACTGTTGCATGTTTCCATTTAGATGGGATAGAACCATGTCTGAAGGGCAGGTTAAAGAGAGCGGCCAGTGGACTGGCTATGGCTGGGGCAGATAGATGGAGCATTTTGGAGTCCAGTCCCAAGGGGCATTTACCTTTGGAGGGATTAAGTGGCCAAAGTGCTTTTAATACCTCTGTTGGTGTAACAAGGCAAAAAGAGAAGTGGGAGGATGGGGATATGGCTGGAGTATCTGGGGTGGGGGCCTGGGGTGAGAGGATAAAAGAGAGGACATACAGCTTGTGAAAAAGGAGTTAAGTTCTGTGGCCACAGTGCTCAGTGCAGTGATAGTGATACCTGCTAAGTTGAGGGCTGGTGTAGGGGGTTGGGCTGGAGGGGAAAAGAGGGATTTAATTGACTTCCAAAATCGAGCTGGATGAGTAAAGTTATTGTGGGAGGAAGACTTGAAGTAATTAGATTTGGCCTGACAGATAAGCCTCGTGCAGGCATTCCACAGCGAGCTGTAGTGTTGAAGTGCCATTTGAGAACCTGTTACCTTGTAGGTTTTCCAAGCTTGGTCCCTGACTAGAATTTGATCTAAGAGATTGGCGGTCACCCAGGGTAGGTGAGCACCCCTTACTCTGGATCTTCTGAGTGGGGCATGGTAGTCCCAGATAGCAAGGCATCTGGACATGAAGAATTCGAGGGCAACATCAATGGAGGGAGCCTGTGAGATGTAGGACCAGTCGATATTATTCAGGTAGTTTAGGAGCATTGTCTGGTCCAGGGATTTATATGACCTAGTGTGTAGTGTACGGGGGGGGATGGGGCCTTAGGTCTGAATATTTTCCGCACCAAGTATATCATGTGGTGATCATTGAGAGAATCCAGTAGGAGTCCAGAATCAATAATGCGATGTGGGTGGGAGGTTAGGGCCCAGTCCAATAGAGTATTTTTCTTGGATTTGTGGTTGAGGCGAGTGGGTTCGGTTATTAGCTGGGACAGGTTTAGAGCATTTACTTGGCTTCGTAATTTGGAGCTAGCACTGGAAAGCCAGTTCAGGTTGAAATCCCCAAGGATATGTAGCTCACCCCCAGCCACGAGGGACCTTAGGGTGCCCAAGTGGTCTAGGACGACAGGCAGCAGGGTGTCCGTGGAGCAGTAAAACCCTGCTACATATAAGAGAATTAAGTGAGGGAGAGAGATTTTGATTAGTAGGGAGTCTATTGACAACATGGGTGTGGAAAGCTTGATTGAGGTGAACTGGAGCTTGGAGGAGATGAACATGGCAGTGCCACCATCCTTCCTTTTGCCCTGACAGTCCTGCCGAATGAAGGAGTAGCTAAGTATAGAGGAACTCTGCATCCAGGTTGTGGGGCTTCAGCCAGGTTTCTGTAATGATTAGGATATCGGGGCACAGGGATAGGATGCTTGTTTGTAGGGCTGCGAGTCTGTTCAGAATGCTGCATATATTTAAATATGCTATTTTGAAACCTCTTGGTAGGTGGTTTGCAGAGGGGGAGAGGTGTCCATTGGGGGGGGGGTTGGACCAGGGTTTCGTTCAACGTCCCCGGCTAGGAGGAGCAGTAGAGTAAATAGTTATTTTGCTAGGTGCATGGCCCATTGTGGATTGCGGCGGATAGGGAGTTGCAGAGGAGTACTCGAAGTTGGCAATGAGTTGATTGGTGAGGAGACATTTAAGGCTGACAACCCGGCATGAAAGGAGGGAGGGAGGATGGCAGCTCTCCAAGTACCCAGTTCTGCCAGCAATATAAAGGGTGATGCACAAGGGTGGAGGAAGAGTGGTGAGGTTGCTTGGCAATCACAGTGATGAGTGCTAGGGAGCTTTGCTGTTTTGGGTAGGAGGAGGGTGGGAGGGATGATATGGTTGTGAGTAGGCAGACTATAGCTAGAAAAAGTGGCAGCATTTTAAAGTGTGTTTGGGCAGCAGCTGCTCTAGGGCAGCCACTAGTGTTGGATGTGTATAAGAAGCAAAATGGAAAGTGGGCTGATTGGTTCAGGCAGTCACAAGGGACAGCCTATATAACTAACAGCTCACCAAGGGTGGTGGTGGGGGAACAGCCGGTGTAGAGCGCCGGTGGGGGCCAGGCTCGGGGGAGGGCAGGAGATCCTGACCACCCTCACGACCACCTGGAGCTGGGGAGAGAAGAAAACAGGAACAATTATATCAAGTAGGGAGAAGGAGGAGCTGATTTACAGACACAAAGAATTACATGCAGTAGGAGGCTCCCAAACTCAAATTACCTCTAGTTCTAATGAAAAATTTAGTTCCTGAATTCGAATTAAAGCTTAGGAATTTGTATTAATTTTCTTTACTTAAGTGAGCACCAAAATCCGAATTAAATTAGGGGACAATTAAGGGCAGCAGTAGCTCCGAGTTGGTGGTGTAAATTTACATCGAGTGCAGGAAAATATATTAAGGAAATTTAAAGCTGCTCTCAGCCTCTGTAGCCCAGTAGCACAGCTTGGTAGAAGGTGCATTATCTATCGCACCTTCTTACAGCACTCCGAGTCTCCACCCATGGGTAATTCCGGCACTTCCTCTCAGGCTGATGCACAAAGGAAATCTTTTAGAATTGAAATCCGATCCCTCATCCCTGCTTCCGTCTCCTCCCCTGTCTTTCCCAGACTCCTCAGTTTTCTTTGTGCATCACTCCAGGCTGGTCACAGATTTTTGGCTCTGTGCCATATAAGGTAAGAGATAGTTTCTTTTTATATCCTAGTCGCTAGAGAAAATAATTGTCCTGCAAATATATTAATATTGTTTAAAGTCAAGTTGTCGGAAAAATGCTTGTATAGCAATTTTGGATGATGTTTGGGTCATGCCCCATTGCTGGATAAACTCGGGGACTTCCCTTCCTCAGTACACCTTGTTCTGCTGAGGAAAGGGAGATCCTACAGCCAGCTTCCCCCCGGTTTACCTTGTTCAGCCGGGGAGCAGAAGCTAGTGTGACCCTCGGGTGTTGCTTTCCGTTAGAATGGCTACAGCCAGCTGCCCCCCGGTTCACCTTGTTCAGCCGGGGAGCGGAAGCTAGTACGGGCCTCTGGTGCTGTTTGTTGCTGCCGAGTTACTTAAAATGCCCCACGTTCGCCTCGCGGTTTACCTTGCTCAACCGCGAGTGCGAGCCCCCAGAGAAAGGAAGCGCATGCCTACCTGCCTCCCCCGATCTACTGCTGCTGCCCTCCGGAGAGCTCTCCTTGTTTCTCCGCAGACGCCGGCCGCCAGTCCCTTCCACACGGCGTTCTGAGGTCTTGGAGAGACGCCATGCTGCCTGCTCTCCTCCCTGGTCTCGAAGGCCCATGCTCTCGCGAGACCACGCTGCCCTATCAGCCTTTTCCTTTTAGCTTAGCCTAAGATGGCGGCGCCCTGTGCACTCTCTCCCTCTACCAAAATGGCGGCGCGAGGCCTCGGTTTTCTTAAAGAGGCAATGCAGAATTTTAAATACAGGTAAAAAATTTAAAGGGGCAATGTGCTTTGCAAGTTAATGGAAATGCCCCAATACATCATTTTTGCAATACAATGGTCTCTTTTAGTGAAATTACAAGCCTTTATGCTGTCTGGAGACAGAAACACAAGGACAGAAGATATTTGGTACAAATCCTGAACCATTTAGGTTCCAGGATTATAAATCCTAAAGGCATCGTATTTAAACAGTTTTGTTATAAAATAATGTTTTCATTACGATGCTGACCATCCTTTATATCTCCTCCCCCTATCACATTGTGTTTTTCAGAGGAGATAACATGTCTTCAAGAAGGATTTGCAGAAAATGCCCCCACATTCTTTTAACCTCCTACCAGGGAGACCTTTGTTCCCTATGCATGGTCAACGCAGACCCAGGTTTATTCAATCCAAATTCTGGGCCCACAGAGGATGACATTTTACAGGACAGTGCTTCCACTTCTTCGCAGAGTGTGGTAGTCCAGCTGTTCCAAAAACTTTTGGACAGAATGGATGCCTTGGGAGCAGACAAACGATCCAGGTCTCCAGAGAAACCCCCTCCACCTAAACGTCATAGAGGCCCCCCTCTTCCAAACACAGAGGATGGGTCCGAGTCTCCAGACTCGGGGGACGAGGAGCCAGAGGAGGAGGCGGAGCCCGAAGAAGACATGGCCAACCGGCTATGCCCCTTCGACTCCCATCCATGAGATCATTAGGGTAGTGTGTGAAACACTACGAATCAACGAACCCGTACAGGAGCCAGACAATAGACTGGACCCCTTAGTGCGGGACAGGAGCTGCCACCACCTTTTTTCCATTTTGCCCAGCCCTGGATAGTATCCTGGCTAGGGAATGGGAGGCCCCAGACCCAATAAAGACAAGGGAAAAAGGGACATTTGAGAAAAGATATCCACTAGCACAGGAGAAAGAGAAGTCTTGGGCTTCCGCCCCAAAAGTCGACCGCGAGGTCTCTGCCCTGAGCAACAAGATGGTACTCCCTTCTGAATCAGCTTCTGCCTTGAGAGACCCCATGGACAGGAAGGTGGATGATATAGTCCGGAAAGTACATGACATGCTGACCATGAACATGAGAGCTTCCTTGGCAGCCACTTATTCCTCCAGAGCGGTCCTTCGATGGCTGGAAGCAGTTCGCCCGGATATCCCTGAATCGCGCGCACATGGATCTACCTTGGATTACGCTATCCAACCCATTAAGTACGTGGCAGATGCAGCCCAAAAGGGCCCATCTCAACTGCTGTTTAAAATAAAGCATGCAGTGCACAAATGAGAGCAGCTAAATACAGTACAGTGTTAAAATTAGGCAGCACAATCCCTTTCCCCTTCTTTCTAGCTCACTCCTCCCCCATGCACTGATGTTTTATTACATCTGTATAGGAGAGTGCAGAGGCATGTTCCATTCACTTCTATGGAGCATCATTTCTTATGTGGATGTACTGATTTTAAATTGGGTTTTGGTAAAGAGTGATGCCACAGTCAACTAATAAAGCTCTTGTTAGTTGTACCCAGGCATGGAACTTTAACAAAACATGATTTAAAATTGGTAAGTCCGCTTTAGAAATGATGCTCTATAGAAGTAAATGGAGCATGCCTCCATGCTCTCCCTATACAGACATCATAAAATGTCAGTGCACAGGACCAGAGTGGGCTAGTAGGAAGCAGAAAGGAATCGTACTGCCAGCCCCTCGGGGACAAATCACAATCCCTTCTCTTCCTTTGGGGGCCAAACAGAAAAAATATTTAACATCACAAAGGAGCTTCCATTCAGGTAAGGGAGCTTCCTGTTCTTTGTTGAATTTTTAAAGCACCGAGAAATGTCAGGCAAGGTGCTCTTTAATAAACAATTATACACAGTGCCACTGGTTTTCAGTTTTACCGGAAAACCTAGTAAAACTTTGGAAATTGGACTGCCTGCACTATGGTAATAACAGAATTACACAGAATTTGGCATTTATTACCAGCTCAGTAAATCTACACAGCCTGTTTTTTTCTTATAATTGTTTCCTGTACTATTTTTGGTTTGCTTCATTTAATGCTCTGTATTTATTCTGATTATTTATGCACATACTAAAAGAATGACAGCAGAAACCCAGTGAAATCCAGAAATTAGATTTACAGTCACTGGTGCAATTGCCAGAATTTCAAGTCTTGAAATTGGAATTGAATTACTTTAATCACCATACAGTAAATCAGTGACCTTCATCATAAAATAACAGCACCATTAAATTAAAATTAAAAACATTAAGATATATACGGGATACATGATGGGCAGGAGTGTGATATGGAAAATATTATCACTCCTGTGGAGTGGGATCTGGATACTCATGAGTGCCAAAGGCATGAGTGAGAGTATCCAGAGCTCACTCTGCAGGAGTAAGAATATTTTCCATATCACACTCCTGCCCATCATGTGTGTTATTTATACAATGGGTTAGGAGCTTCAGAAGTATTATTATGTTTTTCTGTGTTATTTTCTTGTACCTGTATGCTGTCTGCTCTTTATGTGTGTGGTCTGAGTGTGTGTGAGTTTTTTGAATGGGCTTGGAGTCTCAGAAACACTATGGGAAATAGGTGAGTGTATTTTGCAATGCTAATTGAGTTAGTTGCAGGTAGCAGTGAGAAACAAACTGTTTTTTGAAGCAGTGTCATTTAGAATGCAGACTGTAGCAAAGCTGAGATCAGCATAGTAACAGGCTGGGAGTCTCAGAAACACTATGGGACACAGGTGAGTGTCTTTTGCAATGCTGATTGAGTTAGTTGTAGGTAGCAATGAGAAACAGAAACTGTTTTGTGAAGCAGTTCCATTTAGAATGCAGGCTGTAGGGAAGATGACATCAGCAGAGTGTGATAACATTTATTTTAACTCTGGTGGTGTCATCACCATTTATCACACTGCAGTGGAAATAACTGAGGTTATCACACTGATAGCCCTTCCCCACCATTGTGTGTGTGTGTGTGTGTGTGTATATATATACAGTATATATATATATATACAGTATATATATATATATATATATATATATATATATATTTATTAGTCCAGCAAGAATTAATTAGCAGGTCCATAGGCTATTTAAAAAAAGATGACTTCTCAGGCCCTGTTTACATGTATCTACCGAGAGGGAACTCCTAAGATGGTAAGGTAAGGAGTTCCGAATTGCCAGTACTACTACCAATACAGCCCTGTCACTGGATTGTATCAGACATGATCTCAGGATGGCTAGCTATAACTCTTTGGTGGACTGGAGAGAGCAGTTGGGAGCATACCAGGCCAAGAGGCCTTTGAGGTAGGCTGGGTCTGAACCATGCAGGGCTTTGTATGTTAATAAAGCAATTTTAATAGTTGTTCACCACCTAACTGGAAGTCAGTGCAGCCACTGCAACACAGGAGCACTATGATCTGTATATGGCACCTCCGCTACCATCCTGGCTGCATTCTGCACCAGCTGCAAGTGACATACTAAACACTCAGAAAATCCTTAGGTATAGAGCAATATGGTTATCTAGTCTTGAGGTTATGAAGCCGTGTACTAGGGTTGCCCGGTTCTCTTGCACTAGATGGTGTCTAATCCAGGAGATATTCTTAATTTGAAAAATCCACTGTGGACCACAGTTGACATCTGATGTTTGAGTGTTAGACGTAAATCCACTGTGACTACCAGATTTCTGACCTTATCCACATCTTTCAGAAATATGCCATTCAGAAATGGAATCCTGAATGCATCATATCATCTAGCCAACCCTTGAGGACCTAGTTCTAACAGCAACAACTCCACCTTGGTTGGATTGAAACTCAGCCAGCTAAAGGCCATCTAATCAAGGATTTCTTTGAGACAACACTCCAGCACACTGACCGCGTCTCGCCCATCAGATGTAAAAGACATGTACAGTTGAGTGTCATCTGCACAACTGTGAAAACTCACCCTGTGCTGTTTGAAAAGGTGCCACAGCTGCAACATATATACCGCAAAAAACATGGGGACAGAATCAAACCTTGGGGAACACTACAACTGATGGCAACTGACTACAACAAGAATGCTTCCATCACAACCTGCTGCGATCTGTCAGTCTGGAAGGACTCAAACCACTTCAGTGTTGTTCTGGCAAGACCCCCCATATTCCCCAAGATACTCTATCAAACCCCATGGTCCACAGTGTCAAATGCTGATGAGAGATCAAGGAGAATGGTAACTGAACATGCCATCCCATCTCTTGCTAACAGCAGATCATCAAACCTGACAGTCGCATTTTCTGTACTGTGGTGTGGCCTGAAACCCAAATGGAGTGGCTCATAGATGTCATAACACTCGAAATGAGCCTCCAGCTACTGCATCAATATCACGTTCTCAATAACTAGTCCTCAAAAAGGAAGATTCGAGACTGGTCAGTAGTTTGCCAACACATCTGGGTCAAAAGTTGGTTTCTTTAAGAGTGGTCTCACCATGGCTTTTTTTCAGAGCCAGTGGGAAACAGCCCTCTGTTAGGGAACCCTGGGCTGTGCTGGCAAGCAATGGACCCAGAGCTACCTGGCAGTGGACCAACAATCTGGTGGGCCCTGGGTCTGAAACAGAGTAAGTGGTGCACAGCGCTGCTACCATGTTGAGCACATCCTCCATAACAACTGGCTGGAACTCACTCCAGATCCACAAAGTGCCTTAATGTCTTTCTGTTAGACCACTACTGGCCCCCAACAAGCCACTGTTGAGATCCCAGCTCAAATGGAGGACACTCTGTCCAGAAAGAAAAGCCAGTCTCCTCACATTTTTCTTGAGACAAACCTCCTCTGGTCTGTAGACATCAGAGCTAAGCAACCTGTCCACAGTGCGGAAGAGTTGAGCGGGCCTATTTCCTCCTGAGGTAATAGCCAGTGTCAGAAACTATGCCTTTCTTCAGATTATTAACCTCTGTAGTCCTTATAAAGAGTCTTCAGAGCTACCCTGCCATCCATCGAGCCAGACCTCCTCCAGGAATGCTCCAACTTCTACTCAGTTGCCTTCAAGGACCTCTGCTCTTCGTTATTTATTTATTTAACTTTTGTTTACCAGGTAGGTGCTACGAGCCAAGGCCCTTTTTCAAGCATGACCCGGGACCATAAACAGTCAGGTTGTTACATAAACATGGTTAAATACAGACACCACATCAAATTAACACAATGCAATAATACAAATCCATCATGTAAAACAATCACATTGTAGTTGACTTAGGAGATAATATTTCAACTGAGTTTTAAAAACATCATACAGTACCATGGAAAGCTGTGATGGGAGGTCAGTGGGTGGACACAGATCAGTGCAATTGAACCGAGCACCACAGTAATGGCCAAATTATAGCCATTCACAGCAGCCACAATGCCTCAATCACATGTTGCTTCCAAGCCCAAGAAGTTCAAAACTGCCAGGAGATTTTCCTGTGTCAAAGCACGTCTGGGAAAGTATTGGATCACATCCACCAGGGGAATGGTTTTCAGAGGACTCCTGCAAGAAATCCAACAGCATGGTGATCTGACCACCCTACTGGATCTATTCAGATGTCAAAGATATGCAGCCCCTACGAGAAGTTGGGTCCAAGGTGTGGTCTGTTCCTGGGTGGTGGAGTAAATGGCAAGGCAAGGCAAATTTTATCTGGCACCCAATCCCTGAGGCTCTGGGTGCCTTACAATAAAAGGCAGGTAAATACAGCACAACACACAATAAAACTAAAATAAATGCATAAATAAGTCTCAGCATGACTAAAACATGTCATAAAATTAGTACAGATAATCTGTATGAATCCCATTTCATCAACTGGAGGAATCGTTGAGCAAATTGCAAGGTGTCATCACTGAACCATACACTAAAATCACCCAGCACAATAAGATTGGGCACACTCAGCAATAGGTCAATGATGAAATCCACAAATTCTCATAGGACTCCTGTTCCCAATCCAGAGGGCAGTACACCAGGAGAATCCTACACCTCACACCCACATCATCCTTCACTGCTACAAGTTCAAACAACCCTGCCTCCCTCAGTGGGTATGCTGTTTACTTCAAGTAGCATCTAAAACAGATGGGCACGCTGCCACCCCTGCGTTCTTGCCTCAGACAGCATACTACCAAGAACTCAGTCAGGACTGCCTCCTCTAGGACTGGCCCAGAGTCATCACCAAGTCAAGTCTGGGTAAATCAAACCAGGCCCCCAGAGGAGTCAGTTGTAAAGTACAACACCACAGCTGTTTTATTCCTCAGGTACCTGACCTTGCACAACACACCATGAAGGGGAGGAGCTGGATTAGTCAGTCCTTCTGCTACCTGCCCCCTACTCCTAGGGGGATCCCTGGGGATACGGACATGGCTGGGAGGACCCAGCTACATGACCCTTCTAAACTCAGTCTAAACCAAGGGTACATACTCAGCCTGACACTCCCAGTCTTACTCTCCACAGCTCCTACTCCTGGATCACATCTCCAACCAGCCCTGCCTTCTTAGTATCCCCAGTTTCTGGCATTGGTCCAAGACCGCCTTTGGAAGGATTGGGGCTGAAAAGGATAAAGCTGGTGAAGCAGTTCTGAGAAGCAGGAGCACGCCGAGGCCCCCAGACCCACATATATCCTGTACCTCCCTATATAAACTAAAAATACCATTTCAGCTTACTAAAACTCCCTCAAGCCCCACAAAACAAATTATTTAAAAACCCACCACCCCAACCCCTATTCACACTACATGCATCCAATAAATACCCAAATACCTCATCACTCTCTCACTCCCAAACACACAAAACATTCTTAAATATAAAATAAATAAATAAATAAATAAAACAATAATCAGCAGCAGGTGCTTCTCAGTTATCTAAGCAACATTATATGTGTGTATGTATGTTAAGTCCATTAGGTCCATAAAAGTCCTTAATAGTTTCACTTTTTAAGTGTTAAATTAGATTCCCCACTCTTACTGCAATTGAGGGGGGTGGGATCTATAACAGTTTGTGCTACTTCTCGAAAGACATCCACAGACCAAAATAGCTTAAGTTGATACAGAAATGAGCCAGATATCATTTAGCCACTTCAAGAAATTGTCAGGCATGGTTCCAAAGGAAAACTCTTGGCAGAGACCCAGAACACTCTCTCACCACATCCGATTTCTCCGGCAGGCCACTAGTACTGGTCCAAAAGAATGGGGCCTACCCAAAACTGCCTCCGAATCACAAAAGACCTAGGGAAGGATTCACAAAGCAGATGCATTGGGCACAAATGAGATGCACCGGCGCAAACAGGATGCGCCCACTAAAAGCTGAGCAATGCACAAAGGGATGCACCACAGGATATGCCATGCACAACCCCACTGTGAATCGAGTGTGATGCGTATGGCACAAGGGGAGATGCCCCAGCTCATCTGTGATGCTCACAACCACCAAGGGGAGCAGAACAGCGAATAAAGAGCAACCCAGCAGGGAAAGTGGGAGCAATAGGGGACAATGCAGTGGGGCAAAGGAGAGAGGGACACACGCCCAAAGGGACAAGCCAGAGTGGCCCAGGGCCCAACAGTGGCCACAGCAGACAAAATGCAGAGACAGGACATACAGAACAATACCCGTAACCACATGACACAACCCAGACAGGTCCATGGCAGGCACACAGGACAGGCACACTGCCGCCAGCAAGGTGCCACAGGCCAGCAGGGGTCACCATGCAGCATGGTGGCAGGAGATGGACAAAGCTCCACCACAGGTGCCCAGGGCCATGGTGGTGTATGAAGCCACACAGGGCAACACCAGTGCATAGGCCAGGTGGCACACAGTGACACCACTGCGCCACATAGGCATGCCAGATCCCCAAACATAGGAGACCACACACAGGGCCGATGACCGATAGTGCAGCAGTGCAACGGATGCATGCCACAGGCAGTGCACACAGACTAGGGCCAGACACATGAGCAGCAGGACAGTAGGCCCACCCACAAGCCCAGGCAACACAGAGGACACACAGTGGGCAGGACAGGGGGCAAGAAGTAGTGTCCCATACAAATACAGCTGCAGACAGGAATATGGCAATATGGGGACAGTGGAGAGCTGCAGACGACACCCAACCCACAAACATGGCACAGTGAAGAACCACCACTGCCCCATTCCCCCCCTTCTGCCCCATTCCATATCCAAAAACTGGTATAAATTATATGAACACAAGGGTGACAACAACAATTTTATTCTTCGTTAGTGCACCCCTTCTGTGCTGGTGCCCCAAGGAGCCATTTGGTTCTCTTGTGCCTAGCATTGCCTTGGCTGCCATAAGAAACATTTACTCCTGTATTGTTTCTGTTTCTGCACCTAATCATATAAATAAATTGTAAATTCCCATACGCTACCTAGACGATGCTCACTATTTCTAATTTGTGCCAGCTAATATTATAATATAATATTATGTTCTACCTGCTGTATATATTGAATTTGTGTATTTTAGCATATTATTGTATTCCATTAGATTGTTTAGACCTATGTGTAATATGTCTGAAATACTGAAATGTGTTAATTTCACTACTTATTCTTATTTCTTTTTGTACTCTCCTAGGTTGTACCTGATAATACATGATTTATTTGTCTAGTATACTTACCTTGTTAACAAAAAATAAATAAATATAGTACATTTCCTAAAGGAACAAAATGCTAACAGGTATCAAGAAATATCTTGTAAAACAAAAGCAGAGCAGTGCTCTATTTTGACATATAGCTCAAAAAGTTCTCAATAAGCTGCCAGGTGCATTTTAAGTGTGAGATTTTCAACTACTTGTTTAACTTATCTAATTATACGTGTACTGTATAATTCTATTTCTGGTGCTATTTACTCTTTTTTTATACTTGTGATAGTGCCAGTTTTCTCTGTAGTTCCTAATGCATAACTGAAAACAGGACAAATGGCCTAGTTCACTTCCTGGTAAAATGATAAACTACAATTAGTGCATTATTCCTGTCTCTGTCACAGCAGGTAACAACATTACATTGTCTCCAAAAACAATTATGAACATCTCTTTAAATTTCAAAGACTCGCAGATTGCCTTCTGCACCTGCATTGTTACTCTGGAAGGCACAGATTGATTTACAATCTTTGTCCCTCTACCCTATTGTTCTGCTGAGGTTTTGAGCTTTATCAATCATGCTGAATACTGACAACAGACTCTGGGGTAGGTAAACCAGTCCTACTGGTTCTACATTATTTGCACCACACTGCACTGCTAACTCTCTGCGGTAGCAACACTGTGGCTCTTAATATGTATATCTGTGTTCCACTGAGAAGTTACTATCTGGTAACTATAATAATCGGTTAACTATGAGAATGTGTTAACTGACCGAACTGTTTCTGCCTGAACCAATTATTATTGCTGTTGCTTCTAGTTTTGTCATTTTGCTCCACCTTAATTTTAAACAAATTTCTTTAGCTGTGCAATAAGAATGTCATTTTCATTTATTTATTTATTTCAAAGTATCGGAATGACAAACCTTTGAGTACTAGACTAATTTCCAAAGCCTCCACGTCAGTAACATTATACAATACAAATAGAATAATAGATAGATGCAGGTGTATAACAACGCAGTAAAACCATCGAGAGGTTTCCAAAGTCCCCAAAACCTTGAGATGGTTTTATTGTTGAGAAATGCACCCGCATCTATTTTTAATTTTTTGTAATATATGGATGCGTTTTAAATTTCTGTGTTTTTTTGTGAGGCATCCAACTGTGTGCTGTGCTGCCCAGGTGAAGAGTCTCTCTCACTCGCTCCCCATCCCCTCCCCTTCCGCGTGTCTGTTAGTCCAATTTGGAATTGTGTTTGGTGAAGCAGTGAATCCCACCTTTCGTTTCCTTTTCCTAGTCCTTGACAGGATGGAGCAGATAATTCCATTATTGAAGAAAAAATATGGGTGACCGTCCACTAAGCTACAGTGAATAGCCGCCATGTTTTAAAAAAGTGTTGTGCCCACCCCACAGAGGAAAGCAACCAATAAGAAGGCACGCCATTACTTTGGCTCTGCTGGACGGAACATGGCACCTTGACAACTGGGTCTGTGTGGCACGTAGTAGACTTGCACATGTACTGTGTAATTTGTGTAATAATACTATCATTCATTGGAACAATAGTATTATTGGCAGTGAAGTGTGGTATTATTGGGAGTGGAGTGGAGTGTTTGGTGCTATGAATTGCAAGGATTTTTTTCAGTCATTTTCCGTACTATTATTTTGATGATCCATATATTGCAATACAATACATTAAGTGACATAGTACAGTACAGTACATTTATCACAGTTAGGTAGCATAGCATTACACCAGTTACAGTGTCTATTATTGTAGTACACGTGATACAGTGGTGTTATTGTCTATCAAGCATTGCTAATGCATAGCATAAAGTGATTACATAGACAGTGGCCTATACAGAATTGTAGTTAAACAGGTCCTTGTGCTACATAGGCATGCTGTTAGTCTTTTTAACTGAGAGAGCAGTCCAGTGGACAGACTTTGTCGCTGAGCTGCCACAATTAATGAATCACAGCTAATGCAGTTACTTCACTGTGGGCAGGTACAGGAGCGAGTGGTGAGGAGGTGGTTCCTGAGGGCCACTTTGAAGGCACCAAGTTTGGGGTGGTAGGTGACCAGTGTGGGTAGGGAGTTGAACCAGATTGGGGCTCTGATGAGGAAAGATCTCTGGGCTAGGGTTGTCCTAAACCTAGGGATGATTAAGGATGATTTATCCACACTGCAGGTGTGGACCATGGGGGTAGCAGTGACTAGAGTGACTGAAACTCCTGGGGGTGTTAGCCCTAGGAGGAACTTTTTGGTCATGAGGCAGGCCTGGTACAGCAGCCTTTCCTTGAAATTGAGAATCTGTGTGAGGGAGTACAGAGTGCAGGTGTGTGTTGTTCGGTCTGCTTCAGACAGGAGCTTGCAGGCTTTGTTAATAACCACTTTTATTTTGTTGATTGCTGTGGCATCTGCAGTGGCATAGAACAGCAGTCCATAGTCAGTTAGGGACATGACAGATGAGGTGATGGCTAGGCGCAGGGCTTCCAGTGGCAGGCAGTCTTTGTGGTGGTCTAGGAGGCTGATACGCACATTAGTTGCAGATGTGAGTGTGTTTATGTGTGCATGAAAAGTGAGGGCAGTATCAAAGATAACCCACAGATATTTGTATGATTGGACCTGCTCAAGGGGATGGAGGGAAATTTTTTTTTATTTTTATTTATTAAACTCTAGGATTACAAATACCTTTGAGCAGAAACTGCTCATTTACAAAGGTTCCAGGTCAGAGGATGGAGGGTAAACTTACATACAAAGGTCGACACAGATTGACAGACTTTAAGCATGGCAAAGGCTAGGCTAAGGATACATTCCTACTTGGAGTGAGTCAACAACATCAAGAACAATGCTGGTTAACAGGAGAAAATAACACATGAGCAATGGAGTTAGTGAGGGCAGGGTAAGCGGGGTACAGAAAATAGTAGGTTGGCTGAGGAGCCATTGTATAAGGGAAGGGGGGTAGAAGGGATACGCGCCTGATAGTAGTAGGAGGGGACCCACATCCAATAAGTGCCAAAGGAAGAGGGGGGGTGGATATGGAGAGGAGGCACAGGGAGGAAGGGAGGGAGGGATGTAAGAAGAGGAAGCAGGAGCCAGAGTATTGCAACCCTAGGGAGGTTATGGGACAGCTTGGACCAGCAAGGGAGGAGAGGTGATCCTCTTGGTGGAGACAATCACACTGACTGGTTGATGTGAGGTGCTGTCAGAGTGCTTTTTGAAGGTGCCAAGTATAGCAGCAGTAAGTGTTTCTTTGTTGAGCGCATTATACCATAGGGGGGCTCTGTAGGCAAAAGACCTCTGACCCTCGGTGGTCTGGCATCTGGGGACCTGGTAGATTTGGTGTTGTGCACTTCTGGTATGCTGGGTGCTGTTATTTACAGTAAGAAGCTTATCAACACCTGGCAGCAAGAGCCTGAGGAGAACCTTGTTGGTTACCAGGCAGGTCTGGTATTGGATCCTGCTGAGGAGTCATTGCCACCTAGCCTGGGCATACAGATCACAGGTGTGTGTTAGATGGGCAGTGCCCGTTAGGAGTCAGCAAGATTTGTTAAGCGCCACCGATATCCTGCAAAGGGCAGTGAGGGAAGCTGAGCGGTAGATAGCTAGTCCATAGTCAATGACTGAAATGACAGAGCTGTTAATCGCTAGTCTAAGGGCATCAGCTGTCATGTAATGTTTGTGCCTGTGGAGAAGGCCTATCCATATATTCGTGGCCTTTGCAACATTGTCGATATGCCGTGCAATGGAGAGGGATCTGTCCAGGGCAATGCCAAGGTACTTAAACTCTGGAATTGGTTTGAGTGTAATCCCTGCTCAGTTCCTGATAGTGAGGGGTCAAGAGTTATGCTTGCTTCGTGTAGGCAGAAAGACATTACCTTTGTTTTGCTATAGTTCAGGACAAGTTTGTGTGAGCTGAACCAGTCCTCAACATGCTTGAAGTCACGCTGTAGCTGCCCCTCCAGTAGATTAGTGTCATGGTGATTTGTGTATATGACAGCGTCTTCCATGTACAGCAGTATGTTCTGGTGGCAGACGCTAGGGAGGCTGCTCAGGACGAGACTGAAGAGCAGTGGTCCCAGAATGGACCTCTGGAGGACACCTGAGAGGACTGGGCTTTCATTGGAGATGACACCGGTGACACTAACATGTTTGACCCTACCTCCGAGGTAACCTGCAAACCTGGGCAAAGCATCATTGGAGAGACCGATATTTGAGAGTTGTCTGAGTAGGAGTGGATGATTTACAGTGTCAAAGGCTTTAGTTAGATCAGCGGTATTCACACCACAGCTCACGAGCCACATGCAGCTCTTTTACACTAATCTAGCGGCACCTACAATGCCATACTACTGACTTATATATGTGGCTCTTTTCTTGCCCCCTGGTTGGAAAAAGTGAGAAACAGAGACACACAGTTCCTCATAAAATAATTGCGATTTGCTGTTTGCTGTCAGCTTCTTAAACAGCGAGCAGGTCTGCTTATTTGTAATGGGAAAAGCAAAAAACTCCTCAGACAATATAACTGCGATGTGCAGTTTGCTGTCAGCTTCCTATAGAGCGAGCAGAAGATCTGTTTATTTGGAACTGGAATAGCCTAAACTCAGAAAATAACTGTGATTATTATTAAAACAAAAAGTGAGAAATAAAAACACGCAGCTCCTCATAAAATAGCCGCAATTTGCGGTTTGCTGTCAGCTTGGTAGGGTGCGAGCAGAAGATCTGCTTATTTGGAACGGGAAAAGCCAAAACCAATGTTGTAGCCTACAGAAATATAGACACATAACTCCTCTGAAAGGGAAACTTTACAGTGTGAGCAGAATATCTGCTTATTTGGAACGGGATGGAAGCTGGCAAGGGAGGTAGTTGAACTAGGGACTGGACAGTAATTGTGTCCTTTTAGCCAGAATTTATTTATATGGCACCAGTTCTTTAGCACCAAATTTTGCTTGGGCTTGCAATTAAATGAAATTAACAGCTACGCATTGAGTGCAATCAATGTCAGCACAGTAGTGTTAAATGGGAGCTGTTAATTTCATTGCATTACTGATGAGGTGTAAATTAGAGCGGTATCGCATATTATTAACATTCCTGTCCACAATCAGTGTTGGAGAACCTACCATTCATGAGCAAACAACAAGGAATCTAAATTAAACACAGGTAATGAGCATTACTGTTTGCAAGATCAAACGTGATGGAATGCACTTTTTAAATTGTGTGGGGTGGAATAAATACAGCACTAAGGAGTTCACTGCACATTTATTTGTAGCTCTCATTGTTGGTTCACGATCTCACTTTTGCTTGTGCCTATTAAGCTCACATTAATCTCATTGCTCATCTTCACGGCTGAATACCCGATGCTCTGGAGGTTTTCTAGGTGCCCTCCTGATCGTGGAGAGAAGGAGAGCTAACAATATTAAAATACAGGTACATAATGTTTATTTATATTTTATTTGAAATAGAAGCTTAATATTTTTTTTATTAAGATAGGGGACTGACAAATGTAACTTATTGTGAATATTTATCTCTGCAGCTTTTCTCTGACTTCATCAAGGTACAATATCAGCAGGTACTATTAAAACTTCTGTTGGGGGTGTTCACTGGTGAGGTGGTGTGGTGTTTTATATTTTAAATATGTAAATATTTTTATATTTTAAATACATTTTATTGATTTGGTGCTCCAGTGCATGGATTCTGTTACTTGTTCACTTGACTGGATTGGGAAGTGGTGGTGGGGGTTCACTGGTGTGATGGTAGTGTTTTTACTATTTTGTTAAATTACATGGCTTTTGTTATTGTTCCTGTTTACTATGTGGTGGTTTATGTTATTTATTTTATAAATGTTGTGGCCTAATTGACTGCTATTGAATTCTATTTAATTTGTGTAACTGTTCTATTTATGATTTATTTATTATTTTACGTTTATTTAATTGCAATAAAATGTTTTGCAATGAATACGTTTTGTGTGCAAGCTTTATTTCGGCACTGCTGAATGCTGTGTATATGGGTTGTGGCTCCTGAGCCATGTGAAGTAGCCCATGTGGCTCCAAAGCCTAGTATGAGTGAGTATCACTGAGTTAGATCAATGAACACAGCCACTAAGCAGTTTCCTTGGTCCAGAGTGGTGTGGATGAATCCTGTAAATTCCAGCAGTGCAGTGGTGGTGCTGTGCCCTTTTCTAAAGCCATTTTGTTCAGGGCATTGGATTTCATATTTTTCAAGGTACTTGACTAGCTGATCTGAGACTATTCACTCAAGAGCTTTGGATAAGGAAGGGAGGATGGAGATAGGCCCGTAGTTAGTGTGCAGTGCCCTATCTCCGCTTTTGTGAACTGGTGTAATAGTCGCCTGCTTCCATATGGCTGGGAATTGGGCAGTCCTGAGTGATAGGTTGAATATCTTTGTCAAGGGTTCTAGGATTTCATCTAAGACCAGTGCAAATAGCTTTATATCGAGGGAGTCACTGCTGTAACCTGTACTGCTGATGGCTTTCAGAATGTATTTTCTGGCAAGGTGCAATGGGATCTCCTTGAAGTAGAATTGTGGTGTTGTGTGAATGTAGGGTGCCTTGTCAGAGTGGTCACTTGTGGTAGAGGCGTAGAAGTCTGAAATGGAGAGGATACACAGATGGGTATTTTTCAATTTGCTCTGGTGGTGTGAAAATAACATGGTCTTGTTCTTTTTTTAGGTTTAGGACTAGTCTATGCTCCATGAACCAGTGCTCGGTTTGGCTAAATGAGTGCTGGAGTGAAGCCTGGAGACTGGTGGGGTTTGCATGGGAGGCACAGAGGATGGCATCATCTGCATATAGAAGGACCTTTCCTGGGCAAGAGGTGGGAAGGGAGTTAACAAACAGACTAAAAATTAAAGGGCCCAGAATGGAGCCTTTTGGTACTCCAGAGTGGATGGGAAGGGTGCAGGATAGTGTTGTATTTATTCTCACACATTGTGTCCTGGAGGACAGGTAGCTTGAGAACCAGTCCAGGGGTCATTGGGAGAAACCCACTTGCAGGAGGGTGTCAAGCAGGAGGATGTGATTGATCATGTCAAATGCCTTGGATAGGTCAATGAACATGGCTCCTGCCAGTTGTCTCTTGTCTAATGCAGAGTGGATATGATTTGAGAATTCTAGGAGGGCTGTTGTGGTGCTATGTCCAGCATGGAAACCATGCTACTCTTTGCAGAGCAGGTTATAAGTTTCTAGGTAGATTATCTCATTGTCTCCTAGCTGACGCCTATAGTCATCAGTAAAATACACTGGTGTGTCCTGAGGACGCCTGCAGAAGTCAGCTACTGACTCCCAGTGTGCCCTTGCAACGTCTGGAGAAGTCACTTATATATTTTAATATATAGTATAACAGAATATAATATATATTTGACTGCATAGCACTGTTGAAAAGGTAATATTATGCTGAACAACTTTGCCACTGATATTTTGTGTATATCATGTATACTTTAGGAGGTATTCGCATTTGCTTATGGTATGGTGTGTATGGCTTATGTTGCCTGTTTTAGTGAAAAAAATATTATTTTTTTTTGCTGTTTCAACCAGCATAGAAAAAAAAACACAAAATTACATATTATTATTTGCATACCACCATTGGAAAGGAAATTTTGTGCTGAACAACTTCGCCACTGATATTTTGTGTATATCATGTATACTTTAGGAGTTATTCGCATTTGTTTATAGTATGGTGTGTATGGCTTATGTTGCCTGTTTTAGTGAAAAAAAAATATTTTTCTTTGCTGTTTCAACCAGAATAGAAAAAAAAACAAAATTAAATATTATTATTTGCATACCACCATTAGAAAGGTAATTTTGTGCTGAATAACTTTGCCACTCATATTTTGTGTCTAGCACTTACGGTTCTTGAGCTATTAGGATTTGTTTGTGGCATACTGACTAAAGCTTGATTTTGCTTATAAAGGCCCAGGATTTACTGTTAACAGTATACAGGAGACAAGTGGTGCAACTTCAGAGAGCTCCTGTGGAGGCAATGAGTTATCAGCTGATCTGCCACTACCTTTTCTAGGGCTTTGGAGAGGGGGGAGGATGGAAATTGGTCAGTAGTTCCCAGGCAATAGGTTATCTCCTCCTTTGTGGATGGGTATTACTACTGTGTTTTTCCATTCACTAGGAAACTGTCCGAGGCAGACGGACCGGATTAGCAGGCCTGTGAGTGGGAGGAGCAGGACGTCCAGGGCCAGGCAGAGAAGTTTAATACCTAGGGGGTCATTTAGGGCCTTGGTTAGGCAATGCTCTGTTTCCTGGGGAGTGATAGTCCGGAGGTAGAAGGGTGGACACAAGAGGAGGGGGGTCAGAGGTGGGTATGGGGTTGAAGAAGTTTTGGGGAAGTACCGAGCTTAGGTCTGTGAAGCTGGTGTTAAGGGTGTCAGCAATTTCTTTCAAGTCAGTGGTGACTAAGCCATTCATTGTGATATGGGAGGGGGGGAGGGGCCCGTGTTTTGCTGTTTAGGGTTTTTATGTTATCCCAGAAATTACGGGATGATCCCCTGGAGACAGGTAGGTTGGCCCTGTAGAATTCGGCATTCACCTTGCGAATGGCTCAAGTGCATCTATTCTTTTCAGTATGGTAGCCCTGCATGTCAGCAGGTTTGCCTGAGTCAGAAACGTTGTGCCACAGGTTGTCCCTGCTTTTTAGTTGCTGGATGAGGGATGGTGTTATCCAGGCTGCGTTTTGTCATTTATCATGAGTCTTTTTAAGGGGGGCAAAGGTGTCACAGGCCAGTGTGAAGGAGTTGTAGAAGTAGTCTAGTGCCACATCCATGTTAGTGGCCTGGAATATTGGGGACCAGTCCCAACAAGCAAGATGTTGTTGGAATTTAGAGACATTGCCTGGGTGGAGGTAGCATCAGAAGGTGACGGAGGGAGCTGGTGCAGCTTGTCTGCCTGACTATGTGAACATTACTGGGAGTGGTCACTGAGGAAGTTTGGCAGGACTACAATGTCCACAATTTTATGGGGCTGGTTGGACAGTATAATGTCTAGCAGGGTGTGCATGCCAGTGACTGGGTTGTACCTAGTTGGTTGGGTCACCAGTTGGCGGAGGTTGAGGGCTGCTAGTGCAACTTTGGAGGAGGCAGCTGTGCTGGCGAGCCAGTTTATATTGAGGTCACCCAGCAAAATATGTTCAGATTTATGGGGGAGTCTGGCAATGTATTCTGTGATGGAGTGCAGTGCATGGGTTTGTTTACACGGTGGGACATACGCCACAGTGATTATAAGGGGGGCCCTGAATGGGTCTTGTGTGATCTTTATTGACATGGCTTGGGCACCATGCTCCAGGGCTGGGGGGGCAAGACTTGGACCAGCAGAGTGTGACATAGGTATATTGTACACCCACCACCCCGTTTACCCACCCTGTCCATTCTGAAGAGTGCGTAACCTGGGACGGAGATGAAGGAGTCAGGGGTGGTCTTGCAGAGCCACGTTTCAACCAGTGTGTGGATGTCTGGTTGGTACATGGTGATCCAGCATTGGAGTGCAGCATTTTTTTAGTATGCTGCATATGCTCATGGATGCAATGTGGAGGCCAGAGACTGGTGTGGAGTGGGGTGGTGCTTGGGTGCCCGGGCCAGGGTTGGGGTGTATGTTACCAGACAGTAAGAGGAGCAAGGTGATAATTCTGAATAGGGGGGAGGTGCTTTTTATAGTGGCTAGCTAGAGGGCTACTAGTATTACCCATGGTATGTATGCAGGGGATAGGGAGGGCGCGTAAGGCGGGTATGGCAGGCAAAAGTGGGGGCCAGGGTGAGCTCTTGATGTACAGGTGTAGGGGCATGCATGTAAGTGGATGGGGAGGGGGATATTGGTGAGGTCAGAGTGGGGCTATCGTAGTGGAGGTCAGCCTGGGGCGGCTGTGGGATGTGATAATGGTGGGAGGGTATTGGGTACAGTAAGGGGGGGGATAGCATCAGTATTAGGAGAGGAGCCAGGTTTAGTAAGCGGGCAGGGTCGGCCATGTGTTGGGACTGCCTCCCCTGAGCGAGGGCGTCTCTGTGGTGCAGTGGTAGAGTGACAGACTTTGGTGCGGGAGGTACCAGGTTTGAGACAGGGGAGAGGGAGACTCCTGAAAAAATAGCCTGGTATAGCCCAGGGTGTGATACTATTTGCTCTCTTTAGGTTAACCTTGCATACCCCTTTTCTTCCTCTCCATCATTATCCTACACTGTTGCTACCTTCCTACTACCTGTCATTGCACTAATATCATCTTGTGCCCAATTGCCTGAGCAGCACAAAAGAACTTCATTCCATTCTGGACTGAAGGTCTGCCCTCTATCAAATTAAATTCAGGTAGAGTGCCCTTCTTTGAACTAAAAGAAATAGGTTCCATCTGGCACCTCCTGTGGGCTTGCCACTTTAGTCAGAAAGGTTCTCTGAACACCTTCCCATTCTCTCCAAGATGAGGAAAAGAAGACTGTTTTGCATTCACACTGCAACTACCACTACACCTGCTGCCGCTGCTGCTAATAATGTGAAAGTAGCCCTGGTCCATCAGTGACAAACTTTCATGTACCAGTGAATTCTAGTGCTAAGAGCTTATTTGCTGTCAGCATGAACATCGGAAATCTCCTGTCAAAAATAGATCTCCTCAGTTCATGAATATCTTGGCCAAAACAGAAACCTGGCTGTAACCTAAAATCCTCAGTGGTGAACTTTATATCCCTGGCTACCAACTAACCAGAATGGACAGGTCCATGGGCTCTTGGAGCTGTACATAATTAAAGGAGCAACACAATTAAGAGAACTGCATTGTGTTTCCCAGTGACTACTACACAAGCCATTGGGAAGCACTGCTGTTCAAAAAACCTTTTTGTTGGGTATTAATACTTTCTTAGGCAAGGATAAATTGCAGCCTGTAGCACACCTACTCAATAACAGGATAATAATATCAGACAACTCTGAAATAGCTAACTTTTCTTTGAATTTATACTTCATCAGCCACAACCTTCTATCTAAGCCACTACATCAACCAGTTCAGAATGCTTCCATGATCACAGAGGAAACCTACCCTCACCCCAATGGATGACCAAACCCACCTTTTATTTAAAAAAATAAACCTACATGAAATGATTAGGTTCCTCAAAGAGCTGGACTGTGGACACCTCTAAAAGTGCAGATTCAGATGAGGTTGAGCCTTGAATACTTAAATCTGCTGCTGAAAATTTACATAAGCACCCATAACTATGTTCCTTGATCTCTCCCTGCATACTGGGACACTATTAGAAATCTGGAAAAAGCAATAGTCACCTAAGTGCACAAATCTGGACCTCTCCCAACCCTAACAATTACTGACTGATCTCTGTATTTATTTTTTATTTATTTATTTGATATTCAGAAAGACCTTTGAGTCAGAGACTCATTTACAAAGGTTCCACGTCATACATACAATGTACAGGGGGCAGGACATTAGCATACAGAAGAAGAACAGCACATTACATAATAACAAGAAGTAACATGAGGTTAAGATGCACAGGTTACATTGTTACATAGTAGGCTAACAGAGAATTCTAGGTAATTTAGCACAGCCAGGTGTGAGGAGAAAGAAAAGCATCAGAGAGATTCAGAAAGTGGCTGATTGTCACGTTTCATAAATGCATTTGAGGTACATTTGCTGCTTATAGCTTGAAAGTAAGGAGGCAAGGCAGGTCAGGTGTCATGGGCAATCACATCTATTTGAGACCTGCAGGTATTCCCTTAGCATTGATTTAAATGGGCCCAGCCTTTTTTCCTCAGTTATATGGTTTGGGAGGGAGTTTGTCCAGGAAGGGGCCCTGTAGTTGAAGGTGCGTTGGTATTGGGAGGTCCGGCCATGGGGTACCCATAGAAGCCGCTTGTTTGAGCTTTGGGTTGTTTTGCTTAGTGGGGCTGGGAGTATTATTTGAAGTAGGGAGAGTGGGGTGAGGCCTAGTAGCACCTTTTTGGTCATAAGGCAGGTGTGGTACCTGATTCTGTTATCCAGATTAAGCCAATTTGTGCTGCTGTATAGGGAGCATGAGTGAGTGAGACGATCACATCCTAGGACTAGGCGGCAGGCTCTGTTGAGCACTAGCTGGAGTCTGCTTAGGGTTGTGGAGGGTGCAGCACTGTAAATTAGTATACCGTAGTCTAGCAGGGAGAGGATCGAGGAGTTTACGGTGAGTTGTAGTGTCTTAGGGGTGAGGCAGTGTTTATACCGGTAGAGTACACCTAGCCTGGTGCTAAGAGCGGTTGTTAGGTGAAGGATGTGTTGATTAAAGCTGAGGGCGGGGTCTAGAGTGATCCCTAAGTATTTAAAGTTGTATACTTGTTCTAAGGGGGTCCGGTTTGCCGTGAGGAAGTGTGGGCACAGGGTTTTGTGAGGGTTTTGAGGATGGGCGAATATCATGACTATCCAAGCTCACAAAATTTCTAAAAAAAATGGTATGTATGAAACTGATGAAGTTTACTTTAGATCATGGCCTCTTCACTGGTGCACAATCTGGTTTGCATTCCAACCTCTCAACCATCACTGCCCTGCTTAAACTAATCAATGACTTTAAGACTATCCTGGATGAAGAACACCTTGTTAGCGTCAACTTCATTGATCTCAACAAGGCCTTTGATATTGTGAATTATGACCATCTTCTCACAAAGCTGCATGACTTAAGTACAACTCACCATGGCCCTGCTCTGGGTCAAGAATTACCTCCTAAAATGGTACCAGGTTGACAAAGTTATACGAGTTATTTCCCCTTCGAATGCACTGAAACTTGATGTCTCACAGGAGTACATCCGAGCTCCACTTCTCTTCAGCCTTTTGATAAATGACTTACCAGCTGTTTGCACAAACATCTGTATCCAGCTTTGCACAAATGATACATCGATATATACCAAAGCCAAGTCACTCTCTGAATTAAATAGCACTCCACGAGATGTCTTCGCTCAAGCTCAAACTGGGATGAATGCAAATTGCAACCTATTGAACAACTCAAAAACTAAATCCATGCTGCTTAGAGTAAGGATAATCCTTCCCAACATGCTACAAGTCATATTCTAAAAAGGTCCACCACAGGAAAATGTTCGGTATTTTCAATACCTGGGCTTCTGGATTGATACCAATCTTTCCTATACAGAGCACAATAATATGTCTGTCAGAAATGACAGCCCCCATCTGATCAGCTCCCCCAGCCCCATCGCCCGGAATTACTGAGGCTTACCTTATGCCCGGCCCAGGAGCAGTGCCTGCGGGAAGTCAATTGTCATCCTGCCACTGGTGATTTTTCCTCCATTTTTTTCCCAGGGCCCCAGGAGGACGACGCATGTGCATGGAGGTGTGCATGCACCTTACAGCACCAGTATTGACCCCCTTCCATCCACCCCATTGGCTTAATGCCTGGCACCCTCAGAGCCTGCGCTATCCCCTGGCCTCCACTAGGGGCAGCCATTAGCAGAGGGATGCCTCTTCACCACCCCGGAGAGGAGAGTTGCCTGCCAACAGCTCCATCCAGCTCCGCCCCCACTGACCTCCAACAGCCCGGGCTCATTCCCTAACCCGAGTCGCCGGCGTGCTGTGAGGTGTGGCATCCAGTGCCTCAACCTCTGCGCCACCTGGCCAGCTTCTCCTACAAATATTAATAGACAGACTAATTAGAATTAGAAAAGTACAATACATACTTCAATAAATAACTAAAGGTGCACATGTATCAACATTCTCTTTAATTAAATGGTTTGCTTGTCTTAAGGACCATTATGAAAATATTATGATCCTCCTCCTCTCATATTCTGTGTCAAATGAATTCAGTAAAGTCAGTAAACAGTCATTTAGGGAGTGGTTATATGTCATAATAACTTCACTCAAGTATGTTTTACCATTTGTTATATAGAGGGCAATTAAATATTAGGTGATAGATTGTTTCTTCACGTCCTTGCTTACAATAGCACATGCAATTCATGTTATTACTGTTTACCCCTTACTACATATATTCATTTTTCTTTAAAGTAACCATCTCAAATCTTAATTGAGTCTATAAATGGCATTCATCAGAGATCAAGGGAAAAATCTAATATGATTCCAAGCCAAGCCATCTATCCACATAATTTTGAACTGCTGACTGCGATCAGATCTTGACTCATACATTAATTAAAATACTGCTCTTTTGACATGTCTTAAAAATGTTGGAGAGTAAAATCCATGTGTTATAATTATTCCACTCATGTGACATATTTAAGACCTTAAGTGTCCTGATCAAAGCTGTTAGCCAATTGAAAAAATTATTATACAGTATATACGAAGTTTCATTTTTTTCTATCAAAGCAGTGGCCAGTTTTTGGTTTTTTCTATTTTTTTTTGCTCCTGGGAGCCTGGCAGGTGGATCCGGTCCCTCCTTTGGAGGGACTCAGTCTCCAGCTCCCCATTCCTCACCCAATTTCCCCTACAGTGTCCCACAGATTCCCCATGTGACAGAGCCGAGGTGAAGGGGTGCTGGCTTTCCAACCCCCGGAGCAAAATCCAGATGCTCGGGGAGCCAGGACAGGCACAGAAGAGCTATCATGGAACCTGCCAGCTCCATTGTCCACCACTTTTTCTTTCTGCCCCCCTCTCTGCCGACAGCGTACATCGGCAACATGCCTCCCGACTTGCATTTCCTCTGGCCACTGCCAGAGGGAGATCGATGAGCAGGACAGCAATCCTTCCCTCCCTGAGAGAGGAGAGCAGTCCTCCAGATGCTCAATCCTCTCTCCCCCGTGCCAACCCCCAGTGGCCCAGGCTCATTTCAGAACCTGGGTCACCAGCATGATCCAAAGTGTGGCATCCAGCACCTCAACTTTCTGTGCCACCTGGCCGGCTTAGCAGTAGCCAGTTTTTATAACTGGAATTAATAACATTTAACAAGAAAAAAAACAATTAATCTATATTTTGGCAGGGCCTCTATGAAACTTCTTCCTCATTCAGCCCTTACAATATATCTTGGATGTGATTTAGGTACTTTAAACAGGGATCAAGATTAGAATAAAGATTATAGACCCTCCAGTTGCTTACATTTAGAAAGACTTCAGCTCTGTAGAGTTCTATGGCATTTAGTCTAGTTTCCTATGTGATTAAATATGGGATTATAGTCTGGAACCCATGCTTACTGACTCTCGGTAATGGTCTAGTATTCTGTTTTATTTTCCTTGATAGCTCAGTCAAATTTTTTTCTATTGCCATTATTGCTGAGTATTACCCTTAAATAAATATACTGTATACTTTCACATCTATTTTAGTTCACTCAGTAGTAAAAATATGAGCTTCATTCCTTCTAAAAAATATGACTTTGGTCTTATCAAGCTTTAACTTAAATTTATGGAGTTTACAGTGCTCAGAAATGGCTTAAGCTTTTGTAATCATCCAAAGAGAGACAAAGCAAATAAAATCATGTCATCAACATATACCAACATGGGAAAAACCTGGCCTTTAATACTAGGAGATAAGAATTTCTGATCAGCCAAGTAGTTCAAAATGTCATTAATATAGATAAAAAAATAAGAAGGGTGCAAGATGGCACCCTTGTTTGATTCCTGGTTTGATGTCAATGTCCTGGATTGGCTTCCTTTCAAGTAATATCTAATTAATTTTTGATTAGAAGTATAGTATACAGTTGTATTATTGGAAAAGGTACATTTTGGATGTAGATTTAAGGCACAAAAGCTTAGTCCATAACAAATGTCTATGTAGAGAATCAAATGTGGTGGAAAAGTCAATGAAGACTGGGTATAGTTTTAGCTTTCTGCAGAAAACAAATTTTTCTATCAAATGGGCTAATAGAAACATATGATCAGTGGTAAACATGCAGCTTCCATAATTTGCCTTATGATTTGACAACATTTCATTATCCGTGGCCCATTGTTGGAGCTGGTTTAACAAAACTCCAGTAAAAACTTTAGCAACTGTGCCCAAGGAACTTGTACTGTAGGTCTGAATTTCTTTGGGTCCTCAAGATCACCCTTTTTATAAATAGGAATAATCACATTTCTTTGCTATGCAAGAGGAATATAATGTTCTTTCAAACCTTTATTAAAATAATAGTTAGGATGAGTATCCTTATTTCCAAAAGGGCTTTATACAGTATAAGTCCACTGTGATTCTGTCCAATCTGGGGGCCTTATGGGACTTAAATATCTTCACTGCATCTCCTACCTCTTCTAATGAGACAATTAAAGGACAGAAATCACCTTTATCAGATCTTAATTCTTGAAGCCTATATGCTTCATGAGAGAAGTAAAAGAAAATATCTTTAAAATATTTAATCCAAGTGACTTCTGTGATGTGAATGGATGGGGAAATATCACAATCATTAGTACCATGGGCAACCAAATGTTAAAACCTGCTCAAATCATTTTTTTCTTTTTTATTCTCATCAACTGTTTATCCTCTTGAGGCCGTGGTGGGGCTTGGCTCCTATCCATCCTGACTCCACCGCTCCCACTATCCATCATCTCCCTGAGCTTACCTGTGCAGCTGGTATCCCCATGGATTTCCCCCATGGCATGGTTGTGAAGGGGAGGACCATCCTCACCCCATCCCAATGTCCCAATCCATCACTGCTGACAGGTTATTCCAGTGATGTGGCAGATGGAGGCATGGGGTGTGGGTACCATATGTCCCAGTCATGCCATCCATTTTCCTACTGTTTTTCTTCCACACTTGGCCTCAGCCACAGCACAGGTGGCCCATGTGCATGCAAGCATGTGTGTGTCCTGGGACTGCAGCTCAATCCCCTCCCCTGAGTTATGTCTACCACTTGGTGCTCTTATGGACCAACACCAGGACTCTACCTGGTGGCAGCCAAAAGCCGAGATAGCCAACCACCCTGATCTGGGAGAGAAGAGCAGTATAGCGCAGTATAGCACAGTGGTCTAAGGCTCTGAGCTGCAAATCTGGTGACATCCAGCAGACCAGACCTGGGTTTGAATCCCACAGCTTCCACTTGCATACTGTGTGACCCTGAGCAAGTCACTTAACCTCCTTGTGCTCCCAGGTCACTCCTGTAAAAAAGCTTCCAGCTTAGTATGCTATACCTGGTTAAACAAATAAAAAAAAAAAAAAGATAAAGGGCTTCCATCCAGCTGCTCAGTCCTGTCACAGCCCTCCCCACTGGCCCCCAGCAACTTGTTCTTGTTCCTGATCATGGGCCATAAGTATGGCAGGAGGTGAGGCATTCATCCCCTTAGCCCTCCAAACCATTGCGCTGCACCTTCTCAAATCATTTTTATTGATGCTTGTCATGTCATCCCAAAGTTTATGCAGATACTTGCTCTTTTCCTTACTTCTAAAAGGTGCTAATACATTCTCTTTTCTTATTTAACTCAATCAAATTTTCTCTGGAAGGATATTGTTTTTGTATTTCTTGTTACCTTAGTTCTCTTATAAATGTTTTGCACTGATACAGTAGTTAAACCAAGTGCTGTTTTCTTTATGTTCTTTCCTGATGATACACAGAATAGGGATAAGTTTACCAAAAATTTCTGACAAGCCCTCATATGATTCCATCAGGGAATTATTTGCTAGTACCTTAGAAAATATCTGCATCAGCACTGGAGAAAAATCAGAGACTCAGTTTGTTGCTTTACTTCTGTACCAATTCTCAGTCTTTATTTCCCATAAATTTCTAGAGGGGGTTAATGGAGCATTATTATTATTATTATTATTGTTGTTATTGACATTGATTGGGAAGTTACCCAACTTGTATGTGGTTGCTAAAGGCTCATGGTCACTTTCTGGTCATATTTCCACTTGCATATTTAAAAAGCTGTCTAGATCATATACAGAAATAGAATAATAATCTATTACATTTCTCTGCAGATTATTAAATTATGTGGTTCTCCCCATACAATCTCCCTCTGTACATCAATTTAATACAGCCAGAACACTTGCCTCTATAATTTTTATCAGCTTAGAACCATTTTCATTGATTATTTTTTATCGTCTGGGGTTCTTTTTGCTGTCAATTGTGTCAGAACTAGAGCTGATAAGTTTCCCAGTATATTGTATTTTGCTATCCTTGAATTAAAATCTCCTAAAACTATTGGTTTAGCAGTAGGATATTCCAAAGTGACATCATGAATACCATCTGTAATTCAAAATTCCTTCAGAGGCTGTCCTTCAATATTTATTAACAGTATAGTAGCATCTCTGAAAATAATTTAGTTTATTTAACAAATGTTTAACATTGAATAGCATAAGTAAACCTTCTGTTGGTCTTCCGTTCTTATGATGTTTAACAGCTAGAGACTGAAGTGTGAGAAAAACATTTTCTTTAACTTTTTCAACCACCCATATTTCCTATAAAAGCATTGTTTCAAATTCATTAATAAAACTAGTTGATGAAGACTGGCTTGGATTTATTAATGACTTCCAGAAAATATTACACTGAATCAAAAACTAGAAACCAACACTGTTCTTTCAAACACTCTATGGATAGACAGTGTTACAATCAATAGAAAACTTGAGACAATGAAGAATAATCAGAGGCTTAATAACCTGAGACTTGTAGGTCTTCTGATGTTAGGTTTCAGGAGAGATATAAGAAAGTTTTATTTTACAGAGAGAGAGAGAGAGAGAGAGGCTGAACTGTGGAAAAGCCTACCAGCAGATGCGGTTGGTGTAAGAACATTTAATGGTTTCAGACATGGCTAAGACTGAGTAAAAGGCTTAATAGTTACACAGGGGGGAAAGCAGCAGGAAAGGGTGTGGGGGAAGGTCACAGCAATAACCCCAACTAGATGTTAAGTCTTATGGCAGGACAGGATGGAACAGGCCAGGCCGGATGGATCGGTGGTCTTTTTCTGCCAACTTTGTCTATGTTTCTATGTTACAGACTACAACTAAGAACACTTGGGATGTTGTAAAAGATTTTTTTCTTGTAGCCTTCAGCTGCACTGAATCCTATCTGACAGATTTTTTTTTTTTAAATATTCAGAATACCTGTGCACAAAACCAATTCAGCAGGTCAGTTCTGTGAAGTTAAACCATCTACAGTATGGTTCTGGTCACTTTTACACTGCAATTAAATAGAAGGCTGGTTTTGAAGGTGGCAAGATTAAATACAGCCTACAACTACCAAGGTAGTAAGATTTACATTCACCTGGACACCGCTGCACAGACACAGATGTGAAGACCAAGGTTCCTCCAGTATTAAGATATTCAGGACTTGAATGGAAACTTTTCAATAATATATACTTGAAAAGCTAGAGTCATTATTAATGGTGGAAGATGTTTGTTTTCTGATGTAGATCAATTGCCAGATTTTATAAAAACTCAAAGAGCACCTATAGCAACAAAATGAAAGTGGATCTTAAGCATCAGATAGATCTGATGAATAAACTGATTCTGATTCAGAAAAGACACAAATTAAGATGTCCCTCATGACTGAACCACAAACTCAAACAGACTTGATATCTATGGACTCCTAATTTGCATAAAAAAGTATCCATAATGGCACTGGGTCCAAAGAGTGCTGACAAGAATAGCATTGGCTAGGAGCATGTGGTAAAAACAATGCTGATTTTTCTTTTGCGGGGGGCTGCACCCCCCCATCTTTAGGATTCTCACTTCGAGGGGGAGCAGATCCCAGGAAAAGTTAAAATTTGTGAGGCCATGGAATACTGTTTCCATGGCCAAATGTGAAATAATTCTAAGTCCCAATGTGCAAAATGTTTCAGAGACCAGAATTAGAACCCTGGTCTACACTGCTGCTGGCAAAGCTGCTCTGTGCCCTAGCCCTCCATGCCAAAGGAGCAGCTCAGTCATGCTCCTGGATTCTGTTGTCCATGTCCATATAGCGGTACCATGGACAGCGACCATTGGAACGCATATGGTTAGCGCTGTAAATCCCTGCTCGCTGTCCCTGATAGCGCTATACAGACTAGCACTCCCTTGACTGGCGCTATTAATGTAGTGTTCTTCTGACCGGGGTACCTCTATAACATGGGCTAACTGTGTAACAGATGAAGATATATATAATAAGATCTTTGGATCTAATCTTTGAATCTAATCTGTATATAATCAGTTTCAGCTAAGATGTTCAGAACCTTATTAGTACATTTCTGAATCCCAAGTATCCCTGATAATCTTACACTTAAATATAAATATTTATTTGTTTTTGATACCAGATAAGATATACTAAAAATAGATGGAGGAATTATAGACAATGATGTATAGCATTACATTTATATCTAGTCTGTTATTGTTTTTCTTTTATATCATATGAATTAATTTAAGTAGAAATCAAAGTATTATTAGGATTTTTATATTGTATAAGGGAAGCTTATTTTATTTGTAATTTATTCTATTGACAATTGATTGATTTGATTAAAAATTTGTTTTTTCACAGGAAATATCATTTGTTGGGACAAAATCCCATTTACAACAAAGTCCTGCATATGACTTCTAATACAATTAACAATTAACATTTATCTAAACTAATACAAACAAAAGAATAAAATCACACATTACATACACACATTATTTAAAACACATACATAAAGAGTTCAGACTGTCAAATCATTTTTAAATTTAAAAAAATCTATATTTGATTTCTGTAATTCAGTCAATCCATTCCAACTTTGTGCTACACTATTCTGGAGCATACTATCCCCTAATCTATTAAAACTTCTACGCATTGGAATATTGCTTAATGCATTCCTAGTCTTTATATATATTTCATTATTTAACTTTCTTTTTACTTGTTCATACAAAGGATGATTATACTTTTTATGAATTATCTTATGGCATATAATAAGCCAAAGATAAGTTTGTTTCGTTTCAGGTTGAAGCCAATTTAATTTATTATAAATTATACAATGATGCTTATTTTTAATATTTCCAGAAGCAAATTTACCTATCCTATAATATGTTTGATTAATCAAATTTGATGCAGTTTTAGTTGAATTCATATAAATTATAGAACCATACTCCAATATAGGTAACAACATCTGTTTTGCCAGCCGCTCCTTTGCTACCAGAGGTAAACTTCCCACAATTCTTCTAAGGGCCCCTAATCTTCTATTCACCTTTTTTATCTGAACTGATATATGTTCTATGTATGTCATCCTAACATCTACTTGAAACCCCAAATACCTATATGTTAATACATTTTCAATTTTGGTACCATCTTGTAAGTGTAATTGTAACTTAGACCCTTTTCCTTTATATGAGCCACCTGAGAACAACATAGTTTGTGTTTTTTTAGCATTTAAAAGAAGACCAGATTTACTCAACCATTTTTGCATCTGTAGCAAATCACTTTGAAGTGTGTCCATCATATCTATGAGATTGTCAGCAGACACCACTAAAACAGTGGCTTAGTATTAACCCTTGCTGTGCCACGGACTGATATCAGCCCAATATTCCTATATGTTTTAATTCTGTCAGCAACCTAAGAGTTAATGTTATCTAACAAGAGTATAATTGTCAGCATGCTCTTACTCAGGTAGAATGAGTTAGTGGACTATATATCTGCCTATATTATACAATGGTTTATATGAATGTTGGATTTTGGAATCCCCTTGTTCACTTAATGACTTGTACTGTGTTAAATAATTTATGTATATCTTTATAGTTCTACAGTAGAACATAGAAATACTGTTGCAGTGAAGGATGACAGTAGGCCACATTCAGAGATCTTACTTAGCTGCTTCTAAAGTAGTAACTGATTGACCAGAGTTTCAAGAGGTGAGAGTGACTGAATATGATAGGAAATGAAGGAACAACCTTGAAGAATACTTTGCAGAGTGAAACTGAAATAATTTAGTAGGGAGAGTAATTTCTGTTTGGAGCAGATAGTTCTGTGGAGAAAAGAAGAAATGATGTGAGATATTGTCTGGAGTCTGGAAGGAGGCAGACTAGCTTTCAGTTTGTGTCGAGGATAATACCCAAGAATCCTAGTAAGGAAGTGGGGCTATAGGTATTGTCTTGTTACACTGCAACTCCAATAAAGAAGAGATCCTTTAAAATGCCTATACCCAAGGCAGGAGGCATGGAGGGGAAAATGCTGAGAAGAAAATTATCCAAGAAATGGAGGATGAAAGGCTGGCAACACACAAAAGTCGGGCTTCACAGTGGATACCATAGAGATGCCATGAGTTGGGGTGGATTGGTATAATTTCAACGGCATCAGTGATGTCAGCCTTGGGCAGTCAAGCACCTGGTTCTGCCTGTTTAATAACAGAAAGGGTGCCATCAATACAAGAATAACTGGGAGAATATTCTTCTGCTGATATGAAAATGAATGCTATGGGTAGTTGAGTGCCAGGGGTGGAGAGATCAATGAGGAGACATTTCTTTAGGGTGAATTTGCAAGTGACTTTGTTATATAGGTCTAACATGAAAAACAGCAAACAGAGGGCTGGAGAAGGGGCACACATAAATTCTTTCTTTAGCTTGGCTAGAAGGAAAGATCAGGTTATGTATGGTTTACTGAGAGCAGATTATAAATTAGAACAAATAATGGTAGAAGTCAATAGAGATCAGATTCAAGCATTGAAACCATTCTAGAGACTGTGCATCAGAGTGGAGCAAAAATTCTGGTACAGATGGTGAGAGATATTCTTCTAGGTGATGGCCATTAACAGGTGATATTCATTTATTCAATTGGAGCAGTGGATAATGACATACAGATTGTGCATTGAGTGCCACCACCTCAATTGCTGCATACATGGTATAGATAAGAATTGCAACAACCAGCTGTACTGAAATTTTTGCAAATAGCCCCACCCAAGGGTAAACTTGATTTGTTGCCCTTGGTGGTCAGAGAAGCTATAAGCAGCAAAAATACTTTTTCTGAGTGTCCAAAGAGGAGGATGAAGTGGCTTGAGCAGCTGAAGATGATTCTTGGATTGTGAGGGAGCAATAATAAAGCTTGCTGGAATAATGAGCTACAGAAAGAATAAGAGAGGGCACCTTAACCAGTGAAGTATGGGCAAAATAACTTATTATGAACGACTGCCAGTTCAGTTTTGTGTGAAATTAAAGAAAGGCTGCTGTTTTTGCAGAGAATGCCTTATGGTAGTCAGAATGTAGCTCACCTATATGAATGGCCAGACAGAAGAAAACATACAAGTACATATCAAGTTCTTTTGTTTTTGATGGATGTATACTGCAACTAATACAATGGAAACAGAGTCAAAGCGGTACAGGTGGAAGGGCAGCTGGGGTCCAGTGACTACCACATGGTGTGGTTTAGCATGGAGATAGGGACTCAAGTGAGCCACACAAGGGCAAAAGTATTAGATTTTAAGAGGGCAGATTTCATAGAAATGGCTAGAAGTGTAAAAGCAGTCTTGGGAAAGGGAGAGACAATAGGGGGTGGAGGAACAATGGTGGAAGCTGAGGGATGCCATAGTGGAGGTAACAAACCAATGCATTAGGATAGTGGCCAAAGGGAAAAGAAGAAGGAAACCACTATGGTTTTCTAAAGAAGTTGGAGACAAAGTAAGGGCTAAAAGACTGAGTTTCAAAAAATATAAGGGGACCCAAAGGGAAGAGGACAGGGAGGCGAACCTTAAATGTCTAAGGAAAGCAGTAAGAATAGCTACGGCACAAACAGAGGAGGGTTTAACATGGATGGTGAAAAAAGGAGACAAGACATTTTACAGGTACTGTACATCAGCGACAGAAGGAAAAACTGGGGGGGATAGTGAGGCTCAAATGGGAGGAGAAAGAATGTAAGGAGGAGGATCTACACAAGGCAGAAATATTAACTAAGGAGGGGGAGGGTCAAGGACCACAGTTGGGTGGCAGAGGCGATGGAGGGGGAGAAGTGGACACAAGTCCATTCAAAGTGGAGAGAGTTCTGGAAGAACTCACAAAGCTGAAGGTGGAAAAAGCCATGGGGTCAGATGGAGTACACCCAAGGATATTAATGGAGCTGAGAAGAGAACTTGCAGTGCCTCTGCTGGCCCTGTACACAGAGTCACTCAACAAGGGGGTGGTTCCAGAGGACTGGAGGAGGGCCATGTAGTACCACTGCACAAAAGCGGCAGTAGGGAGGAGGCAGGGAACTACAGACCAGTCAGCCTCACCTCAGTGGTGGTGAAGGTCATGGAGACACTGCTGAAAGAAAGAATAGTAGCACATCTGGAATTTAGGGGAGTCCAGGACCTGAGGCAACATGGATTTACAGCAGGGAGGTCATGTCAAATGAATCTGATATATTTTGTTTTGATTGGGTGACTAGGGAAGTTAATCGGGGGGGAACTGTAGATGTTGCCTACCTAGATTTCAGCAAAGGCTTGGACACCATCCCACATAGAAAGCTGGATAACAAGATGGGAAGTCTGGGCATGGGACATACAGTGATACACTGGGTTAAGAACTGGCTGATGGGCAGGAGGCAGAGGGTGGTGGTAAATGGGATCCATGCCAGTAAGACAGGTGACCAGCAGAGTACCACAGGGATCAGTACTGGGACCAGTCCTGTTCAATGTCTTCATTAGTGACATTGCAGAGGGGCTGGAAGGAAAGGTCTGCCTATTTGCAAATGACACCAAGATCTGCAACAGGGTGGATACTCCAGAAGGGGTGCAGAAAATGAAGAGGGGCCTGGAGAGGCTTGAAAGCTGGTCAGAGACATGGCAACTGAGGTTCAATGCAAAGAAGTGCAAAATAATGCACCTGGGTAGAGGGTACCCTGGGAAGAGTTACAGGATGGGGTGGATCTGACTGTCACTGAAGAGGAACGGGACCTGGAGGTTATCATCTCTGATGACCTCAGGGTATCAAAACAATGTGCAAAGGCTGCGGGGAGGGCCATTTGCATGGTGTGGTGCATAGGCAGGGGTATCACAAGCAGGAGGAGGGAGGTGGTGATGCCATTGCAAAAAACATTGAGTACTGCATGCAGTTCTGGAGGCCACACCTGCGCAAAGACATAAACAAGGTGTAGACTCTCCAGGGAATGATGACAAAGATGGTGCAGGGCTTGCAACACAAAATATGTGAGGAGAGACTAGGGGACCGCAATATGTACTCACTGGAAGAGAGCAGAAAGCAGGGTGACATGATAGAAACTTTCAAGTACCTGAAGAGCATAAAAAAGGTGCAGATGGGGGACCTTTTCCAATGGAGATAAAGTACTAGAATGAGGGGCCACGATATGAAATTGGAATGGGGTAGATTAAGGGTAATGTGAGGAAGTTTTTCTACACAGAGAGAGTGGTTGATGCTTAGAATAGCCTGCCACAAGAGGTAGTGGGGTGAGCACAGTGGAGGGGTTTAAGCATGCCTGGGACAGGCACAGAGGAACCTTGAGAGGGTAGGGAGTGATGAAAAACCATTGATCACATAGAGTTAGTGGCCACATACACTGTATAGGGTCTTCGGGCAGACTGGATTGGCCTAGTGGTACTTATCTGCCGGCAATTTCTATGTTTCCATCCCTGAAAGCCAGCTCAGTTACATGGAGGGCTTAGGCACTGGTTGCCTCACCTCCTGCCACACCGGTGACTTTGGCTCGGGAATGGATCAGGGCTGGCCGGGGGAGGGAGAGAGAATTAAGCATCCCTAGGACAGCTCTTCTGCCTTGGGGGGGTGGATATGTCCCGCTTCTCATCTGCCACCTGGAGGAGTCTGGTTGACAGCATAGAAAGACTGCATAGAGGGAGGGACCCCACATGCAGGGTGCCTGGGGCATCTCTGCAGACGTGGGACTCGCACATCACACCCACAGCATGCACGGTGGGCCACGGACAAAAACACAGCAGAAAAAATCAGGATGAAGGCTGCTCCCTTGCAAGCTCTGCATTGGCAACTGGCTGCCCCCACAGTCCTGTGGCAGTGGATGACAGATGGAAATATGCATTGGAAAAACTGGTTGATGGGGCCAAAGGGACAGGTCAGAAGGGGCAGATGGGGCAGACAAAAGCAGAAAACCTGTACATTAAAAAAATCTCTGAAAATGCTAAAGGCAGCAATAAATTCAGGAGCTGTTAATTTCTTTAGTAAGTATGTGTCTTTGGCTTTTAGGTTTTTTTATATTTTTTTCCCAGCTCTAGTTATGGCCCCTTTTCTCTGGCCCCTTAAGTCTCTCTCCAGCTCAGCCACTGGGTTTTACATTCTATCCCACTCTGCCTGAGACCCCCACCATCCGTGCCTCCATCCCAGGATACTTCTCCACCATTCACCTGGTTAAGTTGACCCTCCAGCTCTGAACCCCCTGAGGTGGGGCCACCAACTCCTCCGGCGCTCTATCTGACAATCTAGTGGGCTGCTGGAGTGAGGAGAGGAGCTAGAGGTTGGACAGGGTGGGTCCGGCGATGAGTGTGGGGAGGCCAGCTGACAGCCTGCCTTCACCTACCCGGGTACCAGGGCTTATCCTGTTTTCTGGTTCCCGGGGGTGTGGACATGCAGTGACATCCAGCATGCAATGTGCATGCTCCCACACCCACCCTCAGGATGTCCGCTGCAGCCCCATACCCTTTAACTAGGTCCCCACAGGATGTGGCAACCCCCCAGTCTCCACCAGAAGTCGCCATACTGCAGGAGATGCGACCCACCCCCCCCAGGAGAGAACAGCAGTCCTCTGAATGCTCAATCCTCTCCTGCCTCTGCCGACCCCCGAGATCGTTCCTGAAACTGGGTCGCCAGCATGGCATGAGGTGTGGCGTCCAGCACCTCAACCCTCACCACCACCGGGCTAGCCTTGTCTTTGGCTTTTAAGATGACTGAAATGTCACAGAAACATAGAAATTTGCTGGCAGACTAGGTCCACTTGGACCATCTAGTCTGCCCTTTTTCCCTCACCATGGCTTTTTTTGCCATCCTAATCTTAATTCCTTCCTCCTTTCTTATTCTTGCTTCTCATGTTCAGTCCTATATGGGTATCCCATGCCCTCTTGGTTTCCCCCACCGATTTCACTCCCACCACTGACTCCGGTAGCCTATTCCAGGGATCCAACACACTCTCAGTAAAGTATTATCCCCTCATATTTCCTCTGAAACTTCCTCCCTCCAGTTTAAAGCTGTGCCCCTTGTTGCAGTGTTATCACTCATTTTAAAAATGCTCTCTTCCCTCACCCTGTTTATTCCCTTCAAATATCTAAAAGTTTCTATCATGTCCCCTCTCTCCTTCTCATTTCCAGTGTGTACAGGCCAAGCTCCTCTGGCTGTTCCTCATATGATCTCTTGTGTAGGCTCTGCACCATTCTGGTTGCACTTCTCTACACCCGCTGTACTCTGTCTTCGTCCCCTTTCAGGTGCAGTCTGCAGAACTGTACCCCATACTCCAGGTGTGCCCTAACCATGGACCTGTACAGCAGCATGATGACCTCCCTCCCTCCTCCTGCTTGTAATACCCCTCTCTATGCATGCCAGCATTCCATTTAACTTCCTGTCACCACAGGATTTGGTGCAGTTTTCAATAGTATCATGAGAAGAAACCAATAGTGTGACTAAATTTACATCTTTCTCATATATGATGTCCCTGTAAAGATGGTGAAGAATTAAGTATCCAAGGCTGAGATGGGACTACTAAAGAATCATTTGAAGATGCCAATGAACCAGTGACTGGAGCTCCTGCTGAAATGTTCAGAGAAGGAACAGTATTAGAGAGCTGAGGTATTGAGAAACTTCGGGCTGTGGGTGTGTAGGAATGGAGAATGATACATTAGCCAGACAAATCGATGCTGCTTGAAGATGAGATGAAGTCTTCGAGGAGTTGTGAGAAGCCATAGAAGTGAGGGGCTGACATACTGGGAGGAAGACAAGCTTCTAAAGAAGTGTTTCTAATTGTGGTACAGAAGACTTAACCTCCATCATGAGTGTTATGATCTTGTCCATAGGAGACAGTGACAGAAGACCTGTGGGATGAGTCAGATGTCATTGTGTAGGTTGTATAGAACCAAATGAGGTCAAACAATTGCTTCTTTTATGTGGAGGCAGAGAAAGAGATTCCTAATTGGTGGAGGGTTGCCATTAGTTGAGAAGTTGTCCAATTCTTGTATTTAGGAGAGGTACAGTGATGGACAGGAGGAGGCTGCACTGGTTCCTGGGACTCGGAGCAATTGGAATCATGAGACTGAAAGACAACTGCACATTAAGGCATTCTGACTAGAAAGTAAGAGCAATGCTCTTGTAGAGCTGGTAATAGGCCCAAAGTGGGTATGATTGGAATGCTACAGTAGCAGGGGTAATATGGAAGGAATTACTCTGTGATTGTTGTCTGAGTAGTGGGTCTGGCTGGTAGTTCCTGAGGTGCTAAAATTCATGAGACTCCCCTTGAATCCCAAATACAGAATGTTCATTAAAAGGGAATGCTAAGTCACAGGCTGCTACCAGGTGCACGCTGGAGTGCTGCTTCTACCAGGAAGACTGGTGGTGCTGGTTGTGCATGCACACTATACACAGGCCAGACTCACATACACAACAGTGACATGAAGGAACCAATGATGGTGTCAGGAGTTTAACCATTCAGAGTGGTGAAGATCTGCCAGCTGCACCATGACTTAGTGCACACTGAAGTTCTGTTTCTGTCAGGCAGGACTGGCAGTGTTAGTCACATGTGCAAACCACAAGGTGACCTACAACCTTATGCAACACAACACTGAGAATGCAAATGGAGCTGGTGACAGGATAAGAGCTGCGTACTAGTGGTGGGAAGACTGGTGAGACCCAAGAATGAACCAGCAGTTGTAGAGGCAAGGAGTGCTGTAGAAACAAGCAGGAAGAAGGAAGGGAGTGGTGCCTGATGACTGAAGCACAGGCAGCAAAAGCAACAGTAAAAAGAAAGACACAGTGAATGAGGGCCCCAAAGTCCAAAAAACACCCGACCAGTTTAAACAAAAGACACAATTTGATGAGACTAGAGGGGCTAAAGTTGCAGTCTTTTGTAATTGCTGGAGGCAGACTTTTCGCAGGCTGTCCAGTGAACTGTGGGATAATGGTCCATCAATCTGTTAATACCAGGGGTGTGGCCTAGCTGGGCAACAAGATGGTCATGTAGGCTTGGAGCTCTGTGTAGAATCTGCCATATATCACAGCTAGGGATGGGTGAACCGGTTCGTCCAAAATACGAACCGAACAAGCTGAAGTGTTCATAGATGAATGGCTTCTGAACACTTTTGGCTGTTCAGATCAGTTTGGATGGCCACTGTATCATGGGAAATGCAGTGCAAGAAGAACCAGAGCAGGAGGAATCCACAGGAGGGATCAAAGACAAGACTCTGATTCCTCACTGGATGGCTGAGCTGTCCATCTCTCTAAGATGACACCTGATTTGATTGTTTCTTTAGCAACCCATGTGTTCCACCTTAGAGCTATGCAGAGGAATCAGGACAGAGAAGGAGCAGCAGCTTTTGTAGGCAGCTCCATGCTGTGTGCGGATTCTGTGACTTGACTTGTGCTGCTTGTGCTTTTTTTTTTTTGTCCCTTGGATATATATATATGTACTAAACTAAAACAAAACAAGTGAATTAGAAGGAGAAGTTGGGGTTGGGTAATAGGGGACTGGGAATCCGGGGACTCGGGAGGAGATTGATCTGAGGACTGGGTGTGGGAGTTGGGGATTGGGGTGGGGATGGGAGTAGTTATTGTTGGGAGAGGAGACTCGGGAAGGGGAGGAGGAACTTGGAGGAGGCTGGGGCAACTTGTTGTGAGAAAGAATTTGAATGAAGACAGACTAGTGCAGACAAGAAAGAAGAGAACAAGAGATTAAAGAGAGACTTCACATTAAGTGCCAGAACCAGACTGCCCAGTTGTTTCTGGGTAGCAGTCTAGCAGAGGGGGTGAAGTCTGTTGAACTGTGCCAGTGTGCCACCCAGTATCAGACCACTCCCAGTTAGCCTTCTTGCTGATTGCCCAATTGACCCCAACAAGTCAGCTTTCTCAGTTCTCCTGCCTGTGCTGTCTCTTTGGTATGGATTTCTATTTTTTAATTTTTTAATAGTATAAAGTGTGTGTGTGTGTGTGTGTGTGTGTGTGTGTGTGTGTGTGTGTGTAATAAAAAATCTGCCAGCCAGTCATCAGTGCACCAGTGCCACTTCTTGCATACTGTGTGACCCCCCCAAGAAGTCAGTCATCTGTCATTGTCCTCCCTGTGCTCACTTAATTGGGTATAAGCTTTGGCTCAGTGGGCAAGGCATTCCATCACATCATGAGGAATAAATTAAAAAAAAAAATCCTTGAAGGGAAAAAGTACTGTGTCAGAGTGGGTTGGGCCAGGCAGGATCCCTGAATCGGTGTGGGTAGCAGCAGTGCCTGAAGCATCACCCTCTCTTGCATACTGTGTGACCCCCCCCAAGAAGTAAGTTATCTGTTATTTTCCTCCCTGTGTTCGCTCAGTTGGGTACAAGCTTTGGCTCAGTGGGCAGGGCATTCTGTCACATCATGTGGAATAAATAAAAAAAAAAAATCTTTGAAGACAAAAAGTACCGTGTCAGAGAAAGGGTTAGGCCAGGCAGGATCCTTGAATCTGTGTGGGTAGCAGCAGTGCCTGCAGCATCACCCTTAGTGTAAGTAGTATGTGAAATCAATTGTGTGTGTATGTGTGTAATAAAAAAAATCTGCCAGTCAGTCATCAGTGCACCAGTGTCACTTCTTGCATATTGTGTGATTCCCCCCTCAAGAAGTCAGTCATCTGTTGTCGTCCTCCCTGTGCTCACTCAGTGGAGTATAAGCTTTGGTTCAGTGGGCAGGGCATTCCATCACATCATGTGGAATAAATAAAAAAAAAATCTTTGTGGAGAAAAAGTACTGTGTCAGAGAGAGGGTTAGGCCAGGCAGAGTCCCTGAGGGTAGCAGCAGTACCTGCAGCATCACCCTTAGCGTAGGTGGTGTATAAAGTAAATTCTGTGTGTGTATGTGTATATGTGCGTGTGTGATAAAATCTGCCAGTCATCAGCGCACCAGTGCCACTTCTTGCATACTTGGGGTGGAGGCAAGTAACATAGAAGTCAGTCATCAGTCATCCTCCTTACTGTGCTCGCTCAGTGGGGTATAAGCTTTGGCTCAGTTTGCAGGGCATTCCTTCACATCACAAGGAATAAATTAAAAAAAAAAATCCTTGAAGGAAAAAAGTACTGTGTCAGAGAGGGTTGGGCCAGGCAGGGTCCCTGAATCTTTTTGGGTAGCAGCAGTGCCTGAAGCTTTATCCTCTCTTGCATACTGTGTGACCCCCAAAGAAGTCAGTCATCTGTCATCCTCCTCCCTGTGCTCACTCAATGGGGTATAAGCTTTGGCTCAGTGGGCAGGGCATTCCATCACATTACGTGGAATAAATAAAAAAAATCTTTGAAGGGGAAAAAGTACTGTGCCAAAGAGAGGGTTAGGCCGGGCAGAGTCCCTGAATCTGTTTGGGTAGCAGCAGTGCCTGCAGCATCACCCTTAGCGTAGGTGGTGTGTGAAATAAAATCTGCCAGATGGTCATCAGTGCACCAGTGCCACTTCTTGCATACTGTGTTACCCCCCCTCCCCAAGAAGTCAGTCATCTGTCATCTTCCTCCCTGTACTTGCTCAGTGGGGTATAAGCTTTGGCTCAGTGGGCAGGGCATTCCATCACAACTTGTGGAATAAACAAAAAAATCCTTGAAAGGAAAAAGTACTATAGAAACATAGAAACATAGACTTTGACAGCAGATAAGGACCACTTGGCCCACCCAGTCTGCCCATTTCCCTTCCTATTGGATAAGCTGCAGATTCTAGTTAACCAACAGCCTACTTCCTGCAACCCTCCACTACAATTGCCTTATGTCTGTCCCATGCATGTTTGAACTCCCACGGTTCCATGCATCCACCACTCTCTCCATGAAAAAAGATTTCCTCACATTACCCCTGAGCCATCACCCCCTCTATCTTTAAATTGTGCCCCCTTGTTCTTACACATCTCTTTTTCTGAAAAATGCTATCCTCCTGGACTCTGTTGATTCCCTTGAGGTACTTAAAAGTTTATATCATGTCCCCCCTGTCCCTCCTTTCATCAAGGGTATACATATTAAGCTGTCTCTGTCTCTCTTCATATGGTTTCTGATGCAGACCTGCACCATTTTAGTTGCCCTCCTCTGGACTGCTTCCATCCTGTCTATGTCCTTGCGCAGATGGGGTCTCTAAAACTGCACATAGTATTCCAGATGGGGTCTCACCAACTGTCTGTACAGAGGGATAACCACTTCCCTTTTTCTACTTGTGATGCCCCGTCCTATGCATCCCAGTATCCCCCTGGCTCTCCTTACTGACTTCTCACATTGCTTACCCACCTTTAGGTCATCTGATATGACTACCCCCAAGTCCCTTTCCATTTTAGTACCTCCCCTGCTACTGTGTACTCTTCTCCTGGGTTTTTGTTTCCCAGGTGCATTACTTTGCACTTCTTTGCATTGAATCTAAGTTGCCATATGTCTGACCATTCCTCCAACCTTGCCAAGTCCCTTCTCATCCTTTCTACCCCCTTGTGTATCAACTCAGTTACAGATCTTTGTGTCATCTGCAAAGAAGCATACATTTCCCTCCAGACCCTCTGCAATGTCACCTATAAAGATGTTAAAGAGGACTGGACCCAGTACTGAGCCCTGAGGTACCCCACTAGTAACCCCCTTTCTTCAGAATGTGTTCCATTCACTATTACCTTCTGTGTCCTGTTGTGCAGCCAGTTTGCTACCCAGGCTACCACCCTGGAACCCACTCCCAGGCTGGCTAACTTGATTATTAGTCTTTTGTGCGGGACTGTGTCAAATGCCTTGCTAAAGTCTAGGTAGGCCATATCCACAGCCCCTCCCTGGTCTATTACTTTGGTCACCCAGTCAAAGAAATCAATTAGATTCATCTGACATGACCTTCCTGCTGTAAATCCATGCTGCTTTAGGTCCTGTGCCCTCTGGCCTCTAGGTACTCAACAGTTCTTTCTTTTAAGTGATTCCATCATTTTCCCTTACCACTGAGGTCAAACTTACAGGTCTGTAGTTTCCTGCTTCTGCCTTGCTCCCACTTTTGTGAAGGGAAATCACATCTGCCCTTCTCCAGTCCTCAGGTACCACCCCATCCTCCCATGATTTGTTAAAAAATGTGGTCAGTGGTGTCACTAGGTCCTCCCTTAGTTCTTTTAGGATTCTGGGGTGAATCCCGTCAGGCCCCATTGCTTTGTCCACCTTGAGTTTTAGGAGTTCTTTCAGGACTCTTTCTTCTGTAAACGGACTGGTGTCAACCCCCCCTACCCCGAGTGCTTCTATTGTCTGGTTTAGGTAACTCCTCCTCATCCTCTTTTGTGAATACTAAGCAAAAGTATCTCTGCCTTTTCACTGTCTCCCTCTGCCCACCTCCCCTCTCCTTTATTAATCTTCACTATTCCTCCCTTAACCTTTCTATGCTCCCTAATGTACCTATAGAAGGTTTTATCCCCCTTCTTAACTGAGTTGGCTATTTTTTTCCTCGGTTTGTGCCTTTGCTATTCTGACTGTCTTCCCCACTTCTTTCTGCTTTAATTGATACAGTTTCCTGTTGTGCTCCTTCTGTGATTCCTTATACTTTTTGAATGCAGCCTTTTTCTCCTAAACCTTCCCTGTCACCTCTTTTGAGAACCATAGTGGTTTTTTACTCTGCTTTGTTTTCTTTATTTGTTTCACACAAAGGCTTGTTACGCCTATGATAGCAGTTTTGATTTTTCTCCATTGTTCTTCCACCCCTCCTTTTTGGTCATTTGCTAGTGCATTCAGAGAAGGTTAGGCCAGGCAGGGTCCCTGAATCTGTGTAGGTAACAGCAGTGCCTGCAGCATCGCTGTTAGCATAGGTGGTTTGTGAAATAAATTCTGTGTGTGTCTGTGAAATAAAATCTGCTAGCCAGTTGTCACTTGTCACTGCACCAGTGCCACTTCTTGCATACTTTGTGACACCCCACCCCCCCAAGAAGGCACTCATCTGTCATCTTCCTCCCTGTGCTCGCTAGGTGGGATATAAGCTTTGGTTCAGTGGGCAGGGCATTCTGTCACATCACATGGAATTAAAAAAAAATCCTTGATGGGAAAAAGTACTGTGTCAGAGAGGGTTAGGCCAGGCAGGGTCCCTGAATCTGTGTGGGTAGCAGCAGTGCATGCAGCATCACCGTTAGTGTAGGTGGTTTGTGAAATACATTATGTGTGTGTGTGTGTGTGTGTGTGTGTGTGTGTGTGTGTGTGTGTGTGTGTAATAAAATCTGCCAGCCAGTCATCACTCATCAGTGCACTGGTGCCACTTCTTGCATACTGTTTGACCCCCCCACACACAAAAAAAAGTCAGTCTTCTTTCATCTTCCTCGCTGTGCTTGCTCAGTGCAGTATAAACTTTGGCTCAGTGGGCAGGGCATTCTGTCACATCATGTGGAATAAATAAAAAAAATCCTTGAAGGGAAAAAGTACTGTGTCAGGGAGAGGGTTAGGCCAGGCAGGGTTCCTGAATCTGTGTGGGTAGCAGCAGTGCCTGGAGCATCGCCCTTAGCGTAGGTGGTGCGTGAAATAAATGTGTGTGTGTGTGTGTGTGTGTGTGTGTGTGTGTGTGTGTGTGATAAAATCTGCCAGCCGGTTGTCAGTGCACCAATACCACTTCTTGCATAGTGTGAGACCCCCCCCCAAGAAGTCAGTCATCTGTCATCTTCCTCCCTGTGTTTGCTCAGTGGGGTATAAGCTTTGACTCAGAGGACAGAACATTTTGTTACATCATGTGGCATAAATAAAAAAAAAATAATAACGACTTTTTGACCCTGAACAAGCAACAGACTGGCATTATGAGTACTCCAGAAAATAGTAAAGCAAAAGCTAGTGGCAAAGGAAGTAGTAAAAGTAAAAAAAAGAAATGATTCAAGAGCCCAGAAAAAAGTGTCCCAAAAGGTAAAGTACAACAACAAGCATCACAGTCTGTTGAAGGGACTGAACTAAATGCTACTACTATTCATGTGCAGGCTAACTCTCAAAATACTGAAAACCCAGCAAGGGTTGGTGGACTGTCTATGTCAGAAGGGCTCAGTAGTACAGCCAACAAAGTGTTGAAAGACAGTGGCAAAAGCAAGTTGTCTAAGAAAAAAAGTGCAAAAACAAAGAGTATTCCAATTGTCCATGAAGTTAAAGCACTTACAGGTACAACTCGCAGTGGAGTTGCTCTATTTGCAACACATGCATATCAAATAACTCAATCTGTGACTGCAAATGTTAGCTCTGCTGAGTCTAATAATGATGATGATGATGACCATGGCCATGGTGAGACTGATGATGATGAGCTTGTGATTTTACCTTTAGCTATGTCTCATTCTGGTTCTGACAGTGACAACGTGGATAAAAATAATGACAGTAGTAGAGTGTCAAAAGGGAAAAAACATAGAAACATAGACTTTGATGGCAGATAAGGACTGCTTGGCCCACCTAGTCTGCCCATTTCCCTACCTAGAGGATAAGCTGCAGATCCTATTTAACCAGCAGCTTATTTCTTCCTACCCCCCACAAACATTGCCTTATGTCTGTCCCATGTATTCTTGAATTCTCCCACAGTTTTAGACCCCACAACCTCCTCAGGAAGGCTGTTCCATGCATCCACCACCCTCTCTGTGAAAAAATACTTCCTCACATTGCCCCTGAGCTGTCCCCCATATCTTCAAATTGTGTCCCCTTATTCTTGCACACCTCTTTTTCTGAAAGATGCTACCCTCCTTAGACTTTGTTGATTCCACTGAGGTACTTAAACATTTCTATCATGTCCCCCCTCTCCCTCCTTTCCTCAAGGGTATACATATTAAGCGCCTTTAGTCTCTCCTCATATGGCTTCTCTTGCAGACCCTGCACCATTTTAGTTGCCCTCCTCTGAACTGCCTCCATCCTGTCTATGTCCTTGTGGAGATGGGGTCTCCAGAACTGGACGCAGTACTCCAGATGGGGTCTCACCAACTGTCTGTACAGGGGATAACAACTTCCTGTTTTCTGCTGGTGATGCCTCTCCCTATACATCCCAGTATCCCCCCAGCCCTCCCTACCACCTTCTCACATTGCTTTCCAACCTTAAGGTCATCTGATATGATTACCCCAGGTCCCTTTCCATTTTGGTTGTTGTTACTACCCCCATTGTGTAATCTTCCCCTGGGTTTTTGTTTCCCAGGTGCATTATTTTGCACTTCTTTGCATTGAATCCAAGCTGCCATACTTCTGACCATTCCTCCAACCTTGCCAAGTCCCTTCTCATCCTTTCCACGCCTCCTTGTGTATCAACCCTGTTGCAGATCTTTGTGTCATCTGCAAAGAGGCATACTTTTCCTTCCAGTCCCTCTGCAATGTCACTTATAAAGACATTAAAAAGGACTGGACCCAGTACTGATCCCTGCGGTACCCTACTAGCAACCCCTCTTTCTTCAGAGTGGACTCCATTTATAATTACTTTCTGTGTTCTGATGTCTAGCCAATGTTTTACCCAGGCTACCACCCTGGGACCCACTCCCAGGCTGGTTAATTTGACTATTAATCTTTTGTGTGGGACTGTGTCAAATGCCTTGCTAAAGTCTAGGTAGGCCATGTCCACAGACCCTCCCTGGTCTACTACTTTGGTCACCCAGTCAAAGAAATCAATTAGATTCATCTGACATGACCTTCCCGCTGTGAACCCATGCTGCCTTGGGTCAGGTGCCCCACTGGCCTCTAGGTACTCAACAGTTCTTTTCTTCAGAAGTGATTCCATCACTTTCCCTACCACAGAGATCAAACTGACAGGTCTGTAGTTTCCTGCCTCTGTCTTGGTCCCACTTTTGTGAAGGGGAATCACATTTGCTTCCTCCAGTCCTCAGGTACCACACCATCTTCCCGTGATTTGTTAAAAAGGGTAGTCAGTGGTGTCATTAGTTCTCTGCTTAATTCTTTTAGAATTCTGGGGTGAATTCCATCTGGCCCCATTGTTTTGTCCACCTTCAGTTTTAGGAGTTCTTTCAGAACCCTTTCTTCTGTGAAAGGACTGGGAGTGACCCCCTATCCAGAGTGCTTCTATTAATTGGATTAGGCACCTCCCCCACCTCCTGTTTTGTGAATACTGAACAGAAGTATTAATTCAGTATCCCTGCTTTTTCACTGTCCCTCTCTGCCCACCACCGTCCATTCTTTCCAGCCTCACTATCCCACCCTTTGTCTTTCACGCCCCTGATATACCTATAAAGGTTTTATCCCTTCTTAACTCGAGTTGGCTATCTTTTCCCTCAGTTTGGGCCTTTGTTATTCTGACTACCCTCCTGCTTCCTTCTGCCATAACTGGTACAGTTCTCTGTCCTGCTCCTTCTGTGTTTCCTTATACTTCCTAAATGCTATCTTTTTCTCTCATAACCTTCATTGCCACTCTTTGAGAACGAGTGGCTTTTTCTTTCATTTTGATTTGTTTATTTGCTTCACACAAAGGCTTGTTGCCTCTGTGATGGCAGTTTTGATATTTCCCCATTGTTGCTCCACCCCTCCTTCTAGCCTATTTGCTAGTGCTTTTCTAAGGCACTCTCCCATCTTGCCAAAGTCAGCCCTCCTGAAGTCCAGAACCCTCACTTTTGTATGGCTTGACTCTGTAGCTGAGGTTATCATGAACCATACTGTTTGGTGGTCACTTGTTCCCAAATGGCTACCCACTTCTAGATCTGAGATCCTGTCACTGTCCCCATTTGAGAGTATGAGATCTAAGATTGCTCCCTCACGAGTAGGTTCCAAAAGTAGCTGTCTGAGGCATGCCACCTGAAGGGCATTGAAAATGGCCCTGCTTTTGGATATGGCTGCAGCAAAGGTGCTCCAGTTAACATCTGGCATATTAAGGTCCCCCATCAACAGTATCTCCCCTTTCTCTGCCATCCTAAGTATGCCTTCTACTTGCATGACATTGCAGAGGGACTGGAGGGAAAAGTATGTCTCTTTGCAGATGACACAAAGATCTGCAACAGAGTTGATGCACAAGGTGGGGTGGAAAGGATGAGAAGGGACTTGGCAAGGTTAGAGGAATGGTAAAATGTATGGCAGCTTAGATTCAATGCTAAGAAGTGCAAGGTAATGCACCTGGGAAACAAAAACCCACGGGAAGAGTACACAATGGGGGGTGAGATACTAACAACAACAAAAATGGAAAGGGACCTGGGGGTAGTCATATCAGATGACCTAAAGGTGGGCAAGCAATGTGAGAGGGCAGCAAGGAGGGCTGGGGGATACTGGAATGCATAGGGAGAGGCATCACCAGTAGAAAACAGGAAGTTATTATCCCTCTCTACAGACAGCTGGTGAGACCCCATCTGGAGTACTGTGTGCAGTTCTGGAGACCCAATCTCCACAAAGACATAGACAGAATGGAAGCTGTCCAGAGGAGGGCAACTAAAATGGTGCAGGGTCTGCACCGGAAGACATATGAAGAGAGACTTAAGAAGCTTAATATGTATAGCCTCAAGGAAAGGAGGGAGAGGGGACATGATAGAAACTTTCAAGTACCTCAAGGGAATCAACAAAGTCCAAGAGGGTAGCATCTTTCAAAAAAAGAGGTGTGCAAGAACAAGGGGGCACAATTTGAAGATGGGGGTGGCTCAGAGGTAATTTAAGGAAGTATTTTTTCACAGAGAGGGTTGTGGATGCATGGAATGGCCTTCCAGAGGAGGTTATGGAGTCAAAAACAGTGGTGGAATTCAAGCATGCATGGGACAGTCATAAGGCAATTCTAGGGGGTGGGGGTAGGAAGAAGTAGGCTGCTGGTTAACTAGGATCTGCAGCTTATCCATTAGATAGGGAAATGGGCAGACTGGGTGGGCCAAGCAGTCCTTATCTGCTGTCAAATTCTATGTTTCTATATCGTTGTCCATTCCTTCCCCCTGACATGGGGGTCTGTATACAACCCCTGTGCAGATTGTTGTGCCATTTACAGTCTCTAAGTTGACCCACAGTGCCTCCTCTCCTCCCTGTTTACTCTTTTGTTCAGTTGCTTTTATCCCTTCCCTTACATAGAGAGCTACTCTGCCCCCTCTTCTCCCCTCCCTGTCTCTCCTGTAGGTTGTGTACCCTGGTATGTTAACATCCCAGTCATGGTTCTCTGTGTACCATGTTTCTGTGATTGTTATGATATCCAGGCATCCCTCTTCCATCAAGTATACCAGTTCAGGGAGCTTGCTGCCCAGACTATGGGCATTGGTACTCATTACCCTCCATTTCTTGATGGCCTTACCCCTTTTTGCCCCATCCCTGTCCTTATTGCATTTGTCACTTTCTCCATTTACCCCTGTGCTTCTCCCTATTGACATCTCTATGTTGGTGTCTACCTCACTTAGTACCCCGATTTTTTTGGGGGGGTAGGATTTCCCTGCTCCTATCCAGTGTCTCCCCCCTTGGCTAGTTTAAATGCTTGCCAATGAAGCATTTGAACCTATCATCTAGGATCCTGGTTCCCCTCCTGAACAGATGCAGACCATCATGCCAGTATGGGCCTGCATCCCTCCAGGTGGACCCCCAGTCCCCAATGAAGCCAAATCCCTGAGCTCTGCACCAGTTTTTCAACCACTGATTGAATCCCATGGTGTGGAGCACCCTAGCCTCACCCATGCCACAGACAGGCAGCACCTCCAAGAAGGTTACTGTGTGTGCTATTTGTCTAAGGCCCCTCCCCATCTCCACAAATGCTTCTTGCACTGCTCTGATCCCTTTCTTAGCCAGGTCATTTGTCCCTAGGTGGACAATGACATCCAGCTCCCTCCCCTGTGCAGCTGCTCCTGCAATCCTGAGGATTCGCTCCCTGTCCCTCCAAGCCATGGCACCAGGCAGGCACCTTACCTCCCTCTCCCCTTCCTCCCCCAGTTCTACCTTCCTAACAATGGAGTCCCCCACCAGGAGTTGTTTCCTTCTCCTGTGGGGTCCCACGCCACCCTCCTGTGGGTCTCGTTTGTGGCGGTTCCCAGCATCCTCCTTAGTCTCCACTGTGGGTGCCTTCATAGAAGAACCACACTTTTCCAGAACAGCACAGAAATTGTGGAGAGGTATAGCTGGTGGGATGCACCTCTGTTCCACCACCCTCACCCTCCCTGAGCCCACTGTGGTCCAACCGCTCCTCTTTCTTGGCAACCTCTGAGGTAACAGCAGTGATCCTGGTGGTCCCTGGGACAAATCCTGGCCAACTCAGCCTGGAGATGAGCAACCTCCTCCCTCAGCTAAGAGAGGTGCCTGCAGATGGGACAACACCGCATCCTCCAGAACGTCTCCCAGAAGACTGCTGCTCCACAGCCACTGCACTGCACCACTCCCATCATGTCTAATTTCTGGCCACCTAATTGTTGTTTGGAATGAAACAAAGTGAAACAAAGTCTGACAGTAGTGATGATGATGATGATGGCAATGGTGCTGCAGAGGATCTATGATTGTCTCACCTGATGAACCTGAATCCTCCGCTGATATGTCTTCCCCATGTAAACCCAGCCACTCGACTCCTAACCCTACTGAGGTCATTACTAGATATAGACAGTCCACCTCTACTGTTTCGAATCATTTTTATGTAAACCCCAAGGATGCTTGCCAAGCTATATGCCTACATTGCAACATGTGTTAGTAGGGGGAAAAATAAATGGCATCTTGGAACCACAACAATGATGCGACATCTTTCGCGAATTCACCCTATCATTGTATATGGTTCAAAAAAACAGTCTAACGTCGGTGGTTGGAAATCTAGCAGGGCTCTCGTTGAACAGGAATATTCCACTGAAACAGTGGGAGACAAGCACCAGGCAAGATCTAAAAGTCCACTTTCACCTCACAGTCATGGTCACAATAATTCTGTAAGGTCTTCTGTTTTACCAGGCATGGCATGTAATCATATAACACCCCCAGCCAAATCTAACCCCCCTCCCCGATAACAGGCAATTGAAGTTAAAAGAAGTTTTTTAAAGAAAGTCAAAATATTCACAAAACCATCCCATAGCACTGGCAATAAATCATAAAATAGCAGAAATGATTGTACTTGATTTACAGCCAAACTCTGCTGTGGAAGATGTGGGTTTCAGAAGGCTTATGGAATGCTTAGATTCACAATATTTAATGCCAAGTAGAAAATACTTCTTAGTAATTGATGTGTCAAGGATGTATGACTGCTTAGTAGTTCGAGTAAGGCATGCTCTCCGAGAGGCTGAGGACAAGGTAGTTCACTTCACTAGTGATATGTGGACCAGCAGCCAAACCATTGCCTATCTTTCTCTTACTGCACACTGGGTCACTTTTTCAAGCAACTCATCATCATCTTCACGTACTAATTTGTCTACTACCACTTCAACCAGTACTACTACTACCACTGCTATCTCTGAGAGCTCAGAAACATCTGTCATGTTTCAGAAAATGGCAGTCCTCCATGAATGTCACTTTCAAGGCACACACACAGCACACCACATTCAGCAAGAACTGGAAAGACTACTTACTGCTTGGGTCACTTCACAGGGTTTGAAAGTTGTTGTTTGTGTTGCCGACAATGGTACAAATATTAAAAAAGCACATCACGATGGCAACTATGTACAAATACACTGTTTTACCCATTGTCATAACATAATTATTCAAAGCTTCCTGGATAACGACTGGCAAGTATCAATCACTGTGAGTACAGTGTGCAAAGTGTGTGTCCACTTCGACCATTCAGTTAGAGCCCGTGACATCCTTGCTGATATCCAGAAGGACAAAGGTTTTCCTCATCTCCAGTTTGTTCAGGATGTAGCATCAAGGTGGAAATCAACTTACTTTATGATTGAATGCATCCTTGAACAAAAGGTAGCTATCACTGAGAATATCATGTACAATGATATCGGTGAGGGCATTGTACTCCATTCTACTCAATGGTCTCTGCTGGAACAGTTGTGTCACATTCTGAAACCATTCATGAGTGTTTCAAAAGAGGTCAGTGCAGAAAAGGCCTCACTTAGCAAAGTTTTTATTTATTTTATTTATTTAGCTTTTGTTGACCGGGTAAGTGCACTAGACAAATCCTGCCTATTTTCAGGCACGACCCGGGGGGGAGGGGGATACAGATGAATGGCAACTGACCTTGAACCAGATTAAGCTGTTGGTGGTATTTTTAGTGAATGAGGGAAATTTGACCAGGACACTGGGGAAATTCCCCTACTCTTTTCGATAAGTGCCATGGGATCCTTAACATCCACTTGAACTACCACCAATCCAGGCAGATGGGACCTCGGTTTAACGTCTCATCCGAAGGACGGCACCTCAGAAATGCAACAACCCTCTCATGCTGCATTACAGTGTCAGTACTGGGATATTAACCCAAGTGCCAGATGTGGGAACTGAACCCACAGCCCTCTGATCTCCTGGCCTCAGAGGCGAGTGTGCTACCTACTGAGCCACTGACACTGCATAATGTATTAAAGTAGTAAAGTTATTTGACTCATTCTACTTCCCATAAAAAGGTTGGAGAAAATGAGGAGCAACTTAGATATGAACTAATCTCTAGTCAATAACATGCTTACCAGACTTAGCAATGATGAGAAATTATGAGCCATGACACGGAGCAAGGAGTATCTCTTAGCAACATTTCTAGATCCTCATTTCCAGAACAGACACCTTCCTGATGTGGTTTCTGATGATATGGAGGAGTTGAACTACAGGCAACTTTTGACTTGATGCAGTAGATGAGGTTTCATTAGGAAGACTGGCAAGCAGTAGTACAATGACACCACCTCAAATTCAAAAGACTGCTCCAAAAACCAGTATAGAAGCAGACAATGAGGAAGATGACATTTGGGGCCAGCTGCAGGACATTGAAATTCCACAAGAAGAAAATGCATGCTCAGTAGTAAGCATGGTAGATGCATATCTGTGTGAGCCCAACATTAGTATTAAGGATGATCCTTTAGCTTACTGGTAAGAGAAAAAATTATGCTGGCCAAAGCTGGAGACCCTAGCATGTAAGTATATTGGATGTCCACCCTCCAGTGTCTGTTCCAAGCATTTATTTAGTTCTGTTGGGGATGTTGTTTGTGACTCATATGTGAACAAGACTAACACCAGACAATGTGGAGAAACTAACATTCTTGAAGGTTAACTTGCCAGACTTTGGCTACATATGTGACGCTGATCTTGAAGAAGATGACACTGACAGCAATACCTGTGCTGCAGCTGTGGAGTGACACATCAGCTTTCAATTTTGAGACTGGACTGTTTAAAAGTAGAGATCTGAAACTTGCCTGCCTTTCAACCGCATCATTATCATCCTGGGGGTGGGTGGGAGGTGCAACTAGTACAGTACATCATGATATCACGTACTGGTAGCAACTGTGGCAAACAAGTCCCTGATCTCACACACAGTTGCTTTCTCATTCTGATGAGATCATTTATTTTATTACCTAATGCACCCAAGAATAATGGTTCCATATCATAAAGGCGATCGTGGAATAGTGATCACCGTTACAGCAAGTGTACATTGCCAAAAATGAATTTCAGCGATGCACACTCACAGCGCGGACAAAAATGGCGCCCAAGACCTATGGGTCTTATTTTTCATAAGGGGGCTGTGCCCCCTGCACACCCCTACTTAAGGATTCTCAATTCCAGGGGGGTGCATGTCGGGGGGAGTGAAAAACTTAAATAAATGTAAAGCAACCTAGCAGCAAAAAAAAAAAAAAACTCACGCCACACCGGACCCGAACCCTGCAACCTGTGCCTCCCAGCCAACCACCCTCCCCACAACACTAGCGGACCAGCTCAGCAGCTGCTTGCCACACCCCCTCCCACATACCATCCCTCCTCTGCCTCTCCCCCCTGCATATATACCTGCTTCTTCCCATTGTGGTATTTCACCCACCCCGGTATCTGGTCACCCCCCCACTAGTTAGCCATGAACACAGGCACCGTAACTGACTTGCCGTTTTTGTAGGTGCCCAATTTCGGTCACCTTGTTCACTGGATATCAGAATAATTATTTCTTATATAACCATAGCTCTTTTTTTCCCCCTGATAGTAGTGGTAGTAGTATCAGTGGTGAAGTGGTCACTTTGGAATGCCTGGTGCTCTTGTTCTTTCGCATTGCTTCTTGTTGCGTTCAGTACTGAGACCCATTGCTATGCTAAAATAATTAGTGACATACAAAAAACACACTGACCCCTTCTACAAAAAGTCAGACTCAGGAGATTGGTTTTAAAAAAATAGAAATCTGGGACTTGCCTGCCTTTCGACTGCATCATCGTCATCCTAGGGGTGGTTGGGAGGTGCAGCCAGTACATCACATCATCACGTACTGGTAGCAACTGTGGCAGACAAGTCCCTGATCTCATACACAGTCGCTTTCTCATTCTGATGAGATCATTTATTTTATTACCTAATGCACATAAGAATAATTATTTTTTATATAACCATAGCTCTGTTTTCCCCCCAATAGTAATGGTAGTAGTAGCAGTGGTGAAGTGGTCACTTTGGACTGCCTGGGGCTATTGTTCTTTCACATTGCTTCGTGTTGTGTTCCATACCAAGACCTGTTGATAATCTAAAAAAATTAGTGTCATACAAAAAACACAGTGACCCCTTCTACAAAAAGTCAGACTCAGGAGACTGGTTTAAAAAAAGAAAGAGATCTGGGACTTGCCTGCCTTTTTTTGGACCCCATTATCTTCATCCTGGGGGTGGGTGGGAGGTGCAGCCAGTACATCACATCATCATTGTACTGGTGCAACTGTGGCAGACAAGACCCTGTTCTCACACACACAATCGCTTTGTAATTCTAAGGAGATCGTTTTTCTAAATGTGCACAATTAAATAACTACATTGATAAATGCTGCCAGGTCTGTTTTTTTTTCCCCTGGCAGTAAGTGACAGTACTACTGCAAATTAGTGCAATTATTAAACACACTATTTAGGAGACTATTTATTTACAAACTAGAGATCTGGTCTGGGACTTTCTTGTCATCACAGTCACTTTCTCATTCTTTTCTAAGCAGTCATTTTTTGGTAAATATGCTTAACCATATTGATTTCAGTGCTGGCAGACAACTTCTGCGTTTCCCCTGATTGTAGTACGTGAGGGTAGTAACAGACTGCAGTCTTAAAGTGGTAGCTAGTTGACTGTCTCTTTCTGAGTGGCTGCCCGCTGCTCTGGCCTGGTGCTGTTTTTGTGTTCCTGGCTTCTTCTTCTTCATCACTTAACTGTCTAAAACATATCTGGTGCCTGCTTGTACCTGTTAAAAAATAGAAATCACTACTGTTAATAATATAACTTATACACAATATTAGTATTACTTTCTTAAATGTCAAAAGCAGAAGAGTGATTAGAGAGCATTCTCTACTACTAAATAGTGGTTTGTTTTTTCTTCAGATATGTTGATTAAAATCAGTTTTAAATGATTTTGTAACATTCGATTACCATAAAACAATAAAGGTCATAAAAGGTTCGGATAAGGATCCAAACCTTTTTTTGCTTATCAAAACCTTTTAGAACCTCAGAACCTTTTGAGGTTCTCCCATCCCTAATCACAGCCATCCTGCATTAAAAGTGCTCAGTGACTCAAAACAGTGATCCTGTGGTGCAAATGTCATCCCTAATAAAATCTGCAAGAAGACTGGTGCAAATACTGTTTAGACCAGCAAAATCTTTTGGTAAAGGAGAGGTGCCTTCCATCAGCGAGAACCAAGCTGCGGCCTACACAGGAACAGACTGGAGAAGCAGGCAAAACAGCCATGTCACAGCAATCACCAGCAAAACAAATCCATTGAAGCCCTCCTTTATGATAGATGAAATGAGATGCGGGCCAGCTTTCTGAACTTGATTGCCCGGTTCTCACATCTTCAGACAACCATCAATTCTCTGGGGGAACTGCCAAGGCTCATGCGGCCCAACTGCAGAAACCTAAGTGCCAAGTGTCCGAGAAAAGGGACTGAGCAACAGCTGCTGAGGCAGAACTCTTGAGCAACCCACAAAAGCCTTTAGATGGTTGAAATTCTGGACAATCATGAGAACCGTGAACACCACAACAATATTGGAGTTGTGAGCCTCCCAGAAGGAATTGAAGGTGTTGATCCTGAGGCCTTTCTGGTGAAATGGCTGCCAGAGGTTTTCACACTCAGTTATAAACTGGAGATGTAGCGTGCTCATCCAGTCCCCAGGGAAATGTCCAGAACCACATAAAAGGTTGAGGCACATGAAATTTCAAAGGTATCCCAATCCACAGCTGGTAATCCAGGCCACTTGAAAAATGGCCCACGAAAGAATGGTAACTCTACAGTTAATTAAAAAAACTGCAGAGTCTGTGCTAAGGCTGCCATGGAAATTACGACCATATGCTTGGATATCATAATTTCTGTGGCAGCCTTAGCACAGACTCTGTGTTTTTTTTCATTAAGTGATGATTACATCTGGAGCGTGGCAGTCTGTCTAGTGGCCATCTTACTCTTTTTTGTTTCTAACTCTACAGTTAGCCTGTTTCCCAACTACAGAAAATGGCTACAGAATCACTGCCAAGTTTTCAATGAGGTCAAAAGGTGACTGCATGTTAACGACTAGCAGTTCATCCAAGTGTTGCCCTCTAAATTGATACTCCAAAGGCCGGGTAAGCCTCCCAAAGGTTACATCAATCTGGACCAAGCCATAACATTTGTAAGTTGAGAAGAAGAAGAAGCCATCAAGGGGAGAACTGGTCAAAGGCACTCTGGATCTCCAACCTGAGCCACTTCACATGGACAGTAATGAGATCCCAGTGAGTAGGGGAAAGGGGATGTGGGGGGAGATGACTCTAGGCACAGGAAATAGTAGACTGTGAATGTTAAGTGCTAACTTTTTAAAAACACTGGCTAGAATTCAGACTGCCATCCAGTGACTAAGCAATGCATATGATAACAGTCATTGAGGGGAGCAAGTGATGAGGCAGGCGAGCTGCAGAGCCCATATGGCTGCTGGCAGCATGGTCAAGCAGAAATGGATGGAAATAGGGCCCTGAGCCCATGCACCTCCCTGTTTAAAACATGTCAAAATAGCACAAGCTCCATTCTGATGCATTGTCCTGCATGACACACCACCCCCATGAACTACCCTACTGTCGGGGCTTCCAATGATCACCGAAAACTGAAACAGAGAGAAGCTGAGCCTTCCACCAATAACACCTACCTGAGGTTCGTAGCCTCACTAGAAACCCTCCATGCAGGACCAGAAATGCAGAACATACAGGGGTAAGGTCACAACAGAGCAAAGCTTAGTGAACACCCTTTCAATTTGCTTGTTGTTGATAACACTCTGATGAAGAGATTAAATACTTTTCATCTTCTCTACAAACAAGGGTGCATTGGTACCAACCTCGCTTCTTCCATGAGGAAAAATATGGGTACTATGAGCCCATATGGGCTCATATGGGGTGGAGAGGAAGGGGAGATTTAGCCTTTTGCCTTACTGGGAAGGGACATGCTAAATCATTTCATGTTCTAAATTATTTTACTAGTGATGGGGAAGGGGAAATGCAGAACAAATAGAGAGGTAAGCTGCTAAAAAACATGATGGGTATGTTCGGTTCAGGGGGAGACGACTTTGGGACTTGTCACGTGTTGAATGTTGATTTTTGTTGAAGGCAAAAAATGAGAAAGGTCCTAGCAACCAATTATGTGAGCAGTGTGGGTGATGGTAGACAGGAGCAGGGTACTCACATGTTTGGAGTAACTTGCTCATTCAGATATCCTGGTTTCTAGTTCCTATCTGGCTGAAGACCCAAACATCATGTGCTGCAATGTAAATGGGTTAAAAACTGTAACCGAAAGAAAGAAGGTGTTTGACACAAATTAAGAACTTGAAAGGGGACATTACAGCAATACTGCAGGAGACCCACACAGTGGGGGAGAAAGTCACAAAAAGGAAAAAAACATGTTGAGGTCAGCTGAAGGCAATGTGTTGTACATCAAAGGCAAGGGGGGGGTTGCCAGTTTGCTATGCCCAGGGCTACAGGTCAAAATACTGAAGCGGCAACCAGACCAACAGGGCCACTACTTAACCTTAGTAATTAAAGTGGAGAAGAGACCTTTACTATTGCCTCCAGATATAGGCCTAATCAAAACAGGCAAGAATTCTACCATAGACTCTCTGTCACCATGTCATAATTCCCTTCACTCCTTTTAATTGGAGGGGATTACAACACCACATGGGACCATATCATGAACTGATCAGCCCCCCCACCCCAGCACAAGCTCTGGCTAGCTGCTCCACAGGATTGCAGCAGATGGCAGCAGAGCATGCCCTGCACAAAGTTTGCAGGTTATTGCACCTGATGCTAGGGAATTTTCCTTCTACTTCCATGTCCACTCAGTTTACATGAGAATTGTCATTGTACTGGTGTTGGCAGACCTCCTATAGCCCAGTCCTGTACTCAGAGGAGGGCACTTTGATGGTGACCCTGAGTAGAGGGGGGAGGACCCCCACACTGGGACAATGGAAAATGGACCCAAGGCTCCTTGTAGACACAGAGATCCAAAACAAAATGAAAGATTGAAAGAGACAAGGAGGCAGATGGTTGGCATGGCCGTTCAAAAAAGGGAAGCCAATAAATTGTAGGCTCCAGGTCATTCCTGAAAATGGGATTCAGCTCGGCGTACTTACCCAGTTAAAGTAATAAATGAATAAAATAAAGCCATAACTCAGTTAGTAGACCACACTGGAACCTCAACCACTGACAAGACAGTAATTAGTAACCTATTCGTGGAATTTTACAAATCCCTTTACATCTCTGAAATCACAGGGTGGACCCCAGAGCCAGTGCCTTCCTTAACTCAGTAGACTTCCTACAGGTAGAAGACAGATGGGGACTATAGGCAGATATATCCATGCAGAGGTACATCAAGTTGTGCATATGCTAACTTCTGGTAAAGCACTAGGCCCTGATGGACTCAGAGCAGAGTTCTACAAAAGCTTCTGGGAGGAACTTCAGGACCCACTGGAAGATATGATGGTGGTGGCCCTAGAGATAGGCTCCCTACTCCCAACCCAGTATTTAGCCATCACAGTCATGCCCAATCCCAGCATGGACCTCACACTATGCAGCTCCTATTGCCCCATTTCCCTGCTAAACTGGACTATAAAACAGTGGCAAAGCTCACTGAGGGACAGTTGGAGGGGTCGTTATCCTGTCTGCACCACCTGGTCCAGGGGAGGTTGTATAAGGAAGTCAGGCAAGGGGCAACATCCATTGTTCATTGAATATTATGAGGCAATGGATGGGATGGGGGGGGCCATCCGATCCGGTCCTCTGGCCCTAGTTGCTGTGAATGCCATTAACTGGGTCAAGTGGCCCTATATCTTTGCACCCTGGAAAAATATGGCCTTGGCCCCAGAATGATCTCCTGTGTACAAGCCCTATATGCATCGCCCAAAGCGGAAATCCTCACCAGTGGCCAACTTCTCAGCTTTCTTCCAGCTGACACGGGGAATGAGGCAGGGATGCCCTCTATCCCTACTTTTCTATGTGCTAACAATCTAGCGTCTGGCAACAGCCATCCACCAAATCAAAGACATTTGTGGTCTCCAAGCTAGATCAGATCATCATAAGATATCCCTTTTTGTGGACGATGTATTTGGTGTACTTGTCCAATCTAGATGTAGCTGTCCACACCTTGCTAGATATATTCAAAGTATATGACCCACTGTTGGGACTTGAAATCAACTAGGCCAGGGGTTCTCAATTGGTGAGGCCAGCCTCCTTGGGGAGGCCCCAACCTGTTCCAGGGGAGGCTCAAGCAAGTCTGAGAAAGAACAGTATTTAAATTTTGAGTTTTATGTGTTTTGTGTGAAGAGAATAAGCAAACTGAAAGAGGGTAATAGGTGAATTTTATGTATTTATTTATTAATAGGTGACAAGGAAAGGTGAATGAGCCAAAGCTCATGTCAAGGGTGCCCGGGGAAGCGTAGGTAGTGAAAACATTTCAAAAGAAAACTGTAAAAAATCAAGAAATATACAGTGAACAATAGTGCAAACAAATATGAACAATAAACTAAAAATGAGTGGTGGTAATTGATCAATTTGTAGACTGATGGCAGAACAGCTCAACTACAATGGTTGAGCATAGGAGTGCTAAGAGCAATAGCAGGAAGGAGCAAAGTAATCCTAGAGAAGTTGCTTAGGAGCAGGGAAAGGGGGAGAGGCAAAGTATGCAGGAAGGTTATTTCATATAGAAAGGAAACAGAAAGTAGTCTGACCCATGAAGGTACTGCAACAAGGGGCAACGATGGTTCAAGAATGAAAATAGCAGAGCAAGTAGGCTGGTGGGGGGTTGCAATAAACTGAATAATAATGTTTATTTTATTTGTTATTCAGATAACACCTTTGAGCACAAGAGCTCTTTTTCAAAGGTTTCACGTCAGCAAAAGACAAAGACCGGAATGTGAGCCAGGTACTCAAAAGGGGTTTCAATTTATTCATGTTGTACTGCGCACAGTACGGCATGTTATTTTTCCTTGGGGAGGCCGAGATTATTTCAATTTTTGGGGGAGGCTCAAAATCTTTTCCATGGATCTGGGGAGGCTCACTGTGACAAAGTCTAAGAACCACTGAACTAGGCCAAATGAGAATGGATCCATATGGGGGGAAGGCCATCCCGCTGAAGGTGGAATGTGTGACAGTGCCTGCAGCTGCATCCCTGAAATACCTGGGGTGGAGTGCCCTTCCCCAGGAATCTGTCAACTCTCTGGGGTCTGAACTATACACCCATACTTAATGCATGAAGCATGATTGTTGACCATTGTAAAACACTCCCTTCACCTGAATGGGTCGAGTCAATACTATCAAAGTGTGCCTGCTGCCACAGTGTTTCTATATGTTTCAGTTACTCCTAGCCCATATCGCGCAAAGGTTTTTAAGGCAATCAAAGTTTGTCTCACTGCATTCCTCTGGCAAGAGAAAACAGCTAGAATAAAAAAAAGACTGTCTCACAAAGGCCAATAAGGGAGAGGGCTTGGGCCTTCCAGATTTTTTCTATTATTACTCAGCAGCTCAACTGTCATTCCTAAAAGGCACACAGAAGCAAGGGTGGAAGTTCCCAGCATGGCTGAATCTGAAGGAAGAGACACTGGGAGGCCGATGCTCCCTGACCTACTTTCCCCAGCCTTAAGCAAGGGGCTAATTAAAAAAAAACTGGACAATCCTTCCTGAGATCCTCAGCACAAGCCTTGCTCACAGGTCATAAACAGATAAGTCACCTACAAGTACTTTCCCCTGAAGGTGGGTTGATGCTGGGCGTGTGGATCCCCCTGAGATCACTAGAAAAGCATTGCTTAGATGGAAAGAAAAGGCCTGGCCAAAATGATGGACTTATTTGAGGGTGGGGTAGTGCATTCATTTCAGTCCCTGTCACAAACCCACAATCCTAACCCAGATGACTTCTTTGCAAACCTCCAAGTGAGACACCAAGTACAGAAGTATCTGGGATCTCTGCAAATACCCCCTAAAAGATCCTGATAATACTAGAAGCAGAAGTACTCTTAGGGCTTGCCCTGCAACTGGGATTTTGTACTACATTTAACACCAAAGCTACAGTTTGGCCATTGAGCTAGGATCTACAAATACCTCAGCTGAGGTCTGCCATTTTAGCAATTGCATGGCCTGTGGGGTTTGGGGTTTAAAAAGTGTTTCTATTTAAAGTGAACCACTGCAGGCCAGCCAGCTGCAACTGCATCGGGTCTTGCACTACAGGATCACTCTTTCGAGTCACTGAGCACATTATACAATCCAATAGGTCATAGTTGTTATACGCTCCATAAACTAAACATGTCACCTCTTAATCTACAGTACTTCAGTGTATACAGCTCTAGTTTTTCTAACCTCTCCTCATATCTCAGACTTTGCATTCTGGTTGCTCTATGCTGAACCCCCTCCAATGTTTTTATCTCAGCCTTTAAATATGGTGCCCAAAACTGGGCACAATAGTCCAAATGTAGCTTCACCAATGAAGTGTACAGTGGTAGCATCACTTTTTTGTCCCTGCTGTTTATGTGTCTTTGAATACAAATAGAATAATAGATCTGTTGACAAGGCCTACCGGCTGCACCTCAGGGTTTTATCACTTGCTAACATCTATTTTCTTATCAATCCTGCACTCACTGTTTTATCTGCCACACATTTTGTATATACAGTATTACTGCCTAATTAGTTATTTTGCCCTCCTATGCCTCACGTTTTATTTGTGTTCTCTTATTTTGGTTATTTGTACTGTGTATTGCCTGTGCTTGTCTTGATGTGGAACCTATGAAAAAGAGCCACTTGCTCAAATGTGTTAATCTGAAATTCAATAAATAAAAATAAAAAATTAAATAAAAATATTACTGTGCATTACAAGGCAGTAATCCCATCAAGAGGTTCTGGGGACATAGGGAACCTCAAGAGCAAAGCTTAAGAGGTTCTCATGCCCCGAGGACCTCGAGATGGGATTTCAGCCTAGTGATGCACAGTATCATATTTGTAATTTTTTTTAATATATGGATCCGAGGTGAACTGACTCACCTTCATTTCACCAGTGGAGTCAGTGGGTACATGTGCATGTCGGCAGGGTTCCCTGTTGCTATGTACATCAGCAGGTGGTGTGGGCTTTGTTTAGCCCCCTTTTTTTCTCAACTGATGTCTGTCGGTGAAAGCATCAGTCGGGCCATGGTTGGGACAAGAGGAGCTGGGGCAAAGCAAGTCGGATTGCTGATAATCTACAAGAAAAGCTTTAAAAAAAGGAAAGAAAAACTGTTGCTGCTACCCCCGATGATTCTCTCACTAAGCGAGTGAGCAAGCCGCTATGTTTTTGGAGTTGTTCTGCATGCCCACAGAGGAAAAGTGGCCAATCAGAAGGTACGCTTTGGAAGACATTCGGAGCAGACTTACATGTGCACTCTTTAGCTTTCATGATAATACTATAATTCAGGTCCCAAACGATAGTATTACGGCACCTGAACAATAGTATTATCAGTCGGGAAAGGTAGTATTATCACTCCAGGAGTGATGGTATTACCAGGATTTTTTTGTATGATTTTTAATGGTATTATTTTAAGAATCCATATTTTAAAGCCCAGTATACCATACGATCTTTTGGTGGTCAGACTACAGTGTTTTTTTAACACTAAAATTATCTGCTACAATAACTCCCAGATCTCGCTCCTCAGCTGCTTCTTTAAATACCTGTCCTTTCAATACATAAGTTGTTTTCTTATTGTGCTTCCCCACATGCATTACTGAGCATTTGTCCATATTAAAACCTAGCTGATGTTCCTGAGCCCAATGTTTGACTGTAGAAAGCTTCTTCTCTCAGAGATGTTATTAACCACCGAACCTATTTTGGTGTCATCAGCAAATTTTGCCAGCCAAACTCCATGACTGATTTTCAGATATCACATAAATATTAAACAAACATGGCCCAAGTACCGATCCCTGCAGCATCCCACTAGTCACTGCTGATTACCCCTCTTAATGTTACTTGTTGTTTCCTATCAGTAAGCCAACATTCAATCCAGTCTACCAAGCTCGTATTTAAACCTTAATTTGTCCATCATTTTGGGATGTGGCCCCATGTCGAAGGCCTTACTATAGTGAAGAAAGACAATATCCACTGACATCCCCTGATCCAGCACCCTGCCGACTTTATCAAAAATGTTCAATAAACTTGTTTGGCATGATCTGCCTTTTGTAAAACCATGTTGGATGGTATCAATTAAGTTATTTGTAATAGTGAATTTATCTGTTTATTCTTTCACTAGTTTTTCTAATATTTCACCCTGGACAGAGGTTAGACTAACAGGTATGTAGTTTTTACAACAGACTTGCCACATTTTTTATATATTGGGATAATTGTTACATTTCTCCAGTAGGATATCACATTCCCATTGTCCAATGAGGACTGAAACATTGTTGTTACTGGCACAGCTAGTTCACTAGCCAGTGCATTAATGATTCTAGGATGTGGTCCATCTGGGCAGGGTGCCTTATTTGGATTGATTTGCCTCAGCCTAGTTTTGAGGTTTTCTTCCTCAATCATAATTCTTGGACTATTTTTAATTTGTTGTCTCGGCATGGGAGTTTCATCTTTAGTCCTAAACACAGCGAAGAAATATTTATTTACCATCTCTACCATCTGCATTTTTGTCTGTAATCAGTTTTCTGGTTTTGTCCACAAGAGGTCCAACTTGTGAGGCACTGTTCCACTTGAAATTAGTATGATTATAATTGCATTTGTAATTAGCCTTAATCTTGGTTGCTAAATGAAGTTCATATTCCCTTTTAGCTTTCCCACATATTCTTACATTCATTAGCTTTCTCCCTGTATATTTACCATGCTTCCTTTGAGTTAGTTTTTTTTTTCCTTTCTGTATGCTTTTTTCCTTCTCCTTATTTTCATTTTAACCTTTTATTTAACCACCCCGGTATATTTCAATTGTGTACATATTTATCTACTTGTTTACCTGTAAGTTCTTTTAGTTTATTTATTAGTATTTCCTACATTTCATTTTGGTTTTTATTCATTAGCCGAGGCTTCCATTGGCAGTTTTGTAATTCATCCCTCATCCCCCTAAAATCCATGTTATTAAAACATTTAATTTTTGTTATACCACTTATCTTGCAGTTCATCTCTATGACATTAAACATTATCACATTGTTATCGCTGCCCCTAGTGGATACATCGTTCATCAGTTCGTTATTTGATCCTCTAAATTACTCAGTACAAGATCCAATATATGTTCTCCTCCTATCCCTGATTTAACATAATGGCCTAGATTTAGTTTGTTTATGGTATATAGAAAAAATTCTTTCCACAGTTATCCTGCCTTCTCTGGTATCTCAATTAATACTAGGCTTGATAAAGTCCCTGTGGTAGGGTGAAACCCTCCCACTGTATTTTTGTTTAATGAAAATAGAGAATGCAGGCTGGCCCACCGGCACAGTGGTTGGAATTCTGCTTGTGATGCCGGTGACCCGGGTTTGGGAATGGACCCGGGTCACTGGAGGGCCGGCCAGGGGAAAAGGATGGGCGTCCTTGGGACAGCAATCCTTCTCCGGGGCGGGTGGGGATAGTGTCTGGCGATAAACAGACCCCAGGTGGAGGCCAGGGTACCGCAGCTACCGGTGCTCAAATAACTCCAGGGAGGTGGGGCAGATGCAGGACATCATTGCACGTCCCCGCCTCCTCCACACACAGGGGATAAAAAATACCCTGCTCCCGATGCCTCAATGATGCCCACTCTGGCCGCAGATTGGCTCCTCTCAGGCCGACTCCCGCCTTTCCTGTGTTCACGGAGCCCATGGCCTGAGGTGCCGTGACCCCGCCCTGGGGGGCAAGCCAGGGGTTCAGGAGGATGGCTACAATATGAGAGAAGTCAGTGAGCCAGAGTCCCTGGACCGGCCGATGGTTCAAGTAATAGGAGCAGGGACCAAAAAGGTAAAATTAAAAAAAATAGAGAACACAGTCCTAAGGGCTAGAAAGCCATACAACCACAACAAGGCTGCTCTAAGGTACCAAATAAAATGAAAGTGTGCTTAGACCTGAACCATTCAGTGCAGGAATGGTCTTACATCATGTCAGATTACCTTTAATGTTTCATTACTATCCTTTTGGCTGCAGCCTTTCTTCTACATTAACCTTTCTAATATTCTGTCTTGTGTTCGCTGGACTGATCACCCAGCATTGAAACTTTAATGCTCTTTCTCCCCAGTTAGCATTACGTATACAGTTAGGGTGAAAGAAAAGCTTCTGTACTTTGGTGCTGTGTTCCCCTGTTAACAGTTACCATTTGCAAAATACTGTACCTGGAGAAGAAAGTACATTAACACTATGAATCTCTGTTTTGGACCTAAATGAAATATAAAACAAAATACTGAAGGATGAACTGGGTTACACTAAGTCATATTACATAAGAAAGGGCAATGAGATGCTTAGGAAGCATTTTAACCCTCAAGCTAGCTGCATGGAGGAGCAGATGGTGATACCCAAACCACTCAGGCAACAAGTGTTTGCAGCTGCCCATATTGGCCTTAGCTAATAGAGAGCACTTGAGGTGACATAAAACTGTGGCCTGCCTAACAGCTCACAGTTATTGGCCTGGAATTTTTAGGCAGGTGAAAAAGTTCTGCAGGTCTTGTATGTTGTGCCAGCAGTCAAAGGAAAAGGGTTAGAAGTTTACTCCGGCTAATAGAAAAGAAGGTAGTGGGGTAGCTCGCTGTAATGTGGGCCATGCAAGAGTTAGGTTTGGTTAGGATATTACCACGCAAACAGAGAAGCGTTATGACCTCCAGGCCCTTGTCAGCTGGTGGGGCTTAAATGGGTTTACTGAGGTAGGGTAAACTCATTAGTTATGAATAAATCTAATCAAATGTTTTGGGGTTCTTCCATTTGTCCTTGATTACAATATGCTGTAAATAAAATTTTGAAAAAAGTTTAGTTTTCCTTGCTTTAGTTTAGGCCTAGAATGGTTCCTCTGTGCATTGGTGACTGGCTTTTTAGTTTTCAGATAAAGGTGTGTGCCTGTTACCTGAGGTGAGAGCAGAGAGGGGTGGGAATGTTTCTCATGCTATGGAATTCTCCGTTCTAAAACAAAAAAAATGCAAAATTAAAAACTGACCTTTTTAGGTAGAAGGTGAAGGGTCACCCATTTGAGAGAAGTAATAAGGGTACTGAAGATATCTCTGAATCTCTGAGGCAGTGGGGGTACCTGTTCTGGGACCTGTCTGGTGAGCAGGGTGGTAAAAATATGCCTGACATGGTGACGGTGGCTGCTGCCTTGTGCAGTAAGCTCCTCCATGGATTTAGGGACAGCATGTTTTAACAAAAAATATATATATATATATATATATATATATATATATATATATATATATATATATATATATATATATATATATATATATATATATATATATATATATATATATATATATATATATATATATATATATATATAGATGGGGAATCTGGCCTAGAATAAAGGAGAGCTGAAGAATAAATGCTTGTTTACTGAAAAAAAAAAAGTGAGTCTTGGCTGTTGTGAAAGGAACATGCTATTGCTCTGCCTAGGTGAAAGACACAGTGAGTAAAATGTTCCAGATTTGCACTGTTTGAACTGTTTATTTTATTGTCAAGTGTCTTGGAGTCCTTCTGTAATAAAGTGCACTGCCCTATAGGACATTTTAAAATAACTTTTCTCTCCTTCTGTGTCTTCACTCCAACCCGCCCTCCCCCAGTCCCCTAAAAGTATTATCCTATCCTCCGTATTCAAGTCGCTCAGATGTTCCAACATCCTATGATTTAGTTCCATGCTGTTTGCAGGTGGCCTATAAATGAATCCCAATATGATTGTTTCCCAGCATTTGGGATAGGTTTTCAACCAGAGTTGCCTAAGGTCTCTATCATTTTCTTGCAGGATTAACTCTGCTATTATGTTGTTTGATACATATATCTCTATACCCCCACCTTTCCTCCCTCCCTCTCCTTTCTCTGCTGAACAATGTATAGCCCTGAATATTTTTCCCCCATGTCTCCTCCTCATGCCACCATGTCTCAGTAATAGCACACAAATGAACTCCCACTTTTATTAAGATATGTTCTAATTCTTTCTTTTTTCATAAGGCTCCTTGCGTTTGTAAGCAGGACTTTCCAATCTGTTATTACTTTTCCCTTCCTTACCTTTCTGCTTTCGATTTGTGCATATTCAGTGGTTTGTACTCCACTCCCTTTCCCCACCTTATTCAGTTTAAACAAATCTCAATACTTCTATTAATTAAGTACTACTGAGCCTTCCCTGTTCAAATGTGAGCCATCCCAGCCATACAGTCTTAGGTCTCTCTTAAACTTATCCCAATTTCTTTGGAAACTAAACATTTCTATTTCACACCACCTCCTCAACCAATCATTAGTTGCCTGATATCCTGTTTTTTTCTTCTACCAGCTCTGGCTACTGAAAGTACAGTATTTTATTTACCACTGTATTGCATTACCTGGTGAGAGTGGGCACTACTGCTGTTTTAAGTGTCTTTTACAGACTGAGCCCAGTCAGGCACCCACCTTCAGCCTCAGTACCTTAAAGAGCTCATGTACTGCATAAAACTAATATTAGATTTTAAAAGCAGCCAACCATTACCTTTTATATCTGAAGTACTTTTGCTTTCCCCTTTGCTTAATTAAAAGAGTGTTTACCTGATGTTAGTAGACATGATGTGTGGAACAGCACTCTGACAGGCAGCTGACATATCTAGCTCTATTATACAATGGCAAGAAAGAACCTTGGACTGTGATTGGTCAGTTTGGGACTGGACCCATGGTGTTATCCCAGCATGATGCCACGGGTCTAGTCTCAGCCTCACTGTGAACCTATGGATGATTTTTTGCTTGAGCTTTTGATTGATTGTTTCATCTTCTCTTAAAAACAAAAAATATTTTTCCACACAAAAACATCTTTAAAATGATTTTTTTTATTCTGTATAACAACGAGCCATTGTATAATAGGAATAATGCACTCCAGGGTGAGTGTCATTTGGGATAACGCCATGCCTGGGGCATTGGACACACCGGTCTGCAGCCCGTGCTCACCTTCAGGCGTGGCGCATAGTTAGCAAGACACACACGGTCGCATATTCCTTTATTATACAATGGCAAGAAAAACTTGGACTCTGCTTGGTCAGTCTTGGCTGGACCCGTGATGTTATCCAGCACAACTTCACGGGTCTAGTCTCAGCCTCACGGTGAACCTGTAGATGATTTTTTAGATGATGAGCTTTTTTTTTGCATCTCCTCTTATGAAACAAAAATATTTTTCCACACTAATAAAAACATTCTTTAAAATTATTTTTTTACTTTATATATAACAAGCCATTGTATAATACCAATAATGCCCTCCAGAGTGTGTGTCGTTTGGGATAACGTCACGCCTCAGTTGTTGGATGCACTCGGCCTGCAGTCTCGTGCCCACCCACCTGAGGCGTGATGTTATCCCAGCACGACACACACCCTGTTGGGCATTATTGCTTAATTGAACCTCACTGACTGTGACATCACACTGCTTAGGAGCAGTCAGCACAATATTATCACAGAAGACTTTCTAATGAGCAAAAACAAAAGGAAAAATACTTCAGAAATAGAAAGTTACAACAGACTACTTCTTACAATTTGTATTTATTTATTTATTTATTTGTCTTATTTACAATTTGGTAACTGGGAAAGGCACACTGAGCTAAAGCTTGTTTCCAGGTGCAACCCAGTGGAAAAAGGATACAATACAGACAGTGGGAAAGGAGACCAATCATTAGATAGTAACAAAGACAAAAATCAAAACTGACAATAACTAAGCGCAAAGCTACAAACTTTCAATGTGAGTTCTATGATTCGAGAAGCTAGTTGTAGGGCCATAAGGAGGCTAGATCAAGGAGGCCAGGAACAAGGGGGAACAGGAGTGAGACAGCAGGTGCCTGAGGACTGGGAATGAAAGAGAATGGTGAGTGTCAGAGGGGAGCTGATTCCAGAGTAAAGGGTAGCAAAAGGAAAAAGCAGACCGTCCACAAGTTGAGTGAGGATGAGGAAGGGAGAAAGAGAGGGAGTCCCTGGAGTGCAGAGGGTAGCAGGAGGGGTTATTGGGGGATAGTAGGAGGAGAGATGGGAAGGAGGGTCCCAAACCAATATTTGGCAGTAAAGGCCAAACAATGGGTCAGATGCCGAGAGAGAGAGAGAGAGAGAGAGAGAGAGAGAGAGAGAGAGAGAGAGAGAGAGAGAGAGAGAGAGAGAGAGAGAGAGAGAGAGAGAGAGAACGAGAGAACGGAGAACGAGAGAACGAGAGAACGAGAGAACAGTGGTGAGTACAAAAAGAGAAGTTGGTTGCAAAATGACAGAAGGAGTTTAGGAGAGTGTCGAGCCTGGCAAAGGACGTGGCAGGGGCAGTGCAGTAGACTACATCAGCATAGTCAATTACCAGAAGTATCATTTTACTAACTCACGATGGACAGGAAGGGGGGGCTGTCTTTGTTCCGATAAAGAATATCTAACTTGGGGCAGAGTTTAGAGTGGATTGAATCAATGTGTGTGGAGAAGTTGAGATAGTTGTCCAGTCAGACCCCTAGATATTTAAAAGTGGGGACCATCTCAACGGGGGGGTCATCAGGGGTGGAGAACACCAGGAGAGACTGAAGCCTTGCCAGTTTTTGCCTGGCACCAAAAGTCATTGAGACAGGTTTTTTTTTGTGTCCCCTTTGAGTTGGTTGGAGTGGAACCAGTTTAAGACTTTATTAAAGTCATGCTGACAAGGGGCTTGCACGTGTGCGGAAGGTGGATCTCAAGCATAGATGATAGTACCATCCACATACATGTGGATGTGAGAGTTAGAGCAGACAGAGGGGAGGTCATTAATGAAAAGGGAGAAGAGGATGGGGCCAAGTATAGATCATTGGGGATCCCCCACAATGATAGGGAGAGGAGATAATAGGATATTTCCCACCTGGACTGATTGTTGCCTGCCAGAGAGGTAGGAATGGAACCAATTTACTGTTGGAATCACCAAGCCAACAGTGAGTAGCTTATTTAGGAGTGAGTGGGAGACCGAGTCAAACGCCTTAGCCAAATCTATAATGATGGCCACGGTGATGGGACCCTAGTCCATTCCCGAGAGGATGGAATTTGTACCTGCAGTAGGGAGAAGGTGGTTGAGTGATGCTTCCTGAAGCTAGCTTGGAAGGGGGACAGAGTGTCAATGTAGCATAGGAACTCTGCAAGCCTGGTATAGACAATGGACTCTTGGAGTTTAGCGAGGGAGGGAAAAAGGGATATGGGACGGTAGTAGCCAGGGGAAGATGGGTCACCACCTTTATGAAGGGGCAATACATTAATAACTTTCCAAGCCAGTGGGATGGTGCAGGAGTAGAATGAGAGGTTAAAAAGGTATGCAAGAGGGGTGACAACTGCCAGGGCTGAAATACAGAGGAGCTTGGGATGGAGTCTGTCTGGGCTAGATTTGGCAGGACATATTGGGCATTAGTGTACAGTAAACCTCCTGTGGGAACCAGGGGGAAATTGTAGCCCCCAGAAGAGGGAAAAGGGGGAGGATTGGCAGAGGCAGGTGGGGGTATTATTTTCCTGTCTGCTTGTTTTGACTCCACTAGCTCTTTAAGGTCCATGAGAACTGACAAAAGAATTTCCATTTGCATTCCCCCATCCCTTGTGAATATTCCCCAATAAATATTTTATTGTCATTTTACATCTTGTCTCATCAGCATATTATTAGCAGGAAGTCGTTAACTGAACTTTTGTTGCTTCAAGGTTGCATTGTGATTTTTCATATGTTGGGAACACTGGGGAGGTGGGGTGGTACTCTGTCCCAGAGGGTTGTACTGCTCTGATACCAGGCCCACTTAAATTTTACTCTGGATGGAGGCACCATGCAAAACTTAAAATATCTTGATATGAACTCCGCATTTCAGGAAAATCAGAGCCCAGGCCCCTCAATCTTGTTTGAGCCCCAAGGCAGGGGTAGTAACTGCAACAACCACATTGACCTGGTTACATACATTTATGGAAACTGGAAACTAACTTTTTTGAAAGAAAAATTTCATTGCATTGCTGCTTTAAATTTACATTTCATTCTCCTTTCTCGCTGGCCACTGGAAAGTCTCCTAGTCCCATCCAGGACTTCTCCAATTTATCCCTTGCCCCATGGCTCTCACTATCTATCAGTGTCCCACATGGGAGACCCACTGGTGAAAGACTGGTCATGGTAGGGCCTGAGTACATTCATGCTTCATCCTGGTTGTGCCAGGGCTTTTAGTCATTTCTCCATGTCTTTAGGACACTGGCATACAACAGGATCAGATGATGTCAACACAAAGCAAGCTCGCGGTCCTCATTCCCATGGTAAGTACCACCATTGTACTGCCACCTGTGGTAAACCAAGTGGCAGTGCTACAACAGAGGTGTTGACCCTCCCACCCTCTGTTTCGTCCACCAGTAGTTGCCAACGCATAGTCTTGTGAGACACACCTGCAAAAAAAGACAAAACCAGAAAGATGAATGGCACTGTGGGGGAATTGCAAGTTCAGTGGGGACCAAAATGAGGAACCATTGTGTGCTGCCAGTCCAAACTGAAATGGTCTTTATACCTGATGAATGGACCTTGGGTTGTGAACTTGTGACAGAATCTGCGCGTGCACACTAAGTAAGGGGAAACAGAAAGATAAAAAAAATACCCCCCCAGCAACTTTGGAGCAATGGGTGAAATGCCTCCCCCCACCAGACACACACACACACACACACACACACACATCTCTCTCTTGGTTATAGAAATGGGCAAAAGATAAATGCCTCCCATGCTGCAAAGATCCCCTACAGCACAGTTTAAAATACAAAAAGCCTTCCCAAGGCCTGAAAGATACCTACTGCACTCTGTCCAGTATTGTAAACAAAGGGAAAGTGAAAATTCAGCTTAGCTATGCCTTGTCAATTTTAAAAAATTGATTTGTTGGCCTGATGGCACTGAGAGTTGAGGGGCTGGATGTCACACCTCATGCCACACTGGCGGCTCGGGTTCAGGAGTGAGCTTAAGTTGCCATGGGTTGGCTGGGGGGGAGGGTGCAGAGCTGGACTGAGCTGCTGACAGGCAGCTCTCCTCTCTTTGAGAGGGATCTGGAGTCTCCAGGGCTCTTGGCTGCCACTGAGTGGAGGCCAGGTGGTAGTGCCAGGCCCAGTGGTTGACTCGGCTATAGGCTGGGTGGGGGCAAGGAGCCATTACTGGGGCCGCAGGGTGCATGCTTGCCTCCATGAGGATGCCTGACCATTTTCTGGGGACCCGGGTAGAGAGGGAGAAAACACCAGAAAATGCTATGTCTCCCTATTGTCGAAGTAAGGCAGGAGGCAGCAACGGGGAACATTGATCTGTACAGCCCTCAGATATAGGCTAGGGATGGCTGGACTGATCCGATGGAAATCAGATCCCCACTATCTCACGGTGTACAGAGGACCTGGATAAATAAGGTGTACCGGAGTCCTCGCTGTGTGATTAGTACTGGCAATGCTTCAATTTTTTTGTTTAAAATAAAGTTAAAATCCCCTCCCATGTGCCAAAACCACCTGCTCCCCACATCAAAAGTAAAAATACCTTAATTTCATGCATGCTTCCCTACTGCTACTGTTCTTTCTCACAACGCTACAGGTGCACATGACTGAAGCACTGCTGTTATGACTGTGGGAGCAGTTTGACTAAATATAAAATAATGCATGGGGAAGTGTGTATAATGAAGATTTTATGCATACCCAAGGTGTGCGATGCCCCATAAACCAGAGCATTGCACACCGAGGGTTTGCATAAAATCCAAGTTTGAAAACTTCCCCAAGTTTTATTTTTTATATTTACTGGTTGTGTTGTACGAAAGAAGAGACTGTTGTCCGACTGGAGTCTCTGTAGTTGTGTTGAGCTCATTGTCATACTTACCCCCCATCCTGGGACATAAGCAAGGGTGGGTGAATAACTTTGCTATTCTTTCCGGCTTACCGCAAAGAACCAGAGTGTGTTTGTTTTATTTTTTCAGTTTTTTTTCAATTTATTTTCATTTTGGTTGAAATGCGACTGAAGCACAATGTGGTTTCTGTGTGTATCGTCAACGGGACCTGGGACAGCACATCGGGCATTATTGATGGTGATAGTCTAAGTGAGCCAGGAACCGAAGGGAAAAAAAATGCAGTTATTTAAAAAAAAAAAGGTTTTTGTTTTTTGTGTGTGATGAGGAGGGAAGGGGCCACTGTTAGCGTGTCACAGTTTAGAGTACTGACTTCTCTCGGGTGAGGTTCTGTTTCACTCGGTGCTTCACGCTGGCAGTTTTCCGTCAGCAGGGCGAGTGGACTGCCAGCGCGAGGACAGTTTCTCACAGAGGAGCTTAGGGACACTTGCGGCTATTTCTGAGACCTGTGGTTTATGGAACTCCGTAATTCACAAGTGTGAATTATGGAGTTTGCAGGGTTCTGTCAGTGGTGGTTAATTGACCCTAACCAGTAAATATAAAACAAATAATGCCCAGTGGCAGCAGCAGCATGAATAGGCCGGAAACAGATGGCCTAGCTGGATTGAAAATCACCTTTTGTTTTTGTTAATTGAGTGCACTGACTGTGCAGTAGTAGTGTTAACTGGTCATTGGGTCTATGTGACCAGTGATGGTGGCTGCAGCAACGATAGCTGAGGGATTGGGAGGTGATGGGAGGCATCGAAATTGAATTTTTGTGTGGTGGATAGTGGTAGGGTGGGAGTCATTGTAAGCAGATGGGAGGGATGATAGGGGTGTCCTCTGTGAAAATTGGGTGAATGAGGAGAGAGGCATTAGGTTTGCGTGTGCCATGGCAACTGGTAGGGTGGGTGTCAGCAGATGTGAGTGGGGCAGAGTTGCACATGCTGGGGCAGGATGAGTGTCAAAAGATGCCAGGGCTGTTAATACAACAGCAATGTCAGGAGATGGGAGGGGTGGGTGTCAGCAGACTGAAGGCAGGGGTGTGCATACTGGGGTAATGTGGTGTCAGAACATGAAGGGGTGGCAGGGGTGTGCATACTGGGGCAGGGTGTCTGTCAGCACATTACAGAGGTGTGCATACTTGGAAAATATGTATGTCAGTAGATGGGAGGGATGGCAGGGCTTTGCTTACTGTGATAGGGTTGGTGTCAAATGGGAGGAATGGTGGGGGGGTGTCCACACTGGGGTAGGGTGAGTATGAACAGATGAGAGGGTGGCTATGGGTATGCATCCCGGGGCAGGGTGGAAGGCATCTGATGGGAAAAGATTAGAATTTTGCATACTGAGTGGGGAGGTTGTCTGCAGACCAAAGCACAGCTGGGAATAGGCATACTGAGGCAGGAAGGGTGTTCACAGTGTGGTACTAAGAAATAATAACTGGTGACCCCCCTATAATGCCTAGATACACATTCCTGATAAAACACTGTAATAACCCGTTGAATTCCATATTAACTTGATAGTGGGTTATTACGGCATTTTCTTCCTCGCGCTCTCATTTCACTGTATTCCTGCAAGTACATTGGCTGCTCAGAGACATGCTCGCTCACACAAATACAGCTAGCTTTTTATGTTGAAACCTTTCTCTCTGGGTTAATGGATTATCACACTTCGGGTGTCTGAAAAATCCTCATAACACACACCTGCACAGGCATTATTCTCTAAATAATTACTGGTGACACCCTTTATCAACCTGTTTTCAGGTTCATTGAAACACCATAATAACAGGGTGTGACATCACACTGTGTTATTACAGCCTTTCTTCAGTCACCTTGTACTTCTTGCAGCGCGAAACACAGAACATGCACCAGTCTCCTCATTACTGGTAGGCATGCTTAATACTGCACGTGAAAATTTCACTTACCATGCCCAATCATCCCTCCTGAGATAGCTGGCACATAAACTGCAAGTCAGTGCAGCACAACAATGCAAACCACCATCTTTCTTCCCTCCTCACATCAACGGTGATTCTGTCACCCTCAGAGATTTCTCCAGGATCAATTACTTCTTTTCGAAAATGAAAGCCATGCTGTTTGGTCCTAGATCCCTTGGCCAGGATGGGACCAATTCCCTAAAACATACTACCCTTGGGGATAAATGAATAGACGTAGTTGACAACATAAAATACCTAGGGCTAACTATTGACCAGGGTCTCACCGTTAAGCCCCACGTTGACCAGGTAACAAGGTCTATCCACGTCAAACTTGACACCATGTACAGGCTAAAAAAACAACTTATCCCAGAGGCTAGATGAGCAGTCGCCTCCAGTGTCCTACCCACATTAACCTATCCTGCTCTGGTAATCCAGGGCATGGCAAAGGGTGAGGTTAGCAGGCTTCAGGTCCTGTACAACAAGGTCACGAGGTTTGTGACAATGTGTCAACCAAGAAGCCACCCCTGCATCTCACTTGCCCAGCTACAATGGCCTTCTTTTGAGGCTCATCTACAGTATCCCCTGCTCTGCCATGCATACAAATTGCAGAGCCCAGCGGCCCCACCAAGCCTAACAGGAATAATCATGGCTAAGCCTAACCCTCAAATGCTCAGGACCATGGGTCGGTCCCTACTGGCAATCCCCAGAATCAAGACTCACAAGGGAGGCAATTCCTTCACTCGCACAGCCCCTAAACTGTGGAACACTCTCCCACCTCTAGTACAGGAAGCCCCCTCTCTACCAATCTTTCACACTAGGCGTAAGTCCTATTTGCTCAGGACAAGCTCATGCCACTGTGAGGGTATAGGATAATCACCCCCGATCCTAATCATAACACCCATCCCCCCCTTCTCACCTTAACCTACATTAAATCATGCCTTAAATCCTTAAATCTTTCAAATGTTGCACTTATGATCTACGATTTGAATAATTGACTGTACTGTTATCCTCATTACCTTGTCTACTTCTCGTAACCCTGTATCCCCTGACTGTATGTATTGTATTTTATCTGGATCACCTGATTGTATGTATTGTATTGCTTCTGTTCCCTGGGTCGCCCCTGAAAAAGGGACCTTCGTGGGCCCAGTGGGCCAACCCGGTCATCAAAATTCAATAAATTTTACAGCATGCATGTAACCACTTGTTTCAACACTGCTTGAGTGAGTTTTAGTGCAGTGTAGATTCTATGCTGACTCACAAAGCACAAAGGTACTTGCCAGCAATTATGAGGAATAAAATATGTGCCGATATGAATCACAATTTTTTTCCAAACACCCTCGGTGTGTGATATCTAATTAAACCACTTGAGCTTTGCTCTCAGTGTCTAAGTGGCATCCCACATCTCAAGCATGTGAAAAAACTTGCAATACACATCTACATGTTTGTTTATTTATTTAAGAGTTTCACCAGGAAGGGCACACTGAGCAACAAGTTGCTTGTCTCACGGTGCATCTTGGAGGAAGGGGAGTTGGAATCAGCACACCAGTATTAGTATACAGCACATTAAATAACTACAATTTACATAGCAATATACATAGGATTACATGTTGAGTAACAGAGAGATCTAATTACATAGTAACTAAAATCAGCATATAGTACAGTTACAGTCAGTACGCAGAGCAACATTACTACAGTATTTAAATTAATTGGGGGGAAAGAAGCAAAGGACAGGATCGCTAGCGCAAGTTGATTAGGTAGATAGTGAGTACAGGTGAGGCAGCAAGGAAAGGTCAGTTACAATTGCAGTTTATGGAGAGAAAATTCCACAGTGCAGAGGAGATAAGATGAGGGGGAGGAGGAGGAGTGGTGAATTTGGAGGGGAGAGAGAGTTCTACAATTTGGGAAAATGATATAAGAAGGCAGCCTGACCAGCTGAGGATGTACGACATGGAATACTAAAGGAGCAGGAGTCATAGGACCCAAATGAGCAAGCTGGGGGAGAGGGGACAGATAAGAGAAAAGCAGCGATAGGAAGGGAGTGAGCATGTACATTATTGTATATTTATAATATTAGCAACAACATTCTAGCCACCTGATAAATACAAGAGTGTAATTGTCGGCTTTAATTACATTCCTGTTTGTATCTGTTAAATCTGTGTACTAAGATCGGTGGCAATATCAAGACATCTACACTGGAATTAGGCTTTGTATTCTTCCAATATGCCATACATATAATTCAACACTTTTTTTAAAACAAAAAATGTTTAACTTAGGGCTGGGTGGACTGTTCTGTCATAAATCAGACTCCCCCCGGATCCGATGCTTACTCACTGACTGGCATAAATATGGGCTTTGCATAAAAAGTCCAGTTCCGGGTCCATGGATAAGCAACTTGCTTTCTTAATGCCCCACTTCCCACCCACCCTTATTCCTATACGCCACTGGCACACCATGCTCACTGGAGGCCGGCGGCATCCAATGGGAAAGGCAGTTGACAGGTGTCATGTGACACCAGGAAGTCAGCTATAAAAGCCATTAAGTGTTCCATGTGGCACAGAGGAGAGAGCTGACACCAAGAGAGCAGACTGCTCTCTGACGGAGTGAAGAGAGACTGGGTGTAGGTGGGCAGATGACACCAAAAACCCCAAACTCAAAAAAACAAACAAAAAACAACAGTGAGCACTGTGTACAGTCAGTGCTGCCTAAAGAAAATGTCAGGAAAAACATCAGTGGGATCCAAGAGATTCAAGCCACCGGGGAGAGACTGGGCGGGCAGACAGGTGAGGAAAAAAAAAGAAGAAAAATTATTGTGACAAAGTAGGACTGTGGCATGTGCCAAATAAAAAAGTGGTTAAATTGCTGTGCTGCTGTGGTGCAGTCTAGTGCTGCTGTCTGCTGGCTAATACTGTAGGCCAGGGTAGTCTAGGGGAGGGCAAGCAATTGCTGCAAAATAATAAAAATAAAGAAAGATTATTCTATAAGAAAAAAAATACACATTAAAAAAAACCTACAAGTTGCCAATTGCCATGCCAGTTTGTTTAGGTGTTGCAGTGCTGCTGGATGGGTAGGGTAGGGCAAAGCAAAGTATCAGACTGCGTGTGAGTGTGTATGTGTGTCTCTGTGTAGTAGTTGTGGGCCAAAACAAATCATCATTGTATGCTGTCTGGTAGTCTGGAGAGGGCAAATCGATCAGGCTGTGTGCACGAAGTAGGGTAGTCCTGGGGAAGGCAAAGCAATCATTAATTGGAAAAAAAAAAAAAAGTACAGTTCTTTTACAAAAAATACAAGTTGCCACAGGTCATAGTCATGGGTGGTACAGTGCTGCTGGTTGGGTAGTCCAGGGGAAGGTGAAGCAAAGCAATCATTAATTAAAATACAAGTTGCCATAGATCACGGTCACGGACAGTGCAGTGCTGCTGGCTGGGTAGTCCAGGGGAAGACAAAGCAAAGGAATCATTATTAATTTAAAAAAGTGCAGTTCTATTACAAAACAAAAATACAAGCTGGCATAGATTATCATCATGGGTGGTACAGTGCTTCTGGCTGGGTAGTTCAGGGGAAGACAAAGTAAAGCAATTATTATTAAAGAGGAAAAAAATACAGTTGTATTACAAAAAAAAAAAAAGTTGCCATAGGTCACCATCACGGGCGGTACAGTGCTGCTGGTTGGGTAATCTAAGAGAAGGCAAAGCAATCATTAATCAAAATGCAAGCTGCCATATGTCTTGGTCATGGGTAGTACAGTGCTGCTGGTTGGGTAGTCCAGGGGAAGGCAAAGCAAAGCAATCATCAATAAAAAATAAAATAAATAAGAAACTGCAGTTTTATAATGAAAAATACAGATTTGGCAGTAAAAGGAGCAAAGGAATTCCATACAGGCTGTTTTTGACATTCATTATTTACTGAGAGTCGACTACTGCACAACTGTAGACAACACACTGCCCAATAAAAGGATAGAAGTGCCACCATCTGTCATACTCCTTACTTTTCAATTTGTTCATTATCATGAATGACAGTTCACCACTATACCAGTGTGCTCTGGATGGCTGCATTACTTAAGCAATAATGCCCAACAGGGTGTGTGCCGTGCTGGGATAACATCACGCCTCAGGTGGTTGGGCCCGAGGCCACAGGCTGAGTGCGTCCAATAACTGAGGCGAGATGTTATCCCAAACGACACACACCATGGAGGGCATTATTGCTATTATACAATGGCTCGTTATACAGAATGAAAAAAATCATTTTAAAGATGCTTTTGTGTAGAAAAATATTTGTTTTTTAAGAGAAGATGAAACAATCAAGCAAACAATCATCTACAGGTTCACAGTGAGACTGAGACTAGACCCGTGATGTGCAGGGATAACATCACGGGTCCAGCCCAAGACTGACCAATCAGAGTCCAGGATTTTTTCTTGCCATTGTATAATAATTTATATTCCAAAGCTGTAGTAGCATAACATTGTTGAATTGCCAAATACAGACAGTCACTGAACAGTAACAGTAGGACTCAGAGTCACTCTTCTGCACTCAGTGGAGAAGCAAGTGGTGGTGGTCATTGTTAAGTGCTGTGTACATTACAGTTCAAAATCTGAGCCAGTAAGTGATGAAAATGATCAGGCAAATTCTGAGTTTCAGGTAGGCACTGCAGCTTTAGGCTACCAAAAGGGAGGGTCAAAGAGCAGGCTAAGCAATTGTCCTGCACAGGGCCAAGAAAATCAACCCCCCAAAAAGTGTTTCTCGTAAATCTAAAATGTCAACTTCCAAGCCAGTGCTTGAATCCAATAAAGGTGCATCTGCCGGATCAGTCCCCGCCTCCACTTGTCTGAAAAATACAAGAGGAGCACAAATTCTCTTGCACAGATTGATTCAAGACATTTCTACTAGGTGAAATTCAAGTTTTTTTTATGTTTCAAAGGCTGCTGGAGCAAAAGAAAGCAGTCAGACAGTACACCTTGGAGAATGAAATTGGTGATGCAGATGTCTATATTATTCCACCACAGTGAGCCATGCTGGACTTTGTGATTTTACTCCTCCAGTGATATAAGGAAATCGCTGGAGAGGTGGGTGAAAACAGAGTAACTCTGCCAGGTGATACCCTTAATACAAATTTTAAAATGCAGACTGAATCTGATTAGGGAAAATTTAGAGAACACAGAAGATCCCATCACACATGCTGCCAGAGGTGCTGTCGGATTACTCACCAGAATACAAAATGCTACTGCAAGACGAACAATCAGAACATTTGATGAAAATGAAAAACTATGTAAAATGTTTCAGTCAGAGCACTACATTAAAACAACAATCTTGGTCCCACAATACAAATCAAGGCAACTATTCAGTGGTGATGATACTTTTTTGAGGTAAACAAACAATTAATAATTGATGAAGTGCATGCTGTCATGGAATGGAGTACAGCATCAGATTCACAGTCTTCATCACAACACAGCACTACATCAGGAGGCCCCTCCTCTTGTATTCCCGCATTTTTACGGCTGCAGTAGGTGGAGCCTGCAGATGTTTTGCATGTACAAAAGGAGTGATGTCATGTTTTCTGTCCATGGAACTGACTGAAGGTGTAGTTAGTCTCCTCCGCCTTACCCTCCTCCAAGAAATGTTTTCCGCCCTCAGATAAACACGCTTTCATGTTAGTCAATGGCTGCAGTGCACTATTTTCTTTTTTAAGTGGTAGGTGCAAGAACTGGAACCTGAGTAGTGGGAGGCAGCATTAGTTTTTTGGGGGGAGTAAGATCCACCCCCACCTCCACCCAAGAAGCTCCTAAAGATCCACCCCGCCTTTTTTTTTTTTGGTTCATGTAGAAGGGGCATAAGGTGGATCTATCATGCTAGAACAATTGACTATCACAGCTGACTGGGGCATCAGAGCTTAAGCTTCAGAAGGAAAGAAAAAGCCTGAAACTGCATCCTTGTACAGCACTTGTTTAAACAGCCTTGATTCAGCTTCCATTCCTCTCCTGGTCACACATTTGCACACATTTTTATTTATTTTATTCTTTGGTAACTGGGTAAGGCCCACTAAGCACAAGTGCCTGTTTTCAGGAGTGACCTGGGAGTACCAGGCAGTTGAGTGACTTGCTCAGAGTCACACAGTATGCAAGTGGAGGTTGTGAGAATCAAACCAGGGTCTGGTCTGCTGAATATATCAAGCACATTCATAGCTTGTTACTCTAACTGCCAGCCCAAATACAAATACATTCCAAGCGATGGAAAGTCCCTCCTGGTGGGTACATGGTGTTATTCAGACCTGTCCTCCAACCCTGCCCCCACCACCTTACTCTGTATTTTGCATCCGCTGAAGCATGTCAGTACAGCAAGAGGCAGCAGTGTATATTTTTACTAGGCTTGCAGTTTTAAAGGAGTAGTCCACTCAGAATTTGCAAAACATATGTTATGCAGTGTTTTGATTTGTATGTTGTCCTAGTGTGTCCTTCCCTCTGTCTGTTATTAGGAGTTTTTCCTAAATTAGCCTATTAGCAGATACCCAAGAGCTAGCTAACTGGGTTTTCTGTAAGAAAACCACTACTAAATTAAGCTCTAATTCACTATTGTTGTTTTCTATGTGTGTCAGGTCTAGCTTGCTGGAGTGTTTTAATTTTAAAACTTTTAATTTCATCAAACTATACACAACCATAAAAGCACAGAAATTGCCCAGATCATTAGCGTTATAATTAGTTAAGACTCTAGGGCCTGGATATTCAAAGCAGTTGTGCATAGTGCAACTGGGTTGCTCATGTGCAACTGCGGAAATGCGCCATGGAGCGATATTCAGTGGGAGCCACTGAGCAGTGCAAGTAGCAGTGCGCCAATGTGCAACTGTAATGAATGCATGCGCAAGGCCAGGGGGCATTCCTATGAATATGTGGCACAGTGCGATATTCAACCCCCAACGCATGGCACGTGTGGAGCAATGGCCAGATACGCTGAGCAGACTTGAGTCTATAAAAACAGGGAGCAAATGGGGGACAGGACTTGCACCAGAGGGGAGCGAGACAGAAAGAGACAGAAAGACAGAGAGAGAGAGGGGGTGAGGGAGGGGGAGAGAGAGAGAGACAGGGAGACAGACAGAGTGAGACTGAGAGAGAAAGAGCCACCGGACCCTGAAGGGAGCGACCCAGGCATCCACAGGGCCATGGGACAGAGGTGGCAGATGACTGCAAGCCAGGGGCAGGTGTCACAAGAGGGAGCCCTGCAGAGTGACAGGCACTGCCCCATGGTGGGAAGCAGTCCACTAGAGCCGGACGCCCAGGGGGAGACAGGACAACAGGGGCCATGGCCAGTGCAGCCTTCCAGATAGAGGCTGTAATGAGAGGTGTGAGGAGGCAGGAGGCAGAGCGACATGGCCGTGGAAGGGCCCATCGGTGGTACGCCGGGAACAGGCGGTACCAGCCCCACATCAGCTTCAAGACCCACACTGATATGGAGATCGTGGGCCGGTATCGCCTGAACTGGGTGATTCTGAGGCAGCTCTGTGAGCTGTGCAGTGAGGAGATGCAGGCACCCACTAGACGGAGCCACGCCCTGACAGTGGAGATGAAAGTGACAGCCGTCATGTGCTTGCTCACCACGGGCACCTTCCAGAGACCAAAAGGGGACACAACAGGCATAACCCAGTCGGCCACATCATGGCTCCTCACTCAATTCCTCAATGCCCTGCTGCCACATGCTATGGACCACATCCATTTCCCCAGCACACAGGCAGTGTGTACAGCAACCATGAAGGAGTTCCACAGGGTAGCATGGATGCCTGGCATGCTAGGGGCAATTGACTGCACCCATGTGGACATCCGCATGCCACCTGGCCTGGAGGGGGTAGCATATGTGAATAGGAAGGGCTACCCCAGTGTCAACTGACAGATGGTGTGCGATGCCAGGGGGTGCATAACCAATGTCTGTGCCACACACCCTGGGAGTGCACATGATTCATTCATCTGGTACAGCTCAGCACTGTGCCACAGGTTCAAGAGTGGGGAGATCCCCACGGGCCACTTAGTGGGTGAGTATGGGATGACCAGGGGCAGCTGGGTACAGTGGGGCATGGGAGGGGGTGGAAAGGGCATGTGCGCTGGCAGGAGCACCAGGGATGAGCAAGGGGCACAGCGACAGAGGACACCAGGCTAACCATATATCTGTCCGGACAGGTGACAGTGGCTACCCACTCAGGCCCTGGCTGCTCACCCCCTACCAATGCCCGTCATCCCCAGCAGAGGACCAGTACAATGAGGCACATGCCAGCAAGTGGAACATCATAGAGCATGTGTTCGGGATGCTGAAGGCATGATTCCATTGCCTAGACAGGTCTGGCAGTGCCCTACAGTACAGCCCCTCGAAGGCCTGTGGCCTATTCCTGGCCTGCTGCACAACATGGGCATTGACCGTGGGATAGCTGTTGAGGCTGAAGAGGGGAACAGCAGTGGGGATGACAGGGGCAATGGGCTGGGGGGTGATGGTCAGCCCCCCCAGGTGGTGGGATCCCTGGCTCCTCAGGGTGGCATGCCAGCACCGGGACACGATTGCACAGGAGCACTTTGGCGCATGCAGGTAGGTGGAGAAACACCCATGCAATGAACAGACACAATGGCACAGCACACGGGCATGGGCAGGTATGGCTATGGGCATGCACACACAGGCATGGGGCAGGGTGGCGGTGCCACACACAACACCATGCAGCACTGTACAGCAACACACACATGCACACACACACACTGGCACACGCAGACATGCACCTAGGCACTAGCACGTGGCGTGGATCAGATGCAGGGCGCTGGTGCACAGGCACAACCAGTGCTGTGCTGCTATCATCACGCACATGCCACGCGGGCAGCGTGTGGCATGACACACAGCTGCAATGACTGTGTCATGCACACACACACATCGTCCATGTGCACACAGGGTGGTGGCAGCTGACTGCAGACAGGGCGGCACGCACATCAGGTCCGTTGAGCAGACACACGGCCACCACGGACACGGGGGCAGCTGCGCGGGGGCTGCTCGGCAGCCACAGGCTGCTCAACGGCCACGGGGGGGTATGCAACTGCTCCCCAAGGGTCAAACTGCGGGAACATGACCGGGTCCTCGCAGGGGCCCATAGGCACCCAAACAGGCCCGCCCCAGGTGTGCCTGGGATGCTGACAGTGGAGCTCAGCATCGACACTGAGGGTGTCGCCCAACGCTGGATCCGTGGCATGGACAGTGCACTCTGCAATGACTGTGGCTGGTGGCCACACCCTGTGGCAGCCAGTGGTGCAAAGCCGACCGAGATCGCATTGGTAATGTGATCCAGGGATGCGGTCATGTCCTCCCGCAGGCGTTGTATGGCCTCCAGGACCTGTGCGGTGCCCCTCTCATGCTGCTCAGCTGTCTGGCACACCTCTGCGTGGCATGGACGCACCCCAGCTATGAGCAGCACCTGTTGCTCCACAGAGGCCCACAGCAATTGGGTGTGCTCAGTCAATGGGTCGGCGCCCAGGGGTGCATGGGCGTGCCACCATCCCACCGTGCTGCACAGCCCCCCACTCAGGTGGACGCTGCACAGCGGGGTCCCCATGGGGTAGGTCATTGTCAGGCGGACCGGCAGTAGACTCTGCGCCCGGCCACCCAACGTCCCCAGCTGGCTGCCACCCCTCCGGCCCCTGTGCACTGGCCAGCACCTGGGTGGTTGCACCACCACCACCACCACCCAGCACCACTGTGGCTGTGCACACAGCAGCACCAGGGGCAGCAGCGGGCAACTGTTCCACTGCTGACAGGCCACTGGCCGTGCTGCCAGTGATGGTGGTAGGTATGGGCGTCTCCCCCGCAACACCACCCACGCTGTCCAGGATGATGGTCATGTCGTCATCGGTGTCAGACCCCACCCCGATCTGTGTCTCCATGCAGAGCATGCCATGGCTGGCATCCTGCTGGAACACAGCCAGGGCCTCATCCGCCACCAAGCCCAGGACATCCAGCTGGACAGCAGTGGTGTGCTGCAGCCGATCAGGCCCCCAGATGCCCGTGGAGGTGGATGGCTGGTCCACTGGGGCTGAGCCTGCCCCCACGGCAGCCTTTGGTGCCCCTGCCACTGCATGCTGGTGTGCCAGTGCTGTAAGGAAAAACAGATGTGTTAGTGCTGCCGTACCAGCACCCCCCCGGCATACATACCATGCAGTGATGGGCTCCCTCCTGTCTGGAAGCTACCACCTGGCACACCCTCAACTGTGCTGCACCGCATGGTGGCTGCCACCAGCTCCTCTTGTGCTGTGAACTGTGGCACAGCAGCATGGCTCCCACCAGTGGCTGTCCTGGCAGCCTGTATGGCCGCCACCTTCTCTTTTATCTGGTGTTTGTCAGTGCCCACCTTCATTCCACACTCCTGCACAAACCGCTGGTGGCTGCCCTGCTGGTTCACGGCCGCTGCCACCTCCACCCAGGCCATGGCCCTGGCCTGTGGTGTGCCAGTGGCGCCACTCAGCAATTGCTCCCTGATGAGGTAGGCCTCAAACAGGGCACCAGCTTCTGCCTTCGTAAAGTTGGGCCTGCGCTTGTGGGCAGGCCCACGGTCCTCGGTCTCCTCATGCTGACATGTTGCTACCTGTGGACATGGACACGTGGTTACTGGTTGCAGCGGCCCACCCCATCCAACCTGCTGTGCTGGCTGTCCCCACGGCAGGCACAACTCACCTCAGATGGTTGTAATACCGGTCCATGGCCTGTGCTGATGTGTGGCGCTTTTATAGCGCATCGCATGCAAATGAGCTGTTGCACAACGGTAATGACATGCTAATATTCCCAGTGCACCACGCATGGGCTGATGAGCTCATTAGCATGTGACAGCTGAATATTGTGCACTTGCTCCTTGCGCAATGGAATTGCTCTGGCACATGTCGCGGTGCAATGCCGTGACATGCGCAGTGCACAGCCCACAATACACATGCTTTGTGACTTGTGCTCCTGCCTATTGTGCACTGTGCACTAGGAGCACTATAGGGGACATAGTGCCTAGTGCACCATGGACCCAATGGTGCTCAGGCGCTATAGACCCCATGGCACTCAGGTGCTATAGGGCCCATGGCACTCAAGCGCTATAGGGTCTATTACACACTATGCAATACGGGCCCTATAGCGCTCATGCACATTCTGCACGGAGTGACCCCTTGGGACCCCTGAGAGGCTGAGGGCACTGCAGGCATGTGTCTGCAGGAAGGCTGTGCCATGGCCAGGTAAGTCGGCACATGCTGCTTCTGTGCTCAACTGCCATACCATGGTGTTGGCTGGGCTGCCTGCCATGCCTTGGGGGGCACTGTTGGCGTGTGCCCTGTGGTGTGGCATTGCCAGAAACCGGGTGCGCTGCGCCACCACCCTGCGGGTCATGCCTGGCTGGGGCGCACACTGTGCATAGGGGTGGGGGCGGTGGGCTCATGCTGTGGCTGTGTTCTGATGTGTGCCTGTGTTCCTTTTCATAATAGGGCAGCAGGGGTGCCTGGTGGGCCACTGTGGGACAACCAGCTGGGGGAGCTGGCCCAAATGGAGGAGGTGGAGTAACAGCAGGACCAGCACGTGTAGTTCTGCAGCGGCTGCTGCTGTACTGCTGGCTCCTGTGGCAGATCATATTAATCATATCCACCACGTTGGAAGTGGCGCAACAGACGAGGAGGATGGTGCTGTGTGACATGCAGAGATGGAGGCGCCAGGCCGTGGCCGCCCGTGCATCCTTCTTGCCCATCTTCCCTTCCTCTTCCCCTACCTTCCCTCATCCTACTGTACAGTCCCTGTCCCCATCCCTCACTCTCCTACCCTATCTCTCCGATTTTATTGTACATAGTTCTTTAATACATTTTACATGCTTACCCGCCTGTGTCCGTGTCTGCTTTGCAGCTGGCGAGTGGAGCCATGTTGCAGTAATGTGGTGGGTGTCTGTGTGGTGTGCCTGTGTCATTGTGTGGGTCATGCATGGTGGTGTCCTGCCCCTCGGTCGGTGGCTGTGCCTTGGGGTGGCCATGGGCTGGCTGTACAGGATGTGTGGCCTGTGTTGGGCACCGGTTACCAGGGTGTGGCTTGCCGTGGTCTGGGTGGGGGCATGCCATCCAGTGGGGGGACAGTGGCAGCTTATCCTTGGCCACTGGTGCCACCTGTTCCCTGCGTCCACTGCCCTGGTGCTGGGGGGCCAGCTGCCAGTCTGTGCCCTGCGGGTGGTGGTCACCTGTGGCCCACCATTGTGTGTCCCTGCCACTGTTCCCGGCCGGGTTCCACTGCCTCCCCGCGCTGTCCCCCCCAACTGCCTTGCTCCCAGCAGTGCCTGGGGCTGGTCCTTCAGTGCCTTGGCACATCTTCCTTTGCTCCCTTGCGCATCTCTGGTTGCGCTATGGCGCAGGATGGGTTGCTCCCAGGCACACCTCTGGCTGTGCCATTGCGCATCCTTGCGATATTCAGCCATGTTGCACTAGCGCATATCACCATGCTCAATTGTTAAATATCACAGTCACTGTGCCATGGCACAGTTTTGTTGCACTGCACTGGGGTTGTGCTGGCCTTTGGCACATTTCTGAATATCTGGCCCTAGCTGTTTACTTACAGAAAACCCACTCAGTTAGATTTCAAGTATTTGCTAAACCATAAATGTAGGTACCAGCATTCTATTAGGTAGAACTAGCATTTAGTGCTGATTTTGCTGTGACATGATTTTCATTTATTTTATTGACAAGTGAAGTGTGTGGTATGAAGAAGCAGCCTAGAAACTGCTGAATACTTTAAAGTCACTTTTTCCTCCTGTGTGTGGTATAGCATGAAAACAGGATGACAGTGACCATTTCAGCTACACATCTGATCCAGGGACCCTGGTTTTCCATTTTTACCGGTAACACCGGTAAGAATCACGGAATCCTGCTTGGTTTTCGGATTTTGAATTCTTGTACCGGTGCCTCCCGGAAATTGCATGTCACTGCACAGAATCTCTAAGATTTCAGTAACTTTTTAAATTTTTTTTATTTTCTCCTTCTATGTCCCCTTCTCACAGCATCAGTATCCCCTAGCTTCACCCCCAGGTAATTCTCAGGAGACCCTGTGGGCCTGCCCCTATCCTGCCTGGGTTGTACCCCCCAGGTGGGAAGGGAGGGGACCCTAGGTCACCCCTCCACACTCCCTTAGTGTGTGTCGGGCAGCCCAGTGGGTCCCTCATGGAGCCTGGTTATGAAGTCTGGGGCACCTGGTTCCCTTCTGCCGGTGGCCAATGTGGGGTGATTGTTCCTGGTTTTCTGGTCTCTGTCCCTGAGGGTACCAGCACTAGAGATCCAGGGAGGTAGGTCACATAGAGACATGCCACTGCTCCAGATCCTGGCTAGCATCCTCCCCTCCTGATCACTCTGCAGCACCATTGCACCACCACCCATGGTCACAAAGGTAGTGGTAAAGCAGCAGGACCTGCAGTCCACCCTCCATGGAGGAGGAGAGCAGTCTCCCAGGTGCTCAAGCCTACTCCCCTGGCCAGACCTCCAGCAACCCGAGTTTGCTTCTGACCCTGGTCACTGGCATTGCAAGCAATAGTGCTACTCCAGCGGGACGACCCAGATTTCAGCATCTTAAAATGAATGCTGCTGTGCTTTGCATTCTTTCTGCTTTGCTGCGTACAGAAACAGCAAGGAAATCACCCGTCCTGTTTTGTGTAATCAGCCATTCAGTTTAACCACCCATGTTTAGTGGTTAGAGTAACAAATGATGATTGAACTGGGTACATCCAGCAGACTTGGGTTTGAGTACCACAACCTCCACTTGCATCCAAGCAAGTCACTTAACCTCCCAAGTGCTTCTAGGTCACTCCTTAAAACACAGTTCTGCCTAGTGGGCCTTACCTGCTTTACAAAGAATATAAAAAAAATTACCAATATATGTTTACTATATCATAGAATAGTAGTCAGGGTACCATGTAATTTACTTGAGTTTTACTTGGGCTGCAATGATTTTGTATACGTAAAGATAAATATTCAGATACATTTTATAAGCCTGTTTTTAGATTTTAGTCAGGTTTTTATTGTATTCTTTGGATATAAGCATCTAGGTTGTAGATTGCTAAATGCAGGATCACTGTTACAAACTAACTTATTCAAGTTTATAAGCAATAGGGCCATCCAAAATCCTCAGTTGTTTGAATGAAAACTAGTCTGAATTAAAGTATGTTCACAAAGAAGAAACTGCCTTACTACTTATGAAAAGACTTCACAGTTAGCACCCCATTTAGGTGAACTGGATCATTTGCACCTTTTCTTCCACCTGCTGGTTCTGTCTCTGTGACAACAAAATGTTTTCTGATAGACTGCTTCAACAAAAAGCAAATGTTAAGTATTTAAGAGTACTTATGTTTGGCCAGTGGATTTTGAAAGCACATTCAGTGACATACAGAAGGTAAGACCCCAGGGGCTGTATAATGCTGATGGGCAGAGTAGTGCTCAATTCACATCTGAACGAAGACATGAAAACTGGGAGACACCCTTTTAATGAACACCAACTAGAAAAAAAAAAAAGCATCCACATGTCTGGGAGATGCATGACTCCATTTGAAGATCCTCCACTAATCACTTGTGGATTTTTTAGGTGAAAACACTTTATTTCAAAGAAGTAAATTCAAGCAGTTTTTTTTTGCTCCTCCTACCCCCTGGCCATCCACTCCTTCAGGCCTGCCAAGGCCCCCTACCACCGCTGCTGAGTCCCGACCACTGTCCACTGACCCTTACTGCTGTGCTACCAGGTAACCCAAAGTAACCCTTCACTGAGTAGGCCCACCCCTGTGGGAGGCTACCAGGGGAGGAGAATTGCCCCAAAGAGCTTCCTGTGTATCCTGGGCATGTTGGGGGTCATAACAGACACATGTCTGGGGCTTCTGGTATATGGAGGGACCAGCAGCCATCCTTCGGTTGGCCAGCAGGTGTTTTCCCATTTTCTTGGGAGCTTGACAGGCTACATGATGTCAAGGCACAAGCCGACATCCATCACACTTCTCCTGCAGTGAGGACTGATGTGTTGTGCCTCTGGCCTCCACCATGGGCCAGCAAATGCTGAGCAATGAACCCACCCTCCCTCTCAGGAGAAGGTGAGTGGTCGTTGGACACTCAAGCCTTCACCCACCAGCTGGCCCTCCAACACCCAAGTACATTCCCTAACCCTGGTCAGCGATGTCACAGGCAGACATCTAATTCAGGCAGTTAAATTATAGATAGGAAAAAATAAAGGTAGTCCACCTTAGCGGTGATGGTTCAGATTATTTCACATCTGAGTTCTAACAAGCAAAGAGATCAAGTCATTTGTAACTTGTACATGTGGGGTATGAGTGTTGAAAGGGGATCATAGTGCTGCCACTACTGCCATCACCCCAGAGGGATGTGTACTGCATTGCTGCTACTGCCATCACACCGAAGGGGTGGGGGCGGTAGTGCTTCTGCCATCACCACTGGTGGATGGGGAATGTAGGCCTGCTGCTGTTCCACCTGAGGGATGGGGGCCATAGTGCTGATACTGCCATCACACATGAGGAATGATAACCGTAGTACTGCTGTCATCACACCTAAGGGGTGGGGGCCATAGTGCTGCTGCTTCTGTCACACTAGAGGGAGGGGGGCTGTAGTGCTGCTTCCATCACACATTAAGGATGGGGGCTGTAGTGTTACTGCTGCCATCACATCTTGTACCTAAAATAACTTTAAATTGGTACAAGGATGGAAGGATGTGTAATAGTGGAGGTCAAAATTGCTAAAATGCATGCTAGCAGAGATGAAAATTGTTAAATAAAGTACACAACACCAAACACTGGTAAAACCGGATATTGGCTTAGCAGACACCGGTGACAATAATATTTTTTACAATGTGCAAAACGGAATATGCCCTTTCTCAATCCCGGTAAACCAGTGTCCCTGATTTGATCCCATTTTACAATGGTTCATTGCAGTACACATTTAGTGTATCCCACTTTTTCAAATAATAAACCAAATATTTGCCAAACTAAATAATTCACACATACATATTTTTATACTTTATTAAAAAGATACTTCACATTTGTAGCCAAAAAAAAAAAAATTGAAAATCATATCACACAGCAACGTCAGCACTAACTGCCAGTTCTACCTATTAGAATAGAGGAGGCAGTATAGTGCGGTGGTCTAAGGCTCTAAGCTGCAAACTTGGTGTTATGGATTTGATTCCCACAGCCTTCATGTGCATACTGTGTGTCCCTGAGCAAATCATTTAACTTCCTTGTGCTCCCAGGTCACACCTGTAAACAAGCTTTAGTGCGTCTCTCCTGGTAAAAAAAAAAAAAAGAATGCTGGTACCTACATTTACAATTTAGCAAATACTTTACATAGACTTTGATGGCAGATAAGGACCGCTTGGCCCATCTAGTCTGCCCATTTCTCTACCTACAGGATAGGCCGCAGATCCTAGTTAACCAACAGCCTATTTCTTCCTACCCCCCACAAGAATTGCCTTATGTCTGTCCCATGCATTCTTGAATTCTCCCACAGTTTTAGACCCCACAACCTCCTCAGGAAGGCTGTTCCATGCATCCACTACCCTCTCTGTGAAATAATACTTCCTCACATTGCCCCTGAACCGCCCCCATCTTTAAATTGTGTCCCCTTGTTCTTGCACGTCTCTTTTTCTGAAAGATGCTACCCGTGGACTTTGTTGATTCCACTGAGGTACTTCAAAGTTTCTATCATGTCCCCCTCTCCCTTCTTTCCTCAAGGGTATACATGTTGAGCTCCTTTAGTCTCTCCTCATACGGCTTCTCTTGCAGACCCTGCACCATTTTAGTTGCCCTCCTCTGGACTGCCTCTATCCTGTCTATGTCCTTGTGGAGATGGGTTCTCCAGAACCGGACGCAGTACTCAGATGGGGTCTCACCAACTCTCTGTACAGAGGGATAACAACTTCCTGTTTTCTGCTGCTGATGCCTCTCCCTATGCATCCCAGTATACCCCAGCCCCTCCCTACTGCCTTCTCACATTGCTTGCTAACCTTAAGGTCATCTGATATGATTACGCCCAGGTCCCTTTCCTTTTTTGTTGTTGTTACTACCTCCTCCCCATTGTGTATTCTTCCCCTGGGTTCTTGTTTCCCAGGTGCATTATTTTGCACTTCTTTGCATTGAATCCTAGCTGCCATACTTCTGACCATTCCTCCAACCTTGCCTTTAGAGCTAACTGAGTAGGTTTTCTGTAAGAAAACTGCTATAGTCTTTACTGATTACACCAGTGATGATCTGGGGCAATTTCAGTGCTTTTTATTGTTGTGCGTAGTTTGATTACATTAAATTTTAAAATGAAAACACATATTACTGCTAGCTAGACAAGACACACCCAGAAAACACAAATAGTGAAATTAGAGCTATTAAGTAGCTGTTTTCTTACAGAAACCTCAGTTAGATAGCTCTCAGGCATCTGCTAAATTGTAACTGTTGCCATTTGTGCTCACTGGATAAGAACAGTTACAAAGCTCTGCTGTTGTGAACTGATTTTAAAAAGCACTGCATATGCTAAATCTATGGGCCTGACTACATCACTGTCACATGAGATAAGGTGCATTGTAGGATGCAGAAGGCAATAAACCTATTTGTGATGGAGATCCCCAGGAGTCATCAAACTACCCTAAAGCTAGCAGCCTAATTTAGGAAAAACTCCTAATAGCAGACAGAGGAAAGGACACACTAGGACTTTACATACAAATCAAAACACTCCGCATATGTTTTTGCAAATTCTGGGTGGACTACTCCTTTAATTGAGCCATCCCCAATCTGTATGCTTCCAAGAACCACTTTATGTGATGTGCAAACCAGCGTGGTTATTTCACTCTTATGTACAGCTTTACACCTTTATCAGTTTTTAATTGCAATTGTGTCTAAATGCTCCACCGTGTAGCCTCCAGTCTCCCACTATACCTGCATGCACTGCAGCACTGTTTCACTGCATGCACAGAGGTTGTAGACTACCAGGACATATGCAGATGGCAGTGTGGAGCAAGGGTGTAGGGCTGCAATACTGGGATGCCTCCATACCACAGTAAAGCGACACCTGTATGTGCACTCCTCCGGTGTACCCCCACATCCCCATCTAACCTATTTCTCTGTCCCCACTTGCCTCCCCGAGGGTCACTTCCTGATGGTATCCGTGTACTGTCTTTGATTACTCTTCTCACTGTGCCGAGTGTTGGGAGTACCCTGCCTGCCCATGTGTGATGTGGCAGCAATACTACCTGCAGAGCAGTGCCAGTAGTGAACACACACATTAGTGGAGCTCCTGAGTGCATTGTGGAGCACTGCTGCGATGGACAATAGACGTGTGGCACTGTGTACAGTGGAGCAGTGGGGAACACTGAAGGCAGTAGTAGAGGGTCTGTCTTCAGCCATACAGCAGCAGTACATGAATGTCTGTTGTGTCCAGGTGCCCTAATACTGGCAGAACTGATGCCATGTCTCTCCCCTCTCTCTCTCCCTCCCTCTCACTGATGTAGCCCCCGATTCCAACATATGGATCTCCCCCTTCCTCGAACCTCTCTCTCTGTCACCTCCACAATGTAAGTTTGTCTCATAACAGTGAAATATGGTTATTTACATAATATGACTGTACCATATACACAGTACTCCATAGGACATGTAGGAGGGCATCTCAAAATGCAGCTGTCATCACCGAGTGCACCATGGGATGTGCACTGCCACTACAGGGTTAAGACAACACACACTATCGCACTCAGTGTGGACAGGCTGTAATGTTTTCAAACCATTACCACGCTGTTCACTGGCAGTGTGGACACACTGTAATGTTTACAGTCTGTAATGGTTTGAATCCATTACAGCTTTTTCGGGTATAGTGTGGACAGGGCCTGCATGTCTATGTAATTATCTATCTTTCATCAATTCCATGTAACGCTATTTTTACCTATTTCTAAAACAAACCTGCATATCACATTTGCCTGCACTCTGAGCACATACTTATGAAACTGTGCATATTTGTACTCCATTTCTGCACAGACCTCATACTTTCCTAATATTCCCATTATCACAAGCATAACTACCTTGCCCTTATCAAAAGCGACCCCCTCAGAAAGTTACTATCACATTTCTCTGCTAACAGTCCATCATCATTACACCTGACATCAGCACATTGCTTAAATATAACTTACATCACCTCATAGACAAAAACCCAGTTTCTTTAAAAAAAAAAAAAAACTGTGTAAATAATCCCAAAGCTGAACATATGCCAGCCATTACATTTTCATGTACTGCCACCTTCTGTACCATCATGGGGATTTGCATATGTTTCCCATGATGCTTTGCATTATTGGGGTACGTGCAACTGAGTTTTCATTAAAATTTGGCTGTCCGGCCAATATCATCCAGGAGAACACATACAACAGTGTCATTTGCTCTGGGGTTCTTTTGTAAACCTATATTGCTTCTTATTCCTTCCATTAAAATGTACATCTCCATGTATTTTCCTAATAATGTGTATGCCTTCCTTAGAACAGAAACTAAAATAAATCTTACTACTTACAAATCATTGTGTTGTTTCTCCATACCTCTAACAGTTCCACACAACTTCACTAACTTCATTATGCAGCCGTGGTGGATCTGACCAGAATTTGTTTCTTCTTCAGCCACTGCAGCAGGATCTTCATCAATTCAAAAAACAAGCATTTGTCAATGCCAAATGTTTCCTTGCTGGTATTGGCATTGGTAGTGCAGGAGTTAGAGAGATGCATAATAGGAATGGCAGTGAAGTATTGAAGTAATACCAACCCCCACCCCCACCCTGCAGAGACTGACAGGCGTTGGGGGTGTGCCTTTGGGTCATCAGCAATAATACTCACTCCACTCCACCTCACCCCACCCTGCAGACACAGACAGGTGTCACAGTGCGCCTTGAGGTCTTCGGCCCTTATGCTTACCTCATTCCATAAGGAAATAAGCTTAGATGGGTGCAGTATAGGAGAATGGGGTGAACGATAGGGCTGAAGACCCCAAGGCACACCAGTGGCTGCAGGGTGGGGGTGGAATGGCATGAGCATTACGGCCGACGATCCCAAGTCACACCCCTGACACCTGTCAGTCTGTACAGGGTGGGCATTACGGTTGGAAACCATAACACCCTGGGCGTTTGTTGGTATTTTTGCTCTAAATTTTCAACATGGGCTTTTTGAGACCCCCATCTCATGAACAGTGGTAGTATCATTTTGTTACTCAATCCCAAAAGGTGATTTTGTATAGCAAGTATGCCATTCAGTGCCACAGGTGTGAAAACACAGTTTGGGCAGGATGTGAAAAATGACAGCTGCACTGTTCATGAGGAGGTGTGAAGAAATGGCAATGTTGAAAATCTGGAGTAAAAATATGAAAAAGTGGCGCAGTTACGAGTGTGTGTAGAAACTGTGAAACACACACTTCTAACGCAGTCATTTTTTGGAATGTTTTCACCAAATTTTCAACATAGCCTTTTTGGGACCTCCCCCTCATGAACAGTGGCACTGTGATTTCATTAATCTGTCCCAAAAGTTGATTTCGCTCAGCGACCGCGCCATTCTGTGCCACAGGTGCAAAAATGTATTTTGGGAAGGATACGAAAAATGACAGCTATACTGTTCATAAGGGGGTGTGAAAAAATGGAAATGTTGGAAATTTGGAGTGAAAATATAAAAAATTAATGAAGTTACGAGTGTGGGTAGAAACTGTGCAACGGACACTTGTAACGCAGTCATTTTTTGGAGTTTTTTCACCAAATTTGCAACAAGAGCTTTTTGGGACCCCACCTAGTTGTTTCATTAATTGGTCCCGAAAAGTGATTCCATGCAGTAACCAGGAAATCCCCTTTCGGGACTGAGAAACAAAATGACAGTGCCAGTGTTCATGAGGTGGGGTCCCAAGAATCCCATGTTGAAAATTTGGGACCAAAACTCCAAATGCTGGCTGAGATATCAACCTAAGTTGAAAACCCCCACTGACTGCCATTATAGGACTTACCGTCATTTCTTCAGTTCCTGGTTGGTCTTTGAAAAGTGCAGACGTGTTCCCAGTCCACGGAAGATTGCTGCTCCGATCTCCGGAGGTAAGTATGGGTGGGGGGTGCAGGGAGGAGGGTTGCACAGAGAGAGGGTGCAGGTTGGGGAAGGGGGGCCAGTGGGAACGAAGAGGGGCTGTTTTCTTTTGTTTTCAGGTTTATTTAGGATACAGATGGATCCCAGCAAAGTGCAGTCTCTAAGCACCTGACCCCAGCCTACGAACCTAAAAGAGCCGCAGCATTTTCTGGGGTTCTGCCGCTACTACTACTGATTCATTAAGGACTATTCGAAGGTAATCCAGCTGCTTCTTAATCTTACCCAAGGATATACCAACCACAGATACAAGAAGGGGTCCCTCAAAGAAGAAGACGAGGCATATTTTTGAGTAAGGGAACCTTTTGGAACCCGTTGGACCCCCGAGTGCAAGGCGGCATTCTTCAAAGTCATCTATCAGCTTACCCATGTCCCAGTCCTTGCATATGCTGATCCCACCAAACCATACATCCTGCACACAGATGCCAGTCTGTAGGGACTTGAGGCTATACTATATGAAGAATATGAAGATGGCCTGAGACCTGTGGCCTTCGCCAGCAGCAGCTCGACACCCTCCGAGCGGAATTATCCTGTGCAAAAGTTGGAGTTCCTCACTCTAAAGTGGGCCATAGTCAATCAGTTTCATGAGTACCTCTATGGGGCCAAGATATTAGTAAAGACTGATAACAACCCTGTAGCATATGTACAGACTTCAGCCTAGTTGGACGCCACTGGACACCGGTGGCTTTCTGCCCTGTTGACTTATGATTATGCAGCTGAATACTGGGCTGAACTGAACCATACTGATGCTGATGCCCTTTCTCGGCGGCCAAGTTCAAAAGACAATTGGGTGAGGCTGTCCAAACATTCTATTAAAGCGTTGTGTCAAAAATTTGACAAAGATGAGCAACTATCTGCTGACACAGTGGACTGTCTGGTGGACTGTTTGGGGCCCCCCCGATACCTGCAGCTTTTTGCCATTTTTCTGCGTTAGATATCAGTGCTCTGCCCCAGTTTGATAACGACAGTATTCAGTGGGCTCAATCCCAAGATCCCATGATTCAGCCTGTAGTTGATGCCCTCCGAGCCGGGAAAGATGCATCCAAGTTACATTCCACCGATCTACGAACGGCATTACTGTTTAAGGAAGGCCCCCAACTGAAGCTATGAGACCAGTTACTCTATTGAGAGACAGTGGACTGGCGGGGTCAGTTAGACAAACAGCAATTGGTACTACCCACAGCCTTCAAGCAGCTGGTGCTGAGGTCGCTACACAACCACATGGGACACCTCGGTATTGACCGGACCCTTGACTTAGTGCGGTCTAGATTCTATTGCTCAAAAATGGGGGCAGATGTCGAGCATCATGTCAAAACTTGCAGTCGCTGCCTTCAACAGAAAGCTTTGCCCCAGAAAGCTGCCCCACTTGTCAACATTGCTACCAGTGCCCCCATGGAGCTGGTTTGCATAGACTTCCTGTGTCTGGAGCCCGATCAAAAGAACATTGGCAATATACTGGTGGTAACCAGCCACTTTACCCGATATGCACAAGCTTTCTCGATGAAGGATCAAAAGACCTCTACGGTGACCAAGGTGCTAGTAGAAAAGTTCTTTGTCCACTATGGTACACCCCAACGTATCCATTCTGACCAAGTACAGAGACTTTGAAAGTAGACTAATCAAAGAAATACTCTCCCTGTGGGGGGTGTGAAAGTCCAGAACCACTCCCTATCACCTTTAGGGGGATCCCCAGTCAGAGCGCTTTAACAGAACCCTTCTGGACATGTTGGGCACTCTCCATCCTAAAGACAAGTCTAAGTGGAGTCAGCAGATTAGTACCTTGGTACACGCTTACAATTGCACGAAAAGTGATCCTATCGAATTCTCTCCCTATCATCTCATGTTCAGGAGGGAAGCCCGGATGCCCGAAGATGTTTGCTTTGGGGTCCGAGCTGAGAACTATTTACAATATGTACAGAAACTGAAAGCTTAATTGAACCATGCGTACCAACTGGCCCAAACAATGGCTGTCAAACGAAACCTTGCTAACAAGGAGAGATATGATCGACGAGTAAAGGCCCAGGAATTGGTACCCAGAGACAGAGTTTTATTGCGTAACTTGGGATTGCATGGCAAGCATAAAATTGCGGATAGGTGGCACCATCTTCCTCAGCTAGTAGTTGGCGAATTGGATGACTTGCTGGTGTACAAAATGCACCGTGAAAATGATTCTAAAGCTGTCAAGACCATGCACAGAAACCACCTACTGCCCATTGGCCAAGTGATCATTGATGCTGAACCGACATGTGATGCCTCACCTGGGCGGGTGACTCATGCTGCTGCTAAGAAGAGACAGAGCCAACCTGCCCCAGTTGTTCCAGACCCAAGGCCTTCCCACCAGCAGGCCCAGAATGATAGTGACTGTCAGTCTAACTCCGATGAAAGTGAGTGTGACAATGCTTATTATCCTTCTTATGAACTGAGTCAATTGTTCCAAGGAAACCCTATGCATAATTACGGGGATGAAGCTGGACCTTCAGGACTGTGTAAGCCCCCAGCTTCTTCCTTGGCACCAATGCCCCCCAAAAGTGAGGTGCAGAGTATTATGTCTGAAGTAGCAGATTCCTTGTGTCTAGTGGAACTGTTTGAGTTACCCGAGGAAGACTCTGACATAGTAAATCTCCCTGGTGACATACCAGAACCTGCAGAACAATACAACAGTGTTGACAGCACCCCTCTTGTGTCACAAAGTTCAATGATTCAAGAATTCCCCCAGGATGAGCAACCTGGGCCCTCTTCTGAAGATAATGATGAGCAAAGTATTGTGACCACAGAATCTGCAGAGCAAGGAGCTGACAATGTTCCCAGTCTGGACATTTCAACCAGTGCAGAGGCACCCCTCATGACAGAAGAAGAATCCAATGCCAGTGTTGATTGCCCAGAGCCTGTGTCTCTACCCACCAGAAAGTCAGGACGAGCTGTCAAGCCAGTGCTACGCCTTAGTTATCACTCCCCTGGGAGGCCTGTGGATCTGCCTCTCAATGTTGTTCATAAGGGTGTTTACATTTCAAAGAGCTCACTGCCTAAACTGGGCCTCTCTGTCAACTCTAGGTTAATTGTTCTCCCCTCAGAATATGGTGCCCCTGTCCCATCTAGCCCCAAATTAGCTGATAGGGAAGGGACCCCTATTACACTGTTCAATATGCAAGAAGTTATAACCTGAATTAATGTATAATGTTGATAGTAAGTTAATCATAGTGGAATCAGTATCACATGTATGAAACATGCGTAAGTATTGTCATCATAGATATAGTATTGTGAAGTGTAGTGAAAATGTATAATGTGATAAGTTTGCATTTACTGATGCATCAGATATTATTTGCATAAGTATTCCAATGTCATGTATATCTCGTATAGTAAACTGTCTTTTCAATATTATTGTGGTGTAGACTTGATGCGGATGCCAAGTTTTTCCAGGCAGGGAAGGGTGTAACTCCCCTACAAATGGGGGTTCCTGAAAGTCTTCCTTAGGTGTGCCTAAATGCCAACTGCCAGGCTGGTGTTCTGTGTCCTAATCGTTTGAAAGCTATTGCATGTCAGTGCTTTTAAAGCCTCTGTGTTCTGTCTGTTTACGAGCTGCTTATATCGCAGTGTATAATTAATCTGGGTGGGGGCTGAGTGTTTCTAAGCTCGAGTCCCGCATGTGCTGTTAGATAATTGCTCCATTCTGCCATCGCTAATTGCGCAGAGGGATCCCTGTTAGAAGCTGTACTTATTTGCCGATTATCTATTCTAATAGTAATGATATTGTAGTTTGTCTAACCTGCCTTCTTTGCAGTATGGACATTTCTGTGAATCACCACCATCTTGGTTCTGGACTGCTTATTTGGACCAATCAGTACATTTGGGGACTCTAAAATGGAGTCTGTCCCCAGGGGTCTTGTGGGAGTGAATATCTGTAGGAATTGTAGTTTTTCCACTTTGGCACCTAAATGGACTTGGAGGGGGAGCCTTTGCTTTGACAGACAGATGAATCAACGAATTGAACCTTTTGGATCTCTGGGAAAGTCACAAGCAACTTGCAGCAGAAAGTCAGTCTGAGATTGGAGCAGAGGGAGTGAACAGCTCAAGACATTCGAACAGCTGCTCCTTGACCTTCCATCGCAACACAATTCCCCTGTTTTCAAGCAGCACAGTCAGCCAGTAACTGATCCCACTAGTATTGCTGATACCCTCAACAAATTTTTCACTGCATGCACTGTACCTCATGGTACCCCACCTACATCCTTAGCCTCATCTCCACCTCCCTGCCACAACAACTTCGAATTCACACCAGTCTCAGAAAATGAACACCTCACAGCCCTTGATGCATTAAATACCTCCAGATCCAGCCCCGATGGGATTCACCACAATCTCCTGCAGACCTCTGCTCCCGCAATCATAAAACCTCTTACTCATCTACTCAACCTCTTCTTTTCCATGGGCATGGTCCCTCAGGCCTGGAAATCTGACACTATCATTCCTCTTCACAACGGAGGGGACCCCTCTATGCCCCCAAATTATAGGCCCATCTCCCTCCTCCCTGCACTTGCAAAGCTCCAGGAATCCCTGGCACACACCAGACTGGCGGATTACCTTGCCACAAACAACCTATCTCCCCAGCAGTCTGGCTTCCGGAAACAGCATTCCACTATCTCAACTCTTCTCTCCTATGTGTCACAAACCACATCCACACTGCCTCTGACCAAGGCTGCCTCACCACCGCAGTCTTTGTCGACCTTGCCAAGGCTTTTGATTCTGTATCCCACCCCCTCCTCCTGCTGAAACTTGAATCAGCTGGTCTTGTGCCTAGTGCCTTATGGTGGTTCAACTCCTCTCTCTCCAACAAGTCACAATCTGTCAGAATCGCCGATGTGTTTCCACCACCACCCATCCTAGTAGGGGTTCCGCAAGGATCTGTCCTTGGCTCCATCCTCTTCTCCCTCTTCATTAACGACCTCCCCTCCTCCTGCACCAAGTCCAGCATACACATGTACGTGGATGACACTATCCTTTTTACCTCAGGCAATTTAATACATGAAGCTCAAGCTACCCTCCAATCCGATTTTAACCTCATCCAAAAATGGTTCTTACAAAACCAACTAAAACTTAATACATCCAAAACTGTTTCAATGCTATTTGTCACAGCGGAAATAATCAGTAGGTCCCCACTCCCCCCCATCATCTCGCTGGATGGTACCCCTCTTGACCAGGTTAGCAATAGATGTTTGGCTAGACCCCCACTTATCTTTCGCCACTCACATAGACACAACCATCTCTAAACTACACCCCAAAACTGGCATGCTATACCGGCACCGAAACTCCCCCCCTCGACCTGCCAGACATTAAATCATTACTAAAATGATACTCCCCATTTTTGACTATGCAGACATGGTCTACTGCCTGGCCCCTGAAACCACCCTATCAAAGCTTGATATCCTCCTGAATTCTTTTTGTCACTTTGCTACCAACTCACCCCTTAGAACGGATCACTGTGATCTGTACTCCCTCTTAGGAATAGCCCCACTGTCCTACAGGCATTATATCCACTCACTCAATCTGATACCTAAATGCTGGTTCAACCTGCTACCCCCCTACTTAGCGAATAGCCTCTCACTGGCCTCTGACACCCTCTATGCATTAAGACACAGAAATAAGAGATCCTTCTGTATACCTCGACCATTCTCATCTTCTGGCAATGCCTTTTTTTTTTTTTAATTAGTGTACTTTTTGCTGCTCCAGCCGTCGATATCCTCCCTGGTCATGGCGCCCCCGTACTTCCACCTCCTATCTGCCTGCACTCTCCTGGGCACCCCTGGCTTACCTCCCCAGGGGGTGGGGTCATGGCACCATCCAGCTTTTCAGTGCCACGAAACTGGTCATGGTTGGGAGAGCCAGCTAGAAAGCTAACTGAAGCCCGGGGGCAGAGCTTCACAGAGATGGCTGGCCGCAGACCTTTTTCTCCTGTAGGCTGGGGTGGGGACATGCAATGATGGCCAGTGTCCACCCCAGAGTTCAGTAGGCGTCGGTGCTATGTGATGGATCCAGCTTCCGCTAGATGTTGCTACTGCACTGAGCACACACCATCCTCCCCGGAGAGCAGTCCTAAGAATGCTCGTTCCCCCCCCGACTGGCAATCCGATGACCCAGATCCATTCCCAAACCCTGGTCGCCAGCGTCACAAGCAGAAATCCAACCGCTGCGCCGACGGGTCGGTCTTCTGGCAAAGCTGCCTTCTCCTACCGGCTCCCCACTTTGTGGAATGAACTGTCTGCCTCCATTAGAAACACCTCCTCTTTCCTTGCATGCAAGAAGCAACTATGCCTCCTATCACCTCCCTCTTGCCTCTATCCCAGGTGATTGCCACTACCTCCGTTGCTTCTATTTCCACTCCCAGCTACTACTAGACCTCTTTCTCACTGATCACATCTGCAGCTAAATCCACTTCTTCTCACCTCGTCTCATATAATTTCAATGTTTCTAGCATGCCTTGCTATGTTAATTGCTCTTGTAAAAACTATATGTTGTTGATCTGTAACTCTATTGATCTGTAATGTGGAAACTACCGATGGATCTGTCTGTATTCAAATCACCAACTTGTAAATACTGTAACTGTCTGTACAAGTTTTGTAAATATCCTGTCTGTGTTATTACTGTATGTACTCCTTTATCTCCTCCCTCGGGGAAACGAGCTTCAGCTCAGTGTGCCTTTCGCGGTCAAAAAATGTTTAAATAAATAAAAAATAAAATCTCTCCAGACCCAGACAAGCTCTCAGCAGTCAAAGACTATCCAGAACCAAACCATCTCAAAGACCTTAGAGCTTTCCTAGGCTTGTCTGGATACTACAGAAAGTTCAATTGCAACTATGCCAAGATCACAGCTCCACTATAAGCCCTCACCAAAAAGGGGTGTGAATATACATGGACTTCCACGTGCAAAGACGCCCTTGAAACCTTGAAAGAAAAACTAATCTCTTCTCCAATACTGGCCCACCTAAGGTTCAACCAGCCCTTCAAACTCTACTCAGATGCTATTTCCTTTGCTGTAGGTGCTGTGCTATGTTAAAATACAAGATGGAACAGAGCGAGTTGTTTCCTATGCCAGGAGCTCCCTTTCCTCAGCTGGGCAGAACTATGGCATCACAGAAAAAGAATGTCTAGCCATGGTATTTGCCGTAATGAAATTTGACCCTTACCTACGCTACTTCTCTGTTACAGCTATCATTGATCACTTTGACCTCAGATGGTTATTCGAAATGAAGGACCAGTAGGCATATTTGCCTGATGGATTGCCATGCTGCAATTCTATAACTCTGAAATTCAGTCAGGGCTCGAAATTCCCACTGAAATGCTGTTCCGAGCACATCAAAAAACTAGCATGGAACACCAGATTCTGCCCTCTGGTAAACTGCGGTGTATACCGCTTTAAGGAACGAGGTTAGACCAGCCACCACTTTTGTTTTAGCCCACTTTACCCAATTTTGTTTTTCTTTTTTTTTTTGTGGCTCCCATTTCAGCTGCAGATACTGTTTGGCACCTTCTAAGATGCTCCAGCCAACCAGAATGCCACATTTTGTCTGCACAGCCCAAGACCGATCGAAATCTCACGTTCACTAGTGAGATTTTAGTCTTGGGCTGAGCCATTGCTCACTTGCTTTCCCTCACTCCCAGGGTGGCAACCACGCTGACAGGACTCTCTTGCTCCAGGCTCCTCTCTCCGGATATCACTGCTACTGAAATGGTCTGGTAAATTGGGGGGGGGCTGACTGAAACGGGAGGGTGCTGGGTGAATGAATAGTACAGTCAGGATATTGGGAAGGAGGGTGGATATTGTTGTGAGAGATAGGATTTTCTGTGACTGAATGAGCATCGGTGAGTTTAGGTAACGGGGGTCTGGAATAACGGAGGGCAGATGTGCCATTTCGCTGTGTTTTGCAGACTAGCCAATTTCTTTTCAAAAATTAGGCAGACTGCCTAAAAAAAGGAGGAATAAAATGAAAAAGACCAGCAAAGAAAAAACTTACATGGAGGGCACTGCCTAGAAAAAAAGAAAAAACAAAGGCAACAAGTATGAAAAAAAAAAAAAAATTAGCCTTTTTGGGAACAGATTCCCTGGCACAGAACACAAAAGGCAAGAAAGAAACAAAATAAGCCAAGGGAAAACCAACTTTGCCTTACGGGCAAATTCTTGTGCATGCACACTAGCCATGTGTATCCCACCTCTGTCCCAACACATGTGCAGTAGCACCCTCTTCTGTCCCACTGCATACAAATGTAATTCCTTTGTTCCCTTTCCCCTTATAGGCCTCAGAAGCACCCCTCTCCCTCAGAACACTGCCCAGCTGAGGAGGGGTACTGCAGAGAGCCTTAAGAGGTAAAGCTTCCTTCTTCCAGCCTACTTGTGGAGAGCTCTTACCCCATGGGCATTGTGCGCCACCGGTACCCAGGGTTGGCTCTACATTTATTGCTTACAGGTCACATGACATGACCTCTCCTTATTCCCTGTACACTTGGCACCAAAGTCAGCAGCTCTACCTCCAGGCCATCAAACCAAGACATAATTAACTTGGTTTCTAAAGCTCTTAAAGCCTTTTGGGCCCATAATCGACTAAAAAATACTTTCTATTGTTCCACCACAGGTCTCAAACCCTATACCCTTGACACCAAGGTCAGCAGCTCTACCTCTAGGCCAGCAAGCCAAGATATATTTCCCTATCTTTTTAATGCTCTTAAAGCTGTTGGTTACATAATCAACAAAAAATACACCCTGCTGTCCCACCACAGGTCTCAAACCCTGTACCCTTGAGACCAAAGTGAGCAGCCTTACCACCAAACCAACACAATCTCCTCTTGGTTCTTAAAGCTTGGCTTCCCCAGCCACCTTGCTCTGCCTCCAAGACTACTTGGCACCATGAATGTTCACCTCCACCTTATGTGTCTCATCTTCTCAGGCTCACCTCCTACCCGCCAGACCTTACCCCCTGCCCTCTGTCGACTGCACCCACACACCTCACCACTGTAACCCACTCACCCTCAACCATGTCAATACACCCTGGACCCCTGCATCCACTCCCGAGCTGCCCCCCCAACTCTGCTATCCACCCTGGCTCCACCACCTTTGTGTCTTCCTGACCCTCCAAACCCTGCCCACCCCTTGCTCCCCTACTGCCTGCTCTGCCTCTCAAAGTACTCCCAAAAAGGTAACAAACTACCATCCCAGGGCTACAACCTTGGTCATTCTATTACTCCTCTCTGGTAATATCCACCCCAACCCAGGCCCTGCCAGCACCAGTCCACCAACCAGATCCAATGGACTCTGTATTGCATCTATGAACATTTGCAGCCTTCTGAAAAAATTTGCTGCCATTCAGTGCTGGGTCATACTACACCAACCAGACATCATAGCCCTAGTAGAAGCCTGGCTAACTAAGTCCACCCCAGACTCCTTTGTCTCCCTTACAGGCTACACCCTATATCATGAGGATCGAACAGGTAAACATGGTGATGGTTGTGCATTTTATGCTCGTGACACCATCATTGGCCACGCCTTCCCTGTCCCCAAGCTAGTAGACGGTGCCCAGGCCCTTACCCTCAAACTTACCCCAGACCCATCCATAAGCCCGCTCTATCTCACAGTCTCCTACATACCCTCAAGGAACCAGACCCCAGCTATATCGTCTCTCACTGAATATCTCTCCTCCTTCCCCAGTAAAGCATAACAAGTCCTAGTCGGAGACCTCAATGTGAACTGGCACAGTCCCTCTGCCTCACCAATAAAAGACACCTTCGCTGCATTAGACCTGACCCAACTCATCTCCAACCCACTAGACTTAACCAAGCTACAGGGACCTGCACCCTCCTAGACGTTATTGACTCCAACTGCCCCCAAAAGATTCAGGATATTCAAGTCCTCCTGGACTCCTTAAGCAACCACACCCCTCTCCTATTCCTCTGGTCTGCCCCCACCCCCAAGCTTGTAGCCCAAGCCACCCTGCCACAGGCGTCTCCTCCCAGGTGAACTGAAAAAACTCAAAACAGTTCCTCACTGACATTCATTGGACTCCCATCTGCCATGCAACCAACAGTGATGCTGCCCTCAACCTCTTCTCATAAGCCTTTAACATGGCCTGTGATCTGTTTGCTCCCTTCACCATGATTCGGTCCAAAAGGCAAAATGCACCTTGGGTCACCCCTGCCCTACTCCAACTGCTCAGGGACAGGGATAACCTCTGGCATATAGCCACTGACACTGGCCGGATGGCTGACAGACAAGCATATAACGCCGTATGTAATAAGTGCACATGGGCCATCCGAAAAGCCAAGGCAGGCCACCCTCACCTCCCCATGGAGGTGTGCCCGGAATTTCTGGGAAAATATAAAAGAAATAAATGGGAAATCATGCTCCTCCCCTCAGCCCAACTTACAGTCAATGGCTCCACCTTTACTGACCCCATTGACATTACAACTGCCTTAACTCCTCCTTTACAGATCTTAGCCCAGTCCTCCCGAGTCACTTTTTTGACCCGACCTCTGACCCACCACCCTCAGATCCACAATGCCCCCGGTTCTACCTATGCAAAATATCCATCCGGGAAGCCAGACCACTCCTGCTTAAAGCGCTAAACAGCAACAGTCCCAACAGTGACTACATGGATCCAAAAATACTCTGGCTGGTCCTAGATGATGTTCTGGTCCCACTCACTGACCTACTAAACCGGTCCCTCTGCCTGGGGCAATTCCCCACACCATGGAAAACAGCTATAGTCACACCTATTCACAAAGGAGGTGACAGGTCCACCCCCAGCAACTATTGTCCAATCTCCATCCTCCCCCCCTTTCCAAAGCCTTAGAAAAAGTGGTGGCCACTCAACTCACCGAATATCTAGCAAAACATGACATTCTTTGCCCGGAACAGCATGGCTTCCATGCTGGTCAAAGCACAAGTACAGCGTTAATGGAGTTCTCCAACCTCCTGCACTCCTCCCTGGACTCCGGTTCCCTAACTGGAGCAGTGTTCTTTGACCACTCTAAGGCCTTTGATACTGTCTCCAACCCCCTTCTACTAAATGCCCTCGACCATACAGGGCTCTCTGCTGGCCCCCTTGCCTGGTGCTCGAGTTACCTATCAGCCCGCTCCCCGTGTGTCAAAAATAATGGGATACTTCCAGAAACCCATCCCATCTGCTCAGGGGTTCCCCAGGGCATGGTCTAGGGCCCACTACTCTTTAGCCTCTACCTAAACACCCTGACCAGTGCCTGCTCTGGCAATATTCTCCTGTACGCTGATGATGCCGTTATTTATGCTGCCAACAGAAATCCAACCTTCCTCCAAGACTCCCTCCAATGCTCCTTCAATGATGCTGAAAACTTGTTTAAGGAGAGAAGACTAGTCATTAACCTCAAAAAAACGAAGGCAATGCTCTTTGCCCACCACCAGAACAAAGCCAGCAACAACCCCCTCCAAATCCTCCCCAGCACTCATCAACCACTTGAACAAGTTTACACCTACAAATACCTTGGGATCACTTTTGACTCTGCCCTCACCTTTCATACCCACATTACAGCCTTCGCTTCTGCTGCTAACGCTTGTCTTGGCATACTCTACCAGACTTGCCATAATGTTCTCAGTAATGTCCCTTGTCGATTATAGCCTTCCAGTCTATGGTGCTGCTGACTTCACAGCCCTCAACAAAATTCGACTCACCCTAAACAAGGCTTGCAGACTAGTGACCAGTGCCCTATGGCTCACCCACACGTCAGCTCTATGACATGACCAAACTCCTTAGCTTCGATGAATGCCTCCGCTACCAAACTGGCCTATTAACTAAGAAGATTCTACTCAGGTTCTCGCCCCCTGGGGTCTCTGCCTCCATCCAACTCAAACCTTCCAGAGTCACCACCCGAACCACTGACAAGGTCACACTACTGGTACCCAGAACTAGGACCACCCATGCACAGAGGTCGTTCAGCTACATAGTCTTGTCCTGGTTCAACTCACTACCTGCAGCCATTTCCAACACCACCAAAATTGCCCCCTTTAAAACTGCCCTACGGAACCAATTGTTCAACACCCGCTGCTGCACCTGTCGCTAAGAGATGCTCCACTGCTCTCTATCACTATTGACATAGCCCTCTGGGCCAAACTACCCCTCACCCCTCTCCCCCATGGGCTCCGTCTCCTCTGCCAGTACCTGCTGGTACCAACCTGTCATGTCTGAAATGTTTTTTAATTACTCATTATGTTCAAGCAACTATGTAAAACTATGTTACTGTATGATTGTATTCTGTACGTGTGTTGACTCTGTATGTCCTCTCTGTGATGAGGTACCTTTGTAAATGAGCCTCTGGCTCAAAGGTTGTAAATCCAATTTATACAATAAATAAATAAATAAAACAGTGCTCGGGGCATATGTTTCCAGCCCAGAGACAGATTAATTGCCCAGTTTCACTCAGGGAGGGGCACTGTGCCACAAAATAACAGGCAATCATGACCTAATCTCCCTGATTTGGCGAGGCAAAAAAGTCCTGATGTTTTCCCTTGTTTTGGTACCCCCCCAAAAAAGACACCATTTCTTTTAAATTTTTTATTAAAAAAAAAAAAAAACACACATTAGGCTGTAACATTTCATTGAAGCAGCTTTATTTTGTGCAGCTCATTTTCTTTTCTGGGCAGACTTCACCCTGTAGGGGAAAAAAAAAACCAGACTCTGGGCAGTTAAATTTGCAATTGACCAAGAATAAATGTTCTTACCTGGTTTGAGGACGAATAACAAAACCCTGACACTCACTCTCCTCTGAAGTTGAATCTGCAACACAGCAAAAACATTTTAGCGAGCCCCCCCAGGGCTAAAAATATAACTGTGATCATAAGTCTGCTTGACACTCACCTTGCATAGAAAATTATCTTGATTGCTGTGGGGACCCTTTCTCTCTGGGGCATCATGGGGTGGATTTATCCCAGTTAGTTCTGCATCCACTGGCCCTTGCCCATTTTTGCTGGCTAATTATAAGAAATTGACAGAACTGCCAAGATGTGGCATTTTTGGAATGGAGTAAAGAACCCAAAGACCATAGCAGCAGAGAAGGAGGCTCTTAGAAAAGAAGGAAAGAAATGCTGCTTATGACAAAGTAAACAAATGCGAACTTTTCAAGAACACTGGGTAACAAAGTACGCTTGGGTTGAGCTTGACCCTGAGAAAAATGTAATGTTTTGTAAAGCACGTAGAAAATTCCCAGACATTGCAGACACAACACCAGCATATTATGAAGGGGGCTGCAATAATTTCACTGAGCAGTCTTTACAAAAACATGCCAAGTCTAAGAAGCACTCTCTTGCTGATGCCAGATTTGTAGCCGAATCCCAGCAGGCATCTGCTGCTGACAGAGCAATGGAAATGCTCAATTCCAATGTGGCACATCGTGTACAGATCTTAATTAAAAATGTGCATGCCTTGGTCAAACACGCTAGGCCACATACAGACTTCCAGTGGATGTGTGACCTTGATAAATGTAAAGGGGTTAATATTGGGGAAACCTATCACAATGACAAATCATGTCACATGTTCATTAGTAATATCTCTGAGGTGGAACGTAAGAAGCTGGTGGATGTGGTGAAGAATGCAGACTTCATGTCCGTTATGATAGATAGTGTTACAGATTCTGGTATAAAAGAACAGGAAATAATTTACATAGGAACAGTAAACAAGGGGGCTCCAGGTGTTTTTTTGTTTCCCTGGAAAATCCACACAAAGCTAATGCAGCATCAATCACAGCATGCATCGATCAGGCCATGCTGTCACAGACAGAGTCAACAGAGTGGAAAAACAAATTGGTAGGGCTTACCACCGATGGGGCAGCAGTGATGACCAGTAGAAGAGGGGGTGTGGCCACCCTACTGAAAAAAGATCGTCCTCATCTAGTCACAATCCACTGCAATGCACATAGGCTGGAGTTAGCCCTGAAGGATGTCTTAAAAAACATCAAAACATCACATATCATAAAAAAAAAAGACCAGTTACTGCTAGGGATCTATCTGTTTTATTATTTTTAACCACTAAACCATAAAAATCTGACAGAGTTCTGTCAGACAGCGGGAGTAAGATGATGCCTTGTTCCAACCGGAGTGGGAGGAACCAGATGGGCACAACACACACTAACAGCACTGAAAGTGCTCATCACAGACTACCCCGGGATCCTGCTGCACTTCCAACAGGTATGTACTGTCCCAGACTCCATTTTAAGCACAGTCGAGATTTGTTTTAAAATTGGAACTACTAAAGCAACAACTTGCACCATTTTTTGTCTTCTCAGATGCAACTTGGCAGATCCCGAGGGGACCAAGCAGTGAAGGCCAAGGGCTACTCAAAGACCATGCAGACCTGGAGATGTCTACACATTCACCTGACGGCAGACATCCTGGAAGAGTTCATAAAAGTCAGCCTGCTTCTTCAAGCAAATGATACTTCAGTGGGAGAGGTGTCTGAATCACTTCAGGACCTGAAGGACTGCCTTGTAAAACTGAAAACAAGGTAATTTTTTTTTTCCAGAATAAAATGATTTTAGCTAGATTATAATATTTTCCCTCCACCCTAGCCAAAGACAAAAACCTTTATCTCTCTGTCAGGACAAGTTAGGTCAGGCCAGGGGGATAAGTGTGTTTTTCCTTTTGTTCTTGTTTTCTAGACCTGGAAAGCACTTGCGAAATCTGGATGCCTTGGAGGGACCTGAATTCCACAGACACACCCTATCTGTTCACGAAGCAGACCAGTTTTCCATTGACTGAGAGACACTACTGACAGCCATGATCCTAAATGTCACAAACAGGTTTGAAGACATGCATCAGTCAGAATCCTTTATTGTGGCCATGAACCACATTGTGAACTTTAAACAGTGGCCAACAAACCATGTGGACTTGACAAGTGTGTTAGGGTGGGAAAATAACTCTGACTGGGTGGCACTGGGAGAATCATCTTTAGCTTAGCGAGGTGGAGGTGAGACCATTCTTTTCCCAATTTGTTTCAGATTATGTGGAGGATGCAGTAGCTGGCGTCATAGAGGAGTTCAGACCAGTCCTCATAGAACAGATCATAGATCCTAGACCCAGTTTTAAGTACTGACCCCCCCAGCTTGCTCCTCACCAGCCTAATTGTTCTCTCTCTTATCCCCCTGTCTTATCAACACTAGGCCCATCCATCCCCTTATTCTTCCTTTCCCAACCTCGGATAGGAGCTCACTACCCTGGGTTGTGACATCCTACCGTGCCCCGTACTTTATAGCATTCAATCCCGGGGCTCACACATACTCCTTTTCTCCATCCACCTTCTCTACATCTAGCTTTACCAACTCCTTTCTGTGCACCGTGCCCTCCTAGCCTTTCTCCCCCTACTTCCCTCCCTCTCTTCCCCCACCTTCACCTCTACCTGGTGTATATTTTTATTTTTTTCTTCCGTTACTTCCTCCTGCAACCTTAGATAACCTGCTTTATCTTCCTATAGACACTTCTATGTATGTAAATACCGTGTAATCTGTACAATATCTGTATAATTCTATGTACATATGAACTTCTTTTTCTTTCTCTCTGTAAAGAGTATTATCTGTATTGCCTTGTAAATACCTGTGTTGACCTGTAGATACAATTGTTCATGCTCCACCCAGGTCCATCTTGCAAATGAGCTTCTGCTCAACGATGAACGCCTGGTTAAATAAAGACTTGATTGATTGATTGATTAGATCCAGACGTGTGTGGCAGAGTGGACCAAACTAAAAAATCAGACAAAGAGAAGGTGAATTTCTTCTACCACTAACAATCAGCAAATTCCCAATACTGTCAGGCTGCAGAACAGGTCAGGGTATTACATATTTGTCCCCCCCCCAAAGGTACGCTAATGCTGTAGAAGCAAAGTGGCCAGATATTCATCAGGCTTGCCAAGACAAATGCCACAACATTTTGGGACTAGGAACCTTAATTCGTACTCTACCAGCAAGTACAGGTGTTTGTGAATGCGGGTTTAGCCTAAAGAAAAGAATAAAATCCGATTGGCAAGGTTCATTAGGAAAGGATAGTCTCATAGACTTAACAAGGATCTCGTTAGCCGGCCCGGTTGCGCTGAGGGTTGAGGCGCTGGATGCCACACCTTGCGCCATGCCAACAACTCGAGTTTGGGAGCGAACTCGGGTGTCGGGGGTTGGCACGGAGTGAGATGGATCAAGCACCCTCACGGCTGCTCTCCTCTCCCGGTGGGGAGGGTATGGGATTGCTCGGCGCTCTGGCAGCCCCTGGTGGAGACTGGGGGTGCCACAGAGTGCCAGAGCTGCACGTAAGGGAGTGTGGCTGGTGCAGGCAGGGCTGTCGTGTGCCAGCGTCAGACGTGCACCACACATGGGGGGGGCTCCAGGCACCTACAGGAGGAGAAGAGAAATACCCCTCCAGCTCGGATAGGCGACGGCCCTGCCAGTGCCACCACCACATGCCCAAAGCTGGTTCCCTGCCACTGTCCCCTGCAGTCTCCCTGGGTTGCCGTCCCCTGACCCAGGGAACCATGATGAACTTGAAGATGGCTGGGGAACACAGCGGTCGGTAGAGTGAGTCAACGAGAGCAGTGGCCTGAGAGAGTTCTGAGCTGGAGGGCCAGAAAGAAAGTCGTGAAAAAATTAAAAATAAGGATCTCGTTACATACACCATGTGAACAGGAATCTGATCCAGTTCCAGTCGTTGAGTACTGGTTAAAAAGTGGTAGACAAAAAAAAGGCCTTCTTTGCAGCCATCTGGTCCACGGAACTAAAAACAAAGCAATGAGCAGGAGGAGGAAGAAGAAGAAGCAGACAGCTCAGACTCAGAAGTAGATTTAGAGGAATCTTTCACTCATTCCGAAAAACTTTTGTCCGATGATGATTGTACTCCCATGTCAGAGTTGTGCCCTTGTACTAATAGTTCGCAGGAAATTGGTAACTGTGGGGAGAGGGGGGGATTCTTGCGTCACTGAGTACTCTTGTGATGATGACATGAATCTGTTGTGATCATGTCCTCCACATTTAAGGTTTGGCCTATTCTTTGCCACCCAACTGTTGAGTCCTGCTTGGACTAAATGTCTTCATTTTTCCTACAAAACAGTTAATATTGCTATTTGCAATCAGTTCAACTTAGTTAGTGTCACTCCAGGTTTTTGGTGGCAAATATAATTTTGTCTGGTCACAGTGCCAGATTTACAAGTCACGTAGGTTTATCAGTACAGTCTAATTTGTCAAATCTGTGAGCACTCTCGGTCACTGTTCTACTAATTTCAGTTTGTTATAATAGACATTGTTGTGTAGACTAATGCTAACTTGATGAGCAGCAACACAGTTAGCCAGTCCTAGTAGCACAGTCCATCAGTCAAGTACAAGTCGGTGAGGCAGATGAAAATAATGCACCAATCAGGTACTGTTTTATCTTACAATTAAATGTGCCTGGAATGTATCTGAGGTATGCTGCTGAGCACCAAGTAGTCCAGATTTGGGTATGTGAATACAGTATCTTTCAGTCTTCATCATTTTTCTGCCCTTCTTAGTAGCTCTGACTCCCAATAAAATGATCATGAAGAATCCATTCACTGACAAGGAGACATGACTTACTGGACCACTCAGCACAACAAAAATCAGATAACGAATGGTACCGTAACATTCTGGCCAAATTGGATTTAATGTAAAAATTACAAAAATCTATCACGATTTAGGAGCGGGGTGTTTTAAATTTGTAAAATCTAGCCAACTGGTCACGTCACGGTAATAAAACTATAACATAATGTCACGGTGCTGTAACAAATCATTTTAGAGTAACTGAATCACGAGCTTCTGTTTACACTGACCAGATTCATTTTTCCATAGCATCGCCTTGATGGGGTAGACAAAAAGCAAGAAGACAAAAAAATACTCATCATGAATGTCAGCTGCTGCTTGAACATTTCAGCTGTGCATAAGCTCACTGTCATCACTGAAAGCAAAATGACCGTCCAAGGTTTTGTGCTGCATTTTTGGGTTAAATTGCATCATAACACATTCTTATGTAGTGTGAGTGGCTATACTCCATGGATTTCAGACAGACTTTCTGTTTTTCACCGCTTGAGAACTGAATATTAAATGTGATAAGACTGCTGTCAGTCAGTGCTGCAAAAGCATTTTTAAAAAATGTATGTAATGCCTGGCTGCTATATTCATTCTGTGCATAACTCTTTCTGTACATGCACAGAATAAAGTGGAACTTCAGCACGTTATCTACAAGGTAAAGAAAAAGGAAAAAAAAAATACAGAAAAATAAATGAATCAATGGAGAATTTTTAGAATTTTTTGCCTTTTATTTAGACAAAGACGTACTAATGGTTGGTGACATTTTCTAGCAGGTATACAAAAAAGGGAGTGGTATACCACTTTCTGGGACAGAATACCAAATCTGGGGAACTGGTAATCCATGCGGTACACCACTTTTTAAAATGAATATCTAGCCCTGTCAGTACTTACCACGTTGAGTTCACTCCAAATCCAATGCTAGAAGCCAGTATCCCTCTGCATCATCCTCAACAGACGAAGAATCCTGCTTACAAGCTCTTCCTTTCCATGCCACAGATGTGCTTCCGGGGGACACTCCTACAGCACTTCAAGTTGCTTTGTTGCTACCACCTGCTTCTACAGAAAAAAGCACAAATCCTCACTTACTACAACCAGCCGAAGAGCTTCTTACCTCCTCTGCTTCTGTTATCTTCCTGGCAGCTGTTAAAACACAACGAAGAACAGCTCCTCAATTCCAGATACAATCTCTTAGAGTCTGGAACCTTACTGCAACAAAACCGACATCGCCAGGATGTTCTTTTCTTTGCTTCTCAATACTTCCTCAGTGACGGAGTGCTTTTCCACATTTAAACCAAGGAAGGCAAGGGCCATCACACAGATAGAACTCGTGTGCAGTTAGTTGTGCCAGCCTCTCTAGTCTCTGAAGTTCTTCAATCCACTCATGCCTCTCCACTTTGTGGAGGTCATATGGAAATCCACAGAACTTTCGAAAAGACAAAGCTTCACTTCTTCTGTCCTCACATGAACAAGGGCATTGTCTGATTTGACAAATCCTGCCAGCCCTGCTCCCAAAGAAAGTCTCCTGTCAAACCAACAAAGGCACACATCATTCCAATGCCTGTAGCCACTGAACCATTTCAAAGAATGAGCAGATATTCTTGGGCCTTTACCAACATGCTCCGACTCTGGCAACAAATACATCCTTGATTTTGTGGACTTCCTAACAAAGTACTTGGAACTAATTCCTCTAAAAGACATCAAAGCTGCCACTGTAGCAAATGCCTTCCTCAACAATTTGTCGTCATGTTACCCCCTCGTACCTGCATTCAGACAGAGGCACTAACTACCTTTCAACCATTGTCCGAGAAACATGCAACCTTCATTTTCTGCTGGACCTTGTCTACTTGTACCAACCTGTCCTAGTTCCAGGCGCCACCAAAAAACTGCTTTGCCCTTGGACAGGTCCCACCTACATCATAGAAAAGCTTCCACTGTTCACGTCTGTTTGCGATGCAAGTCCGATGGAAAGATGGTACACAACAAGGTCCACATCAATTGTTTGAAACAAGGGTACATGAGTAACACCCTTCCAGATGATCCCAGTCCACCCAGTAATGAAGCTACACTTGAGCCTGTTATCCTCTCTTAAGCTGAAATTCCTTCCAAGTTGCAGCCGGTTTCTCCAGATCTTCACACTCCTGACACTCTCCAGTCAGATCCTGTTCTGCCTGATCAGCCAGATGAACTTCCTGGGACTTCTCAGCCTTCTTCGTCTTCTTCTTAGGACTCCCTCATTCACACCCTGGTGCATCAGATTGAGAAGATCTTATGAAAGAAGTATGTGAACGGATCCTGGCCTTACTGAGTGAAGTGGTGTGACTTTGACAGTACGCAGAACTCCTGAGTCACTGTTAATGACCTCACACTGTCCTGTCTGGAACTGGTTCAAGCCACACATGCCTCCATTGCCACTGACTGGAAAAGTCAACAGAGGTCTTGAACTTTTGAGAAACCGGACTCAGTGGTGGTACATACACTTTGTCTTCTGTTGGTACCCTATGTGTTCATTGTACATATGACTGTTCTGCAGCTGTTATTGCATTATCTTGCAAGTTCATTCTGTGTTTCGGGGGATCCTCTAGCGGTTACCCTTCCCTCTCTTCTCCCTTCCCTGCACAGCAACACTTGTTGCCCTGACCAAGCTTCAAGTTGCTATGGTTTTTCCTCTCCTCCTGGTACTACTCTGACTAGTCACCATTATAGTCCAGATCCTTTCCCCCCCCTCCCGTGCAGCAGAGTACTGTTAAGTAAAATGCTGTATGCCATGCTTAAAACATTTTTCTTTAAAATTTCTTATTGTAATGTTAATATGTTATTGCTTGTTCGAGTGGTGCTCACATTCACTGTCCTGGAGGTGATGTAAAGCACACATTAAGCATGGGGCTTAATGTTAACAGCCGCCCCTGTAAGAGCACTTAGAACTCACATGTTTCCATTTGTTACACTGCCTGGCAGTGCCATGTAATTCTGGTCAGTCAGAGAATCCAGTCAGCCTGGGGCTAGACCTCATGAAGAGAACATGTCCTGCTGTACAGAATAAACACCATTTTATTCATTTATTTTTCTGCGTCGGTCTTAGTCTTTCGTACAGTCCAGCAGCAAGGCATCCACTACAGCAGCAAGAGCTGGGCCTGGCAGATCTAAAGAGAAGGGTCCTTAGTGGCAGACCAACACCAAAACGCCACAATATATTCTTAGCTGGACACAACATAATAGGATAAATCATTCTAAAAATATTTCCATATATTTAAAAATGTACAAAGAAAAAGAAAAAAAAGCTAATACCGAGATTTAAAACCGGGGCAATAATTAACAGGAAAATTGTGTTTTCAAGTCTAATCCAGGACTTGGGATGTCTCAAGTGAAAAGTAAACGAGGAAAGGGGAAGAATTCATGCACCAGCTGTAATACATATACAGTATCCCGAAAAGCCTAGTAGCAAGAAATTTATATGTGAAAAATGTTCCCTGATAATATCCTTACAGGAAGAAATTAGGCACCTGAAAAACAGATTAGAAACAAAAACTGAAATAAGTATACTGGAGGATTACAAAGATACTATAGCTAGGAGTATAACAGAACCTGCAACTATTACAGATGATAATGCCACTGTTGCAATAATGAGGGAAGGTACTGTAGAAGATTGTGAGCATAATGTACAGGAACTAAACGCTAAAGGTTCTGCAACTAATACCTCCCATACTTGGACTGATAACGGCCCCTTAAATCCATCTATACCCTTTAACAACAAATATGAGATACTTTTACATGAACAATTGTTAAGTGAAGAATGTGAGAGTAAGGCCCAATAGGATAAACAGATAGTAAAAGACAGACAGTTTACAGAATAGAGAAATTATTGTCATTGGTAATTCTATTATAAAGGGTGTCGATTCAACGGTGTGCTATGGAAGGAAAGCTAGTACTACAGTTAGCACCCTTCCTGGGGCAAAAATGGGCGACATTCCTGCCCTGTTGAAGGGACTCCTCGAGGGAACTACTACCCCTTTAGTAATATTACATCTGGGAATAAATGATGTCTTAGCAACTAATGTTACTGCATTTCAGGCTAGCCTAATGGAGATAGTTAGAAGGATTAGACAGGTTAATGGAAAAATAATTGTCTCAGGGTTACTGTCAACATTTGCATACTATGCATATAAAAATAAATCAATAAAGGAAATAAATCAATGGCTACGTACTTATTGTGCAAAAGAAAAAATAGGCTATATGGATAATTTTGCAACATTTAGTAAGAAATCCTTATTTAAAAGTGATGGGCTTCACTTAAGTTATGCAGGCACCAGAATCTTAAGCAAAAGAATTAATGAAGTCGTTAGGTTTCATTTAAACTGCAAAAGGGGGGGGGGGAAGCGGGACTAGAAGTTAGAAATCCCTCTAATCATGATATTCAGATTCCAGATACTACAGGGTGGAACGGAGTTCTTATAAATGCCAGAAGCCTTACAAATAAATTTGAGGAGTTTAAAGTTCTTCTTTTTACATAGAACATTCAGATTGTCCTGATTACTGAAACATGGTGGGATGTTAATTATACATGGACATATTCAGTAGATGGTTACACCTTATATTCTAAATCCAGGCATCATAGAAAGGGTGGGGGAGTGGCTATTTATATTCAAGACTCCTTAAACAGTGAAGAAGTAATAAGGAAGAGCTTCATCTTGAATCCTTATGGATTAAGTTATTTCCATCTGATGACACCAAAATCCTATTGGGATTGGTTGACCGTCCACCATCCAGTTTAGTCACCCACGATACAGAGTTAATAAAACAAATTAATACCCTAGATCCAACTGACAATATTTTAAAAATGGGTGATTTGAATTTACCAACTATTGAGTGGAATTCATGGCAAGGTACCACTAAAATAGAATTCTCTTTTATGGATGTCTTTGATCAATTGGGTCTTAAACAATTAGTGGTAGAAAATACCAGGGGTAACAATATTCTGGATATTCTATTAACTAATATGGGGGATTATTTAACTAACGCAAATGTAAATCCACCATTAGGAAATAGCAACCACTGTATGGTGAGGTTTAGCATTAAAAAACCTTATATAATAAATGAGACTGCTTTAACAACTAGACTAAACTTTGGAAAAGCCAATTTCAACGAATTTAGGAAGGAATTTTCAAATTGGGATTGAAGTAAAGATTTCTCTGAAATTACTATAAATGAGATGTGGAAGTTATTGTTGGAACACTTAAGAAATCTTACATCTAAATATATACCTATTAGTAATAAATATAATAAGGGTAGTAAAAAACGTTGGTTATCCCCTTAGCTGCAGGACCGCGGGTCGAGAGGGCAAGAAGGAAGCCCTCCCCGAGCTGTGTTTGAGACCCCGCTGAGCTGCAGGACCCGCAGCGTTGAGAGGGCAGAAGCCCTCCCGAGCTGTGTTTGAGACCCCGCTGAGCTGCAGGACCGGCGGGGCGAGAAGGAAGCCCTCCCGAGCTGTGTTTGAGACCCCCGGCTGAGCTGCAGGACCACGGGTCGAGAGGGCAGGAAGGAAGCCCTCCCCGAGCTGTGTTTAGAGACCCCCCGCTGAGCTGAAGGACCGCGGGTCGAGAGGGCAAGAAGGAAGCCCTCCCCGAGCTGTGTTTTGAGACCCCCCTGCTGAGCTGCAGGACCGTGGGTCAAGAGGGCAAGAAGGAAGCCCTCCCCGAGCTGTGTTTCGAGACCCCCCCCGCTGAGGTACCGTGTCTCCTGCTACGCAGTGGCAGTAGCTCTACCTGTATTATTTGAAAAGCCAGCTTTTGGTGCCAAGACCAGATAAAATTAATTTGGGACTGAATGTAATGCGCCTATGTGAACTGAGAGTAGGCAGGAATATTTTTGTCACAGCACCGAATGAGAATTGCAAGTAGAATCTGTATAGTTTTGCTACTTTTACTGACCTGCACTCAATTACTGTGTAACCGAGGGATTTTTCTGATGAAGAGAACCCCAAGTGGAGAAATCTCGGCTTGCTGTTTTCCCGTTGCTCCCTGTCCCCCAGCACCTCCCCCTAAGCCCCCAGAGTCCCCTATTTAAACTAATCACTTTCCTCTCCTCTCCTCTCTCCACAGCTGCAGGACCGCGGGTCGAGAGGGCAAGAAGGAAGCCCTCCCCGAGCTGTGTTTCGAGACCCCCCCCGCTGAGCTACCATGTCTCCTGCTACGCAGTGGCAGTAGCTCTATCTGTATTATTTGAAAAGCCAGTTTTTGACGCCAAGACCAGATAAAATTAATTTGGGACTGAATGTAATGCGCCTATGTGAACTGAGAGTAGGCAGGAATATTTTTGTCACAGCACTAGCCCCGCTGCCGCTCTGCGGCAGCTCCCCACCACCCCCACCACCACCCTTGGTCGGCTCTCTGATTTATAAAGCATAGTTGATCACGTGGTTAGTGACGTCCCCCCTCTCTCTCTCTTTTTACTAACAGTCAACTTTACCATTTGCAGGTTATCCTAAATCGCCACTAGAGGTCCCTTCCAGTCAATTGAGCACATGGTTACTACTCCCAAGCTGATCCTAAAGCTGTAACAAAACAAAACCTACCACACCAGTTAAGGACAGCTCAAATTTCTACACATACTGCAATATCCCCTTAGGGAAGTAGAGATTCATTTCAAGTTTGATCTCACTCTAAAGCATAAATTGGAACTTATAATAAAACAATAAAGGGGTTGAACCTCCTCAACTGTTTTTCCCAACCTACACATATAAATTCAAAGATCTTGTTCTTGGTGATCTGTCGCAGTCAACCCTAAAATTAGTTGGTTTTAGTACTTGCAAGATGATGCAGGGACTGTTACCTCCGGCACTATATATCCTGGTAGGTCTCTGGTCCGACCCAGTCTTTGACCACCTAAGCCAGAACCAGGGGCAGGGTATGCACTGGTCTAGCACGAGAAAGCCCCTAACAATCCCCGTGGTGTCACTCCGCTACCCCTCATTGTATCTCCCAGGTCTTTTGAGACACGGTAACCTATATAACCTTACAGTCTATATCAATGCACAAAATTGCAAAAGGTTACAGCAATGTCCAATGTTCTTCCCAGCTTGCTCCACCTACTATTACTGCTGCTAGCAGGATGTGGAGGAAAACCCTGGCCCAATAGCAAACAATATCCAGGTCACCTCTGCCAATACTCATACATGGAATAATTATAAAGGACTGAAGCTGACACATATAAATATCGACAGTCTTAGGCCTAAGATGCATGAGCTACAGGCCTGGGCTAGTCTTTGTGCACCTGATGTCATAGCTATCACTGAAACATGGCTCAAGCCCCACGTAAATGACCATGAAGTAGGCTTAAATGGATATCAGTCCTTTAGAAATGATAGGCCAAAAAAAAAGGTGGTGGAGTCCTGATCTATGTTAAGTCCATCCTTAATGCCACCCTCACTCCAATAATAATCCCAAAGCTCTCGGACTGTGAAGCCATATTTATAAAACTACTACTGGTCGGGATCAAACCACTACTAATTGGAGCTGTTTATAATCCTCCAAAATCGGCAAATGAATCCCTGAAAACTGTAATAAATATCATCCCCACCCTACCTAGGGTTGAAAAAGTGATTCTGGGAGACTTCAATATTCACTGGGGGACCCACACCAGTGACTTAATAAAAAACTCACTGCAAGACGTGCAACTAACTCAATTAATACATGATCCAACTAGACTCAATACAAAAACTAATAGGCATACCACTCTTGACTGGATACTGGCCACAAACCCAGACAGATTCAAAATGGTTGGCACCTTTGCTGACTCCCTGAGTGATCACTCCCCCACGTTCGGAATCTGGAAGAATAGCTTTCCTGTCCCCCCACCCCGGATCTTCCTGACCAGAAATTTTTCTAAGTTTGATGCTGGCTCCTTTCTCAGAACACTCACTGATGTTAACTGGCAGCAAATAAAATTAGCCCCTAACCTGGAGAGTGCTGCAGATTTCTTCAATAGTCATTTTTTGTCTGCAGCTAACAAACATGTCCCCCCAAAAAAGATAAGAGTTAAAGGCCTAGAAGCCAGGTGGCTCACTCGGGATCTCAGAAAACTCATGGGGAGCAGAGATAGGGCATGGAGTACCTATAAAACCACTGACCAACTCACCAACTGGCACAAATATAGGGAACTCAGAAATAAATGTAAAGTTGAGTTGAAGAAAGCTAAAATGACTCACCTAAGACGTATCCAAGAAACAAACCTATCAAATCCCACAAAATTCTGGTCCCAGATAAATGCCCTTATCAAGGGAAATAACAAACCTGAAGGGGGTGACATCATAGCTAATGGTACTCACTACTCAACTCCACTCGCAGCAGCACTGGCATTTAATAAATTCTTTACTGGGCTAAAAACCCCAATTCCCCCTGTCCTGGTCAGACCTCACAACAGGTTCCCCATAAAAATGGCCACAACATTCCTGACTTTCATTTCAAATTAGTCTCCAGTCTAGAAATCTAGAGAATTCTACAGGGTATTAAAACTTATGGTTCAGCTGGGTACGATGGGCTGGAACCCAAACTAATCAATATTGCGGCCCCTGTTATTGCAACCCCAATCTCGTGGCTGATCAACCGCTTGCTCATGGAGGGAAAGGTTCCCTCCCTTTGGAAAGTGGCCCTAGTTACCCCTATACACAAAGGGGGCGCTAGAGAACCTGTTGAAAACTATCACCCAATATCCCTACTCCCGACACTAAGTAAAGTGTTGGAGAGAGTGGTGTACTCCCAGGTCATGGATTATGTGGAGAGGCACAATATTTTCTCCAAGGCCCAACACGGCTTCAGAAAGTATCATGGTACTGACACTGCCCTGCTTAACCTTACCACTGATATATTCTCTGCCCTTGACAAAGGACAGCACACTGGTGCAATCTTTATTGATCTCACCAAAGCATTTGATCTGGTAAATCACAAAGCGCTCCTGGATAAACTGGAACAAATCGGTCTCGACTCGTTAGTAATACAATGGTTTAGGAATTATCTCCAGGACAGGTCCCAATTAGTTAGATGGCAGGATGTCAAATCTGACAAGATTGATATTAATAAGGGAGTCTCCCAGGGATCTATTCTAGGACCACTCCTATTCTCCCTATTTATTAATAACCTGCCTACTTTTTGCAAAGGCCCTGAAATCATTCTTTATGCAGATGACATTGTTATCTATAGATCAGTGGATGATCCAAGTGAACTCAGCCGACTGCTATCCAAAGATCTAACATCACTGGAAGTTTGGCTATCCACTAACCAACTTCTATTGAACAGTAAAAAAAACAAAGGGATGGTGTTCGGGCCAAAACGTTCACCATCCAATAGGTCAGATACACTTAACCTCACCCTCTCGTCTGGGGAAAAGGTGGTGGTGGTAGACTCACTAACATACCTAGGGGTCACCATTGACCGGGATCTCAACTTCAAAGCTCACATAGATCACCTATCCAAAACACTGAACCAAAGGATAGGCCTCTTGTATCGACTCAACCCTTATCTCATCCTGGAGTCACGATCCAAGATTGCCCATGGTACCTTGCTACCTAAATTACTGTATGGCTCCCCTATACTTCTCTCCGCCAGAAGCACTGAGATAAAAAAACTTATGACACTTTACCATAGGATCGGAAAATTTGCTATGGGGCGCCCCATAGAGAACACCATTGCCATATCCTGCAAACTCTTAAATGGCCCACGTTGGAAGGTAGACTACGCTACTCCTCTCTATGTTTAGCATACAAACTTAGATTAGCATCCGCCCCACCTAGCTTGGCTGAGTTACTACAACCTAAGACTAATAATAGATAGAAACATAGAAACATAGAAGTTGACGGCAGATAAGGACCGCAAGGCCCATCCAGTCTGCCCATTCCTTTTTCTACCTTATAAATGTGCCATCGGCCTTTGCTCTGTCAGTGACCTATCTATTCATAGTCATTTGTATTGCTCCTTATGCCTATCCATGCCTGTTTGAAGCCCTGCACTGTATTCATAGCCACCACTTCTTGTGGTAAGCCATTCCATGCATCTACCACCCTTTCTGTGAAAAGAATTTCCTACATTCCCCTTAATCGGCCTCCCTCTAATCTCATGCTGTGTCCTCTTGTCCTGCTATTTTCTTATATTTAAACATGTTAGACTCTTTCACCTTGTTTATGCCCTTAAGGTGTTTAAATGTCTCGATCATATCACCTCTCCCTCCTTTGCTCAAGGGTATGCATATTGAGCTCCATTAATCTGTCCTCATATGTCTTCTGATGCAGTCCCTGCACCATTTTGGTTGCCCTTCTCTGGACTGCCTCAATTTGGTTAATGTCCTTGTGAAGGTGTGGCCTCCAATACTGCGCAGTACTCCAGATGGGGCCTAACCAATGTCTTGTACAGAGGGTTATTACCTCCCTCTTACGACTTATGATACCCCTACTAATACACCTAACACCCCCTAGCCTTACCTACTGCTTTAGAGGTCTGCTTGGATGATTTTAGGTCATCAGTGATGATGATGCCCAAGTCTCTTTCTTCCTTTGTGACTGCTAGCAACTCCTCCCAGCCTATAAGTGGCTTCAGGGTTTCTCTTCCCTATGTGCATGATTTTGCACTTCTTTGCATTAAATCCCAGTTGCCACTCTTCTGACCATTCTGCTAGTTTATCCAGATCTCTTCTCATTCTGCCCACCCCATCTGGATCATCTACTCTGTTGCAGATCTTGGTGTCATCTGCAAACAGACAAGCCTTACCTCTAGTCCATCTCGAGGTCACTAATGAAGATGTTGAATAGGACTGGCTCCCAGGACTGATCCCTGAGGTACCCACTTGTGACTTGCATCTCTTCTGACTGTATACCATTTACCACCACTCTCTGTTTTCTGCCAGTCAACCAGTTTGCCACCCAGTTGACCAACTTCAGCCCACCCGAGCCTACCTAGCTTATTTATCAATCTTCTATGTGGAACAGTGTCAAAGCTTTGCTGAAGTCAAGAGGCGACATCAACTGCTCCCCTTGGTCCACCACTCTGGTTACCCAGTCAAAGAAATCTATGAGATTAGTTTGACAGGACCTTCCTTTGTAAACCCATGCTGTCTTGGATCCTGTGCCCCTATGGATTCCAGGTGTTGCACTATCCTTTCCTTAAGGAGTGCCTCCATAATCTTGCCCACTACTGAGGTAAGACTGGCCCGGTCTGTAGTTCCCGCCTCCTCCCTGCTACCACTCTTGTGAGTGGGATCACATGAGCCCTTCTCCAGTCTTCTGGGACCTCTCCTGTGCTCAGAGACTCACTAAACAATTCTGCTAATGGCTCTGCTAGTTCCTCCTTTAGCTCCTTAAGTACCCTGGGATGTATGCCATCAGGTCCCATTGCCTTATCCACCCTGAGCTTAGCAAGCTCTTGTAGGACCCTTTCTTTTGTGAAGGGAGTAGTGCTCACCTCCCTCCCCTGTGTCCATGATGCTGAGCTGGGCCCTGCCCTACCTTCTCTTCAGTAAATACTGAGCAAAGTATCTATTTAGGATAGATGCCTTTACAGGGTCCTCCTCCTCACATGCTCCCTTTTCTCCATTAAGCTAGCAATACCCCTCTGGACTTTCTCCTTTCACTAATGTATCTATAGAAAGTCTTGTCACCTTCTTTACTGTTCGTGCTAGTGTTTCCTCAGTTTGGGACTTTGCCTGCCTTACTGCCTTACCTGCTTCCCTTAGGGCAGTTTGGTATGCCTCCTATCTTCATCCCGCTGTGTTCCCTTATATTTTCTGAAGGCCAGCCTTTTGGCTCTGACCTTTTCTGCTACTGTATTTGAGAACCAAAGTGGTTTCCTTCTTCTTGCACTTCCTTTCTGTCTAACACAATGGGATGTTGCTTCAAGTATTGTATCCTTAATGCTTGCCCACTTTGCCTGTACCTCCTCACCTGTGTTCCTTTGCCAGGGCTAGCTTAACTCTGTTGGCCATCTTATCAAAGTCAGCTCCTCTGAAGTCCCATATTTTGCTTTGGAATGGGATGATTTAGATGTAGTAGCCAAATTGAACCATACCATGTGATGGTCACTGGCCCCAGGTGACCTCTACCTGGAGATCTGTGATCCCTTCTTTGTTAGTCAGTACTAGATCTAGGATAGCCCTGTCTCTTGTGGGTTGCTGTACCAGTTGTTTGAGGCCCTCCCCTGCAGGAATCCACTATGAGTCTAGTTCTGGCAGATGTTCCTGCTGGTATTGACCAATCTGTATCTGGCATGTTGAAGTCTCCCATTATCAGAACCTCCCTTTAGCTGTCATGTTTTGTATATCTTCTAACAGTAATGTGTCTATGTCCTCCTCTGGTCTGGGGCCTGTAGACAACCCCAGTTCTTATGGCTGTCCCATTTCCTGTTTCCAGGGTGACCCACAGTTCTTCTGGCTCTTATGTGATTCTGAATTTCTGTAGCTTTGATATTTTCATTAACATACAGGCCACCCCTCCCCTTTGCACCTCGGTCTCTTCTGAACAATACATAGCCAGGTACTGAAGTCTCCCAAGTGTGGTTACTGGTAAACCACGTCTCACTAATTGCTACTATGTCCAGTTTAGCCTCTGACATAATTGCCTGCAGGTCTGGGATCTTATTTCCAGGCTGTGAGCATTTGTGTACATGATTTTCCATTGGCCAGATTTTGGTGTGTTAGTTGTTGGGTGAAGTTTGGCATTACCCTGTGCATCGTATGGGGAGACAAACCTTTTTCTTACCTGGTGATGCAAATGAATGGCAAACACGCTGAATTCCTGTTTGACCACTAGCTGAGGGGAGGGTGTTCTTCCCTTGACGATGGGATGCTGCACCTCTCCCATTTGCTAGTTTAAATATTCTGCAAAGACGCAAACTTCTGCCCCAATGCACTGACTCTCTTTAGTCAGATGCAGTCCATCAAATTTGAAGAACTTTCGCTCCCAGAACTGTTGCCAGTTCCCTACAAATCTGTGTCCTTTTTCCTGGCACCAGTCCTTGAGCCACGTGTTTAGCTCCCCTATCTCCCCTTCTCTGACCTTCCGTCCATCTGCTCCCTTCTCCCAGACTGGCAGGATCTCAGAGAAGGAGATGCCGGACGAAATAGATGATAGTTTGTCACCCAGCCTAGTCAGGTGTTCCTTGGTCTCCACAACTGACCGGCTGGCGAGATCATTAGTCCCTATGTGCACTAGGACATCAATGTTTTCTCCTGCTTTGTGAACAATTTTAGCAATGCGGTCAGTGTCTCTCCATGCTGATGTACCTGGGAGACATCTGACCATCACCCCTGGCTGGAGATGGGTATCAACTCCCTAATCATGGAGTCTCCTATGATCAGAAGTTTTTGGATTTCCTTTGTGCTTGTTTCTGCTTTGGTTCCTGATTTGGGTGAGTATTGTTGTGCTAGCTCCTGTGCTACAGTGTCCTGCTCTGCAGTGTCTTCTGCCTCTTTATTTGATTTCAGAGATGAGGCAGATACCTGTTTGTAGTGTTTATATGTTTTTGGAGGTAATGTGTTGGAGTAGAGAGTGATGGGGCACCTGATTTGCTCCTCCTAACCACCTGCCAACCTCCTGGACCAACTACCCTCTGCGTTCAGGTTTTTCTGTTGGATGCTGGGAAATGGCGGTGGTTCTTATAATGTATTTCCTCTTTAATATGAAATTTGAGGCGCAATCTCTGCCCATGCTGCCTGGAGCTGAGACCTAAGATCTCCAAAGGCCCAGCATGTGACAGTGTCCTAAATCTTGTAAGACTGTCCTTCTGAAAATTGTTCCACAGTACCTGCAGTTAATGAAATCCATTCCAAATAAGTTGCTGGGTTTGTAACCTAGTCGGAGTAATTAGAAGGAAAAAAAATGCAAGTAATGGTTTAATTGTGTTTTGCTTAACTTGTTATAACAAGTTAAATTACTAGTGCCCTGTAAATGAGATCACCTTGTGGAGGCCCCACTGATCCGCCTCTTCCTGCTCTGCCACAGGAAATGTCACAACTGTGGTACCCTATAAAAGGAGTGGCGTGGGGTGGTTGGGATGGGGTGGGTGGCTGGGCCCTTCCTGCCTAAAAGAAGAACCACGGACGAAAGAACAAGGAGGTAAGAGCAGAAACAATCAGTCAACAACAAATGCAGTAACCCTGAAAGCTTATCCTAATGTTAGATAAAACTGTAAAACCTGTAAAGCACCACCTGTAATAATTTCAGAGAAGATATACCCTGTAAGAAACACTTTGCTCCAGAGAAAAATAAAGCAGTAACAGAAGATATACCTTGCAAAAGACAATTTGACTCAGAAGATTACAGCAGTAATCTGTTAGCACACACCTGTAGGCACACCTTGTAATAATGCAGAAGAAGGTATACCAGCAACAACAATTTGAATCAGAGAAAAAATAAAGCAATGAAATGTTAGCAACAAACAGTAGCAATCCCTGTGAGTAAAAAATAAAAACACCACCACACAGTAAATCTGCTTAGCCAAACTAAGTCTTAATCCTTCTCCCTTGCTCTGGTAAGTTTCTCTACTCTGCCTTTCAAGCAGTCTTAGAAGGAAAGAGCTCCGGTGAAGCTAGGTGCCTTGGCCAGCAATAGAAACTTAGAGAAAATAGATCTCTAAGGTCATCCAACAGACAGCTTCTCAAGGTTCCCCGGACAATGTCCTCCCAAGGGTCTAGGGCCTTCTCATCCCTCATCCCTCCCATATGGAACTTACTTTCATCCAATCTTCAGGAATGTGAATCCCTCAGTGGGTTCAAAAAGGGGCTTAAAACATATCTGGAGGGATTAAACCAATGTGCTTGTAATCGTTGATCTTTATACTTCATTCCTGTTGCCTGTCTGATATATGATTATGTTTGTTGATCTCACCTAACTTGTATGACAATGGACTGATATCAGTCTCCTATATTACTCTGTATGTCTAATGACTGCTCCTTGCATGGAGCATAACCTATTGCATGTTGTTTGCACTTAATGTAACATTACTGTTCCATTGTTCATTGCTGTAATTAATCCCGGGTCGCCCCTGAAAAAGGGACTATTAGAGGTCTCAGCGGGCCTACCCGGTTACAAAAAATTTAAATAAATAAATTATATTAAGAAATTGATCAATAAAAAAAACAAAATCTATAAAAAATATAGACGGGACACAACTATGATGAATAGGTTGGCATTTAACACTATTTCGGCTAAAATAAAGTCAACCATAAGAAAAGCAAAGGTAGAGTTTGAACTGGATTTAGCTTTAAAAATCATAGATAATAAAAAAACATTTTTTTCATATATAACTAGTGGAAGGAGAAACACACACACACACCATAGGTCCCTTCCGCGATGAGATGGAACAGGTTGTGTCAATTAAAGAAATGGGCAATATTCAGAATAGATATTTTTGTTCAGTATTTAACACTGATTCCTCAATACAGGGAGTGTGTAGTGACTTCCCAACTCCAGGAGCTATCGCAATTGATCCCAGTGAAGTATTAGAAAGACTTAGGTCACTTGATATCAACAAATCACCAGGCCCTGATCATATTCATCCAAGGGTTATAAGGGAAATGGCCGACTTGTTGGCAGCACCTCTGACCTTTATCTTTCAGACATCTGTAGATAAGGGTGAAGTCCCTAGCGACTGGAAGGAAGCAACCGTGGTACCAATCCTAAAAAAGGGTTCAAGAACATTACCTTCCAATTTTAGACCAGTAAGTTTGACATCACTCATGGGTAGGATACTGGAAGGAATTCTGAAGGACAGGATATTAGTCTCATTATATGATAAACGCCTGATAGACCTATCTCGGCATGGTTTTACCCAGTCCAGATCCTGACAGACCAACCTCTTAACCTTCTATGAGAATGTTAATAGAAAATTGGACTTGGGAAATTCAGTTGATGTTGTTTTCATGGACGTTCAACAAACTGCCACATAGGGAGTTGTTAGTAGTACTAAGGAAGTTTGGGATTGAGACCAATGTGATATGTTGGATTACTGAATGGTTGAATGTTAGGGGACAGAGGGTGGTGGTTAAGGGGACCTATTCTGAATGGGCCCCTGTGATTAGTGGGGTCCCACAGGGTTCGGTGTTGGGGCCTTGTCTTTTTAACGGGTATATATCAACTTTAAAGATAAACACTCCAAATGTTTGACTATCCAAATTTGCAGATGATTGCAGATTGGGTGCCACTGTCAACAACTCATCTGATGAGGAAGCCTTGCAAATAGCAATCAGTAAAGTTGCCTCTTGGACTGATCTTAATAGGATTGAATTAAATCTAGCAAAATGCAAAGTCATGCATTTTGGGGAAAAAAATTCCAAGGCAACATATAAAATTGGATCTGACACATTGATGGAGATGTTACAGGAAAAGGATTTGGGAATATATGTTACCTCCAACTTTAAATTTAGTGACCACTGTTCACTTCAAATTAGAAAGACAAATCAGAATTTAAATAGTATATTCAGGCATATAGCTAGCAGAGAGGCCAAATTATTAATTCCACTGTATAGTTCTTTGGTTAGGCCTCACCTGGAATACTGTGTCCAGGTATGCTCACCATACAAAAGAGAAGATATGAATAGGCTTAAACGCATACTGAGAAGAATGACAAAAGCTATTACAGGATTAGCCAAAAATTCTTACAGGGAAAGGATGAAAATCTTGGGTTTATATTCTCTATCTTATAGAAGATTCACAGGGGATATGTGTATGCTCTTTAGAGCTTTACGGGACTCAGTACTACAGGATGACTTAGGTATAAAATTTAATAAAGATCAAGTGAGTACAAGGAAGCATCCTAAACAACTCTTACAGTCTAGATGGAATTTAAATTTAATGAGACACTGGTTCAAAGGGTTGTTCCAGTTTGGAATGATTTACCTAGGTCAATTATCGAGAGTCCTGATATGGTATCTTTTAAAAATAGGTTGGATGTTGAATTTAATAATAGGGTTTATAAATTTTGATGTAGGGTCATGGCAAGCTATAAGGATATACAGTCCATAACTGCTTGATACTTTCCTATGATACTTGTATCAATAAACAGCCTTGAAAACAGTACACAGCATCTCTTTCCTCTATGTAAGAAAAACCTTTTCAATGTGGGGCAGACCACTTCTGACGGGTAAAATTAAGGAGTAATCCACAAGAGGGTATGAGTTGCATAGGGTTTACCCATATCAGGTGTGTGGCCTCATGACCGATTCCACACCAGAAGTGGGTAAACCTGCACTATCCACTCCCTGGAGTGGATTATTACGATTATACAGTTGGGGAAAAAGTAAATAAAAAAAAAATACAAAAATTAATTGCAGAATTTATTTTTTTCCTTTTTATTGATTTTCAAAAAAAAATGTCCTTCCCCCTACACAAAATAGTTCACTGCTGCTGGGCAGAAGTCATCCCATACCCCTGTAATTGCAAGGGGGCAAGTGGTTCACAGGCAGTGAAGAGAAAGCGAGGTTCGGCTAAGCGTGTATGGCTCTGTAAAGTGACACCGAGAGAGCTGACTGCAATGTAAGTGAGCTGAGTGTGGTAAGACAGTGAGTATAACTGTTATTGCATATGGGCGAGCCATTCACATTTTGTGGTGCCAGTCAGTGGGAACAATGAGACTTCATCCCTCTTTATGGGTCCCTTGAGCCCAAGAGGGAGAGGCGGGGTTCAGCGCTTCGGCTCCTCCCTGCACCCCTAGGGACGGAAGGAGGAACTTGACACCCCTCACCCTGGACCCTCAACCCCTCAGATTCTGAGGACACCCTCCTCCTCAACCCCAGCGACAGGTTCTGTCGAACCTGAGGCCTCCCGGGGGGCCCCTGGAGGCAGAATCCCTGTCCACCCAATGGAAAGGGATCTGGGTGTAGTCATATCAGATGACCTAAAGGTGGGTATGCAATGTGAGAAGTCAGTAGGGAAAGCCAGGGGGATACTGGGATGCATAGAGAGGGGCGTCACAAGTAGAAAAAGGGAAGTGGTTATCCCTCTATACAGACAGTTGGTAAGACCCCATCTGGAGTATTGCGTGCAGTTTTGGAGACCTCATCTATGCAAGGACATAGACAGGATGGAAGCAGTCCAGAGGAGGGCAACTAAAATGGTGCAGGGTCTACATCAGAAACCATATGAAAAGAGACTGAGAGAGCTTAATATGTATACCCTTGATGAAAGGAGGGACAGGGGACATGATAGAAACTTTTAAGTACCTCAAGGGAATCAACAAAGTCCAGGAGGGTAGCATCTTTCAGAAAAAGAGATGTGTAAGAACAAGGGGGCACAATTTAAAGTTAGAGGGGGGACGGCTCAGGGGTAATGTGAGGAAATTCTTTTTCACGGAGAGAGTGGTGGACGCATGGAACCGCCTTCCTGGAGAGGTTGTGGGGTCTAAAACAGTGGAGGAATTCAAACATGCATGGGACAGACATAAGGCAATTATAGTGGGGGGTTGCAGGAAATAGGCTGTTGGTTAACTAGAATCTGCAGCTTATCCAGTAGGTAGGGAAATGGGCAGACTGGGTGGGCCAAGTGGTCCTTATCTGCCATCAAAGTCTATGTTTCTATGTTTCTATGGAAAAAAATCTGTAAGGGGTCAGGTTGTTTTATGGAGTTACAACATCAATGTTTTAGGTGTCAGCATGACCATGAAAGAAACAAAGAAACAAGGACTCATTTGTCATGATATTTGCTTCATTTTCCCCCAAATGGAACAAAAAAGAGTAAATTACTAATACAATGACACCCTCATGAACTAACATTCCCAAAAATGTGGGAAATATTTGTATGTTTTTATGCATAAAACCATTTTAATAACTGGGTGACTTTTTTACATAGTAGATGCTGGTTATAATTCACTGTTATAACTCAAGGGATTATAATGGTGAACATGCACCAGCTTCTGTTTTACAGTGCTTATGCTCAGTCGCCCAAGTGGCTGTCTCCAAGAGTGCCATCAACCGGCACTCACAGAGCCACTTTTCCTCTCAGTGACTAAAATCAGTTTCAGCACTAAAAATAAACTCAGGAAAATACCTCAGTCATTCTCAATAACATTTACACTTCCTTCCTAACACTGACACTAAAAAGCTCTCTCGCTGTCATCTCTGTAGTAACCATTGTGAATTTTCAACTCTGCACCTAATCAGCATATCACTGCTGCGACAACCTCAGACCAGATCACCATACAATTTTAACTCTGTCAACTAAACACACTTTTTAAGTTACTTTATGTGTAAACACCCAGTCCCTTGGGGTTACTAGAATCATATAGTGATAAAGATGAAGATTGGTAAATAAAGGCCCACTCACCCCGTGTATTAAACTTTAATTTTTATTTTTTCAAAATTTCATATGATATAGCACCAAGTACTAAAATGTTTTTGGCAGAGGAGGCTACCGTGGCAGGGCAAGATCTTGACAAAGAGGAAGGAGGGGGTACCAATATACACAAGGAAGCAAAACAGACAGAACAACATCAGAAGCTCAGCAGATAGATCCTGCACAAAACATAGAAAAAGGAACAGAATTCGATACAGGACATCTAGAAAAAAGAAAACACAAGAGGTAGCATTAGAAGCAAGAACAACTCGATCTACAATGATGAAAACCAGCTAGTTTACAATATATCTCAAAGAGTACTATCTGATCTAGAGATACAAATTTTGGAGAAAGGTTTAACTTACTGCCCACATAATCAAATTCAGGAATTTGAAGTAAAATTAGATTTGAATCGCTTTTTTAGAAAATTGAAATTGAAATTTTTTTTTGAGTTACAACCTATGAAGCTACAAAATGAAGCAGAACAAATTAAAAGAATAGCATTGAGTAAAAAACTGAAATTAAAATCTAAATGTATTCCATCGGTAACACCACACATTATTGAGACCTATATGACATTAGTAAATAAAGATATTGATGAGATTTTGAAAAATGAATGAAATTTAGACAGAAGAAAAAGGTTTAATTTATCTGCAAGTCAATTTGCAGCATTACGAAATTTAGAGAATGATCACAATATTGTAATTAAAAATGCGGATAAAGGAGGTGCAGTAGTTGTTATGGACTATGAACAATATCGTTCTATTTGTATGGATTTATTACAAAACAGAAAGAACTATATACTGTTAGAGCAAGATCCAACTAAAACTATTGCAGAATTAGTAAAAGCTTTGTTGATGAATACATATGAAACACAACAAATAACAGAATGGGAAAAAGAAGCTTTATTTAGAATTAATCCAACAATACCAGTATTCTATATACTTCCAAAAATCCATAAGAATCTTCAGGCACCCCCAGGTAGACCAACTGTAGCTGGGATCAATTCAATTCTAGAACCCTTATCGATTTTTATAGATCACCAATAAGACCATTTGTAGAACAAATTGAATCATATGTTCGAGATTCCACTGATGTTATGGTAAATCTAGAGAATTTTAACACTAATGAGATAGACATAAGATCGTATATATTAGTTACATGGGATGTGAAAGATCTATGCACATCTATTCCTCATAGACATGGATGTGAAGTATTGAAAAAAATTTTGGATAGATACAGAAGTGAGGAGAAACCATCTAATGAGACTATTGTGAAATGGTCTGAGATGGTTCTTAGAACTATTTTAGTTTTGAAAATAAATTTTATCTACAAATAAAAGGGACTGCTATGGGGTCAAGTATGGCCCCATCATATGCTAATATATATATGGGACATTTTGAAAATGAATATGTATATGGGAATCAGAACATGTTTAAAGACAAATTAGTATTTTGGAAACGTTTTATAGATATTTTGGTATTGTGGTCTGGAACTGTTACAGAAATAAATAATTTCAATCAATATCTGAATCAATGCACTGACCATTTGATTTTTAATATGACATATAATGATAATCAGATCCCATACCTGGATTTATTAATTTACAAAAATGACAAACTGATGACAAAATTATACCGTAAGAATACTGATAAGAACTCAATTGTACATGCCCAGAGCTTCCATCCAAAGGGACTTATAGAATCTATACCCTATGGACAATTTATCAGAGCAAAACGGAATTGTACTGAGACCTCAGAATCTATTAAGGAAAAAAAAATATTTCGGACAGACTTAGAGTTCAAGGCTATAAACAAGATATATTATTAAGAGCTGAACAGAAAGTTTCAACAAGAGACAGGAATGATTTGCTGCAATCCAGCATAAAAGAACCATTAGATCAAGATAGGATCGTATTCTCTACAATTTATAATGATAGATTTTTTCAGATGAAAAAATCTTATTAATAAACATTGGCATATTTTGCAAGCGACCTCTATGAGCCAACAGATATTTAAAAACCTACCATTAATTGTACCAAAACGAAATAGAACGTTAGGGAATCGGCTAATGAGAGCAGAACATACAATACCAGAAAACAGACCTTCACATTTTTTAAACTTATCTGAAGTGAAGGGCAATTTTCCATGTGGACATTGCATTAATTGCAACAACACATACAGAATTAAAAGTATTAGGAACACAGCACGAGATGAGGAGATTACTATAGAACAGTTTATTAACTGTTCAACAGCAGGTGTTGTTTATGCTCTTAAATGTCCCTGTGACAAAATTTATATAGGCAAAACTGAAAGACCTTTAAAGACCAGAATAACGGAACATAAAAGTGATATCAGAAGACGAGATTTAACATCTCCGGTAACAAGGCATTTTTTAGAACAGGGTCACCAACTTCCACAACTTAGATTTTTTGGCATTGAAAAGATTTTACCCATCTCAAGAGGTGGGGATTATAGGCAGAAAATATTATTATGAGAGGCTTTCTATATAGATCGGTTTGAAGCAACTAATTCTAGATATGGGCTCAATGATTCAATTGATTGGCAGCCAATTATATAAAGATTTATTCCTTTAATATAATAATGAACGAGTTAAAATGAACATCTTTGTTACTGTCTGATGGTATTACTGAGAATAGCTAAAAGGATGTATTTTCAGATTTATTCTTGTAAATAGGCTGTATAAATAGTGGAATTTGGTATTTATAGCAGAGGTTTTATATCAATTTATTGATTGAATACAATTAAAAGAGTGTATATTAACAGGGAACTATAAGATATAATTAACATTAAGATCTATGACAGAAGTTAAAAATACATGGTGCTGCTATTCTAAATAGGTTGGTCATGCAGAATGATTGTTGTTATCGCGAGAGACTGTTACCTCACGTAGTGACGTATACAGCAAGACCTGTGCGGTATTTAAAATGGAGCATTTGGTCGGCGCACTACTTTTGAATCTCTGTAGAGAGCGAGAGATAAGAGAGCTCTAGTACTTGCTGACCAAGCTCGCACATTATCTGTGAACTTAGAGAGAGAGAAAGAGGTATGTGTTTGTTACTATTTAGATACATTGAGCCTTAAAATATTGCACTGAAAGTCGTATACATACAAATGCTGATGTATGACGCGAGACGCCCACACTGGTTATATCTATACTTAAGAGTTACAGGATTTTGTGATATAAATTGATTTACAGCTTAGGTGTGGTCACCATTACTGTTTTTGTCACTATTCAGATATACCAAAATAATTTAAAAAGAAATGTATTGAAATTTGTATATATACAAATGTTGCGATATGACGCAAGACGTTCACACTGGCTACATTGATATTTAAGAGCTGTTGGGCTACGTGGTATAAATGGATTTACAGCTTACATTTGATAACCATCAGATTTATTTGTCAAGTTACTAAAGAATGCGTTAGGATGAGTGAACGACTTTGAACTAATAAGAGATTTATGACAATTGATTTGTAACAAGATATCTTACTTAATTTAAATGCTATTACATATTTCAACGCTACGGGACTCCATAAAAATATATGGAGCTGCTATTTTAAGCAGGTCGGGCACACAGGGAGAATGCGGGTGCCGCGTTGGTCAGTGGATTAATGCGCTATCCTGCAAAACTCAATGCCCAATTCCCAAAGGATGTAAATGCTGCATTAAATTGGTGCATTATATTTAAAAGTGAGAGAGATAAAGAGGTTAGCATGTTTTAATGTTTTCAAATTGTGAATTAATTCCCGATTTGATGTATGCATATATATGTCTCCGATTGCTTGATAAGAGAAGTTTGGACTGAGAATATTTAAGAAAATAATATTTATTTTTATAAAAAAAAACTTTATGTCGCTTTACAGATAAATGGCATAATACAGTAATGGGATACATGAAAAGTGGCACAGATGATTCATTAAAAATTAAAAAAGAAGTACCAGTGCTCTAGGGTAAGCATGAATATATGAAAACTAAAAGAACTGTGAATGGGATATATTAAAATCACAAAATATTTCAGTTATGAATAAATATATTAAAATGGTTGTATTTTGTATACATTTTTAGGAACATAAGATATATAAGAAGCTATATTTTCAGTTTATAACAGCAAGAGGATTAATTGGTGAGCATGTCTCTAATGGAGTCAATATTACCTTAGATAATTAATATTAAAATTAAAAACTAGTTTTAATATGAGAATATATGTTGAATTTTGCAGATATGGTACTGTACTGATGAAGGCTGAATCCGAAACGTTTACATAGTACTATTTTTTAGTACTTGGTACTATATCATATGAAATTTTGAAAAAATAAAAATTAAAGTTTAATACACGGGGTGAGTGGGCCTTTATTTACTAATCTTCATCTTTATCACTATATGTTTTATGATTGGTATTGGCTCCTCCCTTAAAAACGTTTTTCTTATTTTATACTGAGGTGGCTGTGCCGGACCCACACTTTGTTACTAGAATCATCCCATTAGTACTAGTATAAGGCAGGTAGCAAAAAAGGCAGCTGGTGGGGAGCTCACTAGGGGCTTCCTCCATGATGACATCATGGTTTACTCAGCTAGCCTGAGGGAGGGATAATGTCATTTAGAACTCTTGCAGCGGCATAATCATTTTTCAGTCAGCTGCTCAGGGGAAGCTTAGAATATTTAGCAGTTAGTCTGAGAGTGTCAGAGTGGCAAGAGGTCTGCCAGAGGGGCTCTGAAAAGGGAGCTCTGATCATTTCTCACCCTAGTTTGGTAAAATCCTCCATTTGCCTTTGAAGTGGTGCAAACCGTTTGCCTGCAGGACTCTTAGTTTCACTCCACGGGAGTGAGAGGGACTGCATCATCTTGTGGATCCAAGGGGCAATCCCTTGAAGGTCCTGAAGTTTACAGCTCCCTTAAAGAAAGACAATGAGTAGAATCTGACAAGCTACCAGAGAGGGAAAGGTGCATTTCTTTTGTTCTTTCCATGACTGGGAGGAAGGAGTAACTAATCTGTGAGTACAGATTGTGTGACTGTTCTCTTGGGGAGTTGGCTGAGGTGTGCGTGCCCCAGGTAAGGCTAGATCACACTTCTCAGGACCCCTTTCACCACAAATGTGCTGAATTTAAAGTTGAAGTTGGGAGTCTTTAGCAATTTAGTGGGGTTTGAAGGTCTTGTTTTTTTTTTTTGGTGTAACCCTGAAGGAATGGCAGAGACTGTTTTAGGCCAAAGGGTGGGAATGCCATCTGGAGTTTCAGGAAGGGCTAACTGGTTCATGGATGGCACAAGTGTTCCCTGGGCAAAGGCCATGTGCCAGGAGGATTTTTAAGTGTGTGGCACATCCCACAGATATACACTTCGGAAATGGAAATGTGTTCTGGAAATGGACAAAGTGTTTGGCACATCCCACAAAAATACACTTAGCGGGAAAGAGGATGTTTCTGTGGAAAACAGTACTGCCTAGCAAAGTGTTTCTATAAAAGAGAGTCTACCCGTATTGCAATGACAAACCGCTGGGGGTCCACCTGAGCTCTAAGCAACATCTGTGAATAAAGTCATACTGTACAATCCCAGTTACTGCTTTGGACATTCAGCTTATTGCTTCTGTGTGAAAGTTATTGGGGTCCCTCAGCAGTTAGGTCTAGCATGTGCCTAGCATCCTCTCTCAGGTGGTAAATGCTAAAGTAAATTTTTAGTATTGCACCCCCACCCCTGTCCTCTAGATTATAAGCTTGATATATACACTCCAACTTTAAGGGTGGTACCATGTGTTTAGTTCTGCTAAAAGTAATTGGTATGCCATACATAGGGCACTAGTTCTTATAATGGGGGGTGCCAGCTAGCCAAAGGTGGCATGAGGGTTACAAAAATGTGGGGGCTCATCCAAGGGATATGTTTTTGGGTGAGAGGAAAAATGCTGAGGGTATGTCTAGGATTTTTCTGTCTGCTTGCAGTGTGCACCATAACAGAAGATCACTGTCAAGAAAAGCAAAGTATGTGCCAAAGAAAATGCCATCAAAAAGTATTTGCTGCTTGTGGTCCTGTGAGAGAAAGTGGAAAATGTGCTGCTTGTGGGTTTCAAGTGTGCTTCAAAAGAACTGAGAAAGTTTGTGAAGATTCCTTGCAAGAGCAGGAAGGAATGGAGTTTTCCATGCCAGAAAAGTGGAAGTGGACACTGCAGAAGCAGATTTGCAGATCCATGGGTAGAAGGCCCAAGCATACCTTTCAACTGTCCCTGATTTGTAGGGACATCCCTGATTTTGCATCTGAATTTTACTCTGTTGCACCTAAAAATTGTGTTTCTGTGATCAAACAGTGGGGACTGTAAGCACAAAACATCACCAAACATTAAATTTACAAACTTGTTCTTCCTTAGAAAATGCATTTCAAACTAAGCCCCTTATTCTACCAGCTTCCTGAGTGGACAGTACCAATTTTGAGGATGTGTCCCTGATTTTGTTCCTTTGTCCCTGATTTTTTTAAGCCTTGTCCCTGATTTTTGAGGCATGAGGTTGAGAGGTATGAGCCCAAGCCTTGTGGGAGAGGATAAAGTAGATGAAGCTCTGTGTTGGGAGGTAACTGCCTCTGTCTGTAGTGAAGGATGGATAATTTTGGGAGCTGAAGCAATGTCAGCTCCTGGGCAGGGCTTATGGAACACGGGAAAGTTGGAGCAGCAATTGTGGTCCACCAAGAGTCACCACTAGCCCTGTCTTCTGTGGAGCCCTCAGAGACAGAAGAGGGCTCTGGCAACATGCAACCGAGTGCAGAGATGGACTGCTTTTACTCTGTACTGAGTTTCCAAAGCTGGCTTAACCAGGACTGGCCCCCCCCCCCCCCAAGCTGTGCCTCTGACTTAAACCTAGTAAAAAGCAGTAAAGATGAGCATGTAATTAGATGTAGGGCTAAGGCCAAATATGGACAGAGATATCCATTCTTTCCTAGATGAATTTGGGAAGACAGTGAGAGAAATAGGTATGCCTGGTTGTGGGAGGAAGCTAGTGCTAACCTTTATCCAAAAGTAAACAAGTTTGTGCAAATTAAAGTACGTCATGAGAGACTACAGTTCTGGAAATGTGGCAGAAAGTAAGGTTGCGTAAGAACTTACCATAATAGCAGATCTTCGAGAGCATCTCTTACAGCAGGTCATAACGTGTGGAATAACAGCCACAGGCATAATTTCCTCTGGATGCCTTTCTAAGCAGTCAACCCTGGGACCTCCCCCTAGCACCACCATTTGGTGTTCACCTGGCAGGTATAAAAGGGGGAGGTCCCAGCTACCCCTCAGTTCTTTTCCATCCTGGCGGCCAAACGTGTAAACATATCTAAGGCCTCCGATGGGAACGGAGGAGGGGAAAAAAGGCAGCAGTTCATGTAGTCATAAAAGACAGCAGCAAGGAACCTTTCTGAAGCAACAGCAAGGAGTAAGGAAGATGGGGCTGCATGATCTGCTGCAAGAGATGCTCTCAAAGATCTACTGTTATGGTAAGTTCTTAAGCAACCATACTATCTTCTTCTAGGCAATCTCTTGCAGCAGGTCATAATGTGTGGGAAGATTCCCAAGCAGTTATTATACCCAGTGGGAGGAGGGAGTGAATCATGAAGGCTTAGGACAGTAGGCCTTGTAGGACGTCCTGTTCAAAAATGGTTCTCCTCTCAGAAGCGATGTCTAGACTGTAATGCTTGGTGAAGGTAAGTACAGTAGACCATGTGGTGGTTTCACATATATCCAAGGCAGAAACACCCCGAAAACACGCTGTAGAGGCAGCCATGCCTCTGGTAGAATGTGGTTTTACAATTCTTGTGAGAGGTTTTTCGTATTTAGCATAAATAAAAGTAATGCAGTTGGCCAACCATGTGGACAAGCACTGCTTTACAGTACTAATGCCCTGGTTTCCAGGGGCAAAAGAAAGAAAAGGTTGCTTGGTTTTTCGCAACTTGGAAGTGCAGAGAAGGTAAATGCTCAATGTTCTATGCACATCGACAGTATGAAGCAGGGCTTCCCTTGGATTCTGAGGCTCTGCAAAGTACAGTGGTAACTGGATGATCTGATTTAAAGTACATACAGAAACAACTTTAGGCAAGAACACCGGGTTAGTACATAAAGACACCCAGTCATTATGAAACTGTATGTATGGAGGTTTGCACACTAGTGCATGCAACTCCGAGACACATCTGTCAGATGTAATGGCAACAAAAAACATAGTTTTCCATAAAAGAGAATGGAGATTGTTGGATTCAGTGGGCTCAAATGGACATATAGTCAATTTTTCAAGCACAAAATTCAAATCCCAGACAGGGACTGGATCCTGAATAGGGGGATGCAGGTGCCGAATATCTTTTAAAAAGGTTTAAATCAAAGGTAACTGGAACAAAGGAATGTTGTCCACATGTAAATTAAATGTGGCAATGGCTGAAAGGTGGACTTTCACAGTGGAATATTTCAGTCCACACTCCGACAAGGACAGCAAATAATCTAAGATGCGTTGAGGGGAACATTCATAAGGATCTAAGTCCTGCCCTAACAATCCCCGTCTTTCAAGTTTGTGATTGCAATTACTGTATGTGTTATTGTTTAAACTGCATAACCCTGCTGTAAATAACGTCTCTGTACTCTGTAATATTGTACACTGTCCTTCAAATCCTGTATGATAAATGAACTATTCGAAAGTTTATGCCTTGCAATATGTAACAAGTCCTGGGTTGTCCCTGAAAAAGGAACCTTCGGGGCTCAGTGGGCCTACCCGGTTAATACAATTTCATAAATAAATAAATAAGTCCACTGTAGATTCCCAAATAGAGAAGCGTTGCCACTTCAGGGAATAGGAAGACCGAGTAGACGGCTTCCGAGCTGCTCAGAGAACTTCCGTCACCTTTGGGGACACCCAGAAGCACGAGAGGACTACGTCCTCAGGAGCCACGCATGCAGGTGGAGGAAGCAAAGGTCTGGGTGTAACAGGGAGCCTTGTGCCTGGGATAGTAAAGCCCGGCAAATTGGCAGAGGTACTGGCTCTGGTTCCAAGAGCTATTGAAGCAGAGGGAACCAAATCTGTTGTGGCCACAATGGTGCTATGAAAATCATGGAAGTCCTGTTCTGGACCAGTTTGAGTAATACTCTCTGAATGAGTAGAAAGGGTGGGAAGGCATAAAGAAATCTTCCTGTCCAGGAAAGAGATAATGCGTCCCACCACACAGTTCCAGGACCTTGCACGAGAGAGCAGTAAAGTGGCAGTTCTGCATTTTGCAGAGAGGCAAATAAGTCCAACTCTGGTTGACCTCACAAGTGGAAGACATCATTTAGAACGTCGGATAAGATTTCCCACTCATGGACCTGGGCAGTGGATCTGCTCAGGGTATCTGCAAGGGTGTTTGACACCCTTGGGATGTGTACTGCCAGAAGATGAATATTTCTCTGGATTGCCCAATACCACACCCTCATCGATTCTCTGCAGAGAGGGTATGAATGAGAGCTACCTTGTATGTTTAGGTAGTGAACTACTGTAGAATTGTCTGATTGTACTTGCAGGCAACCTGGGGGGAGGTGAGTCTCAAACGCCTGTAAGGGATAAAGAACTGCCCTCAGCTCCAAGACATTGATATGGAGGTGGGCCTCGACCGATGTTCAAGATCCTTGTGATCTGATGTGCAGGAGATGAGCACCCCACCCTATGAAGGAGGCAACTGTAGCCAGATGTGGGACAGGAGATCGGAATGGCATGCCTTGCATTAGATTGTCTCTGGTCTTCCACCATTGTACAGCTCGAAGAGCCGGGGAAGACATCAGGACCGGGGCATCAAAATATCCTGTTTCTGGCCCCAATGGACTCCGAGGGACCACTGAAGGACCCTCATATATAACCGGGCAATGGGGATCATCAGTATTGTAGCCGCCAAATAACCCAGGAGGCAGAGGTAGTCTCTTGCGGAGACTAATCTGCTGGACTCGAACTGCATGCCAAAGCAGTCACGGCATCTGCCCAAGCTATGGGCAGATATGCCTTCCTCACGGAGGTATCTGGCATGGCTCTGATACACTGGAGGCTTTGTGTAGAGTCCATCTTGGACTTCGGATAGTTTACTGCAATCCCCACTTGGGCAACAACTGTAGGGTTCAAGAAAGCATGAGAGACAGCTCTTTGCTGGAGGATGCCTTCAGGAGCCAGTCATCCAGGTAAAGAAAGACATAGAGACTTTCCCTGTGGAGGGCCACTGAGACCACTGCTAGGCATTTTGTAAATACCCTCAGGGGCCAAGAAAAGCCCGCAAGGGAGGGCCCTGAATTGGTAATGATGACCCTGGAACAAAAAATGGAAAAACTGTCTATGAGCCAGCTGCATCATGATATGGAATTACGCATCCTTCATATCCAGAGAGTGGAGCCGTTCTGTGTTCAGCAAAGGGAGAAGTGTCGGACGAGACATCATGAGGAACTTTTGGTAAGTGATGTAGAGGCTGAGACACCACAGATGCACAATGGAGCGTAAATCCCCCGTCCATTTGGGAACCAGGAAAAAGGGTCTAATCTCAAAGAACTCACAGGGAAAGATCCTAAAACTACCCCCACCTTGTTAAACCTGGATGGTGTTCCCACTCAGGATCCCAGCTCCATTGCAAACACTTTTAACAAGGCATTCTCAGACCTTAACAGTGTCCTCTCATAGACTTCTTTCACCAATCTAGCTCAAGTCTTAATGAATGTGCAGGAAAACAGCCACCCTCTCATCCTCCCTTCCATTTCAGAGCCGTGTCAGCAAGTGAAGTCCAAAAATATCTACTAAAAGTCTTGGGGAGGGGGGTGCTAATGATCAACAGAGGACTAGACATGTTCATACCTTGCTCCTCCTCACCGGAGTGAAATAAAGAATAAAAAGTGTAAATTCGCTCAAACTTATAGTTGATTTCTGTAGCAGACTGAATACTGGCACATCATGGACGAGTATCTGACCCTGAGAGTGGGGAAGAGCCAAAGAACGGCTGCAAAAAAATGCAAAGAAAATTGCGGCCTGTGCACAGACCGAAAGCCATCAAGTTGTCTCTCTCCCAGCCACATAAGTAAGTGCCTTGGGGTGGGAGTTGATGGGCCAGGTCCTCACGGCATTGGAGCTGTGACTCTGTAAGCTGGAAACCAGAATCGATGACCAGCTGCAGGAAGTCTTAACGCAGCAGGCGAATCAGGCTACCTGAATCACAGAGGCAGAGGAGAGGGTCTCAAGATTAGAGAACGAGTTGCATGGGGTCCCAGTGCAGATAACAGCACTGCAAAAAGAATTGGAAGACATGAAGGAAGTGGCAGACTACCAAGAAATCTACCATCGGAGACTTAATCTCTGTCTCCGAGGGCTGCCAGATGGGATGGAAGGAGGAAGGGAGGGAGTGCATTGGACTCCTGTGCTCGGTCCCTACCAAAGTTGTTGGATCTTGAGGTTAAGAATGGCCGTCTAAAGCTGGAACATGCACATCATGCAGTCATGCCCAGACCACCTGCAGGACAGCCGCCTCGTCAATTGATCCTGCGGTTCCATCATTATTTGGATCGCGAGGCGGTGCTCCGGCTTACCGGGAGAAAGGCCAGCTGCTATTCGAGGGCCATCGACTCTTTATCTCAGGATTACTCAGCAAGACTCCTGAAAAAGAGGAAAATGTTTAATGAAGTTATGGCTGCACTTTGGGCCCTGAAGGTCGAAAACTACCCGATTTATCTGGCTACCTTCAAAGTGAAAATGAGGGGAGCAGTCTACTCATTTTGGGAAGCAGACAAGGTGGCAAGGTTTGCGGAGAATTTGAAAAAGAAAGTGGGCTGACTCTCAAGATGATGCCAGTGGGACGTATCCTCATTTGGACACTAAAATCAGAGAACAAATGGGGGCAATGCATTGAAAGTTTGTGATGGTTTGAAAGTTAAAGGTGCAGAGACATCTTACCGAAGGTATGAGTTTTATTCTCCTTTCCCATGTCAGAAATATATCTACTGTTGGACTCTCACCCCATCTCCCAGCGCTCTGCTGATAGGAGGTGCAGGGTATCTGTAGATGGCTCCGTTGGGCCTGTTGGACTCATGAGGACTTTTTGCAACCGCCATTATTTGGCTCCTAGTTTTCAAGAACTCTGTTTGCTTTGCTTGTACTGATGAAGTTGCCCCTTAATGGGAGTCAAAGGGACGCATGGAAGGTGGGCAGCATGCTTGGGATACTTGCGGGGAGTTGGTGGGAGGATGGGAGGGTAATCATTTGGAGGAACACCTACTGTTAATATAGTTTTAAGCCAAGTGAAGGACTGCCAAATAGGAGCTTTGAGAGAGGAGGCCAGCTGAATCTCCTGCTTCCCCCTTCCGCTCCTCCTCCTCCTGCTTCCTTCCTAGGTCGTGGCTCAAGGATGGAGGGGCAGGCCTGCTTACCTGAGGGCGGTCTTGAGGCAACATGGGGGGGATCTATCCCAGTTTCAAAAGGGGAACTGGTCGGGGTGTGTTTCCCAAAGTGGGGCTTATTCAGCTGGATCCTGTAGAGCTCTGGGTGACTGCTGAATATGCAGCATAAGTGGGAAATGGCTTGCCGGCCTTGAATGGGTGGACTATGTATTTTCTGGGGGTGCGGTTCAGGGGGTGTCCAGTAGGGAAAATTTAGGCAGAGTAAAAGCATGGAAGAGTGAATGGGCTTTGCACTCGGGGTGGGGGCAGAGGGTGGACATGGGCGAAATAGGGGAATTTACTGACACTAAAGCAAATGTTGCAGTTAGTGTCAAGGAATGTTGAGGTTTGGAGGGAAGATGGAATTCTGGGACAAAGAGGGTAGAACAGAACTGGCAAGCCATGACTGCTGAGGGAACAAGGGGAGGGCAGGGGTTGTTCATGTTGGGTTTGAGATGTGTTGGAGGGGGTTTGGTTACACTTGTTCAAATTTGTTGGTTTGTGTTTAATCTGTTAATTTGAATGTTTTAGCACACATACATACAGCTTCAACAATATGGTGTATCAGGTGCACAGAAGAGGATAGGGGGATAACGAAAGAGTCTCCTATACACGGCTGCAGGCCTGTGGGAATATATGTTACACAGAAGAGGGGGTGACTGTGATACCGATATATATTTCCCATGGCTAATCAACAAGATTTAACTGTATGCTCGTGGAATGTACGAGGGACAGTGACCCCAGTGAAGCGTACCAGTCTCCTCACGGCCTTGTGGAGGCAGGGGGTGCACGTTGCCATGTTACAGGAGATGCACCTCACAGCAGCGGAGCATGCAAAGTTGGCACGGGATTGGGTGGGAAAATGTTTTGCAGCCTCATTTAAGGCACATAAACGTGGGGTCACTATCCTTCTACACAAACACCTCCCTTTTCAGGTGCAGAGGGTGGTTAAAGACCAAACTGGGGGTAGGTACATCTTTGTCGTGGGAGAACTGTGGGGGAGGGACAGGTGACGTTTGGTAATATATATGCCCCAGCGGTATTTGACGCATCATTTTACAGTACCATCCTCTCCATTTTGATTAGGGAGCAGTTCCTGGGCTTGCTTCTGGGAGGAGACCGGAACTGTACCCTGGACTCCATTCTTGATCACTCACAGGGCAGAAGTCGACAACATAAGGGGATTCGCCAGTGGTGCAGGGGACTACTAGAATTGGGAATGATAGATGACTGGCATGAGGCGAACCCTAGGGCCAAAGAATACACTTTCTACTCTAACCCACATGGCACCTGGTGGAAGACAGATTATATGTTTCTCCTGCGGACTTGGTATGGGAGGATGCAGAATGTGCGATATGGCCCTATCCACATCTCTGATCATGCCATGGTGATTATGTCCCTGTACATGAATAAGCTGAGGGAGGGTCCCCGCAACCCCCACTGGAAGTTTCCAACCTACCTGCTGGGGGATAAAGCCTTTAAGGAATACCTGGAGGAGCAGTAGGGGTTATTGGGCAGCGAATGTGAACTCTCCCGCTAGTAAAGCCATCATCTGGGACACAGGAAAGGCTTTTATGAGGGGGATGATTATTAAATATGTGGCTAAAGTTAAAAGAGAAAAACTAATTAAAAGATTGGAACTGGAAAGGCAGGTGAGGGAGTTGGAGAGACATGCTGCAGGAGGGGAGGAGGATGTAGTACAAGGCCAGTTGAAGGTAGCCAGGGAGACGTTGAATGCTTTGCTAAGTGGGGAGGCCAGAAGGGCATGGACATTTGGGGAAAAAAAGCTATATGAATGGGGCAACAAACTCGGTCCTCTGATGGTAAGACTGATGCGGGGAGGGAGATTCCCAGTTCATATTACTGTGATCAAAGACAGGTAGGGTGTATTGCATAAGTCAGCACAACAGATACAGGAGTGCTTCTGGAGGTTCTACAAAAAACTTTATATGACAGAGGGAGGAGGGGGAACGAAGGAGTTGGGACAGGCCTTTCTGGATGCCTTAAAACTACCCAAGCTGACGAGAGAGCAGGGAGATAACTTAAATTGCCGTACTACGAGAGAGGAAGTGGTGCAGGCTATTCAGAAACAGTGGAGGGGTAAAGTGAGTGGGTCAAACGGTTACCCGGTAGAATACTATAAATGTTTGGTGGGGCAGCTCGCTGGACCACTGTGCAGTACTTTCCAGCAGATGGAGGGGGAGAACCTGAAGCTTCCGGAAACATTTTCGGATTCGGTGATCTAACATAGAAACATAGAATTTGATGGCGCTTGGCCCATTTCCCTACCTACTGGATAAGCTGCAGATCCTAGTTAACCTGCAGCCTACTTCTTCCTACCCCCACCCCCCAGATCTGTTTGATCTCCAAGGCGGGGAAGGATATTTTAGAGTGTGAATCGTATAGGCCAATATCGCTCCTGAATTGCGATGCCAAGATTTTGGCAAAGATCGTAACGGGATGACTGGAAGTAGTTTTGCCTGATATAGTTAACCCAGACCAAACTGGATTCATTAAGGGATGTCTCTCATATCATAATGTGAGGAGACTGTTGAATGTGATCTGGGGGGCAGACAAACGGAAAGAAGACACTTGTGTCATATCCATGGATGCTGAAAAAACCTTTTATCAGGTAGAGTGGGACTATTTGTTTGAGACATTGACCCAGTATGGTCTGGAGAACATGTTTATGGGTTGGGTGCAGGCACTTTATAACTCCCCCCCGGGTAAAGGTACTGGTAAATGGTACACTCTCGGCAGGCTTTGGCTTGGGTAGGGGAAAGAGGCAGGGCTGCACTCGGTCTCCACTGCTCTTCCCTCTGGCGGTGAAGCCATTGGTGTTAGCAATCCAGCAGGAGGAGGGAATTCGGGGGGTGCAAGGGACCTCAGGGGAGCAGCATAAACTCGCAATGCATACAGACGACATGTTGCTTTTTGTCACAGAGCCCGAAGCCTCAATGACCATTCTACTACAACTAGTGGGGAAATGTGCACAGTTTTTGGGATACAAACTTAACCTAGATAAATCTGAACTCATGAGACTCCCCAAAACACTGAGAAGGGACCAGGGATGGGGTTTTAAGAAGGTGGGAGGACACTTCACATATTTGGGGATTAGAATTGGCTGGTCTCTGGGCTCCCTCTATGATCTGAACTATGTTCCGATTCTGAAGACCATAGAAGCCGATCTGAGAAGGTGGATGGCGCTTTTGGTCTCCTGACTTGAGCGAATTAACTTGATTAAAATGAATATCCTCCCAAGATTGGTAAATTTTATACAGATAATGCATGTGGGAATTTCTAGGAGGGATACCAGGAGACTGGAGGGTACATTTTTCTCATTTATATGGAAGGGGAGGCACCCAAGGATCAGCCTTCAACATATTAAGGTTGATACAAAGAGGGAGGTCTTAATTTCCCAGATATAGGGAACTATTATCTGGCCGCTCAACAGAAATATATCAGTGATTGGATACATATGCCCCGGGTGGCTCGGTGGCTGGATCTTGAGCAGTGGGGCTGTAGGGTGAGGCTCTCTACATATTTAGAGAAACGGGGTCTTAGAGTATTCAGAGGACAGCTGAGGTAGATTATTAAAGCGGAGGGGGGCAGTAGCAGTGGATACATACTGTACAACTGCTTAATTTTGCGGTAAATTAATATTAGCTATATCCATGGGACAATAGCAAAGCGTGGAACTACAGAAACAGCTAAAAAAAATTCAGCAAAGAAAAAAATACAACCCATAATTCAAAAGTATTACAAAATCAGATTCCCACATTTAACATTTTTACTGCCTCTTCTTGCATGTCACTGTATGTGAGTAAATACCTTTGTTTGTTTTGTTCCTTTCTCCTAGTCCTTTCTCCATGACCTTCCATATTAGATCTGTCCGCAAATCTCCTCATCCACATGGTTTCAGTTGGTGGCTCCGTTGCGTTCCTGCATTACCCTCTATGTTACCCTTGTACTGTATCACCATGCCCCCCTGCCCTTGTGTGCATACAGTACTGACCCCATGTTACCCTTGTACTGTATCATCACTGTATCACCATGCCCCCCCCCGTGTGCATACAGCACCGACCTCATAGTTCTGTTCAGTGGCTCAGTTGTGGCTCCATTACATTGCTTCAACCCCGTTCCTGTCTGCGACTCTAATTCATTTAACTTTGGATTACCCCTCATGTTACCCTGATGAGTGTGTGTTACCCTCTTATTACCCTCAACATGACCCCTCCATGACTGTGCATACTGCACTGACCTCATTGTTTGAAGCTTCCCTAAGAGTCGAAGGACGCTCATGACGTCTTGATGCTTGTGTGACGCATAGTGACTAGATCGTACTGTAAGACAGAACAGTGGAATGGGTGGTAATATTGAGGAGCAAAACAAGTTTTGTTGAAATGGGTGGGTGAAATGGGGAGATGATCAGATTTTTGTGTTTGTGAGTTTGTCTCATCAGATCCAATTGGAAGATCAGATTCTGTGAGTTTATTTTTGTGCGAGTGCTTTTTTAACTATTCAACTTTACTTGATCTTTTCTGTGAACTTCTTCAATACGCAGGGAAAGGGAAAACTATATCAGGGGAACTGTTAAAAACACCAGCTTGATCAGCTTGTTCAGAAGTTAAGGCATCTTCTCTGTGAACTTCTTCAATACGCAGGGAAAGGGAAAACTATATCAGGGGGGCTTTTAAAAACACCAGCTTGATCAGCTTGTTCAGTAGTTAAGGCATTGCAAGTGGGTTTCAGTTATTCCAGCCTGCTCAAAACCATTTGTAATAACATCTTCCCTCTCCTTCAGTTTTGAAATGCTTTGAACTAGCCATTTAGTATGCTCAACTTTCAAAGTTTGCATGTGTAGGTCAATAAAGATGTCTCCGGAGCTCCGATCACTTTGAAATTGACACAGCTTCACCATACCATGTTGTGAAGTGCTGTTCCAGTTCATCTTTAAAAATTTTATTAACTGTCAAATCCAGGGGCTGTAATTGATCAGTGCAGGAGGCAGGCACAAAGATCGGAATTACACCACACTTGTCAAGCATTTCTAGCACAGGGTCTGTTGTATGACCACGGAACAGGTCCATTATGAGAACAGCTTTTTGTTCTTCAGGCAAGTCCATTCTGTGTTTTACAGCACCAATGTACGGGACGAGGACTTCAGCAATGAACTGAATCATTGTCTCGCTGTTGGTCCAGTAGTTTTTGGAGTGGCTAATGAGCCAGCCATCTGGGAATTGGAAGGCAGGGTGGCAGCTTGTAGTTTTGCCCCTGTAGATAACCTGAGGTGGCAGAAGATCACCAAGCATTTTAAGATTGCTAAAACTGCTGTCACTTGCCTTTTATCCCCCAATCCAGACACCTCAACCTGTTTGGAGCCTGTAGTCTCCATTGTCCATTGATTACATGGTACAAGCTGAACACCTGTCTCGTCCAGATTACCAAGGCTGGAGGGATCAGCTCCTGGTCACAGACAGCAGCAATAATTTGAAGAAAGTTTGCCTTCAACTGTGGAAAATTGGCTGTTTTTTTTTCACCCTACTTTGGTTGCTTTTTGCCAGCTATACTCCATATGGCTCAAGACCCTCCAGGACCACTGTCGGCTAAAAGAGAGTGTCCCACCATTTTCGATCAGTAATTCTGGGTTCCGTGTTTTCACTATACCACTTGCAATGGCAGAAACCACTCTGGCATTTACTACAGCACCCTCAGACCGCAGACTTATCACATTTCTGAGCTCCTGCTCAACATCCTCCAATAGAAGAGGTGGTCTACCCCTGGGTTTGGTAGGCAGTTCTGGGGTAATTTTAGTGGGGTCAGGCATTACCTGAAGTTGTGCTAAGTAGTCCTTTTTAACTCCACGGACAGTGCTCTCGTTAATGGTCACATTACTGCTAGCTCCATATTTGCTGTTGTAGAATCGAACTGCATTCATGACCCCATTTTGCACTGAGTACTTGCCCACCTCATACCGAACTGCTGCAGAGTACCTGGCATATTCAATCCTGCACTTCTTAGCTGGAGGAGCTACCAGCTCTGTCAGCACAGACTCTGTCACTTGCACAGGAACTTCGGCAGCCTGACTCAGCGCAGTAGCATTCAGTGGTTTTCCACATACGTCCCGCTTCATTGCAGGTTTTTTTGACAGCCACTGAAGCAAGGACATGCTGCAGTTAGGTTAACCAGTTAGCAGCGGTTACCAGCAATGTGTCAGTTGCAGTTGCAAGCTCAAAAAAGCTGATACAAGCAGAAAAAGTAAAGGCTTTTTGTAGCTTGCAGAAATAATGATTGAGGTGCGGCCATCGTATATCCGCTAATATAAACTGACGCAGTAATTTACCAAGACCTTGGTAGCACAGAATATAAGTAGCGCTACCATTTTGTATTCTACAGTATATGGTGCTCGTTGCCAGCAATCCTTATTTTTTGCTGGGTTTGGTGGACTCCGGTTTCAAGACATGGAAAAAAAGGTGACTAAGAAATCTGGAGGATCTCTGTGGTAGGGAAGGGCTTTGTTCCTTTATGGACCTACGTCAGCGTCTGCACTTGGGAGAAGGGTACTTATTCAGGTACTTCCAAGTTACAGCATATTTGGCAAGGTTGGCTCGAGAAGGACCAGGAATGGTGGAAATTAGGAAACTAGAATCACTTATCCAGGGTTCAAAGCGGGAAGTAAAAGGTTTCATAGGGAGATCTGCTAGGGACTCTAGATACTGTATGCCGGATCTTTTATACAACACCAGGAAACTTTTGGAGCAGGATCTGGGCGTACAGATACAAGAAAGGAACTGGACAGTACTACTCTCTATGCATATGGGACTCCTACTCTATAACAAATTTGAGGAGGCTTTTTATAAATTTATACATAGGATGTATAATCCCCCATTGGCAGTTCACAAGTACCGTCCTGCTACATCCCCATTATGTGGAAGATGTGGTCGGGAAGTGGGTACATATATCCATTGTTTTTGGACCTGCCCCGTATTACAGCAGTTTTGGAGAGCAGTGGCCCTTGAGGTGGGGAGGACAGGGTGCAGGGTCCTCTGATTCGACCCACTGACATGCCTGTTTGGGGTGGACTCAGAAGAAGGGGATGAATGGGAACCATTGCCGAGGTGGAACAGAATTCTTTTAATCCTGGCTAGGCATTGTGTTCAAAATACATAGGTGTCATGTGCCCCACTTACAGTATAAAACTGGCGCTCACTGGTAGTACACACTCTAGCCCTGGAGAGACTGACACTACTTGTCAAGGATAGACTTGACCACTTTACCAGAGAATGGGCCCCCTTCCTGGCAGATTTAACCCCACAAGAAAGTGCGCTCCTTTGGGGTGGGACAGATATATAATAAGTGTGGGTCACATCACTGTAGTACCTGACCACCTCACCTGTATATATTTTATTTGTCTATAGTTTCACATTGTGGAAGAGACACAGTAAAATATAAAAAAAAGGAAAAGAAAAAAATATTTTTTCTTGTTGCTTTAAGACTGGAGTTAATAATGTGCTGCATGGTCATCAATCTGTATCAATGAAATATTGTAACTGACTGTGAATGTATATATGTGTTTTTATTTTGAATAAACTTCTTTTTATGCAAAAAAAAAAAAAATGTTAGGGCAATCCAGGAACAGTGGTGATGCCTTGGACCTTACAATTGTTACACAGACCTTGGATTACATACTTGTTCCTGTAACTCATATTATCAATACTTCCCTCTGGTTCTCACAGTTTCCAGAAAAATGGAAAGTTGCCCTAGTAACTCCTATTTTCAAGAGCCGAGATCGAACCTTGACAGAAAACTATCAACCAATATCAATCTTCCCACCACTCTCTAAGGCACTTGAAAGAATAGTGGCTGATCAGTTAGGTGAGTACCTTGAAAAATAGCAACTCCCTTGCCTGCATCAAATTGGCTTCTGTAAGGGCCATAGCACCTCAACAGTACTCCTCGAGTTCACAGGCTTCATTCACAACGCATTGGACCAAGGTTCCCTAGCTGGGGCAACTTTCATTGACTTAACGAAAGCGTTTGATAAGGTAAACCACAACCTCCTAATTGAACAGCTAGCATCCACTGGCCTCTCAGATGACACTGTGGCCTGGTTCCAAAACTACCTGCATGCTCACTCTCAGCAAGTAAAGATTAACAATGTCCTCTTGGACAGCAGATCCATCCGCTCTGGAGTTCCACAAGGATCCATACTCAGCCCACTGCTATTCAGCATATTCTTTAACTGCCTACCTTATACTTGCCAAGAAAACATCCTGCTCTACACAGACGACGCAGTCCTATATACTAGCCACCCTGACCGTAACGAGCTGGAGCTCACCCTCCAAAGGAATTTCAAGGAGGTTGAGAAATGGTTCAGTGATCATAAACTCATTATGAACTACAAGAAAACTAAAACAATGATGTTCTACAGCTATAAAAGCAAATACAAGATCTACCCACTCTTTATCCTTAACTCAGGGGGTGCACCTCTTGAATTAGTCCAGCACTTTAAATATCTGGGTGTCATGTTGACAGCACCTTGTCCTATTCTGAGCACACTGACTCTGTAACCGAAGCAGTCAACACATGTATTGGACATCTTTATAGGCACAAGAACTGCCTAACCGCAGAGGCTCTTAACATAGCCATATAAAGCTCTGTGGTCTCTCTGGTAGACTATGGCCTCGTGATCTATGGTTCTACCACCGACTCAACCACACACTGTCTCAAAGTGGCCTCAAACAGAGCATGTTGAGAGGAGCTTGTAAGAGGAGCTGCTAGGCTCACACACACACCTGTGACCTTTATGCCAAGGCCAACTGGCTGCAGTTTGCAGGCAGACTCAGGTATCAATCCTGTATTATGGCTAAAATGGTAAGCCTCGGCCTACAGCCCCCTGGGGTACAGAACCTGCTCTTTCCTTATCAGCCTAAGCGCCGGACTCAAAACTCCAAAAGCCAGATATTCAGTGTTTCCCGCGCCTATACAACATTTAGGCAAAGGTCTTTGCACTCTGAGCACCTAAATGGTTCAACTCCCTACCTCCTGACATCTCCACTGAAGGTAAAATAGGCCCCTTTAAGAGAAAACGTAGACATTATCTTATTGAGGAATCCAGCTGCGACTGCTTTCCTTAATCTCTTCTCCTATTTTCTTGCTTGTTCCTTAAATACCCCCTATTAGGTCTCTCTCTTCTTACCTACAGTTCCCTTCCTCTGCCCTCTCCCCCCCTGCTCCCTGTTCCACTTCCCGCGTCCCCTGTGCTGGTTGAGCATTCGTCTCCTGGCTGAACCACTACCCTGACTCTGCCTCTCCTCCCTCTCTCCTCGCTAACCACAGACGAAGCCTTCTGGGCAGAATTACCCTTCCTGAAGTTCTATTTCTCGTTATCCTCAGATGAAACCTACTGGGCAGAATTACCCTCCTTGAAGCTCTATTCCTAAAGTTAACCCTGTTCTGCAGGCTTTCAATTTAGTATTCACTGTTCGCTATGGTAACACATGAATTTGTCTTGTTGAAATGGAAATACTGGGGAGTCACGTGATGAGCTCGCTCAGGTAGGACGTGTACCGCGCTTCTCCGAGGCCCATAGTGATAAAGTCTATAGTTAAAATACCCCACACTGGTTGTCGCATTCATTGAGTGGCTTCTAGGCTTGGCTGACATTGTCTGTCCTCCTCCTATCGTGCTGTGTGGAGATCGCAGTGGTTATTTTGGTGGCAGAGAGTGAGTACCACGGAGGTGTCCCGCGCAGGCCTGGCCCGAGTTCAATTTGAGGATGGAAGCCGAGCAGGTGGAACCGCTGGCAGGGTGAGTCTGCAGCAACCTAACTGCCTAAGCCTCAGTCACCCACTAACCTAGAACAGGGTGAGGATTTGCCTAATGAGGGAGCTCAGGTGTACACACCCTGATGACATTAAGGAATTAAATTTTTACTGCAAGGCCTGGTGGTGGATTTCGTGGGAGGTAAAGCCAGCTACATCTCACTGGCTCAAAGAATGAGCGACGCGGAGGTTTGGATCTCCTCACAGCAGAGGAAAGTCTCGATGATGGAGCAGGAGATGGGGATGTTCCGGAAAAAAGTAAAGAAATTAGAAGAGAGACTGGAAGACCAAGAAGCTAGAAATCGGAGGAACAACCTTATTCTGGCGGGCTCCCTGAAAGGGCTGAAGGTTCAGACTGTGTCTCCTTTATTCAGGAGTTGTTGCTGAAAATGTTAGGCCCTTCGCCTTTTGGTGAAGGGTATAATCTGGAAAGGGCCCATCGAGCTCTTCGGGAGATCCCACCACCGGGGGCCAGGCCTCGAGTTATAATTATGAAGTTTCTCAACTACAAGGAAAAAACCCGCATGTCCTTTTGGCTGCTAGGCAGAAAAAACCTCTGCAGTGGAACGGGGCCTCATTATGGTTCTTTCAAGATCTAACACCGGGTGTCCGTGAAAAGCAAAAGGAGTATAACGACATCAAGAAGAAGCTTTATTTAGCAGGGATAAAGTTTCGGCTCCTATACCCTGCTACTCTTATGGTGCGACTGCAATCTGGAGAAAAGAAATATTTAACAGCCAGAGAAGCGCTGGAGGGGCTGAAAGTGGATCTTCTGGAACTATTTAAATCTTTAACCTGAATGCGTTTGGTATTGGAGGTTTGCCTCTACAGAGGGGAAGATTCGAGGATGATATTGGGGCTCTCATTACCATTGAGACTGTTAACTCATGCTCTGGCCGCATCTGGGACATTTATTTTAAGGACCTGGTTTTTAATTTGAGATCAAGGGAGCGGGGGACATTAATAAAAAAAAATTTTGTTTTTTTTATAGTTACTAGATCAATGGATTCGCCTTCGCTCTAATGGACGTTTAAAGATGGGACTACAAAAGTTGTTGGGGGTTTATCACCCTTTGTTTATGAGTTAAGTCTAATGGGACATTGGCTACCGATTTGAGAGAAATGTTATTTTGGGGGATAACTAATTGGATCAGGGGTCTGAACATAGTACCCACTATTGAAGGGCATTATATTAGAGTTTTAGAGTTCTTAAAAGGAAGTATAGCCAGTTGATTTTCATGGTTGGTGTTGGGGGAGAGGATGCCTTCCTAATGATTTGCCAGGGGTTTTTCTATTAGAATCACATGTATGTGAGAGTTTTAAGGGGCACTATCCTTATAAGGGTTGGGATTGATTTGGTTGGTTCCAAGGGGACTCAAGGGCCAGTCTCTGGGGTAAGGTGGTTTTGATTGGGACTGAGGGGGGGCAAGGAAACGGTTCATCCATGACTCAACAGAAAGTAGTAGATCGGTCTAGGGACCGGGGGTTGGAGGGGGTGGGTGGGTTTTGGAGAGGAAAGAGAGAGAGTACTCAGCTGGGAAATTTTGGAGAGCAGACCTCAGGAAGGTTTAATATTAGGATCTTGCTTAAATTTCGGGTCAGTTAGATGGCACTTTATAAGATAATCTCCTGGAATGTTAAGGGCCTGAGGGGATGTCGAAAAAGATTGACTATCCTACGGCATATTGAGCAGCGAGGGGCTCATATCGTGGCACTCCCAAGAGACGCATTTATTACCTGATGAGTTAGGTAGTCTTAGGAAGCGTTGGGTGGGCCAGGTTTATGGAGGGGGTAAAGAGAGGGCATCGGGGGGGGTTGCGATTTTAATTAATAAATCTTGCCCTTTCGAGGTGTCCCACGTTTTGACTAGGCAGGATGGTAGGGGAATCTATGTGATAGGCTCCGTTCATGGCAAGGTAGTAGCGGTGGCCTCCATTTATGGACCAACCCCTCCAGATCCCGATTTCTTCGCTTCACTTGAAGAGAATATTGCTACATTTCCCCCACTCTCACTTATACTGGCCGGGGGACTGGAATCTGTATCTAGACAACAGGGAGGATAGGATACCTCCATATAGAGGCCCGATGTCCAAGGCCCAACTTGCTCTGGCCAAGTTTCAGGAGTCAGCATGTCTGATGGACCCATTTAGGCTCTTTCCCAATAAGGGCCCTAGAATGACATTCTACTCGGCCGCTCATAAGAGCCATTCTAGGATAGATTTTTTCTTAGTAAACAGAGAAGCCCTGGGGGAGACTAGAGCAGTCTTGACTGAGGGTAGAATTCTTTCAGATCATTCGCTTATTCAATTGTGTTGGGAGCCTAAGCCCTTGTTGCCTAGACCTTATAGGTGGAGGTTTCATGATTGGTTATTCTCGGATAATAGGAGAAGGGATGAGCTAGAAGGGGCCCACCAAGAAATTATTAGGGTACAACTTCCCACATTGATTGATAAGAGGTTAGCTTGGCCCACTTGTAAGTTTCTATACTCTGCGGCAGCTAAAACTTTAGCCGCCAAGGAGAAGCTGGCTAGGAAGGCTAAAGAGGAGTTTTTGGAGGGGGCAATAATTTCCTTGTCGCAACAGGAAGGGTCTTCGGAAGATGTGGATTTGGAACTTAAAAGCTTAAGGAGGGAACTCTCGGAGATCTGGTATGGGAAGACTGAATTTTGGTTAAATAAGATTAAGGCTAAATTTCTCCTACAGGGGGATGTCCCGGGACGTCTACTGGCAGCTAGAATTAAAGAATGGGAGGCTAGCAGGACAGTTTCCTCAATTGCTCATGAAGGGCGGTTAGTGACAGACCCCCAAGAGATGGCAGAAGCATCTGCTTCATTTTTGGAAAAAATTTATCAATGCGGTGATCCAGGGGGTGAGGAAGAGGTTAAAAATTATCTAGAGGGAGTCCAGTTGCCGACATTAGACCCTGTTTTGGCTAGGAAACTCGATGCCCCATCAGCGCTTCAGAAATTATCGAGGTGGTGCGGTCCCTGCCTCTAGGCAAATCACCAGGGCCCGATGGTCTTACGGCTAAGTTTTATCAAACTCACATTCAGACTATACTCCCTATACTCAAGGATTTTTTTCTTATCATAATGAGGGATGGTATCCACCACTCTCCCTTGTATCAGGCATATGTTACACTAGTACCCAAACCAGATAAGTCTAGGAAGGAAATGGGAAATTATAGGCCGATAGCCTTAATTAACCAGGATATTAAGATCCTAAGATTTTGGCGAACAGGATCATGACCGTGGCCCCAAGCTTGATTAGCCAGGAACAAGTAGGTTTCATGCCAGAGAGAGGAGCAAAAGATGCGCTTAGGAAATTACACCATATACTTAATTACGCCATTGACTCTCGGTTTCCTTTAGCCCTGATCTCTATTGATGCTGAAAAAGCATTTGATAGAGTTTCGCACTTATTTCTTTTTGCAACAATGAAGAAAATGGGGTTCCCTGGGGACTCATTAGAGGCATTAAGAACCTTTATGCACGCGCCCACAGCTAGAATTTTATGTAATGGCTATATCATCGAGGAATTTCAATTAAAATGGAACTCGTAAGGGTGTCCTCTTGCCGATTCTATTTAATATTTATTTAGAGCCCTTATTAAGATCCATTAACAGAGAGGTCAGGGTTCAAGGGATTGAGATTGGAAGACTGGATTTAAAATTTTCAGTCTTTGCAGATGATATATTGTTCCATTTACGAGACCCAGCAAATAGTTTTGAGATTGTTAGAGAATTAATAGAATGGTTTTCCAAGGTCTCGAATTATAAGCTTAATCTTACTAAAACACAAATTCTTCCCCTGACCCCACATGTCTTTAAAGCGGACTTCTCACCCCTGGGGATACAATGGAATAAGGACAAGTTAAAGTATCTAGGAATTTGGATTACAGCAAATCAAGAATCTGGAGCTGAGGTCAATATGGGGGGAATTATTTCAGAAATTTCAGGGGACATTCTAAGGTGGAACAAACTACCTCTGAATTTCACGGCACGGTTAGGTATCATTAAAATGAATGTTCTTCCTAGACTGTTATACCCGGTCTATTTAGCCCCTTATATTATCCCTATTAGGTGGTTTAATTCAATTAGGAAACTGATGTTAGACTTCTTGTGGAACTGTAAACCTACTAGGATCAAGTATAGGGTACTGATTAGACCATATGAGAAGGGAGGTGTCAGACTACCTGATCTCCAGGCTTATTATGTGGTGGGTCAGTTGGTTTGATGGCCCAATGGGCAATAGTTTGGATGAGGGTTGCTATATACCCGCTGGCTACAAATTGAGAGGAAACTACTGAAGAACATGGGATATGCTCCTGAGTCGTTATTGTACGCTGGGCCCTCTAAAAAAAGATTGGGTAAATTAGGGTTGGGGAACCCAATCTGGAAATCTATAGAGGCTTGGTGGTCTTTTCTCACTCCACCACAGAAAGGATGTCAATTGAAGGCCAGGGATCAACCTATTCTAGGCAACCCTAATTTGCTTATAGGGGGTAGGGTACTTGGGCAGAGGTGGGTCGCTTATCTAGAGGGTCTCACCTTGGGCGATATGCAACAAGGGGAAGTAGTTCTACCATTACAATGTAACGAGTTGTCTTATTTCAGAAGATACAGCTTAAGCAATTGATTGCAGGAGCTCGGGGACGGGGATTTTGCAGATAGCTTTCTCTCATGGGGAAATTGAAGGAGGCCTTCATAGAACTAACCCACTCACGAGTCTATGTTTTTGATCTCTGGATCCTTAGTGCTCATACCCCCATTCTTTACTGGGACAAGGTGCTGGCCTCCACTCTAAAGTGGGATTATATCTGGAAAGCCATCAGGTATAATGTGATTCCCAAATATAGAAATATGCAGATTTTTTTGGTCCAAAATATTTATTATACCCCTGCAAAGCTATGTTCTAGGGGTTTGAGGCAGACAGATCTATGTTTTCGTTGTGGGACAGAAGTAGGGGATTTGTTGCACATTATGTGGACTTGTTGTAAAATATCTTCCCTATGGAGCGGGATTAGACAAAATATGGACCCCTTTGTTGGATTACTCAGGCTATATGACCCCAGAAGTTTGTGTGTTAGGTGATTACTCTCAGATTAGCGGGATCACACCGAGATTTCATCTCTCTTTAATGGGGTCAATAGTTAAGGCATATATAGTCAAACACTGGAAAGATGATCAGGTTTACCATAAGGAACAATGGTGAAGGACCTGTTGGGGTTTTGGATAAGATTAGAAAACACCTAATCTCTGAGGGAAGACAAGAGATTTATGACAAAGATGGGCAATATTAGAGATAGTCTATTCCCAGCAAAACTTAGGTCCTAATACACAGATCTGTCTGTCGGATAATAGTAGAGGAATACTGTTTAGAACTTGTGTAGCATTCTGGGAGGGGATCCGTAGGGGATAAGATTTTTCCTTCTCTATTTTTGATGTATCCCCTATACTGTAGGTAATGTCATTTTATAACTTTTTCAGGTCCTTAAGTTTGGTAGGACTAGGACATACCTCAACAATAGAAGGCCACCTGAGGTCGATGGGGATCTAGTGAATGGGGACTCTCTCTCTCCTTAAGGGACATGCTGGATGGCCACCCGGAGGAATTGTGCTATTCGGATTTTGGAAGTAGAAATGTTTTGGCTGAATGTTGGGGGTTAGATGAGTCAATCAGAAAAGAAGGTGTAAATACCATGGTTAATTGATAAACTTCTTGTAAGGGTTTAGCTTTAAAGGGGGGGTGGCACTCCAGTATGATTGTAAATAGGGGATGTACATAGTTCGCACAATCAGTTTTGGGTTGTGCTCCCGGTACATCCGGGTATGTGTATTGTTTGTACATTTATTTTATGTGTGGAAATTCAATAAAACTTTTATTGAGCAAAAAAAAAAAGAAATGGAAATACTGTAATTATATATTGCTGCCTACTGTAACATGTTTGTTTAGTCTTGACTCTGACGTGGAACATATGAAATGGGCTTGTTCTCAAAGATTTTAATCCGAGAATACAATAATAAATAAATAAATAAATAAAATCCTGCACCCTTCTGAGGAAGGGTAACTGGTTCGATGGCCTGTTTTGAAAGCAAGGCATTGATCCTGGTCTGTAGGACCAGTGCCTGGTCTGGGGGGTAGTGAGAGAACCTGGGTGGCAAAGTAAGAGGTATCTCCGTGAACTCCAGTGTGTGTTCAGTCTTGATCAGTTGCAGAAGCCACTGGTCATTGGAGACAGCTTGCCAAACTTGCAGGTGCAGGGAAAACCTGTCCCCAATGGCCGTTCCACGACCAGAGGAAGACCTTCAGACAGAAGGCTGGCCTTGTTGTGGGGCAGCAGGGATGTAACAGGGTTTCTGAGCATTTTCTAGGACCTGGCAATTGTAACTGAGGTTCTCTCTTATTGGCACATTGCCTTTGAGCTGAGGGATGTCCCCTATAAGGGCAGCCCCTGAAGGAGCCTCTGAAAGCTGTTTTGGCTTTTGGACGGTAAAGGGTCTGCACCGACTGAAGGGAACGACCAGAGTTCTGTAAATCTTTCAAGATGTCTTGGGTCTGTGAACCAGTTGAACTCCTTTAAAGGGAGCATTCAGGATAGACTGCTGTACATCCTGTGAAAATCCTGACACCTCAGCCAGGCGTGTCATCTTAGACAAGACTCCAGCAGAGGACATACGAGCCATAGTATCAACAGCATCATCGGCAGCTCCTCCTGGACAGAACCCACCAGGAGGGACTGGACTGTTGCCTGGGAAGCTTTTAGGATTTACTCCTGATATTTCAGGGGGTGTCCCATGTAATTAAGTATATATAAAGACAAGGAGGCCAAGGGAAAAAAAATGTTTTCCCATGGCATCCAATTTCTTGTATTCCTTATCTAGGGGCTGAGCACTCGTGTGTTGAGGCCCAGAGAACCTATCATGTGTGGCTCTGATCACCACTGAGTCTGCTTGAGGCAGAAACATGAAACAGGGGTGACCTACTGGAGTTTGATAAAGCTTTACATGCACTGGAGTGAATCTTGAAAGGTTGCTTCCAAGCAGCCATGACAGCCTCTTCAAAGGCGTCTACTAAAGGGGTGATGACCAGAGTGTGGGACATTCTGGCACACCCAGGTACTAAGTCAATTTCTTTCTAGAAGCATCCTGCTCAGTGCCCTGGAAACCAAACATTTTCTGGAGGTGGATCATAATGTCTGAAAACGTCGGGTCATCTGGCAGAGAACAAGGGAGCTCAGGGGTAGGTTCCCCCTAAATACAGGAGGTGGTAGAGGAGGACTGAGGGGAATCCTTGTGGTCCAGGTGATCCTCATCCTCCTAGTCCTGCAGGAAAGGGTCCTCCATGTCCACATCCTGGGTGTATAGCTGGTTGTCTGCTGGGCCAAAGGAGGCCTAGAGGGAACAGAGACCGGAGCCCACCCCTGCTTTGGGGGGGGGCGCGGGGTCCGAGTCAGGTCCAGGATGGTATTTACCAGAGCCTGGACATCTATCATGGCCATCGTAGCAGTGGAAGACTGGACAGCGTATGGGAACCACTGACGGAATGGGAGTAGGCAGGAGTACCAAATGGGCAGACATCAACAAGGGGTGTATATAGGATCCCAGGAATGCTGACAAGGGTGCCAGCAGTAAGCCTCAAGGGGCAAGGCCGGTCGTCAGTGATGGGATCATCGACAGGCCTGAGGAACCTGCAGTCAACAACAGGATCATCGATGGATTGTCTTGAATCTTCATCAATGACAGAATCGTCAGTGGAATGCCATGCATCGTCAACAATGACAGGATCGTCGTCGGGCCATAAGGCAAGGCCATTGACGAGAAAAATCAGTGAAGAGCCTGAAGCCATCATCTATGGACCATGGCTAGATAGCAAGGAAGGGGGAGGCAGCTTTGGAAACTGCAGAACAACCCCGGTACCCACCATCAACAGAGGAGCCACTGGCAAGGGAAGAGAGGAGCCCACTATCGTCGATGGTGTGGAAGATGATGTGCTAGGGGCTACCTTCTCAAGACTCACTTTTGTAGATTTTAAAGACAATGGGAGGTAGAGACATGCTTAGGTTTTGATGCATGTTTCTTACCATGTTCCTGTGTCGACACGGAGAAGTCCCCCAGAGAGAGGTGAGACCCCGAAGAGGATGTCAAGGTTTCTCTGGGAGAGGAGCACTGCTGCTGCTCCAAGAGGGCAACTTTCTGCTCCATGAAGAACTCACGGAGCTGCTGAAGCCATTGGCATTTTGTGGCACTGCTGAACCTGTTGCAGAAGACACACTACCCTAAGTTGTGTTCAGGACCAAGCAATGAACACAGACTTCGTGGAGGTCTTCCTTAGTAATTCTGTGGCCACAGGAACACCTATGGAATAAAGGATCCAAAGACATTAGTATTAACCAGTAAAAATAAGTTTGGTCGATAAAACTCTTTGTTGATGACAGGAAAACAGAAGCTCCTTAGGAGGACTTGTCACATGCAGGTCGCAGTTGAAAAGAACCGAGAAGTAGCTCGAACCTCCCCCTTTTATACCTGCCATGTGAACATCACATGGTGGTGCTAGGACGAGATCCCAATGTTGACTGCTGAGAAAGTCATTCAGAGGAAATGACGCCTGCAGCTGTTATCCCACACGTTATGACCTGCTGCAAGAGATTGCCTCGAAGCTCTCTGTTTATAGACTCTGTAAGAATAGTGGACAGGGCTGGCCAAGACACAATTTACAGTGTCAGAATGGTTCATCCAGATGGAGAAACAGTTCTTGCTCCACATCCCGAGTGACACTATCCATAAAAGTGCCACTCACCAGTAACCATGCCAGAATGCCAAGTGAATACAATGCCAGATCAGCAATCTGCCACCGAAGCGGCAGCAACTGAAAAGGAGGCACATCTCTTCTAGTGATCCAGGTTTGTCTCCAGCAGCACACAGGTTCATCTGCAGCAGCTTCCAGGCTTGTCAGCCCAGCAGAGGGAGAAAATTTCTCATCCAGGTCCAGCAGGAGGTGTGGAAGAACCCAATCAGAAGATTTAGTCTGTCCAGCAGAAAAAGATCATCATGCTGCAGGTCCAGAGAGGTGACGCAGACATCCGTCTTTCACCCGGAATGCGGTAAGGCATATTTTACTTCTTTACATTTTAATTTGACTGTTTTGCCTGCAAATGAGGATGTCCCAGGAACTCTGGTTCATTGATAGAGACACTCCTGAACTGGACTACAGTGCTAGCAGGTTTCTTGCCTGTCCAAGAACTGTGTTTCAGCAGGTTTTGGCCTAGCAGAGACTCAAATGTATAGTGCCCTGGGCACTCTGGACATTCTCCATAGAACATCGAACTTTGTAGGGTTTCCCGCCCCCAAAATGTTTTGTAAATGCTTTTATTTTCTAGTTTTGTACTTTTCTAGAAAACCCGTTTTAAAAAATAATTTTTGGGAATTGTGTAGTATCTGTGGTGGGACGTTTTGGTCTCTGTATGTTTTACAGGTTGAGTTATGTTTGCAGAATGTGTTTTGCAATGTTTTCTTTTGCAGATGTCCCTGAAGGAAGAAAAGAAGACAAGAAGAGGATTCTTAGGGCTCTTCGGAGTTTTCCTTTTTTTTTTTTTTTAAAGTTTATAGGCTTGGTGTAACTGTGTAGTACAATGCTAACCATTCTTTTCTGCTTTGCAGGTTTAGAGTTTTGTAGTTTTTAGATTTAGGAAATGTAATGCCAATTGCCTGTTTCTAAGTGGGCTGCAGTTTTAAAAGGTGTAAAACGATTTTGGGTATGGTCACCTGGTAGGAAGCATAGGTCAGATAGCTTTTTGCTAGAGGGCTAGGGAGGGAAGGCACGTTGGTGGTCCTGAATCCGGACAGGGGTCACCAATGCTGTCAGTCAGGACATGCTCCAGGCAATCTCTTGGAGCCACTGAAAATCCATAGATAGTCATAGGGTAGGAGCTGAAGTTTCTTCAGCAAGCCTCTATCCTTTAGTGTTACCTGCCTTGTGCCTAGCACATGGTAGGGGACAACCTGATTAACCCTCTCTGTAAGGAGCACACAGGTAGGACGGCCTGGTACTGGACTGTGATCTGGCTGTGGACAGCCAGTGTGTCTGGTTGCGGTGAATGTAACCACCCAGTCCCCAGGGGTTACTAGAATCCCATTAGCACTAGTATAAGGCAGGTAGGAAAAGGCACCTGGTGGGGAGATCACTAGGGGCTTCCTACATAATTACATCACTGTTTACTCAGCTAGCCTGTGAGAGGGATGCTTATATCATTTAGAACGCTCGCAGCAGCATAACCATTTTTGAGTCAGCTGCTCAGGAGAAGCTTAGAATGTTTAGCAGTTAGTCTGAGTCAGAGTGGCAGGAGGTCTGCCAGGGAGCTCTGAAAAGGGAGCCCTGGTCATTTCTCACCCTAGTTTGGTAAAATCCTCAGTTTTCCTTTAAAGTGATGCAAACCGTTCGCCTGCTGGACTCTTAGTTTCACTCCAAGGGGAGTGAGAGGGACTGCAATGTCTTGTGGATCCAAGAGGCAATCCCTTGAAGGTCCTGAAGTGTATAGCTGCCTTAAAGAAGGACAATAAGTAGAATCTGACAAGCTACCAGAGTGGAAAGGGTGCCTTTCTTTTGTTCTTTCCACGACTGGGAGGAAGAAGCAACTAATCTGTGAGCACAGATTGTGTGACTGTTCTCTTAGGGAGTTGGCCGAGGTACATGTGCCCCAGATAAGGCTAGATCACACTTGTCAGGACCCCTTTCAAGCTGGGCATCTTTAGCAATTCAGTGGGGACTGAAGGCTTTTTTTTTGGTGCAACTCTAAAGGAATGGCAGAGACTGTCTTGGGGCAAAGTGTGGAAGGAACGCCATCTGGAGTTTCAGGCAGGGCTAACCGGTTCATGGATGGGCACCAGTGTTCCCTGGGCAAAAGTCATGTGCCAGGAGGATTTTTAAGTGTGTGGAACATCCCACATTTATACACTTTAGAAATGGAAATGTGTTTGGAAATGTTTTAAGTTTGTGGAACATCCCACAGATATACACTTTGGAAATGGAAATGCGTTCTGGAAATGGATAAAGTGTGTGGTACATCCCAAAAGAATACACTTAGAGGGAAAGGAGATGTTTCTGTGGAAAACGGTACTGCCTAGCAAAGTGTTCCGGTAAAAGAGAGTGTACCTGTGTTGCAATGACAAACCGTTGGGGGTCCACCTGTGCTTTAAGCAACACCTATGAATAAAGCCATACTGCACAATCCCAGTTACTGCTTTGGACATTCAGCTTATTGCTTCTGTGTGAATGTTATTGGGGCCCCTCAGCAGTTAGGTCTAACATACACCTAGCATCCTTTCCCCTGGACCTGGAGGTAAATACAGAGGTTCATTTTTAGTATTGTACCCACACCCCCTGTCCTCTAGATAGTGAGCCTGGTATACACTCTAATGCTAGGGGTGGTGCCATGTGTTTAGTTCCGCTAAAAGTAATTGGTATGCCATATATCGGACAGGCATAGAACTGTGACCGTACCTAGGAGAAGCAGTGTCTGGTAATATAAAATGTAGAGACAGTACCTTAAAAAAAAACAGCAGTTGCTGAAGGCCTGGGAATGCAAACTCACACTTCCCTACGAACAGCACCGTAGAATAGACACTCCTGGAAGTCTCCAATAAATGTTCCTTTATTAATATTGGGTGAAATTCAAGGTAAACATCAAACACGTTCCAATAAAGTGCAGTGCAGTGCTGTATAAAAGGCTTCCTCAGGACAAACAGAGCAGTATTCACTGGCTTCCTGACATGTTTCGCATGTTAGTGCTTTCTCAAAGGTACTGTCTCTACATATATTGGGCACTAGTTCTTATAATGGGGGATGCCAGCTAGCCAAAGGTGGTGTGGGGGTTACATATGAAATGAGCTTAAGATTTTGCGCCCTGTGATTGGTTCGACAGTCATGCGCTAGAAGTGTCTAATGCATGGCTACAACTAATCCTTGTAAACAAGATGCAGTACCCATTGTTTAAATCCTTGTGCCAGTGTCTCCGTTGCCCGCCTGCTCACTCTCTCTGTCACTCGCCTGGCAGAAACCACAGGCAGCATGCAAAATATAAATCCCCCCACACACACACACCTCAGACTCAGTTTAAATACTAAATTATTAAAAACAAATACTGTCCTCCTTTACTTTTTTGGATTCTACTGCTCCGTTCTCACAGCAGCATGCACAGTTTGTGACAGTTTCTCCTAAGCCACGCTGCTCCGTTCGGTCCATGACAGTTGCTGCCAAGCCGCTCCATATAATCGCTTTCCTTTCGGTCCCAAAACAAAACAAAAAAGCCTCTATTACTGGAACCAGCTAATGCAGAAAAAATAATGGAAGTGTGTGTCTGTGCGCAGGCGCGCACACTCTCGCATGTACGTATGGTGAGCCATGACTGCCACCAAAAAAAAAAAAAAATTACAACTACAGGGGCCACAGTAGGACAAAAGTCCTCAAGTCTAAATTCAATTTTATTACTCAATCCTAATAATTTAAATTTTGACATGCATCTAAAATTTAGATGCCCATTTCTTTAGCACAATAAGCCATTCCAAGGTGTGCGTTAGTTCTAACGCATGGCTAGGGGGCTGGAGCATGGTCTGCGGCCTTGTGCCGCACTATGCCCCCTAACCGTACGTTAGAACCGTCTAACACACACCTCATCGTATCTTATTGCTTACTTAATTACTTTTGTTGTTTGAATAGTCAGACATTTTAGCTGCAGGAAAGTTAATGTAAAGTTTAGTGTTCTCTTGAGTTTTCAGTATCTGGCGTTTGCAGCACATGTTGCCATTCTAACTCTAAAGTCAGTTAACTGTAACCTCTTCTTTCTCTAATAACAAATTTGATTACTTGAACACTTGAAAATTATTCAGATACAGTAGTCACATATTTGCCATGGTATTCTCACTTGCCTGTAAAAAGATCTAAATAAATAAAATGCAAACACATGATTTTCCAAAATGCTTTATTTCAGTTACTGAGGTTGCTAAAAAAAAAAAAAAAATCTCCCAGCAATTACATAAAACAACACATGGAGGATATAAAACTCACATTTTATGTGTACCCTCAGTGTGGGATGCTTTGACAAACCCCTTGAGCTTCGTCCTCGAGGTTTATTCAGCATCCCACACCCTGGGTGTGCATAAAATTCTCAATATGCACCCCCCATGTGTAACCACCCCCCGCTACCAGCACAGTAAGCTACCCTTGGTACCCCTGACTGGGCACCCAAACTACTTCAGACATTTGGCACCATCCCTAGTTTTGGGAATGTATACCAGGCTCCTTATTTCTGGAGGTCAGAAAAGGGGTGGGGTGTACAAAAGCAAATACAAATGACCAACTAAACCCAGGTCCTGAGGAGAGAACGCTAGGGCTATGCTAGGTCTGTACTTCTGGAGGGGTACCCAGTAATTCCACACAAGAAGCAGTAACATAAATGTCCAAACCAGGTTGGGGTTCTAGAGTGTGACTTTATTCCAAAGATGGTAGTCTAAAACAAAGGTGGACCCCCAAGGTTTACACATTGTGGCACGAGGCAATGGAAGAACAACAGAAATCTGTATCATACAGAAGCTCTACATATCCCATATGTCAAAGGACCTTGAATTCTCTTTGGTGGCAACGACCTCAGCTGAACACACTTTCCTCTAGTGGCACTGCCCACAACTTAGCACACAAATTTCCCATTTGGCATAGGACTTTAACATTTCGGCAAGTGGCCACTGCCACAACTGAGCTCACAGGGGCTCATAATTGGCACAACCCACGCCAGGGGGTAAACTTTCTCTTTCGGCATTGGCCACCGTGTCCTGAATAACCAGACGCCCTTATGAAACCTGTAGTGCTGAATTGGTCACTCCAGATAGGGGGATGCCCAACTTTCACTTCCATGTCCATACCCAGCCATTCTTTCAGAGTTGCACCTCAACTTCTGGTAAAACATTTCAGAATATGCATCTTGGAGTGACTTTTACATCCAGCATAGAAAAACATTACTTCTGAGTGTAGAAACTAAAGTTCTGAACAATGTGCACAAGTCTCTCCAGGGGCCCCATGATTGTCAGTCAACTTTAAAACATGAGAACAGTCTCAACTTAGAACAGAAACTGGTGTGTATTTCCCTTTGTCAAGGAAAGCACCCTCGAACAGGTACTTCCCCCTGGGAGCAAAAAGTCAGATTACTCACAGTTGGAAAAACAAAACAGGCAGCTTCAAAGTCCTGGATCAAATAGGAGATTGCCCCTCGGATCCTTCCTGTAGCAGTCCTTTCCGTCTCTCTGGGGATGAAAAAAAATCAGGAGCTCCTGCTGAAGACAACGGTTTCCACCACTTCTCTTGGCAGGCAGATGTTTCTCAGGACTAGGGTAAGACAAAAGGCTCTCCTCTCAGAAACCACACTGCAGCTCCCACTCCTCCAATTGCTCACTGCAGACTCCAGCCAAAAACTCCCCAAGATTCTAAAACTCCCCACTCACAGCCAGCTGCTGTGGCTTATGCTGCTGCGAGAGTTCTAAATTCCAAATACACATCATCCCTCTCCTCTCAGCTGAGACCAAGTAAACAGAGGGTGAGTAGGTGAAAAACCTCATTTAACCAGTTATTCACCAGCTGTCTTCCCTACCTAGCACTGACACTGATGGGATTCTAGCAACCCCAGTGGACTGGGTGGTTATACTTGTATTACTCTATATTTAATCATATGTCATTTTCATAAAACTTGTCTGATAGATGTACATAATGGCTGTGGATACAGCAAAAGAAAGACATATAGGGTTGCCATGCTTCTTTTGCTTATATCTGCTTTCAGAGTTGCAGTTTCAGAGCAGGCTGCTTAGGACAAAAAAAACTGAAACATCCCAATAAAAAATAAAATATGCCAGAAAGCTATTCAGACAATTCGAATATACATGCAAAAGAACAAGGACTTTAATAAACAAAGTAACCAAAAACAGACATGTACATTAAACACCTTGAATAATGCCAATGGCTGCAATCGTGGGAGCTAATTTCCTCGCTGCCATCCTATATATATTTTTAGGTATACATGACATAATAGGATAAATCATTATTCTAAAAATATCTCCATATATTTTAGTATGTATTTGTATCAGTTAACAGCCTTGAAAACTTTTTTTGGGATGCATCAGAAAAATGGGAATTTGAAACACCAGGGAATGTCTTAAGGGGCAACAGTGTGCATTGTGAGGCACAAGGCTGCAGGCCAAGTGCCTCATGCACCGGAGAAGTGATGATATCCCATGATATGCTATACCCTGGAGTACATTATTGCTATTATGGAGTGGTTTTAATTTTTGTATGAATAGAAAGTTTAAACAACTAAAAAAATGTAAAACCTGTTTTGGTAATCATTTTTTAATGTGGCAGGGTACATTGAAAAAGGTGTCTGCTTGAGTGTGTCCACTAGGTGGAGCACTTTTACAGGGAGCTGATGAGTCTTTGACTCACGGAAAGTCTCTCCCCCCAAGTAAATGCTCTCTGGTAGTGGTGGGACACGGAGCAGGCAGTGAGTACATTTTATTTATTTTTTAACTACTTATGGTAATTTGATAGGCTCATTGGTGTTTCTGTGGGCCACTTTCGATTTGGTTTGATTTTTAGTTTTAATTTCTGTTCGGGAGGTAAGCGATGGCAGCAGTGTCGGGGGGGGGTTGAAATTATAGCGAGTGGTTGCCATATTTTGATCATGTGGTGGCACTTAGTGTTGCCTAGTACTGGGCATATTTTGAAATGCAGTGCCGGATTGTTTAAAGCAAAAGCCACATGCTTGTGAAGGTGTGCTCAGGATGTTTGTAAAGCTGCATGAATAAAGTAGCCACAGTGCCAGTGAGGTCTGAGGTGGCTGTTAGTGAGGGGGAACTGCAGAAAAGAAATGCTGAAGTGGAGGACAGAGCAGTTGTAGATGGTAAGACTGTGAAAAAAAATTAAATTGAGTCGGCTGGTGGGACTGTTGTTTTCTGCGAGCAGATGGAAGCACTGCTTATGCTGCCATTTGTAAGAGAAGTGAGAGGATCGTTTGGGGGAATCAGTATGCCGCCGAAGCTGTGGAGGAGGGATTTCAAATTGGTAAGCTGACCTGTTGGCTGGCATCTTTTCTCACTTGTGATTATACTGAGGAATTTAATCATGCGCAAGGAGAGGGCTCAGCCAATCAGGTTGCTGGATTTTTGGCAAGCAGTTCAAAATTAAGCAATAATTCACAACAGGGTGTGGGTTGTGTAGAGTTTACCAATGGCTGCTGTGTGGCCTCCTAAACCAAATACACACCAGAAGTGGGTAAACCTGCATTGTATTACGATTATTATAATTGGGAAAAAAGTAAGTGTTTTAAAAAAAAAACTAATTGTTGAATTTTTATTTAATATCCTTCTCCCTACACAACACAGTTCATTGTTGCTAGGCAGAAGCTGCACCACGGCCCTGTAACTGTAAGCGGGTAAGAGGTTCACAGGCGGCAAAGAGAGAGCGAAGTTCGGTCAAGAGTGCGTGGCTCTGTAAAGCAACAGCAAGTGAGCCGGCCTACAGCGTGAGTGAGCTCAATGTCATAAGAAAACGAGTATAACTAACTGCAGATGGGCAAGCCATTCGCATTTAGCGGTGCTGGTTAGCGGGAACAAAGATGGTGGCATTTACAGTTCGTTCAGAGGGTGTAGTGATTTATTTTTCTTGTACTGTGTGTGGTTGGCTGGTACTTTATGTGGTTGTTATGCTGAATTTATACAATGGACACAACAAATCCCGCATTCTGATTGGCTGATTGGCACCTTTTACACTTGGTAAATGCTGCGATATACTAACGGAAAAAGGTGCCAGCTGCCAATCAGCCGCATCAGAAACTCCCTGGAAAATCCCTATGATCATGGCAAACAATTCACTGGCAAACACGAGCACCAACAGTGAGATTACCTAGTCGCTAAGCTGACTCTGAAACCCCGAACAGTAATAAAGTCCTGCCCAAAGCTACCTGTAGACAAAAGTAGATTGCAACTTCCAAAAACACATTTCAGATAATTTTCTGTGGCACTATACGTGATCTATAGTACTGTGTACCAAACACTGACACTCCAGCTGTCTTGATTTTTAAAGTTGTTGCTCGTCCCGAACCTCACTCTCACTATGCCTAGAAGCCTCTTGCAGTCCACTCCTGTGATGGCACCTGCAACCCCGGCTCCAGTTCACATAAATTCTGGAAGGGGCCTACAAATGGCTGTGTTCCCCATGAACCGGGTCCATGAACTTCATCCCAATGCCCCAAAAAGTCAACTCCAGAGACACCTGTCCACACATGAACCTGCTCAGGTAACAGAAAATGTCTGAATTTTAATCCTTAACCCCTCAAGCTGCAGCCACTGTTGTTTAGAAGTAGCAACCCCATCCACCCCAACCCGGTACAAGAAGAGCTGCCGCTGTAAAGTACTGGCCCCATTCTCCCGAACCCGTTTCCTACAGAAAGTAATCGGGGTAAGTGTTTTTGTTCTCAATAATAAAGTACAAAGCAGCCCCATCCACTGCAGCCCCATACAGGAACTAACTGCCGCTGTAAACTACTAGCTCTAAATACTCCCAACCCTGTGTGGTAGAGAAACTAATGTGGTAGGGAGAAGATATTTTGTTGTTTTTTTCTCTTAAAAGAGTCCAAAGTGAAAAACTGAAGCCAGATATTTGTAGACTAAGTCACTGTGGCTGTGCAGTGCTTACAAAAAAGCACATGGGCACAATTTGAAAGGAGATGTACTTTTTAGGTAGGCTGGACAGTGAGAGAGTATCGCCAATCGAATATGACAGCACCTATTTCACTTTGTTGTATTTCACAGCAGAACTGGACTATTTTTCCTAGCATAAGAATAAATTCAATAAAAATCAATTAAAATGCTCCCAAAAGTGTTTTTTTCTTTCCTGTTTCTGACAAAAAGTATAGGAGGATATTACAGTGTACGGCGGAACGTTGTTCTTACCCGAAATCCAGCCTTACAAAAACACTGTTCATCCACACACACCCTTAAATGAATGGAACGCTGTTCTGACCGTACGTGCAGAATAGCATTCCATTCATTTAGATTAGAAAGCTCGAGTGGCATCAACAGAAAACTGCCGCGGGCCAATATCAGTGAAACAGTTAGAAAATGACAGTGACGGTTTTTAAACACGTTATCAGGTAACAGAAATGCTGGATCAACTAGATTGTGATCCTTAAAACGTTTAAAACTCACATTTTTTGGCCTCGGGACAAGTATTTTCCTCGCTAAACGAGACGTCTGTCCACCATGTTTTTTTTTTTTCTAAATCCTGCCCACAACAGAGCGGCAACCAATGGGCATGTGCGCTGCTATGTTAGGGACGCCCAGTTCCTAGCAACCACTCAACTCCATCTCCTAGCTAGCGGGGACAACAATTTCTTTATAGTGTATGATGTAACATTTTTCAAAGCCTAAAAATGTTAAAAAATAATTTAAGGGGCACCATACTCTATAAAAAATACTAGATGGGTAACTCCATGCAGAACCAGTGTGATCTGCCATCTCGGGGTCCGATTACCAAGAACCTCTCGAGATCACTGTGAATCAGACCCCTCTGTGGCAGAACACACTGGTTCTGCATGGTTATCCATCATCCAGTATTCTCTATGTATATTCGCAATAAACCACTCCAGTGTGTGGGTTATGCTGGGATTTATCCACGCCTGTATGGTTTGGTCACCTGTAAAGGAAATGCCAGCATAACCCATGCCCTGTCCTGGTTTATTTAAGCAATTTATTCCTCCAGGGTGTGGGTATACTGGAGGATTTACCTCGGCTGGTGTGGTTCTGTCATGAGGCGCAGCCGAGTGACCGAACTACACCAGTCGTGTTAAGTCCTCCGGTATACCCACACCCTGGAGGGATAAATTGCTATTATACAATGTCAAATGTTGTTTATTTAAAGTTTTCTAAAATATTTTCTAACTCACTGAGGCCGTACAGTTCGAAAGAGGATGTAATTTTTTTTTTACATTTATCGGCGGTGTCTTACAGTGACAGGAAAAATGCCGGCGGTTCCGTTTAAAGTGAAAGCGTTGCATTGATACGTTGATTGGCATGAGATAAAGTTGGCTGGTACTTTTTTCAGTGGGTACACTGGAGGATTTACAATGCTGGGAAAGGTGCCAGCCAACCAATCAGGTTGCAGGATTTGGCTGATTGAATTTACCCCATTGTATAATGCTTAATTACCCCATAGCATTATTAGCTGACCAATCAGGGTACAGTATTCTCAGGCCCCTGCTGTATAATGAGGAACGTCTCATAATGAGGGGCAGTTGGGGGGTATATATGGGGGGTGTGGGGCAGCCATGGTACTAGACTGGGCTTGGAAATTTGGAGGTTGCCCAGTATGCCACCAGCTGGCAAAGCTCAGGGAGGAAGTGGAAGGAGTTCGGAAACAGCTGGTAGAATGGAAAAGGAAGGGGCATGGGGTGGCCTGCAAATATATACAGGGGTTGAAACCTCAAGCACAAGGAGAGGAACTGGAGGTGCGCTGGGGGAACAGGGCAGCCTGGCAGGAGGAGCCCAGAATGCGGGAGTGACCGTAACACCAGGCAAGGGGAGGGAGGGGTCACAGGAGACCAGAGAGAGAGGGGTAGTACGGGAAGAGGGTAGCAGGGGGGAGTGGGGACCCAGGATTAGCAGCAAGGGGACTGGGGAGTGAGGAGCATGAACAGATAAGAAAGGGAAAGGAAGAAGTGGGGTTGAATAAAACCAGGCAGGAAGCGGAAAGGGTTTTCAGCAGGAAGGGAAGTGGAGCAGGGCCTGGCAATAAAGGTCGGGGTACAAGGAAAAGAGAGAAATGCATGAGGGGGGAGATCAAAGGGAGCAATGCACAAGGAAGGGTAGTACAATAGAAGTGCAACAAAACCAAGATTTGGGTGAGGGAGAAGAGCAGGTTGGAGAAAGAGAGGATCGAGGCGCTTCAGAGGAGGGTAAGGGTGGCACGAAGAAACCAAAAATCCAGGAAGTGGCCCAGGGAAGGGTACAGATGGAGGATGAGGGGAGAAAGGGTCAGGTAGATTCAGGGGGGGGAGAAAGCAAGGGGATGGAGGAGAAGAAATTTGAAAAAAGGAGGAGAATGGCAGCAGGGAGGGGTGTCCAGGAGGAAAAAGGGGATACAGTCTTAATAGTGGGGGACTCTATTATAAAAGGAGTTACATGGTGGAGAAGGGAAGAGAGAGGGAAAAAAATATGGGTGGAGTGCCTGCCGGGTACGACGGCTGCCAAAGTTATCCAGTGAATCCCCTCGAGTGGGAGGGAAATGGATAAGAAAACGCATCTGATCTTCCACCTAGGCACAAACGACCTTGTAAAGAGCAGCGTGATAGAGGTGCAGGCCAGGTTTATGGCGCTGGCCAGATTCTGCAGCAATTTGGACTTCAAATCCCTGTCCTTCTCGGAGGTGCTACCTGTACCAAGGGCCAGCATGGAGGCAAGGCAAAATATTGAGGAATTCAATGATTGGCTTGTAGGTTGGTGTGTCCAGAAGGGGTATGGTGTGATAAGAGATTGGGGGTCAACATGGAGTGACACGAGCCTATAGGCCCCAGATAGGCTGCACCTAAACGTGGAGGGGAAAGCAGTGCTCAACTGGAAACTGGATGATTATGTGGACAGAAGCTACCATTTAAACTAAACAAGGGGATGGGGAGGGCAGGGAAAAGCCCGGCTTTTGAGGCAGGAGGTGGGGGGCAAAAGCCTACACACACAGCAAAGAGTATGAGGAGACAAACATATGGGAAGGAGGAGAGAGGGCATGGAGGGTTATGTGTACGAATGCCAGAAGTCTGGGTAGAAAGATCCCTGATCTAATGGCAAAAATGGCAGAGGAGGGCCTTGACATAGTGGGGATAACAGAAACGTGGTGCCACCAGGAGCAGGGATGGGAAATGGAGATACCAGGGTACAAATTGTTCAGGAAGGACAAAGAGGGAAGGGGTGGGGGTTGCACTCTATGTAAAGGAGGGTATCAGGGCATCAGAATTGCAAGGTAAGTGGGGAGAGGCAGAAGGACTCTGGGTCTCGTTGGCAGTGGGGAAGGGGGAGTCAGTGCGTATGGGGGTGGTGTATAGACCCCCAGCACAGCACGAATCTGTGGATAGAAGTATGGCTGACGAGTTTGTGAGAATGGTGGCAAGGAGGGAGGTGGTGCTGATGGGAGACCTAAATCTGTTGGACGTAGACTGGAACACCCTTTCGGCTGCTTCAACCAGCAGCAGGAAATATTGGACTCCCCGCAGTTGGCCCTCCTAAATTAACTGGTCAGGGAGCCAGCCAGGGCAGGAGCTACTCTTGATCTGGTCCTGATGAATGGAGGAAGGTTGGAAGAGGTATCGGTGGGGGAGCATCTCGGTACAAGTGACCACAACACGGTCAGGTTTAAAATGAGAAACACTGCAGAGGTTCACCAGTCTAGGTTAAAGGTCCTGGATTTCAGGAGGACGGACTTCAGGAGAATGGGGGAAATAGTGGAGAGGGCATTGCAGGAGGTGGGGGAGTTGATGGAGGGAGGCAAAGTGGGGGAAGATCAAGGAAGCTATTGTAGGGGCCACTGACATATGTGCCAAGAGAGAGAGTAAAAATAAGAGGAAGAAAACCTCTGTGGTATACGAGGTAGTAGCAAAAAGGTAAGGACAAAAGGAAAGCCTTTAGGAGGTTCAAGACAACTCAAGCGAGGCGAACTGGGTAAAATACCAGGTGAGCCAGAGAGAAGCAGGAGTAGAGGTAAGGAGGGCAAAGGCACAGACAGAGGAGCGAATAGCGAGAGGGGTCAAAAAAGGGGATAAGACTTTCTTTCGATATGTAAATGAAAAAAGGAAGACTAGGCAGGGGATTCTCCAGTTAAGAACAAGAGAGGGGGTGGCACTACAAGGAGACAGAGAAAAGGCAGACCTACTAAACACCTACTTTTGCTCAGTGTTCAAGAGGGAGGAAGAAGGCAGCTGAGCAAGTAATGAAATGGCTGGGGAAGGGGGGGTGGAGATGAGGCCGTTTCTCGTGGAGGAAATATTAGAAGAACTGGGCTGCATGAAGGTGGACAGGGCAATGGGGCCAGACAGGGTGCACCCAAGGGTGTTAAGGGAGCTAAAGGAGGTACTGGCAGGACCCTTGACTGCACTCTTCAAATCGGTCCCTGAAAACGGGGGTGGTGCCGGAGGGCTGGTGGCAGGCAAATGTGGTCCCTCTGCATAATGGGGGAGGGAGGGAGGAAGTGGGAAGTTACAGGCCCGTGAGTTTGACATCAGTGGTAGGCAAGCTCATGGAGAAGCTAGTAAAAGGCAGGATCACCAGCTACCTGGAGACAAATGGCCTGATGAATCCAAGACAACATGGTTTTACTAGGGGCAGATCCTGTCAAACAAATTTGATAAAGAGTTTTTTGACGCGGGGTCACCAAGGAAATAGATCAAGGCAGAGCGGTAGATGTAGCTTGTTTGGATTTCAGAAAGGCGTTTGACTCAGTGCCTCATGGGGGGTGCTGCTGTGTAAAATAGCAGGACTGGGGATGGGGCAGAGGGTAGTCAAATGGGTGGGAAACTGGCTGGGGAAAAGGAGGCAGAGGGTCATAATAAATGGGGTGTCATCTGGGGAAGGCAAGGTCACGAGTGGGGTTCCCCAGGGATCAGTGCTGGGGCCCCTACTGTTCAAAATATTCGTAAGAGACATCGTGGAGGGCCTTGAGGGGGGGTGTGAGTATGTTTGCGGACGATATCAAAATCTACAATAGGGTGGACATGGAGGAAGAGGTGGAACAAATGCAGAGAGATTTGGGGAGACTTGAGGCATGGTCAAAAAGGTGGCAGCTTGAATTCAATGCAGAAAAATGTAAAATCATGCATCTGGGATACAGAAATCAGAAGGCAGGATACTGTACGGGCTGCAGAGAGCTGGAGGAGACGGAGCAAGAAAAGGACCTAGGCATCATTATATCCAGGGACCTGAAGGTGGAAGGGCAGTGGCCAAGGGGAGTGGAATGCTGGGATGCATCGGAAGGGGGATCACCAGTAGGAATAGGGAGGTCATAGTACCCTTGTACACCCATTTGGTTAGACCACACTTGGAGTATGGAGTCCAGTTCTGGAGGCCATACCTCAGGAAGGATGTGGGGAGGATAGAGAGGGTTCAGAGGAGAGCGACAAAAATGGTAACAGGGTTAAGCCACCTATCCTATGAAGAAAGGTTGAGAGATTTGAACATGTACTCCCTGGAGCAGAGGAGGGAGGGGGGGCATGATCGATACCTTCAAGTACCTTAAGGGTATAAACAGGGTGCCGGGGGAAGCATTTTCAAAATGAAAGGAAGTCAGAGGACGAGGGGGCATGGCCTGCTGGTGGAGGGAGGACAGTTCAGGGGAAACATCAGAAAATACTATTACTCAGAGAGAGTCGTAGAAAAGTGGCACAGACTCCCAGAAGCAGTCGGAGAGGAACCAGTGGAGGGATTCAAAAGGGCATGGGACAACCACATGGGAGTGTTAAAGGGGGGAGGCACAGGTCCAAGCAGACAGCTGGGCAAATGGGCAGACCTGGTTGGCCTAGTTCGGTCCTTTTCTGCCGTCACACTTCTATGAATACCCCCCGCCCCCCACTAGTTATCTAATACAGGTGTACAACTAGAAAATTAAAAATGAATACTGTACATTTATGATGTAGCAGTAACCCAGTGATCAGAGCACCGGCTTGGGAACAGGAGATCACATCACAGGCTCACGCCCGCTGGACCAAGTTTGTGTGTGACCTTGGGCAAGTCACTTAACCTTCCCGTCCGCCTAGCTGAGCAAATAAAGGATGCCATTATGACCGGGACTCTCAAACCTCGTTCTGTGCTCAGTCCCACTCCACTGTATTTTCCCCGCCCGTGATGCTCAGGACTTTCAAACACTGCTTCGTTCTTTAAAAACACTACTTTTCTTCCCACACTTCCACTCATTGAATCTGCATACACAGCTCTAGAAAAAGTTATGTGCATCGTCCTCTTTCCGCTGCTCGTTTTCTTGTTTTTTGTTTCACTTTCACAAGTTTGTTACCTTTTCTCTGCAAGACACTGCATTCTATACACATATCCGCTATCAGATGAAAAATCTATTTTAAAGCCTTTCTCATTTTGGCCCGATTTATTGGCTAGATCATCACTGAGTTTGATGCGCACTGGTATAGTTTCAGAATCGTCCACGAAACATTACGGAGGGCGAAGCAGGAGGTGTGCGCTACTCAAGTGTTTGATCTGATGTTGGACTTTGCTTTTCGTGCCGTCATTCAATCGTTTGACTTTTTTCCTGCCCACATTGTTTCCTGCTCTCCCTTTCCGACTTTGCTCTCGCCTTTAAAGTGCACCAGTATGGCATCACGGAACGTTTGGACGTTGTTGTTTTGGTTTTTTGTCGCTTCAACAGAAGGTAAGGCCCTCTTTTAATAGTGTGTTTTATGTCCCGCGCGCACCGGCAACATTGTTGTTGTCGTCGCAGTAGGGGAATTTCAGGCAATTTGTTATTGTGGAGTTAATGGCTACTTACTTATACCTCTCTGCACCTTTCTTCAAGAATAAGGGACAGATACCCCAACTCAGGATCACATCTGAAATATTTGGGGAGTTGTGTAAGATGCATTTTCTGAAGAACAAGTCTGTAATTTTAACGTTTGACATTTTGTGCTTGCAGTCACTACTTTTCAGTCACAAAAATACAAATTTTACAAGGGGCAGAGGAACATTTTAAGGCAAAATCAGGAACAGTTGAAAGGTACAATATGTACCTGCTAGGCACATTAGAAAAAAACAGCAGGATATGGAATTGCTGAGATCCATACATGATACTCGAAGTGACACTGAAGGAGCTGTAATTTCTTCCCACACCACCATCCGACCTCTATTAAATGGGCAGTTGGGGGGGGGGTGGAACCAAGGGGAAGGAGTGGCCTGACTTTAGAGGATTTTAAAGAACAGTGATTTGATTAAGCAAAGTGTACTGGTTACATGGATAGAGATTTTAAAGAACATTGATCTGATTAAGCAAAGTGTACTGGTTAGAGCAGCTGGGGGGCGGTGGTGCAGATCATTGGTGCAGGCTCAGTGGCAGCTTTTTGCAAACATTTGGTTGGGACACTGTAACTAAGGGTACAGGCAAACAAAGGTAGTCCTGATCAGGTTGAGGGCAGCGAAACATGGATCATTCGGGAACCTTGGTTTTTGTTTTGTTTGTGAAAGCTGGGAGACAGGGAAAGTAGGTATTATATGTGGGAAATTGCTAGCTAAGTGTTATTGAAAGAGAAGAGGAGGGGCTTGACAAAAGATGCATGATAGAATGGGGAAGGGACCTCAAGTTGCTAGAGCTGGAATCTTTGTGAGGGTGGTTGGATGCACAGGGTGTGGGGCGGCAATGGTACTAGACTGGGCTTGGAAATTTGGAGGATGCCCAGTGTGCCACCAGCTGGCAAAGTTCAGGGAGGAAATGGAAGGAATTCGGAGACAGCTAGGGGAGTGAAAAAGGAGAGGGCACGGGAGTGCCTACAAAAATACACCGGGGGCTGAAACCTCATGCACAAGGAGAAGAAATGGCGGTACTCTGGGGGAAACATAGAAACATAGACTTTGACGGCAGATAAGGACCACTTGGCCCACCTAGTCTGCCCATTCCCTACCTACAGGATAGGCCGCAGATCCTAGTTAACCAACAGCCTATTTCTTCCTACCCCACAAGAATTGTCTTATGTCTGTCCCATGTATTCTTGAATTCTCCACAGTTTTAGACCCCACAACCTCCTCAGGAAGGCTATTCCATGCATCCACTACCATCTCTGTGAAAAATACTTCCTCACATTGCCCTGAACTGCCCCCCATCTTTAAATTGTGTCCCCTTGTTCTTGCATGTCTCTTTTCTGAAAGATGCTACTCTCCTGGACTTTGTTGATTCCACTGAGATACTTAAAAGTTTCTATCATGTCCCCTCCCCCTCTTTCCTCAAGGGTATACATATTAAGCTCCTTTAGTCTGTCCTAGTACGGCTTCTCTTGCAGACCCTGCACCATTTTAGTTGCCCTCTTCTGGACTGTCTCTATCCTGTCTATGTCCTTGCGGAGATGGGGTCTCCAGAACTGGATGCAGTACTCCAGATGGGGTCTCACCAACTGTCTGTACAGAGGGATAACAACTTCCTGTTTTCTGCTGGTGATTCCTCTCCCTATGAAACATAGAAACATAGAATTTGACGGCAGATAAGGACCGCTTGGCCCACCCAGTCTGCCCATTTCCCTACCTACTGGATAAGCTGCAGATCCTAGTTAACCAGCAGCCTACTTCTTCTTACCCCACCCCCAGAATTGCCTTATGACTGTCCCATGCATGCTTGAATTCCACCATTGATTTTGACTCCACAACCTCCTCCGGAAGGCCATTCCATGCATCCACAACCCTCTCTGTGAAAAAATACTTCCTTAAATTACCTCTGAGCCGCCCCCATCTTCAAATTGTGCCCTCTTGTTCTTGCACACCTCTTTTTGAAAGATGCTACCCTCTTGGACTTTGTTGATTCCCTTGAGGTACTTGAAAGTTTCTATCATGTCCCCTCTCCCTCCTTTCCTCGAGGCTATACATATTAAGCTCCTTAAGTCTCTCTTCATATGTCTTCCAGTGCAGACCCTGCACCATTTTAGTTGCCCTCCTCTGGACAGCTTCCATCCTGTCTATGTCTTTCGAGATTGGGTCTCCAGAACTGCACACAGTACTCAGATGGGGTCTCACCAGCTGTCTGTAGAGAGGATAATAACTTCCTGTTTTCTACTGGTGATGCCTCTCCTGTGCATCCCAGTAACCCCCAACCCTCCTTGCTGCCCTCTCACATTGCTTGCCCACCTTTAGGTCATCTGATATGACTACCCCAGGTCCCTTTCCATTTTTGTTGTTGTTAATATCTCACCCCCATTGTGTACTCTTCCCTGGGTTTTGTTTCCCAGGTGCATTACCTTCACTTCTTAGCATTGCATCTAAGCTGCCATACATTTGACCATTCCTCTAACCTTGCCAAGTCCCTTCTCATCCTTTCCACCCCACCCTGTGCATCAACTCTGTTGCAGATCTTAGTGTCATCTGCAAAGAGACATACTTTTCCTTCAGTCCTTCCATAATGTAAACATAAAGACATTGAAGAGGACCGTCCTAATACTGAACCCACGGTACCCCACTAGTAACCCTCCTTTCTTCTGAGTGGACTCCATTTACTATTACTCTCTGTGTCCTATTCTCCAGCCAATTCTTAACCCAGGCTGTCATCTTGGGCCCCACTCCCAGGCTGGCTAACTTGTATATTAATCTTTTGTGTGGGACTGTGTCAAATGCCTTGCTAAAGTCTAGGTAGGCCATGTCACAGCCCTCCCTGATCTACTACTTTGGTCACCCAGTCAAAGAAATCTATCAGATTTGTCTGGCATGACCTTCCTGCTGTGAATCCATGCTGCCTAGGGTCCTGTGCCCCTCTGGCCTCTAGATACTCGACAATTCTTTCCTTCAGAAGTGATTCCATCATTTTCCCTACACAGAGTCAAACTGACAGGTCTGTAGTTTCCTGCCTCTGTCTTGGTCCCCACTTTGTGAAGGGAATCACATCCGCCTTCCTCCAGTCCTCGGTACCACACCATCCTCCCATGATTTATTAAAAGAGTAGCCAGTGGTTTCACTAGTTCCCCCTTAATTCTTTTAGAATTCTGGGGTGAATTCCATCAGCCTCATTGCTTTGTCCACCTTCAGTTTTAGGGTTCTTGCAGAACCCTTTCTTCTGTGAAAGGACTGGGATCGACCCCCCTATCAAGAGTGCTTCTGTTAATTGGATTAGGCACTTCCCCCTCCTCTTTTGTGAATACTGAGCAGAAATATTTGTTCAGTATCCCTGCTTTTTCACAGTCCCCCTCTGCCCACCCACCGTTCATTCTATTCAGCCTCACTATCCCTCCCTTTGTCTTTCTACGCTCGCTGATGTACCTATAAAAGGTTTTATCCCCCTTCTTAACCGAGTTGGCTATCTTTTCCTCAGTTTGGGCCTTTGCTATTCTGACTTCCCTCCCTGCTTCCTTCTGCCTTAACTGGTACAGCTCTCTGTCCTGCTCCTTCTGTGTTTCCTTATACTTCGGAATGCTATCTTTTTCTTCCTGACTTTCACAGCCACCTCTTTTGAGAACCATAGTGGCTTTTCTTCGTTTTGATTTATTTGCTTCACACAAAGGCTTGTTGCCTCTGTGATGGCAGTTTTGATGATTCCCCATTGTTGCTCCACACCTCCTTCTAGCCTGTTTGCTAGTGCTTTTCTGAGGCACTCTCCCATCTTGCCAAAGTCAGCCCTCCTGAAGTCCAGTACCCTCACTTTTGTATGGCTTGACTCTGTAGCTGAGTTTAACGTGAACCACTGTGATCTGTGGTAGGGAAAGTGATGGAGTCACTTCTGAAGGAAAGAACTGTTGAGTACCTAGAGGCCAGTGGGGCAGAGGACTCAAGGCAGCATGGGTTCACAGCGGGAAGGTCATGTCAGACGAATCTAATAGATTTCTTTGACTGGGTGACCAAATTAGTAGACCAGGGAGGGGCTGTGGACATGGCCTACCTAGACTTTAGCAAGGCATTTGACACAGTCCCACACAAAAGATTAATAGTCAAATTAACCAGCCTGGGAGTGGGTCCCAGGGTGGTAGCCTAGGTAAAACATTGGCTGGACAACAGGACACAGAAGGTAATTGTAAATGGAGTCCACTCTGAAGAAAGTGGGGTTACTAGTGGGGTACACATGAGTTCAGTACTGGGTCCAGTCCTTTTAATGTCTTCATAAGTGACATTGCAGAGGACTGGAAGGAAAAGTATGCCTCTTTGCAGATGATACAAAGGAGGCGTGGAAAGGATGAGAAGGGACTTGGCAAGGTTGGAGGAATGGTCAGAAGTATGGCAGTTTGATTCAATGCAAAGAAGTGCAAATAATGCACCTGGGAAACAAGAACCCAGGGAAGAATACACAATGGCGGGGAGGTAGTAACAACAACAAAAGAGAAAGGGACCTGGGGGTAATCATATCAGATGACCTTAAGGTTAGCAAGCAATGTGAGAAGGCAGTAGGAGGGCTGGGAGTATACTGGGATGCATAGGGAGAGAATCACCAGCAGAAAACAGGAGTTGTTATCCCTCTGTACAGACAGTTGGTGAGACCCTATCTGGAGTACTGCGTCCAGTTCTGGAGACCCCATCTCTGCAGGACATAGACAGGATAGAGCAGTCAGAGGAGGCACTAAAATGGTGCAGGGTCTGCAAGAGAAGCTGTACGGAGGAGAGACTAAAGGAGCTTAATATGTATACCCTTGAGGAAAGAAGGGAGAGGGGGGACATGATAGAAACTTTTAAGTACCTCAGTGGAATCAACAAAGTCCAAGAGGGTAGCATCTTTCAGAAAAAGAGACGTGCAAGAACAAGGGGACACAATTTAAAGATAGAGGGGGAGGTTCAGGGGCAATGTGAGGAAGTATTATTTCACAGAGAGGGTAGTGGATGCATGGAACAGCCTTCCTGAGGAGGTTGTGGAGTCTAAAACTGTGGGAGAATTCAAAAATGCATGGGACAGACATAAGGCAATTCTTGGGGGAGGAAGAAATAGGCTGTTGGTTAACTAGGATCTGCGGCCTATCCAGTAGGTAGGGAAATGGGCAAACTAGATGGAACAAGCGGTCCTTATCTGCCGTCAAAGTCTATGTTTCTATGTTTCTATGAGTGACCACAACACAGTCAGGTTTAGAATAAGGAACACTGCAGAGGTTCACCGGTCTAGGTTAAAGGTGCTGGATTTCAAGAGTTCAAACTTTGGGGAAAATGGGGAAAATAGTGGAGAGGGCTTTGCAAGGAGTGGAGGATTGACAGAGGTGGAGGCAATGTGGGGGAGGATAAAAGAAGCTATTGTAGGGGCCACTGACATCTGTGCCAAGGGAGCATGTAAAAATAAGACGAGGAGGAAAACTCTGTGGTATACTAGGGAAGTAGCAAAAAAAGTAAGGACAAAAAGGAAAGCCTTCAGGAAGTTCAAGAAAACACAGGCAAAAGTGGACTGGGTAAAATACCAGGCGAGTCAGAGAGAAGCCGGGGTAGAGGTAAGGAGGGCAAAGTAACAGAGGAGAGAATAGCTAGAGGGATCAAAAAGGGGGATAAGACTTTCTTTTGGTATGTAAATGAAAAGAGGAAGACTGGGTAGAGGATACTCCAGTTAAAAACAAACGAGGGGGAGATACTACAAGGGGACAGAGAGAAAGCGGACTTGCTAAACAACTATTTTTGCTCAGTGTTCAATAGAGAGGAAGAAGATGAAGGCAGCAGAGCAGGAAAAGAAATGGCAGGGAAGGGGGAAGTGGAGATGAGGCCGTTTCTCGTGGAGGAAATTTTGGGGGAACTAGGCTGCATGAAGGTGGACAAGGCAATGTGGCCGGAAGGGGTGCACCCAAGGGTGTTAAGGGAACTAAAGGAGATATTGGCAGTACCAGTGACTGCACTCCTCAATCAGTCCCTAGAGACTGAGATGGTGCCGGAAGACTGGAGGCAGGCAAATGTGGTCCCAATGCATAAGGGGGGAGGGAGGGAGGAAGTGGGAAATTACAGGCCCGTTAGCTTAACATTGGTGGTAGGCAAGCTCATGGAGAAACTAATAAAAGGCAGGACCACCAACTACCTGGAGGAAAGCAGCATGATAAATCCAAGGCAACATGGTTTTACCACGGGCAGATCCTGTCAAACAAATTTGATAGAGTTTTTTGACGGGGTCACCAAGGAACTGGATCAGTGGAGGGCGGTAGATGTGGCTTATTTGGATTCCAGGAAGGCGTTTGACTCTGTGCCCCACGGGAGGCTGCTGTGTAAAATGGCAGGACTGGGGCTGGGGCAGAAGGTAGTTAAATAGGTGGGAAACCGGCTGGGGGTCAGGAGCAGAAGATCATAATAAATGGGGTGGCATCTGGAGAGGGCAAGGTCACAAGTGGGGTCCCTCAGGGATCAGTGCTGGGGCCCCTACTATTCAATATATTTGTAGGGGACATTGTAGAGGGCCTTGAGGGAGGTGTGAGTATGTTTGCAGATGATATCAAAATCTACAATAGAGTGGATACGCAGGAAGGGATAAAACAAATGCAGAGAGATTTGGGGAGGCTTGAGGCATGGTCAAAGAGGTGGCAGCTTGCATTCAATACAGAAAAATGTAAAATCATGCATCTTGGGTACAGAAATTGGAGGGCAGGGTACTGTATGGGGTGCAGAGATCTGGGGGTGACGGAACAAAAAAGGGGACCTAGGCATCACTATATCGGGGGACCCGAAGGTGGAAAGGCAGTGTGGGAGGGCAGTGGCTAGGGGGAGTGGAATGCTGGGATGCATTGGAAGGGGGATCACTAGTAGAAATAGGGAGGTCATAATACCCTTGTACACCCATCTAGTTAGACTACATTTGGAGTACAGAGTGCAGTTCTGGAGGCCGTACCTGAGGAAGGATGTGGGGAGGCTAGAGCGGGTTCAGAGGAGAGCGACAAAGATGGTAAAAGCTTTAAGCCACCTATCCTATGAAGAAAGGTTGAAAGATCTGAACACGTACTCCCTGGAACAGAGAAGGGAGAGGGGGCACATGATCGAGACCTTCAAGTACCTTAAGGGTATATACACGGTGCCAGTGGGGAGCATCTTCCAGATGGAGGGAAATCGGAAGACGAGGGGCATGGCTTGCAGATGGTGATGAGAAGTTCAGGGGTAACCTTAGGAAATACTATTTCACAGAGAAAGTGGTGGAAAAGGGGAACAGACTCCCAGAGGCGGTCGTTGGGGAAAAAACAGTGGAGGGATTCAAAAGGGCATGGGACAACCACAGGGCAGTGTTGGGGGGGGAGGGCACAGGTCCAAGCAGATAGCTGGACAAATGGGCAGACTTGGTGGGCCTCGTTTTGGTCCCTTTCTGCCATCACACTTCTATGAATCTATGAATCTAAGATATTTTTTTCTGTTTGGTTTCGGTGTATCTCTGCAAACCACACAGACAGACACCTCAAACACAGTGCAAGGCATAATGGGTATGCAAGTCTTGGGGCTGGTTGCTCAACCAAATGCGTTATTCCTTGTCTATGGCAGCACAGTTTTCATCCTTGAACTTCCTACTGGCATTTACTTTTCTAACTCTGAGCTGCTGGGGAATCACCAGTAGTAAGTTACATGCACCCTGTTTCGCACTGTGGACTGGTAAAAGTAATGTTTGTGGCACTCCTGAATCTAACTTCTGCCAGGTAGTGTTCCAGGAGCACCAAGCAGGACATGGGTGCAGTGTGCCACCAAGATGGCACAGCCAGCGGTGCCATGTGGACCATTTTCTGGTGTTTTGACATCCTGTCTTCACCAACAGGGAGACTGGCTGATCAAACTATGATATGCTTTTGACGCGTTTGGTTGGAGTAACCAGCCACTGTCTGACTGTTGTATCACATAATGGTACCAGGCAGAAACGTTCCTGTCAGTAACATCCTATGTTTAGATAGTTTACGGTACAAATTCTTTTGCTGAGATTAGAAAGCTGATCTCCTGCTTTATGGGTTGTGACATTAAGCTTTACATCACAGGAGCTGCAGTTGGTATCAGTACAGCAAGGCAGTGCATTAGATGTGTGTCTAATTACCAAATAAATGATCAGTGGTTTGAATCCAAGTAAAAACACAATATGTTATATTTTCACCAAGAGACAAGGATTCACAAATCCTAACAGGGACATAAACATTTTTCTCAAAAAAAAAATTTATTTGGAATTTCACTTGAGTGGTGTGATCTGTGGTGGTATGGAGTTGGAACAATAAATTTATACTGTAAACAAACAATGGATTATGCAGGTGGAAAGAAATTCCTGGCAGGAGAATTTTGTGGGACCTTTGTGCAGAGATTGGGGGATGTAGAATTGCAGTGTAGTGCCACTGAGTCCTGGTGCCCTCCAAAATTGGGCAGCCAGGTGCTTTGGGGCTGGGGAGACAGGAAGGTGCCCCAGGGTGTAGGGAGGCCCCCTAGTTAGGTGCCCCTGGGTTCCAGTAGGTTCCCCACCCCTAAACATGAAGCCTCAGCTGGTCTCTGTTTAAAAAAAAAAAAAAAAAAAAATTAGTTTGTTTCCTGCTCGTTTTTCCCTGCCTGCAGTCCCATGCTAGACCCCCCCCCCCCAGTTACCTCACGCAAAGCTTCTCCTCGCTTGGGCCCAGTTGCGAGGGAGTGCAGGCAGGGATGGGCTTGTGAGGATTCCAAGATGGAATCATCAGCCCGTTTGAATGGCAACAGACGTTCAGCAGAAGTCTGTTGTGGGGGCAGTGAACAGCAGCACGTGTGAGGGGGAGCACTAGGCTGGCTGGGGCTAGGCGAATGGGAAGGGACTTACCTGCTGTCCTGGGGTTCCTCCCGATGTCCCGGCTGGTCCTCAGCTGATCACTCCCTCTCTGTCCATTGGCGGCTTTAGTTTGTCGGGGTTTCCCGGTTCTGTGGCAGCAGTAACACATTGTCGGAAGGGGCAGTAGGTCCAGGCCGTTCCTCCATTCCTCACTGGCCGCAGTGTGGTTCCGTGGAAGGGACAGTGGGTCCAGGCTGGCCCCTCCGTGACAGCACCAGCAGCAAGAGTTCCCATTGAGAGGGCTGGTGGCAGCAACGATAGGCCGACCCCTCCACTCAGCACCTAGCAGCCCAGCGGAGATCCGTCGGAAGGGGCAGCAGGTCCAAGCTGTCCCCTTCATCCAGCTGTCCAGCAGTAGGAGGTGTTCTGGGAGGGATGTGGTGGCAGCAGCAGTAGGCTGACCCCTCTGGCTCCAGTCCTCAGCCCAGGAGTCCCTGGAGGTATGTGGGAGGAAGTGGGTCCAGGCTGTCCCCCCCCATCCAGCAGCTATCCCTGGCACAGAAGTTCTCTGGGAGGGGCAGCGGCAGCTAAGGTAGGCCGTCCCTCCACCATCATGCAGCAGCTCAGCAGAGGAGGCCTGTGGGAAGAGGTGGGTCCAGGCCTCCCCAGCACCAGCAGCAGTCCCCGGCCCAGTAGAGAGGGCAGCAGGGTGAGTGGCGGCAGCACCGTGGTCAGATGCCGGCTGCCAGGAAAAAGAAAGAATTTTTGTATTTTTTTTTTTTTTTTAAATCTTCAGTGCTTCCAGGTGCCGGCAGTAGTCACTGTTGGGTCAAAGGGCAAGGCCCCGAATTTAGGACCACCCTCGAGGTGGGTCAAAGGGAAGGCTCTGGAGAGCCAGTGAAGTGTGGGGGTGGGCTAGGCCCCAAGCAAAGGACCACCCATGAGGCGGAGAAAAAGAAGACTCCCTTGAGCCAAATGACTTGGGGGGGGGGGGGTAAGGCCCCAGGAAAGACCGCCCATGGGGTGGAGCTACAGGAAAGCCCTATAGACAGTGGTAGAAGGGGGCTAGGATGGTGCAGCATGATTGACTGTCTGTATGGACAGTGGTCTTAAAAGGGCAATGACAGTCCCACCAGAATTAAAGAGGTAATGACAGGCCACGTCAGTCTAAAAGGGGCCAGGAACTGTAAAAATAAATGGTAACTGTTATCAATGCCTTCAAATGGAATTTTATGTGGCTTGTGCTAAATTTAAAGAGGCAGGGCAAGTGCAAGGCTCCGTTGAGCCAGGAATTGTAACCAAATAACTGTTTGCATGAATGTGGAGAATGCCAGCCAGTCAACAATGGTCACAAGGAAACAGTGCTACTGTGATTTGCCTTTATTTATTTGTTCTGAACTGTTTTATGTGTACATAGAGTGTCTTAGATGAGAACTGATTGCTAGAAATAAAGACACAGACACAAGATTTTTAAATAAAATGTTTATTGTGCCGCCACCCTCTAGCCTGCGTGTGATCCCAGGTGCCCCGACCCTGTTTTCCCTTACCAGCTGTCATGTCCCCGTTTGTCCTTTTGTCCCGGCAGTCCATGTAGGAGCTGGGCTGAGTGACCTTGTGTCCCGGCAGTAAACGTAGGGTCTGTGGCTGGGTTGAATTTGGTAGACTTTTTCCTGCAAGGGTGTCATTTCTGGTGGTCTTTAGAGACCTTTGTGCCACTGACCGACACCGCCTCGGAATAGTCCTGGCCTGTATTCTGTTGTATGTTTTCCCCACCCCAAGCAGCTGGTTCCCCGTCTTGCTTTTCCCATTTCCTCGGTAGACACACGGGGTGGCTGGCTTAGGGTATTAAAACATAGAAACATAGAATCTGATGGCAGATAAGGACTGCTTGGCCCACCTAGTCTGCCCATTTCCCCTACCTAACGGATAAGCTGCAGATCCTAGTTAACCAACAGTCTACTTTTTCCTACCCACCACTAGAATTGCCTTATGTCTGTCCCCATGCATTCTTGAATTCCCCCACTGTTTTTAACTCTACGACCTCCTCAGGAAGGCTGTTCCATGCATCTACAACCCTCTCTGTGAAGAAATACTTCCTCACATTACATCTGAGCCGTCCCCCCTCTATCTTCAAATTGTGCCCCCTTGTTCTTGCACATCTCTTTTTCTGAAAGATGCTACTCTCTTGGACTTTGTTGATTCCCCTGAGGTATCTGAAAGTTTCTATCATGTCCCTCCTCTCCCTCCTTTCCTCGAGGCTATACATCTTGAACTTCTTTAGTCTTTCTTCATATGTCTTGTGGTGCAGACCCTGCACCATTTTAGTTGCCCTCCTCTGGACAGCCTCCACCCAGATTATGTCTTTGTGGAAATGGGGTCTCCAGAACTGTACACAGTACTCCAGATGTGGTCTCACCAACTGTCTGTACAGAGGGCCAACAACTTCCTGTCTTCTACTGGTGATGCCTCTCCTTATGCATCCCGGTATCCCCTCAGCCCTCCTTACTGCCTTCTCACATTGCTGGCCCACCTTTAGGTCATCTGATATGACTACCACCAGGTCCCTTTCCATTTTTGTTGTTGTCAGTATCTCACCCCTCCACTGTGTACTCTTCCCCTGTATTTTTGTTTCCCAGCTGCATTACTTTGCACTTCTTTGCGTTGAATCTAAGCTGCCATACATTTCACCATTCCGCCAACCTTGCCAAGTCCCTTTTCATCCTTTCCACCCCACCTTGCATATCAACCCTGTTGCAGATCTTTGTGTCATCTGTAAAGAGACATACTTTTCCTTCCAGTCCTTCTGCAATGTCACTTGTAAAGACATTAAAAAGCACCGGCCCCAGTACTGAACCCTGCGGTATCCCACTAGTAACCCCCCTTTCTTCACTGTGGACTCCATTTACTATTACCCTCTGTGTCCTGTTGTTCAGCCAGTGTTTTACCCAGGCTACCACCCTGGGACCCACTCCCAGGCTGGCTAATTTGTTTATTAATCTTTTGTGCGGGACTGTGTCAAATGCCTTGCTAAAGTCTACGTGGGCCATGTCCACAACCCTTCCCTGGTCTACTACTTTGGTCACCCAGTCAAAGAAATCAATTAGATTTGTCTGTCATGGCCTTCCTGCTGTGAATCCATGCTGCATTGGGTCCTGTGTCCCTCTGGCCTCTAGGTACTCAACAGTTCTTTCCTTCAGAAGTGATTCCATCATTTTCCCTACCATTGAAGTCAAACTGACTGATTCACCACATAGGAGGTAAAGTTCTGAATTTAGTAAGGTTTTAGTTGTAGAGTTTTAGATTGTAGATATGTAGTGTAATGTTATTGTGTAGTCATGTTTAATAAACATTTACACTGTTCCTTGCATTCGAGCCAGCTTCACGCCTCTCCTTGTTTTCCCGTTAGTGGTATTTGAACTTGGGCCCCCTTCCCCAAAATTTCCCCTGACACCCACTGGTCGGGCATCACACACAAATCCTTCTCCATGTGGTTGGCGTAGTCAGATTACCTTGGGTTTTCCCATTCCAAGTTGTAGCTGGGGGGTGCACCTGTGCCCTGACCCGACTAGGCCATTTTGAGAGCAGTCGGCATCAGGAGCAAACCCTCGCCCATTTCAGTAGACTGAAACGGCTTTGCCAGGAAAAAAGTAATCGCCTATAGGCTTCTACATCCATTTCAGCTAAAGCCTTGAGCAATGGTCTGTACACATGTGGCTCTTCCTTTTGGAACTCCTTATTGTTTGCTGTTTGATCCAGAAGAAAGAGATACCTGAAGAATAATCTGCCGTGGGAAGTTCCGGCAGAGTGGCAGCATTGTTTAATGGCTAGAGTGCATGTTGCAGACTTGGGTACCACTTCCATTTATTTGACGTGTGACCATGAGTGTCTCACTTAACCTCTCAGTGCCTGACGCTTCTCTGTGTTAGAATGGATAAAAGGAGGACCCCACAGAAAATCAAATGGGGGAGGGGTACTGGATCTTCTTTCTCAAGAACCCTTCTCAACAGGAGCTGTTTCTGTTATGCAGCAAAACATTCATCATATATATTTTTAATATAGAGAACACCACATTGGCAACCATGTAGAAGATTGTGTTTCTGTCGACATCATAGTGACCTCAAGAGCAAAGCTCAGAAGGCCCTTGATGTCATCGGAACCTTGAGATGGAAGCACAGCAGAGTTGTGCATGGTTGCCTATATGTTTGTATAGTTTATGGTTTGAAATATAATAAATACTGATATTTTTTTATCCCAAGAGATTGTTGGTTTAATTTTTAAAACATTCCTAGGTGAGCTGTAAGTTTCTGTGTTTTTTTTTTTGTTTGTTTGTTTTTTTATTCATTGTTAATTTAGTAACGCCCACTAGATACAAGTGTTTGTTTTCGGGAGAAACCTGGGAGCACTGAGGAAGTTAAGTGATTTGTTCAAAGTCACACAGTATCCAAGTGGAGGTTGTGGGGAATCAAACCCAAGGCTGATGGATATACCATTCATTCATTCATAGCTAGTTACTCTGACTTCTAGGCCAGGGGTGGGCAATGTAAGATAACCAGTGGGCCACATGTGTGGCCCTCAAACACCCCCAAGGACCACAAGATCACCTTTACTACCTTTATCACAGTCACAAGCCAAAATTATACATTTGAAATAAAAACAAACTATGTATATTATAACATTAAGAATGTAATAAAGGAGTTGAACACTTTAGTACAAAATAAACAGCAAAAGCAGATGGATGAGGGGGCCGCAGGTTGATCCTTGGGGGGCCGTGTGTTGCCCACCACTGCTCTAGGCTATACTGCCAGCTCAAATTTTTAAATGATGCAGCCGGCCCAGTGGCGTGGAGGGCTGAAGCATCATGCCTTACATCCTGCCACGTCGGCGACCCATGTTCGTAGTGCGAGCGAGTCATCGGGGGTCAGCTGGGGTGGGAGAGGATCGAGCGTGCAGCGGACTGCTCTCCTCTCCTGGGGAGGGAGGGACATGGAGGCCGGTGCACCTCTGACACCTAGTGGTAGCTGGGTGTTGGAGCGCCTGGGTCCCGTATGTAGGGATTGGGGAGGAGTAGTCAGCTGGCATGCTCTGGGCGATAGCGCACACAGCTCAGCCATTGCCAGCACCAACATTGCTCCACCTCTGGGGGGCAGGAGGGAGAAAAACCAGGATGCAAAAATGTTCTGGGCATGGCCGGATGAATGCTGACCCCTGCAGGTGCCACTCCCGGGAATGACAGGCAGCACCCCCCCCCCCCGAACCGGATCCATGTTTGGCGGGTTGAGGGATCCCTGCCATCCTGCCATGGGGATAAGCCGTGAAGGAAGAAAGGAGGTGCTCTGCAAGCGGGGGATGGGGCTGGGGGGCTGGCGAGATGGAGGGCCACACAGGAACGGAGGATAAAAGAAAGTATGAAAAAAAAATGATGCAACTGAAGATTTTATGTACAGGGAAGGGGCTAGTTTCTGTATATGGGGAAATGAAAGTAAACTTACAGATAGCATGAGAATCCATTCATATCAAAAAAGCTTTTGTACCGCAGACGAGTATAGCAACATTCTGTGACCATTGAACTGTGGTACTGTACAACAGCTTTTTAGTCAGAGCTGTGCCCAGGACTTTAAGGGCCCCCAGCAAAACACTTTGTGAGGCCCTACCTCATCACCAAAAAAGTCAGTGTAAAATAACCATTCACACAGTACTTGACACAGGACTGGATGAATCGCTGGCAGGGATGGATGACATCAGGCTTTAGGCTTAGCACTTTAGCAGCAGGGACAAGAAACAAGCAAGAGGAAAAGATGAGAGTTGACCAGTTCAGCCCTCCACCCACTTTCGTGGACAAGCACAAATTTTTTTTTTTTTTTTTTTTTTACACAAGCCTCCCACTCAGCACAGACCTCGCCACCTTTCACGGACCTTCCCCAAACCTGCACAATTTTTTTTAACAAGTCCCCAACCCGGCATGGACCTTCCTACCCTCCACCACAAACACAGTTCTTTTCTTACACAAGCCCTCCACTAGGCATGGACCTTCCCACCCTCCATCAACCTTCCCAGACCTTCACAAATTTTTTTTTTGTATAAGCTCCCCCACCCAGCAGCGACCTTTGTACCATCTCGGCACAGACCTTACCATCCTCCACCAACCTTCCCAGGCCGTCACACTTTTTCTTAAACATGTCCCCCACCCAGCACAGACCTTCCTACCCTCCATCCAGCTTCACAGACCAGCACAATTATTTTAAAAGTCCTCCTCCCAGTACCGACCTTCCAACCCTCCACCCACCCTCCTGGACAAGCATAATTCTTTATACAACAACACAAGACCCCACTCGGTACCCTCCACCCACATTCCCAGAGTAACAAGCCCACCCCACCTCCCCTCAGAACAGATATTTCCACCCTCCACACACCTTCCAGCCTGGATGAACACACACACACACACAGACATACATATATACAGTATATATATATATATATATATATATATATATATATAATATATATATATATATATGTATTTTACACAAGCCCCCACCCCCATCTCGAACAAACTTTTCCACCTTACTCCCACCTTCCCAGACTTGCAAATTTTTTTATCAACCCCCACCACCCACCCACCCAGCATAGACTTTCTGCCTCCCAGCAACCATTCCAGGCCTGCACAGTTTTTTTTTTAAACAAGTCCCCTCCAGCACGGACTTTCCCATCCCACACCTACCTTCACATACCTACACATTTTTTTTTGTTTTTATATAGAAGCTCCACACTGTGCACGGACAGACTTTCCCACTGTCCATCTACCTTCTAAGACCTGCATAATTTTTTTTAACAAGTCCTCCACTTGCAGCGTGGACCTTTCCACCCTCCACCCACCTTCCTGGACACGCATATCTTTTTGGTTTTTTTTTGTTACAAAAGCCCATCATTCAGCAGTGACCTTCCCATACTCCACCCACCTTCCCAGATCTACATTATTTTTTAAACCGATTTAGGCCAGCATAGACCTTCCTTGGTCAGTACAAAATTTCCCCCATTCAGCAAATTTCCTCAAAATTAGAACATTCTTTTCATAACTATGGTGCCCTTTCACTTTGACCCTTCCTGTCTCTCTCTCTCTCTCTCTCTCTCTCTCTCTGTCTCCTCTCTTTCTCAGAAGGTTGGACTAGTATGTTTTTTTTTTTTTTTACCAGGGTGCCCACTCACCTTGCCCTACCTGGAAAGCCCCTCACCTTGAAACACAGAAACATGGAATTTGACGGCAGATAAGGACTGCTTGGCCCAACCAGTCTGCCCATTTCCCTACCTACTGGAAAAGGTGCAGATCCTAATTAAATAACAGCCTATTTCCTCCTACTCCCCACTAGAATTGCCTTATATCTGTCCCATGCATTCTTGAATTCCCCCACTGTTTTTGACACCACAGCCTCCTCAGGAAGGCCGTTCCACACGTCCACCACCCTCTCTGTGTAAAAATACATTCTCATGTTGCCCCTGAGTCGTCCCCCCCATCTTCAGATTGTGCCCCCCTTGTTCTTGCACATCTCTTTTTCTGAAATATGCTTGTAACCCCTTGGTGGCGCTATCCCAAGGGCTACTAACTCTGCCTGCGTGGCTAGCAGCAGGTTAAGGGGCCTGAGTTCTGAAATGGGTGCCTCCACCTGGAGGTCAGGGTTGACAGTGGTCAAACTAACCTGGGCACAACCCTCCGGGACACTGTAACCCCCCCCTTCCCTTCTAGTGGCCTGAGCAATATACGATAATCACTTTCTCAGTACCCCTTGTACACCATACCAGTACCCACACTGTTTGCACTTACCACCAGGGCTGGTTCCTCTGGCTCGACCCTGGGGACCCCCGTAAAACAAGGTTATACACAATAAATAGCAACAGAATAGTACTCTTGGCACAAACTGGAACCACAGGCAGGTTAAATGCAGCAAAAAAGTCAGATCTGATTTATTCAGGGGACTTGAACAAGGAAGAGGTGTAATCAGGTTAATTGGCTTAAAGGCTATATTAATCAAACAGTTATGCATGTGCTTTAAGTCCCCACACAGTCACATCTCTGGGTACCCAGATAGGGAGACAATGGGCTAGCCAGGAACGTTGCAGCTGGTTGGGGCCCTGTGATGGAAGAAAGCAACATGCACAACACACGCTATTTGTAATCCGGAGCCGGAGGGCTCAGTTCGTGAAAGAAAAAGCAACCAGACGGTCAGATGGCAACACTTTAGATTTAGCTGTTGTTGCAGGGAGCTGCCCTGATGTTTACTCATGATACCCAATACTGGACACAGGCAGGACAAAATCGAGACTGCAGGGTTGTTGAGCTGGAGTGCCTGGTGAAGCAGGGTCCACACGAATCACTGAGGTGTCGTTCCTGTTCAGGTGTTGAGCAGGGGGCTGATCCCCAGGCAGGTCTCTTGTCGATGGCTTTCTCTGTGCAGTGGGTAGTCTGGCTGGGCCAGTGTGGCAAGGCCCAGGCCCAATGGAGATGATTTTGGATTCAGTCCATGGGGCTGGATGCAGCTTCCAGCAAGCAGAACACAGTTCAAACCACAGTGGGAAACCAAATCGTGACCCACTAGCAGCACACAGCACACAGCACATAGACATGTAAGGAAATTCTAATGCAGCTTCCAGCAAGCAGAACACAATTCAAACCACAGTGGGGAACCAAATCACAACCCACTACAAGCACACAACACAATACCATGTAAAGAAATTCCGCTGTGCCAGGCAAAAGGCTCTCCGGTTGCAATTATAGAGTCTCTGCACAATCCGGGAGTTCAGAGGTGGCTGGAAGTCCAGACAGGTTGATCGCATTCAGCAAATCTTTGGTCCTCTTCAGGTAGCAGCCTGGTCACAATTCAGTGGCTTACTTCGCTCTCCAAGTTTGGATTCAGTCCGAAAAAGGCACAAGTTCTCTCTCAGGGACAGTAGGCAGGCATGCAGGCCAAAACTCGGGCCTTTCCAGAGTTCTTCCGCACGAATCATGCTGGGGCGGCTGCCTGAATCATTCAAGCTGTTATCTCTTCACTTCCCAACTCAGAACTGAAACTAGCTGCATGCAGCTTGGGAATTTCCTCAAGATCCAAAAGGTTTGGTTGGCTGATCTGTCAGTCACAATAAGGGCTCCCCCTCCAGGTTATTTTAGGTGCCAAAATGCAAAAACTACAATTCCTACAGGTTTTGACCCACCCAGCCCCTGTAGGCAGGCTCCATTTTAGAGTCCCAACAGTACTGATTGGCCCATTCTGACAGTCCCGGGCCAAGTTGGTGGAGATAAACAGAACAGTCCTTGCTGCAAAGAAGACAGGTTAGAACAAACTGCAATATTATTGCTACTCTAACAAATGATCAGCAAACAAGCAAATCTTCTAACAGACCTCCCTTTTAGATTAATTAAGATTGCAACCCAGGCAGCTCTTAAAGAGACAGTACACAGAGGCTATACAGGCACTCTCTGGCAATACATTTAATCTACTAAAACGCAGAGCACCAGCCTGGCAGTGAGCATTTAGGCAAGCTCAAGGAAGACTTTTCCGGAACCTCCATTTGTAGAGGGGTTACATGCTACCTACTTGGACTTTGTTGATTCCTTTGAGGTACTTGGAAGTTTTATCATGTCCCCCCTCTCCCACCTCGACCCTGCCCGGCTGGCTGCAAACCTCCTTGGACTGACTAGCTTTCCCAGACGGGGTACATGGTGTATAATAAAATGCAGTCACAAGAACTAAATCTGCAATAGGCTTTTATACTTCTGCCCCACTGTCCCCCTTTCTCCCTTCCCCTCACGTAATCAATGTAAAAATGCTGTTTCAGGTCAGTCTTGCAGAGCTTGCTTGAAGCTTGCCTAAGCTTGAGTCTGATGAAGTTGGCCCTAAGTCCAGTTAAGTGCCAGGCAGAACACAGTCAACAGGCAGCAGCAGCAAGTGGCAGCCACTCCAGGTGCAGGCTGTGCAGTGTCGCAGGTACTTGGGTATAAACATAACACTGGACACAGTAATAGGGTACAACGCACCTGCAGTGTGTTTTATTTTATACAAAAAAAAAATATAAATAAAACAGTTCAAACAGAGCAAGAAAACAAACAGTAGCTCAAGGCTGTTTCACTTTGCTTCAGGTATCTCAAAACAATTCATTAGCTTTCCTGCTGGTAGAGATAAACTCCTGTTCAGGTACAGGTCCTTCTGCTTACCTTCCTTCAAGTAAGTGAGACTGGCTATGCTGCTACTCTGACTCTTGGTGTTTGAGGAGGCCCTCCCACTTATGGGAAAGTCCCTCCCATAACATCCAATTAGTTCTACAATGGTCCCTAAATAGGGAAACTCCTCTGCTATTACATAATGAAGTTTTACTTATGGAAATCCCTTTCCTGATGTCTTGCTAACAGGTCAGCACCTATTTTCTATATAAGTAAACAGTGCAAACATTTATTTCATTTATACATGTGCTGTATTGTTATAGTATATGAACACTAGCCCTTTATATCTCCGGGTTCTAGGTATATATAATGGGGCTCCTTTAGAGACCTGCAGTGTTTATTTATTCTTTAATTTCTTTATTGTGTTTAGATTAGATTATCTTGCAACCCTCTCCTTATTCTAAGGGCTACTTCAACTGTGTAACATTTCCACATACATAGAGATGTTCCTGTCCCTTTAAATCATTTGTTTTCTATGTTGTGTCAGAGTGGCAGACTGCTAGACAATCATTATCTAACCGCTCTGCTTTGGGGCTCTGCATAGCTTTGGTGAGCCTCTTTTTAATTATTTTTATCCTGGGCTGTGGCTTTTATGTCCAGGGACAGCATATTCCCTTTTTATTTTCAAGCGCTCGCCTCTCTAGCAGCCTGGACTGGCTGCACATATGCCATGGACTCCTCCACGGCTAGCTGGCACAATTCTACAGCATATTTTATACAAAGCCATCAGCTGGGAGTCCTAATAATACAGGAGATATTCACATATCTGGAATGTGTAGTACCGTACGGGCTGCACGCCCATTGGCTCACGCTGTGGACCAATGGGCGTACAGCCCTACCGATGGTGTCGGGCGGCAGGCGGGTGGGGTGCTGCCACCCGCTGGCTGACCGGGGAGCGGGCGGTGGGGCTCAGTGGGCGGGTGGGGAGGGAGGTACCACTAGACCACCAGGGATATTGGACATATTTTTATTTTTTACAAATGCCCACAATCGGGCAGATAGCGGTCCACTGGACCACCAGAGATATTGGACATTTATTTTTCTTTTTTACAAATGCCTGTGATCAGGCAGATAGCGGTCCACTGGACCACCAGGGATATTGGACATTTATTTTTCTTTTTTACAAATGTCCGTGATTGGGCAGATAGCGGTCCACTGGACCACCAGGGATATTGGACATTTATTTTCCTTTTTTACAAATGCCTGCGATCGGCAGATAGTGGTCCACTGGACCACCAGGGATATTGGTATTATTAATATTTTTAATTACAAATGCCCGCGATCAGGGCAGTCAGCGGTCCACTGGACCACCAGGGATATTGGACGTAGTTCATATTTTAACAAATGCCAGCGATCGGGCTGTAGGAGCTTATTGCCGGCTGCAGGGGGCGTCGGTCCCTGACAGCTGCTGCCAGGCGCAAGTCGTCGGGGATCAGCGCACCTGCATGCAGATGGGGCCATAATGACATGCAAATGCCCCATTTGCGCCTTGCATACAATATGGCCCCATTTGCATGTCAAGTTTTGAATATCGCGGTTGTTGTGCATAGCACAATGGAACTTGCGCTAGCGCATCCCCATGCTCCACTCTGGCCACTTGCGCTGGCGCAGTACCACTGCGCCATGCACACTGCGGGTGGCCAGGGTGCGATATTCAACGCTGCTGAGCCATGGCGCAGCTCCGTTGAATATCGCCCAGTCCACACCCCTGCGCAGCTAAGTTGAGCTGCGCCCAAGCTTGCGCCACAGCCTGGCACAGTTTGAATATCTGGGCCAAAGTGTTTTCGGAGGGAAACTGGGGGAAAATTTGGACAGGGGTGTTTCATACTACAGCTTCTTCCTCTTGGAGATATTTTAGATGGAGGGTAGCAAGCAGACACTTTCGCACTCCAGTTGTTACCAAACATTTTGGTGCACACCCTTCTGATAAATGGTGGAGAGGATGCATGGAGGTGGGAACATATATTCAGTATCTTTTGGTCATGTTCCAAGGTGATTAAATTCTGGGAGGAAATAACAGAGGTGTGCAGTATATTAGAAACTCCAATTCCCAGAGAATTTCAGTACTGGATACTGGGACTTCCTTCACCAGAAATGCAGGCAAAAGCAAAAAGTTATTTATATAACACTACGGTGGCAGCAGCCCTTAAGGCTCTTACCCAGAAGTGGCTAACCCCCAGTCCACCTACTGTCCTCAGTAGGCTAGAAAATTGTTCACGAATCTTAGTTATGGAATGAATGACTGCCAAAATTAGGTTAAAAAAAGATAAATTTATACGCAGATGGTTACCTTTTTTCCACTACTTGGCAACCAGTCAAAACAAAACTTTACTGGAAATTTTAGCAGAACAAAATTTAATCAATCTTGGAGATACTCTCACCCTCTTTATTCTACCTGTATCCAGAAGTTTGAATATTTCTGCCAGATAAAGGTGATGGTATTTGGTAATGAATTCCTGGAAATGTGGTGTGTTATGATTTTATGTTGGGGGTGGGTGATATTGTGGTGATCGTAATTTTTTTTTTTCTAAGTACTATTTCTATCTCTGTGTATTTTACAGTATATTTCAAGTCATGTTTGTCAGCGTGTTAGACAATGTGTGTGAACATATGTAATGTGTAAACATAGTTGTATGTTCTAAATTGAAAACTTCAATAAAATATAATAAAAAAAAAATAAAGTGACTGACGGAAGGTCGTGGGACAGCAGAGCAGAGGGAGGCACTTCCAGTTTTCCACTATTTTAGACTTGCCCCAAACGAGTGGTGCAAGTGTAAGTGGGGCAGGTATGCACATGTCTACACGTGTTTGCTGTGTCCACTGGGTACACTGGAACAGTGGGTAAGCATACTTCATAGTTTTAAAATTGGTAGTTTACAAGCACGCATAGCCCTATTTTATGCAAAAGAATGAGAGGATCAAGAGAGAAAATGAATGTTTGCACCTCCTGTAAAATGTTTGCCCCAGGAGATGTTTATTTATTTTGTTTATTTAGTTTTTGTTGACCGGGTAAGTGCACTAGACAGATCCTGCCTATTTTCAGGCACGACCCGGGGAGGGGGGATACAGATGAATGCCAACTGACCTTGAACCAGATTAAGCTGTAATTGATAACTTTGTTTGTGACAAATGTTTATTAACACACTGCAAAGGAAATTAGTGTTGTTAAATGAGAGATTGTCTGTACAAAATAAAATAACACAGAAAGTTTTACTGATCAAGCAGCCCTTAACATAGAGTATCCCTGCATTACACAGTCACAGGAAGGGACTGCAGTGGAGGCGCGCACTGAATCTCATGTTGTGCTGGGAGAAAGGGTAGCTAACCAGACCTATGACAAAAGAAAAGGGCTACAAATGATGAATTAAATGAAGGGATGGTTGAGGACTAGAGTATTGTTCAAGGAGGCACAAAAATACATAAGAAGAGATCAGTTAAATCGCAACGTATAGAATTAAAAACATATGATTGCCTGATAACAGACCGGGACAGTAATGAGAAGTTTGATAACTCACATGGCACAGATATGGACAGAGAAATCATGGGGGCTAAAGTGCCGGATAAGGACATTATCATGACTGGGGGTGAACAGATAAATACAGAGAATAAACTCATAGTAGGAGTTCAGTAAGCACAAGCACCTGATAGCGAACAAAGGGGTAATTCTATGGAGACTACTGCAGGAAGTGGCAGCTTGGGGGACAGTAATCCAAATGAAAGGGACATAGTGGTAATGGTAGACTCCATAACAAAATACACAGACCCCATAATAACTAGAGGAAGAAAGGAATGTACTGTAGTAAGCTCATTATCAGGGACAAAGATCTGTGATATAAAGGGAACTTTGAATGGTCTTATGGAGCATACTGTCAAACCATTAATGTCGCACTTTGGGGTTAATGACCTCGGCCCAGAAAGCTTGGGGATATTCAGAGAGACTTCAAAGAGTTAGGCCCTATACTAAAGAAAAGGGGATGTGATTTAATTATATCTGGAATCCTGCCGGTCCCAAGAGCAGGGGCTGCAGAAAACAGGGAGATCAATGACCTAAATGAATGGCTGAAAAGATGGAGCCTCAGAGAAGGGTAAATGTATTTGAGTCATTGGGAACATTTTCAGGATAGGGGACTTTGCAGAGGAGGTGGTTTACATATTAATAAGTATGGTTCCAGAATTTTGGCACTTAGAATTAATAAGGCCATCTCGAGTTTTTTTAACTAGGCAAAGGGGGAAGTGGAGGAGGGGCAAATTCTAAAAAGCAAGTAACACCACCACACAAGGGAATTAGTTATAAGTTGGACAGTGCATGTTGGAGGTGCGTCCCGCTCAATGCCAGGAGTCTGGTTAACAAGCTTGATGAATTAGAACATATTTTGGTTTTGAAATCAATCCATCTCTGTGTTGTAACAGAAACATGGTTTGAGTATGATGATGATTGGAACAAGGGTATCCAAGGCTATACTACATATAGTATTGTTCGGCAAACTAGGAAGGGAGGTGGAGTGGCAGTGTTCATGTTTATTTTATTTTTTTTAACTCTGTTTCTTCACCCGGAAACAATCTCCGGCATCCTCTAACCTCCAGTGTCTACCTCCCACCTGAGACCCTTCTCCTTTTCCCTCGCTCCATCCCAACACATCCCCCATATCTGACCCCTTGGGGAGGGGCTGCCCTATCCACCCAGGGTGCTCTATCTATAGTATAGTGTCCTGGGGTGAGTGAACGGGGACCTGGAGAGGAGAGTACCTGGTATTGGGAGTGTGGTCCAGGGCAGAGGTGCCTTCGCCTATCCCCGAGGGAGGAGATTTTTCAGTTGGTCCCCTCCCCCGAACATGGGATGTGCAGTGTCATCCAGCCTGCTATGTGGGCACTCCTGCACTTGTCCGAAAGACGGCTGCCCAGCGTTCCCCCTTCCAATGTGGTCTCTGCATCTGTAGTGCACCCAGTCTCCACCGGGTGTTGCTAACTGCACGAGACATCCACCTCCCCCTAGGAGAGGAGAGCAGTCCTATGGACGCATCATCCTCTCCTTCCCAACTGGCTCCCGATGTCCCAAGCTCGTTCCCGAACCCGGGTTGCTGGCGTGGCACGAAGTGTGGTGTCGAGTGCCTCAACCTTCAGTGCCACCATGCCGGCGTGTTCATATCCGACACCAGAGCTGCAGAACAATTAAATATTGATACAAATGATAGCGAACAGATATGGATTAAGCTTCACCCAGTTAATAAGGCGAAGATCATACTTTGTGCCATATATAGGCCTTCATCACAAACAGGAGATATCCAACTGTGTAATCAGATAGGTAGCCTCGACCCTGCAGACAGAGCCTCTTATTAGGTGACTTTAATCTACCAGCAATAAGCTGGCATGGTCATAAGGGTAAAACAGCTATGGATGGGGAATTTCTTGCATCATTTGACTCTGCAGGACTAGAACAATATGTTTCACAACCTACCAGGGGAACACACATCCTTGACCTGGTTTTAAGTAACATAGGGATGATGTGCAGGACTGCATGGTAGCTGTTCCCTTGGGAAGCAGTGACCATGCAGTGGTAGAATTTAAAATACTGGAGTCTTGTGGGCCACTGCATGGAGTCACTATATTCCAGAATGTATTTATTAGTTTTTGTTGACTGGGTAAGTGCACTAAACAAATCCTGCCTATTTTCAGGCATGACCGGGAAGGGGATACAGATGAATGCCAGCCAACCTTGAACCAGATTAAGCTGTAGGTGGTATTTTTAGTGAATGAGAGAAATTTGGCCAGGACACCGGGGAAATTCCCCTACTGCTTGGCCAGTAGGGGGACTTGCTGTTGACTGACCGCAGGTTCAGTTGGTAGCCTGCACTGAAGGTGGATGGATGTCGAGGAGCTACTGGAGCAGCCGAGGGCTGCAAGTGTGCCAGTGACTATGTCGGAACAAACAGAGAGTATAATGGAGCATATTGAAACTGAAGATGTGGAGCTATTCGTTTCTACGGAAGATTTATCAGATTTAACAACGGTTTGCCGTGGCTCGGATGCGGTGAAGATATTACCTGAGGTGAGAAATCTACAAAAGAAATTAGAAGCTTTACGTCACGAACAATGGACTTTAGCGGAGCAACTGAAGGCTTTACACAACAGGGGATCTGTGCAACTTACCAGGTTGGAAGGTGAATTGAAGATTGTACGTGAAGTAAACCTCCCTGATCAAATACAGTCCACATTGGTTTGCTGTGCCTATGGTGCCGCTGATAATGAAAGTGTTTTTCGGAGTAAAGAGCAAGAAGTGGCTGGCAGTTCTTCGGGAGTGACTTCCCAGTGACATGAGCCGACAGAGAGGACAGAGAACAGGAAAAGCATACTGCCCGATTTACGGTTGCACACCGATGTCTTGGAGGAAGGGGAAGTGCTGCAGGGGAATGGTATTCGTGCTGTACAGAGGAGTCCTTTGTGGAAATCGTCAGGATTTAATTTTCATGCTACTACAGGGGCTACAAGTGAGAGTACTGATCCTGTGAAACACTGTGTTTTCCAAATGGAGCCTGGGACACAGTCTGGTGTATCAGAGTTTTCATTTTCCAAACGGCAACTGGATAAGGTAGGAGAAGAGGGGAAGGAGAAAAGAATGGCATTGACTTTTGCTAAACGACATTTAGTGCTGCCTGCTGCTGGGATAGGTGGAAATCTATCCGAAAGTAAGCAGGGTGGGGGAGAGGCAGTTCCAAACAACACTGGTACTGAGACTCTCAATGCTGATAACTGGTCCCCACAGAGAGCTTTCAGTGAAGCTGGTTGGACATTGGACTGTGGGTCTTGGAAGCCCACTCCTGATTGGGACCCGAAATTAAACTTCTCCCAGAATGAACCAGCATGGAGACCCAAGCTGCAAGACACTGTTGGTTTAAATGGGGTTGTGGAGTTGGTAGGTGGGAATGAGGAATCTACTCCTGTGGTGGTTTCAACTCCTGGAAGGCAGGAAATAACCGCACCTGTGGCCCAGGCACAAGTGGAGGCACAGGACCAGAGGGAGGCAAGGGGGGAGAAACCCTTAATGTCAGAATTATTTTCAAAAATTAAAAAGGACGCTGCACCTCGCAGAAATGTGGTGTGTCTTCATTACAAAGGAGGTTTGGAGGTTCGACCTGATAGACAATATGTGGGTAAATGTTTGTTGAAAGATTCTTTGCACTTCTCTCCTAGGGAAGTGTTTGCATTTATTAATATTTCTGGGGAAGACAACTTTGACGTTAGTTTTCGTTCCGCTTATGCTCTTGACCTTTTCTGGGAAAGATATACTCAGGTTAAGTTGTCCCCCCTCTGGACACCCTTTTTTGTGATACCTTTAATTAAACCTTTAATAAAGTATGTCACTGTTATGTTTAGAAACGAAGGGGTTCATATAGATGATATCACTTACTGGCTAGGCCAAAAATGTGAGATTTTGAGTTCCCCTGGAGCAATTCTGGATACGGAACAATTTTGGACAGGGGGCTGGTGTTTTAAAGTAAAACTACGACAGACAGACGTAGGAATTGAGCACATCCCAAATTCCTTTCTGTTAGGGAGGGATAGGGGGTGTGTTTTTACGCGGGTCAGCCTCGGGCTTGTTATAAATGTGGTGCTAGTACTCATTTATCAAGTTCCTGTGACAAACCGAGATGCGATAACTGTGGAGAAGTATTACATATTGCTTTTCAGTGTGCTAACTTCACAAAGTGTGATCTTTGTGACGAGACAGGACATGTGTTTGCAGATTGTACATGGGCAGCCAAAAATAAAGGCTGTTGTGGTAGCCCAGACCTATTAATATAAAAAGCCCAGGATTTGTTAATGGGGCAGGTCCCGTTGGTCCCACACAGCCTGTAGAAGAAATACCTTCCGTTATTGCGGTGAGTGAGGATGGTGCAGAGGTGGAAGAGGTAATGAGTCCTGACCAGGATCCTTTGGAACCGGTTACAGGGGAAGCTTTGACTGTAGAAGGAAGGTAGCAACAGGAGCCCTTTCGGGCACCAGTGGTATCAGCAGTTAGACGATCTTCCAGAAATATTAAAAGTCTCCCACAGCAGCCTGCTGTGGATGTGGAAACAAGTAACTCCTTTGCCTTGTTATCCAGTCAGTGGGGGGAATCGGATATGGATTGCCCGGAGGATGATTCCCAGCAGACTATGGACAGTCCGCCTTCCCCACTACGAATTCAGGAGGATTATAAAGGGAAAAAGAAGAAACGGTGGAAGAAAGATTGGTGATGGGCTGACTTTGACTGGGCATGATGCAATTTCGGTTAGGTTGGGTGAATGTTCATAGTATACTGAATTATAAGAGACGGCAGATAGTTTATGACTTTGTTCATTCTACTCTGATTGATGTCTGTTTAATTCAAGAAACATGGATGTATACTATGGAACAAGCCAGGTGTTTTCAACGAGAATGGTGCTGGGCCCTTCTTATTGGTCCTTTGGCCAGCAGTCGGCGGGTGGAATAGGGTTTCTATTCCATTCTTATGACTTCTCTTTAATTAAGTTGATGGATCTGATACCAGGACGGTTAATGATTTTAGATGGTCTGTGGAAATCAATATTGTGTCGGTTTATTAATGTTTATGGTTCTCAGCTCAAGGCAGAAAGGGTGACGCTCTGTAATATGTTACATCCTTATTTCCTGACCTCTCTTGAGGTGTTTTTGTGTGGGGATTTTAACTGTGCCTTGACAGATGTTGGGGATCCGAAGGGGGGTGTGGGTAAGAAAATTTACTGTGATACTAGGGCTTTACACAAAATGGTACAATCGTCGGGTTTAATTAATGGGAGTAGTAAACAAAGTTCAGGGCCTAAATTTACTTATAAAAGGAATCGGTTTACTTCCACAATAGATTATATTTTTTATCTAACAAAATTCCCTTTACATTTGAAACATGTCCTGTGTCCTTTTCTGACCATCTATTGTTACTTTGTACCGTTTCTCCTCATGCCAGACTGAAAGGTAGGAGGGCGAGATGGAAGTTGAATCCTCTATTGTTGAACTCAAAAGGGGTACTGGATAAAATTCAATCATTACTGATGGCAAGGCTTTCAGTAGCATTTTTATATAACTCTATGGGTGAGTGGTGGAAAGATTCTAAGGATGACCTTTGTCGCCTGTTAAAACAACAAGGGAAGGCTAAGGCAAATAATGATTTTCTCCAATATTTAAAATTAAGACAGCAATTGTATTATTTATTTTCGGTAGCCAGTACTTCCACTTTAGATTACAGTTCACAGATTAGGACACTGAAAGATCAGCTTTTGGAGGTTCAGTATAATAGGGCTCGAGCCCTTAAAGAGCTAGTGTACTGCCTGGAAACTGCCTGCAATAAATTGTAACTTTCAGATGTAGTCAGCTATCACTTCTTATATCTCAAGTATTTATTCTTTTCTGTTTGCTAATTAGAAGATTTTCCACCTGGCAGTACTGGGGTGATGTGTGGAGTAGCACTCTGTCTAGAGGGGGGAAAAAAGTCAGTTCTGTTCCTCCCACTACATCAACACAGACCACACTAACTATGACATCACTAGCAACCAATGAGAACCATTTCTCACTGCTAGGTTTCACTTTCACATGAAGCAGCAGGGACTGGCTCTCCCTGGTTACTAGTGATGCCACAATTTTCTGCATTTTGATTGGTAGCTTGTGAAAGTCACTGCTCAGGCTACAAGAATTGTGGTGCCTCAAGGTGTTTGGCCTCATTTCTGACAATGTAGTGGGAGGGACAGAACTGACTTTTTTTTTTCCTATAGAGTGCTGCTCCACACATCACCCCAGTACTGCCAGGTGGAAAATCTTCTAATTAGCAAATAGAAAATACAAAAATACCTCAGATACTGGAAGTGATAGCTGACTGCATCTGAAAATTGCTATTAATTTCAAGCAGTACACTAGCTCTTTAATGCTCTTCTGCGATATGGGGTCAAGAAACATCCGGGGAGTGATCCATATGACGTCTTTAAAATTTATACACAATCTACACATTTGGATGCCCGCTGAAATGAGGTAGGAAATTTGGTACAGGATCAGAAGTCACTTCAGAAAATAATTAAACAATTTTTTTTGGCATATAAGTCAGTGATGCCCCGGGATGACCAGAACATTTTGGACTTTCTGACTCAGATTGAGGTACCACACCATGTATTTGATACATCAGTGTTGATTCAGCCTATCACTACACAGGAAATAATCACTGCCATTAAGAATCAAAAAAAGGGAACTTCTGGGATTGATGGTTTGACATCGGATTTATATAAGGCCTTTCCAGTGGAATTTGCCAAATGTTTGGTGTTAGTGTTTAACACTTTTATGGGAAAATCAGATTTTCCAAGTTGGTTTGCCGAAGGGCTGATGATTTTTTTATATAAATTGGGCAACAAATTTGAATTGAATAACTGGAGACTGATTACTCTATTGAATTCAGATTATAAACTCTTTATGAGCATTCTGAATACCAGATTGAAACAATTAGCGGTCACAGTGCTTTCCCCATTTCAGTTTTGTGGAGTGCCAGGAAAAAAAATACATCAGGCTCATATGGTCTTGAGAGACATTGTGGAGTTCGCCGGTGTTCAAAGGATTTCAGGATGCATTGTCTCTGTAGATCAGAAGAAGGCCTTTGATAGAGTTTACCACCCTTTTTTATTTGCGACCTTACGACAGTATGGGATTCCGGAAGTTTTCTTACGCATCATACAATCAATTTATAATTCGGCTATTATCCACCCAGTGATACAACTGGAGATAGGGGGAGGGTTTCATGTTCTGACAGGGGTACGTCAGGGTTGCCCACTGAGTCCCCTGTTATATGCTTTTACAATTGACACTCTAATTAGATCATTAACACAAATCCCTCGTTGGGTAGGGATAGGTTGGGCTTCCGGTGTGGATAGGTGGTATGTACAAGCTTATGCGGATGATTTATGTGTTTTTTTCTCTGATAGTTCACAAGCAGGTGTTTTTTTAGACTTTATGGATGATTTTGCTTTGTTAGCAAATTCTACTGTAAACAGGAATAAGAGTAAAGGTTTGTTTATCGGTATGGATGGTATACCTGAACTCGTAGTATAAGGTATTCGTATTTCTTGTGACCCGATTAAAATTTTAGGATTATTATATGGGCCAAAAAATGTGCCAGACCTTAATTGGGTATCAGCATTGACTTCCATAGAAAGGAAAATCAATATTTGGAAACAATGGAAATTGGATAAAATTAAACGGGTTTCAGTTATTAAAAAATTTATTATTCCAAAGTTGTTATATACAGCACTGATTTTTCCTTTGCCACTACACTTGGAAACCCGAATATATAGTTTATTTTTCCAGATGTTATGGGGTAGTAGGCTCAATCCGATTAAACAACATTTTACATACCCGGAAAAACAGAAAGGAGGTTTAGGGATGATAGATCCGGTCATTTTTTTTTCCACCTTATTTATTTCAACAACTGTTTAGTTGGGTTGGGGGGTACTCACGGAAAGATTTGGGATGTTACACCGACAGGTGATGGGGAGGTATTATGCTCTTTGGGTTGAAAGACCCCCGAAACCGATTCCTAAGTTGTTACTACCGACATATTTTGTACCGATTGCAAAAAAAATATTTAAATGGGGGTTGGATGCGCAGGTGGTTAAAGTTAGTACAGGTTCACAGTTGTATAATTCAGTAATGCTTCAATTATATCCTAGTGAGCCAGTGTTTAAGAACTGCCCTGTGAGGTATGTGGATATAGTTTTAAGTAAATTAAATAACCCAAGGTAACCTACTTATATGTGGGAAACTCTATGGCTTATGGTGTATGGCCGAATTGGGGTACGAGGGAACGCCAAACATAAACCAATACAGGAACAAAATTGTCCATTTTTGGAGTGTGTGGCACAAGAAGAAACGGTTGATCATTTTCTTTTCACTTGTTCCTATGCTATGTCTCTGTGGAAATTCCTGGCAGTGCAATGGAATATGAAATGGCTAGAATATATGGACTATGATACATTAGTGTTGGGTCATTCTCCACAGTTTCGGTTATTATATCATACTGACACTTTACGTATTTTCTGTAGTATGTTGATATATTACTTGTGGCAAGCTAGGTGCCAATGGGTACTATATCAAAAATTGATGCCCCAAGACACTGTCCAGAGATTGATCCACGGGGCGATGAACAGGATTTATATTCATGACACAGCATTCTTCTCCCCACGGAAGGTGAGGGAGTGGTGGAAAGGGTTTTTGAAATTTATTAAATATAAATGAGAAATTCAGTAGTTGGCTTCTGTTCACACATGGATAGAGGGGTATACAGAAGGAAAAAGACTGGGACACAAAAGGAAACAAAAACTGATTCTTGTCTAACCTTTGAATTTTCTTTCTTCTTTATTATTTAGGATACTTCATCACGGTTTGTTTTTTTGTTTGATTTATATATTATTGCTGAGTTCATCACAATGTTTTTTTGGTATTCTAGCTCATTATACTGGAAAAACTCTTAATAGAAGGAAGGAAATCATTGTTATTTATGCAGTGAGTTATGATAGGTTTAATACTTTCTTAGGAGGTTCTTTAGTGACTGTATGACAATGATACTTGTTTGAATTCTTATTTGGTTTATATTTGTTAGTGTGGGTTAACACTATTGGTATTTATCTGCATTTTTTCTGGCTGTGTATAATGATCTGTGGAGTGATGTCAACACGATATGTAATTATTGATTTTTGATGTTATTCTAATAAAATATTCCCCTACTCTTTTCGATAAGTGCCATGGGATCTTTAACATCCATCTAAGGTTACCAACTACTCGGTTTTTGACCGAATGATTCGGTTTTCTAGGTCCAGATCCGGTCCTCCTGTTTTCATCATTGCAAATTTGGTTTTTATGGTGGGTCAAGCAGCATCTGTTAGATTCCCCACTAACTGTTTCATTTTATTCTCATCTGACTGTAAGCAAGTGTCTGACATTTTAGTGTGCTTGCTTACTTGCAGTGCTGCTAATCAGGAAGTGCCTTCAAGAGCAGGACACTTAAAGAGCCAAATGTGTCCCTAGCTGCTCAGTTGTCACCTCTAACTACACCAACAAATTGGAAGATTATTCACGGAAGGGTAAACAATACCACCTTAATTAACACCTTCATTTTCTGAAACCAGACAGGCACCACATTAGAGTAGCTTCCTGTCCCAGTATGGCCTGTACAATGTGTTTCAGAAACTTTACCTGCTAATCAGTTTTATTCAGAGGTAGTATTTTCAGTCATTTGAATGCTCACATGCTTGTAAAACAGATTCTGTTAAATCCTTCACCATTTACTTGCATGGTCAGATTACAAACAAATTCTGATGTCATGCAGACCTTTGTTTGTATACCAGTCAGTCTGAGATGTGTAAAGTAGGGCTATTAAGACCATTAGCAGCAAATCAAACTAATCTTTTCCAGGCTGCATTGTGAGTATGGTCTTTGACTGCTGTGATAAGGAATACTTTTATACCTTTAAATGTTCACCATTTTTTCTTTTAGGGTCTGTCCTATATTTTAATATTTGTTATACATCGAACAGTATGGGTCACAATAAATACAGCAATAGAGTCAAGCCATACAAAGACAAAAGTACTGGACTTTAGGAGGGCTGACTTTGCCAAAATGGGTGAGTGCCTAAGGAATGCACTAGCAAATGGGCAGGAAGGAGGGGTGGAAGAACAATGGGGAATAATAAAAACTGCCATCACAGAGGTAACGAGCCTTTGTGTGAAGCAAATAAACAAAACAAGATGATGTAAGAAACCACTATGGTTCTCAAAGGAAGTGGCAGTGAAGGTTCAAGAGAAAAAGAAAGCATTCAGGAAGTACAAGGAATCACAGAAGGAGCAGGACAGAGAACTGTATCAGTTAAAGCAAAGGAGGCTGGGAAGGCAGTCAGAACAGCAAAGGCCCAAACCGAGGAAAAGATAGCCAACTCAGTTAAGAGGATAAAACCTTTCATATGTACATCAGGGAGCAAGGAAGACCAAAGGAGGGATAGTGAGGCTTAATAAAGGGAGGGAGGGTGGGCAGAGGAGACTGTGAAAGGCAGAGATACTAAACAAATATTTTGCTCAGTATTTACAAATGAAGAGAAGTACATAAAACAAACAGTAGTAACACTCTGGATACAGAAGTTGATACCAGCCTATTTACAGAAGAAAGGGTTCTGAAAGAACTCTTAAAACTGAAAGGTGGACAAAGCAATGAGGCCTGATGGGATTCATCCCAGAATTCTAAAACAGCTAAGGGTAGAACTAGTGACACCACTGCCTACCCTTTTTAACAAATCATGGGAGGATGGGGTGGTACCCGAGGCCTGGAGGAGGCAGATGTGATTCCCTTCACAAAGTGGGAGCAAGGCAGAAGCAGGAAACTACAGACCTGTTAGTTTAACCTCAGTGATAGGGAAAATGATGGAATCACTTCGAAGGAAAGAATTGTCGAGTATCTAGAGGCCAGAGGGCACAGGACCCTAGGCAGCATGGATTCACAAGGAAGGTCATGCCAGACAAATCTGATAGATTTCTTTGACTGGGTGACCAAAGTAGTAGATCAGGAAGGGGCTGTGGACATGGCCTACCTAGACTTTAGCAAGGCATTTGACACAGTCCCACACAAAAGATTAAGTTAGCCAGCCTGGGAGTGGGTCCCAAGATGGCAGCCTGGGTAAAGAATTGGCTGGAGAATAGGACACAGAGAGTAATAGTAAATGGAGTCCACTCAGAAGAAAGGAGGGTTACTAGTGGGGTACCGCAGGGTTCAGTATTAGGACCGGTCCTCTTCAATGTCTTTATAAGCGACATTGCGGAAGGACTGGAAGGAAAAGTATGTCTCTTTGCAGATGACACTAAGATCTGCAACAGAGTTGATGCACAGGGTGGGGTGGAAAGGATGAGAAGGGACTTGGCAAGGTTAAAGGAAAGGTCAAATGTATGGCAGCTTAGATTCAATGCTAAGAAGTGCAAGGTAATGCACCTGGGAAACAAAAACCCAGGGGAAGAGTACACAATGGGGGGTGAGATACTAACAACAACAAAATGGAAAGGGACCTGGGGTAGTCATATCAGATGACCTAAAGGTGGGCAAGCAATGTGAGAGGGCAGCAAGGAGGGCTGGGGGTTACTGGGATGCATAGGGAGAGCATCACCAGTGAAAACAACAAGTTATTATCCTCTGTACAGACAGCTGGTGAGACCCCATCTGAGTACTGTGTGCAGTTCTGGAGACCCAATCTCCGCAAAGACATAGACAGGATGGAAGCTGTCCGGAGGAGAACTAAAATGGTGCAGGGTCTGCACCGAAGACATATGAAGACAGACTTAAGGAGCTTAATATGTACAGCCTGAGGAAAGGAGGGGACATGATAGAAACTTTCAAGTACCTCAAGGAATCAACAAAGTCCAAGAGGGTAGCATCTTTCAAAAAGAGGTGTGCAAGAACAAGAGGGCACAATTTGAAGATAGAGGGGCTCAGAGGTAATTTAAGGAAGTATTTTTCACAGAGGGGTTGTGGATGCATGGAGCGGCCTTCCGGAGGAGGTTGTGGAGTCAAAATCAGTGGTGGAATTCAAGCATGCATGGGACAGTCATAAGGCAATTCTGGGGGGTGGGGGTAAGAAGAAGTAGGCTGCTGGTTAACTAGGATCTGCAGCTTATCCAGTAGGTAGGGAAATGGGCAGACTGGGTGGGCAAAGCGGTCCTTATCTGCCGTCAAATTCTTTGTTTCTATGTTTACCCCTTTTGTTGTTAAATTAATAATCTAATATTTTATTTCATTTCTAGCAATACTATGCCTCTCTCTCCTCAGTAGTTATTGTTGTCAATTTTCATACTACTTGGATATTCCAGGAAGACCAATCCAGGCCTTTCAGATGAACAGCACGGAATAATTGGGCTAATGTCATGCTAAGCTACAGAAATGAGAAAAGGAAGAGAGAGAGCAGTAGCTGATGAGGTGACAGGAACATAATCTAGATTTGATGGCACTGCAAATTTAGGCAATTTATCAAACATTTTTCAAAACATTGTTATTTTTTTTTTTACCAGAAGAGTCACACTAAGCTAAAGCTTGTTTACACGTGCAACCTGAGAGCACAAGGGAATTAAGTGATTTGTGTAGGGTCACAACGTATGCAAGTTTGGGCTGTAGGATTCAAACCCTGGTCTCTAGAATTGCAGCTCAGAGCTTTAAACCACTGCGCAATACTGCCTCCACACTACATATCATATGTCATGCTATCTGCTATGTATGACTGATATGGAAAACAAAATAGGGTATTTAACAGCATAGAATAGTTCCTACCACCTTTAAAAACTTCTCTGACATTACAAATAACTTTAGAGTAGGAGCAATGGGAGGGACAGTAGCACATCTTAAAATGGCAGATGATTTTTGTAATTATATCTCGTCCACCATTACTGGTGTAGTTTATTTATTTATTGAAAGAGTTTTACCAGAAAAGGCCACCTGATCCAAACTAGCCAGTTATCAGAGGTGTCCTTGTAGTCACTCGATTTGTCAGCTAAGCTGTGTACACAGGATGGAAAGTCCCCTGAACCCCACTATCTAACCCCACCAAATGTTAGCACACAGTGAAATTTAAAATATTTAAATCTAAATCAAATAAACCAAAAATAATAATCATGATGTAATTTAAAGAAGTTGTACACAATGTTATATCAGCAGCAATTCTGAATAAATCAAGTGAATCAGAGTCTAAGCGACACCCTCATTAGTCATAAAAGGGGCGGGATTATGGGTGGAGTTTGGGGGAGTGGTTTAGTATTCGGTTTTCATCTCATCCAAAGGTGGCAACCCGGCATCTGTCTGAACTACCACCAATCCAGGCAGGTGGGACCTCGGTTTAAAGTCTCATCCAAAAGAACGGCACCTCAGAAGTGCAGCACCCCTCTCATGCTGCACTACAGTGTCAGTACTGGGATATCAGCCAAAGTGCCTGATGTGGGAACTGAACCCACAGCCCTCTGATCTCCCGACCTCAGAGGCGAGTGTACTAGCTACTCAGCCACCGACACTGTAAATTATGCAAGTGCTTCTTGTCTATTGTATCTATTGGCCCTGCCATGCTGAGACCTTATTCCTATACCTACTTTACACTTTGCTAAACCTCCCCCCTTAACTTCACCATTGCTATTGTCTCCCTCTTCTAGTGTTTCACTACTTTTGTTTATCAGTTGCATCTTACAGTGATAAAGTGTCTAGCCTTATCTGATATTGTTCGCCCCAAATCTGTATATATATCTGTAACCTTGTATCTCGCTACGAATTACCTGTTATAACACTGTATATACTCCACATAATTGGTTATCAAAGTGTTGTACTGTATAATGTGCCTTTGTATCTGTATTACCTTCAGGACCTCCTTGTGAATGATTTTGCTCAATGGAGTCTTCCTGCAATAAACTTGAAACTTGAAGTACAAACTTTGAACAAATGAGATTAGAAATATGCAACAGGGACTGGCAGGCTGAATTCCTGGGAAAGTCTGTAGAGGCCATGTGGAGCACACTTATCGATAAGATCAATAGTTTGGTCACTAAGTATGTTCCAGCAAAACAAAAATATAATAAATCTGGCAGAATCCCATCATGGATAACCCCTAGAATCAAGAATCTTATTAACAAAAAGAGGAGAGCTTATAACAAGGCTAAAAATATCATGGCAAATAATGCATGAGCTAAATATAAAAGTTTGTTACAGGAAACAAAACAAGCTATAAGAAAAGCAAAGAATGGACTATGAAATAGGCCTACCAGTCAAGGTTAAAGGCAATCAGAAATCCTTTTAAGTACATAAATAATAAGAAGGGATGTGCTGGCAAGGTTGGCCCATTGATTGACCAGCATGGGGAACTGGTCCCTGACGTTGCAACTGTAGCAGAATTACAAAACCAATAGTTTGCATCGGTTTACAATAAGAAATCACCCCAGACCAAATCCCATACAGGTAATATCAGTGCTGCTCCATTAATCTTGAAGGTTGAGGATATCAGAGACAGACTCAATATGCTAGAAGCCAACAAGGCCCAGGGCCCAGATGGGGTACACCCCAGGCTTATGAGAGAATTGGCCAGTGAACTATCAGAGCCTGTGACTCATATTTTCCAAAATCCTAAGACAAAAGGGTAGTGGTTGACTCCTGGAGAAATGCCAATATGACTCCGATCTACAAAAAGGGCAGCAGGAAAGAGGCCAGGAATTATCAACCAGTGAGTCTCATCTCGGTGTTGGGGAAGATCCCTGAGGGAGTAATAAAAGAATATATTGGAAAATATATAGTAGCAACAGGTAGGATCGACAACACACAACATGGATTCACGAAGGGACGCTACTGTCAAATAAAGCTAACAGAATTTTATGGTCAGGTTAGTCGAGCACTGGAGTTGGGTTAGTCTGTGGACGTAGTATTCTTAGACTTTACCAAAGCATTTGATAAAGTGCCTCATGATGAGTTATTAGATTCTTTAATGGATATGAACATCCTGAATGCAGTAACCAAATGGATTGCTTCTTGGCCAGCAAATAGGCAGCAGAAGATAATGATAAGAGGAATTAGCTTGAGCTGTATTGCTGTAACTAGTGGAGTTCCCCAAGGTTTAGTGTTGGGCCCCTGCCTGTTTAACATATATATTTCTTCCATGGGCTGTAATAATGGAATATGGGTGTCAAACGTCACTGACAAAACATGTATTGGCAATAGGGTTGACAGCCCCAGAGGTATAGTTGACTTACAACAAGCTCTGAATGGTTTAGGTAAATGGGAGAAGAATACAATTGCAATTTAGCTTTGAAAAGTGTACCATCATGCATTTGGGGAGGAGGAACATCAGTGGTAATTATACATTGTCGGGTATGCAGCTTAAGGTAGTGGTCAATGGGAAAGATTTAGGTTTTATTGTTTCTAAGGATTTAAACTTTAAGGATCATTGCAACCATGTCATTAACAGCTAACAGGTTATTAACTGGTATTATGAGGCAGATCGAAAGTAGAGAAAGGAAAGTGATTGTGCCACTGTACACCTCGCTGGTTAGGCCTCAACTGGAGTATTGTGCTCAATTCCGGGCATCAGGAACAAAACGAGAGATCAGAAATCTTGAAAGAGTACAGAGGAGGCCCACTAAAATGATAAAGGATCTCAAGGACCTAGGGCACAGTGATAGGATAAACAGCTTGAGAGTGTTCTCTCTGGAATATCAAAGATTGAGGGGGGATATGTGTCTTTTATTCAGAGCCATGACTGCCGATGATTTGTGGGACTGTATAGGTCTCAAAATGAATAACCAGCCCTATAGCATAAGTTCTCACCCCCTCCAATTAAAAGGTGAGATATGTCACACTAGAAAGAGGTCTAGTTGATATAATCAGAGGGTAATAGCATTTTGGAACTCAATGCCGATAGATGTGGTAGAAAGTATTAATATGATGGAATTCAAGTGCAGACCTGATGATTACTGCATTAGTAATACCATCATGGGCTATAGATAACATTAGAAGGTGAGCTATAAGGACTTATGTCTACTCTGCTTTATAGCAACCTATGATACCTGTGGTAATATTTGATGCATCCATATTTGGGGGCAAATATAATTTTGCCAGGGTAAGTATCATCCCATAAAGTTTTCCTACTACTAATGGCAGCCCAAGGACTCTGTATAGGAGAAAATAATACCATTTTATAAAGGCAGATAAATTACAAGTTGACACCATTGCCTGCCCAACTCCCTTGGTGGTCTGTTTGAAATATTAGTGTACTACGTTATCACACCTGACCCAGCGTAAAGAGACTGTGACAGAGATCAACTTGAGAAGTGTGTGTTGCAGGGGGGAGGAGATGTGCTATCTAAGGTCACTGAGACCCCACTAAGTGTCTCTGTATGTGCGTTTAATCTGGCCACATGCCACTATAGCGGGTCTGCTAACTCTGTGCAAACCTGATGATCACTGCATTTGTAATAACATCATGGGCTATAGATAACATTAGAAGGCGAGAAATAAGGACTTATGACTACTCCGCTCTGTAGCAACCAATGATACCTATGATAATGGCTGAAACAGTCCACCCGGGGCTCCTGCCAGCCATGGCTCCAGCAGCTGCTCTCCACCTGGAGCAAGCCAAACACCCCCATGGAACGCCTCCAGCCAGCGGCGCCAATGGCCGCGCTCCCCAACCTGGATTCAAGGATCCGAAACAGTCCGCCCAGGGCTCCTGCCAGCTATGGCTCTAGTGGCTGCCCTCTTCCTGGAGCAAAGCCAAACACCCCCATAGAACGCCTCCAGCCAGTGGCGCTGACGGCTGCGCTCCCCAACCTGGGCTCAAGAAGCCGAAACAGGCCTGGCCTGGTGGCGCTGAGGGTTTAGGTGCTGGACGCCACACCTCGCACCACGCTGGCGACCTGGGTTTGGGAGCAAAATCAGGTACCAGGGGTCGGCAGTGGAGGGATTGGATTGAGCACCCATTGGGCTGCTCTCTTCTCCCGGGGCAGGGAAGGGTACTGGGTTGTTCGGCGCTCCAGCAGCCCCTGGTGGAGACCAGGGATGCTGCAGAGCACTGGACCGCACATAGACAATGTGGCCTGATGCAGGCAGGGTTGCCATGTGCTGCAACATCGGGGACGTGGCACCATGCACAGGGGACAATGCACGGAGGAGGGGAGGAGGGCATATAAGGGGAAAAGCCTCTCCTGCAGGATAGGCGACGGTTCCTCTAGTGCCACCGCCACATGCCCAATGCTGGTTCTCCGCCACTGCCCCTTCGATCTCCCTGGGCATGTAGCCCCCCTCACCATGTCTCCAGGGAGTTGTAAGGACTTTGAAGATGGCGGGGAACACAGCGGACGGTAGAGCGGTTCAGGCGAGCGAGGTAGCCTGAGAGAGTTCCGGTCAGGAGGAAAGAAAGAGACTTGACGAGAAAAAAAAAAAAAGACGAAACAGTCTGCCTGGGGCTACTGCCAGCAACAGCTCCAGCGGCTGCTCTCCGCCTGCAGCAAAACCAAACACCCCCACAGAACGCCTCCAGCCAGTGGTGCTGACGGCTGCATTCCCCAACCCAGACTCAAGGAACCAAAACAGTCCGTCCGGGGCTCCTGCCACCTACAGCTCCAGCGGCTGCTCTCCGCCTGGAGCAAAGCCAAACGCCCCCATGCCTGCAGCCAATGACACTGACAGTCACGCACCCCAACCCGGACTCAAGGAGCTGAAACAGTCCGCCTGGGGCTCCTGCCTGCTATGGCTCCAGCGGCTGCTGTCCACCTAGAGCAAAGCCAAACACTCCCACGGAACACCTCCAGTCAGTGGCGCCAACAGCCATGCTCCCCAACCTGGACTCGAGGTACTGAACTGACTGGACTCTACCGGCTTGTAACCCAGAGTTTCCATTGGCTTTCGGTGATCGACACCGGCCTGCCATTGGCTACAGCTATCTTATTTTAAACTACATGTGCCTTGCCGCTTTTGGCGCTCCTCCTGCGGGCACTTTCTGTGACAAACATGCATGCAGGTTTTTCGGCCCACCCCCTTCCCCCACCTCAGCTCCTTATTAAATACTCTTCCTGCACTACAAACCCCACCTCCTCTGTCCAAGCTACACCCTTCTTTAACCCTTCTCTCCCCGCTGTTACAGATGATGGCAGTTCTCCTTTCCTGTGTATCCCTACCTACCTTTTTAATAGCGTGACCAAACTGGTGAGATCCCTGTTGATCACTAGGCTAACAATACTCATCCTACAACAGCTCTCTGTCAGTTTTTGCCCCATAGCCATATCAAAATCAGCTTTGAATTTAAATGATTTGACTTTCTCCAACATGATTACTGCCTCTCACAACCATGCTGGTCTTACCCCTATGATCCTCCCGAGGTTCCCACTATACCATGCCTTGTTATTTACAGCCAAACAAATAAAAATCATATTTCTCGTGACCCACTCGTTTATACACCGCAAGCTCTGCTACCTGCTGCTCCTTGCCCTATTACTATTGGGGCACACAGAAACAAATCTAGGCCCTTTGTCACCACCTGGAGGCGAAATAGGGAATTGGTCCAATCAAAAAAGGGCTACGAATCATACACCTTAATATCAGAAGCCTCATAAAAAATCTTTCTGAACTAGAGTCCTTCATGGCTCTATATCATCCTGACATCCTCTGTCTATCTGAGACCTGGCTCAAGCCCTCCATCACTGATGCTATGTGCACACTAAACAACTACAACCTTTTTAGGAAGGACAGAGCATTATGTAAACAGGGCGGGGGAGTGGCAATCTATTTTAGGAACCATCTTAATCTCTCCCTAGCCCCAACCCCCTCAGAACGTACATGTGAAGCTCGCCACACTGTCCTCCTACTTGGCTCAAGAAAGCTGCACATAGTATGTGCCTACAACCCACCCCGTAGTGGCACCTCAGGTCTCACTGAGCTACTTGAGCTTTCTGTTCCCATATCTGGCCACAATGAACTGCTCATTCTTGGGGATGTGAACCTGAACTGGATGGGGCTCACACATAACACCCTTCTCTCCCTAGTCCAAGATTTTAACCTTCACCAAATCATCTCTGATCCAACTAGAGTGACATCCACCTCTGCGTCTAGTACATTATTGACTGGATACTATCTAATCACATTGACAGGATCGCAGCTGCAGGTACTCTGATGCTATCCCTGACCACACTCCGATCCTTTGCATTTGGAGTCCCTCTGTGACTCGCTCCCCTCCACCACGGGTAATTACCTTTTGTGACTATACAAAACTAGACCACACTATCTTCCTTAATGAGATCCCCTCTATTGATTGGACCTACTTATATCAAACCCTCGATACTCAAGCAGCCTTCAACTTCTTTATTGAAAAATTTATGATCCTACAAGATAAACACCTTCCTCTCACCTCACGGCGTGTCCAAGTAAAATAAACCAGATGGCTTCACAAAGCTGTTCTGGTCTCCCTTCGGACCGGGGACAAAAACTAGAGAAGCTTTAAAAAATCAGGCCTCATGTCTGACTTTAATAACTACAGAGCCCTATGAAACGCCTGCAAAAAGCAAATCAGGCTAGCCAAAAGCTCCTATTGTAAAGGACTCCTGTTGGATGCATCTGGAGACTCTAGAAAGTTCTGAGCTCACATCAAAACATTTCTGGGTTCTAAACAACATCACTCTGATAACAACATGGTCCTGAACAGTGCCCATTGTAACAACCCAGCTAATGCTTTTAACATTCATTTCTCCGACCTCTCCAAATACTCAGCAGTTTTCCCATCATCATCACCACCCATAAACAGTCATGAAACTGAGAACCACTTGCCCAAACATCCCCCTTTCCACTTTAAAGCCATCTCCAGACTTGACATCATCAAGCATTTAGGCACCATCTCAGACTTCACAGGAGTCGAGTCTAATGGCCTTGAGCCAAATCTGCTCCAACTGGCAGCCCCCTTCATTGTGGCATCATTAGCCATAATTTTCACCCTGTCTCTTTGCCAAGGACATGTCTCTAGCATCTGGAAAATTGCCAGAGTCATCCCAGTTTACAAGAAAGGGGATAAAAAGGGCATCTCCAACTACCGTCCCATTGCCATTCTATCGGTACTGAGCAAGATCCTTGAAAAGATTGTAGCTACTCAAATCACTGAATTCCTCTTCAGCTGCAACTTGCTCTCACCATATCAGCACGGTTTCCATAAAGGGCATAGCAGCTCCACAGCCCTGCTCCAGCTCACAAATTACATACTTCATGCTATGGACTCTAGCCTCCTAACTGGGGCCATATTTATTGACCTCACAAAAGCTTTCGATCTGGTTGACCACCTCCTTCTACTGACCAATCTTACGTCCCTAGGCTTCTCACAAAGCTCTGTTACCTGGATAAATAGCTATCTATCCAATCGATATCAAGTTGTTAAATTCAACTTTACAATGTCTGGTGAATCCTCTGTTAAACTCGGCGTCCCCCAGGGGTCAATAATGGGGCCTCTCCGCTTTTCTATTTTCATAAACCAGATTGCACTCAACATCCCCTCTTGCTTGACCATCCTCTATGCAGATGATCTTGTCCTGTATTCTAGTTCCAGCTCTATACAGGACATAAACCTAAAATTATCCTCTGCTTTTCTTCATGTCCAGTCCTGGCTCACCAACAACAAACTTCTTCTCAATGTCTCCAAGACACAGGCCATGCTCTTTGGCTCTGCCACCAAACTGAAAACTTGTCATGGTCAGCTTAAGGTTCCTGGTCCTGATGGCTCCCTGTTGGACACTGTGAGTGCATTTAAATACCTTGGGGTACTACTCGATGAAACACTAGATGTGGATCAACACATCCAGGCCAATGCAAGGCAGTGAACAGCACAACTGGGGTTGCCTACAAAACAAGTCATGCGCTTATTCCCTCCGCTAGACTGGCCATTGCACGTGGTATTCTATTACCATCACTTGCCTATGGCTCCATCACCTACATCAATACCTCTAAAGCCTCACTTCACAAATGGGACACCACCTACAACAACATCTGCTGATATGCCTCTGCTTCCCCCTCAGTTAAAACACCGCTGTCAACTCTATGCTGACCTCAACAGACCTTCCCCCTCCGCCCATCGGCTCCTCTCCCTCTGCTTCCTGGTCAACAACATAATGGAGTCTAACACCCCAATGTCACTAAACACCCTTCTAATGCCTCACTCCTCCATCCATGGCCTACGTTCCGCTGACCTAGCCCTACTACATGTGCTCAGGTGCAAAACCACAAAGGCTGGCACTGCTTTCTTTCATGTAGCCTCTAAGCACTGGAACTCCATACCTATGGAAGCTCGTATTGCACCCACACTTACCATCTTCAAACACAAACTATGCAACTTCCTCATCAACCTTGAATCCTGCACCTGCTTTAAACCTCCCTAATCTTCTCAAGCTACAACCCTATCACTCACATCCTCCTCTAAACACCTGCCTCCCTTTCCACCTGGATTATAGCCTCCCTTCCCTACTTATGCCTATCTCCTTCCCTTTCTGCTGTTACCACCACTGGGTTTACTCACAGTACTCATGATGCTATCTGTAAACTGATTCTTATTCCATTTAGTTCTGTTTTTGCCCAGTTGGCGCTGTGTCAGTGGTGACTCATGTATATATGCTGTATAACATGGCCCTCTGCTGACAACTGTTATAGCACTTGCCTTAATTACTATGTCTGCCTATTGCTTTGTATTACCATTTGTTTTTTAAATCCTGTCGCTCAATTTTTGTGACGTCAGTTTTTGTCTATGACCAAATGTAATTGTTAATTTGTATACCTTACCTTGCTATTTCATTGTATGTACTGTACTGTGTTGATGCTCCTAATCTGAAACTGTTTTACTTTGATGTAATACTGTTTGTAACTTTGTAACCTCCCGGGTCGTGTCTGAAAATATTCACAGCTTGTGTCTAGCACACCCACCCCGTTATCAAAAACTGACTAAATAAATAAATAAAATATATGCTGGCAACAGTTTTGGGAGCAAAAGTACTTTAAATTTGATGGACTGAATCTGACTAAGGAGGGAGTCAGTGCATTGGAGCAGAAGTTTGATGTTTTTGCAGAATATTTAAACTAGCAAATGGGGAGAGGGGTGCAGCACCCGAAACGTCAAATGGGAAGAACACTCCTCCCCCCTCAGCTGGTGGTCAAACAGGAGTTCTGCATGTCTGTAGTTCATTTGCAGCACCAGGTAAAGAAAAAGGTCCAGCTCCCCATTCGATGCACAGGGGAAACGCTGGACCTTGCCCAACAACTAACGCACCGAAATCTGACCAATGGAAAATCATGTACATAAATGCTCACGAGTCTGGGAAACAAGATCCCAGACCTGCAGGCAATAATGACAGAGGCTAAACTGGACATAGTAGCAATTAGCGAGACATGGTTTACCAGTAACCACACTTGGGAGACTTCAGTACCTGGCTATGTACTGTTCAGAAGAGACCAAGGTGCAAAAAGGGGGGGGGGGTGGAGTGGCCCTTTATGTCAATGAAAATATCAAAGCTGCAGAAATTAACAGAATACACATAAGGAGCCAGAAGAACTGTGGGTCACCCTGGAAACAGGAAATGGAACAGCCATACGAACTGGGGTTGTGTACAGGCCTCCAGACCAGGGGGAGGACACAGACCCATTACTGTTAGAAGATATGCAAAACATGACAGCTAAAGGGGAGGTTCTGATAATGGGAGACTTCAACATGCCAGATACAGATTTCGTCAATACCAGCAGGGACATCTGCTAGAACTAGGCACATGGTGGATTCCTTGCAGGGGGAGGGCCTCAAACAACTGGTACAACAACCCACAAGAGACACGGCTATCCTAGATCTAGTACTGACTAACAGGGAAAGGATCACAGATTTCCAGGTAGAATGTCACCTGGGGGCCAGTGACCATCACATGGTATGGTTCAATTTGGCCACTAGAACAAGATCATCCCATTCCAGGGCAAACACATGGGACTTCAGAGGAGCTGACTTTGATGAGATGGCCAATAGAGTTAAGCTAGCCCTGGCAAAAAGAAAAACAGGTGAGGGGGGTACAGTCAAAGTGGGCAAGCATTAAGGATACAATACCTGAAGCAACATCCCATTGTGTTAGTGAGAAAAGGAAGAGCAAAAGAAGAAGGAAACCACTTTGGTTCTCCAACACAGTAGCAGAAAAGATCCGAGCCAAAAGGCTGGCCTTCAGGAAATATAAGGGAACGCAGCAGGAAGAAGATAGGGAGGCATACCAAACTTCCCTAAGGGAAGCAGGGAAGGCAGTAAGGCAGTCAAAGGCCCAAACTGAGGAAACACTAGCACAGACTGTAAAAGAAGGTGACAAGCCTTTCTATAGATACATTAGTGAAAGGAGAAAGTCCAGAGAGGGTATTGCTAAGATCAAAAGGAATAAGGTGGTGTGTGAGGAGGAGGACTGTGTAAAAGCATCTATCCTAAATAGATACTTCTGCTCAGTATTTACTGAAGAGAAGGTAGGGCAGGGCCCACAGCTCTGCACCATGGGCACAGGAGGGAGGGAGGGAGGTGTGCACTAGTCACTTCACAAAAGAATGGGTCCTACAAGAGCTTGATAAGCTCAGGGTGGACAAGGCAATGGGACCTGATGGCATGCATCCCAGGGTAGTAAAAGAGCTAAGGGTGGAACTAGCAGAGCCATTATCAGAACTGTTTAGTGAGTCTCTGAGCACAGGAGAGGTCCCAGAAGACTGGAGAAGGGCTCATGTGATCCCGCTCCACAAGAGTGGTAGCAGGGAGGAGGCAGGGAACTACAGACCAGTCAGTCTTACCTCAGTAGTGGGCAAGATTATGGAGACACTCCTTAAGGAAAGGATAGTGCAACACCTGGAATCCATAGCAGCACAGGATCCAAGACAGCGTGGGTTTACAAAAGGAAGGTCCTGTCAAACTAATCTCATAGATTTCTTTGACTGGGTAACCAGAGTGGTGGACCAAGGGGGAGCAGTTGATGTTGTTTACCTTGACTTCAGCAAAGCTTTCGATACTGTTCCACATAGAAGATTGATTAATAAGCTATGTAGGCTTGGGGTGGGTCAGACGTTGGTCAGCTGGGTGGCAAACTGGTTGACGGGCAGAAAACAGAGAGTGGTGGTAAATGGTATACAGTCAGAAGAGATGCAAGTCACAAGTGGGGTTCCTCGGGGATCAGTCCTGGGGCCAGTCCTCTTCAATATCTTTATCAGTGACATTGCAGATGGACAGGAGGGTAAGGTTTGTCTGTTTGCAGATGACACCAAGATCTGCAACAGAGTAGATGATCCAGATGGTGTGGGCAGAATGAGAAGAGATCTGGATAAACTAGCAAAATGGTCGGAACAGTGGCAACTGGGGTTTAACGCAAAGAAGTGCAAGATCATGCACATAGGGAAGAGAAACCCTGAAGCCACCTATAGGCTGGGAGGGGAGTTACTGGCAGTCACAAGGGAAGAAAGAGACTTAGGCATCATCATCACCGATGACCTGAAATCATCCAAGCAGACCTCTAAAGCAGTAGGTAAGGCTAGGGGGATGTTGGGGTGCATTAGTAGGGGTATCACAAGTCGTAACAGGGAGGTAATAATCCCTCTTTACAAGACACTGGTTAGGCCCCATCTGGAGTACTGCATGCAGTATTGGAGGCCACACCTTCACAAGGACATTAACCAAATTGAGGCAGTCCAGAGAAGGGCAACCAAAATGGTGCTGGCCTTCATCAGAAAACATATGAGGACAGGTTAACTGAACTCAATATGTATACCCTAGAGCAAAGGAGGGAGAAAGGTGATTTGATTGAAACATTCAAACACCTTAAGGGCATTAACAAAGTGAAAACATGTTTCAATATAGGCAGCATTCCCCTAGGGAGCCTGGATCTGTCGGCGGCTGCACGGAGGTAATTAAACTACCTCACCCAGCAGTGTCTGTGAGGGGGGTTAGCCCATCAACACACTTCACGTGTCGACTGCCCCGCCCGCCCCTCCACCCACCCTCCCTGGGCTGGCATTTCCTTTATAGGCACCAGCCACTGACATCATTTCCTGTCTGCTAATATTTCTATCTCCCCACTTTCTCATTTGCAGATTATATCGGCTCACCACTAGAGGGACCCCACTGTTGTTGCACTTCCTGTTGTCTGCCTACCTATCCTGGAATCCTCCCTTCACCTCTCCTGCACTACCCTGCCTATACTCCCTCCTCTGCCCTACCCCATCCCCCCTTTGTCTTCCAATTACCACCCTTAGACCTGCCCCTCCTCCCCTGTACCTACACCCAGTGACCACTAGGAGTCACTACATTCCACCCCTTCGGAGGCCAATTTCCCAGCCCATGTTGTCCCCTTGACTACGGCTCTCCGCCCTCTCCCAGGCATATTCTGTGCTGCCCTAGTTGGGACTTGAACCCTGTACCCTGTCCACCAGGGTCCGTGTCACTACCACTAATCTAAAGTGGCAGCCACACTCTCTAGGAGGCAGTACAGCTATCTTAACTCCCTACTCCTCTACCACCTGCTCGCCATGCTTGCTCACCTTCTGTTAAACTCCCTCCCACATCCTCCTCCTGGTTCCCTCCTCCAGCCGCTTATCTCCCTAGGCCACAGGCTATTTCACCAATAATTCCCACCAACCTAGTTCCTACTCACCCTACTATGCCCATGCACACTGACCTTCAACTCCCATCTCCTCGCCATCCCCCCATCCCCTTCGGACAGCTCACTATCCTTGCCCTCCCGGCGTTAATTCCCTACCTATCCCCTGCTCCTCCACGATCCCACCCCAACTCCTCCTAGCCGTAGGCTCAATCTATACCGCCGTGCCCTGGCCAGAACTGTTGTCCTTCTACTGCTCTTATCTGGCAATATCCACCCCAATCCCGGACCCACCAGGACCACCTCTGCAGGAGGGCGTCCCGGACTGCTGATCGCCTCCATGAATATATGCAGCGTCCTGAAAAAATTCGACTCCCTCCAATGTTGGGTCTCTCAGCACAAACCGGACATCATTGCGCTGGTGGAAACATGGCTATCTAATTCCACCCCTGACTCCCTTGTTTCCTTCCCTGGCTACACCCTTTATCGTGAGGATCGAGTAACCAAACGTGGTGGTGGCTGCGCTATCTACACCAGGAGCTCACTCACTGGTATTGCCCTCCCTGCACCGGTCCATGTAAATGGGGCCCAAGCCCTTTCCATTAAGCTTACCCCGGACCCCGCCAGATCCCCCTTTTACCTCACCACTGCCTACATACTGCCCAGACTCAAAACCCATCTCCTTTATCCCTCACTGACTACCTTGCCACCCTTCCCACAATGCTGACAAATCATAGTTGGGGACCTCAATGTGAACTGGCTTTGTCCTCATCCTCCCCACTCGGGACTCCTTCACTGCCCTGGATCTAACCCAGCTAGTCTCCTAACCCACTCGTGTGAACCCCAAGAGAGGTACTAGCACCCTCCTCGATGTCATCATCACTAACCGCCCCCCTAAAATTCTGGACATCCAAGTCCTCCCTGATTCACTCAGTGACCACTCCCCTGTGCTCTTCCGCTGGTTGACCACCCTACCCCGACCCACTGCACAGCGCATTCCTCGCCGGCGTTTCAGACCTTATGGCCTAAAAAACCTTAAGCAGTACCTTGAACTGCAAGACTGGTCCCGATTCTCCATACCTGATATAGATACCGCTCTTGCCTTCTTTACCTCCACCTTTAATAAAGCCTGCGATCTCTTTGCTCCCATCTCTACCGTCCGCTCCAAAAGACCTAACCTGCCCTGGATTACCCCTGCTCTCTCACTGTTGCTCAGACACAGGGACGACTTTGGTACCGTGCCACTGAAACTAGGCGCCCAGCTGACAGACAGGCCTACAGTGCTGCGCGGAACAAGTGTACATGGGCAATCAGGAAGGCCAAAGCCGACCACTATCAGGCCACCCTCACTGCCTCCTGGGGGAGCGCCCATACCTTCTGGGATAAGGTCAAACAACTGAATGGGAACACCCGCTCCCCTCCCCCATCCCAGATTACCACCAACACCACCACCATCACAGACCCCGCCGACATTGCAAACCTACTCAACACCACCTTTACAGACCTTAGCCCAATCCTCCCCAGTAACTTCTTTGATCAGCCACCCCCCCATCCTACCCCTGCCCTCCATCACCCCTGCTTCCACCTTCGTAGGGTTACTACCCAGGAAGCCAGACTGCACCTGACTCGTGCTCTAAAAGGCAACAGTCCCAGTGGTGTCTCCCTGGACCACAAAATTCTCTGGTTGGTCCTGGATCAAGTCCACCCCACTCACCTGCCTTCTTAACAAATCCCTCTGCCTGGGACAATTCCCCTCCTCCTGGAAAACTGCAACAGTTACTCCGATCCATAAAGGGGTGACAGGTCCTTAGCTGGGAACTATCGACCGATCTCCATTCTCTCTCCCTTTCCAAGGCACTGGAAAAACTAGTTGCTGCACAAATAACTGAATACCTGACCAAATACAACATCCTCTGCCCTGAACAGCACGGCTTCGCATGGGACACAGTACTAGCACTGCTCTCATTGAATTACCCTCCTTCCTTCACTCCTCTTTGGATACTGGCTCCCTGGCGGGGGCTGTGTTCCTTGACCTATCAAAGGCCTTTGACACGGTCTCCAACCCCCTACTACTGGAAGCCCTCTGTCACACTGGTTTTGCCTCTGGACCACTGGCTTGGTGCTCCAGCTACCTTTCCGCCCGCTCCCAATGAGTCAAAATTGGTGGGACTCTTTCTGACCCACGTTTGATCCTCTCAGGGGTTCCACAGGGCTCCATCCTGGGGCCCCTTCTCTTCTCGCTTTACCTTAACACCCTGCCCAGTGCATGCCTGGGAAAATACTGCTGTACGCAGACGATACCGTCCTCTTTGCCACTGACCGTAACCCCACATCCCTCCAGGTTTCCCTACAAAGGGCCTTTGACGGCGCTGAGGCTTGGCTTAAAGAGTATAGATTGGTCATAAATCTTAAAAAATCGAAAACCATGCTCTTCGCCCACCCTCAAAATAAATCATCCAACTCCCCTCTCCGTATCCTTTCCAGCTCCGGACTACAACTTGAACAAGTCCAATCCTATAAGTACTTAGGGATCCTATTTGACTCAGCACTCTCCTTCCATACCCACATCGCGCTTTTTTCCTCTGTAACCAATATCCACTTCGGTATGCTGCAACTGCTATAAAACTGTCTCCCCTGATGCCCTCCTCCGCTTATGTTACTTCCTCCATACTCTCCCAGACTATGGACTGCCTGTCTATGGGGTTGCCAACAGGACGGCCCTCAACAAAATTCGCCTCCTAAATAAGGCTCTTGCAGGCTTATCATAGGGGCCCCTAAGCTCACCTCATACCTGCCAACTCTATGACCTTGCAACTATGCTTGGACCTCGATGAACGCCTACTATACCAAACGTGCATCATTTCAAAAAACCTTACTTGGACTTTCTCCCCGGATGACTTCCTCCTTCTTCCAGCACAGCCCCTTGTCAGCACCCGGACCTCCCAAAGCCACCTTCCTGGTTCCTCGTGTTAGGACCTCACTTAGTCAGAGATCGTTCTGCCATAGAGCCCCTGCATGGTACAACAATCTTCCCGGACGCCACTGATACCCCACCATCTCCACTTTCAAAATGCCCTCAAAAGCGTAGCTATTCAGCAGGCGCCTGCTGCTCCTGTGCCTAAAGGATGCCCTAACCCCACCTCCTCCCTGACAATGCCCTCTGGGCTGCTCCATCCCCTCCCCTCCTTATTCCTAACAACCTCACTACTTTAATTGTTTTCCCTCTACCAGCTGTATCACTACTGATGGGTAGAACCACGTTGCATTCCCTATGCTACCTATAACTTACTTGCTACCCAGCTACTGCTGTCAATTATACCATTTTTTGCTTTGTATTACACTACCAATGTTTGCTGTAACCAGGTGCCATTAATGCGTGTCTGTTTATACTGATGCTCTTCTTTGTATGTACTCTGCTTTCTATTTTAACTGTATTATCTACCATTGTTGACGAGGTACCTTTGTAAATGAGCCGTTGGCTCAAAGGTTGTAAACTGATTACATTAATAAATAAAAATAAGAAAAAATAGCAGGATAAGAGGACACAGCATGACATTAGAGGGAGGCCGATTAAGGGATAACGTGAGGAATTTATTTTTCACAGAAAGGGTGGTGGATGCATGGAACGGCCTACCTCAGGAAGTGGTGGATATGAATACAGCGCAGGGCTTCAAACAGGCATGGGATAGGCATAAGGGAGCAATACAGATGAGTATGAATAGGGCCTGGCAACAAAACCTTAACACCCAACTTTATTTCGATAATGACTTCCCAGTGGAAGTACAAAGGCAGAGGCTCCAATATGGAGAAATCATTAAAATGCTGCAAGAAAAAAAGATTCGTTTTCATAACCTGTATCCTGCCAATATGCATGTGTTTTGGCCAGATGGGGTGAAAATCTATCAAACTCCACAGGAAGCCTGGAAGGCATTGTTTGACAAAGGGTACCTTTCAGCCTCCTCCTCGAACAACCCAGAAGCCACTCCGCAGAGGAAGGGAGATACTGAACCAACATGGCGTCTAGACACGGGTCGAGGAGTACATTGCCGCCAGGGATCTTCTTTTATGCAATCGATCCCGACATTGCAGAAACTACTCCAAATTTTCCAAAACCATCAATGCTCCATACAGCAAGACACACAGGACTAAATTGAGACCTTTGGGGTGATGTTTCGTTGGTACTCCCACTAATTTCAACCTATCTGTAAGTAAAAGCCCCCAAGCTGTGAAGCTGCCCGTAGTTCACACTTGAGCTATATTATACTTAAGTTCATACTTTTTTCAGCTTGATGGCCTGATCTCTAGTTTCCATATAAACCTAATTACAAATTGAAACTCCCTGGTTATCACTTCAGCGTATATTTAGAAGAATAATAATCAGCAAACCCTGAGACTAGATACAGAATATGGTATACTTTTATTACCCTTACCACCATAGAACTGTTCTGCAAGAAATGCCATAGCGGTGACTGGGAACATTGTTATAGACATTTAATTATTTGGTCCTGGACAAAGTTACATTTATATATGACAGGCCACAATAGAAGAGCTGTAACCTGGTCATAAAATTTGTAATTGACTATAATTGTTAATGACCCAATGAACAATTTTTGTAGCTCTGTTCTTACAGATTTTTAGGCTTTAAAGTAATGTGGCTTATAGATTAGAGCTGGATTTAATATTTTTAGAGTGGGACAGTAAGAATCAGGCTTGCTGCTAAGAATACCATGACTTAAGTTATGCTTGCAGTACTACCCTCGAGCCCAGCTGTTTCCCTCCTCATTGGAGTGCAGAGGAGATATGTGACACCTTGCATTGCTTAATTTTATAAGAGGAATGCCGGCCTGGTGGTGCTGAAGGTTGAGGTGCTGGATGCCACACCTCACGCTACGCCAGCAACCAGGGTTTGTGAACGACCTCAGGTCATTGGGGTGCCAGCGCGGAGGGGAGGCCGGAGCAGGATCAAGCATGCTGATGGGCAGCTGTCCTCTCCTGAGGGTGGGTTGTCATGCCCCGTAGCTCTGCTTCTCCACTTCAGGTGGTAGTCCGGTGGGTAGCGAATTCGGAGTGGGGTGGCAAACAGTTACGGGAGGTGGAAGGGGCTGAGCTGGCACCACGGGGTGCGTAGCATGCCTCCACACACTTGCACGGCCCTGTGCCAGGGCCTCAGGGCGGCAGGTCAGGGAGAAAACCTGTAAAAATTTCTATGTGTCCCCATCGCCAGCTGATGGGAGGAGGCGACGGGGACCAAATAGCTACATTTAAAAAAAAAAATTTATAAAAGGAATGCGCTGAGCTAACAGGCCCCCAGTGGCTAAAAAGACAAATCTAAGCTATAAAGCCTGAGGTGTCAATTGTTTTACTAAATATGGTTGGGCCAAGAAATTTTCTACTTGTATGTTTCAGCTACTTGTACCAGACCTATAGTCCCATAAAACAATCAACTTATAAGGAGTCACATTAAGGGGCCCTAAATTGGCAGCCATATCTGAAAATGATACCTGTCAGAGGTTGGGCACGGGGAACCTATAAGAGAATGTTGGTTCAAACCAACCCTACCCTGACATTGTAATTGACGTGTGACATCATATTAAAATCTGCTATGGTGGTTTAAAAGCCTAAACAATAGCCTAGGCTCTGGAGGAGTGTCTCCCAAACCCAGAGACACAATATCACCTCTGGTCTTGCACCCCCCCCCCCTTCTCTTTCCTCGACTTGATTTAGAGGTGAGAGGGAGTTTACCGTAGAGATCCCTCAGTTAAGGGATTTCCTATTTTGGAAGTTCACCGATTACTGTTCAAGTTTTTCTAAAGTTTCAAAGTTTCATTGAGGTTTTTTGAAATGGTCGTTAAGTATAGTTTGCACGCCTCATCTCCTCAGGGGAGAAAATGCAGGAAGGAAACCAAGTTGCTGCAGCACATGATGGAGGGCGCCCTGCAGGTCCCACTCCCGGCTAGCCATGGTGCTGGCCACACAGTATCTGGTCTCCGGAGGGGGTTGGGGAACCCCACTGGCCCCGCCGGGGGGGGTAAGCCCTGGGGGTAAGGGTCAGTGCCGGCTGGTGGACGCCGGGGGATGAGGCTGGGCTCCCTCCTGAGGTAGGGGCTGCAGCAACAAGGAGCATAAAGTAATAACAACAAAAAAAGAAAAGAAAATGGCTAAGCAGTGCACTCTTGTACTTCCATATAACGTTTATGGTCTGACACACCCTATTAAAAGAAGCAGAGTGATGTCTTATCTCAGAAAATCTGGAGCGGACTTTATTTTACTTCAAGAGACCTATCTAAGTTCCTCTTAAAAGGAGAAACTCAAAAAGTTTGGTTACAATGTTGTTTTGGTATCCTCTTATAAAAGGGATAGGTGGCGGAGAACAGCAATACTAATACCTAGTAGAGTTCCTTTTGAAGTGACAGATTCATTAAACAAATTCAACAAGAAAAAGGCACTACACCCAACATTTATGTGCTTTACTGCCACAGAGGTCCATCAGTGTGCAAATATCCAAATCTGATGCAGAGGTTAAAAAATTATTTGTGCCATAAAATTAATAAAACCGGGTCCCACAGACTTCCTGGTTATGAGTGCCACCCCTGCTCTGCCCCCGCAGTCATTTACATGATAACGAGATGCCAGTGAGAGTGTGGGGCATGCTCCATTATAAGCACTGGGCGGCGGCTTTTGCTTAAAGTTTTTATCTTATCATGGGCGCTTGGTAATAAAACGTGGGCACCGGTCGACTAAGAAGTCAGTGGCTAACAAACAAATTAGAACAGCAGCAAGCAATGGAATCATGTAGCAGATGAAAGCCTGACCTGTCCCAGGGCCGGGTGAGGGAGTCACAGATCACAATCAGACATTTTGGAACATAGGTGGCAAATGCAAGCAGCAGCAGCCAGGCCACAGTCTACATGAAGCTCCATTTGCTTGTCCTTGGAGATACCCCCCTCCCCGGGTCCAGGCCAAACGCTGCTGCTATGACTGCACTAACCAGGCCAGGTATACCGGTCCACTGCCCACATACACATCACAACATCCGATCCCTTCCCACACTGATAAACTTACTTGAGGGAGCAAAGGGCTCAGTGATTAACACAGTCCTGAGTGAGTTAGTAGTCAAGAAAAATGATCTCTGTCTTCCTCCCTCCCACACACTTTTGGCACACACAAGCAGCAGCGAGCACTTGCAGATCAGCCTCAACTGCACCACAGTACAAATGAACCGTCCACCAGGAAGAAATTCTCACAATCTCACTCCAGTCTTTGACTGTCTCAACTCTGACACACAAATTAAGAAACCAACATAAAATCATTTGGAGCAACTCACACTTCATGTAATTTTGAGCCAGAGAGTTAGATTACAGGAAAAGGGGGAAGTTTACTCCGACCCCTCAGACAGTGAGTCAGTCGCTTAACTCAAAACACAAAATACACCCACCAACCAACCACTGGCTTTAATTTTTTTCCCACTCTTGACTTTACTACGCAGCAATAAACATGTGAGACACCCAGGCCAGTTACAAATAGTTTTATCACCCACCTCAGTCACAGACTGTCAGCTGTTGCTGCTCCACTTCTTTGCCAGCCGCCAGCCAGTGATGATAAGCCTACAAGTGTGTCCTACATGTCGCTGCAGTGGGAAAGCTTTGTTCGGTCTTCACCCTGCTTCACTACCCAGAACCTGCAATCATCACGGACAAGGTCGGAGTAGCTCTCAGTGGTCTCGTCCTCTGTTTGATTTACTCTCGAATCAGACCATTCTCCAGGTAATGGTGCCTGCATCGAGCTGGTCCTTCCCGCGTGTGGCAAAGGATCCTCCACCCCAAGCTCATTTTGCACAGTGGTCACACACCACCAAAGTTGCTAGCCAGCAGCAGCAAATCCGAGGGGCAGAAGCGCATATGGGGGGGGCCTTGGAGGGTGGAGATTGAGCATCGGGGAACACTAGTGGCAGGAAGGGGGAGATCTTGGAGGATGGAGATTGAGAAACAGAAGAAAAAAGTCAATAAAAAATAAACATGCAAAAAAAAAAAAAAAAAACCCAGGGAAGACAAAAAACAGTTGTCCTCAGGCTGCAGTTGGCAGATCAAAGGATCTGCCCAACAATAATTTTAGGTCAGGCTCGGACGTCGGGCAGTGCAGTCTGCACACCCCTGCAAAGCAAGCTACCTATTTTCCCTTTGGACTGGGGAAAAATCCTCATCTTCTTCATCAGAAACAAAAAGCAAGGAGCCTGATCTGCCTTCTTCAAAGTCTGAAAGCCAGTCTTCTTCTTCGCAGTCTGAAAGCCAGCCCCAACCAGCCCCCCCGGCCCTACTAGTCAGGAAAAAAAACAGCGACCAAGATTCTCAGTGTAGGTCTGGGTCTGTGTTTGTAGACATAACAGGCGATCAGTCTAACCTGACCATACCAGTTTCTGAAATGAGTGAGCATAACAGCAGCAGCAGTAGTTCAGTGCCATCACATTCTGGTTCAGTACAGCTAAAGTGACCTTTCATTTTAGATGATGAGGAAACAAGAAACCCTGAGAAAAGAAGCAAAGATAAAAAATATGACGTAGGAAAAAAGGGCTCAAGCATTCAGCATCACTACCTAAATCACTTTACCCGGTTAAGGTACCATGACAAAAAATGTGCCATGTACTGCTCTGTGAGAAATATCCCACTCTTGCAACTCCTGCTTATTCCAAAAAACCTAACATGTTTGCCACTGGTTCAGATAATTTCAGAACTGAGTCTGTGAGAGCCCATGACAAATCAAATCCACATGTAATTTGTGCAAACCAGCATAGTCATGAAACTGGTCAACGTGCAGTCAATTTTAACATATCTGAAACTGCAATATATGATGCATTTTTTCAGATGGAGGAAGTCACCAAAAATAAAATGAGGTGTTTAACACCACATATTCCTTGGCTAAAAATTTACTTCCTTTCTCAGATATGGAGTGACTTTGCACATTGCAAGGGAAAAATGGGGTTAAACCCTGCAGCAATTATACAAATAGCCAGAGATTTCTGCAACACAATATCATCTGTCATGTCTAAAACACAGATTCAGACTGTCAAAAGTACAAATTTTGTTACCGTTCTTGCAGAAGGCAGTACAGATACAAGCATAGTAGAATTGGAAATGTTTTGTTGATGGTGCAGAAAACAAAAGTCACAACTGTGTTAATTAAAGCTGTTTCTCTAGAACATTCTCACGCAGATGGAGTTTTTAAAGCAGTAAGCTCTGCACTGGAGTCTGTTGATCTTTCTTTTGCAGACCTTAACAACGTGAGCAAGCCTGGACCGGTTCTCATACCTGCCAGCTTTGATGGTGCCAGTGTGATGATGGGCCATACAGGTGGCACCATAGCAAAAATCAGACAACATGTCCCCACTGTAATACCCATGCATTGCGCAGCCCACAAACTGGAGTTAGCAGTTCGCGATGTCATGAAAAGAAAAAACCCTTTGTTCAAAAAGTAGAAAACACGCTGAAAGGAATTTTTAAATTTTACCACTATGGCCCCAAGAAATTTAGGGAACTACAGGAATTAGCAGATGTCATACACATTGAACTGGCTCATTTCAGTGCAATAAAGCAAGTGCATTGGCTTGGAAGTAAGACCAGTTCATGTCATGCTGTTTAAGTCAACCTGCCCACAGTAGTTCAACATCTTAAACATGTTGCAAACTCTGCTGGTGATGATGGTGCCAAAGCAAAGGCTCTTCTAAGAGATGCGCACTCAGTACAGTTTGTAAAATCACTGTTTGTTCTTCAGGATTTTTTGCCAGTATTGAAAAATCTCTCACTGGAATTTCAAAAGGATGACCTGCTAATATTAGAAGTCGCCCAACTCGTCGACATGCTTACTCCAGTTGTCTGATAAGACCTGGAAAATTTATGACATCCTTTCTAAACCAATATAATCCTGCAGAGAAATGCACAAACTATCTAATTTCAAAACTCAGCACTGAGGACAAGATTGTTCCTTTTACCTTCAAAGAGAACTGTCCAAAAGTAAATTTCATGACTGATATGCAGCTGCACAATTTAATAGATGCAGCAGTATCTTACATTGACCAGCATTTTTGGAATTTCTCAGAGGAACCTCTAAAATGATTCCGTCGTTTAGATTTCAAAAATTTCGATCTGTCACGAGAAGAGCTTGCGCAGTTTGGCACGACCGATTTCAGTAATTTGTTAGACTACTTTCACAACTTTTTTTCTGAAGATCACATAACCAGCATACAAAGGTAGTATATTCTGCATTCAAAGCAGTGCTTAAGTCTGCAGTTGATAAGCCATATCTGCAAGTATATTCACAACTACTGCGAGAGAGACTGGCCCAGCTTGCGCACATCCTTGATCTAATAGAAATGTTATTGGCTACGAGTGTGTCTACAGCTAAATGTGAGAGAGTATTCTCCATTCAGAATCTTATAAAAACAAAAATAAGAATATGTTTGGCTGATGACACTCTCCAGTCACTTCTGCATATAGCAGTTGAAGGTCCTGCATTAGACAGCTTTGATCCGGATAAAGCTATCAACCACTGGCTACTATCTTGTCCTGGCACACGCCACGTTCGTGGTTATGGTCCAGGGTTTTAAATAATTGATTAGCAGTTTTTTTCTTGGGACAATGCTAACTGTACAGGAAGTATTTATATAGGTTTTCTAGAAGTGTTATGTTTGTTAAACATAGTGAGGCAAGTGCTATGCATTTTCACGTTTTAGCACTTTTATGAGCAAAACGCTAATCAATTTTTGGAGTTAAATAAAACCCTGATGGTCATGCTAGTTCAACTACTAGTTCAGCTGATTCACATGAAAATGTCCCTGAGGCAGTCACTAGTGATGATGGTGGTGGTGGTGGTGGTGATGATGATGATGATGATGATGATGATGATGATGATGATGATGATGATGATGATGACAGCACTGAATATGATGCTCCAGCTGGAGCAAGCAGCTCAAGCTTCCTACTGTAACTTTTCCTGATGCTGTACTGTCTGCTGCATAATGTTCTCACTGACTGTGCTGCACTGCTGCTGGTATTGCGTTCTAATTCTGTCACAATCCTCGCCATCCTGACAAAAAACATTTAAAAAAAATCATATTCTCCTTATTGCCTATTACAATACTAAATAACGGATATCATAAATCTGTTTAGGTTTTCTGTATTTTTATACTTTTCATTACAAATATGTCATTTTATACCTGGACTACCAATTCAAGCACTGGGACAACTACTTTTTGGCAAGCCACTTGTCCGTGGTCGGGTACCTAATTTTAAAATGGGTTAAGCCCTGCCTCTGGCCCAGGCTATCCGTCTGGGGACACCTCTAGGTGAGTCATCATTTAAACTGGCCTTAGATGTGGATAATCTGCTCATTTACTGTCTCCCCCAATACAGCTTTGCTGACTCTGTGGGCATTCCTATAAACGTAATACTTCTAAATCTGAGAATTTGAACTATTTACATTCCCCTCTGCCAGAAACTGCATCCATATACACATTTTGTTGGGATTTGTCTGCCTTGAAATATTTGGAAGTTCAGCTTTTGTTGACGTCATCTTAGCTTGTTGAACTTAATTATGATCCAGTTACTAGAAAGATCTAGAAAGATGGGCAGTGATCCTCTTGGCTTTCATCCAGAAAATAGTCCTGGTCTGTATTAATATTCTCCCACGACTCTTTCTTTCAAATGATTCCAGTGGATCCGCTGGTCTTGTTTTCAAGTGCAGGATAAACCAATCTTGCAGTTCATTTTGTGTGTGTGTGTGTGTGTGTGTGGAAATCTCATATCTATTTCAGCTTTTACAACTGCCTAAGCAAAAGGGGGAATATACTTGCCACATTTATCTGGCAATTACTGGGTAGAACAGCTCAGTAGAGTACTTATTGGTTATCTTCTGCTTACTGGGCCAGATGGAAGTCGGTGGAATTGGCAGAGGAGGGACTATTTTCACTGTTAAAGTTGGTAGTTGGTTACACCCCAACCAGCACACAAGCTCTTGCCATTTACTATTAACTTAGATATCAGAAACTGTCTTAGACAATGGTCTCGACAGATTCCCCAGCAAATGTTTGTTTTTCATGTTATTGCAAGAGACATTGATTTTGCTCTTTCGCAAATGGACCCTACAAACTTGGGAATGTCAGGGTCTGTCCTTTATTCAGTTCCTTTTTTCTGGAGGGGTTTACTCATTTGCAGAATAATCTCAATTGTGTGGATTTTTCTAGATATCTTCAGGTCCACTCCTATGTCCAAAAGCATTTCTCTGGACTGGTGAAGTTGGATTTCAATTTATCCTTCCTGATTTTGCTCCATCAGATATTAATTTGCACTTTTACTGGTCATGTGATTTTGCTGTTATATACAATAGGTCCCGTTTTATGGGAACATTTGCAAATGTGTCAGATATTAGAGAGTGATGGCAGGTGGAGGTGGAAGAGGACATTTCTAAGACTCAGTGGCAGGGCTCCAGATAACTTTTTAGGCCAGGAAGTAAAATCGTCCTACTTTTCCAAGCTGGTAGTATTTTGGTATGCCAGGTAGTATTTTGTGACATGGACACGCGCAGTCACACTGTTCTGGTGGACAGCGGATATTCAAGTTGTCGATGTGAAAAATAACCAAACTAAAGCAAGTTACACTTAAAAAAAAATTTACAGAGTGTCACCGTTCCAGCTTCTCTCACTCATAACAAGTCCGTACTAATGTGAATTGGGGAAGGGGGCAGTGGGATTGACTTAACAGGCAGCACATGGAGCAGCGGCAGGCTGCAGTCAGAACTGGGACTGTGTAGAACTAGAAGGAAGCACTGCTGGAGAGGTCTATGTGATGATAGCAGCGGAAGGCGCTAAAGCGATCACCGTTATCCTCGAATCAACGATGCGAACACATTTCAGCACTCTGACAACCCTGGCGGCACCAACACCAGCGGCACAGGACATATTAACCCCTCGGCGGGCTACCCCGCACCCCTCAATGGAGATTATCAACTCCGGGGTGCATGTTGGGGGTGAAAGTAGTAAAAATAAAAGGTTTGGGCCAGCTGCAATAAAAATCGCACCAGCGCCAGACCCGAACCCAGTATCTCAGTCACCCCAGCCATTGCCCAATCCCGACACCATGACACAGCTCGGCCGGCAACTGCGGTGCCACCCTACAACCTCTCCACCCCTCAAGAGCCCACGCCGCTGCGGTTTCGCTTCCCCACCCCCCACGCACGTGACATATAGTGACATCCTGGCGCCTAGTTCACCCACCCCTCATCCGTCACCCTACCTGTCAGTCACCGTGAGTGGATTGGTATTAAGGAAGGTGTCAGAACGGACGGCGCCCTACCTCATGGGCCCACTTCATGGGTTAGCCTAAGGAGAACCTTGACTCAGAATAAACAAATGGAGGCTGCAGGATGACACACACAGCGCCTACAAATTAGCCAGTTGGGTGATTGTGAACGTATGAGTGACATTAGAGAGATGAGATGGAGAGAGATGCTCTATATCTCTGGATGATGATCAGACCATGACAGAATTGGTCCTTGTCCTACAAATTCAGTCCTTGGCTTGAACAGAACAAAAAAAAAATGCTTCCAACCCGAGCTAAGCCGGTACAGACAGAGGTGTTCCTACCGTAAGCAGCAGCACTGATGGACTCATACTAGTGCTCTCTGTGTCGCGGTGGCCCTCAGTCCAATGCTGCTCAGTGCTCTGCGCTAGCTCCATCATAATGGCCCTGGGCAAGAGAACAAACAAGGGGAATGGGAATCGGTCTGCAACAGCCTGGGAATGGGAAGAGCCACTTTGGGGTTAACAACAGTAAGCGGACATAGTAGCTAGAAGTGCTCATTTCTGCCAGGGCACTCAAGTTGAACTTTCAAAACAAACTTGCACTGATACTGGGGGCGCTGTTGAGCCCGCGTAAGATGGCTGCATACTAATAAGGCTCTGATTATCTTGTTGTAAAAACTTTAAATTAGAATGGTACTTATTGACAGAATCTACTTCCAGAGCTCCAGAGTTGTGCAGGAAGCTTGCCTGGCAGAAATGGTAAATCCTAAAAAAAGAGAAGGGTTCGGAAGAAGGAGCCAGATCCAAAAATGTAGTTGGAGCGCCGACCACGCGGACGACTCAAGCCCGGGAACATGAACAGGAGGATGGAACCTCCAAGGGCTCTCCTGGCGAGACCATACAATCTTTATGAGTCAGACTGAATCGCTTGATAGCCTTAGTCTGTCATAGACTGTCGAACAAGATCGACACTCTTACAAATAGAGTGGTAACAGTGGAGTCAATTGAATCTATCACTCTGGCATCCGTGGAATCTTCAAAGAAAACAGATGCCACTATGGGAGCGGTAACAGCAGTCCTAAAAGAAAATAATCATCTTAAGTCTTGTTTAGAGACCTTAGAAAATCAAGCAAGGTCTCAGAATTTACAATTGCTGAGTATTGTGGAGAGTAGTGAAGGCGATCACCTCATGTTATTTCCCCAGGACTTGCTAGTGCAGCAACTGGGCGAAGAGATGGCACCTCTTCAGGGTTTTAAATAATTGATTAGCAGTTTTTTCTTGGGACAATACTAACAGTACAGAAAGCATTTATATAGGTTTTCTAGAAGTGTTATGTTTGTCAAAACACAGTGAGGCAAGTGCTATGCATTTTCACAATGTTTTAGAACTTTTATGAACAAAATGCTGATCAATTTTTGTTGTACAACATTTTCAACAGGCCTACAGAGTAACTCCCTGAGGCCAAATAGAAGATCCAGAGACACCCAGGACAGTGGTGATAGTGACAGACGGTGTAGGCTCCAGAGACCGTCTACTGGCCCAAGCCAGACTGAAGAAAACTCTCTTACTAGAGGGTCAGCAAGTGCAAATGTTTCTGGATTTGGGGTATGCCACAAGGCAGAAAAGAAAGAAGTTTGACGGAACCAGAGCATTACTATGGGAAGTTGGAATCTCGCATGGACTGGTTTTTCCAGCCTGCCTAAGGATAGTCCACTGGAGTCATGTATATATCTTTTCTGATCCGGGCAATGCCGCAAAGTGGTGCCAAAAGAATGCTCCTTCTCGCCAGCGATCGTTACAACAAGAGGAATCTGATTCGTCGGAGGAGTTATCTTCTAGTTGAACTTTTCCTTTTTGTCCAATTTTGAATAAGTTTCAGGGAGGGGGGATCAGTTAAGCCCTACTAATTTTAAGACGAGGAGTTCCTCTTCAGTTGGACATACAGACTTTGATTTAATTTGGGCTACCTGCATATCCCTCCCCCAGTTATCGCTTACTGAGTCCTGTAACATAACAATAGACATAGTGATTCTTGCCCACTTGTGGCTGGTTGTTAAAGTTTGAAGTTAAAAATGCCTTTTCTTTAAACTATGTTTCTTTGGTGGGGTAGCCAGTTATAAACCCCTTGTTATATTTACAGCACTGTGCCTCTTTACTCTTATAGTAGCTCTGTGCTCTGGGAATCTAACTCTAAATAGAATTTGATATGCCTTATTAATAGATTTTTGCACTTTTTGTACATTTACTTCGTTTTGGCACAGTGGATGAGGTTGACCTCTTAAAGGAGGGAAGTCATTATGGACTTTGGACTTGGACAGTATTTTTCTTATCCACATGCAGCTCATGGGCTCAATAAAACAGCCTTTTTTTCGAAACACAGTAATTGATTTTTTCATATGCTGGATATGCTCCCCAATGCTGTATCTTATAACATTTGATGGGATCTTTGAATATATTAAGAGGAGTGGCGCCCTCCCGGCTTTATTAAATGGACATCTATTATGTAGAATGTTAGCGAATATAAACATATGTTTGTGACAAAACAATAAAAATAAAGTTTCAAAAAAACAAAAAACAAACTTGCACTGGCAAGTGGGAGCACAGTCAACAAACATGGGAGGCTGAGCTGTGCTGCTCACTGCTGACAGAAGGTCAAGGGAATATTTTGTGTTGGCATATCAACGAACACCACAAGTTGAAAGTAGCAGTGTGAAACTGACCGGCTGTGACTGATGCTGCGCCCGCTGAGTGCTTGCTTACACTGTACAGGCTTTACTGATCATTTCGTCATTCTGAGCAGCTTGTTTTTGTTATTTTCCACAGCAAACAGGGGAATTTTACTGCTTCAGACCTCAGAACGAGTGCTGTGCAGAATGCGGAATTCTGGTGATGGAATTAGTGCAGAATGACCATTCCGCCAGTAGAACTTCCACTGGAATTTCACTGGTTCTTTGTGGAATTCTGCATACTGTGATCCCCAGAATAAAACATTTTTCCACGAAAAATTATTCCGCAACAGTTTCTGCAGAAAATATTGAGATCTGCGGGAATAGCATCAGAACTCCCGGTCGTGACGAGATGATTGAGAACTTTGCACAATGCGTATAAATGGGGAAACATTCATGTAAAATATGCCATTACGCCCCTTAACTGGACCACTGCTCAGTGGCTCTGGAGCATACTGGGGCCACGGCCAAGTCCAGTTCCCATGTGTTTGTCAGAAAATCTTCAGCTAAAGCCTCAAAGCCTACACTGCCTGATTTTGATAAAATGGTAGTACCCTCCACTAAAACCACAGTCACCATCAACGGAGTGTCCACCCATGCCATATTAGACAGTGGCTCACAGGTAACCATCATTTTCAAATGTTGGTATGACCAACATCTGGCATATCTTACATTACAGCCGCTGGAAGGTTTAAATGTGTGGGGTCTCGGTGATAAGTCCTATCCATACCTTGGCTACATCAGAGTTTGGATTGCTTTATCTTCCAAGTTAACTGGAGTGGGAGACCCAGTAGAGACTCTAACCCTGGTATGCCCAGAGGCAGGGATATACGATGGGGTAACTGTACTGGTTGGCACCAGCGCTCACATATTTGGATGCCTGGCACAGTTTTTCCAAGGAAGAGAAGCAGAGCAGAGAGGCAAAGTTGAGCCCATACATCCTGTGGTGTAAGAAGCCTATCGAAGACAAGTGCAGACGCCAACTGAAATGCAAGATGACCCTGTGGGTGTGGCTTGGAGATGAGATGCAGGGGAAATAACACTGCCCCCTAATGCCAAGTGCAGCATTAGCAGTGTGTTACTCCTAAAGAAAGCGGAAAGTACCAATTTCTGATGTTGTATGCTCCTGAGGAACATGGACTGCCTGCAGGCTTATTAATAAAGACCAGTGTGCTGCCAGTAAGAGCTCACATATATGTAAAGAGGGTCACTGTCCAGATGAAGAATGTAATGGATAGAGACGTTGTCATCAGGAAAGGAGGCACCTTGGCTCGGGTGTATTTTGCCAACATGGCAGTGTGACCTGCTTCCCCCAAAGAGGATGCCCACCCTGGTCTTGACCCACATCTGTTTGGTCTCAGTGAATCTCCTATTTCAGAGGAATGAAAGGTCCGGATCTGGCAAGAACTGTCAGAAAGAACCAATGTGTTCTTGCCTGAGTGGGATGTGGGGTGTGTAGCCAGAGAAGAACACCATATCAAGCTTAATGATGAGTGCTGTTTTCGGGAGAGGTGCTGCCTGCTGGCACATGCAGATATTGATGACATGAAAGGCATCCCCAGGAGTTATTGGCTGCAGGCATCATCCAGGAATCCAGAAGCCCCTATGCTTCACCTGTAATGGTAGTGCACAAAAAGAGTGGGGCTGTGCGAATGTATGTGGACCACAGGATTCTTAACAAGTGAACTATTCTGGATCAGTACACCATGCCCAGAATCCAAGGTGCCTTAGGCTAGACTGTCTCAATGGAAATAAGTGATTCTCTGTATTGGATCTAAGAAGTGGGTATTATCAAATCCCCATGGCTTCTCAGGACAGAGAAAAAACTGCATTCATCTGCCCTCTCGGATTATGTGAATTCCTGAGAACGTCCCATGGTATTTCTGGTGCCCCTGCTACCTTTCAGCACCTGATGGAAAGAACTGTTACGGACATGAACTTGTTGGAGTGTTTGGTGTACCTAGATGACATTATTGTATTTGGGGGAAAACCCTGGAGGAAGCATGAGACCAGATTATTGAAAGTGTTAGACCACCTAGAAGAGTTTGGGATCAAGCTTTCTATTGATAAATGCCGATTCTTCCAAACTTCTGTTAAATATGTTGGGCACATGGTATCAGCTCAAGACATACAGACTGACCCCAGCAAAGCTGAGGCATAGAAACACAGAATTTGATGGCAGATAAGGACCACTTGGCCCACCTAGTCTGCCCATTTCCCTACCTAACGGATAAGCTGCAGATCCTAGTTAGCCAACAGCCTACTTCCTCCTACCCCACACTAGAATTGCCTTATGTCTGTCCCATGCATTCCTGAGTTCCCCCACTGTTTTTGACTCTACAACCTCCTTAGGAAGGCCGTTCCATGCATCTACAACCCTCTCTGTGAAGAAATACTTCCTCACATTACCACTGAGTCTTCCCTCCCTCTATCTTCAAATTGTGCCCCCTTGTTCTTGCACATCTCTTTTTCTGAAATATGCTACCCTCTTCGACTTTGTTGATTCCCTTGAAGATTTTTGAAAGTTTCTATCATGCCTCCCCCCTTTCCTCGAGGCTGTACATCTTAAGCTCCTTTAGTCTTTCTTCATATGTCTTCTGGTACAGACCCTGCACCATTTTGGTTCCCTTCCCTGGACAGCCTCCACCCTGTCTATGTCTTTGCAGAGATGGGGTCTCCAGAACTGGATGCAGTATTCCAGATGGGGTCTCACCAACTGTCTGTACAGAGGGATAACAACTTCCTGTTCTCTACTGGTGATGCCGCTCCCTATACATCCCAGTATCCCCCAGCCATCCTTACTGCTTTCTCCATTGCTTGCCCACCTTTAGGTCATCTGATATGACTACCCCAGGTCCCTTTCCATTTGTGTTGTTGTTAATCTACCCCCCCATTGTGTACTCTTCCCTTGGGTTTTTGTTTCCCAGGTGCATTACTTTGCACTTATTTGCATTGAATATAAGCTGCCATACTTTTGACCATTCCTCCAACCTTGCCAAGTCCCTTCTCATTTTTTCCACATACCCCGCCTTGTGTATCAACACTGTTGCAAATATTTGTGTTGTCTGCAAAGAGGCATACTTTTCCTTCCAGTTCCTCTGCAATGTTACTTATAAAGACATTAAAAAGGACCGGACCCAGTACTGAACACTGCGGTACCCTGCTAGTAACCCGCCTTTCTTCAGAGTGGACTCCGTTTACTGTTACCCTCTGTGTCCTGTTGTCCAGCCAATTTTTTTACCCAGGCTACCACCCTGGGACCCACTCCAAGGTTGGCTGATTTGTTTATTAATCTTTTGTGTGGGACTGTGTCAGATGCCCCTCCCTGGTCTACTACTTTGGTCACCCAGTCAAAGAAATCTATTAGATTCATCTGACATGACCTTCCCGCTGTGAATCCATGCTGCCTTGGGTCCTGTGCCCCACTGGCCTCTAGGTACTAAACAGTTCTTCTTTTAGAAGTGATTCCATCATTTTCCCCTACCACTGAGGTCAAGCTAACAGGTCTGTAGTTTCCTGCCTCTGCTTTGCTCCCACTTTTCTGAAGGGGAATCACATCTGCCTTCCTCCAGTCCTTAAGTACCACACCATCCTCCCATGGTTTGTAAAAAGGGTATTCAGTGGTGTCACTAGTTCTCCCCCTAGTTCTTTTAGAATTATGGGGTGAATCCCATCAGGCCCCATTGCATTGTCCACCTTCAGTTTTAGGAGTTCTTTCAGAACCCTTTCTTCTGTGAAAGGACTGGTATCTACCGCCCCTATCCAGACTGCTTCTATTGACTGGATTAGGTACCTCCCCCTCCTCTTCTATTGTGAATACTGAGCACAAGTATACATTAAATATCCCTGCTTTTGCACTGTCCCTCTCTGCCCACTCATCCTCACCTTTATTAAACATAGAAACATGGAAGCTGACAGCAGATAAGGACCGCAAGGCCCATCCAGTCTGCCCATTTCTTTTTCTACCTTATAGATGTGCCATCGGCCTTTGCTCTGTCAATGGCCTATCTATTCATACTCATCTTTATTGCTTCCTTATGCCTATCCCATGCCTGTTTGAAGCCTTGCACTGAATTCATATCCACCACTTCCTAAGGTAGGCCGTTCCATGCATCAACCACCCTTTCTGTGAAAAAGAACTTCCTCACATTACCCCCTAAGCGGCCTTCCTCTAATCTCATGCTATGTCCTCTTGTCCTGCTGTTTTTCTTATACTGAAACATGTTAGACTCTTTCACCTTGTTAATACCCTTAAGGTGTTTGAATGTTTCTATCATATCACCTCCCTCCTTTGCTTTAGGGTATACATATTGAGCTCCGTTAATCTGTCCTCATACGTATTCTGATGCAGTCCCTGCACCATTTTGGTTGCCCTTCTCTGGACTGCCTCAATTTGGTTAATGTCCTTGTGAAGGTGTGGCCTCCAGTACTGCACGCAGTACTCCAGATGGGGCCCAACCAGTGTCTTGTAAAGAGGGATTATTACCTCACTCTTCTGACTTGTGATACCCCTACTAATGCACCCTAACATCCCCCTAGCCTTACCTACTGCTTTAGTGGTCTGCTTGGATGATTCCAGGTGATCGGTGATGATGATGCCCAAGTCTCTTTCTTCCCTTGTGACAGCCAGCAACTCCCCTCTCAGCCTATAGATGGCTTCAGGGTTTCCCTTCCCTATGTGCATGATCTTGCACTTCTTTGCATTAAACCCCAGTTGCTACTCTTCTGACCATTTTGCTAGTTTATCCAGATCTCTTCTCATTCTGCCCACCCCATGTGGATCATCTACTCTGTTGCAGATCTTGGTGTCATCTGCAAACAGACAAACCTTATACCCTCCAGTCCATCTGCAATATCACTGATGAAGATATTGAAGAGGACTGACCCAAGGACTGATCCCTGAGGTACCCCACTTGTGACCTGCACCTCTTCTGACTGTACACCGTTTACCACCACTGTCTCTTTTCTACCCATCAACCAGTTTGCCACCCAGTTGACCAACTTCTGACCCACCCCGAGCCTACCCAGCTTATTAGTCAATCTTCTATGTGGAACAGTATCGAAAGCTTTGCTGAAGTCAAGGTAGGCGACATCAACTGCTCCCCCTTGGTCCACCACTCTGGTTACCCAGTCAAAGAAATCTATATGATTAGTTTGACAGAACCTTCCTTTTGTAAACCCATGCTGTCTTGGATCCTGTGCTCCTATGGATTCCAGGTGTTGCACTATCCTTTCCTTAAGGAGTGCCTCCATAATCTTGCCCACTACTGAGGTAAGACTGACTGGTCTGTAGTTCCCTGCCTCCTCCCTGCTACCACTCTTGTGGAGCGAGATCATATGAGCCCTTCTCCAGTCTTCTGGGACCTGTTCTGTGCTTAGAGACTCACTAAACAGTTCTGATAATGGCTCTGCTAGTTCCACCCTTAGCTCCTTTAGTACTCTGGGATGTATGCCATCAGGTCCCATTGCCTTGTCCACCCTGAGCTTATTGAGCTTTGTAGGACCCTTTCTTTTGTGAAGGGACTAGTGCTCACCTCCCTCCCACCTGTGTTCATGGTGCCGAGCTGTGGGCCATGCCCTACCTTCTCTTCAGTAAATACTGAGCGGAAGTATCTATTTAGGATAGATGCTTTTACATGGTCCTCCTCCTCACACGCCTCCTTATCTCCTTTGATCTTAGGAATACCCCCTCTGGACTTTCTTCTTTCACTAATGTATCTATAGAAAGTCTTGTCACCTTCTTTTACTGTTTGTGCTAGTGTTTCCTCAGTTTGGTCCTTTACCTGCCTTACTGCCTTCCCTGCTTCCCTTAGAGAAGTTTGGTATGCCTCCCTATCTTCATCCTTTTGCGTTCTCTTATATTTCCTGAAGGCCAGCCTTTTGGCTCAGACCTTTTCTGCTACTGTTTTTGAGAACCAAAGTGGTTTCTTTCTTCTTTTGCACTTCTTTTTCTCTCTAACACAACAGGACATTACTTCAAGTATTGCATCCTTAATGCTTGCCCACTTTGCCTGTACCCCCTCACCTGTATTTCTTTTTGCCAGGGCTATCTTAACTTTGTTGGCCATCTCATCAAAGTCAGCTCCTCTGAAGTCCCATATTTTTGCCCTGGAATGGGATGATTTAGTTGTAGTGGCCAAACTGAACCATACCATGTGATGGTCACTGGCCCCCAGGTGACCTGCTACCTGGAGATCTGTGATCCTTTCCCTGATAATCAGTACTAGATCTAGGATAGCTCTGTCTCTTGTGGGTTGTTGTACCAGTTGTTTGAGGTCCTCCCCCTGTAGGGAATCCACCATGTGTCTAGTTCTGGCAGATGTTCCTGCTGGTATTGACCAATCTGTATCTGGCATGTTGAAGTCTCCCATTATCAGAACCTCCCCTTTAGCTGTCATGTTTTGTATATCTTCTAACAGTAATGTGTCTATGTCCTGCCCCTGGCCTGGGGGCCTGTATACAACCCCAGTTCTTATGGCTGTCCCATTTCTTGTTTCCAGGGCGACCCACAGTTCTTCTGGCTCCTTATGTGTATTCTAAATTTTTGTCGCTTTGATATTTTCATTGACATACAGGGCCACTCCACCCCCCCCACCCCCCATTTTGCACCTCTGACTTTTCTGAACAGTACATAGCCAGGTACTGAAGTCTCCCAAGTGTGGTTACTGGTAAACCACATCTTGCTAGTTGCTACTACTGTCCACTTTAGCCCGTCATTATTGCCTCCAGGTCTGGGATCTTGTTTCCCAGACTGTGAGCATTTGTGTACATGATTTTCCATTTGCCTTGTTAGTTGTTGGGTGAGGTCTGGCTTTCCCCCTGTGCGTCATATGGGGAGCCAGATCTTTCTCCTTACCTGGTGATGCAAATGAACTCCAAACATGCTGAACTCATGTTTGACCACTAGCTGAGGGGGGAGGGGTGTTCTTCCCATTCGACGTATGGGGTGCTGCACCCCTCTCCCCATTTGCTAGTTTAAATAGTCTGCAAAGACATCAAACTTCTGCTCCAGTGTACTGACTCCCTCCTTAGTCAGATGCATCTCTCAAATTTAAAGAACTTTCGCTCCCAAAACTGCTGCCAGTTCCCTACAATTTGTGTCCTTTTTCCTGGCACCAGTCCTTGAGCCACATGTCTAGCTCCCCAATCTCCCCTTCTCTGACCTTTCTTCCATCTGCCCCCCTCTCCCAGACTAGCAGGATCTCAGAGAAGGAGATGCCAGATGAAATGTATGATAGTTTTTCGCCCAGCCTGGTCAGGTGTTTCTTGGTCTCCACAACTGACCAGCTGGTGAGATCATTAGTCCCTATGTGTACCAGGACGTCAGCGTTTTCCCCTGCTTCCTGAACAATTTTAGCAATGCAGTCAGTGTCTCTCCACGCTGATGTACTTGGGAGACATCTGACCATTACCCCTGGCTGGAGATAGGTATCAACTCCCCCCAAATCATGGAGTCCCCTATGATTAGAAGTTTTTTAGATTTCCTTTTTGCTTTTTTTTGTTTTGGTTCCTGTTTTGGGTGAGCTTTGTTGTGCTAGCTTCTTTGCTGCAGTGTCCTGCTCTGCAGTGTCCTCTGCCCCTTTGTTTGACTTCAGAGACAGAGGCAGATACCTGTTTGTAGTTTTTATATGGTTTGTGGAGGTAATATGTTGGAGAGCACCGAGTGATGGGGCACCCGATTTGCACCTCCTAATGACCTGCCAACCTCCCGGACCAACTACCCTCTGCGGTCGAGGTGCTTCTGTTGGATGTTGGGGAAATGGCGGACGGTTCTTATAATATAGTTCCTTTTGAATATGAAATTTGAGGCGTGCAATCTATGCCCATGCTGCCTGGAGCTGAGCTCTAAGATCTCCAATGACCCAGCATGTAAGACAATGCCCTAAATCCTGTAAAACTGCCCTTCTGAAAAGTGTTCCTCAGTGCCTGCAGTTAATGATATCCATTCCAGATAATTTGCTGGGTTTATAACCTGGTTAGAGTAAGCAGAAGGAAGAAAATGAAAGCAAAAGTTTGATTTTGTGTTTTGTTTGTTTTTGTATAACATGTTATAACAAGTTAAATTACTAGTGCCCCTGTAAATGAGGTCACTGTGTGGATACCCCACTGATCCGCCCCTTCCTGCTTTGCCATAGGAAAAGTCACGACTGTGCTAACCTATAAAAGGAGTGTAGTGTGGAGTGGTTGGGGATTGGGGGGGGGTGGGCACTTCAGCTGCCGAAAAAGAAGAACCACGGACGAAAGAAACGAGGTAAGAGCAGAAACAGTCAGTCGGCAGCAAATGCAGTAAACCTGAAAGCTTATACTAGTTATGGATAAAACTGCAAAACCTGTAAAGCACCACCTGTAATAATTTCACAGAAGATATACCCTATAAAAACACTTTGCTACAGAGAAAAATAAAGCAGTAACAGAAGATATACCTTGCAAAAGACTATTTGAATCAGAAGATTACAGCAGTAATCTGTGAGCACACACCTGTAGGCATACCTTGGAGTAGTGCAGCAGAAATTATACCCAGCAACAACACTTTGAATCAGAGAAAAATAAAGCAATAAAATGTTAGCAACAAACAGTAACAATCCCTGAGTACAAAATAAAAATAACAACACACAGGAAATCTGCCTAGCCAAATGAAGTCATAATCCTTTCCCTTGCTCTTGGAAGATTCTTTGCTCTGTTCTTTCAAGCAACCTAGAAGGAAAGAGCTCAGGTGAAGCTAGGTGCCTCAGCCAGCAAACCTAGTCTTCCATCATTAAGCCTCACTATCCCTCCCTTGGTCTTTCTTCGCTCCCTAATTGTCCTATAAAAGGTTTTATCCCCCTTCTTAACTGAGTTGGCTATCTTTTCCTCAACTTGGGCCTTTGCTATTCTGACTGCCTTCCCCACTTCCTCCTGCTTTAACTAGTACTGCATCTGTATACTGTTTCTACTCCTCTGTGAGGAGGGTGGTGATGGGATGAGACTGCAACACCTCTGAGACAAAAAACCTTTTTAAAAAAAAAAAATAAATAAAATAAGGGGGTCACGTGATGCTGTGCAGAGGGTAAGACGCATCTGTCGGAGCTTCGCTCTCTTTGCCTCATAATTTGCAGATAACCTCCATTCGCGTCTGCTTTTTATAGTTAATTCGGTCAGTAATAAGCGCAAGAGTTAAAAGTGTTACTGGTAGAGGGTATATAATACTTGCAACATGTCTAATTTATCAGACCAAGAGGAGCCACGCAGGAGTCGGAAGCCAAGCGCCCTCGCCGTAGTTCCTCTCCCCAAAGCACACGGATGAGTTGTCGCCCTCCCGTCTATTCTGAGCTAACCCGATCAAAGAAGCCTTGTTGAAGTTAATAAGGACGTGGCTGATTTTAAGCCAGCACTTACCCAGCTAGCCCGGAGGGTTACAGATACTGAAGCAAGAATAGCCTCGGTTGAGAGAAAACAAGACAGAATGGAACCAGAATTGGTGGAAGTTAGAAAGTCTTTGACCAAACTGGAGGATTGTCTCGAGGATCTTGAGGGAAGGAACAGAAGGAACAACCTGGTATTAATAGGGCTGCCTGAAGGAGAAGAGGGGCCAAATACTATTCAATTTCTGCAGAAGTTTCTCAAAAAGACGGTGGGACCTTCCCCAAACAGTCCAGAGTTCATTATAGAAAGAGCTCATACGTCCTTGCGAGCTAAGCCAGATCCATCTGATCCACCAAGACCTATAATATTCAAGCTACTGAATTATTTGGACCAGGAGTTTATTAGTAGAGAAGCCAGGAAGTTAACAGCTATTTTATGGGAAGGTAAAAAATTGAGGCTTGTCCCTGATCTGACTTTGAAAACCCACCAGCTGAGAGCTTCCTATCGCCCTGTCACCTCCAAATTGTGGGCAGCAGGTATAAAGCACCATATGTTGTATCCGGCTCGATTAGAGGTGGCTTTAAAGGAAGGTTCAAAACATTTTGATGCTGTGGAGGAGGCAGTTAAAGCTCTGAAGAAATGCTATCCAGATTTATTTTCCAAATGAGAAGGTACCAGCTCAATTTCAAGAAACCTGAAGCCTGAGCCGAGATCTTTCTAGAAAGACCTTCTTTGGAGGAGCCGATTATCGACCCTTAGACTGTTTCTTCTTGGAAAGACTGGTTGCAATTAGAATATTTTCCCTTCTCGATGCAATAGAGATGTCTGTACTGGGACAATAGTATAACTGGTTATACCACTTTAGATTCTTAATACTTGTTTTTTTTACTTCAGCATTTTGTACTGCGGGGGTGAGGATTGTGGTAATCATTTTGACCACTAGGTGGTGTTACATCATTGTATATATGTCATGAAAGATGGATTGCTTATTCGAGCAGCTTTCATTTCCCTTCCTGTCTGCAGTACTATTACAATTTGGTTTCTCTCGAGTTCCTGCCCTTCGATAAGAGCTTGTTTCCCATTGACTAACTTTCTAATAGATAGTAATTCAGTTTATGGTACTTCAGTAACTCATCGGGTATTTTACTGAAAGTTCAGATTTTGTTTAGGGGTTATGATTAGCGATCAGCTTTACAGTTTGTTCTCTTTTTTCTAGGAGGGTGCTCTTCATGTTAGAAGTTTTAACTTGTCTAGTATTGGAATTAGACTGTTTTAGTGAGAACATTTGGGAACTTCGATCTATAATTTAAAGATCTTTGCTCCACAAGTTTAAGAAGCGTTTTTGGGATTCTGGCCAAAGTTGGTAATTAGCGCAGTTATGAGTGCAGGGTGATGTTTAATTTGTCATGCCCCCTGCAGCTCTTAGTTGTTTCAGACACATCCGTGGTCACATTTATAGTTACAATTATTTAAAGACTCGATTACAGTTTGGGTAAGTTGGGGCAGACGAGGTATTGTGTTTAGGCCACTTTTTGACGTCCCCTTCGTCTCCCTTCTCACTCATTGTGTTCACCTGGGTTAATGATGTCCGAGGCAACAGACCCTACGAAAATAACATATAGTATTGGGGGTTTGTTAGTAGGGAGAGTCTCCCTGATGTTACAAAGATGGGGGTTGTCCTCTCAGTCTCTTTTATTTAGTCTCTTAGTTCGGGGGGGAGGCAGAGGAGGGGAGCTCGCTCTTCTGCGAGCACCATGGACCATCTGTTGTGGCATAGGCTATGGGCCTGGGTATATAGCTGTGTAAATAAGTTAAAACTTTTGGGGTTTAATTTTGAGTCTTGGCGGTGGGTTTTGGATATTAGGATTTCCACTTTCTTTTGCTTGGGGGGGCAGTGCAGGCCACTATTTAACTTCTGGTAATCGGCACATTGTAGTGGTTGTTATGGCTAATTGCTTAAATATTCTTTCCTGGAATATAAAGGAGGGGAGATAATAAGAAGAAATATGTCATTTTAAACCATCTTGCTAAATACGACCCCTCAATAGTGTTTCTGCAAGAAACACATATGCTCTCAGAGCAGTTGCACTTTTTTAAAAAGACTTGGGTGGGCCAAGTCTTTGGATCGGGGTATAGCTCCAATAAACGGGGGGTGGCCGTGTTTTTAGCTAAAAGGATTCCTTTCGTGTTAGTGGAATCCATCCCCGATCCTGAGGGGAGATTTATTTTTGTTATTGGCAAATTAGGCAACCTGGATATTGTCTTGGGTTCAGTTTATGGCCCTAATATAGAAACTCCATCCTTTTTTATTCATTTAGCTATGGTTCTAGCCCCCTTTTTGCACTATCCCATCCTGATTGGAGGTGATTGGAATTTGGTGCAAACTAATAACCTAGACCGTACTTATTGTAGGGAGGGTAAGTTCCTCGCCTGCGCAAAGAGCCTTAAAAGAATTAATTTCGTCCTTGGGCCTTGTGGATCCATGGAGACTGTTTAATCCCTTAAGTAAAGAATTTACCTTTTTTTCTCCAATACATAAAAGTTATTCTCGAATCGATTATTTTTTAACCAGCCATCAGTTATTGTCTAATATGGCTGATGTTAAAATTTTGGCTCGTGTAATTTCAGACCATTCTCCAATTTTAATTCATTGTGCTTTACCTAATACCTTTGTCCAGTCTAACTCATGGTCTCTCAACAATAGATTGATAAAGGACAATCAAGTTATTGCAAGGTTTCAAAGCTTTATACAGAGCACTATAAGGTTTAATTGGGGTTCTATTCCTGCTGTAGATCAGGTGTGGGCAGCTTTAAAGGCGACTTGGTGGGGGGACCTAATCAACATTGCTACAGTTCAAAGGAAAAAGAAAAATGACTTTTAGAACAGCTGTTTAGCAAAAATTAAAAACTTGGAAAGTAAAGGGGTAGATAAGCTTTTACCCATACAGTAGATGAACAAGAACTATCTACCCTGAGAGCTACTTATGCTAGTGTATTATTAGAGAAGGTGGAGAGATCTGCTTCTCTATTGAAGGCTTCGTATATTGGTCAAGGGAGCATAGCGGGCAAGTTGCTGGCTTGGCAATCAAAACAACAATCAACATCTAAATGGGTTACAGTTCTTAGACATCCTCAGACAGAAGCTATGGTGACTGACCCTTCAGAAATATTAACCTTGTTTCGTGATTATTATAAGACATTATATTCTTCGGATCTGAGGTTGGGGGACCAGGATAGTAAGATGTGGGCTGTTTTTGAGAAGGCAGATCTACCATCCCTGTCTGAGGAAAGTAAAAATTCTCTTATAGCTCCAATTACCAGAGAGGAAATCTCAGGCGTTATTGATTCTTTAAAACCAGACAAGGCACCAGGCCCAGATGGGTTCACAGGTTTATTTTATAAGACTTTTAAAGTATACTTAATCCCCTTGTTACTTCAACTCTGTAGTTACTGGAGTTCCCACTCTGGTTTTGAGCAGTCATTATCTGAGGCAAGAATAATTCTCTTACCTAAATCGGGAAAGGACCCATCAAAGATTAGCAACTATAGGCCCATTTCACTCTTAAATATTGATATAAAAATATATGCCAAAGTCCTAGCTAATAGACTGGCGAATGTGTGGGAAGGTGTGTTGAGTCCCGAGCACGTAGGGTTTGTTGCAGGACGTACCTCTGCGGATCATTTTAGAAAGATATTTCACTTAATTTCTGCGTCCAGGGCTCCGGAGTTGGAGGCAGCTCTCGTATCCCTGGATGCAGAAAAAGCCTTTGACAGAGTGGAATGGTACTACATGTTTGCGGCACTGCAGAAGTTTGGTATTCCGCGACCCTTTATTAAAGGAAAACTACACCCAAAACCTGAAAAAATATATGTTGTGCAGAGTGTTTTAATTTGTATGTGAAGTTCTAGTGTTTCCTTCCCTCTGACTGGTATTAGGAGTTTTTCCCAAATTAGCCTGCTAGCTTTATGCTAGTTTTATGACCCCTGAGGATCTCCATACCTGATAGTGTAATTGTATTTCTGGTTCCCACAGTGCATTTTGTCTCATGTGACTGTGATGTAAGAGAGACTCAACATTCAGCACATGCATGTAGGGTTACCACCTGTCCCTATTTTTGCAGGACAGTCCTGATTTGGGCATCTGTGTCCTGCAGAAAAACATGAAAAATACTACATGTCCTGACAGTATAGCATAAAAAAATATTTTCTGACTTTCCTCTAAATGCTGCAAAACAACATAATACCTTAACTAAAATACCTTAAAATGGTATGGAACACTAAAACCTGCTAAAAAACGACAACATTTAGTCTTAATTCTGATTATTTAGACAATATAAGTCTGTTGCACTGGTCGAGACTACATAGTGTCCTGCGAAAAATCATGTTTCAGTAAGAAATGTCCCACTTTGGGCTTTTTAAAAGGTGGTAACCCTACATGCATGCCAAACAAACTAAATATTTTGGAAGCTTTACAAGCTGCACAAAAATTACCAGCAGCAAAGTTTTTCGGGACAGTAAAACCTTTAGGATGAGGGTGGTCACCAAGCTGAATTCTACAGATTTTAAAATATAGCCATCTCTGTTGTTGTGAACTGATTGTAATGCAATGCTTTCTGCTGGATTTATGGGCTCTGCTACCTCACCATTACATGAAACAAGGTGCACTGTAGGACAAAGAAATGCAATAAAACTATTTGATATGGTGATCTCCAGGGGTCGTAAAACTACCCTAAAGCTAGCAGGCTAATTTAGGAAAAACTCATAATACCAGTCAGAGGGAAGGAAACACTAGAACTTCACATACAAATTAAAACACTCTGCACAACATATATTTTTTCAAGTTTTGGGTGTAGTTTTCCTTTAATCAGATTCGTGTTTTGTATTCCTGTCCGTCAGCTAGAATTCAATGCAATAATCTTATTTCCGACATATTCCCCCTATGCCGAGGCACCTGGAATGGCTGCCCCCTCTCTCCTTATTTATTTAATTTGTGTATAGAACCCTTAGCCAGAGTTCTAAAATTGGACGAAGCAATATGGGGTATTTACTTGGAGCATCTTGAATGCAAGCTATCCCTTTTTGCTGATGATTTACTTATTCACATATCAAATAGCAGACAATCTCTCCCTCGTGTCTTACAAATTATTTCTCACTTTAGCCTTTTTTCAGGTTATAAACTTAATAGAAACAAAACTATTGTGTATTTGCTTTCCCCTCTCCTATCTAAGGATTGGAGCCTTTACATGGGTTTACCGTGGAAAAGTGAATATTTAATTAATCTTGGTATTAAAATATCTAGTGACCTTACTAATCTCAAAGATCTTAATCTAGCCCCGCTAGTTAAAACGACTAAAGAAGATTTGGCGAGATGGAACAAGCTACCACTATCCTTTTGGGGCCGGGCTAATATCCTTAAAATGTCAATTTTGCCCAGATTTTTTTATCCTCCATGCAACCTTAATATTTATTTACTGAAGTCCTTCTTTTTGTCCCTTTGTAGGCTCTGTTCTGATTTTCTTTGGAAAGGCAAAGCTCCACTTTGGGCTTATGCCAAGCTTACTCGTTCTAAGGTGCTGGCAGGGCTCCAATTACCTGATTTTTATGTTTATTATTTAGCTATCCACGCCAGTAGATTTTTGCATTGGCTGTCTACTATGGTTTCCTTATCGAGCTCCCCTCCTTGGTTGTTTTTGGATTGGTTGCAAGCGAACTCGTGCAGGATAGGCTTAGAGGCCCTTTTATATACCCCATGGTCCAATGTTCCATTGAAGGCGAGGAACTCCCCCCTCGGCTGAGATATTAGGGCCTTACAGCAACTTTGTTCTTTACTTCAGAAACCTAACCTAAAGGACCTAAGGCAACCCTTATTAAATAATCCAAACTTGCAGATAGGCAACAACCCAATCCGAAACTTTCCAGGCAATTACTCTACTAAACTGTACCTATCTAGCTTTGTTTTGGGTAGGTTCCTTCTATTCATTTCAGAACTGCAATTAAAATTTGGAGTGGCTCATAAGGGTTGTTTCCGATTGTACCATATACGTCAATGTATCTATCATTTTCTGGGGAAACCTCCATGGTCTGAGGGGGCTGGGGCCATGCTAGATAGCTTGTGGGCAGTATCCAAGGGCCAGAAAGCAATAGCTAAGTTATATAAATCAATCTCGACCCATGTCATGTTGAAGTTTACTCCTATAGCTTATTATTGGAAAAACAATTATAATAAAGGCTTTCCAGTTAAAACCTGGGAAAAGATCTGGACGGACATCTATTCCTTAATTAAACAAGACTGTTTAAGGAATATCCAGTTCAATATTCTGCATAACCTATATTATATGCCCGCCAAGTTATTTCGAATTAAAAAACTACCCTCAGCTGAATATGGGGATTGTGGGTTTGAATTTGCTACCTTACATCATAAACTATGGGCATGTCCCAAAATTATTAAATTTTGGAATTTGATCAAGCAATGGGTGGCACCATATCTTAACATTGCAACTTTTTTTAATGAGGATATATGCCTGTTAGGTATGTACTCACTGATCCCTACCTTCTTTCAAAAGGTACAAGTAGCTATGGTTGCTATGGTCACTAAACTGCTAATATTTCGACAGTGGAAGGATGACTGGGAACCCTCATTTAAGGAATGGTGGGCTGAATTTCTCAATGCTCTAAATGTGGAGAGATGCGTAGCCTGTTTTTTTCATACCAGTGAGAAGTTTCAGAATTGTTGGGGTGACTTCATGGTATGCCTTAGAAACAAATTTGGTTATTAACGTAAAGCTCAACTGTTTATTTTATTTTTTTTTCTCCCATTGGCCTCCTTATAGGAGTCCTCTGGGGCAAAGTTTTTTAACTGTTAAACTTTATTTCCCAGGATAGGTTGCGTGTCCTGATATACCATTTTTATTGGCATTTTTTTTCTATTTTCTCCCCTATGGTTTGTTTAATATTTCCTTGGTAATATTTTTTCTGACAGGTCTTCCCTCCCTCCCTCTCTACTGTATAGCCTCTTATTCAGTTAATGGGGATGGACGTGTGCCGGTGCCTTTGTCTTTTCCCCTTTATATAGGTATCTTAGTGTTTGGGTTAGAGCCATCATGGCCATTACTCAGCTTGTTACCCCTAGTAGGGGACAGTAAGGTGACTGCTGCGGGTTGGGTGGGGAAGGGGGTGGGTTTGTGTTGCTTTATGTATATTTTCTTTGTTTTAGATGCTTTATGTATTTTTGCTTCTGCTGTATAATTACCAGGTATTATCCATTCATGGCAAGTGTTGGATTTTGTTTATGTCATGAAAAATAAAGTTAATTAAAAAAAATAAAAAATAAAATAGTGGCAAACAGTATTTTTGCTTAGCCCAATGATAAAAAGTCACAAAAATGTAAGCACCACCTGTAATAATTTCACAAAAGATATACCCTGTAAGAATCACTTTGCTACAGAGAAGAATAAAGCAGTAACAGAAGATATACCTTGCAAAAGACAATCTGAATCAGAAGATTGCAGCAGTAATCTGTTAGCACACACCTGTAGGCACGCCTTGGAATAATGCAGCACAAGGTATACCAGCAATAACACTTTGAATCAGAGAAAAATAAAGCAATAAAATGTTAGCAACAAACAGTAACAATCCATGTGAGTACAAAATAAAAATAACAACACACAGTAAATCTGCCTAGCCAAACAAAGTCTTAATCCTTTCCCTTGCTCTGGTAAGATTCTTTGCTCAGTCCTTTCAAGCAACCTAGAAGGAAAGAGCTCAGGTGAAGCTAGGTGTCTTGGCCAGCAAACCTAGTCTTCCACCATTAAGCCTCACTATCCCTTCCTTGGTCTTTCTTCGCTCCCTTATTGTCCTATAAAAGGTTTTATCCCCCTTCTTAACTGAGTTGGCTGTCTTTTCCTTGATTTGGGCCTTTGCTATTCTGACTGCCTTCCCCACTTCCTTCTGCTTTAACTAGTTCTGGATCTGTATATTGTTTCTACTCCACTGTGAGGAGGGTGGTGATGGGATGAAAAGCATTGCCTCAATACTCCTTTTATCTATCACCTGGCTAAGATGTATGTTTGAATTTACAGCAAGACATGGGCAGGGACTTTCTGTCCTTTGTGTCAAATTGATGCTCACTAGACCATCTTTTCACAGTCTAGCTTGTGTCAGTACCAGGGACCCTTAACATGCAGCTTGCGGCCAAAATTTGGTGCAAGCTGCAGTAAATTAGGTCAGTTGTCAGAATGGCGCCTGAGATAGGAAAAAAAAAATTGAATGGAGTTGCGGCAGTTGGCGATGCTGTAGCTGAGGCAGTGCAAGGGTTTGATGCCGGGCTTGAGGCCTACCTTTTGTGCCATACCAAAAATACATAAAAAACAGTTTAACCCCCGGGGCGACCGATAGTGTCAGCAAACGAATACCTGTTTGAATCAATATCACAATTTATAAATTTTCATTTACAGCCGCTCATAGAAAAAAATGGAAACTTTTGTCCAAGACAGATAATATGTTACACAAACTACAACAAATATCTGAATAAGGAGTAACACCCAGTGAATTTTTTGTCACAGTGGGTGTAGTAGATTTGTACACTTCCATCCCACATGAACAAGGGGTTTATGCTATGGGTAAGATTTTGGATAAGAGGGCACAAAATGCTAGACCAAAAACAATTGTACTACAAACACTAGCTGAAATCATACTGGCCAATAATTACTTTGAGTTTGATTGTCAGTGTCACAAATGCACTCAGCAGGTCAGGCCCTCTGGTCCCACAGTGCCAATCTCCGAGCGCAGTAATGTGAACAGGTAACAGACAGGGTAACCCTCCTGTCTGTTTGTGGGTCCGAATCACCTTTGGTCTCAAGTTCTGGGGGGGGGGATTCAAACTGTGAACCTTATGCTAGCGTACCCAAATGTACCGGCTTAGATAATATTCTCTTCAGGGGGATACAGTATGTCTTTCGCCTAAGGACACCTAACCAGATATCCAAAATGACCCCTTAAAACTCTATAAAAGACCTTAGGTATATTCTTACCTTTTCCCAGTCTAGTAACACCATCAAGCTCTCCAGAAAAGCTGTCAAACTTAAACCACATGTAACCCCTAGATGGCGCTATCCCAGGGGCTACTACCCCTGCCTGATTTGCCACTAACAGGTTGAGGGGCCTGGATCCAATGGCGGGTGCCTCCACCCAGAGGTCAGGGTTTGCAATAGTTAAACTAACTTGGTCACAGCCCTCTGGGACACTGCAACCCCCCTTTCTTCCCACTAGTGGCCCACACAATATATCAGAATTACCTTCACAGTATACACTTACCCCCAGGTCTGGTTCCGCACTGGGACCTCCTGTGAAATGAGATACAGTGCAACAATCACAGTACAGTACTTTAACATAGACAAATACCTCAGGCAGTATAACTTTGCTGAAACAAGCAGCTCTGATTTATTTGGGGATATAACAAGGACAGGGGGAAATCAGGTTAATTAGCTTATCACTGTAATCATCTACCTATGGCTCTGTGCACAGGCCTATCCCTATCAGTTACTGTCCCTGGGTACCCAAGCCCTAGTGGCTAGTCCAAACCGTGGCAGCTGGTGGGGCCCTTTCACACAGAGAAAGGAGAATTAAACAGTCAGCAGTACAGTAATTCCATTTGGATTTAATGTGGCAATTCAACAGGGAGCAACCCTGAATTAGTACTCACGACCTCCAAATAAGATAGGGTCCTTCAATGTCAGCAGGGCTCACTTGAGGTACACAAACCTCTTCACACATCCATATAAAAAGCACTATACCAGGCAGGCTGCATCTGTATCCCGATCGCAATTACTGCACAATACCGGGAGAACACACAGCAGATTCAGTTCCTGACAGACCGAGTGCAATTTTCAGCAATTCTTCCAGTCTTCTACAGGGTGAGCCTGGTTTCTACTCTTCAGAGATCCTTTGATTCTTTTCACAGGACAGATTCAGTCCTAACAAGCTGTTACACAAGCTGCAGGACGGAACTCTGGGCCTTACACACGTTTTGGACTAAAACTGCACACTGAAAAAGCACAGGGCTCCTTCCTTCTTCACTGCCAAAGCTCAACTGAAACTCCAACCGACAAAACCGGGCACTTCCTTTGAGTTCCTCCCAGTTCTTGACTGGATTGGCTGTCACTCACAATAGACTGCTGCTGTTGGTCCAAAAAGGCACTGAAGTCTAAACTACATCTCCCAGAGTCACTGCCCATACAATCCTCTTGTGGCTGGCTCAGATTATGAGTCCAAGTTCTGATTCGTCCAAGGCACCATTTTAGAGCTAGCTTACCCCACACTGATTGGTCCAGTTCAGCAGTTCAAAACTAGAATGGGGAACTAGCAGACACAGTTCTGACTGCAAAGAAAGCAGGTTAGACAAACTGTAATTTCATTATTACTCTAAATAATTTCTGGCAAACAGTTACATCTTTCAGATAGGTTACCTTTGCACTCCTAGTGACTGCAAAAATGAAGTGAATTGGCAGCAGCTTGAGTGGTACTCAATCAAAGAAACACACAGACCCCCATACAAACTAATTATGTCTGCAAGCAGACAGCTCTTAAAGAGACAGTACCAGAGGTTCTAAAAACACTCACTGATAAATGGCTTAAATGCCAAACACCATTCAGGCTTGGAGCATTCAAGCAAGCTCCTGGAAGTCTTTTGGGAACCCCCATTTGCAGGGGGGTTACACCCTTCCTGGCCTGGGAAAGCTTGGCGTCGCGTCAAGCAAGTCATAAGTTTCAACTGCAACCACATAACATTTGCATTAGGCTCGCACATGTAATCATCAGTCAATATATCATTTTACCAAGAACACATTTCTGAAACATTGCAGTACGTCACTTTACACAGTATTACATACACATTGTACCATAACTCAAGTTATTACCTCTTGTACATGAAACCTGAAGAGAGGGGCCCTTCCCTATCAGTTACCTTGGGGCTGGGCCAGGGGCAAGGGCACCATACTAGAGGGCAACACAAGTAACTTGAGTTAGCACTGGCGGCTCAGTTTGGGCAATGAGCTGGGGACACATCACTCCTTTATGGACAACATTGAGAGGCAAATCCACAGGCCTCCCAAGGAATCATAACTGAGGTGCACCACAGGCTTTACAGCTCGACCAGTCTTTCTAGGGGAACTGTTACAGTCTCTGCACTCTGAGCCTCATTTTCAGCATTGTCCACACTTGTCAGGGAGTCTCCATGGGGTAGAGAGGCTAGAACTTGGGGCACTTTCAGCTCCAGGAGTTACAGTTTCTGAGTCCACAACATTTGGCTCGCATGGAGCTTGGACACTGGCAGTGGACTGTCAGGGCACTCAAAATACTCTTCTTGTTCGTGTATCACCAGTCTGCCCCAATCTATCATTTTCTCTCCTGAAGCTCAAACAGTTCAACCATGCACAATGATTCCATTTCATCTGATCTGATGCTTTGCACTTCACTTTCTGGGAGCATTGGCTCCAGGGATGAAGCTGGGGGCTTAGACAGTCCAGAAGGCCCAGCTTTGTCTCCAGTATTGACTAGGGATTGCCCTGAAACAATTGACTCAGTTCGTAAGAAGGATAGTATTCAAAGTCACTCTCACTTTCTTCCGATATGGACTGACAGTCATGCTCAACTGGGACTTGTGGAGGAACACTTTAACTTTGCTTCTGTAGGTGCAGACTTTCTTGATCTTTCTTAGCAGCAGCTCTAGTCACTGGTCCAGAGGGCATCTTCTAGGGCTCAGACTCAATTAAGATTTGTCCAATGGGCAGTAAATGATTTCTATGCATTGTTTTTACATCTTTGAATTATTCTCAGGCCTTACCTTTGTACACTGGCAGATCATCTAGTTTGCCCACTACAATGTGAGGGAGATGGTGCCATCTGTCAGCAATCTTGTGCTTGCCATGCAGTCCCAGATTTCTTAGCAATACCGATCTCCCTCCTGGAGTTCCTGTGCTTTCACCTTTTATCATACCTTTCTTTGTTGGCCAGATTTCTTTTGGCAGCCATGGTTTGAGCCAGTTGAGTACATGAGTTAGCTGGGCCTTTAACTTTGCACATACTGTAAATAGTTGTCAGCTTGAACCCCATCAGGAGAGACCCCAAAACACACATCTACTGGTAGTCAGCTTCTCTTCCAAACATCAGGCGGTAGGGAGAATCCAGTGGCATCACTTTTGGTGCAGTTATAAGCATGTACCAGGGTGCTAATTTGTTGGCTCCATCTAGGCTTGTCCTTTGGGTGCAGGGTGCCTAGCATATCTAGCAAAGTGCGGTTGAAACGCTCAGGCTGTGGGTCCCCTGGGGTGGTATGGAGTGGTTCTGGACTTCGCACTCCCCACAGAGAAAGCATCTCTTTGATCAGACGACTCTCAAAGTCTCTCCTTGATCAGAATGGATTCTTTGTGGAGCCCCATAGTGAACAAAAAGTTTTCTACAAGTACTTTGGCCACAGTGGATGCTTTCTGGTCTTTGGTGGGGAAAGCTTGGGCATATCTCGTGAAATGGTCAGTGACCACCAGCACATTACTGATATTTCTTTGATCTGACTCCAAACTCAGAAAATCAATACAGACCAGCTCCATGGGTGCACTGGTGGTGATGTTAACAAGGGGGGCAGCCCTCTGGGGCAAAGCTTTCCTCTGTAAGCAGCGACTACAAGTTCGAATGTGTTGCTCCACATCAGCCCCCATCTTAGGCCAATAGAATCTGGATCTCACCAAGTCAAGTGTTCTGTCTATACCAAGGTGCCCCATGTGGGTGTGCAAGGACCTCAGTACTGAGTCTCGAAAGGCAGTGGGCAGCACTAGTTGCTGTTTGTCTACTTGTCCCCCTCTGTCTACTGTTTCTCTGTATAACAGTTTATTGATCAGTTTCAACTTAGGACCTTCTTTGTATAACAGTGCAGTTCTCAAATCAGTGGGCGTAATTTGGACCATCTTTTCCTGCATAGAGGGCTTCTAAAGCTGCATTGATCATGGGATCGCGGGATTGAGCCCGCCGAATACTGTCATTGTCCAGCTGAGGCAGTGCACCAATGTCTATTGCAGAAAAGTGGCAATAAGCAGCAGGTATGCAATTCTCAGAGGCTCCCAAGCAATCCACCATGCAGTCCACTGCGTCCGTGGACATTTGTTCCTCCCTGTCAAACTTCCGGCAGAGTGCCCGAATGTCAGGTTCTGCCAATCGGACCCAATCATTCTGGGGAACAGGCCTCCGGGAGAGAGCATCAGCATCTATGTGGTTCAGACCTGCTCGGTATTCGAGAGCATAGTCATATGTAGATAATGCAGAAAGCCACCTATGGCCAGTGGCATCCAACATAGCTGAGGTCTGCACATAGGTCAAAGGATTATTGTCAGTTTTACTAGTATTTTAGCCCCATACAAGTACTCATGGAATTGGTCAACAATAGCCCACTTCAAAGCTAGGAACTCTAACTTATGTACAGGATAGTTCTTTTCGGATGGGGTCAGGCTTCTACTGGCAAAGGCCACTGGTCTCAGGCCATTCTCGTGCTCTTGGTACAACACAGCCCCCAACCCTTGCAAGCTAGCATCAGTGTGCAGGGCGTAAGGTTTTCTTGGATCGGCATAGGCCAGCACTGGAGCATGGGTAAGTTGATATATGATCTCATGAAAAGCAGTCTCACAATCAGGAGTCCATGGGGCCCCAAATACTTCACTCGGATGAAAATCGCTCTTTCAGTCTTGAGGGACGCTTGACTTTGGTATTTTTGTGGGTTGGGGATACCCTTGAGTAAGGTTAAGTAAAGGGCGGATCACTCTTGAATAGTCCTGATGAAGCGCCGATAATAACCACAGAATCCCAGGAATCTTTGCAGTTCTTTTAGATTTTTGGCTGTGGCCAGGTGGTCAAGGCCTCAACTTTACTTGGGTCGGTCTCTATTCCTCGGTGGATACTATGTGTCCCACATACTTTACTGATGTTTGAAAGAATTGACACTTATCAATGGACAGTTTAAGGCCAAAGTCCTCCAGTCGGTCCAATACCTTAAATAATCTGCTCTCATGTTCCTCCAGTGAGCTGCCAAACACAATAACATCATCTAGGTATACCAGGCACTCTAGTAAGTTCATGTCCCCACTGCACGCTCCATCAATCGTTGAAAAGTGGCTGGGGCACCTGAAATCCTTGAGGCATCCTCAGTGAATTCATAAATAGCGAACAGATAAGAGCTGTCTTTTCACGGTCCTCTGGGGCCGTCGGGATCTGATAGTACCCACTGCGGAGATCCAGCACGAAAGAACCACTTGCTCCCGTTTAGGCAGTCAAAGCATCCTGAATCACGGGGCATTGTGTACTGATCAGGGATAATCCGCGCGGTTTAAAGATGCGATAATCCACACACATCCTTACTGTTCCATTCTTTTCCTCACTACCACAATGGGGAAGCATAAGGGCTTCTGGATTCTTGTATTACACCAGCAGCTAACATCTCTTGCAGATGCCGCTCACATCATCTATGTCAGCAGGTGCCAGGCGTCGAGACCTCTCACGAAATGGTCTTTCGTCATGCAGCGGATATTGTGCTCAACTCCTTGCACGCATCCTACATCCCATTCCTTTAAAGAAAACACCTGGTCTCTCTGGGCAAGCTTCTCACTGATCTTCACTTTCCATTCAGCTGGCAGCGGAGTCGCCGAAATCAAACAAGTCAGGCGTTACTCTGTCATTCTTCCTTGAACTCTTGCTGCTGGGTAGCACTGCAGTGTCTGCACAATGCACATTAGCCAGGATGCAACCTCTGTTTTCAATGTCTCTTTCAGACACATTATGAACTTGGACCATTACCCTTCTGGCATAAGCATGGGCTCTAGCGGGCAAAATACTAGGCTGACCAGCAGTCCCTCTGGCAATTTTCCATGCCTGGTGCATCCAACATTAATATTTTATTCTTAACATCCTTTCTGATATGGACCTCTCCCTGTAAGGTACACTGGGCATTTGGCGCCAGGATCAGAGACTCAGGATCCTTCTTCCATAATTCCGACCGGTTCCTCTGGTTCTGTTTTTCAGCATCTCTCTGTGCCTTCATAGGCCTTCTTAATTAAAGCCGGAACTCTTAAAGCTCTACTAGTCTTTGACCCCTGTTTTTCATAACACAACTGTGCCAGCCTTCCTAACATATGAGCATTTGTTCCAGTCAACAAAGGGACACCATCATACAGTCCAGTGGGGACACACTAAGGCTAGGGTCTCTACTTGTTCGCCACTCCAGCCACGGAGGTGGGGAAAGACAGCCAAATTCGGATATACCCGAATAGGGGTAGGCCTTCTCACTTAACCCCATACATGCAGTCCTTCTAATGGTTGTAAGGGTACGTCTGACAAATGCTTCTGATACCAATCTTGGAACATAATTGTCACTTGGGAGCCACTGTCTAATATAGCTCTTGTAGACACTCCGTTCACCTTTACAGTGGTCTCCATGGAGGGACCCACTATTCTGGACCAGTCTGGAGGCGGTAGTGGGGCCTGGGCAACTGACCTTGCCACAAAGGGACGTGAATTAGCATTTTTGGTGCCCTCACTGGGATCATGTCGTGCACCTCTAACCACTGATTTCTTCTCCGAAGCTCTCCTTGTAGCCTATATGCAACTTTGTCAGTGTCTTTTGGGGACTGGCATTCCCTTTCATGTGCCCATCTTTCCCACAATTATAGCAAAACATACTTTCTGGAGTTTGAGCTGGCCGGGCGCCACACTGGGAGCCAGGGCGGGGTATTACTAACTGGAAACCTTGGTGCCATCTCTGTCTGCGGCGTGATAAGCATTTGGAGACATCTAGTCAGTTTCTCCACTTCCATGGTCAAGGAATCGAGTTCGGAGACTATTATCAGCAGGAGATACATGGGTGGGTACCCCACCCCATAGCTAGATACAGTTGGATATAGGTCAGGGCCCGTACTTGCAGGTGGCCTTCATAAAGGGACTGTTTTGAATTCCGCGATCTCTCTCAACAGTTCGCCCCATTGTGACATATCTTTTCCTTGTCAGAGCACTCATTGACTGCCAACCTCTGCCCTGAACTTCACTTGATGGGTCACCCTCAGTCACTCGGTCGTAGCACGCGCTATTGGTGCAGGTCCCTCCCGAGGTCGTCTTTTCTCAACTCCTCGAATTTCTCTCATTAACTCATCATAGGAGGGTGGGGATTCCAGTCGATCTGCCAGGCGTAACTGAAGCAACAGCAGTTCTGAGAAGGGGGCAGACTTAAGGATCCTGTCCAGCCTGGTTCGGTCCAGTTCAATCGCTGGCAAACTACCTTTTCTGAGGCATTCTTGCAACAATTTTTCCAGCCGAGATACATACACAGACAACAACTCCCCTTGGTACTGTTGTGCATCTCTTACTCTCCACCATAGGTCCTCATCAGAATCTGGGCTCCCATACACATTCTCAAGGCCTCAAGATAGGCCTGTGCAGTCGCTTCAGGGTTACTGGCCCGTTTGCTACGGATGGTAGCCAGGGCAGGACCTCGGAGGCTCTCACTAACCTCTTTCGCTTTTTCACCTTCCGAGGCATTGCCATTCTAGCACTTGGGGGGCAACATAGTCTATCCAGGTCTCCCAGTCATCCTCCCCTTGGGGGGTGGGGAGGGTGCCAGAGAAGATCCTCAACCTTCGGTAAGAGTCGTGACTAATGGCAGGTGCAGAAATAGGAGTCTGCATTGGTTCAGCCACCATTACGGGCACTGGAGCAGGAGAGGGTGTTGGGAAGGAACACCCCAGGTGGCAAGAATAGTTTCTTCAAGTCCTCCACAGTTTTCCCTCTCCCAGCAACCATTCAGCAATTTCTCTTCAAAAGTTTCAGATAGTGGTGGGGGCTGATTCCCCACCGGGTCTTTACTGTCCTTAGTTATCGCTCTCCAAGCAGTGAGGGCTCCCTCTGGGGTAATGGTCTGTGGCACTTTGGAGCTATCTATGGGATCCTTAAACTCTACTAGGGCCAGGAAAGTGTGGGTGAGCAGATTAGCATGCCGACCCACCACCACAGGGTTTTGTAAACCTTCCACCTTGGAAAGTACTCCCTGCACAGTGTCCGTATTGATACCCAGGGGGATGTCCAGGATAAGCATAGCATTTTGGGGGTCGATCTCCTCCCCAGTACACCACTCCACCAGCCGGTGCACAGCCACTTCTGTCGGGGTACCCATTTTTTCTTAACAGTGGTTCATAAATATGGCCACTGGAGGACACACAATCCCAGCGGTGAGCCTCCAAGATGTAACCCCTAGATGGCGCTATCCAAGGGGCTACTACCCCTGCCTGATTTGCCACTAACAGGTTGAGGGGCCTGGATCAATGGCGGGTGCCTCCACCCAGAGGTCAGGGTTTGCAATAGTTAAACTAACTTGGTCACAGCCTCTGGGACACTGCAACCCCTTTCTTTCCACTAGTGGCCCACACAATATATCAGAATTACCTTCACAGTATACACTTACCCCCAGGTCTGGTTCCGGCACTGGGACCTCCTGTGAAATGAGATACAGTGCAACAATCACAGTACAGTACTTTAACATAGACAAATACCTCAGGCAGTATAACTTTGCTGAAACAAGCAGCTCTGATTTATTTAGGGGATATAACAAGGACAGGGAAATCAGGTTAATTACTTATCACTGTAATCATCTACCTATGGCTCTGTGCACAGGCCTATCCCTATCAGTTACTGTCCTGGTACCCAAGCCCTAGTGGCTAGTCCAAACCGTGGCAGCTGGTAGGGGCCCTTTCACACAGAGAAAAGGAGAATTAAACAGTCAGCAGTACAGTAATTCCATTTGGATTTAATGTGGCAATTCAACAGGAGCAACCCTGAATTAGTACTCACGACCTCCAAATAAGATAGGGTCCTTCAATGTCAGCAGGGCTCACTTGAGGTACACAAACCTCTTCACACATCCATATAAAAGAAAGCACTATACCAGGCAGGCTGCATCTGTATCCCGATCGCAATTACTGCACAATACCGGGAGAACACACAGCAGATTCAGTTCCTGACAGACCGAGTGCAATTTTCAGCAATTCTTCCAGTCTTCTACAGGGTGAGCCTGGTTTCTACTCTTCAGAGATCCTTTGATTCTTTTCACAGGACCAGTTCAGTCCTAACAAGCTGTTACACAAGCTGCAGACCGGAACTCTGGGCCTTACACACGTTTTTGACTAAAACTGCACACTGAAAAAGCACAGGGCTCCTTCCTTCTTCACTGCCAAAGCTCAACTGAAACTCCAACCGACAAAACCGGGCACTTCCTTTGAGTTCCTCCCAGTTCTTGACTGGATTGGCTGTCACTCACAATAGACTGCTGCTGTTGGTCCAAAAAGGCACTGAAGTCTAAACTACATCTCCCAGAGTCACTGCCCATACAATCCTCTTGTGGCTGGCTCAGATTATGAGTCCAAGTTCTGATTCGTCCAAGGCACCATTTTAGAGCTAGCCACCCACACTGATTGGTCCAGTTCAGCAGTTCAAAACTAGAATGGGAACTAGCAGACACAGTTCTGACTGCAAAGAAAGCAGGTTAGACAAACTGTAATTTCATTATTACTCTAAATAATTTCTGGCAAACAGTTACATCTTTCAGATAGGTTACCTTTGCACTCCTAGTGACTGCAAAATGAAGTGAATTGGCAGCAGCTTGAGTGGTACTCAATCAAAGAAACACACAGACCCCCATACAAACTAATTATGTCTGCAAGCAGACAGCTCTTAAAGAGACAGTACCAGAGGTTCTAAAAACACTCACTGATAAATGGCTTAAATGCCAAACACCATTCAGGCTTGGAGCATTCAAGCAAGCTCCTGGAAGTCTTTTGGGAACCCCCATTTGCAGGGGGGTTACACACATATAAATCACATGCAAAAAGAACTACGAAGACACACCCAGGCAGTCTTTCAAATAATATATTTACTAAAAATGGATACAAATATAAAAAATGTAAACACAGAACGGTATATCAATGAGCATACAATTACTTAAAAGAAAACAAGGAAAGGTACAAAACAAAAACTCCTACCACAATACAGTTAGACTTTTTCTATCTAATGTATTACCTCTTTAAGTGCCTAAGTTAGATCACAGAGCTATGTCTTTCTACAGTCCCAAGATGGAATATATCACAAACAGCTCAGACATAGTATTAGTTTAAACGGTGTCTCTCCACACCCCTTCTACGAGTCATCTAACTCCTCCTTTTAGAACATAAAAAAATATGCCCTAGCTGGATCCCTCTTATGATGGAGTCCCCCACCAGGATTCGCTTCCTCCTCCTCCTCCTCCTCCTCTGGGGTCCACTGCTTTCCCCACTGAGGTCACCTCCTTGGCTGACCTCCACATTCTTTCCTTCCACTTCTCTGGGTACCTCTATTTGGTTGTCCTTGTTTGCCAGTGTGGCATATGAGTTCTTAAGTGGAATAGGATCTGGGATGTGTCTCTGCCTGACTGCTCTAACCCTCCCTGAGCCCACTGTCATCCAGGTGCTCCTCGTTCTCGGCATCCTTTGAGGCAATTGCATTGGACTGGGTGGTCTCTGGATAGGGGTGATGGTACTCCTGACCCAGTTTACTTCTGCTCTGAGTCTGGCTACCTCATCCCTGTGAGTCCAGAGAGAGATGTATGCAGATAGGCAGCACCTCAGTGTCCAGAAGGTCTGCCTGAATATGGCTGCCCCACAGCCACTGCATTGCACCACTTCCCACATTATACTGCAATTCCACTACTTGTCTGCTACTGAAGCTCTCCTAGTTCCCTTTTTATTAATTTACTGTCCTAAAAATCCTGCCACTGATCCTCAGATAATTTTCTTAAAAAAAAAGAAACCAATAAGTAAATAAATGAGTCAAAACACTTGTGCTGAGGGTGGGCTTCTTCCCCTTATGCCCCTCCTACTTCACACCCCTTACTATACCCTGTGTTTAGCTTCTGTCAATCAGATTTAACAGGGCATATAATTAAGGGTTGGGGAAGGGAGGAGGAGAAAATTTGCAGCAATTAAAGACAGCACAGAATTACACCACCACTATGTTTTAAATTTTCAACAGCCCAAAAACAATTATAAGTAAAGACAACAAAGAAAGTACAGTGTCACTAAAAGCCCACAATCTAACATACAATCACAATCTAAAATAGTAATTACCAGTTACTCTAAAGCACTGAATTGAATATGTTTCCTTCCGGCTTTTTCTGAGAAAATAAAACTCTACTTGCTACCTCAACTCTGACTAAGCCCCACCTCCAGTTATCACGTGGCTGAGGTCAGAGGCCAGACAATTAACACCCTTCACCCAACTACAGGGCAGTCAGACAAGCCAAGATAAAATTTGCAGCAATTAAAGACAGCACAGAATTACACCACCACTATGTTTTAAATTTTCAACAGCCCAAAAACAATTATAAGTAAAGACAACAAAGAAAGTACAGTGTCACTAAAAGCCCACAATCTAACTTTAAAAGAAAAATAGTAATTACCAGTTACTCTAAAGCACTGAATTGAATATGTTTCCTTCCTTCCCTTTCTGGCTTCATGGTGGACATGGTGAGGCCAGCCTCCTTGGGGAGGCCCCAACCTGTTTCAGGGGAGGCTCAAGCAAGTCTGAAAAAGTACTGTATTTAAATTTTGAGTTTTATGTATTTTGTGTGAAGAGATGAAGCGAACCAAAAGAGGATAAGAGTAGGTGTATGTTATGTATTTATTTACTAATAAGTGACAAGGGAAGGTGAATGAGCCAAGGCTCATTTCAGGTGTACATGGGGAAGGGTAGGGAGTGAATACATTTCAAAAAGTAATTACAGAACAATCAAGAAATACACAATGAACAATAGTGCAAACAAATATGAACAATAAACTAATAATGTGTTGTGGTAATTGATCAATTTGTAAACTGATGGCAGAACAGCCCAAATACAAGGGTTGAGCATAGAAGTGCTAAGAGCAATAGCAGGAAGGAGCAAAGTAATCCCCGAGAAATTGCTTAGGCGCAGGGAAGGATGGGGAAAGGCAAAATCTGTAGGAACGTTATTTCATATAGAGAGGAAGCAGAGAAAGTAGTCTGACCCATGAAGGTACTGCAACAAGGGTAACAATGGTTCAAGAATGAAAATAAGCAGAGTTAAGTAGGTTGGCCCTGTGGAGGTTACAATAAGCAATAATAGTAAGCATTAATCACCGACAGGAGGGCTCTACCAGATTAACACACCGCTCAGTTGGTGCACGAGGGTAGCTTCCTGAGGGTTCCAACCACCCAGCGGGCATTAATCACTGGCAGAGCCCGACTCTGGAGGTGATTAATGCGCTTGTAACATGGGAAGCGTAAGGACCATTTTGTGCAGATCGCAGTCTAACTCGGAACACCACGGACACTGACGCGATCTTTATTGGCGCTGCACAGCTGATGCTATGGGGTTGTGGTGTCCAGTCGCCAAACATGTATCCGAGGGCACGGCATAGAGCTAGGTACTAGAGTGAGAGGAGAAGGGGAGTAGTGGTAATCTTTATGACTAGTGTGCGCAGATGTAAAACTGTGTTCCACAGATTTAAAACATTATTTCGCCGACTGCACAGAGCCAGAGGGAAGTTGAGGGGAATCAAAGACACGATGGTCAACCACTGCGCTATAACGTCCACCGGGACTGTTCACTCTACAGATTCCAGCGATACAATACGATACACTTACGCTACATTTCTTGGCTACATATAGAGCAGCAAAAAAAAAAAAAAAACTTCAGTGAAGAGGGCGCGCCTGCCTTTTACCCGATAGCAAGGTGGCAGAGTATGCCGACTCACACGCGCTCCCGGTACTGCACTTGCTTCACTCTCCACAGTGCTCACTGCCGTTCCAGTGCTGCACCCTCTGCCTGATGGACAGTTTAGGTACTACCCCAGCGGGCGTTAATCAGCGATTTCCCTGTGCACACTTGAGGTAGTGAGCTAGCGGGCGGTAGTGCTGGGTTAATCACCGCTGCCGATAGGTCAGATGATGCGTTTGCCCCAATCGCTGAGCTCCATTTGACGACGGTCTCCAGAGCCATGTTACAATATTTGTTTATTTTTTTATTATTCAGATAACACCTTTGAGCACAGGAGCTCTTTTTCAAAGGTTCCACATCAGTATAAGACAAAGAATTGAATGTGAGCCGAGTACTCAAAGGGGTTTCAGTTTATTCATGGTGTACTGCGCAAAGTACAGTATGTTATTTTTCTTTGGGGAGGCCCAAGATTATTTCAGTTTTTGGGGGAGGCTCAAAATCTTTTCCATGGATTTGGGGAGGCTCACTGCAACAAAGTCTGAGAACTGTTGGCCCAAGGGCACCTAACCAGGTATCCAAAATGAATCCTTAAAACTGTATAAAAGACCTTAGGTATATTCTTACCTTTTCCCAGTCTAGCAACACCATCTAGCTCTCCAGAACAGCTGTCAAACTTAAACCACATATACATCACATGCAAAAAGAACTTCAAAGACACACCCAGGCAGTCTTTCAAATAATATATTTACTAAAAATGGATATAAATATGAAAAATGTAAACACAGAACAATATATCAGAGAGCATACAATCACTTAAAAGAAAAACAAGGAAAGGTACAAAACAAAAACTCCTACCACAATACAGTTAGACTTTTTCTATCTAATGTATTACCTCTTTAAGTGCCTAAGTTAGATCACAGAGCTGTGTCTTTCTACAGTCCCAAGATGGAATATATCACACACAGCTCTGACACAGTATTAGTTTAAACTGTGTTTCTCCACACCCCTTCTATGAGTCATCTAGCTCCTCCTTTTAGAACATAAAAAAATACAAATATAATCACACATGCCCCCATAATGCAAAGCACAGAATATTATGCTGGTTCAGCTTTAAGCAGAAATGCATGGTGCCGAAAGGCCTCTCACACAGTTTGCAAAGGGTGCCAACAGAAGACATAGACACATGTTTCGTCCTACCAGGACTCATCAGTATGCCTCGTCTGTTTGACACCCCAGTGGAATGACCCAGCTACCCTAAGATGGTCGATCTGGGTTATGTTGTGGTGAACCCAATTAAAACAAAAAACAGTTTAAAAGACAAAGAACCTCTGTGTGCAAGCACTGAGGCAATGGTTACCCCAAAGGGCATTTGGCTGGGAAGTCAAGTTTCAAAGAAATACAAAATCACACATGCCCCCATAGTGCAAAACATCAGTATGCCTCGAGTCCTGGTAGGACAAAACACGTGTCTATGTCTTCTGTTGGCACCCTTTGCAAACTGTGTGAGAGGCCTTTCAGTACCATGCATTTCTGTTTAAAGTTGAACCAGCATAATATTCTGTGGTGATTTGCATATGCAGCCCATGATGCTTTGCATTACGGGGGCATGTGTAATTTTGTATTTCTTTGAAACTTGGCTTCCCAGCCAAATGCCCTTTGGGGTAACCATTGCCTCAGTGCTTGCACACAGAGGTTCTTTGTCTTACAAACATAATGTCCTATCAGGAGGTATTTTAAATAATGTGATTTCAGCAAAAACTAATTTCCCAAATTATGACAGTTTTTAATCGAGCCTTTTCTTTGAACTGGTGGCTAATTTCTGTTTTTCCAAGGAACATCAAAGGTTTTTAAAACTCTGCAGTTTGTCACCTAGATGCAAATGTAGCCAACAGGAGTCGGCTAAGTTATGTACTGTCCTGTAATAAAATGCATATTTAGCTTCCCAACTTCAGAGGCAGGAGGTCATAAAAAGGCCATAGAATGCAACTTCTCAAGGAAGTTAATTACATTACAGAGATCTCCTGATCAGTTCAATATCCTGTAGTTTTCACTGAAACCTGGCCGGGGGGGGGGGCCACCCATGGAGCACAGACTCACATACTATATTTTTATATTACAAATATCATACAGCAATCATAACCAGCTGGCCAAGCGTCACAGTCAGTATTATTTACAGAAACAAGGGACTGCCATGGGCAACACCATGACACCGGCATATGCTAATGCCGTTAGGTACGAATTAGAAAGAGTATTGAAAAAAAATCAAATTTTCCAGTATGTAAGAGCTTGGAACAGATATACTGTACTGACAATGTGTTTTTTTTATTTGGACAGGTACGAAAGAAGGACTAGATTCCTTCCTTCTCTACATAAACAACGTTAATGAGAATATAAAATTTGTCATGAACAGCAGCTTAACTGACATTGCATACTTGGATTTAGGAATAATAAAGAATGGAACAGTACTTATCACCGACCTATATAGAAAAGAAATTGACAGAAATACAGTGCTGCATGGATGTAGTTTCCATGAACGTAAATTAGAAACATAGAATCTGATGGCAGATAAGGACCTCTTGGCCCAGCTAGTCTGCTCATTTCCCTACCTAACAGATAAGCTGCAGATCCTAGTTAACAAACAACCTACTTCCTCCTACCCCCCACTAGAATTGCCTTATGTCTGTCCTATGCATTCTTGAATTGCCCCACTGTTTTGACTCTACGACCTCCTCAGGAAGGCTGTTCCATGCATCTATAACCCTCTCTGTGAAGAAATACTTCCTCACATTACCTCTGAGCCAGCCCCCTCTATCTTCAAATTTTGCCCCCTTGTTTTTGCACATCTCTTTTTCTGAAAGATGCTACCCTATTGGACTTCATTGATTCTCTTGAGGTATTTGAAAGTTTCTATCATGTCACCCCTCTCCCTCCTTTCCTCGAGGCTATACATCTTAAGCTCCTTTAGTCTTTCTTCATATGTCTTCTGGTGCAGACCCTGCACCATTTTGATTGCCCTCCTCTGGACAGCCTCCACCCTGTCTATGTCTTTGCAGAGATGGGGTCTCCAGAAATGTACACAGTACTCCAGATGTGGTCTTACCAACTGTCTGTACAGAGGGCCAACAACTTCCTGTTTTCTACTGGTAATGCTTCTTCCTTTGCATCTCAGTATTCCCCAGCCCTCCTTACTGTCTTATCACATTTCTGGCCCACCTTTAGGTAATCTGATATGACTACCCCCAGGTCCCTTTCCATTTTTGTTTTTGTCAGTATCTCACCCCCCCCCCCCACTGTGTACGCTTCCCCTGGATTTTTGTTTCCCAGATGTATTACTTTGCACTTCTTTGCGTTGAATCTAAGCTGCCATACATTTGACCATTCATCCAACCTCGCCAGGTCTTTTTTCATCCTTTCCACCCCACCTTGCATATCAACCCTGTTGCAGATCTTTGCGTCACCTGCAAAGAGCCATACTTTTCCTTCCAGTCCCTCTGCTGTGTCACTTATAAAGACATTAAAAAGGACTGGCCCCAGTACTGAAATGTGCGGTACCCCACTAGTAACCCCCCTTTCTTCACTGTGGACTCCATTTACTATTACCCTCTGTGTCCTGTTGTCCAGCCAGTGTTTTACCCAGGCTACCACCCTGGGACCCACTCCCAGGCTGGGTAATTTGTTTATTAATCTTTTGTGTGGGACTGTCAAATGTCTTGCTAAAATCTATGTAGGCCATGTCCACAGCCCCTCCCTGGTCTACTACTTTGGTCACCCATTCAAAGAAATCAATTAGATTTGTCTGACATGACCTTCCCGCTGTGAATCCATGCTGCCTTGGGTCCTGTGCCCCACTGACCTCTAGGTACTCAACAATTCTTTCCTTCAGAAGTGATTCCATCATTTTCCCTACCACCGAGGTCAAACTAACAGGTCTGTAGTTTCCTGTCTCTGTCTTGCTCCAACTTTTGTGAAGGGGAATCACATCTGCCTTTCTCCAGTCCTCAGTTACCACACCATCCTCCCATGATTTATTGAAAAGGGTAGTCAGTGGTGTTACTAGTTCTTCCCTTAGTTCTTTTAGAATTCTGGGGTGAATCCCATCAGGCCCCATTGCTTTATCCACCTTCAGTTTTAAGAGTTCTTTCAGAACCCTTTGTTCTGTGAAAGGACTAATATCAACCCCCAATCCAGAGTGCTTCTGTTGACTGGATTAGGCATCTCCCCCTGCTTTCCATTGTGAATACTGAGCAGAAGTATTAATTCAGTATCCCTGCTTTCTCACTGTCGCTCTCTGCCCAACCACCTTCCTCTTTATTCAGCCTCAGTATCCCTGCCTTAGTCTTTCTTTGCTCCCTAATGTACCTATAAAAGATTTTATCCCCCTTCTTAACCGAGGTGGCTATCTTTTCCTCGGTTTGGGCCTTTGCTATTCTGACTGCCTTCCCTACTTCCTTCTGCTTTAATTTGTACAGTTCTCTGTCCTGCTCCTTCTGTGTTTCCTTATACTTCCTGAATGCTGTCTTTTTCTCCCTAAACTTCCCTGCCACTTCTTTTGAGAACCATAGTGTTTTTTTCTTTCATTTTGATTTATTTGCTTCACATAAAGGCTTGTTGCCTCTGTGATAGCGGTTTTGATGTTTCCCCATTGTTGCTCCACCCCACCTTCTTGCCTGTTTGCTAGTGCTTTTCTGAGGCACACTCCCATTTTGACAAAATCAGCCCTCCTGAAGTCCGGTACCTTCACTTTTGTGTGGCTTGACTCTACAGCTAAGTTTATTGTGAACCACACTGTTTGGTGGTCGCTTGTTCCCAGATGGCTACCCACTTCAAGATCGGAGATCCTTTCTCCATCCCCATTTGAGAGTACCAGGTCTAAGATTGCTGCCTCCCAAGTGGGTTCCAACACTAGCTGTCTGAGGCATGCTCCCTGTAGGGCATCAAGAATGACCCTGCTCTTGGAAGTGGCTGCAGCAAAGGTGCTCCAATTAACATCTGGCATATTCAGGTCCCCCATCAGCAATATCTCCCCTTGCTCTGTCATCCTAAGGATGCCTTCTATCATTTCCTTGTCCATTTCCACCCCCTGAGACTGGGGTCTGTGTACAACCCCTGTGTGGATTGTGGTGCCATGTCCAGTCTCCAGGATGACCTACAGTGCCTCCTCTCCTCCCTATTTACCATTTAGTTATGTTGCTTTGATACCTTCCCTTACATAGAGAGCTCCTCCTCCTCCTCTTCTTCTTCCCTCCCTGTCCCTCCTGTAGATTGTGTGCCCTGGTATGTTGACATCCCAGTCATGGTTCTCTGTGTACCATATTTCTGTGACTGCCACAATATCCAGGCATCCCTCTTCCATCAAGGCCACCATTTTGGGGAGCTTTTTACCTAGACTATGGGCATTGGTACTCATTACCCTTCATTTTTTTATGGCTTTATTTCTTTTTGCCCCATCTCTGTCCTTATTGCCATTGTCTTTTTCTCCATTTACCCCAGCCCTTCTCCCTGTCAACTGCTCTATCTTGGTATTTATCTCACTAACTACCCTGATTGTTTGGGGGCTATAATTTCCCTTCTCCTTTTCAGTGCCTCTCCCCTTGGCTGTGTCAATCAACAGTATACAGTATTCGCAGTTAATCAAGGTCAAACGCAATTGTACTACAGAACAGGATTTTAACAAACAAAAAGCAGCTATGATAACCAGATTCAGGGAATGTAGCTATTCCACTGCATCTTTAAAACAAGCAGAGACAAGGATCAGTCAGGTCAGCACAGAAGATATGAGACCTAAAGAAAAACAGGATAGGGAACATAGATTAGTATTTACAACTAAATACAATGACAAGTTCTCAGAAATGAGAAAAATCATTAACAAACATTTGCACCTCTTGACAGTAAGGAATTGCCAACCACAAAGTTTCCAAAGAATACCATTAATAGCAGCAAAAAAGTGGATACCCTTAAGGACAAGCTAGTGTTGTCACAATTTAAGCCTCCAGAAAAAAAGCATGCTCAATTGTTATTAGGCCCTCTGAAACCAGGAATGACCCTATGTGGACACTATTCTGTGAGTGGGCACACTACTAAAAATATTTTTTCAGACACCGCCATACAGGCCAAACATTTCCCATCAGACCGAATATTAATTGTACAACTGAAGGAGTAAAGGGAGGCAGCACAGTGCAATGCTTTAAGGCTCTGAGCTGCAAATCTTGAGACCTGGGTTTGAATCCCACAGCTCCCACTTGCATATACTGCGTGACCCTGAGCAATCACTTAACTTCCTTGTGCTCCCAGGTTGCACCTGTAAAAAAGCTTTCAGCTTAGTGTGTCTCACCTGGTTAAACAATTGGGGAAAAAATTTTTTTTATGTAATTCAAAGTCCCTATGATCGATTATATGTAGGACAGACAACAAGAGCCTTAAAAACAAGAATTCAAGAGCAGAAGAGTGACATAAGAAGAAATGATGAGATGTCCACAAGTTGCTATACATTTTACGCAAGAAAGACATGCAGGGGCTGCTCTGAGGTTTTGAAGGCTAGAGCAGGTACTCGTGCTACTACATGGAGAGGAGAGGACTATCAAAGAATTATAGACAAAGCAGAAATGCAATGGATATTTTTACTTAAAACATCGGTTAATACCATAGGTTTAAACACCAGCACTAATTGTAATGTATGTTGGCAGAACCTTTATCTAGTAAGATGAATGTTACATTCAAGAGATGGCATGTTGTTAAAAAAATAACATTCAAGGGATGTGGATATGTTGTTCTATCCACACTTGCTGGCAGATCGCCTTCCCCTTTTAGTGGTGCCAGAACGTCTTCAAGCTGGCTCCTCCCACCCACCCAGGTGGTATAACCTTCGGCTCATTCATTCATTTTATTTGATTTTTATTAGTTATACTGGAAGGGCATGTTAGCATTGCTGCCCATTTACACAAGTGTCCAGTTACATACAACAATCATGAGCCATGATATAGGCTTAAACATTTAACTAACAGCGAGGGTTAATAAAATGGTACATAAATTTAGGATAATATAGACTGAAGGGTAAACCATGAACTAGCCTTGGTGAATTAACTCTGCCCCATGACGCTAGATCTTCCTTTCCGCTGGAAGGTTCAGGTTCCCTCCTTAGTGCTCCTGCATATAGTAGGACCTGGCTCTCAAATCTTCGGATTTGCTTCCTAAACTTACTCTAAAACCCATCAGAATACCGTCTTTGCTCTCTTCCCGCGCTACTGCGATGGAAGACAAGACCATCCCTGGGTTTTGCCGTTGGCCCATTAGGCAGAAAATGTCATGCACCAACCCTCACGCCACATGCGTGTGCTGCCTAGGCCACTATCACGAGCCACAGGCCTGCAATATCTGTCGGTCCTTTCACCCTTTAGTTCTTGACAACTGCACTGCCCAACTTCAACTGGGGTGACCGGAGAAGCGACACCTGCTGGTCAAATCCAAGGATGCCTGTTGTGTGGTCTCCACTGCTGTAGGGTCTGCCGAGCAACTCGAACAGCTTAAAGTGCAGCTTGTTCCTCTTCGGCTTCAGCCTTTTTTCCACTCCAGTTGGGCTCCACATACTCGGCTTCCTTCAAAGAGCTGTGCCAGTCCCTCTCCACCAAGGGAGAGGGTCCTTCAGGTTCACATGTTTTGCGCTCTCGCAAGAAGGAGTCAAAAAAAGAGAAGACTCAATGTCAGCGCTCTTGGGATCAGGAGTGGTCCCGTTCTCTGGAGCCTCTGGTTTTGACTTTGGTCACTGGTTTCACTGAGCCCCCGTCAGACCAGTTAGCTGAGATGCTGGTTGATGCGGCTGAGATTTTTCTCGACCCGATCTACAGGTTGTCATCTGACGAGGCTGATAATTCTCTCTTTTGGACCCCAGTTCTCTCGGTATCCTCTGACAGGTTGGCTCAGCCCACTGAGTCGAACCCACCAGTCCCAGACCCTGGCCAGGTGGAGCCGTGGGGTTCCCCGGTTCCCTCTGAAGATCCCCATCAGCCTCACCGATGGTTGAGATCGAGATCTTGGTCTTCCTCCTTGGAGTCGGGCAGGTCTCGCTGTCACCGGCGATCTCGCTCCCGATACCATGGAAAGCGGTGCCTGCCGCTATTCCTCTTTGTCCTTCTCAGCCAAGTAGAAGCTCTGGTGCAAATTGCATGGTGCTACGGAGATCTAATGAGGCCACAGTTGGTCTTGTCCTGTCTGAAGCTGACGCTGGTTTATACCCCAGCTATCAAGTGGCTGTCGCCCGAGTGGCCGACGTCAGCTCCTGCCACCATCACCCCCTTGGAGGTGCAGGCACAGCCCAAGTCGACATGGCTGAAGCAGGCTTCTCCTCCAATTATGGTGGAGCCACCACCTGAACAGCTGAAGTCCGGGGCTCTGACCAAGGAGTCTCGGCCCTCCGAGGGGCTTCCCCATTGGCTGTCAGTCACCCTCACTCCCAACTGTCCCAGGCAGGTTGAGGGTGACTCAGGTGGATGCCCACTTTACGCGGACTCTTCGGAGTCCAAAGACTCCTCTCTGCACTCGCGTCCTATCGACGTCAAGTCTTGAGGGGCCATCTCCATGGACGAGGCTCCCACCTCGTTCATGGGCATTCTTCAGCTCATCTCCAGGTCCACAGGGATGGAGCTTGAGCCTTTCCAGAAACGGGCTTGGTATCCCCCACAGAGATTCTGGACAAAGGGGATTCTCCCACAGGGGCCTACCTGTGTCCAAAGCCATTGTTGGTCTGGCCCTGGACCTTTTGCAGCATCCTGCCACTTGCCCTGCACCCTCGGCCCAGATGGCCCGCAAGTGTGCGGTACCAACCGGCTCCTTTCAGGGTTTTCGGAGCATCCCTTGGCTGAAGGTTTGGTGGCTCACTTCATTCTTCAGCGCTCAGGCAATACTGGGGACATCGATAGACCGCCGGACAAAGAATCCAAGAAGTTGGACCATTCAGCTAAGAAAGTCTGTGCTGCATCCTCTGTGGCCTTTGTCAGGCTAGCTCGGCCATGCTGATGGTACACTCCTCTCATGCCCTTTTGGGCTTCCTGGATGAGGTGATTCCTTACCTCCTGGCAGACCTCCAGACCATGGTTGAGCAGGTCCAAGAGCAGGGGAAGGCAGTGGTGAAACAGGAACTCCAGATGGCTCTGGATATTGGCGACTCTTATGCCCGCTCAGTGGCAGCCGCAGTAGCGATGCACCATAGGGCTTGGTTGAGGATCTTGACCTTCATGGCAGATACCCTACACAAGCTGTCGGATGTCCTGTTTTTGGGTACTGACTTGTTCGGGCCTAGTGTGGAGGGTCACCTCCAGTGCATTGAAAAGTACAATGCCACCCTGGACTCTGTGACATCCGCTCAGAAGGACAAGGGCCCCAAGCATCAAAAGCACAAGCTTTCGGTCCTCTGCTCCTGCAGCAAAAGGCTCATCCTGGTGACCTCAGGCCAAGTTGGTGGCCTCATTGGTCAGAAAGCCTGGAGGGAAGGAACCCGGCGGCTCCTCAGCTGGCTTCTCCTTCTCCAAGCCTACTCAGTGCCGGGTGGGAGGGGTGCCACCCTCAATCCCATCATGTCTCCCCTGGGTCCTCCCGTGGGGTCTGGCTCCACCACTTCCTTTCCACCTGGTCCGTTATCACCATGGACAGGTGGGTGCTGATAGTGGTTGGCCAGGGTCTGTCTTTGGAATTTGAGCAGTACCCCCCCAACCCAAGCCCGCGCCCCACGGGAGGATTTGGTTTCCGTGTCACTCAGTTGGCTCTCTGAGACGACATTGCCCAGCTCCTCTGCAAGGAGGTCGTGTGAAGATTTGCGGAACCTCTGGAACACCCAGGGTTTGTTTCAGGTACTTCCTGGTACCAAACCAGATTGGGGGGTGGGCTGGCGCCCCATTCAAGATCTGCATGACCTGAACAGGTTTCTCATGTTTTGCACCTTCAGGATGGTAACTCTGGCTCAGATCATACCATCCCTGGAGCAAGGCATGTGATTTTGCTCCCTGGATCTTCAGGACGCATTCTTTCATGTCCCAATACATCCATTCCATCAAAGGGTCCTCTGCTTTAGAACTGAAGGAACCCTCTATGAGTTCCAGGCCATGCCCTTCGGCCACTCATTGGCCCTCGGGATCTTCACCAAATGCGTTGCAGTGGTGGCAGCTTTCCTGGGGCACCAAGGTTTACCCCTACTTGGACGACTGGTTCACAGCAGGACCCTCCAGGCAGGCGGTGGAGCGGTTCAGGGATCTGGCTCTCCAGACTTTCTTTGAGCTTGCCCTCCTAGTCAATGAGGCCAAGTCAGAACTCGTGCCCTCACAAGTGATTCATTTCATCGGGGCGGAACTCAACTCTTGCGGAGCCAGAGCCCGGCTCCCAGCGGACAGGGCAGAGATCCTCTCCTCCTTTGCTCAGTCATTTCTGGTTGGGCAAGCGCGCCCTGCCCAGGACTTTCTGCACCTTCTGGGCTACATGGTGGCCTGCACCAGCATGGTCTGATGGGCCCACTGGCATATGCATTCTCTCCAATGGGAACTGGCCAGCCAGTGGTCTCAGCGCATAGGTCACCTTGACCAGCTGGTCACTGTGACCCAGAGGATGTGGGATGCCCTCCAGTAGTGGCTCACCCCAGCACATCTGCAGGAAGGTATCCCATTTGTTTGCCTCGAGCCGACAGTCATCCTGACAACTGACACCTCTCTGATGGGCTGAGGTGCCCACCTGGGGGAGCACAGAACCCATGAGTTCTGGTCTCCTCGGGAATCCCTATGTCACATCAAACTGCTGGAGCTCCGAGCGGTTCGGCTAGCCCTGACCGTATTCGCTCTGTTCATTCGGGGTCAAGTGGTCCAGATCCAGATGGCAATACCACGACCATGTACTATCTCAACAAGCAGGGCAGCACACACTCCTTGCCCCTGTGCAAGGAAGCTCTCCACGTTTGGTCCCTCGTGCTGAGCTTGAAGGCAGATCTCCTAGCCATCCATATGGCAGGAGCCTTGAGTCAGCTGGCTGATGCCCTCAGCCGGATGGGCAAGGCATCTCATGAGTGGTCCCTCCATCCAGAAGTAGTACATGATCTGTTCTCCCAGTGGTGCACCCCTGGCAGACCTGTTCACCTCCAAGGAGAATGCAAAGCTGAGGCTGTTCCATGCCCACCCCCCTCAGTAGGGCTCACTGTGGGGGGATGCCTTCTCAAGGCCGTGGACCCCAGGCCTCTTCTGTGCCTTCCCTCCACTTCCCTTGATCCACAAGGTGCTCCTCAAGGTCAGGAGGGACAAGGCACAGGTGATCTTGGTAGCCCCAGACTGGCCACGCCAGTTCTGGTATCCAGATCTCCTCAGCCTCAGCAACAGGCTCCCTAGGCATCTTCCAGCATGCCCAGACCTGCTCACCATTAATCAGGGGAAGGTACTCCATCCAGACCTTCAATCCCTGCACCTGACACCCTGGTTCCTCAGTAGCTAGAGTTCCAGGCTTTTGGTCTCTCCGACGAGGTCATCACGGTTGTTGAGGCATCCTGTAAGGAATCGACCAGAAAATGCTATGTCTTCAAATGGAAAAGATTTTCCATTTGGTGTCAAGGCAAAGGGTTGGACCCCTCATCTTGTCCAGTGGCTAGCATTTTGGACTACCTGTGATCCCTCTCCCAGCAGGGTCTTTGGTCAGCGACCCTCAAGGTGCACCTGGGAGCCATCTTTGCTTACCAGGCGCAAGCTGTTCAGCAGTCGGTGACACAGAAGAAAGTGGTCTGGTGCTTTTCCAAGGGCCTAGATCACACATGCCCTCCGGTGCGTGAACCACAACCTCCATGGGATTTACTGCTGGTTTTGGCAAAGCTCATCAGCAAGCCATTCGAACCTATGCACAGGTGCGATATCTCCCACCTGTCATGGAAGACCGCCTTCTTGGTGGCCATTATGTCAGCCAGAAGGATTGGGGAGCTCAAGGTGTTCTCAGTGGAGTCTCCTTACTTGGTCTTCCACAGGGACAAGGTTGTCCTGCGCCCTCACCTGAAATTCCTTCCTAAGGTGGTGGAGTTTCACCTTAACCAGGTGTTGACTCTGCCTGTGTATTACCCCAATTACACCTCGGAGGCTGAGTACAGGCTCCATACTTTGGACCCAAGATGAGTGGTCGCCAACTACAGTGAGCATATGGCGGAAGTTTGGGGAGAGGTTCGCCAGCTGTTTGTCACCTACACTGAAGCCGCACCTGGCAGACTTGCAGCCAAGCGGACAATTGGCAGGTGGATCACTTCCTGCATTGATCTCTGCTATAGGTTGGCAGGTAGGGAGCCTCCCATAGGGCTAAGGGGGTCATTCCACCTGCCATACCGCTGCGTTGGTGGCTGCTTCTAGGGACATCCCTATCAGGACATCTGCAGGGCTGCTACCTGGAAGTTAGCAAACACCTTCATTACCCATTACCACATTGACCTAGAGTCACACTGGGATGCTGGTTTTGGGCGTCAGTTCTCCAATCTTTGTTCCCTAAGTAGGGGGTGTGTGCTTTGCCTCCCTCCTCCTGGAAGACTGCTAGGAGTCTGCCAACAAGTGTGGATAGAACAACATATCCATGTTCCTAGAAACATGGGTTACTCACCTGTAACAGTAGTTCTAGGAGTGGTATATGTTGTTCATCCACACTGACCCACCCGACCTCCCCAGCTTCAACGCACAACTTCTGCTTCCAGTGGGCAAGATCTGGCGTCATGGGACAGAGCCGAGGGTTATACCACCCAAGTGGGTGGGAGGAGCCAGTTTGAAGATGTTCCAGCACCACTTAAAGGGGAAGGCGATCTGCCAACAAGTGTGGATGAACAACATATACCACTCCTAGAAAGTACAGTTATGTAAGAACTTACCGTAACAGTAGAGCTTCAAGAGAGGCTCTTGCAGTAGGTAATTACATATAGGACTGACGTCGGCAGGTGGCAGGACCCCACGGAAAAATTTCTAGCTAGCAGTCTCTGGCGAGGGACCACCCCGACGTCAGGTGACCAGCGTCAGGAGACGTCGGTATAAAGGGGCGGTCCCTCATGCCCGCCTTCCAGTTCTTTCCCGCCGCAGGCCACAAGAGGCTGGACGAGAGAGAAGCGGATATTTCCCTCACTGGGAAAGGAGCTGAAAAGGCTTAGGGGGATGGAGGGCGGGAAGGTATTACCTACCGCAAGAGCCTCTCTCAAAGATCTAGTGTTACGGTAAGTTCTTACGTAACTGTACTATTTTACTTCGAGAGGGCTCTTGCAGTAGGTAATTACATATAGGACTGAGTCCCAAGCAGTCTGGAACAAGAAGAAGCACATGGGAGGAGGAAAGCTACTCAAGTAGATCCTCTAGCTGTGAAGGCCTTAAGAAAGGAGGCCTTGCAGAACAGCAAGCCCGAAGCCTGCTCTACGGCGAGAGGCAATATCCAAACTGTAGTGTTTTGTAAATGTGTGGACAGAAGTCCAAGTGGCGGCAGCACAGATGTCTGCCGCTGACACGTTCTTGAAACATGCCGCTGAGGCAGCGACTTCTCTGGTGGAATGTCCTCTTACTTGACCCGGAAGAGTCTTGTTGTACTTGTCGTAGCAGAAAGTGATGCAATGAGCCAACCATTTAGACAGACATTGCTTGGAAACAGCATTGCCTTCTCTTTTGGGTGCAAAAGAGACAAACAGTTGATCGGTCTTTCTGAGATCCTTTGTTCTGTTAGTGTAGTATCTCAGAATCCGGTCTATAGTGTGAAGCAGATACTCTCCCTGATTGGAGCACTGCGTAAAGAAAGCGAGTAACTCTATGGACTGGTTCAATGTAGATTCCGCTACCACCTTGGGGAGAAACTTAGGATTGGTGCACAGAGCCACATGTTCCTTGTGAACAATCAAATACGGAATTTTACACATCAGGGCCTGGAGGTCGGAAATCCTCCAAGCAGAGGTAATGGCCACTAGGAAGAGCGTCTTCCATGAAAGGAACTTCATGTCTGCTGAGGCCGTTGGTTCAAAAGGAGGCAAAGTAAGTTTCTCAAGAACGAAGTTCAAATCCCAAGGAGGGGCGGGAACTCAGATGGGGGTCTCAAGTGAAGAACCCCTCTGAGGAAAGTCTTAGAGACTTCCAGTTGAGCAAACGTCCTATCTGCGAAGGGAACATGGTAGGCCGAAATGGCCGCCATGTGTACCTTCAGAGATGAGTGACTAAGACCCAGGTCGAAGAGATGGTGCAAGTACTCCAGCAGTCGCCCAACCGAGCAGAAGAAAGGCTCGAAGCCTTTTGAAGTGGCCCAGACTGAGAACCGTTTCCACTTCATGGCATAAGTAGATCTAGTGGAGGGTTTCCTAGCCTCCACCAAGATCTCAGCCACCTGGGGAGAAACCCCAAAGCGGGCTTTAGCTATGTCTGCAGGAGCCACGCATGTAATTGAAGGGACTTGAGACCTAGATGGACCAGGGTCCCCTGATCCTGAGTCAGTAAAATTTATGACAGCGGAAGAGGAAGAGGAGGTTCCTCTGAGTATTGTTGCAGAAGAGAGAACCAAACTTGCCTGGACCAGAAAGGAGCAATCAGAATCATTTGTGCAGTTTCTGAGCCAAGTTTCTGCAAGACACGCGGGATGAGAGGAATCGAGGGGAAGGCATAGACGAATCTGTCTTTCCAGTCTAGAGACAGAGCGTCTCTCCAGAAAATGCCTTGCTCTTGAACGAGCGAGCAGAAGTCGGGAAGCTTTGCGTTTAGAGGTGAAGCGAACAGGTCCACCTGAGGTGTTCCCCAACGTAGGAAGATATCGTCTAGGACCCCCGATCCAGTTCCCACTCGTGAGCTTGTGCAGACGAACGACTTAGTTTGTCTGCTAAGGAGTTCTCAACCCCTGGAACATGAATTGCCATGAGGTGAAGGTCATGTTGTGCTGCCCAATCCCAAACTCTCATTGCTTCCCTGCAAAGAGGATAGGACCGAGTCCCGCCCTGTTTGTTGATGTACCATACCACACACATATTGTCCATCTGGACGGCTAGGTGGCCTGGAAGAAGATGCAGGTGGAGAGCATGGAGAGCATAGAGCACTGCCCAAAGCTCGAGCACATTGATGTGCAGGGATTGTTCGAGCTTGGACCAAGAGCCCTGGGTCCGATGTGGACCGAGATGGGCTCCCCAACCTTCGCCTGAGACATCTGTGGTCAGAGTCTGGGAGGGAGGAGGAAGGAAGAATGGAACTCCCCGAAGAAGGTTCTCTCGAACCATCCACCACTGCAAGTCTCGAATCATGGGAGAGGAGACTAGGACCAACTGGTCCAAGTCGTCTACCGACTGATCCCATTGAGAGTGGAGCGTCCACTGAGAGACCCTCATGTGGAGCCGAGCGCGAGGGACTGTTGGGATAGCAGCTGCCATAAGCCCGAGAAGATGAAGAACCAACCTTGCACTGACCCGCCTGCAGCTGGACAACAGTCTTACCTGAGTCTGGAGTGTGGCAGGAAGGCCCTGCTAGGGTCGTGTAAAGTATCGCACCAATAAACTGGAGCCTCTGGGATGGGATCAAGTGAGACTTGGAATGGTTGATGGTAATAGCCAGACAAGCAAAGACCTGCTGGGTGAGGGAGAGGTAGTGCAGGAGTTCCTCCCTGGATGAGGCGCCAGGAGCCAATTGTCCAGGTACGGCAAAAACCTGTACCCCCCGGGTACGCAGGTAGGCCGCCACCACCGCAAGGCATTTGGTAAATACTTGGGGAGCTGAGGAGAGGCCAAAAGGAAGTGCCTTGAACTGGTAGTGGTCCCCCTGGAAAGCAAAACGGAGATATTTGCGGTGAGACGGGCGGATAGATATGTGCAGGTAAGCGTCCTTCATATCCAGAGCGCACAGCCACTGGCCCAAGCGGAGGAGGGGCAGAAGACTATGCAGTGAGAGCATCCTGAACCTCTTGTACTCCACGAAAATGTTCAGGGAACTGAGATCTAGAATAGGTCTTAATCTCCTGTCTTCTTCAGGACCAGGAAAAAGTGGGAATAGTAACCCGTTCCTTGCAGGGGAAGGAGGACAGGTTCTATCGCCTCTTTCAGCAAAAGTGCTGAAATTTTTTCCTGGACCAGAAGAAGAAGATGTTCCCGAGAGTACGACGACCTTGGGGGAGGGTGACGAGGTGGTTTCTGCAGAAACTTCCTTCTGCGATTAGCTGGAGCACCCATGAATCTGATGTTATCCTCTCCCAGCCCAGAAGGTGGAGGAAACCTCCCTCCTTCTGGTTCCTCGAAGCCCGGAGGCTGTGGGAGAGGGATGGAGTCAGGTGGTGTGGGGCAGCGCTGCAGCTGAAGCTCCCACTGCTTTTTTGGGCGGGGGGGCTTGGCAGCTGGGGGGGGGGCCCAACGTTTAGTGGCCCTCTTTCCCTGTGGTCTCGCTTTGGGTTGATTCCATCTGTGAAAGGGACGGCACTGCGATTGATGGGGATGATACATAGAGTCCACAGACTTTAGTGCCATCCCCTTCTCCTGCAGGTCGGTGATGATGTTCTTGACATCACCCCCGAACAGCACCGAACCCCGGAAGGGCGCATCCTGGATGGCGGACTGCACTTCTGGGACCAACCCTAACACTCTGAGCCAAGCATGGCGCCGTAGACCTACGGCGAAAGCTGAGCTCCTACCAGCAGTGTCCACTGCATCATAGGTCGCATGAAGGATGTGCCGACTGGCCGAACGGGCACAGCGGACAAGGTCAGCCACTTCCTGCTTGACCTGAGAGTCCAGAAGGGAATCCAATTTAGATTCCACCTCACTAAGAATTGCCTTCTGGTAATCCCCCATGTGGCCGACATAGTTCAGGGCCCTAATATCCAGAGTGGAAGAAGCAAAAATCTTCTTGCCATACTGGTCCAGAAGGTGGGATTCCTTGTCAGGTGGAGACGAGCTAAGGTGTTTGGGTAGAGCTGACCGACCATGAGCGGCACTAATCACAACTGAGTCAGCTCGAGGGTGGGAGTCTAAAAAGTCAACACCCTCGGGAGCCTGGTATAGCCTGTTCGACTTCCTGGGAAGTAGGGCTAAGGCCGACTGCTGTTTCCATATAGTGGTAATAAGGTCGGCATCTGGCTCGATCCAGGGTGGCACCAAAGTGGGAGCTGTCACAGGCAAATCCAGATGCTCAGCGAGTTTTTTACGCTGGGGGTCTGGCTCCAAGGATTGCCACTTATGTACTTCCTGGATCTTTCGTAACAACTCCGTGAAGGAAGGGTCCTCCAGAGGAGACTTCGGAAGAGTCTTGGCGGGGCTTGGGCGAGGCGTAGCTCGTCGTCTTGCTCGGAACACCAAGCCGTCTGAGGAGTCAAGAAGAAGAAGAAGTAGACTCCCTCCCGACGAGGGAAGGAATGGACCCATGGGAAGCCCTCGGGGAGCGTGTCCTGCCCCTCTCTGGACCCAGAGGGTTTATCCCTGGTGTCTGGAGGTGGGAGGGAGTGTGATGTATCGTGGGCGTGACGGGAACCCGGCACGGCACTGTCGTCAGAAGACACCACATCTTCTGGTGAGCTGAGCCTTGGCTGCCCACCAGGAGGCTAGAAGTCTCCTGCAGGTTCACTGGCAGCTGGGGGCAGTGGAGGAGGAGGAGGAGGAGGGGATACAGGTTGGACTATACCCCAAAGTGCGTATCCATAACCCGGCAATGGGAAGCCCGGCGTTAAGGTGAGGAAGCCTGGTACTGCGGCGTCGGATGGGTCAGTGCGGGTACTGAGGTGTCCAGATACTGCGGTCCCGGTACGACAGCATCAGATATGACGGGTCGTGTACCCGAGGGGGGGCTGCCAGAGCAGATGGCCTGGCCGGAGGCTCCACGGGCGGTTCTGGAGCAGAAGGCCCGAGGGGCAGCATCCGGGAGCGGGATGTCCCCCAGCTGGTGTCAGAGCCGGCGTCCGGGGAGCCGTCAGATCGGGTCGAAACGAGGTGGACAGTCTGGCGGAGGTGGAACAGGAACCTCGCGTCATCCGGGGATGGAGAAATCACAGGTCGGGCTGGGGGCTGGGGTCCCTGGAGGGCAGTGAAGGCTGCGGGGAGCCGGGAACAATGGGCGTCGGCTCATCTGCCGTGTGGATGTCGGGCGAACCGACGTGCTGCTTAGCAGCGGGATCCGGGCGGGCGCCGGAGGGGCCGGCATCCGACTTAATGGATCCATCGCCGGAGACAGGCCGCGATGGAGGGGCGGCCTAGTCTGGCGGAATGGGGGCTGCGCGCCACCCCGAAGGGTCGGGCGACTTACCGACCTTCTCCATGCGGGCGTCGGAGGAGCCAGCGTCTGGCTGTCGGGCCCGCTCGCACCAGTAGGCGTGAAACCATGGCTTTACGGGAGGCGGAGGCCTCCAAAAGCCGGAGGCCCGAGAAGGCCGGCGTGAACCAGACAGGTGAGCGACACCTTAGAAGACTCTAAAGGCGCGTCATCAGAGCAGTCCCCGGGGATGTTACTTTAACCTGGCGACTCAGGAAGTTGCGGTGGGAGAGGAGCCCTTGTCCGGTGCTTTTCTTTGTCCTTTTCTTGCGATGGCCTTCAGGGAAGTTAACGCCTGCAAGCTTTTCAATTCTTTCTCCATGGAGCTCATTTTCTTTTTCAAAATATGGGTCTCCAGGGATCTGCCTCTCAGGTGGCCGCGTTAAAACTAAGGCAGTGCTGGCACTTCTCAACTGGATGGTCGGGGCCTAGACAAAAAAGGCACAGGGAATGGCCGTCCTTGTGCGGGAGTTGGGCGCCGCACGAGTCGCACTTGTTTTTGTGCTCTGAGGGTGTAGGGGATGACATACACTGACGAATACCTGATGGATGACAGGAAAAAATCGAAAATACTCGGTTAAAATACCGACGAAAGAGCCTGACGAGCAGGGAACTTTTCCGCGAGGCACTGGCATGAGCTAACGGTGGGAAAGAACTGGAAGGCAGGCATGAGGGACTGCCCCTTTATACCGATGTCTCCTGACACCGGTCACCTGACCTGGGGGCGGTCCCTTGCCAGAGACTGCTAGCTAGAAATTTTTCCATGGGGTTCTGCCGCCTCCCGACGTCAGTCCTATATGTAATTACCTACCGCAAGAGCCCTCTCGAAGTAAGATCTACTGTTACAGGTGAGTAACCTACATATAGGTAGTATGAGTGGCAGATAAATGAGTAGGCTAAGAGATGTTTGGTAGTTTAGAACTTTGATATAATTCCAGGGAAGAAACTAGCTGACATTTGAATGAGCGCTCAAAGGCAGGTACCATGCTAGCCAAAGGGGTTTAGCTTAATGATTATTCCTCCATCATAAACCCACACTCCCTCCCACCCCTTTAGACTTGTACTTTTCCCCCGTTTCCCCCAACCCCCCACTCATGAAAGTATAACACAAAAGTAATAATGTGTTATAATTGAGACTAGGACGAAGTTAATGATGGCCCAAATTATTTTGTTGACCATGTCCCGGACCAATACATGGGCATCTAACTGATAAAGTTTTAAGAAAATAAAATATCTAGATGGAAGTCTGTCCACGTCCTTGATAACCAAGCAAGGGCTGATGGCGAAGGCTTTGCTGTGAAGCATAGTTCTATGCTCTGTAGCAACCAAAACGGATGTTTTTTATGTCAGAGCACAACACCTCGTGACTAGAGCGCGATTAGGCCTGAGAGGTTAATTAGGTGCACCTGTCCTCATAGCAATAATGAGCAGCACTCCACCAGTAAACATCACGATCAGGGAAACGAGTAAAATGCCAGATACATTTGCAGCTTTTTATAAAAGAAAACTCTGCAAATTAATAGGCATAGCAATCTAGTATTTGGAGGGCTTGCAAAAAGCAAAGCAAGCTCCAAACCTAAACAAGAGAATTCTGATTGTGTTTCAGAGCACACGTAGAAATGGCAGAATGCCGAACTGAATTTAAACTGAAAGGGTGTTGAATGCCTGCACGAACTGATGGAGCGTGGTTGAAATTCAATATCGAGAAGTTAGAACGAAGTAGGTACATGAACTATAATTGAGGACTCTATAACATTAGAAGGTTTTATGGTTATAAGCGCTAACAAAGAAATAATGTGATTACACTGTTACTATATATTCACTTAAAGGTTGGAGTGGGTCACCTTCTGTTAAGAAAGGGGTAGCAAGCCAAGTAGCAGCATTTGACTACAGCATGTTTAAAAGTACAATACTGGACAGAAACCACAGTTAGAGAGATATGATAAGGCAGATGTGAACAAATTTATAGACAGAAGAGTCAAGAACATATGGCATTACAATACAAATGAGTATCTATAATTGATTTTTTTGCAGATTAGTTCTCAATGTATATTGCAAGTGGTGCAGCAAGGATAAATGCATAAGAAAATGTTCTTTTTGGTAAAAAGTTTCACATAAAGCATTAATGATATCGCATTATATATGCTTAAATCTGACAATTAAAAATGCTTAAAATTGAATATTATTGTTTATTGGAGAAAGTCTTTTGAAAAAGCACTGATTAAATGTGAAACGTCAGGGCAAAAAGAATAAAATATTTTATACAACAACATTCCTGATGGTCAAAGAAGCCTAATTTTCTTTCCTATTTACATAACTTTGGCATTGTACATGGTATGTCAGCGTCCTGCGGAAGAGAGAGAGGCAGAGGCAGAGGCAGACTGTTAGGGTAAGGTAGGGAGGGGCAGTGGGAGCTGGGACAGGGAGGGCAGAGGAAAGGAAAAGAAAAGAGCCAAGGGGTAGGGAGTGGGAGGCAAATGTTAGGGCAAAAGGGGTGGGAGGCAAGTGATTGGGGAAAGACTTAACCTGGAGTTGGAAGTGCTGAGGCAGACTAAAGCTGCGGGCGCAGACTAGCGGGGGCACCTACATGCACTATTGTTGGTGAGGTGTTGATGGAGTTTGCACTTAAAGGATCCAAGGGTTGTGGCTCCAGCAGTATCAGGTGGTAGACCATTTGTCCACAGAGGGGCCCGGTGAACAAAGGATCACTGGTCCATAGTTGTGCGGCACCTGGGCACTTGGAATATTTGTGTAGTCGAGCTCCTGGTGTTCCTGGCATGTGTAGGCTCAGAACTCCTTGAGGAAGTAAGTTTAGTAAGACCTTTTTTGCAAATATACAGGTTTGATAAAGTATTCTGTCCTTCAACTGAAGCCAGCCCAATTGTACATAAAGCTCACAGTTGTGGGTGACTTTTGGGGCATTAGTGAGCAGAACGCAGGCTTTGTTCAAGGCAGTTGAGAAGCGTTGGAGTGCTGTGTCAGTAGCAGAGCCATAGACAGCTAGGCCACAGTCAATCGAGATGATGAAAGAACTGTTAATTGCCAAGTTCAGAGCTTCATTGGTCAGGCAATGCCTGTGCCTGCAGAGGATACTGATCCTGGTGTTAAAGGCTTTGGCCATGATGTTAGTGTGCTCTGTGTAAGACAGGGCAGTGTCCAATGTGATTCTCAGGTACTTGAAATGGGGGACTAGTTCCAGGGTGTTACCGGAGTCATTCTGAATTGCCAGGGGATAGCCTTTTAGCTGGTTTTGGGAAGTGGCGATGAGCATGGTCTTGGTCTTTTTATAGTTCATGACCAGTTTTTGCTCTTTGAACCATTTTTCAGCTGCTGTGAAGCCGCTCTGGAAGTCGTATTCCAGAAGTGCAGGGTCGAGGTTGCTAGTAGAGCTCACCACATCATCTTCGTAGAGGAGCATGTTGCTATTGCTAGCAGCCAGGAGGTTGTTTAGGAAGACATTGAAGAGAAACGGACTGAGTATGGATCCTTGTGGTACCCCTGACCAGTCGACTTTCTGATAGGATGTCCCCGATCTTTACTTTCTGTGATCGCAGGCCAAGGTAGCTACAAAACCATGCTGCGGTTTCTAGAGCTAGCCCTATGTCCAAGAGCTGTTCGAGGAGGAGGCATGATGGACCATGTCAGATGCCTTTGATAAGTCAACAAAGGCCGCCCTTATAATGTTCCCTTTGTCAAGAGCACTATGTATGAATCCAGTAAATTCCAGGATAGCCGTGATGGTGCTATGGCTGTCTCGGAAACCATGCTGTTGTGGGCATTGGCTACAAAACATGAGTAAACAGCAGGCACACATGTACCCCGAGGATGCATCTGGAAACGAGCTGCTAGTCAGCTCAGTATATCTTTCCTGGTAAAACTTTTACAATAAATAAATGTACATAGGTGTATTTAAACCATCAAGGAGGATATACAGGAGGACATACAGCTGGAGTAACAACAATGTGAACACAATCAAGTTGGCAAGCTGGTCAGTGTAGTAGTGTAACAGGTACTGTCTAGTAGAGGTGACAGTTACTGCAGGTGACAGGGCTCTGTAAAACCCCTTAAGCTTAGGCTTTGTGGACTAGAATCTGGGCAACAAAGTTAGGGTACTGGGTAGGCTATTCCATAGTTGAGTACAAGGAGGTCAGTGCAGAGCAAACCTGGAGAGGACATTGAAGATGATGGTGAGTTTGGAAATGGTAGAGTTAAAAGAAGTGGAGATGACCACATCCATAGTCGGAAGTAGGGAAAATCATTCTTTCCACACTGCATTTTCTAGTGCAAAGGGGGAAACAGATTTCACCCTATAAAGTGCCAGGGTGTTGCAAAGCATTTGGAAACTGAGCTGCAAATGTGAGCTGTGTAATGCACGACTGGTCGAGCATCAAACCCAGGTATTTGGCAGAAAATAAATTATCAGGGTAAGCACCTGACAAGGAGTGGATGTTTAGAGACGAGATGGATTTGGAAAGCCATTTCTTTGGAACTGAATAACATGGGGGCCTTTTTCTTTTTATTGACCACTAGCTGATTAGAATGGAACCAGTTTTAGATATTTGTGTGATCGTACTGATGGCCCCATTTGATGAGAGGTGAGGCAAGTCCAGAGGAATAAATTATTGTTTCATCAGCATAAATGTAGATACTACAGGTATGGAGTGACCTTGGGAGGACACTGAAGAATAATAAAAACAGGAGAGGCCCCAGGATGGAGCCTTCTGGGACACCAAAAGTGACTGGAAGTGCTAAGGAGAAGGCAGGCCTCAACTTAACCACCTGTGATATGTCAGACAAGTATGACTTAAACCAGTGGGAAGGGTATCCAATAGACATGAGGAAGCTAATTTAGACATAAGCAGGGAGTTGCTAACAGTATGAAAAGCCTTGTCCAAATCAATAAAGATTGCTCCGGTACCATGGCCAGAATCCATCTCAGCAGGAATGTCATCCGAGATTCGGATAAGGGAGGTGGTGATAGAGTGATCCAGGCAGAAACCAGACTGGAAGGGTAATGAAGTCAGAAGCAAGCACACTGAAACATGGCTGTGCTGATCAGTAACAGGCTGAATGTCATCTATAAGGGGAATTTACCCCTCAGTACACAGTAAAACACATGATAAAGCTGCACTCTTTATTCCGACCAAATCAAATAAATAAAATCACTGAGCAATTGCTTGGTTTGAAAAAACAGGTAATTTAATACATGAGAGTGCAGCAGTGACACTCTAGAGTTTTGCCTCTAAAGACGAGGCCTCATCAGTGGGTCAGAATGCCCATCCTTGATTCGAAATTGGACAATTGCTAATAGACAACCCCCTGCAGGATGCTGGACAGGAAAGGTGATAGGGAGATGGGACTGTAGTTTGCAGGGATATCAGCAGCACCACACTGAAGAGGTGTAACTGTAAGGTGTTGTCATAATTAGAGAAAAAGTCCTGTGGCCAGGGAGGAATTAATGATGTAGGCATGCAATCTGGCAATGGCTGGGGCTCCTAATGAGAGGAATTTAGGGGAGTTGCCATCAGGACGACTTGTAGAGCGCACATGCAGTATGGACAATTCTTTAAAGATAGCTGGTACAGGAATAGTAGACAATACAAAGCTATCTGGGTTACGGGGCACTTTGGGTGGGTAGAAGGGAGTCAGGGAGAGGGCTTATGATGGCTTAGGGCCTTCAGTAAAGTATAGGTTTAAAGTATCGACAGACAAGGGGTTTCCAGTTTGTTGAGTACCAGTAGAGGCAGGATGGCAAGTGGAGGAGTTTAGTAGGCAGTGACTGACTCAACAAAACCTGGAGAGGTCTGTACCTACAGAGAAAAATTTGATCTTACTCCGAGAGTCAGCTCTTGTAGCAGGTAACACATGTAGGACTGTAGCTGGCAGGTGGCAGGACCTCACGGAAAACTTCTAGCTAGCATTCTATGGTGGGAACCGCCCCCCAACATCGGCCCGCCCCCGACGTTATGTATGGTATAAAGGGAGAGCAGTCCCCAGCGTCCCTCAATTCTTTTCCCGATGTTGACTCGTGTTCATCGGCTCCATGGATTGCCTTTTGCTAGTTTGACTGCCACTTTGTGCTAAGTTTCTTAGTGAGTTTTCTTATTTTCTTAGGGGAAGGCCTTCTTACCACAGGACAGGGCACTTTGCCTTCGAGGCTTGGCACACCACATCTCGTCCATACCTATGGTCCCAGCCAGGATGCTGCTCTGGCTGCTAGGCCATATGACTGTGTCTGTTGTTACAGTCCCTCTAGCCAGACTGCATACGAGGACAGTTCAGTATACTCTGCGAGTCCAGTGGGACCAAAGCTTCAGAACCAGTCCGTCAAGAATTCAGCTGGTGGATGACATCCCCCTCTCTCACAAAAAGGATGCCCTTTCAGAAAACAGCTCTGGATCAAGTTTTAACATCTGATGCCTCGGGCACCAGTTGGGATGCACATCTGTGCATCCACAGAACACTGGGCACCTGGTCTGCAGATGAGGAGACTCTCCATATAAATATCCTGGAAATGAGAGTAGTCCTCTTTGCCCTACAGGCCTTGAGCGTGGTGCTGCGCTAGGGACACCTCCTGGTCCATACAGACAACATGGCAGTGGTGTTTTACCTCAACAAGCAAGGTGGCACTCACTCTTATCGCCTTTGCCCGGAAGCAATGTGGGTCTGGAACTGGGCCATTTCCCACTGCCTAGTGATTTTGGCGGTTCATGTTCCAGGGGTTCAAAACATACTGGCCAACGCTCTCAGTCGGACCCGATCCAGAGCGCACGAATGGGCCCTTCTACAATCTGTCATCTAAAATCTCTTCGACAGATGGGGTGGACCACAGCTGGACCTCTTTGCATCCCCTACCAATGCAAGGTTGCTCAGTTTTTGCTTGCTAGATCCAGGGCCTGGAGATTTCTGGCGAGACACGTTGTCCCTCTCCTGGAGGGGGAGGTTCCTTTACGCCTTTCCACTCTTCCTGCTCCTTTAGAAGGTCTTTCTCAAGTTGCAAGCGGAAGGAGCACCAATGATTCTTGTGTCCCAACTGTGGCCATATCAGAATTGGTATCCATTGCTGCAACAGCTGGCTGCTGAGCCCTGACTCCCCTGCCACTGAGCACCCACTTGCTCTCCCAGGACGACAGGACCCTGATTCACCTGAACTTTCGGTCTCTGCACCTACATGCATGGCTTCTGAGGACTTAGCCAAATCCCACTTTGGGATCTCGGACATGGTTGCCAGTGTTCTGGTGGCTGCCAGAAAACCCTACACCACAGCCACTCAAGCCATGAAGTGGAAGTGCTTTTGCCTCTGGGCTATCGCCCACCATCTCAATCCCTTGGCCTGTCTGGTGAGCTTGATCCTCAAGTACATGTTGTTGCTGTCAGACTCAGGGTTGGGCTACTAGTCCATCAAAGTGCATCTGTTGACAGTCTTTGTCTACCATACACCTGTCCAAGTCAGAACAGTGGCACAGGAGGATGTAGCCCACACTTTCCTACTGGGCCCATAGTTGCACTCAACAAAGCATGCCGGCTCTTTACCGGCTCAGCCTGTCTATCCCATACCTGCGACATGTACGCTCAGGCTAAATGGCTCCAATACAAAGGTAGACTCGTGTACCAAACATGTTTACTGTCCAAAAAAGTAAGTTTAGGCAAAATGCCCCCAGGAGTGCAAAAGCTTATTACCCTCACTATCAACCGTCGTTGCACCAGAAGCTCTACTAGCCAGATTTTTAATATAGAAACATAGACTTTGACGGCAGATAAGGACCACTTGGCCCACCCAGTCTGCCCATTTCCCTACCTATTGGATAAGCTGCAGATTCTAGTTAACCAACAGCCTACTTCCTGCAACCCCCCACTACAATTGCCTTATGTCTGTCCCATGCATATTTGAATTCTACCACTGTTTTAGACCTAACAACTTCCCCAGGAAGGCGGTTCCATGCATCCACCACTCTCTCCGTGAAAAAAAATTTACTCACATTACTCCTGAGCCGTCCCCCCTCTATCTTTAAATTGTGCCACCTTGTTCTTACACATCTCTTTTTCTGAAAGATGCTACCCTCCTGGACTTTGCTGATTCCCCTGAGGTACTTGAACGTTTCTGTCATGTCCCCCCCCATCCCTCCTTTCATCAAGGGTATACATATTAAGCTCTCTCAGTCTCTCTTCATATGGTTTCTGATACAGACCCTGCACCATTTTAGTTGCCCTCCTCTGGACTGCTTCCATCTTGTCTATGTCCTTGCATAGATGGGGTCTCCAAAACTGCATACAGTATTCCAGATGGGGTCTCACCAACTGTCTGTACAGAGGGATAACCACTTCCCTTTTTCTACTTGTGATGCCCCTTCCTATGCATCCCAGTATCCCCCTGGCTCTGCTTGCCGACTTCTCACATTGCTTACCCACCTTTAGGTCATCTGATATGACTACCCCCAAGTCCCTTTCCGTTTTTGTTGTTGTTAGTACCTCCCCTGTTTATACCCTGCTGTCGCATTTCTCTGAGACAAAGTTCCTTTGCCTACCGTGCCCCGCTATGGATGAACTCGCTGCACCATGACATCACTTCAGCATCCACCTTGGCTCCTTCAAGATTAAACTTAAGCAACAGCTAGTTGCTGATGCCAGTTGTGACTGCTTCCAATAACCTTCCTTCTTGTGACCAGCACTTATTCTAACCTTATGCTATCCTGACCGCATGCATAACTGTTCTCAGCATGTAAATAACTGTTCTAAGTTGCTAATCATTCTCCTTCACGTTTCCTCTTGATCCCTTCCACTCTTTCCCCTCACCCCTCTATGGTTTTCCCCCATTCCCCCTCCCCCCTGTTATATCTCCTGAGCTCCCTTGCTAACTTTAAAATGCTTTGTCTCATACCTTCTCACCTCTGACAAGGCCCCTGGGCTGATGCCATCCCTTACCTTGTTGATTATTAGATATTAGGCTGAGTCTGTTCTCATTTTCCTGTAAAGGGTCGTTTCATAAGACCACCCCCCCTCTAATATGACCCTTTGAATTCCAGGTTTTAATCAAATATGCACCATGGCTTATATTGTACAATGCCACATGTACTGAACTTCTCTAGTTATACACTCTTGTAATGTCTTATGTAATTCCTTGTTTTGTTTGTTCTCAGTCTCATACATTTCCAATATGTATTGTTTGTCTGACATGGAATCTAAGAAATGAGGTTGCTCTTAAAGGTGTTGTCCGAAATTTCAATAAATAAATAAATAAAATATTGACCTATACTTTCTTATTCTGTTTTAGATTGCCCTTTTTCACCTGCCTTGAAAGGTGCCTTTCTCCCCATTTTGAGTCTGCTGTAGCATTTTTTTATTTGAAATAATTACAGGAACACATCTTTTTATATGAGTATCCCCAGTTTTTCCTCAGTATTCTCAACTGTTTTTGAACACCCATCACTCTGTGTTCATTCATTACTTCAATTTAAAGTCTGAACTATCAGTTGCTTAACCTTGATTAAAAAAATAGGTAAAAATGAGTTAAGTCATGACAAATGTGATGTTAAACAGTGGATGTTCAAAATCAGCTGAAATACTGATGAAAACCTGAGGATAACTAAAGGAGTACTTCTATTTATTTTTTTTTCCAATGTAAAGCTAAAACTTCTTTTTATTTAAAATTGTTCCAGAAAGTTTTGAATAAAAAAAATCTTACCTTGAGACAGTTTCATGATCAAGGAGCACGAGCATCGCTAAGTGCTGAGCTTAGTAGTCTAGCTGAAAGCTAGTGGGTTGTCCATCGGTTTGAAGTGGTCTAATGGCCTTTCAATTTGTCACACAATTCAATAAAATACAAAGTGGATAGAGGTGTCTTTTTTCACCTTACAAAGTGATGCAAGTTATTTTATCTGGTGACTTGGCAGAAAATTGTTCAGGGCTGTCACCTTTGAACTATCTGGATTCATGGTAACACGAAATAGGGAACTTGCTGCAACCACTGAATACGATGTCGGAGATAGCTAGTGTGTAAGTAACATTAGGAAAAACCTTGAGATTTTCTTTGAACAGAATTAGCCACTGCCATGAGTTTATCTTCCTATCTAATATCCCTGCTTGTAAAGTTTTCTATTTCCTTATTAAGGTTTTAAAAGACAAGGTCAAGTGTCCTCTGAGTTTTTTGCATTGAAATTTCCTTTCATAATTACTGTAGTTCTGTGCGTGTGGTGTGATCACTATTGCTAGCAAAATCCTATTTCTTTTTCATAATGCTCTATTTTATTTTCTAATGATTGTATGAAAATACAGGTTACTCACCTGTAACAGGAGTTCTAGGAATGGTATATGTTGTTCATCCACACTGTCTGGCAGGTTCCTTGCCGCTTTAAATCTTGCCGGAAGGTCTTCAAGCTGGCTCCTCCCACCACCGGGTAAAATCTCGGCTCCGCCCATGACACCAGATCTAGCCGCTGGAAGCTCAGGTTGTGCGTCGAGCCGGGAGGTCGGGTGGTCGTGTGGATGAACAACATATCCATTCCTAGAACTCCTGTTACAGGTGAGTAACCTGTATTTCTAGGGACATGGATATGTTGTTCATCCACACTGTCTGGCAGACTCCTAGCAGTTCTCCGGGAGGAGGGAGGCAAGGCGCACACCCCTACTTAGGGAATAAAGACTGGAGAACCGAGGCCCCAAACCAGCATCCCGGCGTGACTCAAGGTCGATGTGGTAATGGGTAATAAAGGTGTGTGCTGACTTCCAGGTAGCAGCCCTGCAGATTTCCTGGATAGGGACGTCCCTGGAAGCAGCCACCGATGCAGCAGTATGACTGGTAGAATGAGCTCTTATCCCTCTGGGAGGCTCCATGCCTGCCAACTTGTAGAGATCTATGCAGGAGGTGACCCACCTGCTTATCGTCCCTCTTGGCTGCAGGTCTGCCAGGTCGGCTTCAGCGTAGGTGACAAACAGCTGGTGAACCTCTCCCAATTTCAGCGTGCGCTCGCCTGTCGAAAGCGAGTGCCCTTCTAGGGTCAAGTATGGAGCCTATATTCGCCCTCAGTGTGATTGGGGTAGAACACGGCAGAGTCAACACCTGGTTAAGGTGAAAACTCACACCACCTTCGGAAGGAGTTTCAGGTGGGGGCACAGAACAACCTTGTCCCTGTGGAAGACCAGGTAAGGAGACTCAATGCAGAGCACCTGGAGTTCTCCCATCCTTCTGGCTGATGTGATAACCACCAAGAAGGCGGGTTTTTCCATGCACAGGTGAGAGAGTTCACCTGTGCATTGGTTCGAATGGCTTGCCCATGAGCTTTGCCAGTACTCAGCAGTAAATCCCACGGAGGTGGAGGTTCTCATGACCGGAGGGGAAATGTGATCAAGGCCTTGAAAAGTGCCAGACCACCTTCTCCTGCTCCAACGACTGCTCCTCGCCCGCGCCGCTAAGCAGAAATGGCTGCCAGGTGCACCCTTAGGGTCGTTGACCTAAGCCCTTGACTAGAAAGGGACCATAAATAGTCCAAGATGCTTGCCAAAGGACAGGAGGAAGGGTCCAAGCCCTTGCCTCGACACCAAATGGAAAACTTCCATTTGAAGGCATAGCATTTCCTGGTCGACTCCTTACGGGACGCCTCAACAACATTGAGGACCTCGTCGGAAAGACCCAAGGCCTGGAACTCTAGCCGCTCAGGAACCAGGCCGTCAGGTGCAGGGATTGAAGGTCCAGATGGAACACCTTCCCCTGATTGACTGAGAGCAGGTCCGGGCGAGCTGGAAGCTGCCTCGGGGCCTGGAGCTGAGGCTGAGGAGATCTGGGTACCAGAACTGGCGGGGCCAGTCTGGGGCTATCAGAATCACCTGCGCCTTGTCCCTTCTTGCTTTGAGAAGCACCTTGTGAATCAAGGGAAACGGGGGGAAGGCGTAGAAGAGGCCCGGGGTCCACAGCCTCGAGAAGGCATCCCCCTGCAGCGAGCCCTGCTGAGGGGGGCGGGCATGAAACAGCCTCAGCTTCGCGTTCTCCCTGGAGGCAAACAGGTCCACCCAATGGGAGAACAGATCTTGTACTACCTCCAGCAGGAGAGACCACTCGTGAGATGCAGCCCCTATCCGGCTCAGGGCATCGGCCAGGGTGTTGGAGGCTCCTGCCACATGAATGGCTAGGAGATCTGCCTCCAAGCTGCGCACGAGTGACCAAATGCGGAGAGCATCCTTGCATAGAAGCATGGAACGCGTCCCGCCCTGGCGGTTTAGGTAGTACATGGTCGTGGTATTGTCCGTCTGGACTCGGACCACTTGACCCCGGAGAAACGGAGCAAAGGCGGTGAGAGCTAGGCGGACCGCCGTGGAGTCCAGCAGGTTGATGTGGGCATCGGGACTTCGGGGACCAGAGGCCGTGGCGCCTGTGTTCCCCCAGATGGGCACCCCAACCCATCAGAGAGGCATCGGTCGATAGAGAGACCGTCGGCTCGGGGCGGACAAACGGGATGCCCTCCTGCAGATGAGATGGAATGGTCCACCACCGGAGAGCGTTCCACATCTCCTGGGTCACCATCACTAGCTGGTCCAATGGATCGCAGCGTTGTGACCACTGGCTGGCCAGTCCCCACTGAAGGGCGCGCATGTGCCAGCGTGCCCAACGGACCACGCTGGTACAGGCCGCCATGAGACCCAGGAGGCGCAGGAAGTCCCGGGCAGGGCGCGATTGCCCAACCAGAAATGATTGGGCAAAGGAGGTAAGAACCTCGGCCTCTGTCCCGGAGCGCGTTTGGCTCAAGAGAGTCGAGCTCTGCCCGATAAACAGAATCACCTGCTTCAGCCTCGAGTTCCAACTTGGCCTCGCTGATGAGAAGGCCGACTTGAGAGCAAACCTGAGGGCCAGATCTCTGGACCGCTCCACCTCCTGTCTGGAGGGCTGCTATCAGCCAATTGTCCAGGTAAGGTACACCGGACCCCTCGGCGCCCGCAGGGAAAGCTGTCACCACTGCCATGCATTTGGTGAAGACCCTGGGAGCTGGAGACAGGCTGAAGGGCATGGCTCGGAACTCAAGAGGGATCCTCAGCTCAAAAGCGAAGGAATCTCCGATGTGGCCCAGACGGATAGAGGCGTGAAAGAACGGCGTCCTGCAGGTCCAGAGAGCAGAACCACACGCCATGTTCCAGGGATGGTATTATCTGAGCCAGAGTGACCATCCTGAAGGTTCGAGACCTTAGGAACTTGTTTAGATCGTGTAGATCGAGAATGGGGCGCCAGCCCCCCGTCCGTTTCGGAACCAGGAAGTACCTGGACACAAACCCCGGGTCTGAGGGAGGGTCCGCCACCTCCCTGATCACCTCCTTTTGGAGGAGGAGAGCAATGTCGGCCTGACGAGCCAACAGTGAGGCTGCGGAGCCCGAGGCCCTCCCGAGGTGCGACGGCTCTGAAGGGCGGGGCCTGCTCGAATTCTAGAGGCAGGCCTTTTCCCACCACCTCCAGTACCCACCTGTCCGTGGTAATAATGGACCAGGCGGAAAGGAAGTGCCGGAGCCGTCCCCCCACGGGGGAACCTGGGGTGAGGTGACTGGGTTGGGGGCGACACCCCTCAGCCCGTCACTGGGCAGGCTTGGAGGAGGGACCGGCCGAGGGACCTCCTGGGCCTTTACTTCCCTGCATCCTGTTGGAGGAAGCCCCGGGCTTGGGTTTGGGATGCCAAGCCCGAGCCTGCTGGCCCTGACGTTGCTGGGCCGGACCGCTGCGGGCACAGAAGAACGAGGAGCTTAGGCTGTGGTTTGCGGCCTTTGTCCTTCTGGCGGAAGAGCCGAGCCAAGGTAGCATTGGACTTCTCAATCCTCTGCAGGTGACCTTCCACCTCAGGGCGAAGAGGTCAGTCCCCAAAAAGGAACATCCACCAACTTGTGCTGGGTATCCGAGTAAAGGTGGATATCCTCAGCCAAGCCCGACAGCGTAGCCACTGCGACCATACAGACCTGGCACATGAGTCCCCAATGTCTAAAGCAGTCTGGAGCTGCTGTTTGGCCACTGCCCTGCCCTGGTCCGCACCTGCCTGACCGTAGTCTGCAGATCCGCGGGAAGATGAGGGACGACCTCATCCAGGGAGCCCAACAGGGCATGAGAGAAATGTGCCATGAGGACGGCCGAACTGGCCTGGCGAAGGCCGAGAGGACGCAGCATAGACTTTTCGCCCGGCATAGTCCAATTTCTTGGACTCCTTGTCGGGAGGTTTGTCCACATCCCTAGCGTTCCCGGCACGCCAGAAAACGCTGTCGGTAACCAACCCCTCAGCCGAGGGGTGTTCCAAAAAAACGGACAGGGAACCGGTAGAGACCGCATACTTCCTGGCCATCCTGGTCGAAGGTGCAGGACAGGAAGCAGGGCGCTGCCAGAGCTCCAAGGCCGGACCCACTATGGCCTCGGCCACCGGAAAGGCCTCCGTAGGGGAATCCCCTCGGTCCAGAATCTCCGTGAGGGGATACCTGGCCCGTTTAGAAATGGGTTCGAGCTTCATCCCGGTGGACTCCGAGATGAGCCGACACAATCCAAGGAAGGACGAAGGGCTATCATCCACCGACTGTCCTCCTGAGGACTCCAAGTCCATTCGCTTGGAGAAAAGGGAGGAATCATCCTCGGACTCAGAAGAGTCCTCAAAGAGCTGCCTCGGGCCTGAGCCACCCTCCACCTGCTGAGGTCTATCGGGAGTGAGGGTGACAAACAGCCTATGGGGCAGTCCCTGAGCCGACCGAGAATTTTTGGTCGGAGCCCCAACTAACGGCTGTGGAGGCGGAGGTTCCACCGGAATCGGTGGGGCAGCTGGAATTGGCCGAACAACCGGCCTGGGAACGGGCTCCTCGGCTAAAATGAGGGGTTGTTTCGGCCGCTCCAGTGACAGCCACTTAATGGCCAGGGAAGACGACGGCGTCGGCTTATTCCGGTCAGAAGGAGCTGTTGCCATGAGTTCCTCATACCTCCGATGCAACTTGCGCCGAAGCCTCCCTCGTCCGAGGAGGAGGAAGAGGATGTTGACGGCTTGCCGCTTGTGCATGCCGAGACCGAGACCGCCTATGGCGCGGGATCGGCTGGACCGCGAAGATGTCCGAGATCGAGAACCTCGGCTGGGCCGAGGACGGTGCGTGGAGGTGTCGCGGGGAATCGGCACTTCCCTCGGTTCGGACGATTCCACCGAAGGTTCCAGAACCGGAGGCACAGACGAGCCAACGGGATCCTCAGCTCCCACCGGGGGAACCGGGGAGAGGGGATTCTCAGCTTCTCCAGCCGACAACCCGTCCAACGGGTTGAGAAAAATCTCGACCGCGTCGACGGGAGTCTCGGTCAGCTGGCCTCACAGGGACACCGTGAAACCAGTGGCCGAAGCCGAGGGGTCGACCGAAGTCGACGGCTGACAACTAGGGGAGAGGGATCTTTCCCGCTCCCAAGAGCGTCAATGGTGAGACTTACTCTTGTCTCTCTTTTTGGACCGAGAAAATGGTCCAGAAGAAGTTGGACCCTCACCTTTTGTCGAGAGGGTCAGACAAAGCTCCTTAAAAGAAGCCGAATAAGAGGCACCGAGAGATAGCGGGACAAATGCCGCAGCCGAGGTAGAAGCGGCCCGCGCCGCCTCCTCTTCGAGAGCGATCATCTGCTCGAGCTGATCCGCCAAGCCCTCCGCCGCGGACACCGCCGACCGGGCCTCTTTTGACTTAACCGGAGGAAATCTCTTCTCGGGACACCCCAGTTGTAAACGGGCAGCACGGTCTTCGAGGACGTAGGCCGAAAAGGAAGAGCACAGGTCGCAGGCCTGCGGGTCGTGCTCAAGGCCCAGCAGTAACGCTACGTGGAGTGCGGATCTGTCCGAGACATCTTCTGCCCGAAGGGCATCTCTGGAAACCAGAGTCGATTTGTCCATCGCGGCGCGAGGGAGAAGACGAAGTCTTTTTAGCAAAAACTTTTTAATTTCGAAAATTCGAAGAATTAGGAACCAGTCTTATATGCAGAGCGTTAAGGAGGGAACCTGAGCTTCCAAGCGGTAAGGAAGATCTGGCGTCATGGAGCGGAGTCAAGAGTTTTACCACCCGGGTGGGTGGGAGGAGCCAGCTTGAAGACCTTCCGGCAAGATTTAAAGTGGCAAGGAACCTGCCAGACAGTGTGGATGAACAACATATCCATGTCCCTAGAATAACATTTCTCCTGGAATACTGTAACAGAGTCCAGTGCGCCCCCACCATGGTAGATCTGAGAAGTTAAAATTCCCTTCTGCCTAAATTGGCTTTTTCTTTCTTTGATCTCTTTTAACTACCAGGTGAAAAGTGGAACCCCAGGGTATGGTCCCAACTATGAAATATCTGCAGTAGCTACTCTTTTTTTTATGTTGTTATGTTGGCGTGCGCATGCACAAGCAACATCTTGCGGTAGTTGCACTTTCAGATGTGTGTCCGTGTTGTGGCTAATGCAGGGGATGCTTTAGTGGGTGCGTCCCTCAGCCGCCAATCAGTGAGCATGCTGGCAATGACAGCAGTTTCAAAGAGATCCATGGAGTTGAAAGAAATCTGCCGATCCAATGAGGTGCAGTTTCCTCATTGGCGCATCAGATGAGAAGGCTCTGTTAAAGGGAAGCTATCATTTGCAGGGAATCCCACCCCTGCAAACTTTACCGTTTTGTTAAGCTTTTGTTAGAAAAGCACCTTTTTACGTAAGGCACAAAGTAATTTAATTTCTAAAAGTCCGCTACCCAGAAGTATAGCGAACACTGGAGTAGCTCCATTAAGTGTAATGGTGCGCCGCAGCACCGTGCACTTCTATACAAATGGATTGAAGCACATGGTGTGGCACTGCACCATTACACTTAATGGAGTTGCTCCAGTGTCCACTATATTTCCGGGTAGTGGACTTTTAGAAATTAAATTAAATTACTTTGCGCCTTACGAAAAAAAGGCACTTTTCTGCCAAAAGCTTAACCGGAGGGTAAAGTTTGCTGAGGCGGGAGTCCCTGCAAACAACAGCTTCCCTTTAAGTACAGGGTTTTAAATAATTGATTAGCAGTTTTTTTCTTGGGACTATACTAACTGTACAGAAAGTATTTATATAGATTTTTTAGAAGTGCTGCGTTTGTTAAACACAGTGAGGCCAGAGCTATGCATTTTCACAAAGATTTAGCACTTTTATGAGCAAAACGCTAATCAATTTTTAGAGTTATATAAATCCCTGAAGTACCTTTCCTGGTGAAACACTCCAATAAAAATGGCAGTTCCTGCTGCCCACCACACAATCTCCACAAAGCCAACACTGGGGATGCCCAATCACCGTGTTGGCATGTTCCCCAGTTCAATTTGTGTGCTGACAGGGGTGCCCAGTCCCTGTCGGCATCATGTCTCCCCCCCCCCACACACACACTTTCTTTACCGAGGGGTGCCCTATCTCCCTCAGCATCATGTCCCCCACACACACTTTTTTGCCCGGCCGGGGTGCTCAATCCCCATCGGCATCCTGCCTCCCACACTCGAGGCGCACTGGGAGCCCACCCCAGTGTGCCCAAAATCATTTTTTTTTACCTGTGAATAAAGTAAACCTTCCCCGAAGCCCTTCTTTTTTTTTGACAAAAAAAAAACAGTCCCTCATTGTCCTGCCGCTCCTCCCCCAACCCGCACCCACCCTCTGTGCACCCACTCACCATACTTACCTCCGGAGGGATGGCACTGCGATCTTCTATGGAGCAGGAACACGCCTGAACTCTTCAAAAGCCGATCGAGAACCAAACACAATGCGGTTAAGCTTTATAATGGCATTGCAATTGGGGGGGGGGTTCAACTTAGGTGGATATCTCATCCATTTTGGGGAATTTTTGTACCAGATTTTTAACATGGGGTTCTTGGGACCCCACCTCATGAACACGCGCACTGTCATTTCATTACTCGGCCCCAAAAGGTGATTTCGCAGTCACTGCATGGAATCACCTTTCAGGACCCGACAATGAAAGCGACAATACCACTGTTCATGAGGTGCAGTCCCAAAAGCCCCATATTGAAAATTTGGTGAAAAAATTCCAGAAAATGACTGCGCTACGAGCGTGTGTTGCACAGTTGGGACCAGCACTTCAACTTCTCTGTGCACATCGATGCTATCCTGAAGAAACTGCGCCCCAAGCTTGGTGCTCTGTACAGGAATCATAGTTGCATCCCGCTGACTGCGAGGCATGAAATTGTCCAGAAGATGATACTCCCCATCTTTGACTACTGCGACGTAGTCTATGGTGCTACTCCCAAATCTTCCCTGACCAAGTTGGACACTCCCTTTAACTCCTTCTGCCACTTTGCTATTGACTCCCCTTCCCACTCCCACCATTGTGAACTCTATTGCTCTCTAACCTTCCTTCCACCATCTCACAGATGCATCTCTCACTATGCCAAAGTAACCTCCAAATTCTGGTTTGGGGGGCTCCCTTCCTATCTCTCATCCACTCTGTCTACTCCACCTACCCCCACCCACTCTCTAAGATTAAATGACGCCTGCACCTTGACGGTCCGTCCCCGCTCCACCCTCATCGGTCAGACTGGTTTCACCCATCGTTTCTCTAAAATCTGGAATTCTCTCCCCCCTGAAATATGACACTCCTCCTCTTCCAACTACTCCCTTACCTCTGCCCTACACAATTACCTTTCCCCTCTGCTGTTCCTGCTTTAACCCACCTTAATACCTGTCCCCAGTTTCTGCCTTCCCACCATGACCCACCCAGCAGGGTTCTCAACATCCTGCAGGGGGAAATCAGGAAATGGTTACCCCTTCTCCTTATATTCAGTTCTTGCCCCCCCCACCACCTGCCCTTCTGGGTCACCAATGTGTACAACCTAACCCCATCCTGTTTACTCCAACAGCACTTGCGTACTACCTTGAGCCTGCTCCTGGTACACTCATGTACTATAAAAGTTTCTATAGGTTTTGTACGTTCATATGTTCTTTTGTATGATTTTGGACATGTATTGTAATTTACCCAATGTTCCTCTGCTGTTTATTGTACAATACCTTGTGTTCCAACTGTTGCATGATCTTACAATGTTGTATTGTTTGTACTACCCACATACTATTGTAACTGATCATCCTTCACAACCCTATGTAACCCCTCCCCCCAGGTCACACCGTGAGACGAGCAACTTGTTGTTCAGTGTGCCCTCCTGGTGAAACATTTCAATAAATAAAGTTTCCACGCACGTGCGTAACTTCGACAATTTTTAATATTTTCACTCCAGATTTTCAACATTGACATTTTTTCACACCTCCTTATGAACATTACAGCTATCATTTTTCACATCCTGCCCGAAATGTGGTTTCACACCTGTGGTGCACAATGGCGTGGCTGCTGTGGGAAATCAGCTTTTGGGACAGATTAAGATAATCACTGTGCCACTGTTCTTGAGGGGAGGTCCCTAAATGTCTATGTTGAAAATGTAGTTAAAAAAAATCCTAAAAATATGTGTGTTATGGGCGTGCGTTGCGCAGCTTCTATGCATGCTTGTGACTTCATTAATTGTTCATATTTTTTGGTCCAGATTTTCAACATTGCCATTTTCTTACGTCTCCTCATGAACAGTACAGCTGTCATTTTTCACATTCTGCCCAAAATGTGTTTTCACACCTGTGACACCCTGTGCAAAATCACCTTTCGGCTAACAAACTGATAATGCCACTGTTCACGAGGAAGGGTCACAAAAAGCCCATGTTGAAAATCTGGAGTGAAAATACCAACAAACGCCCAGGGCGTTAGGGTTTCCAACCATAACACCTCACCCTGTAGAGACTGACAGCATCAGGGGTGTGACTTGGGATCGTCTGCTGTAATACTCATGCCATTCCACCCCCACCCCCACTCTGTAGCCAGTGACAGGCATTGAGGTGTGCCTTGGCATCTTTAGGCCACAACGTGTACCCCATTTTCCTATACTGCACCCATCTCAGCTTATTTCCTTAAGGAATGGGGTTAGTGTAAGGCCAGAAGACTCCAAGGCACACCGCAGCACTTATCAGTGTCTGCAGGGTAGGGTGAGGTGAAATGGCGTGAGCGTTATGGCCGATGACCCAAAGGCACACCCTAATGCCTGTCAGTCTCTGCAGGGTGGGGGTGGGGTTGGCATCAGTTTAGTACCTCACTGCTATTCCTATTATGCATCTCTCTAACTCCTGCACTACCATTGCCAATGCCAGCAAGACAACATTTGGCATTGACAAATGCTTGTTTAGAGTGTATTGCCTTTATTGGCTTCCAGTTAGTTACTTCAGAGGTAATCAAAGGGAGCATTCTACAGGAGTACCATAGACTTCCCAAACTCTAAACACATCCCAATCTCTAGCATACTCTACCCTTGTTTTGTTCACATAGTGCAAATCCCATTTCTTATGAGGGGTCTATTGGCTTTGTGGCAAGTAACAACAGAATCCAGTGCACCCAACCCCCATAGTAAATCTGAGCAGTAAAAAGTTCTTTCTGCCTAAATTGGCTTTTTATTACTTATGTCTCCATGGAAAAGGAGCTCTCAGGCTTCATTGTACAGCCCCACAGTTTGGTGCAAACTATGGAATTTCTGCAGTGGCTACTCTTACGGAGTGCATTGCTTTTATTGACTCTGTGGGGTTCCACCTTGGCATCTGGTGGTTTGGCTTGTCCACATTACACCTGTAAAATGAAGACTAAGAAAACGTTCAGTAGGTAGCACACTCACCTGTAAGGCTGGAAGATCAGAGGGCTGTGGGTTCAGTTCCCAGACCAGGCACTTGGGTTAATATCCCAGTACTGATACTGCAGTGCAGCATGAGGGGGGTGCTGCACTCCTGAGCTGCAGTCTTTCAGATGAGATGTTAAACCGAGGTCCCATCTGCCTTTTCTGGTAGTAGTTCAGGTGAATGTTAAATATCCCATTGCACTTCTGGAAAAGAGTAGGGGAAATTTTTGTTGAAAATTAACATATAACAAATCATAACAGTAAATCCAAGTTTAAATCCAATTTAGTATATGCAAAAAGAACGATCATAATGTTTACAAATAGAAAACTTACATAATTTCATAAATAGTACCTTTGTTACTCTCCCTATCCCTCCCCAAGTGCTTTATCATTCTTAAGTGACTGGAAAATCATTATTAGTTATCCATGGAAACACAATCCATAACTTGAGCAAAGTTTCCACGGTCAATATTTTTTTCTCAGTCTCATATATTTTCTTCATTTCCAGTGTTACTTTGTTTAGTGTTTCTATGTGGTTCCCCTCTTTTTGTTGCAAAATTACATCTTGCAAGCCAAATGTTCCATTTGAATAATACCATTAGTATCTGTAAAGTCCTAGTGTGCCAATGAAACCAAGCTGCACCAAAAACCCCATACATTATATTTACGTTTGTTACTGTTCTAAAGATTGGTTTACCCCATTAATGTGCTACATATAGCCAAAAATCTTTAATAAATGTGCAATGAAACAACAAAGGAGAAATGGTCTGTTCTTCCTGAATACAAGTTAACCTTGAACAATATCTTTCTTGTTGTGGCTTGTGTTTCTGGTTTGAGTTAATATTAATTTTCTCATGACACGCTAGCCAGTGAAAATCCCAGATTTGTTCTGGTATTCTTTTGTTATTTAGAAATTTAGTTAGTGTGTTCCAATAATCAGATGGACATTTTGGAAACACAACTTTGACATTACAGACCGTATCTAGTAAGTGAAAATATAATTGCTTTCTCTGAAGGTTTATTATTGGAGTTTGTGTAATGCTGTTTAATTCTTAAAAAAGTATCCCTAATATATTCTGGCACTACACTTGATTTTTTTAATTACTTGTAATAAGTTTTTTTTCCCCACAGGGATAGCCAATGCATACATTTCAGTATCAGAAAGGGTTCCCATCATTTTTGTGTACCTATTATTAGTGGTTTTACAGTATTGTGTAAAAAGAAACTATTAAAAAGCAAAATTGGGTTAGGCATACCCAATCCCCCTTTCTTCAATCCTAAATAAAGTACTTCTCTTTTTTATTGGATTAAGCCTGCTCCCCCAACAGGCTTGAAAAAAAAAATAATTAGAAATGATCTTTCTAGAGCTTTAGGAGGTGGAAAGACATAGCTCACATATAAAAAGATTGGTATTAAGTATGATTTAATTAAATAAGCCCATTTCTTTTTACTTAATTTCCATTTATTCCAAGCTTCCACTTTAGCTTTTCCTATATACATTGTTTTCTCCCAGTTGAGAGAGTCTAGCTCAAAATTACTAAAAAAACTACCTATAATTATTATCGGCTCACAAATTATTCTAATTCCCCCCCATCACACCTGTACATTTTAAAGAATAATCAAGTCTTTGCCCAACACTTATGTTCATGTTAAGAAATGCCTCTGAAAGCTGTCCAATAGTTTTGCAGATGTCCAGGATATGAAGAATAGAAGTTTCATTTTGCACTATAATATTAATATCATCTGCATAGGCTAATAGTCTAAATGGAATTTCTTGTGCTCCTATAGATATGGCTTTAACCTTTTCAGCAGTATTTATTTTCTGTAATAGTGGATTAAAAATAATGCATGTAAGATGGGACTTAGCGGGCCTCCCTGCCTTACCCCCCTCTGTAATTGTATTATCGGACCAAACCAACCTTGCACAATTACTTTAATTGTTGCTGTGTTATATAAAGTTTTGAGCCATATGATAAATTGCATGGGTATTTTATAAAATATTAATATATTCCAGAGAAAATCATGATTCACCTGGTCAAATGCTTTTTGTTGGTCTAGCGAAATTAAAAGACCATCTGTGTTACTCGTTTTCCCTTGCTCAACTATTTCCCTTATTAGATACAAATGGTTATGAATTTGCCGCCCTGGAATGGCATAAGATTGGGCTGGGGATATCAAGGCTCCTGCTATTTTGGACGAGCTCACCGCTAAGATTTTTGATGACATTTTGAAATCAGCATGTAATACAGTGATGGGACGCCAATTTCCCATTTCTGTTTTATCTCCTTTTTTATATAAATAAGTTAGTGCCCCCATATTCATAAGTAGAGAGATCTACTCAGTAGAAAGAATGGGATTAAATACTATTGTAAGTTCGGTTAGCAAATGCAGTTCTATTGATTTATGTATTTCATTAGAAAGGCCATCCAGCCCAGGAGATTTGTTTCCAGCTAGTGAGGAAATAGCTGTTTTTACTTCTGATTCTTTTATGGGTTCTATTAATTCTAATACTGTATTTTCCTATAAGTCTGATATTATGATATCTTCTAAAAAGCTCTTTAGATTCTCCGTATTTGTGTCCAACTGTGCATACATGTTTTTGGTATATTGTGTTACTATTTCTATTAATTTTCTTTGTTCAGTATGAATTACCCCATTAACATCTTAACCTTAGAGATGTCTTTTATTTTTGCTTGATTCTGCCAATGTTCATATGGACAGGCATTCTCTCTGTTCCCTTGTGTAGAGAACTTCTGCTGATAGTGTAGAGATTTTGCTTTATTATTATGAAAATTCATCATTTCTTGTTTTAGTTCACTGATCTGTACGGCCATATTTTGCCCTGTCTCATATAAGAAAGTTAATAATTGCTGTAGCAACCTTCTTTGTTGTAGATGATGTAAATAGTATATGTTAGAACGTTGTATTTGTTAAAAATCTAGGTTTCCCTAGTGTTGTTGTAGTACCATCGATGTGACGTCACAATGTTGTTGTACCATCGTGGGTACGTCACATTGATAGTACAACAGCTCTGTCCACATTTGCGCATGCGCAAGTGACGGTTCGGGGAGAATACAAAATGGGCACCACAGTTCATTGGAGGCACAGGAGGACACCTAAAACTCGTAGTAAGTGCAGTTTTTTCTATACAGTGACTGGCACACAGCAGGATAACCGCATGTGTTTTTAAATATTTAAGATCACACGGGAAGTAGTGCAGTGTGCATGGGCGGGGGTCACCAACATCACGTCGCGACCCTGGAGGCAGTCACAAGTTTTTTTTTTTTTCGTTTTTTTTTTACCATTGCCCATACTCTATACAAGACAGTGGATGGGCAACAGTGAACATCAACACTGGTTCACTTCTCGAGGTTTTCATGCCAACCGAAAACCTCTCGAGCTAGGTTGTCATGACAACCTCTCGAAGTGAACAACAGTGTTGTTGTTCACTGTTGCCCATTCACTGTCCTCTATGTAGTGTTTTCAATTTTTACTTTTACTAATATATTTGTACAGTTTTCTTAAATCAGTTTTTGAGTCCTCCCACCACAGAATAGGATCCTCAAACAAAATAAACACAGATTTTCTAGCTTTTAAGAAATCCTGAAAAGTAGGAAGTGCATTATTATCAGATAGTAAAGATGTATTTAATTTCCAATAACATGGACCTTTTGCCCTATTAGGGTTGGTACCTACTGTTATGGAAACTATGCTATAATCTGAGAACTCAGTAACTTGAACTGTAGCATTATGTAGTTTAGAAGTTTCAGAAACAAAGATGTAATCAGTTCTGAAATCCAAGTTTCCTTTTTGAAAAGTGGGTACTTTTTGATTTGTCCAGTTATATACTTCATCTTTTAGTTTAGCTGATTGAACTATTTGTGCTGGAAGGTTGGAATTGCAGTATTGTTTTGCAGTTTTAGCTTTAATGGGGCAATTAAAATCTCCTGACAAAATAATTGTAAATGTTGTTTGTAGGTAAGGTTGTATTGATCTAAACAGGTCACACCTTAGAGCCTTTGATTGGGGGGCATACAAGTTAATTAATCGATATGGTAAGTTTTGAATAAGCACATCTAGAATGAAAACTGTACCAGGCATAAGATCAGAGAGTTTTAGAAGCTTAGTTTTAGGGTAGTTAAATAGCATTCCAAGTCCTGAACATGGCTCTTTTCCTAATGACCAGAATGAAGGACCAATGAACCAGGACTTGGAAGCTTGTTGTATTTCTTGTAAAGTATGTAGCCTGGTGTCTTGGAGAAAGATAACCCCTAAGTGCAAGTAGTTAAGAAAGGAGAGAACTGCCTGTCTCTTTGTAGCTCTCTTTATGCTATTAACATTAATAGTATGGAAGGAAAATGGTTCTGTCATTTCTCTACTTTATCTACTGTTATTTTTTCTGCTTTGTTTATCAACATTTTTCACTTTAACCCTCGCTTTTCTTTTTTTCTGTCCTGTTGGCTGTGTTCTCCCCTTCGTATCTGTAGTTCCTTCTGGAACTGAAGAATCCACTGAAGAGTGATCAGACTCTTCTCCAGAATGCTCTGAGTGTAGAATGTGCAAATTTATTTGCAGTAGGAATAGTGATTTGGGCTGTTGTCTGGCGCCCTGATGCTTCCTTTAATTTATGTCTAGTGAGCCTGCCTTCAGGTAAAGGGGGGGTGGCATAGACATATTCAAGGTGCCTGCTCATGGAACAGAGATTCCCTTATTAAAGGGAGGTTGAACAATTGCTGTATTTACATGTAAGGTTTGTTCTGTATCCGCAGAGGGAGGTCCCGGGGGGGGGGGGGGCAACTGTGGTTCCAAAGTCTGCCTATCTTGTATGCTCTGATCTGTATTCCCTGCTCTATTTTTCTGAGCTAAGGCCACTAATAGTCTCTGTTCACCATCAGCCTGATCTGGGATATTATGGGCTGCTTTTTTACAATTTTGGAGCGTATGTCCCTGTTCTCCACATAAGTTACATTCACTCTCTTTAACACAATCGGTTCCCCAATGCCCAAGTTCTCCACATACTGTACATCTGGATTGATCACACGTATTGCTTAAATGTTCTAATGGAGTTGCCAAGAATGGTGACCATAAAGATTATTTTTTTAAGGCATTATACTTTGTCCAGAAGCGTTCAATCCATTTGTGGGTTTAAAACTAACATCAAAAATAGTTTCACCTGAAATGTGGATCAGTGCATATATTTCTGTCAGGAGGGCTTTCCATTCCACCTGTGTATGTTAAACGCCCAGCATTGTGCCTCTTGGCCGGATAAATGGGAGTTTTAAATAAAGATGCAAATGTTTTTGGAGCATTTTTGTTAATATTCAGAGGCCTCCGAGGTTGAGAAGGTACATCTTTGGGGCATCCCCCAAGGGCCTGGTTTGTATTTATTTCATTTACAGTCTGTAAAACTGGGTGCTGCGTAAGTTCTCAATCTGATGGGAGTTCCAAGTCTGATATAGGAGTTTGAGAGCTATTTAGTACGTGATCAGTTTTCTGTTTAACATCAGAGATAGGCATACTTATCGGGTAATCCCCTGAAAACCACTGACCTGTTGTTTTGTTCTGTTGCCATCCAGCAGATGTCAGTGCTTTTTCTACAAACCATTCTTGTTCCATGCTTATTTGTTTTAGTGGACCTACAGAGCATCTTAGGCTGAGCTGAATCTCGCTTGTTTGAGCCATACTCGATGCAATTTCTGTTGGGTTCTGACTTTCTCCTGTTACATTTACACCTGCAGCTTCTTCCTCATTTTCAGCCAACACTGCGCAGCTGAGCGGCTTTTCCTTTAATGAAGCTGCATCATCAGGGTTCAGCAGTGAGGATTTGACAGGCTTCCAAGACTTGCCATTTCTTATTGCTCTCAGTTTTGTTTCCAGCTGCATTTTCTGTTGAAAATACTGCCTTTCCACTATCTCAAACTGCTTTTTGAGATGAATTTCAGCATCGGTTTCCATATTATTTGGTTCTCTGTCTTTCACATTAACTTCTGCATCTTGACTTGAATCACTGTCACTTGGTAAATCAAGAATCCCCTCAGAGTTAAAGAATGTATTTGTATTTAAATCCATTCCAATTACTGCAGCCTTCTTCACATGGATTTCTGTAGCACCATTAGAGTTGTCCTTTTCAGTAGCCACAATTTCTTCTACAACAGAATCCTCCATTTCCATCAGCTCTCCTTCCTCACCACCATCCTGCTCTCTGTCCGCCATCTTGGTAGACTGCTCAGTGGGACAACGTCTCCCCCTACTGCCAGCAATGTAATAGGGGAATTTCCCCGGTGTCCTGGCCAAATTTCCCCCATTCATTGGAAGTACTGCAAACAACTCAATCTGGTTCAATCTGACTTGGCATTCATCTGTGAGGGATTGTGAAGGGGGAAGGGGCAGCTGCAAAGTGGGGTACTAGCTGCACACTCAAGCAGCCTTGATAGACCGTGTGGCCTGTATCTGCTGGCAAGTAGTAAATAAGTAAGTAACCCTGTTTCATTGGAGATAAGAGTAAGAAAATGGTAATTCAGGCAGAAATAAATGTTATCTTCTCAGATTAACTTTGGCGGGGTGGGGTTCACTGGACTGTTTGTTTTTACTTGCCACAAAACTAATAGCACCCTTCATCAGAAATGTAACTTGAACTTAGTGAATAAAATAAGGGTAGAGTATGCTAGTTTTGGAATTTTCAGTTAAGAAAGTTCAGGGAGATTCATACTCCTGTAAATTAGCATAAGAATTTTTTTAATTAACATAAGATTTTTATGAGGCACCTCTTGTCCATTAGGCCATCATTTTGTGGCCTGTGACCTCTTCTTCAGGGCCTGTGGTGCTCTCAGACATATATTAATTATTTGTTTTCAAACCAGTTGGGTTGGCAAATCCCCTTGTGTTACCTGTATAAAAATATGGGCTAGCCCAGCCACATCATCGATTCCAGTTTTTCTGCTTGGTTAAATCTCCCACTGCAGTGCTCTGCTTTTCCCGATGGCATGCTCACTACTTCGCCCCGGGTAGTAGTCGTAGTTTTGAAATATGCCTGGAATATTGTAGCCTGGTCCCTATACTCAGGGAGGTGTGTCTGTGTGCATGTGATCCACCTAAGAGATCCACTCCTGATTACAAAAGGGCTGTCAATAAAGTCAAAAGCATTAGAAATATTTTTAGCTTCCTGATAACTAATGAGACTCTGCCGCTATTTAAAGGAAAGCTGTCCAAATTAGATACCCCCTTCCCCAAAAGCCTTACCCCCTGATTAAGCATTTTGCAAGGGAAACACGGTTTTTCACTTACCAGAATATAGTTTATTTTTCTTTTCAAAAGTCCAGTGTTCTACAAAATGTCAGAATCTGCGTGGTTCCATTTCGTTGGAAGGTGCAGCAGCACACGTCTCTCTTTTTATTACATCTCTATTTATCCTCCTTAAGCGGGTCACCCTCATTGTCCGCCAACCCTACTGGTCTCGGGGTCCTTCGAGGTCTTGTGGCACCATGTGCACCCTGGCAGATCCCTTGAGCCAGTCCAGAGGCTTCATATTCGGTGGCTCCCGATGTTTCCTCCGTTTTTGCCCCTCTGTCCTACACCCAAGACCCCGGAAGTGGTGGCGCATGCGTGTGGAGGTGCACATGCACACCACAGCTCCAGTGCCAGTCTTTCAACCCTTCTTTGGAGCGGCGCATTCACTCCAGCCTCCACCAGGGGGCAGCCAAGCTCCAAGGACACCTGCCCCTCCCTCCCGAGGCAGAGGTCCATCAGCCGGCAGTTGCTCGCATCCTCTCCCCCCGCTGACCTCAGATGACCCACGCTCGTTCCCAAACCAGGGTCACCTGCATGGTGCAAGGTGTGGCATCCAGTGCCTCAACCCTCTGCGCCACCGGGCCAACCCACGTCTCTCTTTAATACAAGTGTATTAAGGTGAGCGGTGCGGCGCTGCACTTTCCGATGAAATGGAACCACGCAGGTTCTGACATTTTGTACAGCATTGGACTTTTCAAAAGAAAAATAAACTACATTCTGGTAAGGGAAAAACTGTGTTTCCCTTGCAAAATGCTTAATCTTGGGGTAAGGCTTTTGGGGAAAGGGGTATCTAATTTGCACAGCTTTCTTTTAAAGTGCTGTTTGTCAGTCTCAGTATTAGTTCCTTTGTTGAGAGGTAAAGAGTGTCAGAAAGGTATTTAGAAAAGCTGCCCAGATGCTCAGTGGAAGCACATTGCGCGTCCGTGCTGATGACCCAAGTTCAGAAGCATGCCTGGGGTTACCAGGATAGGGTAGCCAGGCTGGGGAGTGCTCCCAAGGGGAGCTTAAGCCAGTCAGGGAGGAAGATGGCCAGGCTGCAGTGCAGCAAAGGCTGCCCATGGTGAGCCAAAGAGCTTGCACCCTTGCGAGGGGGTGCTGTCAACCCAACCCAGCATGTGCTGTTGAGGCTGAGGCTGCCAGAGGCCATACCCAACATCATGGGGTGGTGGGAGAGGATAAGAAAAGGGAGAAAACTACCAAAAAGATATGTCTCTCGACCATCAAGAATGATGGTCGGCTTGGTCTTTGGGACTTGCACAGTTTGAATAACCACCAGCCATAATGACATGGGGAGCATCAGAGGGACCTAGTGGTCAGCAGGGACTTGAAATTAGGAAAAGTTGGTTGTCAAAGGGCCAAAAAAATTATACAAAGGAAAAAAAAGTTTTTTTACAACAAAATTTGGACTTTACGATTAGCAAAAATTGAGCAATTAAATCTCACTCGTTATGGGAGGGTAGTTCAGAACATGTGGGGTTGGGTCACACTGTTGTGCCACCAGCACTATACACAAAACAAGGTGCATGCTGAAAGTGGAGAACCCCCCCCCCAGTCACAGAGGCATAATGTCTATAGAGAGTCCAGCTATTAGACCAGATCACATTATGACATCCCGCCAGGTGAATTACCATGCAGTGATGTGGTTACATTCCTATGCATGTGTGTCCCACCCAGAAGGTTCACACTTCCCTATTCCATCACTGAGTTATGGGCTGTGGTGGTTCAGTGCCACCCCCAGTGGCACTGTGACCAGCTCACCTGGTGGTACAGTGGTCCCTCACCAGCTCCCCAAATGTACCATCTCCTGGTGATCTAGTGGGGTCCCCTCTCCATTGCCGGCATCATGGTTCACCAGCTGGTACAGTGATGTCCCTTCAAACATGTCCCGACCACTGGATGTCTATAGTCAGTCATAGTCCTTTGACTCTCATCAGTGTCTGCTTTTACCAGGTGGTAATCTGGGTGGAAGGGCTGGAGGCTGCAGGTAGCCTTGTGAAGGGCATCATCCATTGTGCACGGCCTTGCAGATCATGTGCATGCATTCCATTTGCCTAAAAGACCACTAGGGGAGGTGCTGCAATGCCTCTTGGACTGTAGCTTGATGGGATCGCAGTTTCAGCTGTGGCACTAAACAGCTGCACTGACCACTTAGGGCTACCATTATTACAAAGTTGTGCAACAAAATGCAGAGAGAGACCCAAGAGGAACATTTAATATCAACTAAATAAGATGAGACACAAACATTATGCAACAACACGGCTAAAAATGCAGTTTTAAATTTAGTATTTTAGACACAATACCTGCTATTATTATTGCCAATAATCTGACCTCAGGCTAAAAGAGATTCTCTTGGGCTTTCATATACATTTCAAACAAAAATACAAAATGAATGTAAAATTTACATCCTGAAGAACAGCATTATTTTCAGAAGTAAGCAGTGTGTATGACTATGTGATACAGGACAACACATATGAAAGTAAAAAAAATAAAAATCATTCAAGATGAGCTGTGGAAAAGGTAACTCTGAAAAGGGAGACTCATATCAAGTAAGGTAACCCAGAAAGTGGATATTTCACATCTGGCTCAGTGGAAGTGCATCATGCTTCCATGCTGGTGACCTGGCCTTGGGACCGGCTCAGGGGGCCAAGCTGGGGAGAGCTTCTGAGAGGAGCACGAGCCAGCCATGGAGGGAGGCAGCTGAGTTCAGACATGGCAGCAGCAACAACCCATGGTGAGCTGGAGAGCTTGCTCCTTTGCAGTAGGTGGTGTCTGTCCAGAGTACGCTGCTGAGGCCACCAGAGGCTATGCCTGACGTCACAGGGTGGTATGAGGAGATAGGCAGATGGAGAAAACCACAATAAACATATGTGTCTCAGCCATCAGGAATAACAGTCCCCTTGGCCCTTGGGCCACGCTCCATGTGGATCCATGCCGGCCATTAATTTATTTTTTGTTGACTGGGTAAGTGCACTAGACAATTTCTTGCCTATTTTCAGGCACTACCTGGGGGTAGGGGGATACAGATGAATGCCAACCGACCTTGAACCAGATTAAGCTATTGGTGGTATTTTTAATGAATGGGGGGAAATTTGGCCAGGACACGGGGGAAATTCCCCTACTCTGACTGTAAGGGAATCCTTCCATCCTGGCATTCTGCCAAGATGGCTGACCCTGGAGTGGCTGAGGTGGTGGAGGCAGGGGAGACAGTCTCCTTCCCTGTCTCTGAGCTGTGAGAGGCCAAGGCTGAGGAGAGCATGGAGGTGGTGGAGGCAGGGAAGATGGTCTCCTCCCCTGTCTCTGAGTCACGAGAGACCAAGCTACATGGAGAAATGGAGCATGGACAAAATACACTGATTGCAAGACCTGCCTGACTGCAACATCACCTAAAAATATGCAAGATATGCCTACAGATACTGTAAAGAATAATGAACAAACTTCTACAGTAACACAAACTGTTGCTGGCACGAGTACATACCAAACAAATGCAAAAATTAGGAAATACAAAAGCTACTGGCTCTGGAAGAGCAACGCTACCTAGAAATAAAGCAAGAACTCTTGACACATTTAAAAACAGCCCCACTGACAGACCTTTCAACAGCGGAGGACTCACCCCAGCTGACTGTCAAATGCTCCACTTTGATATCTGACATTGTCAAAGCAATGACATCTCAGTCTCAAAACTCACTGGAGCGACTTCTGGTGATGTCACGGAGCCGCCAGCAGGGACCTGAGTGAGCAGCTCCCTTCCCTCGCTACAAAAACCCGTTTTTTACAACAAAAAAAACACCAAAAGTGGTGAAAATGGTGAATTCAGGTTGATTTAAGGATAGACATTGGAGTTCTCAGGATGGGGTGAGATTGTCCCAAACAGCTGCAGCCCTGAGTAGAAGCCCTTCTCCAGCTAGTATGGTGACACAGAGGAGGAAAATGACCAGCTCTCTAGATTGAGTTTCGAACAGCTGTTTCAAGAGCTCAAAGAAATGAGAGCCAAAAATAAGCAAGAATTCCGCTCTTTATGTCAAAAATTGTCTGGTCTGGAGAGCCGCTTGGAGACTGCTGAGACTAGAATAGGAGCTGTGGAGGAGGGCACAATGCAGATAGCCCTTGTAATCCAAGCCTTGGCTGAGCAAACCGAACGCCTGCACGATAAGTACATAGACTTAGAAAGCAGATCACGGAGGGATAACTTACAGATATATGGACTGCCCAGAGGAACAGAAACCAGGCTGATGACAGACTTTTTATCTGACCTTCTTATGGATGTGCTGCAGCTGCCAGTGGGGTACTCGCTCTGAATTGAAAGAGCCCACCAAGCCTTGCAGCCTAAACCCGTGGATGCCAATATGAGACCAAGATCTATCATACTAAAATTTAATAGCTACAAAATTAAAGAAGATATCCTGGCTAGAGCATGGAAAATGAAAGAAGTTAAGCACCTTACCTCCAGACTGTATTTTGACCATGATTTCCCGCCTGAAATACAGTGCCAAAAAGCACAATATTCAGACATAATTAAAAAGCAGAAAATAAAGGAGATTCATTTCCACACGCCCTATCCTGCACGGATAAGAATTTTTTGGCTAGAGGGACAGCACACCAATGATTCTCTGAAAGAGACACGCCAGGCCATGCTTCTTATTCTGATACCCAACAAATGGCTATGAAAGAAATGCATAAAACTTAAATTATCATTTTTGGTTTGTCCCATTTTTTGGAGAACCCATTAATAATGTGAGTAGTAGCCATAATTTGGATATCTGAATGTTGGGTTTTTCTTTACAGTTACTTGCTTCCTGTTTTTAGCTTAAGAGGGTCTTTTTCAAAATGTTTTGTATAGCTGTGACTTAGTTGTGAATTTTGTATCTAAATAACATTAGGTTATTTATGTAGATTTTTCTCTTTTTTCATTAAATTGTAATTAGTTACCCTTTAAGATTGCGATTGGATAAAATGTTATTTGCAATGATGTCACATTATCATGAATTGTATAAAATGAGCACACTAATTATCATGACCTATGCCCCCTTGAAGGCTAGTAGCCAAGGTGCTAGGGGCATGCACTGTGAGCTTGGAATAAATCAGCAATTTAGTTGACTTTATGGTGGTTTCGGTTTTTTGGAGTGAGCGCTGCAGTACCTACATTTGTTTTTCATGTTTGAAAAAGGCCTTATGGAACCAGGAGAAATCCCGAAGAAAAACTACAACTCTCAGCAGCCAAGCATAGGGCGCTCAGATTGGATGGTAGTCTCCAATGGAAGGAAAAGGGGTCGCAATGAGACCACATCATCAATAGCATCCCTTCGAGCTATCCAGCATTTGGTGCACAAGCTACAGGGTGCTCGGAAAAATAAAAACAAGAACACACAGGACTGAGAGGGTAAGAGATTACCTCCTAAAATAACATACAAGTACTTTTGTTGCATCCCTGAGACACTCTTGTTGTCTTGAAGACTACTGAACCGCCCTAAAGGATTCACTTACACACGGGGTGGGAAAACTTGCTGAAGATTTTACAAGGCCTGCAGTGTTTTGTTTTTTTCTCTTCAAAAGCCTCCAGGAGCGTTGCGGCGTTGACTGATCTGCTCTACCCCTGTAAACAAAACGGGCATATGTACAGAGCTTAAGTTTGACCAAATGTGCTACCCTATTGTTAAATGCCCTAATTTCTGAATGCTTAGGATAGCACCTCTCAGTTTTTGATTGATGCCTCTGACTATAGATATGCGTTAGGGAGAGAATGCAGAGGCAGGGTTTAGTTCAGATATGGTTAACTCTGTTATCCAGGAGATTATTGGAACATAAACTGAAAAGTGAATACAGGGTCGAGTTATGGTGGCAAATACCATCGATTCCATTTATATTAGTTAGTCATTCTAAGTTGCTCAGCAATGCATACAAAGTGGTTTGACTCTGCTGATATGTTAACTGTGATAGGAATCCTTTTTTCTTTTGTAAGGCAGACAGGAAAATACTACATATGGTGGGAATAGAACAAAACATGTTCTTTTTGAAGGGCGGGTTGGTGGTTTGGGGGGGGATATTGGATATCTTTTCACCCACCTGCTTCTCAGAGCTTGACTGCTGTTGGAGAGTAGAAATACTAAGTTGCTACCTGGCGTCGATGCCTTGTATGAAGTAGCGTTGAAGCCCAAACCTTAGACCAATTGGGCTTGGTGGGACTGCCTTAAAAGGTGGTAGACTGACAACCCCCTTGTTCTGGCCCTCGTATGATCTCAGTAGGTGGAGAGTGCTGGAATTAGAACTCTCCAATAGGAGAAGTTCCACATTGTGGAAGTACATAAAATACAAAAGTTAAAATCTGATATTAGTGTTATATGTTACACTGTTATAACATGTGGTTTACAATCGTTTTGATTGTTCAAGTTGATGACAAGCTTCATGATTTAAGAAGAGAAGTGGGGGGGGGATGGTGGGAGGTGGTTGGAGAGGAAAATACAGTACAAATAAGGGCAATACATAATGGTCAAAAAGAGATAACTAACTATGGATAAATCAGATATCCAGATAGTGTCCTACAACGTGAATGGGCTTACCCATCCAATTAAGCAGAGTAGGATACTGGCCTAGATCCGTAAGCTGGATGCCTCCATTATTATGCTCCAGGAGACACACTTGAATAAAGAGGAGCATTCCAAACTGAAAAAGTTTGGATATCAACTAGTCTTTGATTCCTCCCATAGGAAAGGTCATAGGAGGGGAACTGCAATTTTAATCTCAAACAAAGCCATTTTTGAACATAAGGATACAACAGTAGACAAGGAGGGCAGATACTTGGGAATTAAAGGGGTATTCAATGGTGCCAACATCACGCTGATATCTATATACGCTCCTCCTGGCTCAGACTTCCAGTTCTATAGAGATTTTTTGTTGAGAATAACGGAGTGGGCGGAAGGACATTTGATCATGGGGGATCTTAATCTGAGGTTAAATGCTGCCAAGGACTCTTCAACCCAGGTCCTGTGAAAGAAAAATGGGATAACTAAAAGAGTGTCAGGGCTGATGGGGGAGATGGGGTTGTTAGATGCATGGCGAACAGTGCATAAAGATAGTAGGCAATACACCTTTTTCTCACAAGCCCACCAGTCCTACTGTAGGCTGGACTATTTTTCAGTCCCTAGGAACTCTCTGGGTATCAGCAGGGATTCTTGGTTGGGAGATATCCACTTATCTGACCATGCCCCATCTTCCTAAAGGTTGCTGTGGGCCCAGTGAAACGCTCCACCTTTTGGAGATTGAACACATCCTTATTGAAAGATAAAGACATTCAGACCTCAATCAAAACAACAATAGAACAGGCCATAAAGGATAATGACATGCCTGACATAACACCAGGCATACTCTGGGACACGATAAAGGCCATAATCAGAGGGAAATTTGTAGCCATCTCTACTCATTTGAAGAAAAATAGGGAGGAAAGAACCACATTTTTAAAAGAACAAATAGCATTTTTGGAAAAAGAACAGCAACAGGAAATGGTCAGGGAGAGGGGAAAGAAGTTAGCACAATATAAAAAAGAATTCCTAGGGATATTGGACTGTCAAATAGAACAGAAACTACTCTATCTAAGGCAGAGTTTTTATGGGGGCGGGGGGACCGAGGGCCCTATGACTCTTAACCAGTAGACTCCATCAAAATTGGGCAAAGGCGAATATACTTCGAATTTTAGACTTAGAGAAAAATAAAACATGGAGATACCAAGTAGAAGAGATTGCAGATGTTTTTAAAAAATTTTACCAGAAACTCCACTCTCAGGGTACTTCCCCCTCAGACCAAGAAATCCAAACTTTTCTAGGACCACTACAACTCCCTCAGGTCACAAAGGAGGCTCAAAGCATGTTATCTGCCCCAGTGACTTCAGGAGAGCTGCAGTAAGCTACTACGTGGGTAAAAGCAGGCATATGTCCAGGAATCTATGGCCTCCCTAACGAATTTTATAAACAATTTAGGAAGGACAGACCCACGGTACTATTGGCAGCTTTTAACTGGGTCTGGACCAAGAGCGGGGAGGCGGCCCCATCGTGGGCACAGGCCATTATTTCTGTAATTCCCAAGCCGGCCATGGACCCCGCATTATGCTTCTCCTATAGGCTAATATCTATATTAAATATGGACTATAAGCTCTTAACCAATATTTTGGCAAAACAACTTGAACAGATACTTCCATCTTTGATTCATTTAGATCAGACAGGCTTTGTACCTGGTAGACAGACAACGGACAATATTAGAAGGCTGGTTAATATTATAGAACACCTGAGGAATACGGTCACTCCAGCTTACCTGATGTGCCCAGATGCTGAGAAGGCCTTTGATCAGGTTTCTTGGAGTTTTTTGCGGGGTACCCTGGTTGGTTTTGGATTCCCCCTTCCTTTTAATGATTTTATCTTTAAGTTGTATGCCACACCAAAAGCATACATTAGAGCCAATGGACACCTCTCCGGGGCATTTGAACTAGCTAGGGGCACCAGATAGGGGTGCCCATTATCCCCCCTACTTTCTGCCCTTTATATTGAGCATTTGGCCCAGAGTATTCGATTAAATCCTAAAATGAATGGAGTTGGGAGGTAAGAAACATAGAAACATTGAATTTGACGGCAGATACGGACCGCTTGGCCCACCTAGTCTGCCCATTTTCCTACCTAACAGATAAGCTGCAGATCCTAGTTAACCAACAGCTTACTTCCTCCTACCCCCGACTAGGACTGCCTTATGTCTGTCCCATGCATTCTTGAATTCCCCCACTGTTCTTGACTCCATGACCTCCTCAGGGAGGCTGTTCCATGCATCCACAACCCTCTCTGTGAAAAAATACTTCCTAACATTACCTCTGAGCCGTCCCCCTCTATCTTCAAATTATGCCCCCTTGTTCTTGCACATCTCTTTTTCTGAAAGATGCTACCCTTTTGGACTTTGTTGATTCCCTTGAGGTATTTGAAAGTTTCTATCATGTCCCCTCACTCCCTTCTTTCCTCAACGGTATACATATTAAGCTCCTTTAGTCTTTCTTCGTATGTCTTCTGGTGCAGACCCTACACCATTTTGGTTGCCCTCCTCTGGACAGCCTCCACTCTGTCTATGTCTTTGCGGAGATGGGGTCTCCAGAACTGCACACAGTACTCCAGATGGGGTCTCACCAACTGTCTGTACAGAGGGATAACAACTTCCTGTTTTCTACTATTGATGCCTCTCCCTATGCATCCCAGTATCCCCCCAGCCTTCCTTACTGCCTTCTTATATTGCTTGCCCACCTTTAGGTCATCAGATATAATCACCCCCAGGTCCCTTTCCATTTTTACTGTTGTCAATATCTCACCCCCTCCCCATTGTGTACTCTTCCCCTGGGTTTTTGTTTCCCAGGTGCATTACCTTGCACTTCTTTGCATTGAATCTCAGCTGCCATACATTTGACCATTCCTCCAACCTTGCCAAGTCCCTTGTCATGCTTTCCACTCCATCTTGTGTATCAACCCTGTTGCAGATCTTTGTGTCATCTGCAAAAAGACATACTTTTCCTTCCAGTACCTCTGCAATGTCACTTATAAAGACATTAAAAAGGACCGGTCTCAGTACTGAACCCTGTGGTACCCCACTAGTAACCCTCCTTTCTTCACTGTGGACTGCATTTACTACTACCCTTTGTGTCCTGTTGTCTAGCCAATTTTTTATCCAGGCTACCACCTTGGGACCCACTCCAAGGCTGGCTAACTTGTGTATTAATCTTTGTGTGGACTGTATCAAATGCCTTGCTAAAATCTAGGTAGGCCACGTCCCACAGCCCCTCCCTGGTCTACTACTTTGGTCACCCAGTCAAGAAATCTATTAGATTTGTCTGACACGACCTTCCCATCATGAATCAATGCCTTGGGTCCTGTGCCCCACTGGCCTCTAGGTACTCAACAGTTCTTTCCTTCAGAAGTGATTCCATCATTTTCCCTACCACTGAGGTCAAACTAACTGGTCTGTAGTTTCCAGCCTCTGTCCTGCTCCCACTTTTGTGAAGAGGAATCACATCCACCCTCGTCCAGTTCTCGGGTACCACTCCATCCTCCCATGATTTGTTAAAGAGAGTAGTCAGTGGTGTCACTAGTTCTACCCTTAGTTCTTTTCGAATTCTTGGGTGAATCCCATCAGGCCCCATTGTTTTGTCCACCTTCAATTTTATTGGTTCTTTCAGAACCCTTTCTTCTGTAAATGGACTGGTATCGACCCCCGTCTTCAGAGTATTTCTCTTGTTTGGTTTAGGTACCTCCCCCTCCTCTTCCTTTGTGAATATTGAGCAGAAATATTCATCCAGTATCCTTGCTTTTTCACTGTCACCCTCTACCCACATTCCTTCCCCTTTATTAAGCCTCAATAGCCCTCCTCTTACTTCGCTCCCTAATGTACCTATAAAAGGTCTTATCCCCCTTCTTAACAGAGTTGGCTATCCTTTCCTCGGTTTGGGCCTTTGCTTTTCTGACTGCCTTCCCAGCCTCTTTCTGCTTTAACTGATAAAGTTCTCTGTCCTGCTCCTTCTGTGTTTCCTTATATTTCCTGAATGCTATCCTTTCCTCCTTAACCTTCTCTGCCACCTCTTTTGAGAACCATAGCGTCTTTTTCCTTTGTTATGTTTTGCTGATTTGCTTTACATTAAGGGTTGTTGCCTCTGTGATGGCTGTTTTGATTACTCCCCATTGTTCTTCCACCCCTCCTTCTTGCCTGTTTGCTAGTGCTTTTCTGAGGCACTCTCTCATTTTCCCAAAGTCAGCCCTCCTAAAGTCCAGTACTCTTGTTTTTGTATGGCTTGATTGTATGGCTGTGTTTATCATGAACCACACTGTTTGGTGGTCGCTTGTTCCCAGATGGCTACCCACTTCTAAATCTAAGATTCTTTCTCTCCCCATTTGAGAGTACCAGGTCTAAGATTGCTCCCTTCCAAGTGGGTTCCAATACTAACTGTCTGAGGCATGCCCCCTGTAGAGCATCAAGAATGACGACAGGATGACACAGTGATGAAGTAAGACATGTAAGCTTGCTCTACATGCAGACAATGTCCTACTTTACCTTACAAAACCAAAGGAGTCTTTGCCAGAAATCTTTGCTCAGATAGAAATGTTTTCAAAATTATCAGGGCATACACTAAATTGGACAAAGACTGAAGTACTGACCCTTTACTCGCAGGTGCCTCTGGTATTCCAGCAAAAGTATCCCATGAAGTGGGACTGTAAAGTGGTCAAATACTTGTGCATATATCTTAGTGGAGATCCAGCTTCCCTTTTTGAGAATAACTACCCTATATTGCTTAAAAATATAAAAAATGATTTACACAGATGGAATGCTGTACCATTCCCATTTTACTCCCGATTTCAAATTATTAAAACTAATGTAGTCCCAAGGCTTACGTATCTGTTTAAGAGCGTACCCTGTGTTATCTCAACCAGGTATATGGCAGACTGGCAGAGACTCTTGTTGATTTTCTTATGGGCAGGGCGTCCACCCAGAATCTCCTGTAAAACATTATGCCTTGCTAAAAGAGATGGTGGCAGGGTGTGCCCCAACTTGCAAGATTACTGGACGGCTACACATATGAAGATTGCACTCCTTAAGGCTCATGGGCAGTACAGGGCACATTGGCAACAGATAGAACTACAGTACAATAAGAAATATACTCCCATGCTACTCATGTTCTCTCAAACAGACAGACGGCACAAACACCAAGACCTTCTGACCACTGTACAAACTACCCTACATGCTTCGAAGGTAGGCAACAGAAGGGGCTATACAGCTAGATATATAGTTGGAAATACATTTGGTGGTCAAGGGATAAAAATTTCCACCCTGCTATAGAACATAGCTGGTTTCGGAGGCAAGCAGATAGAGGGATCAGAGCATCTTGACAGTTGATGCAGGCAAATACTTTACTGTGTTTTTGAGAGCTTGGCCAAAAAGTTTGAGTGGAAATCAGTGGATGTAACATATTATTATCAATTAAGGGACAGGATCAATACTTCACTTAAAAACACAAAACTATTGGAGGACCCTAGACCTTTCCCAGAAGTTTATGAAACAATCTGGGCCTCGACCAGTGGTAAGGGAGCCATTACTAAACTATATTGGAACTTGATAGCAGACTGGGCTCACACATTGCAATCCTGCCAACAAAAATGGGTTCAAGAAAATGAAGCCAAATATCATGATGCCATATGACAAAAGATTTATTTAAGTGGTTGGAGGGCAACATCATCTCCGATATGGCAGGAATTTGTCTGGAAAATTTAATTCTTTCTTGACACCCTTACAGCAAGCCAAAATGGGGATACTGACACAAGGAAAATACTGGAGAGGATGTGGAGATCTCCAGGCTGACCTAATGCATGTATTGTGGTCTTGCCCCTTACTTAAAGAGTACTGGCAAAAAATAGGACAACATTTTAAGTCTTTATTTGGGGTGGAAGTGCAGATAAGCTCTGAACACACTCTGTTGGACATTATTCCACAGGGGATTCAGGGGAAGGAGGGACAATATCTGTGGGCCATTATGGTTATAGCTGCTCTCAAGGCAATTACAAAGCGGTGGTTGCAACCTGACCTGCCGACTTTTCTAGAATGGGTTGACCTTATAGGAAAAATACAAATTATGGAGAGACTGACATATAAGATAAACTGGAGAATGGAACAGTTTATGAACAGATGGACTTGATGGAAATTATATAAGAAAAATGTGCAACAGATCTCTCTTTTTATTAAGAAAGTGCTTTTGACCCCCCCACACCCCCTCCTTATTTTAAACACTTTCCTGTTATTCATCCATCTCCCTCTCCCTTCTTCTTGTTAAATGGTTATTCAGATCTCTGTAGAAATGCTCCCTGTACAATCTCTATGTAATATATGATTATGCTCCTCATAAAATGAAACTCAACAGTAATTAACTGTATATAATTTAGAGATGAAGCGTGTTTAATTTAGTTACTAAGTTTTTATTTTATTTATGGTTTTTATTTGACATTCTTGACAAAGTACACATGGTTGTATGAACCGAATAATATTTCCAATGGTGGAGGAGAGGGACTGCTGTTGTCCTTCTCTTCTCCCATAACTTTTTATATGAGCATTGCATAACTATCATTTCGGTTAATTGTACTGACCTCCAATGTACTTGTCTGTTTTATGACTGATGTGTTTTACCTTGATGTATTGTAACCTTCTCATCAATTCAATAAACAAGTATATAAAAAAAACAACTCAGCTGAGCAGCCTTCGGGAATGGAACCTCAGCAAACCGGAGACATTTCACACAGCGCTGTGAGGGGCTCGTCGAATGGCAGAAACAGTTACAACTCATACAGGCCTAAGACGTACCTCGATGAATGGTCCTCCTCGGAACTGAGTGAAGTGTGGACAGTCGATAGTGCATTATGGGCTGCAGGCTGGGAAAAAGACACTGACTCGGGGACTTGGCATTCAGGCCCATCCCCGTTACGTGTCCAAAATGGGAATGAGGATACAGCAGAAACTAATCTAAAGCTACCAGACCTCACTTTACCCTGGGAATTACAGCTCACACAGAATCCCAAACTGACTCTCCTGCTAGACATACCGAGCAGGGAGGAAATCCCGGACGGACTACCTTCTTTGGGGCTGCAAAAACCCCAGGGCCCTGGGTTTCATTCACAGCATCAACATTCAAATGCAGCACCTCTGCAAGGCTCTGTAAATTCTCTGACATATGCCTCCTGCTTTTTGGTACCGACTCAACAAGCTAAAAGGCACAACACAGTAAGACTGCAATAAATGGGGGAATGGAAGAAATGCCAGACCGTGTGTTTGTGAGAAGAACTCTATTAAAAGACTCGATGAAATTCTTTGCATATGAAATTCATGCCATGATACATGTATCTCATGAGCCAAATTTTGATATTAGCTTTAAAACGTTAAATGGCTTGGAAAGGTTTTGGACTAAGTTTCATAAGTTAAAAAATACCCCTTTATGGGCCCCACTGAATGCTATCCCCCTCACTAAACCTGTGCAAAAAATGATTACGATTCTGTTTAGAAATGAGGGGGTGAACATGAATGATATGACTGTATGGCTCAAACAACGGTATATGATTTTAAATGACCCTGAAGCAATCTTCGATTCAGAGAATATTTAGATTGGGGGGTGGAAAGTGAGGGTTCTGTTAAAAACTACAGAAACGGGAATACAACATCTACCAAACAGTTTTATGCTAGGGAAAGGCAGGGGGGTACTTTTCTACCCAGTCCAACCAAAGGCCTGTTATAAATGCGTCTCAGTCAGTCATTTAGGCAGTATCTGCGACAATGTAAAATGCTCAGTCTGTGCGGAAGTAGGGCACTCAGGGAATCAGTGTGTTGAAGAACCTAAATGTGTGTTATGGGAGGAAACTGGCCACACTTTTCAGCAGTGTACATGGGCAGCCCACAACTCTCTTAACTTAACAGATGGGGAGGAACAAAGACTGATTATTACCCTGGCACAAAGAACAACAATAATTGCAAATCCGACAATCTCTGTATGATCTGGAACCCCATCACTGTCTTCTGACCTTCAGCCTCAAACAACCATTCAGAGTCCAGCTGCCCCCAGGGAGGAGAGAGGGATCCCTTTAGAGACAGACCCCCCCCCCCAAGAGGCAGAAACCATACCCGTAGTCAACACAGTGTCTGTTCCATCCATAGTTCGACCTACTGATAGAATGAACCCCTCCTCCAGCTGTTGCTACCCCTACAACAAGAATTATTAGAGGAAGTAGAAAGAAAGGGTCCCCTTTGTCCAAAGTTTCAAAAACAGAATGTATTCCCTTAGGGAATAAATACGAATTACTGCAAGATAATTCAGAGGATACAGATTCTGACACTTCATCTTTAGTATCCTCCCATCCTGAGCAAACGACAGATACAGAGGTATTAATTAATACTTCTGGCCCTCAAAAACGGAAAGTAAATGCAAAGTTTAAACACAAAAAAAGTCTGCCTAGAAAGGGAGATAAAGGTGAAAACATCTGGGTAGCTGTTTGTATCACTGCTTTCCTATTTAGATTGCTCCCTCCTTTTCTATCCATACTGTGAACGTCAACAGTATAAAAAGACAGCCTAAGAGAGATACAGTTTTTTATTTTCTATCATGTTTAACAATGGGTATCATTTTTCTGCAAGATATAAGATTACACTCCCTGATTGAGGTTACCCGAGCAAAGAAAGCATGGTTCCTGGGCCCGCCCTTTGGGCAGGAAACTTGCTCTGGAGTAGGTATTCTTTTTAATATGCCAAATATAGAAGTCATAAAAGTATTAGACTTGCTTCCAGGCAGGTTGTTACCCATAGATGTTAGGATATATAATGTTGGTTATAGACTGCTTAACATCTATGCACCACAAGCAAAATCACTTAGGATAGATTTATTCAGAATTGCACAACCATATTTACATACCTCTCAATATGTCATATTTGGAGGTGATTTTAATTGTGGGTTATCGACAAAGGATAGATCTAAAACAACTAAAACATCTAAACATTTTTGTGATTCAAACTTTCTAGCTACCGTTTTAAAATCAGCCAGACTACAGGACGCCTATTTAACCACTGAAAAGGTGCACACTCCTACTTTTCATAAAGGCCCCTTAGCTATACACATAGGGCGGGATATTCAGACTGCGCCAGGCTGTGGCGCAAGCCTGGGCGCAGCACAACTGGGATGCGCATGGGTGTGGACAGGGTGATATTCAACGGAGCAGCGCCATGGCAATGCATCGTTGAATATCGCTCCTTGTCCACCCACAGTGCACATGGCGCAGTGGCACTGCGCCAGTGCAAGTGGCCTGAGTGGAGCAGGGGGATGAGATAGGTGCAACTACCACGATATTCAAAAGTGCACATGCAAATGGGGCCATAATGTATGCAAAGCGCAAATGGGGTCATTTGCATGTCATTATGGCCCCATTTGCATGCAGGTGCTCGATCGGCGACTTGCCTGGCACCCTGCCAGGCTGCGGCCGTCCGAGGGGACCGCGCCCTGCTGGCGGCAACATGCTCCAACGCCCGATCGCGGGCATATGAATAAAATGTAAACGTCCCATATCCCTGGTGGTCCAGTGGACCGCTAGCAGCCCGATCACGGGCAGAAGTACATTGAAATACACCCTCCCTTATCCCTGCTGGTCCAGTGGACCGCTCGCAGCCCGATCGCGGGCATATGTAATTAAATAATAGTCCCATATCCCTGGTGGTCCGGTGGACCGCTCGCAGCCTGATCGCGGGCGTCAGTAATGAATCACGGCTAACCAATCCATCCCTGGTGGTCCAGTGGTACTCCGTCCCCACCGCCCACTGAGCCACCACCCCGCTCCCCGGTCAGCGGCGGCAGCTCCCCACCCGCTTCGCCCTGCCGACATGACTCTGTATAGTGGGGCTGTCGCCCACTAGTCCACAGTGTGAGCCGGTGGGCGTGCATCCCATACCGTTACTACAGACCAGATATGTGAACCGTACTTTACAGTCCAGAAATGTGAAAGGATCCATTCACATTTCTGGTCTGTGTAATCGACTCTGGAGCCTGCACGCCCTTTGGCTCACACTGTGGACCAAAGGACAGCCCTACCACACAGATGGAGTCAGTCGGTGGGTGGCAGGGCAACAAGCGGATGGGGAGCTACCGCCTCGCCGATGACCGGGGAGCGGTGGAGGGGCTCAGTGGGCGGTCGGGGTACCGCTGGACCACCAGGGATGGATTGGTTAGTCATAATTCATTACTGACACCTGCAATTGGGCTACGAGCGGTCCACTGGACACCAGGGATATAGGACTATTATTGAAGTATAAATGCCCGCGATCGGGCTGCAAGCAGTCCACTGGACCACCAGGGATACAGGACTGTTTTTGAATTAAAAATGCCCGTGATCGGGCTGCGAGCGGTACACTAGACCACCAGGGATATGGGACTATTATTGAATTACATATGCCCGCAATTGGGCTGTGAGCAGTCCACTGGACCACCAGGGATATGGGAGGGTTAATATCACTACATATGGCCGCGATCGGGCATGGGGGGGTCACTACCATGCAGGTGCCGCTGGAGCTTGGGTGGCCACCCACAGCTGGCAGCTGCCGTGATGCGCCCTGCAGTATGGCAGCTCACCTGTGGGTGGCCAGCTGTTGCTCCTTTTTATTTTGGCTTACCTGTGTGCAGCACAAGTAGCGGTTGCGCATGCATGGGCTCAGCACATCCCGGGCTGAATATCGGGATGCGCGGAGTATGCATGGGCATCACCCCTCTTTGTACCGTGACACATTGTTGATGCGCCCGGCACATCGATTTGTGCGATACATTCCCTTTGAATATCGCGCCAGGGTCAACCCTTCTGAATATCCCGCCCACAGACTTTTTTTTTTTGTTTCACAACATTTAACATTATCTAAAGCTAAAGTGGAGGTGGCAGAGTTTTCAGATCACTATTTATTGTCCATATTATTAGGCTCATACCATTCTTTACTTAAAGGTCCTGGAACATGGAAATTAAATACATCTATGTTACAAAAAGACATTTTATTAGTACAGATCAAACAATTTATAGCTGCTAGGAAATCAGTCTTTATTTTATACGATAATATACAGGTATGGTGGACAGACACAAAAACGGAACTAAAAGCATTATTAAAACAATTTAGTAAACTACATAGTAATACACAATACGTAGAATATTTAGGCAAAAGGCAACAACTACAAAAGCTATTCCCATTATCATATACCACAGGACAGGACCTTGCTAAACAAATAAGTAACATAAAGAGGGACCTTACAGAATACCATTCACAAAAAGCAAAAATATTACTACTACTACAACAACAATAACAACAATTTGGAACTGCTGGCTCCTTCGACATAATTTGTCCATATGAAAGCTGCAAAAAAAGAGTAGAAAATAAAGAATTTGAAGCCCTATTTGATGAACACCAAAATCTTTATACAGACAATATAGAAATTCAGCATTGTGTAGCCTTTTACACTAGGCAATTATATGGTACAGTTCTATCAGATATAGGTCAGGCTCCGGACTATCTATCCCAAATTGATATCCCAGACATATCACATACTTTAGTAGATATTAATATTAGAGACATACAACAGCAGGAAGTAGAATAAGTAATAACTGCAATAAAATCAGAGGTTACCCCAGGCTTAGATGGCCTACCAAATGAAATATATAAGCTCTTAGGGCCTGAATTAGGACATGAATTGGCTCAAGTGTATAATTACATTCTTCAAAATGAAACCTTACCTTTAGAAATGAATATGGGAGGACTAATTTATATTTATAAAAAAGGGGAAGAGAAATGACTACAAAACTGGAGGCCAATAAGCCAATTAAACACTGATTTTAAAATTCTGGCCCAAATCATAGCTAACAGGTTACTAAAGATTGCATAGCAGGTGACTTCAGAAGCTCAGTTTAGTACTATACCTGGACGTAGTTTTTCTGACCATATAATTTTATTGAGGGAAATACTAGAGAGAGGGAATACTAAGCAACTTTCAGGTTTTTAGTCTCTTTAGACCAAAAGCAAGTTTTTGATTCGGTGAATCATGAGTTCTTGTGGTACACTCTGAATCATTACCGGGTGCCGGATATTACCATTTCTTGGATTAAAAAACTGTACCACACAGCCACTGTAGTCCCTATGGCCCACGCAGCCCTATGCTATATGCATATTTGTGGACTCCTTGCTTAGGTGTATAAATGATTCCCAGATGATATCCCCTATACAAACATTATTACATACTATACCTCATAAAGTAATGGCCTATGCTGACGATATGAGTTTAATAGTAGCAGATGAACAGGTAGTCCAGGAAGCCATATTATATACCTGTGCACTGTATTTAGTAACATATCTTGCCGCTTTAAACTTCACAAAATGTATTGGAAGACGATTGGGAAACCTTTGTCAGATGGAGTCTCCAGCTGCAAATATAAGAATTAGCAGAGATCCAGTTAAATTCTAGGAGTACAATTTGGAGATGGGCCATTGGATGTATTAAATTGGAGTCCCAAAATTGAGATAGGGCAAAATAAGGTAAATCAATGGAATAAATGGAAGATGGGGGAGGAAAAGTGTACATGATTAAAACCTATCTCGTCCCTTTGTTTTTATATTTAAGTTATATCTTTCCACCGCCTAAGGTGCTAGAAACAAGATTGCTTAGTTTATTCTTTCAGGCCTTATGGGGCAGCCACCTCAACCCTGTAAAAAGAGACATAACCTATTTACTGATTACAAAGGGTGGTTTAAATATGGTCCATCCGTTACTATTTTTTTAATAGTATTTTTTTCATGGCAAATATAAAGGCGTTGTTAGTAAATATGGAGAAAGGATGGGAACCTTGGGCCTTCAAGTCCTTTAGAGTCTGGTTTCGACAATGGGAAACAAATACTCTAAAAATAGTGAAATGTATTCCTTCTGTCCCACAATACGCCAGAGAGACTTTTCTGAGACTTAAACAATGGAAAATTACTAGTAACATGATTATGACACTACATAGAAAAAACATGCATAAACATTTACTGGATAAGATCTGCATTGTTCGCATAGTTTTTCCCAAATGTCCAGACATGCATAGAAATCTTCTCTTACAACTGTTACAAAACCCCAGAATACCCCCTCGTATTTGGGATTTGCATTGGCTGAGCTGCCATGAAAGAATTAATATCAAATCAAACCAAAAACACAAACAGTTAACAGATAGACAGTGTAGCAGAATGGAATGTATACAGCAGGAAGAACCTCTTTTTTTCATTGTACATTTATACAGGGAGTTTGGACATTTGTAGCAGATAATTGGAATGAACCACTTTTTGCCACAGTAACATATATAAACATGGGCCTGGATATTCAAACTGCGCCATTCTGAGGCGCAAGCCCTTGCGCTGCTCAAAATAGTTGCGCAGGGGTGTGGTCGGGGTGATATTCAAAGGAGTTGCGCTATTGCGCAACTCACTTAGGGTGCCCAATCCCATGTCGGCTGCTAACCCCCTAAACCCACTTAGGTGGCATGCTGGGAGCTCCCCACCCCAGCGCATAAAACTGTCCCGACGCTTTCTGTACCCAGAATACAAAACGGTCCTTGTAGTCTAGGTCCTCCGCCCACTGCACACCCTGCTCCCTCACCCCCCCACCCCATACTTACTCTCCGAGTCCAGCGTGACGCTCTTCAGTGGACCGGGAACACGCCTGCACTCTTCAAAGCCGACCGCTAACTGAGGGAAATGCCGTAAGCTGTATAATGGAGTGAATAGGGTTTTTCAACTTTGTCGCATATCTCAGGCATTTCTTGGACTTTTGCACCAAATTTTCAACATGGGGTTTTGGGGCCCCTCTCATGAATTCTGTCACTGTCATGGTGTTTATCGACTCAAGAGGTGATTTCGCAGTCACTGCGCGAAATCACCTCTCGGGGCCCATTAACGAAATGACAGTGGCAGTGTTCATGAAGTGCCGTCTTAAAAAGCCTAAGTTCCAACTCGGACTTGGTCCCAGCGAGGGTGATTCTGCAGCTTCTAGGTCATACGGCTGCAGTCATAGCTACAGTTACCCTCGCAAGCTTGAACATGAGGATCCTGCAGTGGCACTTAAGAGTACAGTGGGACCAAGGCACAGATGAGCTAGATCTGGATCTCCAGCGCAGTCTGTCAGTCCCTGACCTGGTCTGTCACCCCGGCCCATTTAGGCATAGGAGTTCCCTTCCAGCGACCCAGCCCACAGCAGATCCTTACTATGGATACCTTGGGACTGGGATGAGGAGCACGTCTTGCTTCTCATCAGACAAGGGGTTCTTGGAACTCAATTGAACGGTCTCTCTAGATTAAAATTTTGGAGAAGAGAGCCGTACTGTACACCCTTTAAGCCTTCCAAGGGGTAATCCCTCCTGGGCCCCTTTTGGTCTAGTTGGACAGTACCCCAGTAGTCTTCCTTCTCAACAAGCAAGGGGGCACGCATTCTTTTCCCCTATGCAAAGAGGCAATGAGAGTTTGGACCTGGGCAATGGATCACAGCCTGGATCTAACAGCGGTCCATGTTCCAGGGATTCACAACATCCTCGCAGACAGCCTAAGTCATCTTGGTCTCAGAATCATGAATGGGAACTACATATAGAGGTCTTAGACAACCTCTTTGAAAGGTGGGGTCAGCCAGAACTGGACCTCTTTGCGTCCCCACACAATGCAAAACTGCCCAATTTCTACTCGCTAGATCCAGGAGGTGGTGTTTTTTGGTGAGACACATAGTCCCTCTCTTGGACAGGGAGGTTTCTGTATGCCTTTCCTCCCTTCCCTCTTCTTCAGAGGATCCTACTCAAGTTGAAGGCAGAAGGTGCCCAGATGATTCTGGTAGCGCCCTTCTGGCCTCGACAGATTTGGTTCCCGCTGTTGCAACAGCTGGCATCGGAACCCACGGTTCCATTGCCCCTCTCTACTCACTTGCTCTCCCAAGAGCAAGGGACGTTGGTCCATCCGGCCCTCCGGTCCCTGCATCTGCATGCTTGACTCCTACAGACTTAGCTAGAGATTGATTTGGAGTATCCCTCAGAGTGGCGGAGGTACTCGTGGCAGCGAGAAAACCCTCTACCGGGGCAACATATGCCATGAAATGGAAGCATTTCTGCTTGTGGGCATGCCCCCATTCTCTAGATCCTCTCAGTTGTCTGGTGGAACCTGTGCTGGAGTATCTTCTGTACCTATCGGACTTGGGCCTTAGCTACTCGCCCATTAAGGTGCACCCCTGTGCATTATCAGCCTGTCATGCACCACTGAATGGGAAAGCTCTGGCACAGTTGGACATATGCAATACCTTTTTAAGGGGCATCTTGCACATTGCCACCTTGGGACATCCTGTTTGTTTTGGAGAAGCTCACCTTGCCCCACTTCAAACCAGCCGCAAGTTGCGAGATTTGTCTTCTCTCTTGGAAGGCATTGTTTTTAGTTGTGATCACCTTGCCTTGGAATATTTCCAAGCTGCAGGCTCTGATATGTAAAGAGCATTATATTATTTTCACAGGGACAGGGTTACCCTTCGTACAAACCTTAAGTTCATTCCAAAGGTAGTATCTGAGTTCACGTTGAACCAGGACATTCAACTACCGGTTTATTACCCAGAGTATTCTTAACAGAGGGGAGGCCTTGCTACACACTCTGGGTGTACATAGGATTCTGCATTACTATTTGGCTCAAATCAGTTCTTCCAGAAAGACAGATCAGTTATTTGTCTTGTTTGCTCACAGAAAAGTTGGGGCACCCGTCATGAAGCAGACTTTAACTAAGTGGCTCATGCACTGCATTACATTCTGTTATCAGCAGCACAACAAACCCTTAACGGGACCAGTTAAGGGTCATTACACCAGAGGGGATAGCAATATCTTTTGCTTCCCTGAGGAATGTTTCTTCAGTGGAACTCTGGAGTTCAGTGCACACCTTCATTAAGCACTACAGTCTGGACATGGCTTCCAGAAGGAGAGCAGGTTTCGGCCTAGCGGTCCTCCAGGGACTCCTCTCCTAATTGCCTATATTTTTGGCACTATTGTTCTCCACCCTTCTGACCTGGGTCTCTTCTTGGGTACTGGTTGGGACTCAGTCCTAATGGTATTACCAGCTACAAGAGCTCCCCCTCGAAGTGAGATAGTACAGTTACGTTAGAACTTACCATAACAGTAGATCTTTGAGAGGAGCTCTTGCGGCAGGTGGCTTTCCCACCCACCTGCTCCAGGGGACCAATGTTATCTTTTCTCTTTGGGGATAGGAGATCCTCCTTGGTTCTCCTTCTGTTTTTCAGCCGGGTCTCTGGTGGGAGAATGGAAGTGGTGCCGGGGGACTGCCCCCTTTATACCACATCAGGGCGGAGCTGACATCGGGGGTGGTCCCCCACCATAGACTGCCAGCTAGAAGTTTTTTTCTTTGTGGTCCTGATGCCTTGCAGCTTAGTCCCAATGGTATTACCTGCTGCAAGAGCTCCTCTCGAAGATCTACTTACAGTAAGTTCTTATGGAACTGTACTTTATGAGCTATACATTTCCTCCCACCAAAGTCCAAAAGTATTATTTTAATATTAGTGTCTTCATAAAGCACTTCTTTACATTTAATATTTGGAGATACCTTTACACCCAATAATAATTTTCCTGATAGCAGTGCAGGAAGAGTTTGTGGAGTTGGGGAGGGGCCTTAGACAAGTAGCATGCATGGTAACCTTCTCAGAGGTGCTGCCTGTCTATGGCATGGGTGAGGCTAGGCTGCTCCACACCACTGGATTCAATCAGTGGTTGAAAAACTGGTGCAGAGCTCAGGGATTTGGCTTCACTGGGGACTGGGGGTCCACCTGGAGTGATGCAGGCCTATACTGGTGTGATGGTCTGCATTTGTCCAGGAGGGGAACCAGAATCCTAGGTGATAGGTTTAAATGCTTCATTGGCAAGCATTTAAACTAGCCAAGGGGAAGGCACTGGAAAGGAGCAGGGAAATCCTAGCCTCCCCCAAAAAATCAGGGTAGTAAGTGAGGTAAACACCAAGATAAAGATGTCAATAGGGAGAAGGGCAGGGGTAAATGGAGAAAATGACAAAGGCAATAAGGACAGGGATGGGGCAAAAAGGGGTAAGGCCATCAAGTAATGGAGAGTAATGAGTACCAGTGCCCGCAGTCTGGGCAACAAGCTCCCTGAACTAGTGGCCTTGATAGAAGAGGGATGCCTGGATATTGTAGCAGTCACAGAAACATGGTACACAGAGAACCATGACTGGGATGTTAACATACCAGGGTACACAACCTACAGGAGAGACAGAGAGGGCAGAATAGGGGAGGAGTAGCTCTCTATGTAAGGGAAGGGATAGAAACAACAGAACAAAAGAGTAAACAGGGAGGAGACGAGGCACTGTGGATCACCTCAGAGACTGTAAATGGCACCACAGTCCGCACAGGGGTTGTATACAGACCCACATGTCAGGGGAGGGAATGGACAAGGATATGATAGAAGGCATCCTTAGGATGGCGGAGAAAGGGGAGATACTGTTGATGGGGGACCTGAATATGCCAGATGTTAACTGGAGCACCTTTGCTGCAGCCATATCCAAGAGCAGGGCCATTCTCGAAACCCTACAGGTGGCATGCCTCAGACAGCCAGTTTTGGAACCCACTCATGAGTGAGCAATCTTAGACCTTATCCTCTCAAATAGGGACAGTGAGAGGATTTCACATCTAGAAGTGGGTAGCCATCTGGGAACAAGTGACCACCAAACAGTATGGTTCACGATAAACTCAGCTACAGAGTCAAGCCATACAAAAGTGAGGGTATTGGACTTCAGGAGGGCTGACTTTGGCAAGATGGGAGAGTGTCTTAGAAAAGCACTAGCAAACAGGATAGAAGGAGGGGTGGAGCAACAATGGGGAAACATCAAAACTGCCATCACAGAGGCAACAAGCCTTTGTGTGAAGCAAATAAACAAATCAAAATGAAAGAAAAAGCCACTATGGTTCTCAAAAGAGGTGGTGGGAAAGGTTATGGAGAAAATATAGCATTCAGGAAGTATAAGGAAACACAGAAGGAGCAGGACAGAGAACTGTACCCGTTAAGGCAGAAGGAAGCAGGGAGGGAAGTCAGAATAGCAAAGGCCCAAACTGAGGAAAAGATAGCTAACTCAGTTAAGAAGGGGGATGAAACCTTTTATAGGTACATCAGGGAGTGTGGCGAGACAAAGGAAGGGATAGTGAGGCTGAATAGAATGGACGGTGAGTGGGCAGAGAGGGACAGTGAAAAAGCAGGGATACTGAATAAATATTTCTGCTCTGTATTCACAAAAGAGGAGGAGGGGGAGGTGCCTAATCCAGTTAACAGAAGCACTCTGGATAGGGGGGGTCGATCCCAGTCCTTTCACAGAAGAAAGGGTTCTGAAAGAACTCCTAAAACTGAAGGGGACAAAGCAGTGGGGTCTGATGGAATTCACCCCAGTATTCTAAAAGAATTAAGGGGAGAACTAGTGACACCACTGACTACACTTTTTAACAAATCATGGGAGGTTGATATGGTATCTGAGGACTGGAGGAAGGCGGATGTGATTCCCCTTCACAAAAGTGGGAGCAAGACAGAGGCAGGAAACTACAGACCTGTCAGTTTGACCTCTGTAGTAGGGAAAGTGATGGAATCACTTCTGAAGGAAAGAATTGTTGAGTACCTAGAGGCCAGTGGGGCACAGGACCCAAAGCAGCATGGGTTCACAGCAGGAAGGTCATGTCAGATGAATCTAATTGATTTCTGTGACTGGGTGACCAAAGTAGTAGACCAGGGAGGGGCTGTGGACATGGCCTACTTAGACTTTAGCAAGGCATTTGACGCAGTTCCACACAAAAGATTAATAATCAAATTAACCAGCCTGGGAGTGGGTCCCGAGGTGATAGCCTGGGTAAAACATTGGCTGGACAACAGGAAACAGAAGGTAATTATAAATGGAGTCCACTCTGAAAAAAGATGGGTTACTAGTGGATTACTGCAGGGTTTAGTACTGGGTCCAGTCCTTTTTAATGTCTTTATAAGTGACATTGCAGAGGGACTGGAAGGAAAAGTATGCCTCTTTGCAGTTGACACAAAGATCTGCAACAGAGTTGATACACAAGGAGGCGTGGAAAGGATGAGAAGAGACTTGACAAGGTTGGAGGAATGGTCAGAAGTATGGCAGCTTGGATTCAGTGCAAAGAAGTACAAAATAATGCACCTGGGAAACAAAAACCCAGGGGAAGATTACACAATGGGGGGTTAGTAACAACAACAAAAATGGAAAGGGACCTGAGGGAAATCATATCAGATGACCTTAAGGTTAGCAAGCAATGTGAGAAGGTAGTAGGGAGGGCTGGGGGGATACTGGCATGTATAAGGAGAGGCATCACCAGCAGAAAACAGGAAGTTGTTATTCCTCTGTACGGACAGTTGGTGAGACCCCATCTGGAGTACTGCATCCAGTTCTGGAGACCCCATCTCTGCAGGGTCATAGACAGGATGGAGGCAGTCCAGAGGAGGGCAACTAAAATGGTGCAGGGTCTGCAAGAGAAGCCATACGAGAAGAGACTAAAGGAGCTTAATATTTATACCCTTGAGGAAAGGGGGGGACATGATAGAAACTTTTAAGTACCTCAGTGGAATCAGCAAAGTCCAAGAGGGTAGCATCTTTCAGAAAAAGAGATGTGCAGGAACAAGGGGACACAATTTGAAGATAGAGGGGAACGCTAAGGGGCAATGTGAGGAAGTATTTTTTTTACAGAGAGAGTGGTGGACGCATGGAACAGCCTTCCTGAGGCGGTTGTGGGGTCTAAAACTGTGGGAGAATTCAAGAATGCATGGGACAGACATAAGGCAATTCTTGTGGGGGGTAGGAAGAAATAGGCTGTTGGTTAACTAGGATCTGCAGCTTATCCGGTAGGTAGGGAAATGGGCAGACTAGGTGGGCCAAGCAGTCCTTATCTGCCGTCAAAGTCTATGTTACTATGTTTCTATATCTTCCACTCTATTTTAAAAAAGATCTTTTTTTTTTTTTTAGCTGGGGACTTACTGAAAAATCGTTAATATTAAAAATACTGTATCTTCCTCTATCAACCAGTTTTTCTGAAGGCAGAAAACATCAGACTGACCCAAAAATTCTTGCCATTCTTTATGTTATCTTTTTTAATACCCCAGCTATGTTCCATGTAACCAGTTTTATTACTTGTTTTCTCAAGACCTTAAAGTCTTGTTTCTCCATTCTGGGTTGTCATGAACTTTCTTTTTACAGAATCTCATATCTGTGTAATGTGAGTTAGATAACTATTTCAGGTGACTACATTTACAGGTTGCTTTAGATTTCCTTGCAGGTTTACATCATTACCCCCATTGTCCACCATATCCACCATATTAATCTCAACTCCATCAAGAGCAGTATAGCGCAGTGGTTTAAGGCTCTGAGCTGCAAATCTGATGACATCCAGCAGACCAGACCTGGGTTTGAATCCCACAGCTTCCACTTGCATACTGTGTGACCCTGAGCAAGTCACTTAACTTCCCTGTGCTCCCAGGTTGCATCTGTAAAAAAGCTTTCAGCTTAGTGTGTCTCACCTGGTTAAATAACTAAATAAAAATAAAAAAGAGCTGCGGTATTAGCCCAAATTATCTTTGCCAGTATTTTATTTGAAAAAGTAATATGTATTTGTTTGACCAACCTTTCAGTCTTTGAATATCTAGTATGTCACTTTCAAGACACTTTATTTTTAAATTATGCTATGCCATAAAAAGAGTTTTAGTTAACAGGGAGGACCTTGATTCCACCTTCTGCTCTTTAAATCCAAATATAGAAAGTGTTGGATTATTACTGCACAAATCTTTAACAGGTTAAAATTTCTATTGTGTTCTGTTGGGGTAGAAATTGGCAACTCCTTCTATATTTGCCAAGAAAGTTCAGCAGTCAGTCAAGATGTACCTACACAAAGTCCAGGTGTGACTGATTTGTTTTGGCTAGCCCAGAGGTTGTAGAAAACCTGTTCACAGTTACATACAATTAGAACATTTCCCATTCTTTCCAATCCAGTGATTCAAAAGGCTTCTACTGTACTACAATGTTCTAACTATTCCCATTTCAGCTTGTAGTAAGTACTGTATATCATAAGTTCTATTAAAAGGACACTGTCAACCCCCTTAGGCCATAGATTGTCCCTAGATTAAATAAACTCTGGCCAGAGCCAATAGGGCTGCAGTTGAGGAATTTGAGGTAAAAATATGGAAAATTACTGAAGCTACGAGCCTGTATTAGCAAAATGTAATGCAGGCTCATAAATTAGTTGTTTTGTATTATTTTTACACCAGATTTGCAACATAACCTTGCTATGACCCTGCCTCATGAAGAAGTGCAGAGCAAATGTTTAACTCCTGCCTGAAAGTTGATTTGGCACAGGGACTGCAAAATAAACTTTCAAGACGCAAAAACAATTTTGGGCAGGCTTTGACAAATGACAGCTGTCACATTCATGAGGTGTTGTAAAGAAATGGCTATATTAGAAACATAGAAACATAGAAACATAGACTTTGACGGCGGATAAGGACCGCTAGGCCCATCTAGTCTGCCCATTTCCCTACCTACAGGATAGGCCGCAGATCCTAGTTAACCAACAGCCTATATCTTCCTGCCCCCCACAAGAATTGCCTTATGTCTGTCCCATGCATTCTTGAATTCTCCCACAGTTTTAGACCCCACAACTTCCTCAGGAAGGCTGTTCCATGCATCCACTACCTCTCTGTGAAATAATACTTCTCACATTGCCCCTGAACCGCCTCTCCTTCTATCTTTAAATTGTGTCCCTTGTTCTTGCAAGTCTCTTTTCTGAAAGATGCTACCTCTTGGACTTTGTTGATTCCCTTGAGGTACTTGAAAGTTTCTATCATGTCCCCCTCTCCTTCTTTCCTCAAGGGTATTACATATTAAGCTCCTTTAGTCTCTCCTCATACGGCTTCTCTTGCAGACCCTGCACCATTTTAGTTGCCCTCCTCTGACTGCCTCTATCCTGTCTATGCTTGCAGAGATGGGGTCTCCAGAACTGGACACAGTATTCCAGATGGGGTCTCACCAACTGTCTGTACAGAGGGATAACAACTTCCTGTTTTCTGCTGCTGATGCCTCTCCTATACATCCCAGTATACCCCTGGCCCTCCTACTGCCTTCTCACATTGCTTGCTAACCTTAAGGTCATCTGATATGATTACCCCCAGGTCCCTTTCCTGTTTTGTTGTTGTTACTACCTCCCCCACCCATTGTGTATTCTTCCTCTGGGTTCTTGTTTCCCAGGTGCATTATTTTGCACTTTTTGCATTGAATCCTAGCTGCCATACGTCTGACCATTCCGCCAACCTTGCCAAGTCCCTTTTCATCCTTTCCACACCTCCTTGTGTATCAACCCTGTTGCAGATCTTTGTGTCATCTGCAAAAAGGCATACTTTTCCTTCCAGTCCCTCTGCAATGTCACTGATGAAGACATTAAAAAGGACTGGACCCAATATATTGAAAATGTGGGTTAAAAATATTGAATATTACCAAAGTTATGAGGCTGTGTTTGCAAAATTCAACATAGGCTCACAACGTTGTTTTTTTTTTTAATATCTGCACACCAGATTTTCAACATAGCCTTCTTAATGACCCACCACATGAATAATAGCAGAGAAAATGTTCAGCTCCTGCCCGAAAGGTGATTTTTGCGCAGGAACCACAAAATCACCTTTCGGGACAGATTTGCCTAGTGTGAGTGCAATTTTTCATGACGTGGGGTCCCAAACAAAGCATGTTGAAAATTTGGGCAAAAATATGCAAAATGGCAGCATTATGCCACTTAGTTCAAAACACCATTGAAATACATTGAACCGCATACCTATTTCTTCAGTTCGCAGCCCGGCTTTGAAGAGTGAAGGTGTGTCTGCAGTCCAGAGAGGTTTAGGTGTTGGACCCCGATGGGTGAGTAAGGGCTTGAGGGGGCGGGGTGGTGGGTGCTAAGTGGGAGGGTCGGGTGGGGGTCGGAATGGCTGCAAAAGACATCGATGGACAGTTTCTTTTACAGGTAAAAAAATGACAGTGGATTCCTGATCATGACATTGGGGAGTGGCACCCTCAGTGTCACTGTTATGTTTCTGGGTGGGGTGGGGTAGAGGGATGCTGAGAGGGAGGATCGGGTAGTGGGAGAAAATATAAACAACAAAAAAAGGACCGTCATGGGGAACATTATATCTGACACTGGGGCATTGGGCACCCCAATGTCATTGTTATGTTTCTGGGGGTACTGAGGGTGGGTGGGTGGGGAACAGAAAAATAAATATATAAACAAAAACAAAAAGGACCATCACAGGGAGCACGATCGTGACACTGGGGGATTGAACACCCCAGTGTCATTGTCATGTTCGGGGAGGGGTGCTGAGAGGTGGGTCCAGTGGATATAATATTTATAAAATATAAAAAACAATCGGCGGTCATGGCAGAATGATGACCACTGCGCCATGTCCAAGATGGCTCTCAGATGCTGGCAGCATTACGTGCTACTAGCGATGTGCAGAGTGCGACAGCTATCTTGGACATGACAGAGTGTGCCGTGTTCTGCTGTGACTGCTGACAGAGAAAAAAAATAGTACAGCACTACTGTAATTGAAGACAGCAAGCGGAGTGCTTCACAGATGTTTAGGCGACTGTGTAGTAACTCCAGCATGTTGTTCGGTTGGAAGGAATGTTCTGAGTCCTTTTTCTGTAGCAAGATGTCTGCAGGGCTACGCCCACTGCTGCCCTAAAAACACGTTATGATTGCTCACATTCTGTAGAGATTGCTGATGTACCTGTTAGTTTGAGTCTGATTCATTTTTTCTTTTTAAAAGTAAAAAAAAAAAAAACAGACTGCCGACCATATTGGTGTTACCACACAAAAATGTGTTTGTTTACATTCTTTGATCAACATCCACTGCATCTTTCTTGGACTTGGTAATGTCCTTAACACAGTGTAGCCACTCATAATGCTGTGGGAAAAGAGGCGACTACTGCATCACGAGTGGCTGCACTGTTAGGAGTGTTCCTAATGTTCAGCATGTATGCAGTAAGGGTAAGTCAAGGATTTGAAGCAAAACAAGGTTGGGTATACCCGCACCATTATGCATTTCAGTTCTCATTAGAAAGGAAACAGATCAAACAACCAACAACTTCAGTGAGTTTTAGAGATGGTAAGCAGTCATAAAATGTGGGTTTTCAAATAAAAATAATATGATGCAAAAAGGGTTGATAGTGTCCCTTAAATGTTTTTTGAGTTTCAGATGATTTCAGAAAGACACCCTGTAACTCTATACACCATTCATTACCCACTGCAATTATCTTGTTTTCTCTCTCCCTTACTTCTACTATACTGTTTCACTCTGGTGAATAATATGTATGTATGAAGAGTGTCACTCTCATGGATTGTCTTTTTGCCTTTTTTGCTCTTTGTTAACAACTTCTTTCACACCTCGGACCTTTTCCTCTTCCTGATCAGCAGTCATTACCTCAGATACACTCTCCTCAGATACTTTCTGAGTTCTCATATCACCACTGAGGTTCTTACTGTATTTTTTCCCCTTAGCTTGTTTTATTATGCTTCCCCCCCCTTTTCCTTGTTGTAGTCATTGGAAGTCGTTTTTTTTTTTTTTTTTTTTGGTGTTTGAGTATTAATGGAATTACATACACAAGCCAGGGCTTTCTGTATTGTCTCATGTTACACTGCATCTTTTTTACTCAAATGGGACTGATTTAGCTGCTTCCTTGTATTATGTTCCTTTTTGCAAGTTCTCTATTTCCATTTTTAATGGGCCCTGTGCACGATGCCAATGCGCCACGTACACGGGCATGTAGGCATCGTTATGACTGAATGCCTCAGAGCAGGGCCCCATGGACCCTGCACTGCAATCACAGAGGGTGCGTGCAGCAGTTACTCACCCAATCCCACAGCCTCACAGACAGCATCGTGCCGAGGCGGTCATGGGGTGTGCCCGCACACCAAGCCATTCACAAAGGTGCAGAGTGCTGGGTGCGGGGGGGGGTGCACCTTATGCTGGATAACACCCAGCTGTAAGGGATACGCATCCCATAGGATGCCGCCGGCCGCAGCGCCAACATGGGGGCACTGGAGACCCCACCACATGCCACCCCAGCCCATGGGACAACAAGGAGGGCTGGGGACGGCCGACCAGTCACCCACCTGCCCCGAGCTGGTGGCACATATTGCACCCTCTGGTGACATCCGCGCCCCGTGGGAGCAAGGGTTCCATTAGCGGACTGGGTCCAGGCATCCCCTTGGATGCGCACCCGGTCTGTGGAAATGTCTTCCACGCATCTGCATGCTGGGGGGGAGCGGGGCCGTGGACAGGTGCCCCGCAGGTGCATGCAGTAGTGAATACCACACACCCTGTACCTATCCGGGGCCGTGGAGCTGCGCAGGTGGTATATACGTCTGTGGCATGTACCCTGCCTGCATCGTGCATAGCGCCCATTGTTTGTAAATATTGCACTAAAAAAATGTTTGCAATATATGGATGGCTTAGGGCTTCAATCTTTTTTTTTTTTGATAGTATCAAGGGTTACCTATTATACTATGATCCCTCTGTTTTATTATTAGGAATATCTTTTTCAATATACAGAAAAGTTATTTTAATCTTAATAATTTCTGGCCCCTGTAAATCATATTTCTGCAGGGTAAGACTAACATCCCACAAGGAAAAGGGACTAAATAACTCCAACCTAATCATCTCTCTTTGAGCGGTCTCAACATGATTGTCATTTTTTCCTGTTGCATTTACTGTCTGCTGTGTTGTCAATGAATCTATTACTTCGACAGGCTTTTCCACCTTTTTGCTAGATACCACTTTATTATTCCCTTTTTCTCTACCAAATTTCTCTAATACCTGCTGCCCTTTTATTACCTTTTTACATTTCTTCTTCTTCATAAGACCCTTTTAAACTGTAGTGTTCTCTTTGCCTTTTCTTTTTCTCTCTCTCTCTATCTTTCTTTCTTTTCTTTCCTTCCTTCTTTTTATTTATACTCTTGCTTCCTTAATTTGATATTCTGTTGGTCATTTGCACCCATTTGCTCTTTATCCAGTTGTTTTTCCGATTCTAGACTTTCCGTAACCTTTTCCCTTTTCTCCAGGTCATTAATACAGTCCGTTAAGTAATTGTCATCTTCACATGTAATGGCAGCAACAAGGGTCTACTTTTTTAAAATCTCCTGTCTTTTTTTTATATTTATGGGAGTAGAAGACTATAGTAAATGTTCTCTAATTACTTGAGCCTTTACAATAACTTCCCTGCTAAAGTCCTGCAACACAGACAGATGGGTGGTGCTATTTGCCTCATCTATAAGATTTATTTCATTCCCCTGTTTCCCTTTTTACACTTCTAGTATCCATTTTATAATGGAAAGTGCAAATACAATCTATAAAAAATCAAAACTGGGGGGAGAAAATTCACAGCAAGCCTAGTGGCATCTAGGCAATTAGGCAGACTAGATGGGCCTGGCTGTCCTTTTCTGCTGTCACCTTCCTATGTTCCTATGTAAAACTGATTACAGTCTAAAATTAAATGTAAATTGTATGCAAAACAGTCAAGGAACTAAAGATACTGTATTAATGTCTAAAACCAAAGTATTTTTGGGGTGAAATTTTCCACAGTATTTGCAGGTACAGTATAAGTGTAAAAAAACAGCCCAACCAACAGTATTGTCTGAGTTCTGCTTCACTTTGTGTTGATGCACTATTAACTTGGTGTGATGGCTTTCACTATAAGGGCTTTCACCCAGTCTTTTGTACATGCTGAAACACTCACCTCCCCAGATCATTAGCAGGAGTAAAACACAGTAATTAGAGTAACATAAGCCAAACTTTTACTGTGGTCTTCCAATTTTTATCAGTTCTTATCAAGAACTTGGTGCTCAAGATGGTTCACCTTTATAAGGTACTAGGGGCAGTATATCTTCTGTTGAGATAAGTAATGGAGCTGAGGACTCTAATATTGCAATCCAGGAGCATTGATAGGCACTAATTCTACAAAGAAAATCAGATAAGAAAGCAAAGTGCAAATACACCAAATATAGCACAAAAATAAACAGGTTCAATACTTACTATTACATTGGATTTTATTCCCCCTTGAATTACTTTTAAATGATACCAGAAAAGATTACTTACTCAAATGAGAACATTCTCCAGTTTTTATTAATGGAACTTTTTACAAAAAAAGACTGGGGTTTAAAGTGCTACATGCTTCAGCATGAGAATATTCTGCTCAGCTTTGGTCACTCCTTTTAACTTGTCAAAAAGGCGACAATATGGTCACATGATTAAAAAAATGCATGTCTGTATGCTATACTGTACTACAGAATATAAACTCTAGCTCTTTGTCCTGTGTATCGATGTTTGATTCCAGTGTTTGCAAATCGGTGTTTGATTCCAACATGCTCAGGCTACCAGTTAAGTAAAACATCCATATAACGCGTGATACAACCTGCATCACAATGTTGTGACGTGGCTCAAGAATTTAGGCAGCAGATTGGATGACTCCAAAATTTAAAAAGGGACCATCTTCCAATTATTATTTGCCTAAAATCAAATAAAATTATATTACGCGGGTCATAAATTAAAACATATATCAGCTTAGACAGAGAGCCAGAGATTCGAGCAAATTATGTACTTTGACCAAGCAAGCCTTTACTTAGAAAAACTAAGCCTTGCTTCAAGAAGAAAACATAAATAAAACATCAAATACATTTCCCTTCTTATCCTCCTACTGTACTTGCTTAATTTTAAATTTCCTGGCATTTAGCCTTTTTGGATCTGCTCCATGGGGGAGGGCGGGGGCTGTATTCTCCAGTTTTCTGTCTCTTCTTACAGTACATGCTGCATTCCACGTAAGCCTCCCAAAGACTCTGTCCTCACCATCTCCCAATCACGGCCCCGTCAAAGCTGCAGCTCAGTGCCTCTCTCCTCCACTCTGCCTCTCCTCTTCTCACCGTCTTACTGATCCTTCAAGCCCTCTGACACTAGTTCCAAAACTACCCAACTCAGGTGCAAGCAGCTCAGGTGGGTCAAAGGACTCATCAACTCTACATCTCTCCAGGAGGGATCCAGAGGAATCTGGAGTCCCCGGATACCTTATCACACACCAACCCTCTGTTGCACAGTAGGAAAATAATATTTTTTTTTTAATTTGATATGCGTTGTTGAAGATTTAAGTGAAAGTACAATGACAAAACAAGTAGTCAAGATTGAACACATAAGAACATTCAAACCAGAAGTGAAATTACAAACAAAGCAAGAAAAACAAATAGGAAAACAATAAAAACCCTAATAAACCCCCGGCAGCTCAGGGCACTAGATTAGGAAACTAATGTAGAGGGTTTCAAGAGAACTCAGACAGGGAGCATGTGGAGAGACAATCGGTGGTAGTAGTTGGAAAAGGCAATAGCTAGGGGATGGTGAACGGAAGCAGTATGGAAGGCTAAGTCCCACCGGACTAGATGGAGAATAAAGTGTAAAGGGTCTCCCACCTCATATGAAACAACTGAGGATTCTTCATTTGGGTAACCACTTGTTTCTCTAACATAAGAGTGATTAAGATCTCACAGTGCCATTCCTGGTAGGACGGAGTCGAATCATCTGTCCAGTGACGCAGAATTATAAGCTTAGCTACAACTGAAATGAGAGCCATATAAGCTTTATGGGTAGATAACGGATCACGAGGTAGAGACCAACCAGATAAATAGAGGTGTAAAAGATCCTTAAGATGCGCGCGGTGGCGCTGAGGTTGAGGCGCTGGGCGCCACCTGCTCCACACCGGCGACCGGGTTCGGGGAGCGGACTGGTCGCTGGTGGGCCGGCCAGGGGAGTTAGGCTTGAGCATCCCACGACAGCTCGCCTACTCCGGGGAGGGTCAAGGCTACAGCCCGAACACTTGTCTGACTCCAGTGGGCTCAGGTACTGCAAGTCCCCAATGTTAAGGAAGGGCTGCCCGACATACAGGCGTGGCGTCGGCACTCTGCGCCAGCGTCATGGGTCCCTAAGCTGTAGGGGTGGGAGAAAGCGGAAATATGCCTGCCATCGCCGGGAAGATGGAGCCTCCGGAGACGTGTCCCCGATGTGCCCCTCGCCTGGATGGCCCCAGACCGACAAAAGTTGACTGTTGGGGTAAGGGAGCTCTGCCCCAACCCCGCCCGGGGGGGGTAATCTGAAGCTCTATGGGGTTCCTGTGGGGTCATACGGGCAGGGTAGAGGGCAGAGGGATGTCTACCTTGAGGCTCCTGAAGGGTCGGGGATGGCAGGCAGGAAGGCGGATAAACAGTAATTTCAAAAAAAAAAAAGATCCTTAAGATCCAAAAGAGGCTTAAGTGACTCCTTTATGGCAGTCCAAAAAGAGAGAACCTTTGGACAATTCCAGAGAATACGATAGAGGTGCCCATCTTCTAAATGGCATCTGGTACATGTGGGGGAGGCAAGCTTGCCCATTTTGTACAACTGAGAAGGTGAATAATAAAGGTTATGCAATATTTGAAACTGGGTCCATCTAAGTCTGTCTTGTTTAATATATTTATATAGCTACAGCCAAATCGAATGCCATGTAGTAGGATCCTCTGACATGTTAAGGGCCTGGGTCCAGTAGTAAGAGACACCTGTTGAGGAAGTGGATCTAAGGAGTGGAACAACTTATAAAATAGCAAGACCACTTGTGGTTGGGTCACTGTTTGTTGGAATTTGTCATCAATCGATGAGTCCATTAACTTCCAGGGTCTGGGGCCTAAGAGAGACAGTATCGACTGTGTTATTTGGAGATATTTGAAATGGTATGACATGGGAGCGAGAACAGAGCTCATGGACCTGAATGACAAGAATTTATCCCTGTCTAGGAAAACAGTTCTTTAAAATAAAGAGAACTCAAGTGTAGAAGAACTTCACAATTTCAAATAAAGGAATAGCAATCCTAAATTATTCAGTGTACTGATTTAAGTAAATAAATAAGTTTATTTATTTGCCTCAATCCCAGAGGCTTTGGGCACCTTACAGTAAAATTTGACAGGGTGATACTAAACATACAAAATTATGTAAACAACAAATAATACACAAATTTAAAATAAATAAAATGTTTTGAAAGTTAAAATACATCAGCAGGAAAGGCTTTATGAAAAAGGTGAGTCTTCAGGCCCCTCTTAAAAGCCTCCACCGATGGGGCCTCCCTCAAAGATCTTAGCAGCGAGTTCCAGAGATTCAGGCTGGGCACTCTGAATGAACGGTCACCCAAGATTTTCAGCCTGGTTCTCGGAACTGCCAGGATGCCCCCATTGGAGGAACAGAAGGAGCGTGCTGGGATAGCAGTAGTAAGGAGGTCTGACAGGTAGCTAGGGCCCAATCCACATAGGGCCTTAGAGGTGAGCAAGCCCACCTTGAAGAAAACCCTCCACCTGTTTGGCAGCCAGTGCAGACCCTGCAGGATGGAGGTCATGTAACAGGACCTTGACAGCCCTGCCAATAGCCTGGCAGCTGCATTCTGCATTAGCTGCAGTCAGTGGAGGTTCCCTCCACTGACCCTGAGGTAAAGAGCATTACAGTAGTTGAGCCTGGATGTCACAAAGTGATGGCAGGTCTTCAGACAGAATTAGGGGTTTAAACCGGCGATGTTCCGCAGATGGTAATAAACATTTTTGATTTACAGCCGACATCTGGACTCTTCAGATGTCAACTTGTCGTCAAGAATAATGCCCAGATTTCTTACCCTAGCAGATGCTGTCAACGGAACTCGATCCCAGGACCAAGCCTGTTGTTGTCCTGGAGGCACCCTCATTACACTTATGACCCGGCTCAATCACCAGTACCTCCATCTTGTCCGGATTAAGTCTCAGCCAGTTAGAGTTCATCCATTCCTGGATCTCGGCAAGGCATATGTTCAGCATCTCAATGCCACCATTCGTTTCCAACACAAAAGACATGTACAGCTGAGTATCCTCTGCATAGCAAACAGCATAGGCGACAGGATCGAATACAGTCGGGCATAAAAAATCCCATCACTAATCAGCCACTCCACAGCTCCCCAGCTCAGCTCCTCACATAGCAACTGCAGAGTCTTTGAAGGGTACATCCTATACCAAATTAAATAATTTTCTACCTGACAATATAAGGTGTGTTAATTGGGACAGTATACTACCTAGAGGGCTGACATCTCATTCTGTTCCCCTACTTACCTCATCAGCATTGTGACCTCACTCATTGTGACACCACAGCTGAACAAAGAGACCCACACTCACTATCTACCAGATTGATGTCTTGTAACATAGTTTGATGAGTGAGTTCTCGGTGCAAATAAGGTATGAAGAGGAACATCACTAGCTGTTTCTACAGCGATTACATGCTTTCCCACTGTTGCTCAAACTGTGGCTGGTCAAGGTTGTGAGTAGTGTGGCTGTGCCAGTCACTGTCTTCAGAAAGAGGATGCAGTTGATTCTTGCAACTTCAGGGTGACAGGAATGCCACTGGGGGGGGGGTGAGCATAATTACGTAGAAGGTTCTGATTGGGTGGGACAGGGAGGGGTTTGGGATTATAATCAGGGAGTGGGAGCTACTGGTATACAGAGTGCTGGGGAATATATTGCACAGCTGATCAGACCAGGGATTGGGGGAAGGGGACTACTGGACTACCAGGGTGCTGGGGACTATATTACACAGACAAATTGGACCTGCAGTCAGAAGGTTGTGGGTGGGAGATACTGTCTGGGACTGTGACAGCCCATGCTGTCAGTCAGTTACCCAGTGCTCAGCAGGTGGGGGAGCAATATGCACCACCGTGCACCTTGATAAGGGTAGGATTTTGAATCCCTTTTTTAAATCAGATGAGACTTCAAACCGAGGTCCCATCTGCCTGTTCTGGTTGTAGTTCAGGTGGATGTTAAAGATCCCATGGCACTTACCAAAAAGAGTAGGGAAAATTTGTATTAACAGCCAAAAACAAAATACATCAATTACATACATGAACAATACATCATTACATACAGAAAAACAAACTACAATCATTCAGTGCTAGGCAATATCTTAAATTCCTACTCAATACTGTGCAACCCCAAAAAGCAAAAAAAAATTCTCACCCAACCGATACATATCAAACATTTACTAACATTGCCACCACCAACTAAGTGTTCATTCTTACCTGTACTGTGCACTTAATATAACAATATAACACAGAAATATGCTACCCACCCACCCAACATTATTCGTGCAAACGTTCCCAACTTCATGTCCCAAACAGCGAAATTCATACTCGTATATCTTGTCCAGCTCACATTGTATTTGAAAGAAAACTTCTTGCATCCGAACATCTTTATTCTGAAGAAATCTCAGGCATCTCACCTGCCACACGGACCATTTAATGCATGCTAAAATAACAAAAATCGTACTCTGCTGCCATCTATCCCATTCCTTAGGTATCTGTCCCAAGATCAATATGTCATAATTCATAAAGCTAAAGAGAGGTTCACCCCACCAATTTGCTAATGCCTTCCAGAATCCCTGTACTGGATCATTTCAAGTTGTCCCTGACACAACTGTTCACTACATCTCCTCTCATCCTTCTGTTTGTGCTTTTGATTTCCTTTCACATTCAATTTCTGATGCCCACATAACCAAATCATATCTTGCATCTTAAGCGGAATCCTACGCTCTATCATACTAGCTAATAGCTGTTCAGTATTGATATTGCTAGATACTTGAAACAAAGGATCTTCATTATAACAATTATCTACAATAAAGGCATAACAATATCTTTTCTCATGAGACAAAAACAACTAAGCTCAATCTTCCACATTCTAATATATTTCAGTGTAATCTGTACATAAGCCGGGAGCAGTTGTTCTGAAGAGTGCCATTTTCCTCTCCCCCAGGCCGTCAAAAACATAACCCTCCCTCAACTGCATACTTAAAGTCCCCACCTCTACAGTTTCCAATAACATAGGTCTAATGGAACTGTAAAAAAAATTGCCAAACAAATACACCAATGGCTGTATCATATTAAGACCTCCTGCCTTCAAAGCACTATATGTATGCACTCTTTTCACAGGATTTAACCTGCTACCCCACAACAACAGAAAAAAAGACCCATCACTTTCGTATGCATATTATACGGTAAAGGAAATACATGAGAAACATATAGAAAAATAGGGGCAATCTATGCCCTGAGAAGAAACATCCTTTTCTTTCTAGTCATCTTCCATGACTGCCATTTAATCACTTTCTGATGCGCTATATCATAAACAGTATCCTGATTAATTTTTTCAGCATCTCTAGTACCATAATAAAGTCCTAATAACTTCACATTCCCCTTAATCACTGTAACTATAAAATGGTCACTACTAATGCCTCACCCAACACCAACATTTTACTTTTGCTATAATTTATCATAACACCCGTAACGATCTGTAAGCTTTCAATTACCTGAAGTACCCGCTTCCCAGAGTTCAAATCTGCCACTGCAAAAATACAGTCATCTGCGTATGTCATAACATTCCGTAATAAAATCCCCTCCTGTGTCCTAAGAGGTAAAATCTGCTCATCAGCTTCAATTATCCTCAAAATAGGATCCAAGCCAAAGACATACAATAAAGGACTCATCGGGCATCCCTGTCGGACACCATTTTTGATATAAACAGGGATACCCAAATGTCCATTCACTAGAGGCATTCACCTGTGCTTCCAGATATAAAGTTTTCAACAGCCTGATTAGCAATTTAGGGACATCATAAAACTGCTAAACTGCCCAAATATTATCCTGTCTCACCGCATCAAATGCTGTCTCTTGATCAAGAGTCAGTAGGTATCCTTCTAAATTCTTATTCAAACCTTGTTCAACAATCTCTCTTATATATATCAGATTATGAATAATATTTCTTCCAGGGACTGCACAGGTTTGAGCAGGAATTAATAATTTTTGTGCAATCTTTGACAACCTAGCTGTTAATATTTTAGCCAAAATCTTATAGTCTGACATAAGTAAACTTAATGGTCTCCAATTCCTGATATCTTGTGGATCCTGTTTTTTATATAGGAAGATCATTACCCAGTCCTTCATATTAGGTGCAAGTCTATGTTCTGTCCAAATAGCCTCATAAATAATTTGCAACCATGGAAGTAATATATCCAGAAAGACTTTGTAAAATTCATTAGGTATCCCATCTGCACCAGGAGTAGTGCAGACAGACAGATTATTTATTGCCACTCTAATTTCCCTCTCAGAAATAGGAGCCACCAACTCCCTCTCCTCATCCTGTAACAGCAGAGATATCTCTAAATGTTGATAAAACAAATCTTGCTGCTGCACTTCCCTCTCCTGAAATGTAGCCTGTGCATGTGCTTGTACTACATGTTGTATCCCCCTATTATCCCTCACAACCCCTCCCGTACCATCTAGAGAAGCAGTCATAACAACCCTTTGTGTCCCTTTCAAACCAAGATCATAGGGGTTCACTTGCTCCTTAGTACCCTTAACCAGATATTTTTGCTGCAAAGAATTTCTATCCTCCTTCAGTTTAAGAAAGTCATACATCTTGCTTTTTATTTCAGTAAGCTGCTGTTGCACAGCACTGCCCAATACAGCAGCCTTAGTCGGTAACTGCAAATACTGAGCTCTAAATCCTAAATAACTTAAATACTGATTGTTAGCCCTTGAAATGGACATCTGCATAAACAGCAGCTTCAGATCTCTCTTCGTGTCTTCCCACCACTCAATGGAACTATCTTATAAAAAACTAATATCCGACCTTAACCTAAGAAATGCCTGAATTTGTCCTTTAATAAGCTCCTCTTGTAAAAGGGCAACATTAATTTTCCAATAGGCCCTTCCCCATCAGGAGTTTTTGTTGTTGCCCTATCATCACCTTTACTACCACATGGTCTGAAGTCTCCAGAGGCAGAACAGAAACAATTAAGCTAGTAATCCGTTCTGATAAAAAACAAAAGTCTATCCTGGTAGACAAACTACCCTTAAAAAAAGTATACATCGGCTCAATATTTAAAATATCATATACATCCTTTAAGTTATTCTGTATTACGACAGTGAGTAATGTATGTGTATCACAATATATCTTTTGTGTTTTTCTCCCCCAATCTCGAGAGTTTAGTCCACAATTAAAATCACCTCCCCATAACACCAGTTTTGAGGTATGCAGATATGGTGCAATATGTTTAAAAAGCAAAGATCTATCAGCTTTCTGCTGGGGAGCATATATATTTATAATGCGATATACAATGTGATGTAACACTACATCAATAAGCATAGCCCTTCCAGGTTGTATATCCAGTACTTGTAATACTGTAGTGTCAATTCCAGAAAATAATACCCTAACCCAACACATTGGTTCTCCCCAGTGACCACAAGGAGGCACCCCACCTCAATCTCTCTCTGCTTCCCACATCTCAGACAAGGTGTGCAGTCTAGTATCTTGCAACAGGATCACATTTCCATGACCCTCCACCAGACTTGCAAAAGTAACCCATCTCTTGTCCTGTGACTTGATACTATATACATTGAAAGTAAGAAAGGCAATACCCCCATCCATCAGAAAAATAAAGAGGCAAACCTGACACAGGAATCTAAACAACTACGAAAGAGAAAAAAGACAATAGTCATATTATTTTTGCTTTTTCCTCTTCTTAGGTTTTGGTTATTCTCTGATACCAACGTCAGTTGCAACCTCAGTTTGTGAGGAAGCAACTGAAGAAATATCAGAGTCCAAACCATCTTCTTCTCCTCCCTCTTGTTCAAATAAGAGAGCATATGAATTTTGCAACAGGACAGAGTCAGAGTCCACAGATACCTGTTGTACTTCCATAGCAGATTTGCCAGGCTTAGATCGTGTCACTCTTTGAAAAGCAGAATCCTGCTGTAAGTCTGGGGGAGGCATACAACCCACATCAGCTACAATCTCAAAACCCGATCCTGGGTCTTCATCCAAAGCACCACGCCCATCGTCCTCAGCCAAGGGCCGAGGAGGGTCTGGCTCCTGTTCCTAAGTATCCAAATCAAGATCATGTACCACTTCCACCTCTGTTCCCATCATGTTCCTGTGACTCCAACAGAGAAATATCCATATCCAACGGTATGTCCTCTTTTTCTACAACAGGAACCACTTGTCTAGACCTATCCACTCTCTGACGTTTTGGATAAGGAGGATTCAAATTCATGAGCAAGTCTTGCATCCTCTATTTGTCTTTTTGGGCAGTAGCCACATATACGTCCTGTTCTGCCCGTATTGCTTGATCAATACTACTATGAGAGGCCCAGGAACAAGTATGGAACGTATGACCATATTCCTCACAGAGATTACATCTCATGGGCTGCCTACAGTGTGCACCAATGTGTCCCAAGTCTCCACATAGGCCACATTTTTGTTTATCACAGACATTACTCGGTGACCTACAGCCCCACATTTGTAACAGGCCCTCAGCTGCCCTGTGTATAAAATCACCCTTCTATCTCTCCCCAAGAAAAAACAATTAGGAAAGTGCTTAGTGAGACCCTGTTCAAGATGTAAATCTACTAGATATCTCCAGCCCTGAGTCCAGGATGTTCATCGTCTAGAATGGGTTCAGGGTGTCCTTTAACTTTACAATGTTGCTGTAACTAATATGTAATATCTACAACATTAACACCTTCATTACGAAATAACACTGTAATTTTCTTTGTCACAGGCTTTGTCAGTGGAATTGCCATAAATGACTTCCACATGGGTGTATTTTTCAACATCTGAAATTGTTTCCAAAACCTATCAAGTCCCACCGGGTGCTTAAAACTAACGTCAAAGACTGAGTCACCAGGACATGTATCAGGGCATACATTTTACAAGCATAATATTTCATGCTACCTTTATGTAGCTCCCGCCCTACAAAATGTCTGTCCGGAACCTCAGACATGGGCCCCCAAAACTTCAAACGGACTGCATTCTCCTAATGGCTGGCTCAGAGGGTTGTCTGAATGAAGTGGAAAAAGCTGCTCTCTAACTTTGTCATGCTATACAGTAGTAGAACTCTGTTGGCTAGTTACAGGCCCTCTTTGTACAACAGGATCTTTCAAGCCAACCTGTTGCTCACCAGTGTCCAACCCAGCCTTCTCTATGAGAGAAGGGGGGGACCATATAAGAGGAAGGAGCTTCTCCCTCTAATTCTTTAATAATGTCCAGCACCAAGTTCTGGTCAAATCCAGACGATTTGTGTGCCCCTAGTAATGGGGTCTTTTGTCCAGGTGTTACTAAAGACAAGCCAGTAGAACTAGTACGCTGTACAATAGGGCTAACATCAAACCCTGAAGTCTCAACAGTTCCTGCTAGACCTGTAACATTAACATCCCAACCTGTACCCACAGAATTTTTTACCCATCCAGCAGCCTCCAAAGCTGTCGTAACCCATTCAGCTGGGGCAGTAGTCACACCATCCGAAAACTCAACTGCAGTATTTACCACTCAGTATTTACCACTGGGGAGGGAGGCTGACGCTTAGTGTCCTATAGCGAGGGACAACCTTTTTTTCCTTTCGCCAGGCCTGCTTTACCTGAACATTGTCATCCCCTTCCCCTGACGAGATACCTATAGTGAAAGTACCAGCGCAAGAAGGTTCAGTACCCGAGTCCTCCAAAACATGTGGGGCCTCACCATCAGTGCAATCCGGAGGTATCTTTGCCATGTCTGACAACTCTGCACCCGATGCTGGCAACTGCAAGTCTGCCCTGCTCTCAGCTGAGCCTCCTGCCCCCCTAACAGGTGTTACCTCAATCCTCAAGTAGTCGAGACCACCAACCTCCTTCTCCTATGGCACAATATCCTGAGCTGAAAGAACATCTGCTCTGATTCCAGCCCTCTTTCCATCCGAATAACTTCCGCTTCCTGTACATCCATGGAGTCATCCTGCTACCATCGAGTTCTTGCACCAAACGGTTCCGACTTCCTGAAACCGTCGTTCTTCAAACGCAATCTGTCTACGGATGGCATCCACATCCCGAACCCCAGTATCCACCATCTCCAAGAGCCATCAGGCAGCAAATCAGACCGTAAGTCATTACCTTCTTCATTATGATCCATAACATCAGCCACTAACACAAACTTCTCCTCCTGCGATAGCTCTTCAGCCATGATGGTCACACACAAAAGGGGCCAAGGAGGTGACCAGCTCTCAGCCTCCCGATGTCCAGTCCTCTGCCGACTTCAAGCACGCTGCATATTCCAAAGCAATCACAGCGCCTCTAGCAAAGAGTAGGGGAATTTCCTTGTGCCCTGGCCAAATTTCTCCCATTCACTAAAAATACCACCAACAGCTTAATCTGGTTCAAGGTCAGTTGGCATTCATCTGTACCCTCCCCAGGTCGTGCCTGAAAATAGGCAAGAAATTGTCTAGTGCACTTACCCGGTCAACAAAACTAAATAAATAAACACTGCATCAGCGACTGTTTAGGGCATTCAAAACTGCTCAATATACTGCTGCACCCTGTATGCAGGGGGAATCCCTCATGTACATGGGTGCAGCAGTACATTTTGCACATCCAAGCTATCAGCATAATGTGCATACAGGGGCCACTGAATATATGTCTGCCCATTTAAGCGCACTACTCCCAGTTAATGAGTTGCTAACCTGGGCCCATATCTCCACAAGCATTTATATATTCTTATACCGTTGGCATATGTTGCAGGGGAGCAGGATCGAAAATATAAAGAAAAGATTTGAGTATGGAGACTAGAAGGCACTTTGAAAAGCAAATTCAGCAGATTTGCTATTTTTGTTTATTAGTTTTATAGGGAAATGGCTTTTTAAAAAGAATAATTGTGCAATGAGGTTTTCTAGTTAGCTTCCCCCCCCCACCATCCACCACATACACAAAAAAAGCAACTCTTGGATTGGGCTGTTGTGATACACAATTGTCAAGTACCAGTGTAATTTTGTTACTTCAAATGCAAATACCACAACACTCTATTAGCAGAAAACAATTGCCTCGAGACTCCAGTAACATCACCAGAACATTAACTGCAGCAAATTCTAGTGCTGTCCCTAGCAGGGAGAGGGCTGGGCATGTTTCTGCCAAAACAATGTTTAATGATTTGCATAAGCAACCAAGTTGCATAATTTATGCATTGTTTTGAATATGTGCCTGTGTATAGTGACTGATGTAAAAGCTATTCCATTGCTACTGAAGTAGAATCGTTTTTACAGACTGATGTTCTGTTGATCAACAGGATGTAGAGGCAGCAAAGCAGTATATTCTCAATCAGCTGAAAAAGGCAAAAGATGATTCCAGGATCACAGTGTGTCTGCTGTCCTTGAAGAATGCCCAGCTCCCTGAAACAATACCGCTTCTCCTGCAGTACACAGATGGGAACTCCAGTGGCGTGTCCAGCATTGCAGTCTCCAGCCTTCAGAGGTTTCCAGCTAATTACATCACTCAAGAGGTACAGCTTGACAGAGCCCCATAAGCAAAACACGGAATGGCCTGAATCCACTCAGCTCCATGGTGCAAAAATAGTATGAGGAAACCACAGGGATTCAACTTAGTATACATTCCAAAAGCAATCTCACATTGTTACAGTACTTTCTGTCCAAGATCCAGTTGACTGTCCATACTGAAGGACTGTCACCTTAAAGAAAATATATACCTTGTTTTGTATTTTTTAGTATAATAGGAAATTTGGATGTGTGTAAAGTCTGTTTAATATCTCAAGTGTAATGTTACATGTGTTTGCTGTGAAATAGTCCTGTTTATTTTCATTATTTACGGCCCCTTCTTAATCCTGCTATATTCCTGCCTGATATTTATTTTTTAATTACTCAGTATGTCCAGAACCTGGTGACGTCAGTTGAGTGGATTCCATCCAGTGAAAGCTTCACTGTAGGCTTTCACTCAATGGATGTCGCAGAATTTTTGGGTTCCGAAACCCATGAGTAAGTTAAAAATGTGAGTATAAGGTAGGAAAAAGGCAACATTAACAAGTAAGGGGAGGGACCACTAGACCACCAGAGATTTTGTTTCTTTACTTTTGTGGGGATTGCGGCTAGGGAGGGACCACCAGGTATGTCTTTTTGTGTTACTTTTGTGGGGATTGCGGCTAGGGAGGGACCACCAGGTATGTCTTTTTGTGTTACTTTTGTGGGGATTGGGACTGGGGAGGGACTGCTTGACTACCAGGAAACTATTGTTTTGTTGAACAGGGATCGGGGCTGGGAGGGACCACTAGTCTACCAGGAAACTATTCTTTTTTGGACAGAGGATTGGGGCTGCAGAGGGGAACCTGGCCCGGTGCACTCAGCCACTGCAGCAGCATGCAGATGAGCCCATAATGGGCATGCAAATGGCCTACTAGGATCCTGTATGCCCAGTGGGCTCATCTGCATGTTTGGGCTGAATATCACCTATAGGGGTGGCAGCGCTAACCAGTGTGTGCCGTACTTTACCCCTGTGGGTGGTGTTCAGCCCGGCACTGGGTAGTGCAGCACACAGCATGGCAACTGGCTGGCTGTGGGCGATGCTACCATGGCCCCATATTTAGATGGATAGCGCAGTCAGTTTGGATTGCGCTGTCTGTTTGAATATGGCGCCAAAGCCAGCTGGCCCTCTTTTTTCACACAGCCCTCTATGTGCGATGCAACCAGATGGCTTGAGCTAGGCCAGGGACTACTGTATTTCAAAACAAACACATACAGTAGTATACTAGGGATATTAGGCTTCACAAATGCACACATTTGCAAATATAATAAACAATGTAAGAAACAAAGTCTTCTTTCATTTACATGAAAGGGATGAAGTCAGCCTCAACTGGCTCGGAACTACTGGGGAGAAGCTTACAGCCACCGTGACCACTGAGGGTTCCCATGAGGACCAGCTTCACCATTATTCACTATCATTATCTTGTCACCCTCAACACTGCCACTAGAAGTCACTGTGAGCAGTTTTCACCCTCACCACTGCCACAGAGGCTCACCATCATCACTATCTCTGGAGGTCTCTGTGAGTGTTTGTCATCTTCAGCACTACCACAGAGAATCACTGTAGTATCTGTGACTTTGATCACTACCACTGAAGGTCAATATAGTGGCTATCAGTCTCTGGTTCAAATCCAAGTGTGGCATCCCAACCGTGCAAAGTAAAGAACACCTGGGAGGACTCTGTTTCAAAGAGTGGGCACTAATCTTTTGTGAAAGAGGCTAGACTCACCAAATGCTACACTGTGAACAGTTTTATCTAATCAACAGCAAGTTAAAACCACAGTCCTGCAATAATACCAGTGTCTCATGGTTGTGCCGTACCTTTTCCTCAGAGTGTACAGGAAATGAGGGTTTAAAGTAAATGAAACGAAGCAGTCACATTAACTAACATCAAATATTGTAGTCATTTTCATCAGGTGGAGGGGGCTAGTCCCTGTTTCATAATAATCAAGCTCCTCATACCATTTAAAAAACACATTTTGAACCCTTTACAGCAAAACAGGAAGCACGTTGCTATTTATTTAATTAATTTATTTAAATTTGTATAACTTTAGAAGTACAAAGTGCCTGAGCTTACTTTCCAGCATGTCCTGGGGGAGGTCTACAAAGGCAAGAATTCAGAGACAATAAAGTGTCAGAAGTAAGGTGCATATACAGAAACAGTAAAAGAGCAAGATACAAATAAAATACAGTACAGCTATTATGAATTACATGTAACCCCTAGGTGGCACTATCCCAAGGGCTACTACCCCTGCCTGCTTGACTACTGACAGATTGAGGGGCCTAGGTTCTATGGCAGGTGCCTCCACCCAGAGGTCAGGGTTTGTAGTGGTTAGACTAGCTTGATCACAGCCCTCTGGGACACTGACTCCCTTTGGTTCCCTCTAGTGGCTCACACAGTACACAGGAGTTACAGCTCCAATACCCCACATATACACACTGTATATTCATAAAGTACCACTTACCCTTGAGACTGATTCTGCAGCACATCTCTGAGGACCCCCTGTAAAACAAGGTTAGGCAATATACACAAACACAATGCAATGCTTTTTCTACATGTACTGATACCACAGACAGAATATAGTTCAATAACAACAAATCTGATTTATTAGAGGGGGCAGTAACAAGGAGGGGGTAATCAGGTTGATTTGGTTTGGAAATATTCAAATCACAGTACTGTGCATGCGTATAGGGTCCACAATGTCACTCTCTGGGTACCCAGGATGGTGGGGGGCCGGTGCAGCTGGTTGGGGCCCTTTGATGGAAAAACACACGCACACAAAAATTGTAATCCGGAGCCCTGGGGCTCAGTTCGTGAAGAAATGAAACAGCAACAATTAGATGACACACTTGCAGTTTGATAAATAGATTGCAGGGGAGCTACTCTGATTTGTACTCATGGACTCAATACTGAAAACTGGATGGATGCAGGTTGTCCTGGATTGCCAGGAGAAACAGAATAGCTGGCCCAGCCCTCGTGGCAGGACTCACTTGCATTCGAAAAACAGGCAGATTCAGTCCAAATCAAGCAGGGTTCTGCTTCCAGCTTCGACACACAATTCACAGTACCGGGGAAAATATGATCGTGATTCCCCACAAGCACTAGACACATTTATAAGTAAAAGGAAAGTACTATACCAGGCAGGCTGCTCCTCGATCCTGACCGCAATTACTGCAAGATACCTGGAAGAACACACAGCAGCTTCAGTTCCTGACAGACCGAGCGCAATTCAGCAATTTCTCCAGTCTTCTACAGGGTGAGCATGGTTTCCACACTTCTAGTGCTTCTTTCTCCTCACAACTCTGATTCAGTCCCAACTGGCACTCACAAAAGGCTGCAGACCTAAACTCAGGGCCTCACATGTGCTTCCTGCGTGAAACTATACACCGCAGAAGCAGACAGCTCCTTCTCTCTTCACTGCCACAACTCATCTGATCTTTCCAGTCACAGAGCAGGGCATTTCCTTTAGCTCCACAGTATTCTGTTGGCTGATTCAGCTGTCACTCAGAATAAGACTCCCTCTGTTGGTAGAAAAAGCGCCAAGGTCAAAACTACATTTTCCAGAGTCACTCCCCATACAATCCCCTTACAGCAGGCTCCAGAGGAGAGTCCAAGTTCTGATTCACCCAGAGCAGGCTCCATTTTAAAGGATCCCCACAATGATTGGTCCAATTCGACAATTCAGAACCAACATGAGGGAACTACTCTGCACAGTCCTTGCTACAAGAAAGCAAGTTAGAACAAACTACATTTTCATTATTACTCTAACAGGTTACAAGCAAACAATTGTATCTTCTGAAAAAGCTCCCTCTGCACATATAGCGACTGCAGAAACGGAGCGATTTACTCAGTGGCCCAAACGGGACTCGAGCAGGGAAACACACAGACCCTCCCATTTCAAATTAATTATACTGCAGTTTGTCAGCTCTTAAAGCGACAGTACATGGAGGCATTAGGCACTCTCAGTCAATTATTTTTTAAATCAGCTGAAATACAGGACACCAGCCTGGCGGAGAGCATTTAGGCTCACCAAAAGAAGACTTTTTAGTGACCTTCATTTGTAGGGGGGTTACATACAGATTTGTGAAATAATCAGAATACAAAAGTTGCAGATGCACTCTGGGATGTCACTAAGAAATACTAGTAACTGTTTGCAGGGTACTGGAGTATGGCAGGAAATAGCAAGCTGCAGTACATGATTCTGGGAAGTGTGCCAGTGAGAGTGGTTTCCCAGAGGAAAGTGAGGATAAGAATCAGGTAGTGTGAGGAAAGACATTTCACAGGGCTGGAAGGCAAAGAGAGACAAGGCAGTCTAACCAGATGAGGTTTTGCAGCAGATGATATGAAAGGAACAAGCCTCAGTTGAGTGGAAGGAGTAGGAGGAAGGTATGGAGAGGGGAAGGATACAGTAAAGGGGAACAGTGGCAAGCTAATATTTAACCAGAAAAGAAAAGCATTGTGAGAGACGACAGGCTTCTAGGGAGGAGAGAGGTTAGCAAAAGTCACCACAGATCTGCAGAGGGTCCTGCTGCAGAGAGGTCATGAGGGCTGGTGAAGCTGCCTTCCCCCACCCCCAGAAAGCAACCCAGAATCACCACGGATCCGCCAAGGGTCCTGCCGCAGAGAGGTCATGAGGGCTGGTGAAGCTGCCCTCCCCAACCCCCCTGAAAGCAACCCAGAATCACCACGGATCCTCTGAGGGTCCTGTCGCAGAGAGGTCGTGGAGGGCTGGTGAAGCTGTCCTCCCCGAAAGCAACCCAGAATCACCACAGATCCGCCGAGGGTCCTGCCTCAGAGAGGTCACGAGGGCTGGTGAAGCTGCCTCCCCATCCCCCGAAAGCAAACCAGAATCACCATGGATGTGCAGAGGGTCCTGCCGAGAAAGGGTCGTGAGGGCTGGTGAAGCTGCCCTCGAAAAGCAACCCAGGTAAACCGCCGAACACAGAAGCACCAGGGCGAGGTGATCAGGCATCCTAACCAATCGCCTGCTAGCAACTCTAAATCTGAATTTGGGCTTGGCCCCTTTTTTCTTGTACTCAAGGATACCTCCGGAAATCAGAAAACCAGCATGTTATTTAAGTCGGCGTGGAAGTGAAGATAGTTTTTTTTTTATTATTACAATCACTGTCCAGCCATCTGCAGTTTGTTACATAATGTGTGGGTATCTTAATTAATTAATTTTCTGGCAAAAAGGAGCTCTCTTTTACTTAAAGAATATTTACTTGCATTATACGCTAGGCTCCCGCCTTGCAAACTACATGCATTCTACTGTGTAGTAACGGTACCTTATGTTAGTTCTGGCACAAGTCACTTTCTGTTATCCAAAGCTTTTTTGACCCTAGGGAAATAAGCTGATGTGTGATTAGATAAGTTAAATGAAGACTACATTAAGATAATAATAATTCTGTGCAACTTTGACTGCCCTTGTTCCCTAGCACTGATAGCATTTCTCACCAGCACAGACCCCTCACTCCTCTTTTATGCTATTCTCCTCCCCCTCCGAACAGGGTATAAATATCTCACCTGCCTTTCTGTTCCCACAGAATCTCCATGGATCCGCTGAGGGTCCTGCCGCAGAGAGGTCATGAGGGCTGGTGAAGCTGCCCTCCCCACCCCACCCCACAAAAGCAACCCAGGTAAACCGCTGAACACAGAAGCGCCAGGGCGAGGTGATCAGGCCTCTTAACCAATCGCCTGCTAGCAACTCTAAGTTTTTACCCCACCAACGCATTGCATCAGCTCCACACCTCCTCCACCACCACCCTTTGTCAACTTGTGCTTATATTGGCAGAGGAGGTCAGAGAGCTGAGACAATCAGCCCACTTTTCCATCTCCAGCCTATACCCTGTCACCACTAGAGGCAGCTCTACTCTGTTTTTACTCTCTTCTCTCTCTCACTAAACACTCACCATCCCAACTCCCTTATACATCACTATGATTCTTTTTCTCCTGTCCCTCTGTTCTGCTTTGTCCCCTTCGCACATTCTCCATCCCTCAAACTCCCCTACCACTCAAGCGTCTGGAACCATTAATTACCCTGAAGCCGGCTGGATACCACCCCCCAGCATTCTCAATGACTGGCATTCACAGGATCCAGCGGGGAATGCCAAGGGGATCCCCTCCTACTCTGCATCCACCCTTCCCCAGATTTTGGGACCTTCCCCTGCCCACCTATACCACATACAACTATGACCACTGCCATAGACGGACTACCCTCACTAGAGCTTTTCTACATCGGATGTCGCCTCCCACTAAGCCGAACGATTGGGGAAATGTGGCGGGCTGTGCCATCTCACGCCAAGGACACAATACACTGTCAGCTACTTCCCTCCCTTGCTGTACCTGGGTCACAGGCCATCACACTCAAGCTCACCCTAGGTCACTCCCTAACCCACCATCTCATCATGGCAGCCTATTCTCCCTAGAGACCAGAAAGTGGCCTTCCTCTCAATCCTGTCATATCTTGCCTCCCTCCCACAAAAGAACAAATTATCCTCGGGACTTCAACACCAACTGGCTGGCTAAGTCCCCACCCCACTTATTGACACAGCTACAGCCCAGGACCTCACTCATGTAGTCCCTTTCCCACTGCCTGGACCCCCGTGCCAGAGCCTTCTCCCTACTGAACCTGGTCTTCACCAACCATCCCCTTAAAATCACTAGCACCATGGTGCTCCCAACTACGATTAGCGATCACTACCCAGTTCTCTGTACATGGTCCTGCAAATGACCAAACCCCTCCCCCCCCCCAAGGTAATCTTCTTTCGCAAACTAGGCCCAGGAAAACTTGCTTTCCTAAGATCACATCTCAGGTCCCTGGACTGGTCCTTCTTAACTAATACCCTCAACCCTGACCTAGCCCTTGACCTCTTCATTCGCACCTTCAACTACGCCTGTGACCAATTTGCCCCACTTACCAAAAGGATGGCCAAAGGCAACCCTGTCCCTTGATCTCGTCTATCTCAATGCCTTGATGCGAACACGTGACTCTCTCTGGCACCTCTCAAATGAGACTGGCCATCCATCTGATAGGCAGAGGTATAGAGAGTCCGAACAAATGCACACATGGCACCACGGAAAGCCAAGGCTGACCATATAAAACTACCCTCACTGACACCTGGGGCACCGGAGACATTCTGGAATAATATCAAGGAAATCACTGGCAAAAAAACCTAACACCACCCCCAACCAGATAGAGATGGATGGGCACCTGACCTCTGACCCCTCCAGCATAGCCTCAGCATTCAGTCAAGTTTTCACTAACCTCAGCCACGTCCTCCCTCCTAACTTCTTCGATCCTTCCCCTGCCCGGCCCCCCTCTCCCAGCTTAGCCCTCCCTTCCACCTACAGTGCATCACCCACAAGGCTGCTGAGCCTTATCTCAAACACGCACTAAGCAACGCTCGCTATAGTAGTGACTCCATGGATCCGAGGCTTCTCCAGCTCACACTCCAACACATACTCTACCCACTCACCCATATATTGAACCTCTCTCTCTGCCAAGGTAAATTCCCCTCCCGCTGGAAATCTGCCTCCATTCCCCCCATATTTAAGAGTGGGGACCATACTGACACCAATAACTACCGGCCTATCTCCATTCCCCCCCCAATCCAAAGCTCTTGAGCGCATTTTGTATGACCAGATCACTGACCACCTAAACATGGCCTTCTCTGTAAACAGCAACATGGCTTCCGCAGAGGGCACAGTACTATTTCAGCCCTACTGAATTCACCGCCAACATCCACTCTGCATTGAACAACGGCCACACCACTGGCACTGTTTTTGTTGACCTTACTAGGCATTCGACACCGCCAATCACGCCCTCTTGCTAGCCACACTCTCCAACATTGGTTTTTCACAGGATGCCCTACACTGGTTCACCGACTACTTATCAGACAGGTGCAAACAGGTCAAAATCGCACTAATCTATCCATTGAGTCTCCCTAGTTCTCTCAGGGGTTCCCCAGGGATCAATCCTTGTCCACTTCTCTCAGTCATTATCTTAACTCCTCCCCTAGCTCCTGCACCAGCAGCTCACTACTCTATGCGGATGATGCTGTCCCCTATGCCTCCAGCCACGACCCTCTCCTACTCCACCAAACCGTCCAGTCCTCCTTTAACGAAGCTGAACAGTGGTTCACTTCACAGTGCCTCATATTGAACTACAAGAAGACTAAGTTAATGATTTTTGCCCACCCACAGAACACCAAGCAGAAGCTATGCCCCCAGATTCTAACAGCTGACCTAACCCCTCTCGGGCAAGTGAACTCTTTCAAATATCTAGGCATCACTCTGGACCCAGCTCTCAATTTCCACCAGCACATATACCTCCTGTCCATGGCCCTCAATGTACGCCTGGGCCTGCTATATCGCTTTAAACACTGCCTTACCCAAGATGCCCTCCGACTTGCCGTCTCGTCCTCTATCCACTCCCTTCTCGACTACGGTATACTCATCTATAGCGCTGCCACCACCTCGGCCCTAAACAGGCTCCGTCTCTCCCTCAGCAAAACCTGTCATCTTGTTCAGGGCTCTGACCACCTCACACATACCTGCTCACTGTACAACTCCACTGGCTGGCTTAACCCAGACAATAGAATCAAATTCCGCACCTGTCTCATGGCCAACAAAATCACACTAGGTCCCACCCACCCCGGTCTCACCCCTGTAATCTATCCGTCTGCAGCCCAAAAAGTAACCCATAGCTCCAGCAAGCAACTTCTCACAGTTCTCCGATGTCAAACCTCACAATTTCAGAGGTCCTTTAGCTTCAAGACCCCTTCCTGGATGAATGGCCTACCCAGCTTCATTGCAACCCAAAACTCTGTCAGCCTCTTCAAAACCCACCTAAAGGGTCATCTCCAGTCCTCAAACTACTGTGACTGTAACTGAATCCATTTCTCTTCCATTTGCCCCCCCAACAGCAACGGCCCGTGGCTGGCATGACCTTTTCTTTCCTTCCTCTTACTGAATGCTTACCTGAGCCACCATCAGGGCATCAGGTCCAGGCTGTTTGAGTCTTGCTTTTTTATCTATACCATTGTATTGAGATTGCTATGTTCCTTGCTCTGTATGTTAACTAAGCTCTGTATTGTACAATATATGTGACGTGGAACCTTTGTTAATGAGTCTTTGACTCAAAGGTACTTTCCGAACTCAGAATAAATAAATAAAGAGACCAGTGATGCACAAAAGGTGGTGCATTTCAGGCAAATTAAAGCAAAATGACAAAATGAGTGGAAAAAAGGGTTCTAGTCTGGCAAGAGTGGACTGGGAGGGGGGGCAGCACTGTAAGCCACATTTGCCTAGTCAGTCAAGGAGGTACTGGACCTACTGACAGTGCAAGGGAAGTATGCTATGGATTTCTCTACCCTGCAGGTAGATGATGGGTTCAATAACATTCTTCTGTTTCTCTATTCTCTCGCAGATGAGTCCCTGCCTTGATGCCTTAGGCACAAGAAGAAGAGTCTAAGCCAGTCATCATTTCTGTCAGTTGAGGGAACCATTTGTATTCTGCTGTTCTGGAGTGCCCTCAAGGTTGATTGTGCTCTAAGAAGGCCAAGCCACTTGTAGAGCCCATTGGCATACCCAGGGAGATTCATTCCCATCAGCCAAAGGTCTTGACAACAGTCAACCAGCTGCTCAACTGTTTGACCTCCATGACAAATCAGTTGAGGGGGCAAGTCCTCTCTGTCAGATCTCAGTGAGAGCCTGCCCTGACTCCCCTTCCGGCTTTGCCATCCATGCCACAGCAATCTTTGTTGGCAGAGCTCTCAGTGCTAACTCGGGCCCAACCCAGGCGGGATGAGGCAGCGCTGACCAAACTCGCAGTTAGCCCTTCACCAGTTCAGCCTTTGTGGTCATCCTGACTTCGATGTAGCTGCTAGTCTGCCCACTGTTTGGGGCACTCTGTAATAGCAAGCAGACCTGGCAGCACCTACCTGCGCCTTGTCCACCATCTGGTCGATGCTCAAGAAAGAGGCTACATTCTCAATCCCACTCTCAGTATTGTTGTAGATGATTGTCATTGAGCTCTTTTTCATTGTTGTCTGACTCCCACTATTGACATCAAGCCTGTCACAGACCAGAGAAGGATGCCTGACAATAGTGGGCATAGGGAGTCTTTTCCGGGTTGAGGTCATCCAGCAATGGTGATGGACCCAGTCCCTGCACAGACTCACTTGCCTGCCCGACTTCCCTTCCAGCTTTGCCATCCATGCCACAGCAATCTTTGTTGGCAGAGCTCCCACAGCTGCAACCACCAGTAGGTGCCCCAAACTAAGGACTGTAGGCCTGAGTCCGGTTCCCTATTTCCTGTTGTAGTGGTTACCCCATGTTGATGGTCGGCTGCTTTTATCCAGACTCACATTAAGATGCAGCCTCCTTTCCATCGACCTGGTGTCAACAGGATAATAGCCAGTTAACTGATAAGTCCTTTTCAGGAGTCCAGTATTCATTCTCCACCCTCTTGATCATAGTGTCTCTGGACACTCCAATGAATAAGGTCCAGAAGAAGGAGACCTGTCCACTGTTGGGCATCCTGGAATGGGATTCATCACTGGGCATGGCCTTCCCTGTCACCCCAGCACTATTGAGCCCAGCACTCAGCATCTGGCAGTAGCCAGTCTCTTTCCAGGCCCGGCCACATTGTGCAGACTGTAAGTATGTAGTTCCCTTGGGTGGTTTGTCTAGATTTTCAAAACACCTCTCTCTGTAGGGGCTAGTGGCAGATGTGATCTTCTGCAAAGTGAAGGTGCAGGGTGACCCAGACAATCCACCAGATAAGGAGTCCATGAAGTAGGACCACCTTGGCTGCAATTGTCCATACAGCTACATCCCTGCACATCCGCTAGGCCAACAATTCAGTGCCTATGGTTCATTATAGCGTGGAGCCATGAGCTGTTTGAGTGGTTGCCCAACCTGACTCCCCTCCTTCCTGGAAAACATCAGCAGGATCTTACGGATGTCAGAAATCGTGGGTTGTTAGTTGTCAAGCACCAGTTGAGGTAACCTTGGACTGAGCCAGGTTCTCAACTAGAGCATTTTCTGTCACCATGCAGAATGCGCCTGGAAATAACTTTTACCCATCACAAAAGAGATTCAACCAAGGGTGGCAGGCCTTACCTTTATTGGGACAGACCTCACTGGTCCATGGGTGAAATAACATCTCACTCATATTAAGAAGTCTAGGGTCACCCTAGACTCAGTGGCTTTGGTCTCTGATCTGAAACAGCAGCCAAAGAAGTTGCTGTAAGGTGCTTGCCCCATTTACGGCTCCTGACAGGATTTGCAGGACTTACAGCACTGGCAACAGAGGCAGCCAGTCCACCCAACCAATCCCTTCAATAAATCTGCATGTCAAGGCCAGTGCATGGGCAGAGGGGGTGGTTCCTCTGTAGGACAGTTTTCAGGGACCACCTGAAAAGGAAAAAAGTGAGGAGATGAAGGGCTCAGCTCCCCATCCCAATATCTGCTGCAGCTCACGCTCAGAGGCTAGCTCTCCTACTTTCTGCTGCAGCAGTCTGTTATTACTTTGGACAAGTGAATTCTGGAAATGGTAGGATTGGAATTGTCTTTGAATTTGAGACCTTATCCCCATGTCCTGAACAGTACTAGAGGGCATACTATCACTGGAGTCTTTCCCTGCATTATGTAGTGAGGTTCAACATCTCCATCAAGTGGCATGCAGTAGGACCTGTCCCTCCAGAAAGTAGAGCTCATCAGAAGTTTGTACCATGATACTTTCTTGTAACTAAGTGAACAGGGAGGGGCCGGTTGGTGACCCATTCTCAATCTTCAAATCCTGAACTCGTCCATTTGCAGTCGGACATTTCACATGATCACTCTGAGTCAGATCATTCCATCCCTGGTGCTAGGAGCATGGATTTGCTCCCTGAACCTCCAAAATGCATACTTGCACATTCCTATCCATCCATCTCGCTAACATTTACTATACTTTCATGTGGATGGAACCCTCTACCAACCCCGAGCCATGCTGTTCTGCTTGTCATCGGCACCCATGGTGTTTACCAAATGCTTGTCAGTCATGGTGGACTTTCTCTGACAGAGGAGCATCAAGGTCTTTTCATACCTCGATGAATGGCTAATAATGGGAAATTGTGTGCAGGACATGGAAGAGTCTGGAGATCTTGTCATCTGAAGATTCCCTGACCTTGGCCTGTTGGTCAGTATGGTTGCATCAAAGGTGACCCCAAAGCAGGTGATTTTGCTTATTGGAGCAGAGCTGGACTCCCTCCATGCCAGAGCATGTCTGCCTCTGTATAGGGCAAAGGACCTGTCCTCCTTTGTCTGATCACTTGTTGTTGGACAACTCAGCTCTCGGGAGTTTCTCTGGCTTTAGGTTTATTGCCCCTATCATAGTTATGGTGTAGTGGACTTACTAGTACATGTGACCCATTCACTGAAAATTGGGGCATCAGTAGTCAAGCTGCACACAGCCCTGAATCAGCTGGTTCACGTAACCCAGCTAATGATGACTGCCATCAGTTACTGGTTGTTCCCACGAGCCTGCCGAGGAGGACATCCTGTTCATCCAGGCAGAGCCGTAGTCACACTGATGACAGACGTGTCACAAAAGGGCTGGGGAGCACATCTGATTGATCACAGAGTACAGGGATCTGGTCACTGAGTGAAGCTTGACTACTTATCAACTTGCTGGAACTCTGTGCACTTTTCCTAACATTAGTGGAGTTCGCACTGCTCGTCAGGGCTAAGGTTGTCCAGGTCAACAAAGACAACGTGACCATCATGTTTTACCTGAACAAGTGGTGAGGAACACACTTTGTCCCTCTCTAGCAGGAGGCATTGCAAACATGTTCTCTGGTTTGCTCCCTGTGCATGCACCTGGTGATGATCCATGTCATGGGGATGAACAGTCAGATTGTAGACACTCTCAGTCATTTGATAGAAGCAGCCCATGGGTGATCACTACATCTGTGAGTGTTGTCCCAGGTGTTGTCAGTGTGGGGAACACCTGACATGGGATCTGTTCACTGCCTAAGGAAACAGGAAGCTGAGGCTGGTCTGTGATTATCCCCCTCTGCAGGATACTCTGTGGGGGGATGTGTTCAACTAGTCCTGGGCAAAGGACCTTCTGTATGCCTTCTCACCTTTTCCTCTGGTCTGCAAGGTGGTCCTCAAGGAGTGGAGGGCCTGGGCATCCTTGATCCTGATTGCACCAGAATGGCCATCCCAGTTCTGGTACCAGGATCACCTCAGCAACAGTCCACCTCAGCTGCTTCCATGTCTGCCAGATTTGCTGCCATGGTAGGAAGGGGGGTGATCAGACACCCAGACTGCTCGTTCTGCACCTAGCCACCTGGTTCTTGAGTGCCCAAAGTTCCAGGCCCTGGGGCTTTGTAAGAATGTTATCAGAGTGCAGGAGACATCTCAGAAGGAGTTGACTCACAAGATTTACCCTTTCAGGTGGAAGATGTTCTTATGCTGGTGCATAGAGCATGGGCTGCTGCCCCTCTCCTGCTCCAAGATGCACATTCTTGAATACCTCTGCTGGCTGTCTCAGGCAGGACTGTGAGCCACATACCTCAAGGTGAACATGGCCACCATTTTGATATACTGTGCCAAGGCTGGTATGTCTGAACAAAGTGGTCAGTTGTTTCTTCAAAGGGCCGGATCATTGATAAAAATGGACCATTTAGGCCCACCAGCAAAACAGGGTGAGCACTATAACTATGCACCTCTCTCTCTCGCACTGGGCCCACTCTATCCCAACTGTGACTCCTCCTTATTCTAACTGCTAGCTTACAACTTGCTGCCTGGGCGATGAATTCCACTGCACTTCTTCCTACTGACTGCAATGTTTAATACTGTATTGTAATACCTGTTATTGGTATTGTTGTCTTACAATGTCCCTGTGTTCTGGTCACTTTATATTAACTCTTCACTACTATTTGCCTGATGAAATCTGATGCTTGTAAAGTCCCTGTTGTGCTAATTCTATGTAATGTAATCCTCCACTTGTATCTGCCTGATGTTCATGTATGTACCTTGTAATCTCCTGGGTCACACCTGAAAATAGGCACTTGGCTGTCTAGTGTGCTTACCTGGTTAACAAACACAAATAAATAAATAAATCTGCCCCCTCTAGTGCATGAACCAACTCCACTGTGAGACTAACCATTGGTGCTGTCACAGCTGGTGGGTAAACCATTTGAACCTATGCACAGGTAGGATCTCTCACAGATGCCATGGAAGAATATGTTTTTATCACTATTTCTTCAACCAGATGAGTGAGTGAGCTCAGATGCTTTCTGTGGAGTAACTATATCTGGTTTACCACAAGGACAAAATTACCTTACACCCCATGTGAAATTCCTGTCCAAGGGAGCCACTGAGTTTCACCTGAATGAGACACTCATCTGACATGCATTCTTCCTGAATCCTCTTGCTTAAGATGCTCAGCAAACGTGCACATGCTAAATGTTCACAGGGCTCTACTCTTCTGCAATGAGTAAATGATGCAGTTTCTCGGAGAGGCTCACCAGCTGTTCCTAACCTACACTGATGCTGCCTTAGACAGACAATCCCGCATTGATCTATGTTATCGGTTGCTGAGGAGGAGCCACCTGTGGGGTTGATTGCTCACTCTACCAGATATACTGTTGCCATGATGCTACTGCCCGGTACTGTACATCCACATTGCTGAGATATGTAGTGCTGCTACCCGGTCGAATGTGCACATGTTTATATATCTCATTACAGCATCAGTCATTAAGACACTGCTTTCAGGCCCTCAGTCCACCAGTCTCTATTCGCATACTTTGCGGTGTGCACTTTGCCCCTCCTTCTGAGGATTGCTAGTAATCTGCCTAAATCTGAATAGTGAACTGAATCTAGCTAGTTAGAAATAGAGGTTACTTACTTGTAGCCATATTTTAGTCCACATCCACATGACCCACCTGACCTTATCTGGCAAGGCTTGCCTCAGATTCCTTATTTTAGTGTACAGATCTGAAAACAGTGGGGGCAGAGCCAGATGACCATATGGTTGGGTGGTAGTAAGAGTCACACTTGAAGACTGTTCCTATGACTGAGCATGCTCAGTGGAAGACTGCCAAAGTGTGTATGTGAACTGAATGCTAGTAGTAGAGAACTATGGTTACAAGTCAGTAACCTCTATTACCCACATAGGGATATCGGGGGGAGAATTTACTCCCAAGTGTTTTACATCTCCAGGATTGACATACAGTACTTACCCAGTAAGAATATACTGAGTTTACACTCACCAGTATCTTTATCCCCTGAATACTCCACAAATATCACAGGCCAGACATTCCCTTCAGTATCATTAACCTTTTGATAAAAGTTACCCCACCATATGACTGTTTCACCCCGGGAAAATTTAATTCCCCCCTTGGGAAACTAGGAGATCCTAAATTCTCGTAAAATGGGTTGGAAATTTCCTGCTTCCTGATTTTTAAATAAGTTCCAAGACCCGAAAGGTAATTCCCCAGAAATGTACTGACTGAAACATGTGCAGGCAGTGAGATCTGGAATTTGGGCAAATCCCATACCAAATTCATGCCCCCCTCATGCATCCCTGATTGCCATCACAAAGATGGCTGCCACCTTTACTCACTGAAAGGCACTAAAAAGTAAAACTCCCCTAAATTTGTAAAAAAAAATAAATAATTATTGTCATCTCATGCACCCTTTCTCACACACCTTAACATACTGAAACAAATTAATTACTATGGGCATTTTTAATTCATAGTGTTTCTGTGGTGACCATGAAATGTCCCTCTCCTATCCTGTCCTTAGCAGCTTGCCAGGGCAGTAGCTGCTGCTTGTCACACACAAAACTGAAACCTTGACTCCACTCCATATATGGCTTTCTGTTTTGTGTGAGGTGGTAAATATTCTGTCAGAGGAATTCTGCAGAAGTGTGAATTCTTGTATTCCATGATAAAAAAAAAAGCAGTCAATCTATTGTATGTGTGGTAAAACAGATGATTGACAGGTGGGGAAGAATACTTTTTTCTAGTTATTTAAAAAAAAAAGAAAACACTAATTTGCAATAAAAAGGTGACTTTTTTAAATGTTCTCAGTTTATTCATTTTATAAGCTCAATAAGACACTCCACGTCATTGGATATCTGAGGTTAATTTACTTCCAGGTGCTCAAGGCACTCAGTGCAAGTGCTTTGTACCTCACTATGCACCTTGGCATGCATTAAACATGGCTGAAGAGGTACTGATTGGCACAATATGTACTAAGGACATGGCCAAAGGTACCTCTCAGCCAGTCAGAATGCACAAAGTTCCTGACCCCGACTCATTTTAAACATAAACAATAAGTCACAATGGGGTGTGCATTAAAGGCTGAGTGTCCTTACACCCATGGAAAGTGCATTCAAATCCTTTAATGCACATCCTAGAGTGGCTTATTACTGTTATAAAATGACTAGCTACCTTATATATTATATGTAAAATGAACCATTTTTAATATATTTTTTACATAAAATCATTTGTTTAAATACATTTTAAATAACAAACTGTATCTATATATGTATATATATATATATATATATATATATTCATGGCAAAAAAAGCCGTTTAATGCATCAGTTAGGGTTGTTCCACAGCGACAAAGCGAGGAAGTTCGATCTTACGGTTAAAGCCCCCTTGCACCCCCACTCTCTGCCCTCCCAACCGCATCAGGGTGTGTGTTGAGGTTGTCGGTCCTCTCACCCCATCCCATGTGTAACAAGCTGAGGTGGTAAAATATAGGAGAATAGGGTGAGAATTAGGACCGATGACCCCAACGCACATCCGATGATGGTTGGGGGCGGGTGGGGGTAAGGGGGGTATTCAACCCTGACATCGAATTTCCTCACTTGAACAACCCTAACTGATGCATTAAATCTGAGTTTTTTGCCAAGAATTTCCTTCTTGAGAATGAGGACTATAACTAGTGAATGGAATGTGGTGGTGAGAGCGTGGGCCTTTTGGACCCCACACTCCCACCACGTGATTTTTTGTTACATAGTAACTGTAACTGCAATGCAAATGCAAACGGTTATGCAGATGGTGACGCAAATGTAAATGGTAACGCAAACGGTAATAGATACACAAGCGCAAAGTGATGACAAAGCGAACAGTGACGCAAATGGATACGCAAATGCAAGCACGTACGGAAACACAACTGGAAACGCATGCGGTCACGGTACCACAAATGGTAACGGTAACAGCAACAATAACACCAAAAGAAATGCAAGTGTGTACGGAAACACAAACTGTAATGTGCACGGTCTCGGTACCACAATTGGAAACACAAATGGTAATGGTAACAGCAACAATAACTCCAAAGGAAACAGAAACACAAGGCGTGTGGAAATGCAAACCGTTCGTACGCGGTCATGGTAGCGAATTGGAAACACAAATGGTAATGGTAACAGCAACGATGATGCAAAATGAAAGACAAAGCAAATGGACGGCCACAACCGCAAAATGGTAATGCGATGGTGACACAAATGGAAATGCAAACACAAACAGTAGTGGAAACACAAATGGTAACAGTAACACAAGCGCAAATGAAAACGCGAAAGGGTACGCACACGGGTATGCGTACAGGAACAGCAATACAAACAGGTATGGAAACGCAAGTGGAAACACTAAGTGTAACAGTAATGGGAGTGCACACTCTGGTTTTCTCCAACAGCTGCATGACGAAACACAGTGACTACAAAGAATGTATGCATAATAATGGGCCTCGGACCAGAAAATGAGCACTTGGAATACTAAATTGCTTATATCTCAGGATCCGTACAACCTAGAAAAAAAATAACAATTTCATATAATTTATGACTTTCCTGGCTAGTTTTGCACTTAGCCCCCTAGTGGGGAGCTAAGCATTTTTCCGACGAAAAGTCCATATCTCGCACCGTTTCTGAGATACGGGCCCTGAAAGGCACTGCGGACGTGCAGTGTTAGTCAATGGGAAAAAGTGTCACCTTTGGAGCACCGTAACTTTCAATCTGTGCAATATTTTGTCACCAAACCAGTGAAAGGCACGTCTGTGGGATGTTGGCTTTCTTCCCTCCAAATTTCAGCCCAAAAGACCAAACCAGTGTTTTGCAGCAGGGTGGCAAAGAATTCCTGTTATTTTCCCCATACTGTCGAATAGTAGTGTTGCAAATCATGATACTTTCGCAAAAAAAATCACGAACATGTTGCTGGTTCGACACTGCTTTGCGACACTACTTTTCCCAAAAAATTCAAAAACATATTTCTGGGGTGTTTAAACCCAAAATAAAGACATGCCTAGCATCCTCAGGGCTTGACTAGATAAAGACTAAAAGAATTGTGACCCTAGAAGGTCCTGATTTTAAATGCCAAGCATTTCTGTGATCAGTAACTGAAAGAAATGGCAGATTGGGGTCATTCGCAACACTAAAAACTGCATTTGCGACATTGTCGAACTTTTTGTCAACTTTTCCCATTGACTATAATGGGAAACTTGTTTTTGAATAACTTTTGAACTGTTCAATATTTTTTCACGAAATCTTCAAAAGGCACATCGGGGACCCTGGCCGCATGGTCCCTGACGTTTTCAGACCAGTCGCGTAAACCACGTGACCCTGTAGGTGCGAGCAAAGAATGCACAAAAAAAGGTAAATGTGCTATGGAATGTCGCTTAATAACTCCGCAACTGTATAACTGACTGGCATAAAACTTGGCAGATCCCAAGATCTGTGCTATTGCTTTGTGCCTGCCAAATGTCAGGCAAATCCGTGGAACTGTGGCAAAGTTATTAAGGTGCAAAATTTCACACTTTAACCTTAAATGGAGTACTCAACCCTAACTATAGTGGCACTACCGTGCCACTATTATATATATAATCCCTGATTTTATAGATAATAAGACTTTTTTTGCTTTGATAATGAGATCTGGCACCTTACCATGCATCAACAGCTTTTTAATGCAAGGTCAGGTGATGTTTCTCAGCCAGTGAGGTTTTAGGATTTTTTCATTGCCCTTTTATAACCCCAGACAGCCACCACCCTGTCATGTCTTAATGTTTACAAATCTCACCAGAACCACAGATCACATTGTGACCTTAGGCAAGTTTGTTTGCCTCCTAGTCATTTAATTTTCCTGAGCTACAAAAAAATGGATACAGCACTCGGCTATAATTAAGCAAGAAAACCTCAGGCTATATTCCTAGTGTATCCTGAGAGCAAGTCACTCCCCTCCCTGTGCTTCAGGTCTTCTAACTGTAAAACTGAAGAAATGTTGGACCGCACTGAACATGTTGATACATCTCATCTGGTTTATAGTATCTGCTGTTCAACTTGTGTAAGTGAGTAGAACCAGGTTCCACAACCTCCAGCTGAGAGGTGGAGGGTACACAAAGAGACAGACCTCCTCGAACCTGGAGCTCCTTCCCTCCTATTTGAGGAGCTCCGATGAGTGATTTCACCAGTGGGCTGCTCTTATGTCGCAGTGGGCTCGGAGGTTGGTCCAGTTGCCCGAGCCGGTCAGTCTGACACCAGGGCCTTCGGGCCATTTGGTTTCAGAGGGACGGGTAGGGTGGTTGGGCCTGCCTAGTCATGCGACACCTTCTTCTGTGCCGTCTACTCCATGTTCGAGTGTTTATCCCCCTCACATGGCTGCGGCACAGGGGTCCACACCAATGCCTCTATCTCTTGCCATTATTCCTCTTTACTTCAAATCACAGTTTTCAGACTCCTGGGCTCTCATGGCACCATCCATGGTGCCGCAGAGCTCTGTCAGCATCATCCGTGGGGTACACGAGCTCTGTCAGTACCGTCCACAGTGCCACAGGCTCTGTCGGTACTGTGTGCCGCACTACCTACTAGCGCCTCTCCTTCTTGTTCTTCCAGTGCCATTTTCCTCTATGGTGCTGGGGATTGGTGCAGCACCGGCTGGTCTTCAGGGGTTCTCGACTCCACCCTTTTCTTCTTCTGTTCTTCCTCTCGATTTTCACTCCTTTCCTGTCTATACAGTCCCCCTGGACTGTCAGGAGATGATTTTGAGCGACCCAGATCTTCACCTGGGTGATGATGACACTGCCCTTGGAGCAGGGATCAGTCCTTCTGCAGAGCCTATGGTTGAAGACCTTTCCTTTAAGTCTCTGCTCAAAAATGTAAATTCTATTCTTTCTCTCCAGACTACAGAAATCGATCCTGGGTGGCTTTTACGACTCCAATATCTTCAGTCCCGGAGAGCCCTATGGATTTAACCCTTCGTATAGCCCTCTTTTGAGACCCTCTCACAGATGTTGGAAGAATTGCCCCCATTCCTTCCTGCAAGTCCATAGATAGGAAGTATGCCCTCCCAAGGATCACCCCATTTTGGCCTCATAAGCCTTTGCTGATGCCATTGTGGTCTTGGCAGACAATGATAAGGCTGTCCTTCCTTAAGTAGTAGTAGTAGTAAAAAATTTTTATTCATACAAAAAATGAATATGGATATCTCCTCTGAGCCGAAGCTCCTTTACAGTGAGATCCAGATGTCAGTTCCAGTTACTCTTATAAGTTAACAATGTGTAACAGACAAAGACACAAATACATATAATTATACATCAATAAATATAACACAATTCCAAATCATTCACAAACTAACACCTACAAAGACATACAACAAAACAATAATATAATTCACAATATATATTTAATACAATTTACAGTCTACCATCCTAAGATTCAATCTAGTCCACATCATAATTAGCATTTTATTTATTTTTTTTAAATTTCTGTTTATTCCTCCTCCCTAGCCTGCCACCTCCGACCCTTCAGGGGGGACAACTGGACATCCCACTGTCCGGAACCCTACCCAAGCAGACCCCTGGCCCCATGGAGCTGCGGAGTACCTTCTTCTGGCGGGACGAGGCGGGGGCCCAAACCCGCTACTTACGTTTCATCGGTCTGAGGTCTGCTGGGTGGGCACAGGCAAATCATGGGCACGGCCATGGTCCTCCCATCTTCCCGGTGAGGCAGGCTTGTTTCCGCGTTTTTCTCCCTCCCCGAGCAGCAGGTAACCTCCCCCGACATCATGACGCACGCGCCGACGTCCATGCTGCTCAATGGCCGCCCATCCTCAAGTGGAGCTTGCAGTTCCTCGAGCCTCCCCTCGGGGTCATGCAAGTGTCGGGCATTGGCCGAATCCCTCCCGGGAGAAGGCGAGCTGTCGTTGGACGCCAAGCCTATCTCCCCTCGGCTGACCCACCGACGACCCGAGTCCGCTCCCGAACCCGGGTCGCCGGCGTGGTTCGAGGTGTGGCGTCCAGCGCCTCAACCCTCCGTGCCACTGGGCTGGCACCTAATTAGTATTTTCAATAAGCCATCGATTAATTTGGTGCAACTGAAAATTTCTCTCAAGGGGTCTAAGCTTCCCAGGCAATTTATTCCATATAGATGGTCCAATATTTAAGAAATGCTTATCCCCCCAGGCCGTTCTGAGACTTGGAGCAAAACAATCCAAGCTATTTGCAGAGCGCAGGCCCTCAATTGATCTTTTTATTAATGGTCTCAGCCATATATTTAGGGACTTTTCCTGAAATACATTTTAACATTAACATAATTGTACTGAAAACCGCCTTTGAGATAAGGTATGCCAGTCCAATTCTTTATACAGATCTACTCTATGTGCCCTCTTTGTTGCACCCAGTATAAATCGGCTAATTTATTGTACATAACGCTGTTTATATAGCTGCTCTTAGACGCACCCATATATATCAAGTTACCATACTCCAGTATGGGTAGTACAACAACAGTTACAACTAATTTTCTAATTTCCAAGGACATGCTATTTCTTACTCTATATAATGAGCCCAAGCACTTACCAACTTTTGTCAAGGTGCTATCTATATGGCTGTCCCATTTGAATTTTGTGTCTAAATACAACCCCAGGTATTTATATCTAACAACTTGTTGCAAAATTCTTCCAGAAAATGTTTTCATTTGTAAACCCTCTTGTTCAATTTTAGACCCGTGACCCCTATGAAATACCATTACCTGAGATTTTTTTTCATTCAAAACCAATTTAGATCTAAGCAAAAATTCCTGTAAATGATCAAAAGCCTGTTGTAATACTAATTGAATAGTTCTCACTGATGAATCAGCAGAATATACAATTGTGTCATCAGCATAAAGATGGTATTGTACCGGTTGTTCAAACCCCAAATCGTCATGTATAAATTATATAGTATGGGACCCAAATGGATCCTTGTGGGACTCCTGACACAATTGATTTCAGATCAGATGACCACTCTCTAATAGTCACTTGCTGCAATCTTGAATCAAGATAATTTCAAACCAGTTTACAACCGACTCAGACATACCACAGGTTTTTAGTCTGGACAGGAGGATGCCATGGTCCAACGTATCAAAAGCCTTTGAAAGGTCAACAAAAATTGCTCCCACTGGCATCCCCCTGTCCATACTCTCCATAATATCTCCTGTGACCTTTATAAGGGCAGTGTTTGTTCCATGCTCAGGTCTAAAGCCTGATTGATAACAGTTAAGAATTTCATTATCTTTCAAAAATACCTGTAATTGTTTTGCAACTATTTTCTCCAAAATTTTAGAAAATCGTTGGTAAAAGGGAAATTGACCTATAATTTTCTAATAGCAACCTGGATCCTGTCTTATGAATTGGCGCAATCTTGGCGGTCTTCCAAGCTTGAGGTAATTCCGCAGAGAGGAGAGACAAATTAAATAAGTTTGCTAAGGGTAAATCAATGATAGGGGCTGCATACTTTAATAAGATATTAGGGATACCATCCACACCTTCTGCTTTATTGGTGTTAATTTGAAGTAATAAATCCTAACATCTCCTATATGTAACAGAGGTAAATTTGAATTCAGCTTGTATACCAGTTTGTACATAAGTTCTATCTGTACCATTTGCCTGGGAATTTCTCTGTAAAACCTGATTTACATCTCTCCACCCAGTTTTAATTCATTAGTACCTATATTTATAAAAAGGTGTTAAACTCATTAACTACCTTATTTCCTAAATCCGTTTTATTACCATTGATTAAGAAGTAATTAGGATATCCCAAGCTAGGACCCTTATGCAACTCATTTATTCTGTTCCAGAATACTCTTGGTTTTCCATCATTTCTTTAGACAATTTTTATTACAATAGGCCTGTCTAGCCTTTCTAATTTCTTTCCTGTATAAATTTCTTAATTGCCTATACTTATGCCAATCCTGGTCTCCCTTTGCTAATTTAGCTTGTTTCCATACCTTATCTCTAGCCCTTTTAATTTTAAACAAACCAGAATCATACCATGGCGCTTTGTTTGATCTTATCAACCTAGTTTTTATAGGAGCATGTTTATTACAGATTTGTATTAAATCCTTTTGAAACATATCCCACGCATCCCCCACACTGGGAATTAATTCTAATCTCTTCCAGTTATAATTTTCTAATTGCTGCATAAATTGAATGTAATCAAACTGTTTAAAAACTCTAGTTTGTACAATATTCCTAGGAGTCTTTCTAGATTTCTGATTTCTAATACAAAAAATTATCTGATGATCTGACATTGAGTCTGGTAACACCCCACTCTTAATAAACTTTTCTGAGTTTGTAGTAAAAATAAGATCTAACATAGTTGAATTACTAGGATTTACTACATTTAACCTAGTTACATCTTTTATCAGTTGCACCAAATTCAATGTAGTAGCCATATCAATTAAACTATGATGGGCATCTATATTTCCCCAATCAACATTTAAATCCCCAATTATCAAAATTTCATGTGAAATTTGATAATCCTTCAGTACATCTTGTATTTCAGAAAAAACTATTAAACTACTTTTAGGTGGATGGTAAATGCCAATCAATAATATGGGTTTGGAATAAGGTAGCTTTAATTCTAATGGTAACAGTTCTGAATCAGTCCAATTATACAAATCTTGCAATTCCCTAACATCAATCCAATTTTAACATAAATTAATACTCCCCTTTGGATCTAGCTCTTCTCCACATAAGAAAATGTTCCAGGTTATGTCATTATCTTGAATTTTATATGTAGCCATGATTCCGTAATTATTAAAATGTCAGGTTTATAACACACCACCCACTCTCTCAAATACTCAATTTTCTTAAACAAACTACAAATATTAATATGCACAATTTTTAGTCCTTTTCATTCAACATTTCTAATGTAATCCTGATTCAAATCAGCTACAGGCCCAGGGTTTAATTGAACATCCCCACTTAGCATTAACCCCATAATTACAATCCATTTACCCACTCTATACAATTTAAGATTTAACTGTTTCCTTCATTAGATAATCTCTAGATTTGGCACTTTCAAGAACAACATTATGTCCCCAGCCACATAGAAGTTCACTACCCATATACACCCATTTAATCAAAATAGTCTCAATATGAGTATTCAATAAAGAGGCCTGAATGTCCCCTTGCCACCCAAATAGAACAATTCTCTCTCCCTTCATAGTTCCTTTATATTCTATTACCAAATATGGACATTCTATAATATCTTTTTCCTTCTGAGTAAAATTTTCACATACTAAAAACTGGCACCCTACCAGAACAATTCCCCACCATAACATCAACATTATTAAAGATTTAAACCACCTTGTTAATCAAACTTTAAATAAAATAATAAGCGACTACCTCAGTATATCAGGGATAATCCTCTAAAGTAGAGGAAATCCCAATTAGTCTACTTAATAAAAACTACATAAAACTTGCTCATATAAGCAACCCAACCAAAATATGTTTTAAATAAAGTACATAGACAATACAAAATAATTCAAATAATAAACATCAATATAAATTTAACTCACCCCTCAATTACTTAAACAATAAATTAAAACAGAGTAACCTGCCCAGATTCACATAAGGAGACGAACAGCTTCCTTAAGGATCTACAGCCTGACCTATGAACAAAGAATCTCGCCAGACAGACACCTTAGGTAAGAGAGTGTTTGCTGCCTCAACCCTGGGTATGCGCATTGCCAGCTACAGGATAGCTATTTTTCTCAATGTGAGCATGTACGTTGGCATTCTCTCAAAGAAACAGTAGAAGCTCTGCCCGAATCAGAAGTTAGCTCAGAGATACTTCAAACCATAACTAGGGGTATGGAATCCAGTAACCAACAGGTTAAAGCTGCAGTGGATGCCTATGATACCATCTCCCGGGCAGCGGTGGCTGGCATCTGCACCCGCAGCCACTCTTGGCTACATACTTTGGGCTTCATGAATGACACCCAGCAGCAGGTCATGGCCTTACCTTTTGACGGTATGTATCTGTTTAGGCCTCAGGTGGAGCAAGCTCTGGAGGCCACGCAGAAAACTAGGTCTGCCATTAAGATGGCTAGACCTGCACCGCCCCCTCCCGAGGGGGTGTGAACAAGCATCAGTTTCACAACCGTCAGTCCTTTCAGGGCAGAGGAGGTTTTAACAAAAACCACAACCCTCAGCCACAAAAGAAAGCACAGCAGAAGGCACAAGGGCCCAAAGCACCCAGTGCCACCTTCTGAGTTTCTGGCCCAGGTCCCACCTCAGCTGTCCGAGGGGGACTCCTCCTCGGCAGTGGGAGGACATCTGACTCAGTTCTACAATCAATGTAAATGTATAACATCAGACAAATGGGTCCTCTGGATAATCTGCGAGGGGTACTCTCTCAGTCTTTCAAAAAACCCGTCAGATCATCCTCCCAAATGACAGCCCAGGCTGTCGGCAGTACAGTCAGACCTTCTTGCTTCCGCGTACAAGGCCATCTGAACAACAGAGCAGTAGAAATAGTTCCCTGGATCAACGAAATACAGGATTCTCATCCCATTATTTTGTGGTCCCAAAGAAAACCAGCAGCATGCACCCCATTCTGTATCTCAGAAAGTTAAACATGTTCCTTCAAAAGGAGAAGTTCAAGATTATTTCACCAAGTGCAAGGTGTTACATCTTGGGCAGGGAAACCCTGGGAGGGGAGGCGCTGGAGGCCTCAACAGGGGAAAAAGACATAGGGGTCTAGGTGGATGCATGTATGAATAACTCCAAGCAGTGCAGGAGAGCGGCTAGCAAAGCAAACAGGATATTGGGATGCATCGTAAGGGGGATCACCTCTAGGAGCAGGGAAGTGATTCTGCCGCTGTACAATGGATTGGTTAGACTACACCTTGAGTACTGTGTACAGTACTGGAGACCACACTTGAAGAGGGGCATACAGCTCCTGGAGAGGGTACAGAGGAGGGCAACTAAGATGATATGAGGACTAGGGGATTTGACATATGAGGAGAGACTTGAGGAGCTCTGCCTGTTTTCATTGGCAGAGAGGAGAGACAAGGGGAACATGATTGAGGTCTTCAAGTACCTCAAGGGAATAAATAGGGTAAACACGGAGGATATCTTTAGACTAAAGTAGGGAGGTATCACAAAAAGGCATGGTTTGAAGTTGGAAGGTGTAAGGGTGAGGGTGGAAGAGGAGGAGGTTTTTCACTGAGAGGGTGATGGATCCTTGGAACGTGCTGCCTGGTGAGCTGGTTCAGAGATCCACAGTGGAGGGCTTCAAGAGAAGGTGGGACAGACACAGAAAGCAGATGTATCAGATGATGGCCTGGCCAAGGGGGGTGGGGATGGATAATAGGGGTTTCTGGAACACAAGGGGGGGGGGACTCGGTACCCAACTAAGGATCTGAGGTTCGAGCAGACTTGATAGACCATAAGGCCTAATCTGCTGGCAATTAGTATATTACTATATCACTAGGTACCCTACTACCTTTGCTTCATCAATATGATTGGCTAGCCTCCCTGGACATGCAGGATGCCTACCCACACATTTTCCTTACCCAGCACCACAAATACCTAAGGTTCAGCGTGGGTCAACAATATCAGTTCAGAGTCCTGCCTCTTGGGCTATCTCAGCACCTCAGTTTTTCAGCAGTAGTACCTCGTGCACCTCAGGAAAATCGAATACAAGTGTTCCCATATTCATGCATGAGTTCATGCAGTGGACTGCAAAAATTACACACTTCATGGTTTAATACAGGATGGCCGCTGAGCTGAGCGTGCTACTGCGTTGCTATGCTTTTCGTTTGTGATTTTTAAACATTTTTTTTTTTGTTTGTTTCTGTCCAGCATCAGACGTAATCTGCGGACCAGTGGATTCGGTGGTGTTAGTGCAGTTCTTCAGGACGAAGGGAAGTCCGATTTTGCCTATTGTTTTTTAGGCAATTTGCTCCCTGCTGTTCGGGCTATATATGGAGCAGGTGTGGAGTAGACTGAAGGGTTTGCCTCTGAGACTGGGATCGTGTTCTCTACCCATTACAGGTTCCTTAAGGGGCAGAGGGAAGTATTTACCCAGTATCAATAGTGCCGCCCTAACTGAATGTTGAGATCGGGCGTTCGAGGAGATAGCAGGACCTTCAATTCTATAATGGAGGTGTTGCGGGACACTGCTTATTGTAGAGCTCTGCTACCCGAATTGCTTGTGTGCAGGGCGTGATGTAGAGTGTGGGGGTTCTTTGCCTGAAGACTGAAAATTTTGCTCCTCACTTGCTACATGATTTAACCCTTAGAAGACTGTGGACGTATATATACGTCCAGAATCTATATACGTTCACATACATTCAGTTCTCAAAGGGTTTTTAATAGGACAGAGGAAGTGTGGGATTTTTGGTCCTGTGAATGAAATATTGAGGACGCCTTTTGGTGAAGGTTTTTTCGGGACAGTGGATTTATATGGACTTCCCTGATGGGGCCCTGTCTGGAGTATCCAGGATTTGTACTTTGGGAGGCCTTTGAATTGACTTGAAGGGCTTTTCTCTCACTGGGGTTCCCACTTGATTGGTGGTCTGAGGAGGGTGTTAGGACAGTGTGGTCCAGGAATTGACTGATATTCCTTGCCCCCTAGACCCCCAGGTCGGGCTACTAAGTGTGGCTTGCTCTGGGTGTTTTATTAGGCCACCTTATTTCTTGTGGAATTTGCCCAGTTGGGAGTGAGGGGCCTTGTTTTATTGTGAGATGAGAGCCCTGGATATCCCCTGAATCCAATGGATAACTGGTCTGCTGTGTGTGTTTTGATTTTGATGGATTTGGTTATATATTTACAAACTTAATCTATTTTTTTACCTAGTAGATTGATGACTTCTTATTTTTTTATTTTGCTTTAAGTTGATCTGGACAGCAAGGTGGTGAGAGGACCATGTGTCCATTTATTTTTATTTTATTTTAGTGCTTCCTCCATTTCATGGTCATGAGAGGACTGGAGAGGGGGAAGGGATGTGCTAAAGAAAATTCTTACTTTGTTTAAGCTGGGGTGATGAGAGAACCCTGGTATTTTATTTCATTGTATTTTTTTTGGTTTTAGGAGTCCTCTCACTGGGTTTAGTCTTGATTTTCTTTGGGGTGGGGTTGGTTCTTTTAATTTATTTTGATTAAGTTTTAGAATTATTTGTTTGATAATTGTTTTGGTAGGTTTATTGTTTTGGTTTTAATTGTTCTGCAGCGGCATGTGTCGGCCCTCTCTCCCCACACTGGTGTGCTATTCATCCTCCTTTCTTCGCACACCCCCACCTTTTTATTCTCTTCCTCTCCATTATGATATATATCAGCACTGTAGCGCTGCTGGCGTTGTCTGTAGGAGAGGAAGAGGCTGGGACCGCGTAACAAGGAGGAGAACGAGGGGGCTATTGTATTGGGGTAGTCGGATCCAGAAGGCACCCTGGGGCGAAATGGAATCTAGATTGTGGTTTACCATGTCTTGTGCCCATACTCAAGGGCACTACGGAATTTAGTAGGCAAATGGGCTTGACAGCCTCCGAGGTTCGTCCAACTCTGGTGGTGTTATGCAATGCAAGGTCCATCAGAAACAAGACGGGCATTATTGCTGATCTTGTCAGTTCGGCGGACCTGGCTTGCATCACCTAGACCTGGCTGGATGAAAATCCCGGCCCCACGTTGGAGGCCATGACTCCGGCTGGGTACTCAGTGGTACACCACCCGAGATTGGACTGAAGGGGTGGGGAGGGTTGCAGTCTGTTTCAAGACTGAACTGGGCCTCACGAGTGTGGTAGTGGGGGAGACTGAGTCTTTTGAGTGTACAGTGGTAGTGGATGTAGGTGTTCGAATCGTACTCATCTACCGTCCACCCGGTGATGGGAAACGCTTCTTACAGGAAGTGGCAGACTTCATCATCGACATTTCATTTGAGTCACCCAGATTGATGGTTCTGGGTGACTTTAATGCCTGGGTCAATAATGAACTCTTGCAATTTGGTAATCACTTCCTCCAATTAATGATTTCTTTGGGCTTCACACAGGTGGTTTCCATCACTACCCATAAATCTGGACACTCCTTGGACTTAGTCTTTCTCCTTGGAATTGATACTTCCGATTTGGGGGTTGAGCCAGTCACTTGGTCAGACCACTACACCGTGAGGTTCAGTTTTTGCACCCCCCGTGAGAAGGCCTACCCCGGTGGAGATGGTTAGGTACCGCCCTTTACAAGATGTTACTTCTCATGGCCTTGTAGAGGTCCTTGAGCTCTCGTCCCCCACGTTGGTGAGCAGTAGTCCAGAGACCATGGTGGTGGCCTATAATACGGCTATTACGGTGGCTCTGGATTCTATTGCTCCTGTTCGTGTATGCCCCTTATCCCTTCGCCCCAAGTCCCCTTGATTTGATGGGACATTGAGGGAGATGCGGAGACAGGGGCGAAGGTTAGAGCGTTGTTGGTGCAGATCTGCCCTTGATGCCGACCACCTTAGATTGATGGACCATTATTCTGTCTATCGATCTGCAATCACCTGTAAGAAGGCAGAATTCCTGTCCAGGGAGATTGCAGTTGCTAGGAACCAACCAGTTCAGCTTTTTCAAATGGTAGACAGACTGTGCAACCAAGCCTGTCTGCAGGTTCGGAAAGCCTTTTTGCAATTAGAGTGTGAGGAGCTTGCTTTTTTCTTCACAAATAAGGTGGCAGACATCAGGGTAGATCTGCTTCCAGCAAACTCTAAGTGGGATGCTGTTGAACAATGTGAGTTCACAGTACCTCAGATTTCTTGGAGTTCCTTCAGTCGACCTGACTTCGTGGATTTCATGACGATCATCCATAGTGTACGCCCTACAAGCTGTAGTTTGGATCCTGGACCAACCTCCTAATGTTGGGTTTTAGTGATATCATCAGTCCAATCCTCATGCGAATAGTCTGGTACTCCTTGGAGACGGGTGAGTTTCCTAGCTTCCTGAAAGAGCAGTGGTGACACCTCTTGAAGAAAGCTACCTTGACCCGGACTGTTTCATAACTACAGACCCATCTCAAACCTACCCTTTATTGGGAAGGTGATTGAGAAGGTAGTGATGCCCAATTGGAAGCCCATTTAACCATCCATGACATCTACGAATCCTTCCAGTCTAGTTTTCGTAAAAGACATAGCACTGAGACTGCGCTGGTTCGGGTGCTCAATGATCTTCTGAGAGCGAGAGATCAGAAGAGACGTTCTGTTCTAGTTCTTCTTAATTTCTCATCAGCCTTTGACACTGTGGATCTCTTGGTATTGATAGCAAGCCTGAGGCAGATTTGTGGAATATCGGGAATCGTCCTCTGATGGTTCACCTCATTCCTCACCGGGAGATCACAAAGAGTTGTGTCTGGGTTTTTCCTCGGACCCAACTCCTTTGTTGTGGGGTGCCTCAGGTTCAATGCTGTCTCCAATGTTATTCACGGTGTATATGCTGCCCCTCAGAGATGTTATAAGATGGTATGAGCTGAGGTTTCACTGTTATGCAGATGTTACCCAGCTATACCTGTCTTTTGCCCTGACCAGGATGGAGCTTTCTCGGTGTTTAACAACTGTCTGAAAGAAATCCAGGACTGGATGAACTCTAGTTGGCTGTAGTTGAACTCAGAAAAGACAGAGGTTTTTGTGGTGGACCCTGGTCATCAGATAGAGGGGTCGTCTGTTGGTGCGCCCTCAGGAATTCTTTTTGGCAGCGTTTCACACCTGACCTCTGAATAGGTGCATGACCTGGGGATCATCTTGGATGATAGGCTGACACTGCAGTCACAAGTGTCAGCAGTCATCAAGACTTCCTTTTACCACCTTAGGAATATCGCCAGAGTTAAGCACCTTGTTCTGTCTGACACGTTACCAACATAGGTCCATGTCTTTGTGTCCTCACGATTGGACTACTGCAACTCCCTATACTTCGGGCTTTCTGGGTTTGAAATCCGTCGCCTACAGCTAGTGCAGAACACAGCAGCCCGGCTGTTGACTGGGACAAGTATGTCCTGTCATATTACCCCGGTGCTGCACGAACTGCACTGGCTACTGATACGGTGGCGGATCGCCTTTAAAGTCAGTTTACTGGCTTTCAAAGCCCTACATGATCAGGGTCCAGCCTGTCTGAAAGATCTTCTGGTTCCTTACTGCCCTGGCCGATCACTTCACTCGACCAGCGAGGGTTCTAAAGATTCCAGACTGAGTCTTAAATCTTCAAGTTATAGAAGCTTTTTCTTGCTGCACCCACTCTTGAATTCTCTACCACCGTTACGGAGTGCACCTCCATGGAGGAATTTAAGAGGGGTTTAAAACCCCATCTTTTTCAAATAGCTTTTTTGGAATACTGATGTTTTTTGAGGTGTTGACTATATTGAGATTTTATTGTGTTTTATATTGAATTTTATCATTTGTGTTCTATTTTGTACAGTGCCTTGATAATTGAAAAGCGCTCTATAAATAACCGTATTATTATTATTATATCTGGATGACTGGCTCCTAGCAAGTCCCTCCAGGCAAGAGACTCTGGAGGCCGTGGCTACAGCTTCAGACTTCCTCACGTCCATGGGAGTCCTGCTGAATCTCAACAAGTCGCAGTTGCAGCCCTCCCAGAAGCTCCTCTTGATAGGAACTCTTCTGGATACCTCCTGTAAAGGCTTTTCTTCCAGAGGACAGAAGGAGCAATATCTTACAGATGGCCCAGTACATCAGAGGACACAGCTTGGTTCGATCTATCTCGATGCAACGTATGCTGGGCCTCATGGCATCCTTGGTGTTCATTGTACCCTTAGCTCATCTCCACATGAAAAGCTCTCAGTGGATGCTCAGTACTCAGTGGTCCCCAACCACTCACCCTCAGTCCTTTCTCATCAAGGTGACAGAACCTCTGAAGAGGTCACTTACCTGGTGGTCGCAGGAGGACAATCTTCTGGAAAGATATCCGTGTGCCCATTTGGATCATCAGCTGTCCATTACCACGGACGCATCCCTGATGGATTGGGGAACCCACTGCCAGGATCTCCACACCCAGGGTACATGGACTCAAGATGGGTCCCAAACTTCACATAAATATCCTGGAAATGAGAGCCATCCTCTATGCAGTCCGAGCCTTGAAAGACATACTCTGTCACAAGAACATTCTCCTTCAAATGGACAACAAAGCAGTGATGTACTACATCAAAAAAACAGGGTGGTGCACACTCTTACCCATTATGCAGGGAAGCAATGAGAGTGTGGCAGTGGTGCCTGGAACACAAGGCTCTAATTCAGGCGGTTTACCTGCCAGGAGTACAAAATGAACTGGCAGACCACCTCAGCAGAACGGAGATGGATCCTCACGAGTGGTCTCTCGACTTAACCATCGTTTAGTCACTCTTCAAAGAGTGCGGAACTCCAGACCTGGACCTTTTGCGTCCCCATAAATGCAAAACTGCCACTCTTTTGCTCCAGAAATCCAGGACCTGGCATTTTTTTGTCAGAATACATTCAGGCTGCAGTGGACAAGATGCTTTCTATACACCTTTCCTCCTCTTCCTCTAATTGAGAGGGTACTTCTCAAATTGGAGTCTCAAGGGGGCAGAATGATTCTCATTGCCCCTTCTGGCCTCTGCAGATATGGTTTCCACTACTAAACAGTGTATCACCCCGAGGATGCTTCCCTTCAGGCGAACCTTCTGACCCACGGTCCCGTCGTCCATCCCAACCTGAGGTCGCTTCACCTTCACGTTTGGCTCCTGAAGAGACAGAGGTGAATAGGTTTAATGTTTCTCGTAGAGTTTCAGATATTCTTTTGGCTGCACATAAGCCGGCCACTAGAAAAACCTACACAGCCAAACGACAGCATTTCTCTATCTGGTGTGCAAAATCCTCTTGGAACCCTTTCTCCTGCCCACTGAATAAAGTCTTAGAGTATCTTTTAGACCTCTCAAATACAGGTCTGCAGTACTCCACAGTCAAAGTTCATCTTTGTGCCATTTCGGCATATCACGAGCCGGTGCTTTCCAAGTCACTGGCTCAGTTGCCTATAGTTAAGAGATTTCTTAGGGATATTCTGCATACTAGACCTCCTATCAGATGTCCATTTGCAGCCTGGGACATTAATCTTGTGCTAGACCTGTTCACTCTTAAACCTTTCGAGCCTCTAGCTACTTGCGACTTGAAGCTCCTCACTTGGAAAACGGCCTTCCTGGTGGCCATTACTTCGGCCCATAGAGTTTCTGAAATACATGCACTGGTCACAGACCCCCCTGTACACTGTATTTCACAAGGACAAAGTAGTTCTTAGGACTCATCCTAAGTTTCTCCCTATGGTTGTCTCAGAATTCCATCTAAACCAACCTTTATTCCTTCCTACCAACTTTGCGAACTTCCAGAATGAAGGGGAGTGTACATTTCATTCACTGGATGTCAAGAGAGTGCTGCGGTTCTATTTAGATAGAACAAAAGAAATTTGCAAGGCTCAACAACTGTTTGTTTCCTTCAGTGAGACCTGGCTGGTCCAACCTGTCACTATCAGATGTATTTCAAGCGTGGCTGGTGACATGCCTTTGCCACTGCTATTCTATGGCACTGGTCAAGCTGGAAGGCAGAGTTACGCTCATTCTGCCAGAGCAGTCGCAGGCATCTCTGGCAGAAATCCGCAATGTACTCATCGTGGATATTTGCAGTGCGGCTACTTGGAGCTCCGTGCATACTTTTGTTAAGCACTATGCCTCGGATGTCCATGCCAGATGACATCTGTCATTTGGCAGGACCATTCTTAGCAGATTTCTGTCATAAGTGTGTGAGCTCTTTATCTCCTGCTGCCAGTCTCGGCGGATTATTTGGCTTGGTACTCTCCGATTAGTGTGACTGAGTGGTGGAGACTTTATGTCCAGGAAGATATGGAAATTATGTACCTACCGTAATTCTTGATCTTCCTGGACGGAGTCTCCACCACTCATTCACATGTCCACCCACCATCCCCCGAGCTCACTTCTCTGTTTTTGGTCTTCACTCCTCAATGGCTGAGCTGTGAAGACTTAATTGTTGACCCTTCTTACACGGGTCATTCGGACTATCTTATGTCCAATTTTTAGGTTAGTCTTCTGGGTTAGTTATGCTGCACCTCCTCAGAAAAAAGGTACTGAGGTGGTTGGAGAGTCGACGCCGAGATAGTCATTACCGCACGAGCCAGGGCTCACCGTGCCGCTTCCTGGCTGCTCCATCTCAGGTGCTGGCCCTCTTGAAAAAGTTTGCGCCCACTGGGTCCTAGTGCCTCCGGTGAATCCCGTTAGTGTGAATGAGTGGTGGAGACTTCATCCAAGAAGATCAAGAATTACAGTAGGTACGTAATTTCCATTCTAGGATCGTGGATATGTTGTTCATCCATACTGTTTGGCATTGTCCCTATCCCTTTAAATCTGCTGGAAGGCTTCAACTGGCTTCTCCCACTGCACTTGGTATATACCTCAGCTTCGCTTTATGACGTCAGATCTTCCTTTCCGCTGGAAGATACAGGTTGCCTCCCTCATGGTCTCGCATTTCGTAGGCCCTGGCTTTCAAATTGTCAGTTTTACCAAAGCTCGAACTCATTCGAGTTAGCGATCGTGCTTGCGCAGCATCCATCATGGAGGAAAAATCTTCCCCAGGATTTCGCTGGTGTCCCTGAGGCCAAAAGATGTTGCGCACCGATCCCCACCTCACGTGCGTCTACTGCCTAGGTGTCGGCCATGACACCTCTTCATCTAGCTCTTGCTTGGCCTTCCATCCTAACATCCTGGATGACCGCATGCCATGCCTGAAGCTGGGGAGATGGAGAAAAAAGGAACCCTCCGTTGAAGTCGAAGGAGGCTAGGTGGGCAGTTTCCGCAGCCATGGGCTCCGCCGAGCAGCTTGAACAGATGGAGGCGTTCAAGAAAGAAGCCGCTTGGGCTTTGGCCAGTCAAAGCTTCTTTGTTCCTCTGAACCTAGGCTCCACCTTTACAGGATCTTTTAAGGAGTTGTGCCAGTCTCTCCCCACCTGGGGCAAGGCACCCTCGGGCTCACACTTCTACCGCTCTCGAAAGAGAGATAAAGACCCGTCATCTTCGTCTCGGCGAACACGTTCTTGGGACCGAGAAAGGTCCGAGTCCCAGGAACACATGGTCTCGACCTCGTTCGAGATCGCATCTTCGGCCACTGGCTTCACGGATCTTCCATCTGGCCAGGGAACCGAGGAAGTGGCCAACGAGGTCGAAATTATCCTCGACCGGATCGACCCTTTGTCACCAGCCGTGGCCGATGACTCTTTAGAATGGACTCCGGTCCTGGTATTTCCTGATGAGGAGACCCAGCCTGCTGGTGTCCCCATCGAGATCCGTTCCGGACCCTCAGCTTTCACCGATTCCTCCAGTATCTCCTGATCGACCGAGTCGACCCACGATCTCGGTTGAGGTCTAAGACCCCCCTCGGCTGAGCAGACAAGGAAGAGCCATAAGCGCTGTTAAGAAGAGGCATCGCCACACATCGTCCTCATCCTCCTCGGATGAGGAGAGACTCCAGCAGAAACTCCGTTGGTGCTATGAGGACCTTATATGGCAGCAGCTGATTTTGACCAGGCAGAAGCCAGCTCCGCTGCCTACCCCAGCCATTACTTAGCTCTCACCTCCTAGGCCGAAACCAACCCCTCCGGAACCAAGCCTCAGATCTTATTTCGAGAGGGCCTTGCAGGTAATTACATATAGGACTGACACCGGCAGGCGGCAGGACCCCATGGAAAAATTTCTAGCTAGCAGTCCCAGGCGAGGGACCACCCCCAAGTCAGGTGACCGGCATCAGGAGACGTCGGTATAAAGGAGCGGTCCCGGACGCCTGCCTTCCAGTTCTTTCCCGACATTAGGTCATGCAGCGCCTCGCGGAAAAGTTTGTGCTTCGTCAGCCCATACCTTCGTTTTTTTACCGAAAAATCTTATTTTTTCAACAACGTCTGTATAACGTCGAGTGTATGTCGTCCCCTACACCCTCCGAGCACAAGAACAAGTGCAATTGTATGGCACCCAACTACCGCATAAGGATGGCTACTCCTGTGCCTGTTCTGCCTAGGCCGGATCATCAAGTCAAGAAGTGCCAGCATTGCCTTAGCTTTAACGCGGCCACCCGAAAAAGACGGCAGCAATCCCTGGAGGCCCACATTCTTAAAAAGAAAATGAGCTCTATGGAGAAGGAGCTTAAGAAGCTAAGGCAGGCGTCCACTTCCCCCAAAGGCCATCGAAAGAAGAAGGACAAGGAGAGGCACCGGGACAAAGGCTCCTCCACCGCCTCTCCCTCGGGAGTTGTGGGCACACAGGTAACATCCCCTCCGGGGAATCGCTCCTCGACGGCCGCCTCAGAGGTTTCTGAGGCAGCGTCGGCCTGCCCATCTGGCTCGCGCTCGGGCCTTGCAGGCGCCCCGGGCAGTTGGAGGCTCCACCCTGGTTCAGCCGCGGGCTTCTGCGGCCTACCATCGTGGCGACTCTGGTAGCTGCGCGTCAGCTCCTCTGGCGATCCGCTCGGAGAGGCTGATAAGGCGTCCGACCCTCCGGGCGGCCATTGGCTTCTTCCCCACCGGACCAGGCCGACCCTTCCTCTCGACCTGTCTCGGTGATGGCTCTCGAGTCGGACATCGGCTCCTCCGGCGCCCGCTGAGAGCTCGCCTACGCTCACGCCGTTCGTCCGACGCCTGGGCCGAGCAGTGAACAGACGACGCCCTCAACGCCCCGTCGCTCCCCGGTTCACCATAGCCTTTGCTGCCATCTGGGGAACCGAGAGTCCCCATCCTGATCCTAGGACTTTTCCCTCTGTCCCCGGGTGCAGCTGGGATTTTTTGCCTCCGTTAGTCCTCCTCCTCCATCTGGGCGACAGACCTGACGCGGCTCCCCGGACCTGCCCTCCGACGTCGATACTTCAAGGCCAGGGCTCATCATCGGCCCTGATGTCGGCCTCATCACCCAGAGAGTTCCTGTCTCATCGGGCCCTCCTCCAGGCTCTCGCTACTGGCCCGCCCATGGGGTTCCCAGCTGGGCTTTCATGAGCAGCCCCCCGGCTTCCGGTACCCACGTCTTATTCGACACCGGTGTGCCCAGGAGCGCCATATCCACGCCGCAGTACCTGACACCGGGCTTTCCGACGCGCAGTACTGACGTCCCAATACCCGATGCTGGGTTACCCGCAGCCGGGTTTGGATACGCTCCATATGGGTATAGCCTTATTCTTATCCTCCGCCTCCTCCTCCACTGCACTCGTGGCAGCTAGTGGACCTGCAGGAGACCCTGGCCTCCTGGTGGGGCTGAGCCAAGGCTCAGCTCTCCAAAGAGGTGTCGAGAGCTCCGCGACAGTGCCGTCCCAGGTTCCCATCGCCCCAGGCGACACTCCTCACCTCCTCTGGACTCCAGGGTTCTTCTGTCTGGATCCAGAGAGGGCAGACACAGCGTCCCAAGGGACCCATTCCTCCCTGGGTCGGGAAAGGAGTTTTACTCTTCTTCCCTCCTCTTCACTCTCAGACTCCTCGGACTCTTCCGGCCCGCTGCTCCAAAGAGGCGATGGGCCTCGCTCTCCGGTGAAGCTTGACAAGGACTCCTCGAAGTCTCCTCTGAGGATCTTCCTTCTCGGAGTTGCTTAGAAAAATCCAGGAGGTTCATCAGTGGTGCTCTTTGGAACCAGATCCTCAGTGTCTCAAACTCTCAAACATCTGGATCTGCCCATGACAGCCCCTACACTAGTGCCACCCTGGATACAGCCTCATACCGACCTTGTCACCATGATATGGAAACAGCGATGACTTTAGCCCCACTTCCTAGGAAGTCGAACAGGCTATATCAGGCTCCAGAGGTGTTGATTTCCTGGATTCTCACCCTCGTGCCGACTCGGTTGTAATTAGCGCTGCTCACGGCCGGTCGGCGAACCCAAAACATCTTAGCTCGTCACCTCCTGATAAGTAATCGCGCCTTCTGGACCAGTACGGGAGGAAGATTTACGCTTCCTCCACACTGGGGATTAGGACCCTGAACTACGTCGGCCACATGGGGGACTACCAGAGGCCATCCTTACTCAGGTGGAAGCCAAGCTGGACTCCTTGCCTGACTCTCAAGTCAAACAGGAGTTGGCTGATCTCGTCTGCTCTGCTCATTCGGCCAGTCGTCACGTACTATGGACAGCATACGATGCAGTGGACACTGCCGGGTGGAGCTCAGCTTTGTCGTGAGCCTACGAGGCGTCATGCTTGCTCCGCGTGTCAGGTCTGGTCCCGGAGGTGCAATCTGCTATCAGGAAGCACCTTTCTGGGGTGATGTCAAGGACATCATTGCGATTTTCAGGAGAAGGGATGGCTCTGAAATCAGTTGATTCCATGTACCATCCCCATCAGCAGATGACCGTCCCTTTCGTAGACAGAGATGTTGGCGAAACCTCAGGGGAAGGCGGGACAAAAGCGTCGGGCCTCGCTTGCTAAGCCCCCACCCGAGGAAGCAGCGGGTGCTTCAGCTGCAGCTGCCCCACACCACCTGACTCCTTTCCTCTCCCACTGCCTCCAGACTCCCTGGAGGAACTGGTAGGAGGGAGGCTTTCCCTCCACCTTCCGGGATGGGAGAGGATAACCACGGATTCTTGGGTGCTCCAGCTCATAGCAGAAGGACACTCCATAGAGTTTCTTCAGAAACCACCCCGCCACCCCCCTCTGAAGTCATTGTATTCATGGGAACACCTTCCTTTGGTCCAGGAGGAATCTCGGCTCTTCTGCTAGAAGTGTTATAGAGCCGTCCCCTTCATCTTCAGGGGATGAGTTACATTATTCCCATTTCTTCCTGGTCCCAAAGAGACTGGAGATCTCAGACCCGATTTAGATCTCAGTTCCTGAATCTTTATGTTAGAGTACAAAGGTTCCAGGATGCTCTCTCTGCAGAGCCTTCTGCCTCCTCCGGCCAGGTCAATGGCTTTGTACCCTGGATTTGCAGGATGCTTATCTGCACATTCCCATTCGCCCATCTCATCTAAATACCTTCTTGGCATTCCAGGGGACCACTACCAGTTCAAGGTGCTCCCGTTTGCCTATCCTCGGCCCCAGAGTATTTACCAAATGCCTGGCTGTGGTGGCGGCCCTGCATACCAAGGGTGCAGGGTGCTCCCTTACGAACGACTGGCTCCTGGCGGCCTTCGTCCAGGGAGGAACTCCTGCATTACTCTCCCTCACCCAGCAGGTTTTGCCTGCCTGGGTATTACCATCAACCATTCCAGTCTCATCTGGACCCTTCCCAGAGGCTACAGTTCATTGGGCGATCCTCGATACGACCATGGGTAAGGCCTTCCTGCCTCCGGACAGGGCGGCCTCCCTTTAAAGCCAGATATGTCTGTTATCCGACTGCAGGATGGTCTCAGCGAGGTCGGTCCTTCGCCTTCTCAGGCTCATGGCAGCTGCTATCCCAATGGTCCCTCACGCTCGACTCCACATGAGGATCTCTCAGTGGACTCTGCGCTCTCAGTGGGATCAACTAGTGGACGACGTAGATCACTCAGTTCTGATCTCATCACTGATGATGCTGAGACTTGCAGTGTTGGATGGTTCAAGAGAACCTGTTTTGGGGGTCCTTTCTTTCATCCTCCCCTCTCAGACTCTAACCACAGACACCTCAGGCAAAGGTTGGGGGCCCATTGAGCCCTCATTGGACCCAGGCTCTGGTCCAGGCTGGAACAAGCTCTTCACATCAGTGTGCTTGAGGCTTGGGCAGTGTTATGCGCTCTCCAGGCCCTTCACCAATACATCCTTCCGGCCACCTGGCCGTCCAGGCCGGACAACATGTGTGTAGTGTGGTACATCAACAAGCGGGGAGGAACTCGGTCCTACCCTCTATGCAGGAGGCAATGAGGGTTTGGGATTGGGCAACACATCACGACCTTTACCCTCACGGAATTCACATTCCAGGAGTCAACAACACCCTGTCAGACAAGCTAAGTCACCTTCTGCTCTGACTCACAGTGGGAACTGGACCAAGGGTCCTAGACAATATCTTCCAACTTTGGGGAACACCACGGAGTTGAGCCTGTTGGCATCCCCCAAGCATAAAACTTCCCACCTTCTGCTCCACTTTCGTTCCAGAGTGAGGCGCTTTTCTGGAGCGACACTGTGTCTCTAGACTGGAGGACAGATTAAGTCTATGCCTTTCCCCAATTCCTCTTATCCATGAGGTCTTGCAGAAACTAGCTTCAGAAGGGGCGAGAATGATTCCCGATGGCTCCTTTCTGGCTCCATACAATCTGGTTCTCTCTTCTACAACAATATTCGGAGTCCTCCTCTTCCTCTATCTCGAGGTTTTGTTGACCCAGATCAGGGACCCTGGTCCATCCAGGCCTCAAATCCCTTCAACTGCATGCATGGCTCCTGCAGACCTAGCCCAATCCCATTTTGGTGTGTCTCCCAAAGTGGTGGAGATTTTAGTGGAGGCCAGAAAATCCTCCACCAGATCCACTTATGCCATGAAGTGGAAAAGATTCACTATTTGGGCCGCCTCCAAGAACGTGGAGCCTTTCTTCTGTTCAGTGGGGCTTCTGCTGGAGTATTTACATCATCTGTTGGACCTGGTTCTCAGCCATTCCTCTTTGAAGGTACACATGGTGGCCATCTCGGCCTATCATGTTCCCTTCACAGACAAAGCTTTTGCTCAACTGGAGGTCTCTAAGACCTTTCTCAGAGGGGTCCTCCATCTGAGGCCCCCATCCCGATACTCTGCCCCTCTTGGGACTTGAATTTTGTTCTTGAGAAACTTACCCTTCCTCCCTTCGGACACTGCAGCTAGGTTTGAGATTCTTCGTGGAAGAGCGCTTTTCTTGGTGGCCATTACTTTGGCTCGAAGAATCTCAAGCTCCAGAGCCTGATGTGTCAAATCCCTACTTGATTTTCACAAGGAGCAGAGTTATGCTGCGAATTCTAAGTTTCTACCTAAAGTAGTAGCAGAGTCTACCTTAAATCAATCCATAGAGCTACCTGCCTTTTTTACGCAGTACTCTAACCAAGGGGAATATTTACTTCATACTATGGATGTTCACCGGATTCTGAGATACTACACCAACAGGACGAAGGATCTCAGAAAGACTGATCTGTTGTTCATCTCTTTTGCTCACAAAAGGGAAGGCAATGCAGTTTCCAAGCAATGCCTGTCTACGTGGTTGGCTACTGCATCACTTTCTGTTATGACAAGTACCACAAAACCCTCCCGGGTCAAGTCAGAGGCCACTCTACAAGAGGAGTAGCTGCCTCTGCAACTTGTTTCAAGAATGTTTCTGCAGCAGACATATGCGCTGCCTCCACCTGGACTTCCGTCCATACCTTTACGAAACACTACAGTTCGGATATTGCCTCTGGCCATAGAGCAGGCTTGGAGCTGGCTGTTTTTGAAGCCTCCTGTCTTGAGGCTTGCATGGCTGAGATACTTCTTGGAGTAGTTTCCTCCTCGGTGCCTTTTCTTTATTTCAGACTGCTGAGGTTGAGTCCTATATGTAATTACCTGCTAAGAGCCCTTTCGAGTAAGATAGTACAGTTACGTGTGAACTTACCGTAACAGTAGATCTTCAAGAGAGGCTCTTGCAGTAAACTTTCCCGCCCTCCATCCCTAGGCTTTTCAGCTCTTTTCCATATAGAAACATCCGCTTCTGTCATCCAGCCTCTTTTGGCCTGTGGCGGAAAGAACTGGAAGGTGGGCATCGGGGACCGCCTTTATACTGACATCTCCTGGCGCCGGTCACCTGACATGGGGGCGGTCCCTCGCCAGGGACTGCTAGCTAGATATTTTTCTGTGGGGTCCTGCTGCCTGCCGGCGTCAGTCCTATATGTTATTACCTACTGCAAGAGCCTCTCTCGAGGATCTACTGTTACGGTAAGTTCTTACGTAACTGTACTTTCCTCTGCCCAGGGGGCTGGCCTGTCCCCGGTTCAGCTTATTCTGGTCTCTCCACCCATTTGGGTGGAACTGCTGACTAAGCAGCTGTGGGAGGGGCTCCCTTGAAAGAGGACCGACTGGACACCAGGCTTCCCCGATGTCTGTCGGTTACTGTCACCCCTGACCGCCCTCGGTGGATCGAGGGTGATTTCAGTGGTAGATCGCCGTATCCCAATTTTCTCGGATTCGGATGTCAATGGGATGCACTCTCATCCTGGGGATGATGAGTTGTCTGTTGGCACAGGGATGGAGGAAGGCCCTTACTCCTTCCAAGGGATTCTCCATCTCATTTCCGACTCTACTGGAATGCCCCTGGAGTCCATCCAGAAAAAGGCGGAGTACTATCTCACAGATATTCTAAAGAGAGGGAGGCTTTTCCAGTGGCCAAAGCCATTGTTGGCCCAGCCCTTGAACTCTGGCAGCACCCTGCCTCATGCCCAGCATCGTCTACCCGCATGGCCCACAAGTACACAGTGCCCATGGGGTCCCTTGCGGGGTTCACAGAGCACCCTTTGTCCGAGAGCCTGGTGACTGCCTCTTTGTTCAGGTGTACTGGCAGTTCAGATGACATTGACCAACCTCCGGACAAGGAGTCCAAAAATATGGACCATACTGCCTGAAAGGTCTATGCGGCCTCTTCCTTGGGCCTTCATCAGGTCAGCTCGGCTGTCATTATGGCACACTTCTCTCATGCCCTCCTCGGGTCATTAGACAAAGTCTTCCTTCATCTCCCCACGGACATGCAGACCATGGTTAAGCAGGTCCATGACCAGGGCCGTGCTGTCGCAAAGAACAGCAGCTCCAGATGGCCTTGGACATCAGGGATTCTTGTGCCCGCTCGATGGCCGCTGCAGTGGCCTCTCGCCACAGGGCTTGGCTGAGGCTTTCCTCCTTTCTGGTGAATACTCAGCATAAGCTTGCTGACGTGCCCTTCCTGGGGACCGACTTGTTCAGTCCGGGAGTGGTCAGTCACCTTCAGCGTACGGAGCAGTCCAGTGCCACCTTGGATGCTACTTCTGCTAAGGGTTCTTCGGGCAAGAACCAGCAGAAGAAGAAGAAGCCCTTTCGGCACTCTTCCACTGTGGTTCAGCTGCCCTCCTACCAAGGAGGACAGCAGCATCAGCAGCAGCAGGCTCAAGCTTGGACCCCAACAGGCCAGCAAGGAAAGCCGAGGCTTAGGTCCTAGAGCCTCCTCCTCCTCCTCTAAGCCTGCCCAGTGATGGGATGGGGGTTGCCACCCCTATCTCCATCATGCCAGCTCTGGGTCCTCCCGTGGGGGGCCGGCTCCACCACTTCTTTACACCTGGTCTGCTGTCACTATGGACAGGTGGGTTCTCAAAGTGGTTGGTCAGGGGCTACCTCTAGAGTTTGAGCAGTACCCTACCAGCCAAGCCAAGCCCCTCGGGAAGAACGGATTCCCACATGCACCCAGTCAGCTCTTGAGACAAGCGTTGCTCAGCTCCTTCTCATGGAGGCAGTAGCTATCGTGGCGGATCCATCTGCAGACCCAGGCTTTGTTTCCAGGTACTTCCTGATGCCCAAGCAGACAGGGGGCTGGCGCCCCATTCTAGAGCTCCGTGACCTGAATCAGTTTCTCAGGACACACACCTTTCGGATGGTCATTCTGTCCCAGATCATACCATCCTTGGAGCAAAATATGTGGTTCTGTTCACTGGACCTGCAGGATGAATTCTTTTATGTCCCAATCTGTCCGTCCCATCAGTGGTTCCTCTGCTTCAGGATCGAAGGGACCCTATACGAGTTCCAAGCCATGCCGTTCGGCCTGTCATCAGACCCTCGGGTCTTCACCAAATGCATTGCAGTGGTGGTGACCCATCTCCGGCGTCAGGGAGTCAGAATTTACCCCTACCTCGACAGTTGGCTCCTGGCAGGTTCCACCCAACAGGAGGTGGAGAGGTCCAGGGATCTGGCCCTACAGACCTGCTCCCAACTCGGCCTCCTAATCAACGAGGCCAGGTTGGAACTCATGCCTTCCCAGGTGATGGGCTTCATCTGGGCTGAGCTCGACTCTTGTCTAGCCAGAGCTCAGCTCCCAGCAGACAGGGTGGAGGTTCTCTCGTCCTTTGCCCTGTCATTTCTGGTTGGGCACTTACGCCCTGCCCGGGACTTTGTGATTTCTGGGTTACATGGCAGCGTGCACCTCAGTGGTCCGATGGGCCCAGTTGCACATGCGCCCCCTCCAATGGGAGCTGGCCACCCAGTGGACTCAGAGCCACAGTCACTTCAACCAGCTGATCACTATAACCCAGAAGATGTGGGACGCTCTCCAATGGTGGACTGCCCCAAACCAGTTGCAGGAAGGGATCGTTTCTCCACCACGAGCCAGCGGTCGTCCTCACAACCGATGCCTCTCTCATGGGCTGGGGAGCCCCAGGGGACAACAATGGGGACAACAGGGCCCATGGGTTCCTGGACCCAAGGGAGTCCCGATGCCACAGAGCAGTCAGACTGGCGTTGTCAGCTTTCGCTTCTTGGCTCCGGGGTCCAAGTGGTTCAAGTCCAGGTGGACAATACCACGACCATGTACTACCTCAATAAACAGGGTGGCACACTCTTGTCTGCTGTACAAAGAGGTGCTCCACATCTGGACACTCGTAAGCCGGCTGGAGGTGGATCTCCTAGCCATCCATGTGGCAGGTGCCTCGAACCAACTGGCGGATGCTCTCAGCCGCATAGGCCAGACATCCCACGAGTGGTCTCTCCATCCAGAGGTAGCTTACAGCCTGTTCTCCTGTTGGGGCAAACCGATGGTGGACCTGTTTGCCTCAAGGGAAAACACCAAGATGAGACTGTACCATGCCCACTCCTCTCAGCAGGGCTCGCTGCAGAGGGATGCCTTCTCAAGGCCGTGGACCCCAGGCCTCCTCTACTCCTTCCCTCCATTTCTCTTGATCCACAAGGTGTTATTCAAGGTGAGGAGGGACAAGGCGAAGGAGATTCTGGTAGCCCCAGACTGGCTGTGCCAGTTCTGGTATCCAGATCTCCACAGCCTCAGAAGCAGGCCCCCAGAGCAGCTTTGTACATGCCCAGACCTGTAATCTCTGAACCAGGGGAAGGTCTTCTATCCGGACCTTCAATCCCTGCACCTCACAGCCTGGTACCTGAGCGGCTAGAGTTTCAGTCTTTGGGTCTTTCCAAGGATGTCTACACCATGGTGGAGGCATCTCGAAAGGAATCGACCAGGAAATGTTATGCCTTCAGATGGAAAAGATTCTCCATTTGGTGTCAGTGTAAGGGTCTGGACCTCTTTTCCTGTTCTGTGGCTAACATTCTCAACTACCTTTGGTCTCTCTCTCTCCAAGGGGTCTCGGTCATCGACCCTTAGGGTGCACCTGGCAGCCATTTCTGTATGAGCATGGCGGTCAGCCCAACATTAGCACATGAGACAGTGGTCGGTGGTGCTTCTTCAAAGGCCTGGATCACATATCCCTCGGTGTATGAATCACCACCTTCGTGGGATCTACTGCTGGTTTTGGCAAAGCTTATGGGCAAGCCATTCAAACCCATGCCAAGTGTGAGCTGTCACACGTGGCGTGGAAGGCGGCCTTCCTGGTGGCTGTCACGTCTGTCAGTAGGACAGGAGAGCTCCAGGCGCTTTCGGTGGACTTCATTTATCTGGTCATTCACGGGACAAAGTTGTCCTGCACCCCACCAAAATTCCTTCGAAGGTGGTGTCATAGTTTCACCTTAACCAGGTGTTAACTCTGCCAGTATACTACCTAACTACTCGGAGGCCAAGTACAGGCTCCATATTTTTGGACCTGAGATGTGCTGTCTCCTATTATAAGGAGAGGATGGTGGAAATTCAGGAGAGTTTTGCCAGCTGTTTTCACCTACCCTGAAGCTGCTTCTGGCAGACCTGCAGCCAAATGGACCATTGCAAGGTGGATTGCATCATGCATAGGTCTGTGCTATGAGTTGGTGGGCAAGGAGCCTCCCAGAGGGATAAGAGCTCATTCTACTCGCCATACTGCTGCATTGGTGGCTGCTTCCAGGGACAACCCTATCCAGGAAATCTATTGGGCTGCTACCTGGAAGTCAGCAAACACCTTCATCACCCACTACCACATCAACCTTGAGTCACGCCGGGATGCTGGTTTTGGGACCTCAGTTCTCCAATCTCTGTTTCCTAAGTAGGGGGTGTGCACCTTGCCTCCCTCCTCCCAGAGAACTGCTAGGAGTCTACCAAACCGTGTGGATGAACAACATATCCACACTCCTAGAAGAACAGGTTACTCACCTATAACAGTAGTTCTAGGAGTGGTATATGTTGTTCATCCACACGGACCCACCCTACCTCCTCAGCTGCTGACGCACAACACTTGGCTTCCAGCGGGCTAAGATCTGGCGTCATGGGGTGGAGCTGAGATATATACCACCAGCGTGGGTGGGAGGAGCCAGCTTGAAGACTTCTGGTAGATTTAAAGGGGAGAGGGACAATGCCAAACAGTGTGGATGAACAACATACGCCATTCCTAGAACTACTGTTACAGGTGAGTAACCTGTTCTTTCTAGTGGCTGTCACCTCCGCCAGAAGGAACAGTGAGCTCCAGGCACTTTCTGTGGAGTCTCCATACCTGGTCTTCCACCGGGACAAGGTTGTTCTCTGCTCTAACCCGAAGTTCCTCCCGAAGGTTGTTTCGTAGTTTCACATTAACCAGGTGATCAATCTCCCAGTGTACTTCACCAATCACACCTCTGAGGCTGAGCACAGACTCCGTACTCTGGACCTGCAGCACACTTGCCTACTACAAGGAGTGCACAGCTAGAGTTCAGGGAGAGGTTCACCAGCTGTTGATCACCTACACTGAAGCCACACCTAGCAGACTGACATCAAAGCTGTCTACACTTTTGTAGCCTTTGTAAATAAGTCTCTGACTCAAAGGTTTGCAATTCTGATACTATAAATAAATAAATAAATAAAAGCAGATATTTGGCAGGTCAATGGTCTCCTGTATTGACCATTGCTATAGGTTGGTTGGTAGGGAGCCTCCTATAGGGCTTAGGGCTCATTCCACCAGACATACCACTGCCTCGGTGGCTGCTTCCAGGGACGTCCCTATCCAGGAGATCTGCAAGGCTGCTACCTGGAAGTCAGCACACAGCTCCATCTCCCATTATCACATTGACCTTGAGTCACACCGGGATGGTGGTTTTGAGGTCTCAGCTCTCCAGTCTCTTTCCCAAGTAGGCAGTGTGCACCTTGTCCCCTCCTCCCAGAAGAACTACTAGGAGTCTACTACAGTGTTGATAAGTACACCATATCCACGTCCATAGAAAAACAAGTTACTCACCTGTAACTGTAGTTCTAGGATTGTTATATGGTGTACATCCTCAACCCACTCTACCTCCCCTGGCAAGTGGCACACTGTCTTGCTTCCAGCGTGCAAGATCTGACTTCACAGGACAGTGCCAAGGAGGTTACCACCCGGGTGGGTGGGAGGAGCCAGCTTGAAGACCTTCTAGCCGTTCTTAAAGGGAAAGGAATACTGCTACAATGTGGATGTACACCATATACCACTCCTAGAACTACAGATCTTACTTCAAGGGGGCTCTTGCAGCAGGCATCACTGGTAGGACTGAAGCTGCCAGGCACCAAGACCACACAGAAAACTTCTAGCTAGCAGTCTGTCACGGGGGACTTCCCCTGCTGATGTCAGCATGCTGACATCTGCTTATCCTATAAAGGGGGTGGTCCCTCAGACCTACCTCAGTTCTTTTTCTGCCATCAACCCACGCACGTTAGACCTCCACGGATGCCTGCTTTAGTCAACCGCCATTTTGTTTGTGTTTACCCACAATTTATTTCCTTTTTCTCTAATAGTATTAACATTGTTTTCGGTGTTTCTTCCATCTTGTTTATATCTTCTTCTCCAGCCTTGTCCTCTGACTGGCCTACAAAGTGTGCCTGCAGCAAGCAGATACCCACCAAAGATGGTCACTCTTCCTGCCTACTCTGCTTAGGCCCCAGTCACGACACCAAGGCCTGCCAGGACTTCAGTCAGGCCACACAGAGATGCCGCTTGAATTCTCTTCAGAGCTACCTGCTACAGCAGATATTAACCATGATGAAGAAGGAGCCTCAGGCAAAAAGCTCTTCCTCCTCCCCGGCTCAGTCTTTTGAGGCATCTTCTTCTTCCCAGAAGGAGAAGTCTAGCGCAAAGCATAAGCACCTGGACAAGCACCAGGACTGTCCAAGTCAGCCTCTCACTCGCGGTCGCCACATTGACTGGCTTCTACATCTAGGTCTTCCTCTCACAGGGGTCGGCCCCTCCTTCCCCGGCAGCCCTCACTCCCTTCAGGTTTCAGGTAGCACAGCCACCTGCCCTCATTTCCATCATGGGCGGTAGCACCTCAGGGCAGCATATTTCGTCCCCTGCCTCCCAGTCCCTAATATTCAGGCCCTTAGCCACCAAGGGGCCTCAGCCAGGTGGCTCAACTGGTGTCAGAGCCTCCAGTGGGAGGTCTTCTGCTGTGACCCCCCCCCCCCAAGGCATTACATTGTCGGTCCCGGACTGAGGCCGGCGCTAGTCCTTCCAGGTGTCACCTGGAGCAAGTGTTCACCTCTTCTTCCACACAGATGATGCCTCTCTGCCCTGCCTGGGGGAATTCTCCCTGCAGGTGCCAGCCTTGCCTCTAGGGCCGTCAGCTGCTTTGCCAGACCAACACTAGCCTTCGTCTATCAGGCTGGCGCCGGCTATGCTGACACCTCCACTGACAACTCTTCAGCCGTTGTCACCTCGGCCCCAGCCTGCACCACTACTGATGCCCACTAAGTATCTTTGCATACTAATCTTAAGTTTCTGCCTAAGATGGTGTCTGAGTTCACATTATACCAAACTATCCACCTGCCTGTTTATTTCGCTGAATATTCTAATCGGGGGAGACCTTACTGCATACTTTGGATGTTCATAGGGTGCTCCGTTATTACACGAATCGCTCCCAACCGGTTTGGTTAGGAAGCCTGGTATGTTTTTTGTTTCATTTGCCCCCAAAAGAGAAGGGGCACCTGTTCCGAAACAGTGTTTGTCGAAATAGTTGGCACATTACATTGTGAACTGGTACTGTAAGTACAGCAAGCCTTTGCCTGTGCCGGTCAAGGGTCACTTCACCAGGGGTACGGCCACCTCTATTGCCTGTTTCAGGAATGTGTCTGCTGTGGACATCTGTGCAGCTGCTACTTGGCGTTCGGTTCACACCTTTGTGCATCATTACAGTCTGGATATCTCTTCCAGACGCAGGGCCAGTTGTGGACTAGCTGTCCTTCAGGGCCTTCTTTTCTGAGCAGTATGATCTTGCCTTCTGCCTCCTCCTGGCTGACTTACGGTCAGTTCTGGTACTGCTTGAGACTCAGTCCTACCGGTGTTGCCTGCTGCAAGAGACCCCTCGAAGTAAGATAGCACAGTTACATAAGAACTTACCATAACAATAGATCTTTGAGAGGAACTCTTTCAGCAGGCACTGCTTTCCCTCCCTCCCTCCTTCCCCCGATAGCTACTTCTCCTTCGTATTCATAGTACTTTTCCTCGACTCTGAGGAACTTGCTCGGTTCTCCACTTTTACCTTATGTGCCGGGGTCTCCGACGGGAGAGCTGAGGTAGGTCTGGTGGACCGCCCCCTTTATTGGATAGGCAGATTTCAGCGTGCTGACATCAGCAGGGTTGGTCCCCCATAATAGACTGCTAGCTAGAAGTTTTCCGTGTTGTCCTGGCACCTGGCAGCTTCAGTCCTACCGGTGTTGCCTTCTGCCTTGCCTTCTCCTCTCAAAGATCTACCATTACGGCAAGTTCTTAGGTAACTGTACTTTACAGGTGAGTAACTTGTTTTTTTCTGACTTTATTTAATTTATTTATTGAAGTGTTTCACCAAAAAGACATACTGAGCAGCATTGCTCATTTCCAGATGTGTCCTGGGGAAGGGGAAATAGGATAATACAGAGAATAGAACAGTTTGATACATTGGGTAAAGCATAACAAGTGCTACACTAGGATTACAGAGTTAATATACAACATAAGTGCTACACATATACATAAACATAGTTAATACATTCACTTTACATGTATAACTTGGTATAAGGCATAGGGTAAGAGGAGAGTGAGCAGGGGTACAAAAGAAGAAGGTATGGGAAAGGGAGAATGTGAAGGGGTAAACAAGACAAGGAAAAGAAGGGAACAACACAAGAGATTAGATGCAGTTGCATGTGGGGTAGTGTGAGAGCAGGAGTGAGGAGAGGATGTGGGATGAAGGAGCATTACGAATATTGATGGAAAGGGAGTTCCAAAGCTTGGGCAAGTGACAAGAGAAGGAAGCTTGACCAGCAGAGGTAGACCTAGTGGGGATGGCATGCAGGCAGAGCTACTCCTTAGGGAACACGTGGCAGACAGTAGGGAGAATGATGCACTATATAGGAAGGAAGCACACCGAGCTAAAACTTGCCAGTAAAATTTGTGCAGTGAGAGAGGCGTCAATCAGCAAGAGAGGAGAGGGCCAGGGATTGATATAAGGAACAGTGGTGAGTACAGGGAGGACAGTCAAGGGTGAAGTAGCAGAAGGAGTGGAAGAAGGTGTCCAGTCAGGCTGAGGTGGTTTGGGGGTGGCACTGTAGACTACATCACCGTAGTCAAATGCTGGAAGTATCATTCTCAGTAGAGTTTCTCTGCAGGCTGATAGGGGGATGCATTCACAATTCTGGTATATGGCATCCAGCTTGGGGAGCAGTTTCTTGTGAACTGCATCCACATGATTAGAAAAGTCTAAATGTTTATCAAGCCAGACCTCAAGGTATCTGAAGAAGGCAGTGTCTTCCAAAATGGTTCCGTCAAGAGTGTGGAAGGAGGAAGTAGAGGGAAGCCTAGAGAGTCTCTGCCTTATGCCAAAGGTCATGGAGACTGTCTTCTTAGCATTTAGAAACAGTTGGTTAGCACAACCACTACTGGACATTATTAAAGTCCAGCTGGAGAGTGGACGCCACTATGTGGGCAGAGGGACCAGATGCGTTCAAAGTGGTGTCATCAGCATACATGTGAATGGATGCAGACTGACAAACCAAAGGGAGGTCGGTAAGAAAAATGGAGAAAAGTATCAGGCCAAGGACCAAGCCTTGAGAGACTCCTGTGTGGATGGGGAGCAGTGGAGAGAGGGTGTCCCCGATCCTGACTGATCACGTTCTACCTACTAGGTAGGATTTGACACAGTTTGTGGTTGAGGGAGACAATCTAGCATTTGAGAGCTGTAGGGTGAATGGAGACAGTGCTGAAGGCCTTGGCAAGGTCGAAAAAGATGGCGGAGGAGATTTGTCCTGATCCATGTCAGTAAAGATGGAGTCAGTGAGTCGGAGGGAGATACATGTGAAGTTGTTCTTCCGGATGCCAGACTGGAAAGGAGTAAAAAAAGAGGAGGAGTCGAGGAAGGGAGAGCTGAGAGAACATTACATGTTCTTGCAGCTTAGCAAGAATAGGGAAAAGGGAGATGGGACAGTAATTGCCAGTTGCTCAAGGATCACCCCCTTTGTAGAGGGGAATGACTGTAGCATGTTTCCTCCAGGCTGGTACTGAGGCCAGTGTGAATGAGTGGTTTAGTAGATCAGCAATGGGCTGTGCAATGGCAGGGGCAGACAGGTATAATAGTTTGCATCAAGGTCATCAGGGCTTTTGCCTTTAGGTGGGTTTATTGCCATGAGTGGCCTGAGAGCACTGAAGGAGAGTCAGGAGAAAGAGGAAGGAAGGCTCAGGGGTGCAGGGGTGGGGTTGGGGGTGGAGGCATAGTGGGAAGAGAGTAGAGAAGGGAGGAAGCACAAGAGATACTGTAAATATGAGTTAAATGCTTCGGCTACTGAGGGGGGTCAGCTAGAGTAGAGTCTGCCACAATAATGGTGTGGGCAGAAGGGTTGGTAGGGGGAGAGAAGTGAACATGCACCATCTTCCAGAATTTAGCCGGGTGGTTTATATCAGTCTGAAAGGTACTAGAGAAGTAGGCTGCATTAGCGTGATGCACTAATCTAGTGCATGAATTTCGGAGTTGGCATTACTTGTGGTAGGCGGCAGAGGAGGGTGACTGTTTATGGGCCATCCATGCTAGGTCCTGAGTCCTTAGGCAATCCAGGAGGTCAGTTGTAATCCAGGGGAGGTGAGATCCACGGACTCTGATACATCTAAGGGGTGCATAGCGATTCCAGATATTTAGGAAGGAAGTTTTAAAGGAAAGCAGCCATAATCTCAGAAAGTGTTTCTGTAGTTGCTTACCTGCTGTAGTTGTGCACATTTCTTTCCCTGCAGTTTTCGGTTGTTCTTTCATTTTGAATTCCCCCCAGCCCCCCTGCCGTAGCGTGGCGCCATGTCTTCAGTCGGAGCGGTTGTCACGAGGTTGCTCTGTCATGATCTCCCTGGGACAAAACCATATTGTTTGTCATCCAGGTGCACCAACTTTTCCAGCTGCCTCCCATGCCTCTCCTTGATAATGCCCTCCATTACTTTGCCTACCACAGACGTTAGGCTTATAGTCCTATAATTCCCCATCTCATCTCTAGATCCCCCTTTGTGGATAGGCACCATATGAGCCACCCTCCAGTCTTGAGACACTCTTTCTGTTTGTAGAGAGGTGTTAAACAGTGCAGCCAGTGGAACTGCCAGATCATCTGCCATATGCATGTGCACGCCCCCCACACTTGCGCCGCGTACATTACAGGTGCACCCCGGTGCATCGGGGGTTGCACATGGCGCAGCGCTGTTGCGCCATGCGCAACACCTTTGAATATCCCACCCATGGTGTACAACAAAGAGAAACAGAGTGTGTGAGTAGGGTGCTGTTAGGAATGAGGGTAGGGATAAAGTGGTGAATGACACATGCAGACACATAACCCAGCATGCCACAGGATAGTCCTAAGTAGATGAGAATGAAATGGCTTTCTTTTACATATGCATACACAAGAAAAAATATTGTTCATTAAGGTGTTCTGCCATAACCAATGTGCAGGTAACTGGTGTGTAAACTAAGGCAAATGAGAAAGCTACACATATGCTTTTACAAAGTAGTATGCAGTGGTAGACTGCCGCGCTTGATCATTCAGTAAACATAAATGGCATTGTAATTGGTGGGTGTAACTGCATATTTCATAAAGCAGCAAAACAACCGGTCACTGCAGAGACTGAAGCACCATCCAGAACACTGACAAGGTGTTAATGTGCTAATAAACATATGTTATTTTGCATGAACTGTAAAAGTTACTAATTTTTTTTTCCAATTATTTTATCCTCCTACTGGCAGGTCCACCTTATTGTCCGCTGAGCCTACTGAGCTCAGGGTGTTTCGGGGCTTCTAGTGCCATGCATGCCCCATCACATCCCGGAGTAGGTCCAGTGGCATCATTCATGCCTGCCTACACTGTTTCTCAGTTTTCTCCAGTGAACCACCCTGGGACCCCAGAAGTGTTAGGCGCATGCGCGTGAAGGTGCACATGCACACCGCTGCTCCGGACCGGGTCCAATCAACCCTCCCCATCAACCAATGTCTAAGCTCTCTCGTGGCACCATCCCTCTGGCCTCCACCAGAGGGCGGCCAAGCTCCGAGAGAGCTGGATACCTCCTCTCATGGCGGAGCACTGCCTGCTGGCACCCTGTCACATCTCTCCCTGCACCCCTGCTGGCCTCGGATGACCCTTGCTCGTTCCTGAACCCAGTTCGCCACTGTGGCATGAGGTGTGGCGTCCAGCGCCTCAACCCTCAGCACCACCGGGATGTTTTAAAGTTAGTAATTTGAATTAAAAAGAAGTGATAGTGTTTTGGTAATGATTTCATGGCCATGTAGTACATCACACAGCTAACATCCTGAAGGTATATCAGCCATCACCTTGTTCCATTAGCAAAAGTGCACGTACCTCACATGTGTTAGCTTTCTATATGGCGCAGCTCCAAAAAATATGCTTCCCAGTGCACTTGGTCACCGATCAAACTATGGACGGTAATACCTTTGACCTGCTACCAAGGTACAATATGTAATGCAATTGAGGGTGGAAGAACCATTGGCAGGAAGCGACCATAACAAAAAAAAAGGTAACACCTGTACATGGGTATAGAGGTGTTTCTGTGGGAATGCAGCACAAAGGGGGCAGAGTTTAGGAAATTAAGCAGAGTATGGAAATATGCTCACCATGCAAGAGAGGGATAAAAGATACATACTGGCATAGTGTGTCCGTGTGGAACAGGATACGTAGAATGCGTGGCGGCTGCAGGGGACAAATTGGACTAAGGTCACAGTGCAGCAGGAGGGAGTAGCTAGGGAAGAGGAGATGGGGGGCACAGGAGGGGTGACCTGCTTGAGGAACATGGCTGTCTGGTGGACAAGGTAATGCATGGAGGGACACAGGCAGGCTGCGGAGGAGGGAGGGAGCGGTGGTCATCAGTGCATTCACCTGTGTGAGTGGAATGACCGTGTTCATGGGGAAGTAGTAAATATGGAATTGTTGCTGTAAGAGAAGGGTAATTGGCTGTCAAGGACAGGTATGACACATAAAATAGAAGGCAGAGGGAGCCTTTGAACCTGGTGGAGATACGGTGATCGTCACAGGCATAGCATGTGGAAGTGAACTGAGTGAGATAAACAGGTCAGGGAGTAGGAAGACCTGGGGAAGGCTGATGCCCTTGTCCCGCAGTACAAAAGCAGGAATGGACTACAGTGCCATAATACAAAATGGAAGAGGTCATGGAGGTCACATCACTGCGACATAAGGGTTACAGTGGGAGGAACAACACGGATTTGGCAGGAGAGGGAGGAACATCCATGGTATACGTGATCAGGGTGGAAGACTGGGAAAGCAAGCAGGTTTAGAGTACAACAGGCAGTAATAGTACTTGACAGGGGAATACGGATTGGGGATATGTGGGGGGAGATCTTGTGGTGTTAAGTCCATGAGAATCTTTCTTCATGGTGTGTCTGAGTGTCTGGGGTACAACATGGGAGGGCAATCAATTGTACAAAAGGGACAGGCTACACCTTATCGCAGAGGGAAAAGAGGTCCGGCAGCTTCCAGTTGCAGACTTCAACAGCTGTAGGTGTTGATCAAGGGTGCGACATTGCAAGCAAGGCCAGGCAGTCCCTGACCTTGCCCCACAGGTGGCTATGCGCTGGGAAGGAGCAACCAATACTGCACAAGAGAGTCATTTTATGCAGGGGAAAAGGAAGACATCAGGGCATTGGATGGGAGGTGAGGGGAAGGAGGAACGTTTGGGGGTGGTGAACATTAACTCCAGGAGCCTATTGAGTGAGGGGAAAGAAGGCGTCTTATAGGCATTTCAAGTGCTCAAGGAGTGAAAGGGATAGAGGGGAGTATGAGTTGATGGCCAGAAGGGCCACTAGGGTGGTGAGGGCAGCAAAGGCAAGGAAGGAGCAGAACCTGGCCAGGGAAATTAGGAGAGGGAATAAGGGTTTCTGTAGATACACTGGGGAAAAACAAAGGGTGAAGGGGCAGATTAGCAGGATTAAAACAGGAAGGATAGGCACAACATCCAGGGGAGCAGGATGAGGTACTAAATAAGTACTTCATCTCAGTTTTCACAAGGAAAATGGAGGGGCTGCATCATACATGGGAGGAGAAGGTGAAACTGGGGGGGGGGCCTTGCCGATCGTCGGGTCTGGGGAGAGGATGGGTCATCACTGGCAGGAGGGGGGGAAGGCAAGGCAGGGGGATGAGCTAGCAGAGGTGGAAATCACAGCAGAAAGAGTGAGGGAAGCCCTCAGGTCCCTTAAGACGGAGAAAGCACCGGGGTCAGATAAATTACATCCCAGAGTGCTGAAGGAACTGGCGGATGTCCTGGTGAAACCCCTGGCGGAGCTTTTCAGCATCTCTCCAAGGACAGGCTGGGTTGCCCAGGACTGGAAGGTGGCACATATAGTGCCTATCTACAAGGGGGGATCAAGGGAGGTGGCAGGGAACTACAGGCCCATCAGCCTGACATCAGTGGTGGGCAAGATGATGGAGGGCATTGTCAAGGCGAGACCGGGGGGGACCTGGAAAAGTCAGGGTGCCTGGATGATACACAGCATGGATTCCCAGGGAAACTGTGTCACACAAACCTTGTGGAGTTCTCTGACTTGGCGACGAGAGCCTTGGACCCGAGTAGACCGGTGGATGTCCTCTGTCTTGACTTCAACAAGGCGTTTGATTCTGTTCCTCATGGGGGCCTGTTGAGTAAGCTGGGAGAAATGAGGGTGGGGAACCAGATGATCAGATGGATAGGCAGTTGGCTCCAGGACCGGACCCAGAGGGTCGTGGTTGGCGGGATAGTCTCATCCCTGAGGAGGGTCATTAGTGGGGTCCCTCAGGGATCAGCCCTTGGGCCCCTCCTGTTCAATGCCTATGTCTGTGACATAAGGAAAGGTATCAGGAGTGAGATGTGTCTCTTTGTGGATGACTCAAAACCAGTGGCAGTGGTGGATGGGGAGGAGGGGAGGGTGGCCCTACAGGGGGACCTGGAGGCTCTGGAAAGGTGATCTAGAAAGTGGAAGCTGAGGTTTAATACAGGGAAATGCAAGGTACTGCATCTGGGAGCCAGAAACCTGGGTCAAGAGTACACCGGGGGTGAAATGCTACAAGTCTCAATGGCTGAGAGGGACCTGGGGGTGGTGGTGGATGTCAAGATGAACAACTCTGAGACTTTTAGGAGGGCAGCGGCCAAGGCAAACAGGATGCTGGGATGCATCGCTAGGGGGATCATCTCCAGAAGGAGGGAAGTGATACTCCCCCTGTATAACTGCTTGGTGAGGGACATTGAACTCCTGGAGAGGGTCCAGAGGAGGGCAGCCAAAATGATCTGGGGCTTGAGGGACAGGACCTATGGGAAGAGGCTGAAGAGCTAAATTTGTACACATTGGAAGAGAGAAGGGACCAGGCAGACATGATGGAGGTCTTCAAGTACATAAAGGGGTTAAATTGGGGAGAAGCAGTCAAGGTGCCCCGAAGGAAGGAGGGGGTCAACTAGAGGACATGGGTGGAAGCTGGAGGGGGGGAGATTCAGGAGAGAAAGGAGGAGGTGCTACTTCACTGAGAGGGTGGTGAAGCCATGGAATGCACTGGCCAGGGGGCTGGTGGAGGCAGAGGCAGTGGAGGGTTCAAGAGGGGTGGGACAGGTACAAGGGAAGGGTTCTGGATGCAAGAGTCCTCGCAGTGGAAATATCGGGACTGGAAAGGGAGAAGACAGAGAAGGACGAGGGGCAGCAAGGTCAGCTCCCAGGGTGGGGGCTGACCAAATGAGCAGAACGAAGACCATTATGCCTATTCTGCTGGCATTTTAGTATGTTAGTAAGATGCAGTAGCTTCAGGGGTGTTACTGGAGGGTGGGTGGATGTGGTGGGTGTCACAGAGACTTGTGCTACTCACACACATATGATTGTCAAGTAAACATAGCAGGGAACAACACATACACAAGGGACAAACATGGTGGAGTGAAGTAGAGGTGATGGGAGCTTTCATCATTACGGATGGTATAGGTATAATCAAGGTTTAGTACACAGGTGTTCAGGTTGAGGCCTTATGGGTCAACATGCCGGCTCTGGAGGGGGGAATAGGACCATGATGAGGGACAATATATAGACCACACGATCAGGGTGAGGAACTGGAAATGGGCATGGTGGGTACATGGTCACGGAGGCACATTGGTAAATTATTACAAAGGGGCTCCTGCAGTCTACTGATGCATGGATGAGGGAGAGACAAGTGGGGAAAAGTAAGTGGCCGACTTTATAGACAAGGGTGGTCAGGATGTGGTGAGGACAGGTAAAAGGACCGCAGATGGTGCTACATTAAACACTATTAAGCGGATGCTGACAAATAAATGAAAATAATGGTGTGCAGGGACAGAGGGATAACCTAAAGTAGCAAGAGGTGGTACTTGCATAATATTTTCAAGGAATAAGTAAGGTAAAACTTGAGTGACTGCTTCAGTTGAGGGAGGTGGTGGACAGCAGGGGTCATTACATGAAGCTGCAAAAGTACAGTTTCAGGGGGGAGCAAGGAGATGCTAACTGACTAAGAAGGTGATGGAGCCATGGAGTGCGGTGCCTGGGTACTTGGTGGGTCATACACCCCAAAGGGCTTCAACAATGGCTGAGATACGTATAGGGTGTATCCCACTGCCACGATGGGAGGGTGGTGTGGCACCTTGTGGAGAGGTAGGGCCAATAATGGCGCCCTGTGAAGGTATTGATTAATGAGAAGCCTTGAGAAACCAAAGGGCATAATACCATGACGTCTTACTACGTTACTATGTTAGTATGTAGCAAGGCGGATGACATGGTCAGACACCTGGCAACTTGAAGTCAATGACAACAAATTAAACCTGATGCATAATGCTGAAAAATGCATCCTGCTGCATTAAGGGTCTAAGAATCACAGGCAAAAGTAACATCTCAGTGCGGTGCTCTGAGTGAGGAGGAGAAACATGGGTGGAGGTGCTGAGACATGGAACATTGAAGGAAAACAGCAAAAAAAACTACTAACTATCTGTGTTGTATTGCAAGGGGGATAATCTCAAGGAGGGGTGAGGTAATTTAGCTGTTCTACAGACTGCTCGTAGACCACATATGGAGTACTGCGTGCAGTACTGACACCCTTAAGTAGATAAGCACAGTAGGTTACTGGAGAGTAGGGGGCAACACAGTCGAACAAAGATGGCACAGGATGTGGTGGCTGTACTTATGAGGTTAGACTACCTTACTTGAACCTGTGCTGTCTTGTGGGACATGACAGATAGGGGACACAATACAGAACTTCAAGTACATGACAGGAATAAAGAGGACATGCACGCAGGGACTGTTGTACGGGACTGTGGGCACAGACAGTCAGGGGCCATTATATGACATTACAAGGTGAAATGTTTATGAAGGGACTGATGTGGAATTTCAGATCAGAAACAGTGGTGGGATAGTGGAACGTGCTACCAGAATAGGTTGTGGCAAGCTCAACAGTGGGATGCTTCCAGAGGCTGGGACAGGGCAAAAGGGAGGATAATGGCACAGGTGGTTACACATGGAGGGGCAGAAAAACAGTAAGGGTGGTAGCTGCAAAACAAACACTCATCACACCAATTGTACACCAGCTGTACTTTTATTATGGCACTTTTATATGCTTCATAACGTGCAGGTAAGTGATCAGGAAACAGGTCATCGCATGGTGTGCTGTCAAAAATTCTGTAGGCACCACTTTCACTAAACATGCACACAGTGATGCCAGTTAAATGAGCATTCACAAAAAATGTAGGGTGCAGGAATGAAAAATAGAAATGGTTTCAGATTGAACATCACTGTGTGCTGAGTACAGCAGGTGATTGCAGGTAGAAATCAGGCAACTTCCATCACATAAAAACAAGGTACAGGCAAAAGAGACAGCATTACACCACCAGGTGAGACACTGTGGGCATGACATGATACACAGGGATAAGCGATGAGCAGTAATACTGCGATGGTTTTCTTCAGGGATGGGTGGTGGGTTAAGCATTATGTCCTGCAGCATCATACAGCGTGTGTACAGACAACACCACCACTGTAACATGCTGAATTCCCATGACAGGAGCATGTGCTGGGGTACTGGTGCAGGTGTTGCAACACTGTATGCAGCAGCAAGACTCAATCAATGTATAACTCTTTCTGTTATACAACATAGGTAGCACACTTACATGCTGACTTACCATGATGCCCACCACACCATGACTTAATCACTTTGACAGTCAGATCAACAAGTAACTTCGTAAATGAAAAGGCTCACTTATGCTTCAGCGGATTGGGGGGGGAGTCGGCATACTGCAACAGGGGGAGGACATTACTGCAAGTCAGCACATCATCAGGGAAACAATGACAGTACACAGCTCAGTTTTGAAAGGTCACACCTGTGTTACTGTCCTTTGAAGTAATGCACAGCACAACAGTAAACAGCAACATAAAATTACTACAGAGATAAGATACCTTTTAGGAAATAGCATCAGTAAAATGCTCGGAGCACACCGCGTTGTGCTTCTTAGGAAGAAAACTGTCAGTACTAAAGTCAGCCCAATTGAGGACACTGATCCACTGACTCTTTAACAGTTCTGCAGTGGGAAAACGATAGTAACTGACTTTATGATCAGACTTTGTCTTCCCTGAGGTGTTAGCACAACCTGTCACCATGCATGTCGGCATTGTGGCTAAACAAGTTTCCTAATCAAAGCAAAATGCGCAAATGTAAATGATAGCATGACACATCAGATCAATTCACAGAAGATTTGTCTGACACTGTAAAGCAAAGGCGGGCACTACTATAAAAAATAGATAAACAGAAAATCATGTACTGCTGGCTGTGTGGCGCTTGATGCTAGCCACGACTTGGAGCGTGGGAAGAGCATGTCAATTGTGTCACTACATGCGGAAGTTAAACGGCATGAACAGTGAGTGTAAACTGTGGGCATGCAGCACAAAGTAGCAGGGGAGCATGCAAAAACTTCGCCTCGCAGCGACAAGTAGGAAAATGCCCAGTACACAGACTGCATGGATAGACTCTGTCAACAAAATGACAGATACAGATGAGAGGATTAGTGCAACATGAAAAATAAATACAGCGATTAGGCATTGGGTGACACACTTACAAAGGGAGTACTGGCTGTTTTGGACTGCTTTCCTTTAAAGTAGTCTGGGCCATGTCAATTGAGTTGACTCGATTAATGGATGACCAGTCTACTCTGGCTAGGTCATCAAGTAGGGTGTGAGCTCAAGGGATTTGAAGGAGCAGATATGTAGGAATTTAGGGAGATCTGGATTTACATATGCAGAAGGTGATGTGGTGGTCGCTGAGTGCATCTGGTAATATATCAGCATTAATAATTCGATGAGGGTGAGAGGTCAGGACTCAATCATTGAAGAGTGATTGAGTGTTTTGTTATTGAGGTGAGTTGATTCTGTAATGAGCTCTGTTAAGTTTAAGGGCAGAGATTTCAGAGTAGGCAGAGGTGAGTAGAGGCGAGCCAGTTCAGGTTTAAGTCACCTAGTACTAACAGTTCGCCTGAAGATGCATGAGCAGATAGGGAGGACATTAGGTCAGTGATAGTGTTGGGGGGGAGGGACAACAATAGATGCCAGCTATAAAGATCGGAAGGGAGGAGGGGGCAGAGATCTTTATGAGTAATTGGTCATACTTGGAAGGAGTAGAAGAGGCCAGGATTGACATGGTGTATGGAGGATTTGAGGTAGCAGACTACCCCACCACCTCGTTTGGGCTCTGTCCTGTTGAATAAGGAAGTAGCTGGGGATGGTGATAGCTTTGTTTGGAATTTTTGGGCTGAACCAGGACTCTGCTGGAATAAGAACGTCAGGTTGGAGTGACACAACTAGGGGTTGGATCGGATCAGTCTTAGGCAGTAGGCTTCTAATATTTAGGTGGACAATTCTCAGACCGTGGGGGAGTTGTAAGGAGGGGAGGGAGATAGGACCAGGGTTTAATTCTATGTCTCCTGCAAACAGCAGTAAAAGTGGTAGAAGGTATTGTGTAAGCAAGAGGATGCACTTCTTGGGGGCACAATGGGGTTGGTGGCTAGAATTACAGGGAGGGTGGGTAGGCAGTTGAAAAGGTCTGGATAAGACTAATAAGGGGCAGTGAGGGTGCAAGATGGAGATGCCAGGAGCACAAGGGTAGGGAGGGTCAGCGGAGAGAAGCTATGGGAGGTATGGGGGGGACCGGAGAGAATGGGGGGGAGGGAAGAAGTGAGGGTGGGTAAGAGGTAATGGTAGTAAGGAGAGGAAGGAGGTAGATGAAGTAGGAAAGCATGGTAGAGCCGGTGAAAGTAATAAGGTGGAGAGGGACCCAGAACTAGCTATGGAACCCTCCTTGACTAGGTTAGAATAGGGACCAATCTGTTGAAGGTGGGAGGAGTGGGCTATACCAAGTGCCAGTATCTAACACTTGCTTGGGGAAGAGCAGGATGTGCCAAAGAGGAGGGGGGTCAGGAGTGCACCAAGAGCTGGTGGGAGGGTGGAAGGAAGAATACTTGTAACTGGCTCCTAGTTGGAACCCTAACAGGCAGAATAGCCTAGTGGCCAGGGCAGTTGGTCATTGGTAGCTAAATTGCTGAGGAGCAGGGTATGAGACTTGCCTCCACCAGAAGGGCTGTGGAACGTTAAGCAGCTACCTGAAATGTGGAGTACTGGATAAGACAAATTAGTGAAAACAAGACAAAGATAGGAGGTGGGGCAGTTAGTTAAGGATGTACAGTTGCAGGGGTTGAGACAGATAGATGCACAGCAGTTGGAGTAGGGGAGTGGAGGGTGTAAACTATCAATCAGTGTTACCATGGGGGAGGGGGGAGTGGGAGATGCCAAGTCTGCTTAGTATAGGGGGGATAGTGGGGTAGTGGAAGAGAGCATGGGAGACACCACAGTAGCTGAGTGCGGGGGTATCAAAGTGGGCTGATAGGATTTAAAACAAACAGTTCCCCTGGTTGGGTGGGAGCTGTTAAAGATGATGGTTTTATGGGAACTTGTATCAGAATCCAGCACCCCCCATGCTGTCCAGAAAGGGCCTCCATATTGTAATTGCTTCTTTTATGTTTGAAATAGTTTATTGAAAGTTTTCAATATATAGTAACATAACACAAGTATAATATATCTGGTTACAGAATTACAAATATAGTGGGTTTCTTGCGAACAGAAGCATGCATCCTATAAAAGTGACAGCTGTGCATATGTGCTATCTTGATAAGGCCCACCTCTGTCAGAATTAGAATAGGCAATTACATTTAAATCAAACTGATGAGGGGTGGACCATGGTTTTAAGAAGTCACTGTCTCAATGCAGGAAGCTATCACTACATCTTGACTGCTGTTCAATAAGAGAAAACATATCCCATCTATGCTAGCACATCCATCAAACTTGCAAGTATTATTAAATAAATTATCCTTCATCATTAAGCTAGTGTACATTAAAGAACTGGAAGTCAAATGAAGTATACATTAAAACTGTTTTAGCAAGAGAAATTTAAGCACTAATTGTAAAGGACTGCTACTTGCATCAGAGCATCTCAATCATGTGTTACAGAGGGTGTACACATGCAGTGGTGTCTTAATTCCTAAGTCTGCTGTCAAGTCCTTGCTGAGATAAGTGCCGAAGTAAGTGAAAACTTGGAGGGAGGAGAAGAAGATAGCGGGAGGGAGAGGTAGGTGAAAAGAGAGAAAGGGCCAGCAACAAAAACAGATCCTAAGACCCTTTCATGTCCCATTATGGGTCTGAAGGAGGAAACAGTTCATTTGAGAGTGAAAGGGCCTCTTTGGTAAGGATGTGGTTGTGGGACAGTTAGATTTCAAGCTCTGGGCCCTATGGGTGACATCCCCATCCCCCACGTCAGTCTATGCAGTTAGCTGTGGGCTTCATACGTTGAAACTTGGTGAGGCACCCTTTCACCCCATATGTTACTGAGATAAGATGCCACTCTCATGACTCCAGACCCCCATTCGATGACTGTCAAGCTTTGTGTTTTCCTCCACATCATAAAGAGCGTACGATTAGCTTCCTTGTCTAGTGAATGCCCTACTTCAGAGTGTGCTAAGGTCTTCCGTGGAAGCTGCATCATATCCCTCAGTATCCATTGAGAGGGGAAGTGGGTAGTGACCCTCCTGTGACGCTGTCAGCAGTACTATTCACTTTTCTCCAGAAGGTGCGAATAGAGGACACTCCCAAAGAATGTGGTAAATATTACTCAAGTGTTAGAAACACTGCCAGCACACGTCCAGTATATTAAGTCCCATGTGCCTTAATTTGGAGGGCATTCTGTGCCATCTACTAAGCGTTGTTTCCATGTCAGTTGATACTTTGGATCGGATGTTATTTGGTGGATGATGTTCCAATATCTATCTTACTCTTGAGGTGGGATTTCCTGGCCCATGTCAGACGCCCATCTGAGTCTATGGGGTTCCAAATCAGAAGTCTGCAGTCTTGCAATATATTTATAAATTCTTCTTCCTCTCCCTCGGGGGGGAGGGGGGCGGGGTTACTCAGCCACCCTGCAACTCACCAAGACAGATCCATGGGATACTGTGTATTCTGGCCCAGCCAAAGGCTTTAGCACATGTCTGACTTGGAGGTATTTTAGTAGTCCCATCCTGGTAGGCTGTATTCTGTACTGATCTGCAGAAAGGATTTAAGTACCCTAGTTTGGGGCAGATGAGCTGAGCAAATCTCCATATGTTGGCTCCTCCAGCTGTCCCATTGGAGAATCTCTCCCCAGTCATAATTTCCTTTTGTCCCACAGTGGCTAGTAGTGTCCCAGAGTTGATACTTACCACTGACACATTCCTAGAAGCTCTATGCCATTAGGCTTTTGTATATGCTTGGGGCCCGTTGTGGCAACCCTCTTGAGGGTCAGAGTAATGATATAGTGGCACTACACTGGGATGACTGATGAGTGCTCTTTCTTCCTTGACCCACTCAGGTGATGACTTATCATCCCCTTTTACCCACTGCAAGGCTGTCTGACCCCAAAAGTCGGATGATATACCTTGGACCAGGGCAGGTTTAATCCCCCAACTTGGTAGGGATTCTCAGTAGGGGTGTACGAATAATGAATAGTATTTCCCGAATATCGCAAACAATGCAGTGTTCGTTATTCAGTCCAAATAATGAGTAGTGGTACTATCCATGCCTATTCATATTCATGAAATACCGAGATACAAAAAAACCCACAAAAGAAACAGCCCCTGTGAGAAACAGTTTCCTCCCTCCTCCCCCACCCTCTGTAAAAATTCATCCCACCCTCCTCCCCCCATTCAACAACCACAATAAGAAAAAAAATCCCACTTTGGGCAGCTGCATACCTGCCCGCCTCCACTGCTGTCTGCTGTCTTTGAGCGCTTATTTGCTTTAACCTACTATATTAATATGTTTTACACACACACACCACACACACCCAGTTGCAGCACCTCCTTCCCTTCCTAGTACCCAAAATATAGGTACTCCCATCCTGAGACATGGGTGAGACAGTGGTGAGCCGACCGAATCCAAACCAGTCATAGCCCACCCTCCTCTGTTGTAGACTACTTTCTTCTGAATGACGAGCTTGCACACTGGATCATAGTAAAACCATCTGATCACATGTGCTTTCATTCAGAAAAGGTGGCCAAGCCGTGGAAGAGGGTGGACCATGTGACAGCTCACCTTAATCTTTTTACTTGGATCATCTCACCACTTGGGACAGGAGTCCCCAGATTATGGGTGCTTGGACATGCTGCAGCTGGGTGGGGAGAGGAAAACATACTAATATAGCAGATTAATCTAAATAGGTGCTCAAAGATGGCAGCTTGGTGCCAACCACCCATCATGGGATTTTTTCTTCATTTGGCGTGCTGAGGGGAGGAGGGTGAATGGATTCTTACAGAGGGTGGGTGATGAGGAGGATGGTTTATCACAGGGCTGTTTCTTTTTTATTTGAGCTGCTGAATAATAATATTCACCCAATATTCGAAAATGATATTCACCCACCCTGAGTTGTCAGTGTCATTTTGCTGAATCTTGGGACTTTCCCTTGCCAGAGAAACATATAAATTAAGCGATTTACCTTCTGCCAGCATCTTGGGGGAATATACACTGAAAGGTTAGTCAAACAATACAGAAGCCAGGCTAGAGCCATCATTTTGAAAGCCGCTACCTTGCCCAAGATTGATAAGTTTTGTTTCAGTCAACTCTTAATGTCTTCCATGAGGGATGCAAGGATTGGTAAGAGGTTTTTGGAGACCAGCACTGTAGTGTCTGGTGTGATCCATATATCTAGGTATTTGAAGCCATGTGGCATCCACCTAAATCTTTGGGATCCTACACTGGGTGTCTGCTGTGAGCAGGGAACTATGGAGAGAATATCTGTTGTTCACTAATTGGTCTGGAGGCCTGAGAGCTTTCTGTATTCCTCAGCTGGTGAACTGGCATGGGGAAGGGAGGTTTCCACAATGGAGAGAGAGAGAGAGAAGCAAGTTGTCTGCTTACAGCAGAGTCTTACACTCAAGGACCCCATCCTGCTCCCTCCCACTTCTCTTGTCTGCCTAAGTTGTGCTGCTGGGGGTTTTATTGTAATCAGAAAGCGAAGCAGGGATAGGTGGCATCCCTGCCTCACCCCTTGGAGTGAGAGGGATTCGGAAAGCTGACCATTTGTAAGGATGGACGCCTTGGGTGATGCATGCATGGTCTTGACTCAGGAGCAGAACTGCGGGCCAATGCCCACCACTGCCATGGCTAATGGCTACATATAAATAGTCCCACTCCGAGTCAAAGGCCTTCTCTGCATCAGTGACTACCTAGGCCAGTGTATCAATGGATCTGGCCTGCTCCAATATGTTAACTACCATCTTCACATTATCCATCCCTGCCTTCCTTTCATAAAGTCTCCCTGAGACCCATGTTTGTTGTGGGGATGCCCCATCTTCAGCCTCAAAGCCATCACGTTGGCAGGTGTCTTTGCATCTACATTTAGCAGGAATGCTGTATCTTTTTAGGATTTAGGGATGACCATGATGGTCACTTCCTGCATGAATGGGGTGAACTAACCCACTCCGTGTGTAGCCCTTGTAGACTTGTATCAGGTGCAGCACCAGTCAGGGGGGTCATTTCGGCTTTCAATGGGAGGGAAACAGCTGGTCAGAGGGGCTGTGGGGGTGGAGCCAGGGGCTGAAAACAAAAACAACAATGGCCTGCAATGTGGGGGGGGGACTGCCTACTTCTAAAATAGGCACCCTATGCACCAGTGTTCCATGAATGTTTGACAGAATTCAGTACTAAGCTTGTCCGGCTAGGTGCTTTGCCCTTGATAAGGACCTAGACTGCACTCTTCATTACAGAGGGTGAAGGTTCTGCTTCCAAAACTGCAAATCTTCCTCTTAGGTACTGAGGCCTTTGATAGTGTGTAGGTCTTTAATCTTCTGGACGTTTACAGTGGCGGTACCATCCGGCTGTCTCACAAGGGTATGGCGGACTCACTCTTGCATTTTCTGAGTTGGTAAACAGTAACTTTGTTTGGCAAAGAATAATGCCCATTCCACCTGGAGATTCAAAATGGACTTGACTTAAATTTCAGTTGCATTAGTCTCCACAGGGAATCCTCAGTGCACTTTGCCTCTAAAATATTCTTTTTCCATTACCTATGGTTCTGCAATGAGATCGGCAACTTCTGCTTCCTCTGTGTAACCTCTGGATGGCACTATCCCAAGGACTACTACCCCTGCCTGCATGACTAGTTAAAGGTTAAGGGGCCAGGGTACTGAAAATGGGTGCCTCCATCCGGAGGACAGGGTTGGTGGTAGCGTAGCTGACTTGGGTACAACCCTCCTGGACACTGTGACCCCCCTCTTTCCCCTCTAGTGGCCTAAACAATGAACAGAATACACCAGTACAATAGCCCCCAAACCACAACTATATCCCCACTCTGACTTCACTTACCACCAGGGCTGGTTCCACCTGTCTGACCCTGGAGACCCCCTGTAAAATAAGATCAGACACAGCCAGCAACAACAATACAGTGCTATTAGTACAGAGATGCACCACAAACAGTTTGAGTGAAAAAGTCAGATCTGATTTATTCAGAGGATTGAACAAGGGAGGAACGTAATCAGGTTGATTGGTCTAGCAACTGATTCAATCAGGCTACAAGGTTTGCACTTTAGAGTCCCTCATCACAGTTACACACACACTCTGGGTCCCAGCTGTTGATGCAGGCTAGCCTAAAACATTGCCCGGGGTAGGCTGGCGTCGCAGCTGGTCGGGGCCCTAATGATGGGAAGAAAAAGTCATGCACAGTAACCCACAATTTGTAATCCAGAGCCAGATGGCTCAGTTTGTGACAATCAAACAAAACAATCAAATCAGATAACACTTTGATTTAGCCGATGTTACAGGGAGCTACCCTTGTGTTTACTCACGCTACCTAGTACAGGATGGACAAAATGGAGACTGCAGAATGACTTGCTGGTTTGCCAGGAGAAGCAAGGCCCTCACGATTCACCTTAGTGTTGTTCCTGTTCGTGACGCTGAGCAGGGGGCTGATCTCCAGGCAGGTCTCTCGTCGAGAGTCTTCTCTGCAGTGTGAGTAGCTGGCTGGGCCAAGGTGGCAAAGCCCAGGCCAGGAGAACAACTCAGATGGCAGTCCGGTAGCGCTGGATTCAGCTTCCAGCAAGCGTGACACAATTGGAAAGTGGGGAACCAAATTCTGACCCACTGAGAACATTCAGCACACTTATAGTAAATAAAAGCAGTACCACAGTTCAGATGACAGTCGCGTCGCAATCACAGTGTTTTGCACAAACCATATGCTCTGAGGTGGTTTCAGACTTCCTGACAGGCCGATCACGTAAAGCAAATCTTCGTCTTCAGGTAATAGGGCAGTCACAATTCGGGTATTTCTGGTCACAAGCCAGTTTGGATTCAGTCCGATTAATTTCACTAGCAGATCCCTCAGAAGGGAAGATGAAGCAGGCAAGCCAGACACAGCCTTCCCACCAGTTTCCTGCGCTACTATGCAGGAGCAGTTGCTCGAATGTCTTCAGCAGTTCACTCTTTCGACTCCAAACTCAGACTGACTCTCTGCTGCAGGCAGCACTGGGCTTCCTTCTGATCCAAAAAGGGTTTGGTTGGTTGATTTGTCTGTCTGTCAAAGCAAGGGTTCCCCTTCCAAGTTCATTTAGGTACCAAAATGAAAAAAATACAGTTCCTACAGAAATTCACTCCCACAAAACCTCTGGGGAAAGACTCCATTTTAAGCTCCCCAAAAGTACTAATTGGTGCAATATTGAAATGTCCATGCTGCAAAGAAAGGCAGGTTAACACTATAATACCATTATTATTAGAGCAGCTAATCAGCAAACAATTACCTGTTCTAACAGAGTTCCTGTGCACCATTAGTGATGGTAGAACAGAGCAAATATTATTACCAGCTCAGGTGGGACTGCGAGCACGGAAACACTCATTTCTACACAGATTAATTACACACTGCAAAATAATGTCTCTTAAGGGACAGTCCCAGAGCTAACAAGGGCTTTTCGCATGCAAGCACTTTTACTCAGTAAAGACACAGAAGCCTTGCCTGGCAGTGGAAGCATTTAAGCACACCAAGAAAGATTTTTAGGAACCCCCATTTACATAGGGTTAGCACCCTTCTCTGCCTGGAAAGAACTTGGAGTCCATATCAAGTCCATGCTCATAACGTTATTTGAAGACATTACACTTCTACAAAATATATGCTTTATTACCATTACTATTCGTACCCAAAATAGCTAATACATATGATTATTATGGCAACAGTTATGCAGTTTTCATACATTCAATAATGATTTCACTATGATTCACACAATAATATTACTGTACTCATTCATGTTATAGTTTCTTGCATTCTAAACAACAGAGATAGGGTACCATCTCTATCAGCTAACTTGGGGCTAGACGGGGCAGGGGCACCATGTCCTGAAGGATGGACAGTCAACTTGGAAGTAGCAGAAAGGCTCCGTTTAGGCAGTGAGCTCTTTGAAACATAGATACCCTTGTGGATAACATTTAAAGGAAGATCTACTGGTCTTCCAGGGGAGTCGTAGCTTAGACGAATTACGGGTTTAACCCGCTTTCCCAGACTTCCTTGGGAAACCAGTACAGTCGCTGGAGTGCCAACATTTGCATCAGTCTCTTCTTCAGTAGAAAGGGGTACCTCTGCACTGGGCAAAGTCTCCAGCAGCAGAACATTATCGGCTCCTTGCACAGCAGATTCTGCTTCCACGATACTTTGCTCATTATTCTCTCCTGAAGAGGGCCCAGGTTGCTCATCCTGAAGGAACTCTTGGATCATTGAATTTTGTGGCACTGAACGGGTGCTGTCAACACTGTCATATTGCTCTGCAGGTTCTGGTGTGTCACCAGGGAGATTTTCCACAGCAGAGTCCTCCTCAGGTAGTTTAAACTGTTCCACTAGGCATAAGGAATATGCTATTTCAGAGGTAATACTCTGTACCTCACTTTCAGGGGGCGTTGGTTCCAGGGAAGAAGCTGGGGGGTTAGGCAACTCTGAAGGCCCAGCTTCATCCCCACAATTCTGCAGAGGATTGCCTCAAAACAACTGGCTCAGTTCATAAGAAGGATAGTAAGCATTGTCACATTCACTTTCATCAGAAATGGACTGACAGTCATCATCATTCAGGGCCTGCCAGGGGGGAAGGCCTTAGGTCTGGAACAACAGGGGAAGGTTGACTCTGTTTCTTTTTGGCAGCAGCACAAGTCACCGGCCCAGAGGAAATGTTGGGTGTTGGTTCAGCATCAATGATCACTTGACCGATGGGCAGTAGGTGATTGCAGTGCACGGTCTTGACAGCTCTAGCGTTATTCTGGCGCCCTTTGCACACTGGCAAGTCATCCAGTTTGCCAGCTACTATGTGGGAAGATGGTGCCACCTGTCAGTGATTTTGTGCTTCCCATGCAGTCCCAAATTGTGAAGTAGTACCCTATTCTTGGGCTTTTACTCGTCGATCATGTCTTTCTTTGTTAGCAAGATTTTGTTTGGCAGCCATAGTCTGTGCCAGTTGATATGCATTGTTCAATTGATCTTTACACTTTCTGCACGTACTGCAAATAATTCTCAGCTCGACTCCATCCAGAGAGACCCCAAAGCAAACATCAACAGGCAGCGGGCCTCCTCCCAAACATGAGGCGATAGGGAGAGAATCCAGTAGTATCAGTTTTGGTGCACTTATGGCGTGACCAAGGTGCTAATCTGCTGACTCCACTTAGGCTTTTCTTTAGGATGGAATTGCCCAGCATGTCCAGAAGGGTTCGGTTAAAGGGTTCTGGTTGAGGGTCCCCCTGCGGGTGATAGGGAGTGTTCTGGACTTGCGCACCCCCCACAGGCAGAGCATTTCTTTGATTAGTCTACTTTCAAAGTCTCTGCCTTGGTCAAAATGGATACGTTGGGGGGCACCATAATGGAGAAATAACTTTTCCACTAGCACCTTGGCCACTGTAGAGGTCTTTTGATCCTTGATTGGAAAAGCTTGTGCGTATCGAGTAAAATGATCAGTTACCACCAGCACATTGCCATAGTTCTTTTGGTCAGGCTCCAAGCACAAGAAGTCTATGCAAACTAGCTCCACAGGGGCGCTGGTAGTGATATTGACAAGTCGGGCAGCCTTCTGGGGCAGGGCTTTTCTCTGTATGCACTGACTGCAGGTCTTTACGTGATTTTATTTATTTTTATTTATTTCAGTTTGGGATTAATACCTTTGAGTCAAGGACTCATTTTCAAAGTTTCCACATCAGTGTTGAACAAACATTACAAAAATACAAGGTTTACAGAGGGGAAAAAAATTGAAGCATAGACACAGGCAGTAATAGTAAAATTTGAACTTATACACATCAAATTAGTAAATATTAACAGATAGACTGATTAGATAAGAGGGGGTTGTGGGGGGATCAGCCGAAGGTGGCATTGTCTGAGGTGGGAGAGAGGTGGAGCTTTCAACCAAGTGAGGCCATCGTCAGGTAATTGGGGGTAGGGGAGTGGGTTAAGAAAAAAAGTGATATATAGCTGAAAGATGTAGAGAGGGGTGGGTAATTGGAAAACTGGGAGCGAGGTACTATCACATTAGCGCAGGCAGGTACAATTTATTTTAGAGCCAAGGAGAGATTTGAGCCCAGCTTTGAAGGTACTAATCTTTGTAGTATCAGTGAGGACAGCAGGTAGTTCATTGTACCATTTCGGACCTTGATACAGGATGGAGTTCTGGTCAAGTTTCGTCCTTTTGAAGGAAATCACCATCTTGTCAGTGACTGCACTACGGGTTGATTTCGTTGGGATGGCCAGCTTAAAGTGTCCGCCCAGTGTGAGGATGTCAGTCCAAGTAGTACTTTTTAGAAGTAGGCAGGTTTGGTATTGCCCTCTAAAATGAGTGGAGCCACCCAATTTCAGTGTACAGCGAGCAGGTGTGGGTGTTGGGAGTAGCCCCCAAAGTAAGACAACAGGCCTTACTGAAGAGTGTATTGATCCTACTAAGAGCAGTTTTGTGCCACCCATATATGGGCAACCCATTAGTCAATGGTAGACAGTATTGAGCTACTGGTGGCTAGTTTGAGTGCATCCGGTGTCATTGAATGTCTGTGACGATAAAGTACATCAAGTTTAATATTTGCAGTCTTGATAACAGTCAATGTGGTTTGAAAAGGTGAGCATGTCATCAAAAGGTAATGTCAAGATATTTGAAGTTAGATACTTGGTCTAGGATTTCACCGTTTTGGTTATGAATACATGAGGGGCAGGTATTTCTTTTGCTTTGGGAGGTGGTAAGAGCATACTCTTTGTTTTTATGCTCGATTTGTGATGCTCGACATCTGCCCCATCTTTGTGATAGAATCGGGATCATACTAGGTCGAGAGTTCGATTACTACCGGGTGTCCCATATGGTTGTGGAGGGACCTCAATACCAGCTGTTTAAAGGCCATGGGTAGGACCAACTGTTGCTTGTCCACTTGACCTCGGTGATCCACTGTCTTTCTGTATAACAGTTGATCATGCAACTTTAACCTGGGGCCTTCCTTGAATAGTAAAGCAGTTCGCAAGTCAGTGGGCATAACTTAGGCGCATCTTTCCCATACGCGGGGGCGTCAAAGTGTAGGTTGAATCATGAGGTCCTGGGATTGAGTCCACTGAATACTGTCATTATCAAACTGAGGAAGCGCACTAATATCTAATGCAGAAAAATAGCAATAGGCAGCCGGTATGCAGGTATCAGGGAGGGCCCCAAGCAATCCACCAGGCAGTCCACTGTGTCTGCAGACAGCTCCTCATCTTTATCAAACTTTTGGCATAACGCTTTAATGGAGGGTTCAGACACCTCACCCAATTGTCCTTAGAATTTGGCCTCCATGACAGGGCATCAGCATCAACGTGATTCAGTCCAGGCCTGTATTCAACAGCATAATTGTAAATCGACAAGGCAGAAAGCCACCGGTGCCAAGTAGTGTCCAACTTAGCTGAGGTCTGCACATATGTCAGAGGGTTGTTATCAGTCTTCACTAATATCTTTGCCCCATAAAGGTACTCATAAAAATGGTCAACTGTGGCCCACTTTAGAGCAAGGAATTCCAACCTGTGGACTGAATAGTTCCACTCGGATGGGGTCAGACTGTGACTGGCAAAAGCCACAGGTCTCAGGCCATCCTCGTATTCTTGGTAGAGCACAGCCCCAAACCCCTTCAATCTGGCATCCGTATGCAGAACGTATGGCTTGGTGGGATCAGCATAGGCAAGGATAGGGGCGTGGATGAGCTGCTAAGATGACTTTGAAGAAAGATGCCTCACACTCGGGAGTCCACTGAGGCCCAAAAGGTTCACTTGTCTGGAAGTACACCTTTTCTTCTTCCTTGATGGCCCCCTTTTGGTATCTGCAGTTGGTAGGGGGATAGCCTTTGGTAAGATTAAGGGCCGGCCATATCACCCTTGAATAGTCTTTGATGAATCAGCAGTAATAGCCGTGAGAACCCCAGGAAATGCTGTGGCTCTTTTAGGTTGAGGGCTGGGGCCAGATGGCCAAGAATTCTACTTTACTGGGATCTGTCTGTATCCCTCTGCAGACACTCTGTGCCCCACATATTTCACAGATGCTTGAAAGGACTGGCACTTGTCTTTGGATAACTTGAGGCCAAATTCCTCCAATCGGTCAAGGACTTTGAAGAGTCTGGTCTCATGCTTCTCCAGCATGTGCCCAAATACTTATTTATTTATTTAAATTTTGGTAACTGGGTGGGCCTGCTGAAACAACAGTGGTCCCTTTTTCAGAGGCAACCCAAATATGATGACATCGCCCAAGTATACCAGGCCCTCCAGCAGGTTCATATACCCTACCATGGTCCATCAATTTCTGAAAGGTAGAGGGCACCCAGGATCCCTGTGGCATCCTCTGATATTTGTAGAACCCCAGCAGACAGATGAAGGCTGTTTTCTCATGGTCCTCCAGGGCCATTGGAATTTGATAGTATCTGCTGTGGAGATCAAGTACTGAGAACCACTGACTCCCATTCAGGCAGTCGAGGGCATCCTGTATGTGTGGCATGGTGTATTGATTGGGGACAGTCCGTCAGTTGAGGGTCCGATAATCCACACACATCCTCACGGATCCATTTTTTTTTACGCACAACTACAATGGGGGAAGCATAAGGGCTTCTTGATTCTTGAATAATGCCAGCAGCAAGCATTTCCTGTAGGTGACTCCTAACATCATCTATGCCAGCTGGAGCAAGGCATTGGGACCTCTCTCAGAATGGTCAGTCATCATGCAGGCATATGCTATGCTCGGCACCATGGGCACATCACACATCCCACTCTTTTAGTGAGAACACTTTCGGTCTCTCTGGGCAGGTTTTCCTGCTAATTCAGGTTTTCCACTCGGCAGACAAGGGAATCACCAAAATAAAATAGGTCTGGGGTCACTTTCTCCTATCCACACATAGTGCTTGTTACTGGGTGATACTGCAGTGACTGCGCAGTGTACTGTAGCCAGCGTACATCCCCTGTTCGCACGGACTTCCCAATCTGACACATTTCAAATTTGGACCATCACTTGGCATGCATAGGCATGGGCATAGGCAGGTAGGATACTGGGCTTGTCCATTAGCCTCTCCGGCAACTTTCCTTCACCTGGTGCGTCCAGCATTAATATTTTGTTTTTCACATCTCTCCTAAGACGGACTTCTCCATGAACAGTATACTGAGTATTGGGTGGCAGTACCAAGGAATCAGGGTCCTTCTTCCAGACAGTTCCAATGGACTTATCCTGGTCTTCTGCCACAGACTGCCTCTGCAGGTCATAAGCTTTCTTGATCAGAGCCAGAATTCTCATTGTTCGGCCAGTCTGTCGGTCTCGTTTCTCTTGGCACAACTGTGCTAACCTCCCAAATGTGTGGGCATTGGTTCCAATGAGTAGGGGACCCCATCATACATCCCTGTGGGGAGGCACACCAGGGCTAGCGTCTCTACTTGTTCATCTGCACCAGTCATGGCCACAGGAAAAGACAGCCAAAGCCGGACATACCCTAGGTAGGGATAAGACTTGTCACTCAGGCCCCACATGTAGACCTTCTAGAGATTGTAATGGCACATCAGATAAGTGTTTGTCATAACAGTCCCTGGAATACAGTGGTCACTTGCGACCCGTTGTCGAGAGAGTACAACCCCAAACATGGATACCATTGACAGTCACAGTAGTGCTCCTTACCTCTCTGTACATTTCCATACTCACGGCATTTACATCTCCCTTTCTCCCAACTTGTGAATCTTCTTGCCTCTCTGCTTTGTGAAGCTCTGCTTGTACAGCCACCTTCCCCACACACCTGTGGCCCTTTGGTTTTTGCCTCCCCATAAAGCCTTGCCAATTCCAATGGCATTCCCTGCTACTAAGCTTTCTACTTCTCTTCTCAGGGGATATTGAAACTAACTCTGGCCCCGCATGCCCCTCTTTTTCCCTACCTGCCCCTGCATGGAGTAATACTAAAGGCCTGCGAGTTGCCCTTATGAATGTCCACAGCCTTAGACCCAAACATCCTGAGCTGGAAGCGTGGACCTGCCATTACAACCCTGATGTGCTTGCCATCCCAGAGACCTGGCTGAAGCCAGGCATTCTCTCCCATGAGATTACTATTCCTGGATATATCACCTTTAGGAAGGATCGAACTGCTAAATGTGGAGGGGGCATGATCATAAATGCCTGCTCCACCTTGACAGTGTCAGAGCTGCTTCCCCCCCCCCCACGATACTTCTCTAGTAGAACCCATCTGTATTAACGCTGTACTTGGGCAAGTGAAGAAACTACTATTGGATGTATCTATGTCCCTCCTAGTGTTCCCGCCTCATCCCTCACTTCCCGCATTACATCCTGGTCCAGGCTCCCACCCTCAAACTTTGTTCTATGTGGTGACTTCAGCAACAGTTGGATAGGTCCTGGGTTGGGGTCGGTCGACAATGCCTTGGCTGACGTTCATCTGATGCAGCTCATCGGTGAATCTACCAGGCACAATAACAAATCTGGTCACCACAACCTCCTTGACTGGGTTCTTACTAATAACCCCCATCACATTAAAGCATCTGGTGTTCTCCTCGATGCTTTGAGTGATCACTCCCCCACCTTCTGTGTGTGGAGGAATGATTTTCCTAACCTTCCCCCCCAAACTCGAGTCATCCTGGGACATGACCTTGTTTTGTCCACAAGCCTTTTTAGCCTCCTTATCCCAGGCTGGCTGGTCTCTGGTCAGCCACCTACCTGATGTTGACATGGCTTTGGAATTCTTTACCAACACCTTCAACACCATAGTCAACTTCCACACTCCTTTGGTCAAGCGAGATCAAGGGTGCTTGTGCCCCATGGCTCCCTAGGGAACTCAGAGGACTCATGGCAACACGGGATGCTGCCTGGAAGTTTTATAAGAGCTCTGGTCTGCCTGCTGACTGGCAGACATATAGACACCTCCATAACCTAAGTAAGAGCAAGCTGCACTCAGCTAAACGCTCTTTCCTCCGGTCCCTCTAAACTAACAATCTCTCTAATCCTAAAGAGTTCTGGGGACAGGTCAACTCCCTACTAAAAGGTAAATCATCATCCTTACCCAACACTATGCACTGCAACAGCTCTGAGGTCACTGACCCCACCACTATAGCTACTAAAATTAACCAAGCCTTCACTGACCTATCAAAGCATAAGACCTTACTCCCTGCCCATGATCCTCCTCCTCCATCCCCCTCTGCCACTCTTAATAGCCCCTCCTTCCACTTTAAGTTGGCCACCTGAAAGGTGGTCCTGCATCACCTTCAGAGCATTAAAGATACTTCCTCACCAGGGTATGACTCCCTGGAACCCCACTTCCTAAAATTAGGTGCTCATGCCATTGCCTCTCCCATGCATGACCTGTTTGACAAATCTTTTTGCTCAAGCACTGCACCTTGCAAGTGGAAAGCCGCAGTCCTTATCCACAAGAATGGCCCAATCTCCACGTTTGAGAATTACCGGCCCAGGTTCATCCTTTGCCTCCTAGCTAAAATCCAGGAAAAAATCATCCTGTCTAGCACACTACACTGACAATATAAACATACACATTATATAATATATATATATTTCTATATAACAAACCAATCACACACACACACAAAAAAAAAAAAAAATAAACAAGAAGGTAGACAGACGTGGGGAGTAGTGCAATGTAATGGCTGTGGGGCAGCAGTCTTCGGGAGTCTTTCTGGATGCTTAGATGCTGCCCTGTTTGCAGACAACTCTCTGCCTTGAGGGAGGAAGTTGCCTGCCTTCAGGCCACACTGGACAGTAGTAAGTGAACCCTTTCCCCAGGCCGCACTGGACAGTAGTAAGGGAAACCTCCCCATCCAGGAAGCACCAGAGCCACCACCACTACCTCAGAGGTTGCGAGAAAGCACAGCAGTTGGACCACAGTGGGCTCAGGAAGGGTAAGGGTGGTGGAACAGAGGCACACCCAGTCAGTTGTTTCACTCCACAGTCCATACACCATTCTGGGGGAGCATAGTTCCCCTATGGATGCACCAGCAGAGGAGACTAGGGAGGTTGCAGACAACTGTCACAAGGGAGGCCCTCAGATAGGAGGCAGAGGACACCACAGGGAAAGGAAGCAGCTCCTGGTGGGGGACTCAATTATTAGGGGGATAGAACTGGGGGGGAGCAGGGAAAACTGAAGTAAGGTGCCTGCCTGGTGCCATGACTTGGAGGGACAGGAAGGCATCCTTAGATCACGAGAACAGTTGCAGGAGTCTGAGCTGGGCGTCATTGTCCACCTAGGGACAAATGACTTGGCTCATCATGAGATTAGAGCAGTGCAGAAGGGCTTTGTAGAATTGGGAGGGGCCTAAGACAAGTAAGCAAACACAGTACCTTCTCAGAGGTGCTGCCTGTCAGTGGCTTGGGTGAGGCGAGGGTACTTTGCAATATGCAGTTTAACGAATGGTTATAAAATGGTGGAGCACAGGGTTTGGCTTCACTGGGGACTGGGGTTCCACCTGGAGGGACACCAGCCTATACTGGCAGGATGTTCTGCATCTGTCCAGGAAGGGAACAAGTCTTTTGGGCAATCGGTTTAAATGCTTCATTGGCAAGCTTTTAAACTAGTCAAGAGGGGAGGCACTGATAAGCAGCAGAAAAATCCCAGCCTCCACCTACAAATCAGGGTACTAAATGAGAAAAAGACCAAGGTAGAAAGGTCAGTGGGGGATGCTGCTACAGAAGGTAAAGCCATCAAAAACTGGAGAGCAATGAGTACCAGTGCCCATAGTCTGGGTAAGAAGCTTCCTGAATTAGTGGCCTTGATGGAGGAGGAACATCTGTATATCGTGGCAGTCACAGAAACATGGTACACACAGAACGATGACTGGGACGTAAACATACCAGGATACACCATCTACAGGAGGACAGGAGGAAAAAAGAGGAGGAGGAGTAGCTCTCATAAGAGAAGGAATCAAAGCAACAGAACAAAAGGTAAACAGGGAGGAGAAGAAGCACTGTGGGTCAATTTGGAGACAGGCAATGGCACCACAATCCGCACAGGGGTTGTAGAGACCCCCCTCTCAGGGGGAGGAAATGGACAAGAAATGATAGAAACTATACTTAGAATGGCAGAAAAAGGGGAGATATTGCTGATGGGTGATCTGAATATGCCAGATGTTAACTGGAGTGCAGTTGCAGCAGCCACTTCTAAGAGTGGGGTTATTCTAGATGCCCTACAGGGGGCATGCCTTAGACAACTAGTGTTGGAACCCACTCGAGAGAGAGAGCAATCTTAGACCTGGTTCTCTCAAATTGAGATGGAGAGAGGATCACAGATTGTAGAAGTGGGTAGCCATCTGGGAACCTGCGACCATCGAATAGTATGGTTCAGAATAAACACAGCAATAGAATCAAGTCATACAAAGGCAAAAGTACTGGACTTCAGGAGGGCTGGCTTTGCCAAAATGGGTGAGTGCCTAAGGAATGCAGTAGCAAATGGGCAGGAAGGAGGGGTGGAAGAACAATGGGGAATAATAAAACTGCCATCACAGAGGTAACAAGCCTTTGTGAAGCAAATAAACAAAACTAAACGATGTAAGAAACCACTATGGTTCTCAAAGGAGGTGGCAGTGAAGGTTCAAGAGAAAAGAAAGCATTCAGGAAGTACAGGGAATCACAGAAGGAGCAGGACAGAGAATTGTATCAGTTAAAGCAAAATGAAGCTGGGAAGGCAGTCAGAACAGTAAAGGCCGAACCGAGGAAAAAGATAGCCAACTCAGTTAAGAAGGGGATAAAACCTTTTAGGTACATCAGAGAGCAAAGGAAGACCAAGGGAGGGATAGTGAGGCTTAATAAAGGGAGGGTGGGCAGAGGGTGACTGTGAAAAGGCAGAGATACTAAACAAATATTTTTGCTCAGTATTTACAAATGAAGAGGGGGAGGTACCTAAAACAAACTATAGAAACACTCTGGATACAGAAGTTGATACCAGCCCATTTACAGAACAAAGGGTTCTGAAAGGACTCTTAAAACTGAAGGTGGACAAAGCAATGGGGCCCGATGAGATTCACCCCAGAATTCTAAAAGAACTAAGGGTAGAACTAGTGACACCACTGACTACCCTCTTTAACAAATCATAGGAGGATGGGCTGGTACCTGAGGACTGGAGGAGGGCAGGAGTGATTCCCCTTCACAAAAGTGGGAGCAAGGCAGAAGCAGGAAACTACAGACCTGTTAGTTTAAACTCAGTGATAGGAAAAATGATGGAATCACTTCTGAAGGAAAGAATTGTTGAGTACCTAGAGGCGAGAGGGGCACAGGACCCAAGGCAGCATGGATTCACAGTGGGAAGGTCATGCCAGATGAATCTGATAGATTTCTTTGACTGGGTGACCAAAGTAGTAGATCAGGGAGGGGCTGTGGACATGGCCTACCTAGACTTTAGCAAGGCATTTGACACAGTCCCACACAAAAGATTAATATCTGAGTTAGCCAGCCTGGGAGTGGGTCCAAGATGATAGCCTGGGTAAAAATTGGCTGGAGAATAGGACACAGAGGGTAATAGTAAATGGAGTCCACTCTACTGAAGAAAGGGGGGTTACTAGTGGGGTACGCGGGGTTCAGAGTATTAGGACCGGTCCTCTTCCAATGTCTTCATAGCGACATTGCAGGGGACTGGAAGGAAAAGTATGTCCCTTGCAGATGACACAAGATCTCAACAGAGTTGATGCACAGTTGGGGTGGAAAGGATAAGAAGGGACTTGGCAAGGTTAGAGAATGCTCAAATGTATGGCAGCTTAGATTCAGTGCTAAGTACAAGGTAATGCACACCTGGGAAACAAAACCCAGGGGAAGAGTACACAATGGGGGTGAGATACTAACAACAACAAAAATGGAAAGGGACCTGGGGGTAATCATATCAGATGACTTAAAGGTGGGCAAGCAATGTGAGAGGACAGTAAGGAGGGCTGGGGGGATACTGGGATGCATAGGGAGAGGCATCACCAGTAGAAAACAGGAAGTTGTCATCCCTCTGTACAGACAGCTGGTGAGACCCTATCTGGAGTACTTCATGCAGTTCTGGAGACCCAATCTCCGCAAGGACATAGACAGGATAGAAGCTGTCCAGAGCAGGGCAACTAAAATGGTGCAGGGTCTGCACCAGAAGACATATGAAGAGAGAGACTAAAGGAGCTTAATATGTATAGCCTCGAGGAAAGCAGGGAGAGGGGGGACATGATAGAAACTTTCAAGTACCTCAAGGGAATCAACAAAGTCCAAGAGGGTAGCATCTTTCAAAAAAAGAGGCATGCAGCAACAAGGGGGCACAATTTGAAGATAGAGGGGAGTGCGCTCAGAGGTAATGCAAGAGTATTTTTCACAGAGAGGGTTGTGGATGCATGGAACAGCCTTCTGGAGGAGGTTGTGGAGTCAAAACAGTGGTTGAATTCAAGCATGCATGGGACAGTCATAAGGCAATTCTAGGGGGGTGGGGTAGGAAGAAGTAGGCTGCCGGTAAAACTAGGATCTGCAGCTTATCCATTAGGTGGGAAATGGGCAGACTGGGTGGGCCAAGCGGTCCTTATCTGCCGTCAAATTCTATGTTTCAATATGTTTCTATCCATGCTCAATTCCAATCTCATCTAGAGCTTAATAGCTCTCTTTCCATGTACCAACATGGATTCCATAAATCCCATAGCACTCACACTGCCCTCATTAAGGTAACGTCTGACATTCTCAGTTTTATGGACAAGGCCTACTCACGGTGCAATATTTGTCAACCTTACCAAGGCTTTTGACCTTGGCAATCATAACTTCCTGCTTAAGACACTTCTCTCTACTGGTCTCAGCTCACTCTTCTTAAACTGCTTTTCAAGCTACCTCTGAACCGCACTCAGTGCGTTGAAATGGGCCAACCATACTTCCCTGTTTAGCGCCATAATGGATGGGGTCCCTCAGGGTCTGTCCTTGGCCCTCTCCTGTTCTCCTTATTTATTAATGAGCTCCCGCAGCACTGTGGTGGTGGTGCATCAGTCCAGGTGTATGCTGACGATGCCAGCCTGTACAGGTCCTCCTCTGACTCGGCATTACTAAACACCGAACTGCAATCGGATTTCTGGAATCTCAAGACATGGTTCCTTAACAATCTCCTTGTGCTCAATACCAAGAAGACTAAATCTATGCTCTTTTATCACCAGACCCCCTAAATTAACCTCTCTGATCCCTGGTGATTAACTCCTCCTGTGGTGACCCTCTTGAATTGGTGCAATCCTTTAAATATCAGGGTATCACCCTAGATTCCCACCTCACTTTTGACACACATGTCACAACTGTGGTCAAGACCCTTCATCTGAAACTAGGACTGCTGTACTGCCTTCCTACTGAAGAAGCCAGCAGAAGAAGGCCATTTGGTCTATCAAGTCTTCTCGATTACAGGGTCCACAGTTTGAGCTAATGTCCCTACCCTCCCTCCCTACTCCTCCCATCCTCCTACCCATGATCCTTACCTTCCCTATGCCTGTCCTAGCCTCTCCAAAGCTGCCCATTGTCTTCAATGAGATTACCTCTTTTCTGGCAGCACATTCCAAGTGTCCTCTGTCAGAAGTGCTTCCAGACCTCCCTCCTAATCCTTCCACCCTCCAGCTTAAGACTGTGCCCCCTCGTGTTATGGTTGCCACTCAGCTTAAAGAGATTCTCCTTATCAACCTTATTTATCCCTTTCAAGTACTTGAAAGTCCCAATCATGTCCCTTCCCTCTCTCCTGTCTTCCAGGGAGTACATGTTCAGTACCCTCATCATCTCCTCAAATGTCTTACCCTGCTGACCCGCTATCATCTTTGTAGCCCTCTTCTGGACTTTCTCCAGCAGGTTAATGTCCTTTTTGAGGTGTGGGCACCAGTACTGAACTCCATACTCTAGATGCAGCTTTACCAGTGACCTGTACAAGGGCAGTATAACCTCCTCTCTCTTACTACTGATCCCCTAGATGCCCCTAACTTTCTCCCCTCACCTTGCCATAGCCTCCTCCTCCCTTCTCCCTCTTATCTCCTATGGGGCTCCTATTCTCCACTCCTCCCAGGTCTCCCCTCTTGCTAGGCTCAAACAAACATACCATAGGATAGCTCATAGAATTGGTGCTAACATGGGCGCACCACTGCTCAGTCCTTGACTCACTTGGATGGCCTTCCCTTTGAAGCTAGATTACCAGCCTCTACCCTTTGCTTGACCTTCCAACTAGTTCACACTCTCCACTCCTCCTGCCTTAAGCCTATTGCCCAATGAAAAACTGTGACAAGGTCCTTAAGGTCAGCTGACCTACCACTGCTCATAATATCTAAACACCACCTTGTGGTGAATCAGTGTCTCTCCGCTTTCTCGGGCCCTCTCTGGAACTTCATTTCCACCTGCTATCTTGTCCTGCCCTTCTATAAATATGTTCAAGCTCTCTCTTAAATCCCAACTTGCCTCCTCCCAGTTCCTACCTGTTCCTGAATCTCAACTCCTCCCACCCCTAGCCTCTAGGGGCTAGCCTATAGCTCCTCCTCTCTCATGGGTTACTTATGCTCCTCTCATGTTCTGCACAGTCTTTGCTGTGGTTATGTGCTACACATGCCTTGCTGTGATTTATTCACACATATCCAATTGTATCTACTACTGCTGTGCCTGTATACACTGCATCATTTGTATCTGCTGCTTATGTACCTTGTATATACTGTATCCCATTCTTTGCTATCTCCTATGCTTTTTGTGTTAAGTGATTTTGTAACTTTATTTATCCTCTGTTTTAATTTTCATAGTATGAACTATTGCAAAGTCTTTGTATACTATGCTGTCCTTATTGTATTATTGTACCTCCTTTTGTACCCTCCTGGGTCGCCCCGAAAAATGGACATTCTGTCTCAGCGGCTCACCCGGTTACCAAAATTCAAATAAATTGCTCCAGGATGTCCTCTCTGACTCATTCCCATGCCAGCTTGTTAGACTCCTTCACAGGAGATGCATATCCTGCAGAAGGGCTTGTTCAATGTGAGGATCTCAAGTATTATAGGATTTTTCCTTTTAAAGGGTTGGTTTATACCATAGACAAGATATAAAGGAGATCCAGCCATTCTGAGTGTACTGGGTGATTGCGGTGTATGTGGTGAGAATATGGGGAGGCCATACCTTACACCCAGAGAAAGCTGCCTCATTGTCTAGCACAGAGGGTCTCAGGTTGAAGACAGTAAGCAAGGAGGTCCAAGGAGGAGGTTGTAGAATAGAAAGGAAGGACAAGTGGAAGATTTTCTTAAACAGCAAAAGCTTATTCACTGTGTAAAGCACTAACCTTTAACAAGCTAATTTGGCCAGTAAGCTTCAGCCTTAACCATCTGTCTCTGCAGAAGTGGACATGGTAGGAGAGGAGTAGTCAGTGCTGGGGTAGTCCCTTGACAGAGTATGTGCTGTGCTAATGCCCCATGCTACTCCCCAACCCGGTGGTGGGGTTGTTTTTCAGTGCTGTGTCTGCCACCCTAGCTATACCTAACATGGGCTAGGGAGTGCCACAAAACTGCCTTAGTGTTCTTGCTTCAGGACTGCATGACTTATGCCATCCATGGGTATGCTCTCATGAGCGTAATGGGGGCACCTGGTGGTGGGAAGGGAGAGGACTCCACTTTCTGTCATTATGTTTAATTAAATCCCTATCCATATCTATCTAGGTATGGGGATCAGCACTTAGGGATGTGCAACTGCCAGGTGAGAGAAAGTATATGGGGGTGCCAGACTGAGATGAAAATGCTGTTATATAGCTGGAGGGATCTGTTCCATCTTGGGGGTGGGGTCAGCAATCCAGGACCACTCGTGACATCACCTAACCCCACAGAGCATTGTGTGGGTGGTGGTTGGAAATGGCTAACAGGGTGTGACATGGAAGCAGGTGGAGAAGGTTATATAAGCAGTCATGGCTGCATATGACAGAGATCACCATAAGTCATGATCAGGGAGTGGGGTGGCTGGACTGCTGAGCTTCCTGGAGCTTCCCTTACCAGAGCGACTGGATATACTTACTTATGGCAGGGGAGTGGTTGTATTTTTAGACTGCTATGCTACCAAGCCACAGTGATCAGTATGTGTCCCAATTGCCTGCCACAAGTGATCATGTCCTTACAGCCTACTGCAAAATAATATGCTCATGTAACTCTTTGGGGTGAGATGGGGATGCCACTACCATCCCTCTTTCTTCTGCATCATCACTCCCTGTCCTACTTTTAAAACCTCTCAAAAGTATAGGGTACACCCTTGGATGGTGCAAGTTACACAAGGGAAGCCATGATGGTCTCCAAGCACCTGAATCCCTATTTTAGGCTCCTATGGAGTTAACAGTTAGTAAGGGGTCCCCATTCCTGTCCCTTAAACTGGCCTTTGGTCCCAGTTGTATTTCTGGGCATTGTGCATGCTAGGTGGCTGCACCATTTGGAAACTCAGATATGAGACAGCTCTCAGGATGTGTGCCTCCTGATCCAGATACCTCAGTCTGCCAGCCAAGTTGTTTAGAGCAGATTACCATGACCAGTAGTGTAAAGGCTGCTGCTACCACTTCTAGGTTTGGGGTCAGAACTGCATAGTAAGAGTGAGAAAAAAAATTATACTACATGAAAAAATATATCAGCGAGCAGGGGGCCCTTATATTTACATCTGTTTTAAATCACTGTATAGTCAGTAGGGGTGCCTGTAAATGAATTTCCTTGGAACCTGTCCTAGTACTGTATTTGTTAACAGTGACTAATCTCTTCTGATGAGCTAACCCCCCCCCCCTTCCTTCATACAGATTTCCCTTATGACTCACCTTGCACAGTGGTTAGATTTTTCTGCACTACTGACAGGTGGCTCGGTGAAGGGGGAAGCATGAAGAGAGGGTATTTACAATACGTAGAAATGGTTAAAAGACTTATATGACACAGAGTCAGTGCTGGGTTCAAAATGATCAAAGGCCCATCGCCAGCCAGCAACCCTCAACTTGTACATTACATGGTGGTGTCACCGAGAGTCAGCCCGCCTCCCCAGTTTCCTGAATATGTGGTTCAGGGATGTAGCACAAGGTCATCAGCTGCAGAGCTCACCACTGTGGGCCCAACTAGGCTGCAACGATATTGAGTCTTTTGGAGGTTTAGTTGGGGATGGTACTGCTTCTAACCCCAGGAATACCTTGCTTAAGATTTCACTGTTATGCATCAATCGCTATGGAGACTGATGCCCCGGAAACAGACCCTATTCTAATAGAAGAATTAGAATTTAGAATAGATGTTTGAAAAACTCTGCGGCCACCTTCCACACTGACAATTGTCAGATTTGTTTCTCTGCATGGAGAGAACAGTCACCCCAAGTCGAGCTGTGGTACAACTGGGTCTCCAGTCGCCACTCATTTATTTTTAAATAAATAGTAGTTCTAGGATCGTGGATATGTTGTTCATCCACACTTCTTGGCATGTCCCTTTCCCCTTTAAGGATCGCCGGAAGGTCTTCAAGCTGGCTCCTCCCACCCACCGGGTGGTATATCCCTCGGCTCTGCCCCATGACGCCTGATCTTCCTTTCCGCTGGAAGATTCAGGTTGCCTCATTCTTCCTCCTGCATTTGTAGGCTCTGGCTCAAAACCTTCAGTTATTCGAGAATTTGCCTTGTACGCGTCGGTGATTTAAACTTTTTTCTTTGACCATGGAAGACAAGTCTTCCCTCTGATTTCGTGTCGGTGTTGATGCTGACCAGAAGATGTGGCACACCGACCCTGCACACCACTTGTCGTCTACTGCCTGGGGTGTCGACCATGACACCTCGAAGTGTGATTTTGCCTTGCAATTCAACCTAACATCCTCAACTACCATCTCATATGCCTTAAGTTGGGGAGGCCGAAAACAGAATCCTCGGTGAAATCTAAGGAGGCCTGGTGAGTGGTTCCATAGTGGTGGGATCCGCTGAACAATTGGAGTATGCAAGCCTTTGAGGAAGAAGCGACTGGTGCTGCGGAATCTTCCTCTTGGAGATTCTTTTCCACTCAACCTGGACTACATCTTCTTGGGTTCTTCCAAGAGTTGTGCCAGTCTCTCTTCAACTAAGGCTGAGAGTCCTGCGGGCATGCTCAGTCCCGTAGTGGGAAAAGGACCTGGGATTGTCTTCGTCTCGCGAAGATGCTCTTAGGATCAGGAGAGATCTCAGTCCCAGGAACGGACATTTCAACCTTGGTAGAAATTGCCTCTTTGTCTGCTGGCTTCTCGGCCTTGCCATCTGGCCAGTCGGCCGAGGAAGTGTGGATCGATGATGTTGAGATTATTCTCAACCCGATTGACCCTTTGTCGCTGACTCTCTCACTCAGACTCCGGTCCTTGCTTTCCCCGACATGGAGACCCAGCCCACTGGGAATCCCATCGAGGAAGTGGTACCCAATCCCGGGAAAACGCCGGTCTGGCCATTGTCTCCCGATTGACTGAGTCGGCCTGCCCAGTCTCGATCAAGGTCCAGGACCCCTCAACTGACAGGCTGAGGAAGGCCATAAGTGCTCTAGAGCGGCGCCATCAGTCGTCCTTGTGTCCCTCCCGGATGGGGAGAGGGCTCTGGAACTCCGTTAGCACTCACGAGGACCCATGTGGTAATAGCTGATTTTAACTGCACAAGTTTCTACCCCAGCCATCACTTGGCTGTCACCTCCCAGGCTGAAGCTGAGTCCTTCGGAGCTGATCAAGTAGGTTCCTCTGCTCTGGAGCTGGCAAAATCTCAGTTCAGCCTAAACCAATCTCTCCACCGATTGTGGTGGAACCTCTGCCCAAGCAGCCTGTGGGAGGGCTCCTTCTAAGGAAGCTAGACCGGACACGGGCTTCCAGCGCTCTCTCTTGGTCATGGTCACCCGGACTGCCCTCAGCGGGTCAAAGGTGATCTGGGCAGATGACTGTTATTCCAGTTCTTTGGATTCGGATGAGACCCGACCTCCATTCTCATCCAGGGGATGATGAATTAGCTAGGATAAGGACAGATGAAGGTCCTTAATCCTTTCAGGGCATTCTTCACCTTATCTCTGAGTCTACAGGGATGCCCTGGAGCCTATCCAGAAAAGGCAGAGTACCCTCTCATGGACATTCTCCAGAGGGATACCCTGATGGAAGCCTTTCCTGTGGCTGAAGCAATTGTTGGCCTGGCCTTAGAACTTTGGTAGCACCCTGCCTCTTGTCCAGCTCTGTCTGCCCGCATGGCCCACAAGGTATGTGGTGCCCATGGGGTCCTTAATGGGGTTCTGAGGCACCCTTCAGCCGGGGCTTGTGACCGTCTCTGTGTTCAGGGGTTGCTGGCAGTTCTGCCGATACTGACCGACCTGCCGAGAAGAAATCAAAATATTTGGATCACTTGGCTTGGAGGGTCTAGGTGGCCTCGTCTTTAGGCCTCTGTCAGGCAAGTCTGGCCGTCATCATGGCACACTTCTCCCATGCCCTTTTGGGACTTTGGATGAAGTCCTCCAACACCTCCCCACAGACGTGCAGACCACGGTCAAGCAGGTCTGGGACCAGGGCCAGGCTGTTGCCAAACAGCAGCTTCAGATGACCCTGGATATTGGGGACTCTTGTGCCTGCTCGTTGGCCAGCTGCAGTTGCCTCTTGCCACAGGGCTTGGCCGAGGTTCTCCTCCTTCCTGATGGATACTCAGCACAAACTAGCTGATGTACCTTTCCTGGTTACCGATCTCTTCGGCCCAGGTGTGGCTGGTCACCTTCAGCATATTGAGCAGTCCAGTGCCACCTTGGACACCACTTCTGCTAAAGGTTCTTCTGTTAAGAAGCAGCAGAAGAAGAAGAAGCCTTTTCGGCACTCTTCCCCTGTGGCCCAGCAGCCCTCCTTCCAAGGGGGGCAGCAGCAGCAGCAGCAGGCTTAAGCTTGGCATCCCCAGCCCAAGCCCGGGCCCTCCCAGGTCCGTAAAGGAGGCAGAGGTTCAGGTCCTGGATCCTCCACTCTCGTCATGCCAGCTCTGGGTCCTCCCATGGGGGCTGGCTCCACCACTTCCTTTATGCCTGGTCCCTTATTACCATGGACAGGTGGGTCCTGGAAGTGGTTGGCCAGGGACTGCCTCTGGAATTCGAGCAGTACCTTCCAAGCCGAGCCCGTGCCCCACGGGAGGAGAGGATGTCCGCCCACACTCAGTCGGCTGTTCGAGATGACATTGTTCAGCTCCTCTTCAAGGAGGCAGTATCTCCAGTGGCAGATCCTCCAGCAGACCCAGGCTTCGTCTCCAGGTACTTCCTGGTTCCGCAGATGGGGGCTGGTGCCCCATTCTAGATCTGCATGACCTGGAATCAGTATCTCAGGTCACGTGCACTTTCAGATGGTCACTCTGTCCCAGATCATACCATCCTTGGAGCAAAACATGTGGCTTTATTCACTGGAGCTGCAGGACGTGTTCTTTCATGTCTCAGTCTGTCCATCTCATTGGCAGTTCCTCTGCTTCAGAGCCGAAGGGACCGTATATGAGTTCCGAGCCCCAAGCCATGCTGTTCGGCCTGTCATCGGCCCCACGGGTCTTCACCAAATGCATTGCAGTGGTGCAGCCCATCTCAGGCATTGGGGGTGAGAATTTACACCTACCTCAACGATTGGCTCTTAGCAGGTCCCACCCAACAGGATTTGGAGAGGTCCAGGGACCTGGCCCTCCAGACCTGCTCCCAACTCGGCCTCCTCATCAATGAGGCCAAATCAGAACTCGAGCCTTCCCAGGTGATGTGCTTCATTGGGGCAGAGCTCTACTCCCGTCAAGCCAGACCTAGGCTCCTGGCAGACAGGGCAGAGGTTCTCTCCTCCTCCTTTGCCCAATCATTTGTGGTTGGGCAGTTGCACCCTGCCCGGGTCTTTCTGTGCCTTCTGAGTTACATGGCAGCAGGCACCTCCATGGTCTGTTGGGCCCAGTGGCACATGCACCCTCTTCAATGGAAGCTGTCCTCCCAGTGGACTCAGCACCATGGTCATTTCAACCAGCTGATCACTGTGATCCAGAAGATGTGGGACGTTCTCCAATGGTGGACCACCCCAGATTGGTTGCAGGAAGGGATCTCATTTGTCTGCCCCGAGCCGCCAGCTGTTCTAATGACTGATGCCTCTTTCATGGGCTGGGGAGCCCACATGGGGACAAAAGGGCCCATGGGCTCTGGACTCCCGAGGAGTCCTGATACCAGATCAACCTGTTGGAGTTCAGAGCAGTCAGACTGGCACTGTCAGCTTTCGCTCCTTAACTCCGGCGTCAAGTGATTAAAGTCCAAACAGACAATACCGCAACCATGTACTACCTCAACAAACAGGGCAGCATGCATTCCCGTCTGCTTTGCAGGGAGGCACTCCACATCTGGACACTTGTCAGCTGTCTGGAGACAGATCTCCTAGCCATTCATGTGGCAGAAGCCTCAAACCATCTGGCAGATGTTCTCAACCACTTGAGCGAGACATCCCACAAGTGGTCTCTCCATACAGAGGTAGCTTACAGCCTGTTCTCCCACTGTGGCAAACTGATAGTAGACCTGTTTGCCTCCAGGGACAACACCAAGCTGAGGCTGTTTCATGCCCATCCCCAAAGCAGGCCTACTGCAGGGAATGCCTTCTTGAGCCCATGGACCCCAGGCCTCTTCTACACCTTCCTCCATTTCCTTTATCCACAAGGTGCTCCTCAAGGTGAGGAGGGACAAGGTGAAGGTGATTTTGGTAGCCCTAGACTGGCCATGCCAGTTCTGGTATCCAGATCTCCTCAGCCTCAGCTGCAGGCCCCGGAGCAGCTTCCAGCATGCCGGACCTGATCTCAGTCAGCCAAGGGACAGTATTCCATCTGGACCTTCAATCCTGCACCTCACAGCCTGGTACCCGGCGGCTGAGGTTCCAGGCTTTGGGCCTTTCGAGGATGTCCTCACGTGGTGGAGGCATCCAGAAAGAATCGACCAGGAAATGTTCTGCCTTCAAATGGAAAAGGTTTTCCATTTGGTGTCAGGAACAAGGGTCTGGACCCTTTGTCCTGTCCAGTGGCTAACATTCTCGACTACATTTGGTCTTTGTCCAAATAGGGTCTTCTGTCATTGACCCTTAGGGTGCACCTGGCAGACAGCTCTGCTTACTGGGCGTGGGCGGTCGGCCCAGCGTTGGCAGGGAGGCAGTGGCTGAGCAGCTTTTTCAAAGCCTGGATCACATATCCCTCCGTGCGTGAACCTCCACCTCTGTGGGATCTACTGCTGGTACTGGCAAAGCTCATGGGCAAGCCACTTGAGCCAATGTACAAGTGTGCATTGGCACACTTGTCATGGAAGATGGCCTTCCTGGTGGCTAGCATGTCTGCCAGAAGTACATGGGAGCTCCTGCCACTTTCAGTGGACCCCCCATATCTGGTCTTACACAGGGACACGGTTGTCCTACGGCCCCACCCAAAATTCCTTCCAAAGGTGGTGTCAGAGTTTCACCTTCACCAGGTGTTAACTCTGCCAGTATACCACCCTACTTACACCTCGGAGGCCGAGTACAGGCTCCATACTTTGGACCTGAGATGAGCTCTCTCTATTATAAGGAGAGGATGGTGGAAGTCGGGAGAGGTTTGCCAGCTGTGCTACCTTCTACGCTGAAGCTGCCTCTGGCAGACCTGCAGCAAAACAGACCATTGCAAGGTAGATTACATCTTGCATCAGTCTGTGCTATGATTTGGCGGGCATGGAGCCTCCCAGAGGGATAAGAGCTCATTCTACCTGCCATACCACTGCATCGGTGGCTGCTTCCAGGGACATCCCTATCCAGGAAATCTGTTGGGCTGCTACCTGGAAGTTAGCAAACACCTTCATCAGCCATTACCACATCAACCTTGAGTCACGCCGGGATGCTGGTTTTGGGGCCTCAGTTTTCCAATCTCTGTTTCCCAAGTAGGGGGTGTGTGCCTTGCCTCACTCCTCCCAGAGCACTGCTAGGAGTCTGCCAATAAGTGTGGATGAACAACATATCCACGATCCTAGAAAAACAGGTTACTCACCTGTAACAGTAGTTCTAGAATTGGTATATGTTGTTCATCCTGAACCTAACCTCCCGGCTGCGGGGCGCTGACACCTGGCTTCCAGTGGGCTAAGATCTGGCATAGTGGGTCAGAGCCAAGGGTTATACCACCTGGGTGGGTGGGAGAGCCAGCTTGAAGACTTCCGATGACCCTTAAAGGGGAAAGGAACTTACCAATAAGTGTGGATGAACAACATATACCACTCCTAGAACTACTGATCTTACTTCGAGATACAGCTCTTGCAGCAGGTAACACCATTGGGACTGATGCCGGCAGGCGTCAGGACCCCACAAGTCTTCTAGCTAGCTATCTTCAGCGGGGACCCGCCGATCGCCGGTCCCGCCTCCATGTCGAGACATAGTACATAAGGAAACGGTCCTGTTCCAAATCAGTTCTTTCCGCGTCAACACGCCAGCCACCGACCGCCAGTTGTTTCTGGCAGCGATGCACGGTCAAGTTCTTCATCCGAAACATTATTTTCATGGCTCAGTTAGCCTGTCTGATGTCCTCTCCAACCTCCACTGAAGGCCATCCCTCGAAGTGCGGTATGGGAAGCAAATCCCGTTTAAGGATCTGCATTCGGCCCTGCGTCCGGTGCCTAGGCCCAGAACACGACACCCGTCCTGCACTTTCTGCCAGGGTTCAACAGCGGACCCGGATCTGTCGCCAGAAGGCTCTGCAGGCGTTCCTGCTCGAGGAAAGATTAGGCCATGGACTCTGAGAAGCACAGGGAGAGGTTCCTTCCAAGTCCCCATCTAGGGCCTCTGACTCCCATAGTTCCGGCTCCGGTCTGGCCGTTCGCCCTCCAGGCCGTTCTCAGCCTCCCCACTGCGGTGAAGAAACCTTCAGGCTCCTCTTCCTCTTCACAGGCCAAGACCTCCAGGCCCTCTTCGCTGTCTTCCTCCAAAGCCCTGGTTAGGTCTGGGGACCCCACCATCATAAGTCGGGTTCCGCCATTCCGAACCCGACGTCAGGTCTATGTCCTTGCCTCCTCCTCCCAGAGAAAGACCAAGGAGCTCACCTCTCTGAAGAAGCCGTCAGACCCGGCGTCAGCCCGTCCGACTCGGCCACCCATCACAGGTCCTGGAGCCGTCGGACTGCCAGGCGCCCGTCGCTGGTCAGGCCTAGCCCTCTCGGTGCGTCGGCAGGAGGGCGTGTCCGTACCCTTATGTGAGAGAGAGGATCCTGGCGCCTCCTACGGCGTCGGTCAGGAGACTATCACAGAGGAGGAGTTGACGCAGCCCGAGGACCAGACGGGCGAACCCGGTCCTGTCACACCTCCCAGGGAGCCCTCTCCACAACCTGAGGCCCCTGAGGAGCCGACGCTGGAACCCAACTACCGGCCACCAGTGCCCGGTCCGTCGTCGGGCCTTTCCCTTTCAGAGGTTAAGCAGCTCTTTTCTCACTGGTGGGATACCATCAAAAGGAATATGGTTCCCACTCCTCTTCCTCCTCCTCCTCCACCACCTGCAACCCCTCCGGCTCCTTTGCCCCTTCCCCATCCGGGCTGCAGGCAGTACTACTCTCCCAGGAGCCTCTGGACCCTCCAAGGAAACCTGATAAAGGGAGACCTCCATCTAGATCTTCATGGGTCACCCAGTCCTAAGAGACCCAGAAGCGCCATCGCTCACCTTCGACGGAGGTTACGGGATCGGAGTTCTCAACAGGATCCAGATCCCCCTCTCCTCTTCATATCCCCTCTCCGGACCCATGTGAGCTTCCTAGATCTCCTCTGGATGACCCATCGTTCTCCGAAATCATGAGACATATCCAAGAAAACATGGGATGGGATGCGGAAGAATTAGACCCCAAGAGACTACGCCTTGCTAGGTATCTTGGCAGAAGGATCCCAAGCCTGTGATGGTACCACCCTGGTGGACACTTTATGAGCGTCACCAAGGCATCGTGGAAGTGTCCACACTCGCTCCTGGTGATGCCGAGCTGACCGCCTGTACAAGGCCCCTAAGGAGGACCAGTACTTGGCTCAACATCCTCTGGCCGACTCTCTGGTCATAACAGCCTCTCATGACCGGTCTCAGAGACCACAACATTTGAGCACCCTGCCACCGGACCCGGAGTCCAAACAGCTGGACGCTATGGGCAGGCGCACGTATGCTTCCGCTACTTGCGCCATCAGGTCCCTGAACTACATGACCCACATGGTACAGTTCCAAAATGCCTTGTGGGAACAGGGCCTGGATCTGGCGGAGAAATTGCTAGAAGGTGAGCAGAAGGAGGAGATGTTACAGCTCCTCCATACGGGTTTAGATGTGGGAACCCTGGTGCTGCGAGCCGCGTACGATTCCGCGGACTCCTCGGCCAGAGCTGCAGCTTCAGGCGTATGCCTCTGGAGGCACTCATGGCTCCGTGTCTCCGGATTTACCCCGGATGTCCAGAAAAACATCATGGACGCCTCTTCCGAAGGAGAAGTTCTCTTTGGTGCACCCACTGAGAAGGTTCTCACCAAGCTCCAAGAGGCCGGGAAGGCGGTGAGGTCGGTCCAGGCAATGTACCGACCGAGGCTTAGTTCCTTTCGTAGGAGCCAAAGCCGTTTTCGTGGATGGACACAGAGACAACAGTCCCACACCGGTCCACAGAAGAGGGGCTCCGGTTCCCGCAGAGCCCAGGGAAGACAGCCCGCGGGCCGAGGTCAGCATCCAGCTAAACTGGCTCAGCCCGCGGGCCCCTCCGCCGCCACAGCCTGACTCCTTTCCGGCCCCCGCCCCTCAGGATCAACGGGATATCAAGGTCGGGGTTGATATTGCGAATTTCCTGCCAGGATGGCAGTCCATAACCACCAACAGGTGGGTTCTTCAGTTGGTCAAAAAGGCCACTTTATAGAATTCGCAGACAAGCCACCCTCGAGGCCTCCTTTGCTCTCCCGTTACTTGGGTCAGCACAAATTGCTTATCAGGCAAGAAATACTTGCGCTGATGCAAAAGGAAGTGGTAGAGTATGTTCCAGAGAACCAGAGAGGGTACGGATACTATTCCCACTTCTTTCTGGTTCCGAAGAAAACAGGGGACCTCCGTCCAATCCTGGACCTCAGCGACCTCAATATGTCGGTCACCTACAAACGATTTCGCATGGTGACCCTGTAGGGTCTTATTCCCATGCTAAAGAAGGATGCCTTCTTAGCGTCCCTGGACATGCAGGACGCATACCTGCACATACCCGTAGCTCAAACGCACAGGAGGTTCCTGCGCTTCGAGTTCCTCGGCCACCACGTCCAGTTCCGAGCTCTCCTGTTCGGACTGTCATCAGCCCCCAGGGTCTTTACCAAATGCATGGCAGTCGTGGCAGCATCTCTAAGGAGCCAGGGCCACTATGTGTTTCCGTATTTGGACGATTGGCTTCTCATGGCCGCCTCCAGAGAGGTGTTGTTGATGGCTATCCAGAGCACCCAGACTCTGTTTCGGTCTCTGGGCATCATAATCAATTACGAGAAGTCTCTCCTTGTACCGTCACAGAAGCTGCAGTTCATAGGCGCAGTTCTGGACACCGTTCAAGGGAGAGCATTTCTTCCAGCGACAGAGCGGAACGCATCAGATCCCTCATCAGGGATCTCTCGGCAAATAAGACTGTCCCTGCCAGGCTGGTCCTTTGTCTGCTTGGACACATGACTGCAGCCATTCCGACCATCCCTTTGGCAAGGCTCCACATGCCGGTAACTCAGTGGATGCTCAAGGTGCAGTGGGACCAAAGGCAAGACCACATGCAGCATCCGGTCAGGATCATGAATGCCGTGATTCGAGATTGGCAATGGTGGCTAGACCCAGGGACACTTTCTGCGGGTGTCTCATTTACAGCACCGTCCCCGGAGGTAATCCTCTCCACAGACGCCTCAGGGCTGGGGTGGGGAGCACACCTGAATGGGGTGAGGTCCCAGGGAACGTGGACCCCTCAAGAAGCTCATCTCAACATCAACATTCTGGAGATGAGGGCGGTCCTTTATGCCCTGCAGGTCTTTCAGTCAGAGATCCCGCCAAGTACTCTCTTGCTTCAAACAGACAATACGGCGGTGATGTATTACCTCAACAAACAAGGAGGCGCACACTCTTACCCCCTTTGCAGGGAAGCGATGAGAGTGTGGGATTGGGTAATTCGACACGGCGTGAGCCTGATTGCAGTTCACGTTCCCGGAGTGGACAATACAATCACAGACAGCCTGAGTCATTCCCAGGCCAGAGTCCACAAGTGGGAACTTCTTCAAGGGGTAGCAGAGGATCTGTTTCTTCAATGGGGCACTCCAGAACTGGACCTATTTGCTTCCCCATCCAACGCAAAACTGCCCAATTTTTGCTCGCTAGATCCAGGGCCTGGTGTTTTCTGGCGAGACGTGTTGTCCCTCTCCTGGGCGGACAGATTCCTCTACGCTTTCCCTCCCTTCCCGTTGATCCAGAGAGTTCTTCTCAAACTACGCAGGGAGCATGCAACAATGATCCTGGTAGCCCCATTCTGGCCCAGACAGATCTGGTTCTCCTTGCTAACGCAGCTGTCCGGGGAACCTCCAATTCTGTTGCCTTTCAGCTCCCATCTCTTGTCTCAGGAGGAAGGTTCTCTAGTCACCCGGACTTACGCTCACTGAACCTGCATGCTTGGCTCCTAGAGACATAGCCATTTTCGACGCGAGGTCGCAAGAGTGCGTGAAGTCCACAGGGAAAGAGTTGGGGGCCAGCCAGGGGTGGCAGCTGCTGTGTGCGCCCTGCCATGCAGCAGCTCACCTGTGGGTGGCCCTCAACTAAGCCTTTTTTTTTGGGCTCAGGTTGTTGAGGCGCGGGTTGGGGTTGCGCATGCACAACTCTGCACAACCCGACTGAATAACGGGTTGCGCAGGTTATGCATGGATCCTCCCCCTCCTGTTGAGCATGCATTCATTTGCATTGCTCTCTTGCGCAACCTGATGCCAGTGGCGTAACTGCCTCCTGCTGAATATCGCAGAATGGCGCATTTTGGACTAGCGCATGCGCAACCCTTTTGAATATCCAGGCCATAATGTATGGGGTCTTTTCAAGAGCATGGAAGAAATGGAATATTTATGCTTTAAATGTTATATTTACAGTAATGAAATGGCATATTTGGACAGCAAGATGTCTTTTTACTTTGCAACAAAAACACCAGTCTCACCAAGAACTTTTAAGGAAAAATGAGTTTGATTTGAAACATGTTTACTACTTAGAAATTAAATCTGTACATAAACCCTTGTTATTGGAATATTGGAAATGCCTTCCTTGGATAACAGACTCAGATTCTCCAATTACATGAAATGAATGTAAAAATATTTGATTTTCTTGAGCGTATGTATGTCAATCTTTGAGTTTTTTAAATAGTCTTCTATGAATGAAATTTTCCTCTACTCTTTTCAAGAAGTGCCATGGGATCTTTAACATCCACCTGAACTACCACCAGAACTGTCAGATGGGACCTCGTTTTAATGTCTCATCCGAAAGACGGCACTTCAGGAGTGCAGCACCCCCTCATGCTGCACTGCAGTGTCAGTATTGGGATATTAACCCAAGTGCCTGACACCAAGGGGAGCAGCAGTCAGGGCTGGGGGTCATCGGGGACCTGACGTTAGGAGATGTTGGTGGTCAAAGGACCAGAAAGCTTTATAAAAAACAAAAAAGGTTTTTAGAACAAAATTCAGACTTTACTATCAACAAATTAATTGGGAAATTTAAATCTGACTCATGATGGGGGATTGTTCAAAACAGGTGAAGTTGGGTCACACTGTTTTGCTACCACCTGCTTCCATAATATACAAAACAAGGTGCATACTACAGGTCGAGAATTCTGCCCCCACCCATCCACAGAAGCATAATGTAGACAGAGGCATAATGCAGATAAACAGCAGTCCAGAAATTAGACCAGGTCACAGTTCGACAAGTGAATTACCATACAGCAATCCGATTGCATTCTTATGCATATGTGTCCCACCCAGAAGATTCCCACCTCCCTTTTCCATCCCCAAATTATTTGGTCTGGCGGTTCAGTGCCTCTCCCTATGGCACCGCAGCCAGTATGCCTGGTTGTCCAGTGGCCCTTCACCTGCTCCCCAAATGTACCATCTCATGGTGATCCAGTGGGGTCCCTTCTCCTTTGCCCAGCATCACGATTTAATTGGTGGTTCAGTGAGGTCCACCAAACATGTCCCGACAACTGGATGTCTACAGTTAGTCATAGTGCTGTGACTTCCAATGATGCCCGCTTTTAGCAGGCGGTAATCAGGGTGGGAAGGCTGAAGGCTGCAGCTAGCCTTGTGAGGGCTACCATCCGTTGTGCATGGCCTTGGAGGTCATGTGCATGCTGGCTCCTACCCTTTGCCTAAAAGACCACTAGGGGAGGTATTGCAACACCCCTTGGACTGTAGCTTGATGGGATCGTAGTTTTCTCTGTGGCACTAAGCAACTGCATTGACCATTTAGGGCTACCATTTTGATTATGAAGCTGTCCAACAAAATGCAGAATGATAGCATTAAGATGAAAAGACTCTGAGAGGCACATTTAAGAGCAACAAAATAAGATGGGACACAAACATTTTGCAACAACAACGCTAAAAATGTAGTTTTAAATTTAGTATTTCAGACAAATATACTTCTTGTTATTATAGCCAGAAATATGGTATTCAGACTCAAAAATCAAAAGAGGTTTTCATGGGCTTTTATATACATTTCAGATGAAAGACCTTTCTAATCTGGTATTCAGAACAGAATCTCTGCAGCTACAAATTTGTATTCTACCCTCAATTTTTGGTCTGCATGTACTGCAAAATTAATGTAAAATTCATGTCCTGAGGAACGGTATTATTTTCAGAAATAAGCAGTGTGAATGGCTGCGTGATACAGGACAACACATGTGAATGTAGCAAAAAAAAAAACATGAGCCAGCCCACCGGTGCAGTGGTTGGATTTCCGCTTGCGATTGCTGGCGACCCGGGTTCGGGAATGGACCCGGGGAGTCGGAATGCCGGCCAGGGGAGAAGGATTGAGCATCCCATGGACTGCTCTCCTTCTCCAGGGGGAGGGAGGGATAGAGTATCTGGTGCCTGATGGACCCCTGGCGGACGCTGGGGGAAGCAGGGGCGACATGTGCTAACATGCAAGAGAGGCAGGTCAAATGCTGGACGTCCTTGCACGTCCCCGCCCCAGGGCAGCCTAGAAAAACACTTGCCGGCCATCACGGATGAAGCCCGCTGGTGCTTGGCCTTCATCACTCTCCGCCACCCTGCCAACCAAATATGGCCCTGCGGCACACTGGGCCCTGAACCCCACCCTGGGGCAGAGCCAGGGAGGCAATGTCAGTTCACTGACACCTTCTCCTGTCATAGATGGTCCGCTTGGTGCCGCAGCCCCACCCTAGGGGGTAAGCCAGGGGGTATCTGCAGGGGCACGGCAATCAGAAAGCAAGGCAGGTGCTCGGGACTGGCACTGATGGACAAGCAGCCAGCAGCCACAAAGTACAGTAAATAAAAAAAAAAAAAAAAAATTTAAGATGAGCTGTGGGGAAGGTAACTCCAAAAAGGGAGAATCATAGCAAGTAACGTAACTCAGATAGGAACTATTTCACATCTGGTGACGTAACCCAGAATGAGGGAATTTCACATTTGACAAAGTAACCCAGAAAAGGGGCCATTTCAGATGTGATAAGGTAACCCAGAATAGAACAAGAACAAAATCGATTAAATATAAGGTGAGTTACCCAGTAAAAAAGACATTTGTACTGTATATGGTTTGATAACCCAGAAAATAACAGGCATTCATATATGGTAAGATAATGCAGTTACACCCCTGTCTGCATATAAGTTCTACCTGGGTACAGTGGTTACTGACTGACAGGCAGCTATAATTGTGATCAGGTTTTTAAGATAACTATCTTAAACATGAACACCTTGAAATGTGATCACTGGAAGATCTGGATCACAGACCTGAAATAAGGGAAAGATGGCCACCATATAAAAATTCAGCATGCATTCTAGAAAAATGGAAACAGTGGGTTTCTACAGTTTACCTTTTGGCAATCCACTTCTACCTGGCTATAAAAGAAATCCAAGATTGACTCCAACCACAAAAGGCCATAATAGGTCATGCAGCGGTATATAGTGGGCTCGATTGTCAAAGGCTGACGAAGGACTTGCACCAAGCCCGGCATCATCCCTGATGTTGGACACAACTGCACCAAACACATTGCCGCAGCTTGCGCTCAATTTTAGCATGTGTGGTGCAGTTGCAACATTTTTCACGCTTTACAGCAGCTTGCGCCAAATGTTTGGTGCAAGCCCCGTAAAAAGGGTCCCCAAATGGTGCAAAGTTAGACCACAGGGGAGCTGGTCTAACTTGCAGAATTTGGTGCACCTGATAGAAACTAGTGATCTGCAACAAAGGAAAGCCGCAAGCCCCCTGAACTGTATGTTTGCCAAACCACGGATTTGCGGCATACGCATCACATTTGAAAATCAGGCCCATCTCAAATTCTTTATGAATATGCGCTTGCCCAAGTAGCAACAAATCTCTTCCACCTTCTATTTTCTCCACCCAAGAAGGGGTAGCTCCAGACCAGGGCAAAGTGTGGTCTGTTTCCAACCCCAATAATGCTCTGCCCACTTTGCGCCCTTGTACTGTTATACCAGTTTGTGCCTAGTCTGAAAACGTCTGTACCCTGGTTGTGAACTACTGTGCCATAGTTCTCTGCTATATCTAGAGCCATTACTGCATTGTTGCACTCAGTTTATCGGTTTAATGCATTTTACAGTTTGTATATTTTTATTACTCTAAAACATTGACTATGTAATTGCTCATTGTTGTGCTGCATATATATTGTTGTAGTCTCTGTTCACTTTTATTTTTTGTAACTGCACTGTTGCTCTCTTCCCATCCCCTTTCCCCAGGACGCATCAGGAAAAGAGCTGATACCAGTTCAGTATGTCTCTCCTGGTAAAACTTTGGAAATAAATATTTTGTTTGCTGGTCCCACTGTTCTCTAGGGGCTACTGAGGACTGTACTTAGCTCCAGGAGAACAGCAGGACCATCAAGCATCTGATCGGAGCTTGTAAAAGTTCTAATATTCTCCATCAACTACACACGTGAACATCTGACAATGCCTACCTTGGGCTGCTTCCCACCACCCCCACTGTCACCCTGGCCACCACTGGTGAGCTCAGCCTACCACTCTGGCAACCATCCATGCCCACCCCCCTGCCCCTGTACTACCCAGTGGAGACTCAGTCCTGGCCTCTCCCCTCTTTTCTGTTTCTAACACTACTATGCTCGCACTTAGTGCTGTTACCTACAATGTTAGACTCCTATGTACTAGTGAAACTTACATTGTTTGACTCCTATGTACTGGTGAAACCTAGACTCCTACGTATTAGTTGAACTTAAAAGTATGTGCATCCCTCTGTGACCTTATTGTGTAATCCACTGCTGTGCTCTGTGTTATGTTGTCTGTATCTGTTCGTTTAACTGACTCGGAACCTTTGAAAATGAGTCCTTGACTCAAAGGTATTAATCCTAAACTGAAATAAATAAATAAAAAGATGCACTGCAGGCTATTGAATCTCCCACTGCTGCAGCCCTCCTCCCCCGCCTTTGATGTCAGCTGCAGGGGAGTCTCAGAAAATGTCAGTTTACTGTAAACAGAATCAGCCTGATAAAATCTACAGTACTATACTGCAGTGACTAGCGAGTAAAAAAATGTTTTTGCATACAAGGTGCAATGTGGGATTAGCCTCACACTTGAGTCTGGGGCTCTTAGTGCTGACTGTTCCCATCTGAGAATGTGCTTTGTGGCATTTTTATGCTGCTAAACTGCTTAATTTGCAACATGTATTCAGTTAGAAAATTGTGTTTTGAAGGAAAACAACACTTACAGCCCCAGCCTTCCCTGCTGCATCCCAAGGCCCTGATTTGTGCTTTTAGCAGATTTATACTTTTTTTAAATACCTTTACATATATTTTTTAACTGTATACTGCCCCCTGCAGCTTCCAGTTCTGAAGGGTGCCTGTGGCCATCTCATGGCTGGTACGTGCATGCCACACTTGGTTTATGCTAATATGCTGTGCTGACTCTACCATTGGTTCAAAGTCTGTTAAAAATGCAAACCAGGGCATTGGGATGCAGCAGGAGAGGTAGGAACTGTGAAAGTTGTTTTCCTTTAATACACAGAGGGCCAGATATTCAAACTGCGCCCAAAAAGTGCGCAACAGCAGGAGCAAGCCCAAGTCAATTGCGCACATGCGCAATACACGCGATATTCAAACATGGAGCAAGACAAGTTGCGCAACCAGCCAACATCTGAATATCGCACAACCTGCGCCATAGCGCAACCAGAAAGGGGAAGCTGAGCAGGGATGATGCGCCATAGTGCAACAAAGGCAGCCCAGCTGAGCAGTCCAGAGGCGCCATAGCACAAGCAAAGAGACCCCCAGCAGCAGAGCAATGGAACTGCACAACCAGGAAGGTAGGCAGGAGCCCACCACCCATGCCACAGATGGGCACAGGGACACACTGCAGAACCAACAATGTACCCCCACACCCCAAGCACAGCATAACTGGGGGAGGGATGGAACAGCCACCGGACCATGGGGACAAGCATAGAAAGCACATCCCGGCCGTGTTACTGCAGCACACCCACTGGCAAGCTGAGAGTGCCACACAAAGGGGGCGGACCACCCCAGTGTCCAGCAGCCCCCCCGTGTGCACAGCACACCCAGTACTGTGACCCCAAGACACCACCCATGTGCAGTGACCAGCACTGCAGGAATCCCCAGGCCCCCCCCGCACACTGCAACCTCGTGAACCACAGAACTATACAAGCCAAACCCACCATGAGCACCCAGCAGTGGGTGGCAGCACACGGCAATACTGAGGAAGCCACACCCACACCAGAGACACCACCCCACACACACGCACACACATACCCATGACCATACCACCCCAGATGCCATGCACACCACTGCAACTGAGCACCTATAGCCAGCTGCAAATCAGAGACCACCACAGTATTCATATCAAAATATAAATGTAATGAAGAAGAATAACAAGAACAAGAACAACAAAGCAACTATGTACATAAATACAAAGCAGGGGTGGGGGTATGGGTATAAGGTAGGGGTGGGTAAGGGGCCAGGGTGAACAACCGGGAGAGGGAAGGTGGGGTGTGGTGATGGGCAGCTACCGGCCGGCAGCCTGCCCTCTTTCCGCCTGGTGCTGTGCCCAGGCCTCCTCCGTGCCGTATCCCATGCCGCTGCATGTCCAGAAGGATGGTGCAACCATGGCCACCTGTGTGAGCCTCCGCAGTGCTCGCTCGATGCGACGCAGGATCTGGATACCTAGGACAAGGGATCAGAGTAAATGGCTGTGACTGTCCACATCCCTGAATCCCACCCATCATGCATGGCATACAGCCAAGTGCCCCGCTCCTGTGATGGACTGCACCCACCCACAGTGACCGTGCACAAGACATGCCCAACCAGGCAGCAACAGCCATGTGTACCAGTGCACTCACACACCGCCCATGTCCATCACAGCACAACCAAGGCTGCCCAGTGATGTGTCTACGTGGTGGGATGCTAGTGCCACAGCCATGTGCCCAGTGCATGCATGGACCACCAGTGACGCACACACACACATGCAGTGCCACTGGACAGTGATGACTGTCACATGTTGCGTGCATGGTAGTGTAGTCCATGGACGGTGGCCGTGCCCCCCTCCCCCAGCATGCAATAGCATCCATGATGTAATGACACTCACCCTCATCAAGCTGCTGCTGTGGCTGTGGCTGCTGCTGCTGCTGCGGCTGTGGCACACCACCTCTGCCAGCCACCCCGGCACCGCCATCCCATGCCTCAGCCTGGGCCTGCCTCTGCTCCTCCACGCCTGTGGGAGACAAATGAAGAGAAACACATCAGTGAGATCCCAAAGCAGACAGCCCCTTGCCCCATTGAGTGTGCCTGCCCACACAACCAGACCCAAACAGCACACACCTGCAAACACCTTAACAGCAAACCATAGCCCAACCCACCCCCATGCGCAGGTCACATTACACAGTGTCACCCATGTGGACAATACCGGTGCATACACAGCACACCCACCTGGCATAGGCACAATGCCCCTCCTGGCACGAGACCTGAGGCGCTCCAGCAGAGCACGCTCCCTCCTTTGCAGGTCACTATAGCGGTGCCTGCACTGCTCAGGAGTCCTCCTCCGCCCAGTGGCCTGCTCTAGGGCAGTTGCCACCTGCTGCCACACATGGGTGCGTGCCATCTGCAGGGGCACTCCCCCAAACAGTGTCCCATGGTGAGGCTCCACCACAGCCACCAGGTTTGCCAGCTCCAAGGCCCCCCACTGTGGAGCTCTCCTGCGTGCCATTCCACAGTTATACAGTGGCAATATGGCGCTCTGCAGCGCGGCAACCCCACGTGGAAATGTTGCGCAATACAACTCCATGAGTCCCTATCGCTGTTCGTACAGCTGTGTCGATCCACATCGTGCTGTCACCGAACAGCGACGAGAGCCGCATACATGCCAGATGTACAGCACCAGGGGGAAGGTTGGGCACAAGGTCATGGGTCAGTGGCGCAAGGCATCAAGACAGTGCCATCGGACGCCTACACGCCCCGCGCGATCGGTCACCCGCGTGCCAGTGCCACAGTGGACTATTGCGCAGTTGTGCCACAGTGCCATTTGGTGACCAGCGCTGTAGCACCACTGGCACAATGGTGGCGTGTGTCCGAATTGCTGATCGCGCACAGCACGTCATCAGCGCCGCAGACGCCCGCGTAAGCTACCTGGGCATGCGCATCGGTGTACTACGCAGTCACAGAAATGCGCCATTGGCTCAGCCGGCTAACAGTATTGGCGCAAATCGCAACGGCGCGATATTCAGCCGACACATGCAAATCATCTGATCAGCCATTCAGAGGTGCAGTGGCGCGATTTGCATCTCATTACAGTTGCTCCACTCCTAATTTGCATGCATTTGCTATAAATATGCGACAGTGGACTGCGCTGGCCAGATTCGGGTACTGCAGGTGAGAGGTGAGTTGCAAGCTGTGTGATGTTCTGGGCAGTGGTCATGGGATAACGCTGTAGACTGCACAGTGACAGGTGTCCACTTCCACCCATACAGACCGACATGACCGAGCAAAGACCAGGTGAGGATGAAGATGGTGGGCGAAAGAGGAGGCCCAACTTCACCAAGTCAGAGACAGAGGCACTTTTCCAGGCCTACCTGGAGGAGGAGCCACTACTGAGTGGACGGCGGGGCACCCCTCAGGCCCGTGCTGCTGCATGGGAGCGGGTAGCCCATGCGGTAAACCTGCACGGAAGCCACCAGCGCCCCGTGCAGGAATGCAAAAAAAAGATGGGGACAGACCGGAGACGGGTCAAAGAGAAGGTGGCAGCCCTCAGGGCGGCACGCGCTGCCACAGGCGGTGGCCAGCCAGAGGTGGCAGAGCTGACCCCGGCGGAGGACCGTCTGGCTGCATCAATGCAGCGTAGTGCTATAGAGGGCATACCAGGAGGTGGCTTCCAGACCGGTGGAAGCCCATCACTGCACGGTATGACATGGTGGTGGTGTTGGGGAGGTTGATCACATGCACTAACATGTTCTCACTTTTTGTTACAGATCCTGTTCATCTGCAGGGGACGGTGGTGGTGGGACCATGCAGTGTGGAAGACCTGCCAGTGTTGGTGGAGGGTCCATCCACCTCTGCTGCCAGCCAGCATGCACACCTGGCTGCCACCTCTGTTGTCGGTGAGTCAGGTGTGGGGGGTGCACAGCCTGTGTCTCAGCAGTCTGGCATGCAAGCATGCCAGCACGCTGTGACTGTGGATGTTGCACGAACCTGCGCCATTGATGATGCAAGGACTGCAATGGGCAGTGACACGTGTGTGTCTCATAAGACACACAGCAGGCCAGCACGTGCCCTTGGACCTAGCTGGTTCCAACGTGTGTGCCAGCACGTCAGCACAGTCCCAGGCTGTGCCTGTCAGCACCGGTGGGGCAGCACCGGTGGCTGTGCAGGTCTCTGGCACTGTTGCGGCCACAGCAGTGGAACGAGTGGTTCCTGGGGCACAGCAGTTGGAGGGGCAGCAGCAGCAGTCACCTACCAGATCTGGGGGTACAGGGTCCAGCGGTGGCACATGCACACCGCCTGTTGACTTGCCCACACCTGGTCCTGGTGAGCAGCGCCCACCCTCAAGGGGTGTTGAGCATCAGGCCCTTCCATACTCTGGGAGACAGAATGCCGATGTGGCACAGGACCCATTGGACGAGCACACCCGCCTGCTGCGGGCATCAGTAGAGCAGCAGATGCGGGTTGCAACGTGCGTGGAGGCACTGTGTGTGGCTGTGGAGTGGAACAGCAGGGACAATGCATTGATCCTTGCAGAGATGGTCAGACTGCGGACGGATGTGACCGCCGCCATTGACAGGCTGACCCAGGCAGTGGTCTCTGTCGTGGCCGCATTGGGCACACAGTCAGGTGCCCCTGTACCGCACACCCCACACAGTACGCTCTCCACTCCCCATTCCCGGCGTTATGCGACACCCAGACTATCGACGCCGGGTTCTGCTGTGGACATCCCGAGCACACCTGGTGCAGGTATGTTCAACATGCTGCACACCCCTGTGCGGACAAGGTCACGATCGCGCAGTGGGACCCCTGGTGGTCCATCGGTGCCACCCCATGTGGCCCATGATCAGCCTGCCAGTGCTGCTGGGACACGGTGGGGCCATCCACACATCCGAGGTGGCCGTGGCACAGTGCCACCTGAGTGACCTGTCTCCCAGTGCGGGCCCTGTCTGATGCTGCCCTGTGTGCAATGTGTGTCATGGTGGGCAGTGCACTGGTGGGTGCCCTACCCAACACGCCAACACACAGACCACCTGCACACCCACCCGACTGCTGTCCAGAGGTGCGTGTGCATAATGATGCCTGCATTGTACTGTACACCAAGGTGGAAGGGTGCCCAGCATCTGACACACGTACTTTGACAGTACAGGTGGTGGGGGTGGTCCATTGATCCATGTGTTTGCCATGTCTGTTCCTGCTCTGCTGTGCACCTGCCCATGTACGCTTTGTGCCTGGTGTGTGTGTGTGTGTGTGTGTGTGTGTGTGTGTCCATATGACTATTCACCCCTCCCTGATGGTGTGTTTGTGCGCCTGGACCCTACCACTCCCCTTGCCGTCATGCACCCCTGGTGTGTTACCCTGTGTGCCTGTGGGTTGCGCCTAGACAGTGTTGGTTGCACATGGCCCCTTGACTTACCTGTGTCATGCAAAATGCTCCTCCGTGATGGTGTCCCGGTGCAGCTGGGCCTGCCGGATCAGTCGGGGGTCCCGCCGTCCAAGAAGGGGCTGCTCATCCCCATCATCACCGGCGTCACCAGCGGCCCCATCGCTGTCCCCTTCCCCGACCTGTACGGCTATCCCACAGTCTTTGGCCATGTTGTGCAGGATACAACAGGCCAGGAATCTCCCACAGGCCTTTGAGGGGCTGTACTGTAGGGCACCGCCGGAGGTGTCTAGGCATCGGAAGCGTGCCTTAAGCATCCCAAACACCCGCTCGATGATGTTGAGTGTGGCGGCATGTGCCTCATTATAGCGTTGCTGCAATGGGGTCATGGGGCGCCAGTAGGGTGTGAGCAGCCAGGGACGGAGTGGGTATCCGCTGTCACCTGTGTGGAGATAGTGGAGATAAGTATCATGTTCAGGTCCATATTGCCCATATCCCTGTGTGCCACTACCATGGCACCTGTGGCTTTCCCACCCTTGCCCCAACCTTGCAATTCCTACATGCATACTCACCCACTAGATGTCCTGTGGGGATGTCCCCACTCTCGAATCGATGGCACAGTGCAGAATGGTACCATATGAAGGCATCATGTGCTCCACCAGGGTGTGTGGCACAGACATTGATGATGCACCCACTGGCATCACACACCGCCTGGCAGTTGACACTCGAGAAACCCTTCCGGTTTCGGTATGCTGCCCCATCGGGGCCAGGTGGCGTGCGAATAGCCACATGGGTGCAGCCTATTGCCCCTAGCACGCCAGGCATAATGCGATTCCTGTGGAACTCCTGCATGTTTGCTGTACACTCTGCCGCAGTGCTGGGGCAATGGATGTACTCCACAGCATGTGGCAGCAGTGCGCTGAGGAATTGGGTGAGGATGCGTGACGTGGCCGACTGTGTTATGCCTGTGGTGTCCCCTGTTGGCCTCTGGAAGGTACCTGTGGCGAGCAGGCACATGCAGGCTGTTACCTTTGTCTCCACTGACAGAGCGTGACTCCGTTGTGAGGGTGCCTGCATCACATCACTACACAGCTCACAGAGCCGCCTCAGTATTGCCCTGTTCAGGTGGTACCGGCCCACAATCTCTACATCCGTGTACAGCTCAAAGCTGATGCGGGCACGGTACTGCCTGTTGGGGGCGTACCGCCGACAGGCCCTTCCACGGCCACGTCCCCCTGCAGCATGCCTTCTCACCCCCCTCATTACAGCTTCCATGAGGAAGCTGGCACTGTCCATGTCCCTGGCTTGTGTTCCCCCACTGGCTGTTGTTGCTCTGTTACCCCCGCTGTCCTGACTGCTACCTCCACTGCACCGGGTACAACTACTGGCCTCTGCAGTCTGTGGCCCCACACACCCTCCCTTGTCCCTCTTCTCTCCTGTGCACTCCCTGGCCTGCACTGTTTGCCACTGTCGCCTTGTCTGTTCCCTGCCTCATGTGGCTTCCCTGTAGTGTTCTTGCGCCTTTTCCTTGAGCCTTTTTATTTTGGCTCATTTCCACCGCCGCGCACCTTCCGGCTGATCCACTGTTGCGCATTACGCAAGCCTTTCAATATCACATTGCGCTCTTTATGAATGGATCCACCCCTTCGGTTGCGCATGCCTTCATTTGCATTGTGCTGTTGCTCAGCATGTGTTCAGTAGTGCAACTGCTTCCCGCTGAATATAGCAGGATGAAGATTTTTTTGACTGCGACAAAGAACTTATTAAGATGGCGCAACCCTTTGAATATCCGCCCAGAATGTTTTGGGGTTATATAGTTCATTACTGGTAATGTTTTACAGAGATTCTAAATAAAAGATAAGAACAGTCTGAGTGAAACACTGGGCAGGATTCTCAAGGTTTTGCGCTCGAAGCAGCTCAGCTGCCAGGCGCCAGATGAGATCGCTGGTGCCAACTGTGGTATTCACAGAATATACGCCGGGAAGTGCCCCCAGGGCATCCCCTCTGTGAATACCACAGTTGCGCCCAGCCCTGGATGCGCTGGCGCAACCCCCTCGTCAGGCTGGGAAACCAGTGGGGCAGTGCATCTCATGATGCACTGTGCCCAAAATCGCCATTCAGAGCCAACAACATGCAAATGGGGCCATTAGGCATGCAAGGCACAATGGGGCCATTTGCATGTCATTATGGCCCCATTTGCATGAGTACTGCAGGGATGCGCCCAGCAGATTGCGCTGGGTGCCCTGCATGGCTGTCAGTATAGCCACATCCCAGTACCCCGGCCTGGTGGTATAGTAGAACCCCCCTCCCTGCCCATAGCACTGAGTCCACGTCCATATGCACCGTCATGTGCCCTAGTGGTATAGTGGTCACCCCTCCCTGCCTGTAGCACAGCATGTACTGTATGCTGTCATTCACAACTGTGACATTCACAAAGTTGTGAATGGCAGCGTACTGTACATGCTGCAAGCCCATTGGTCGACAAGATCTACCAATGCGCATACAGTTGTACAGTATGCTGTAATTCACGGACAGCACAGTCCACAGGCAGCCATGGCTGTGTGCGGTGGATTGTGCTGCCCGCCGGCCTTCTACACACATCGGGACGGGATGTGGGCTGGGGTGGGGGTGCCTGAGTGGGTGGGTGGGGGGGTGAGGAGACCACGGGACCACCAGGATTATTAAGACGATCAAGATCCGCAATCCACTATACCGCCAGGGATCTTAACAGTAAATATTTCCATGGGTTCGGTGCTGTGGGCAGGTGGGCTGGGGGGCCACTGTACCACCAGGGCACACGATGGTGCATATGGATGTGAGTTCAGTGCTACAAGCAGGAAAGGGGGACCACTATACAACCAGGGCACATGACGGTGCATATGGACGTGGGTTTGGTGCTATCTGGTGGGGGGCCACAATACCACCAGAGCACATGACGCATATGGACGGGTTCGTGCTACGGGCAGGGAGGGGGACCACTATAATGCTAGGGACTCTACAGGACTGTCTCCCGACTGGATCTCTGTACAGGCAGGGCGGGGGGGGCTGGACTGCGAGGGTGGGCAGGCTGCCGTGCTGCTGTCTGTAGTACGGCAGCCTGCCTGTGGGTGGCCACCCACTTAAGTCTACTTGAAGTAGACTTATCTTTGGGAGGCACATCTCTGGACTTGCCCTGGGGATGCGCCTCCAAGTTGGGCTGTGAATGGGGCTGCAACCCATATGCATGGGTACGCCCCCTTTACAGCCCCTCCAGATGTGCCGCATATCATTATGGGTGGTATGCGGTGCATCTGCGATGCATTGGCTCATCGCGGTTGCGCCAGTGCATCAGCCCCCTTCCAGAATCGCGCTAAAGTGCAAGTCGGGGTTGTGCCAGCGCATCTCGGATATGCTAGGTGCATCCCTTTTGAGAATCCTGCCCTATGAATCTTAAAGTTACATAAAATTGAAAAATAACTTAACGAGCCCCCAACACCATTCGAAAAACTTGAAAGAAATGTGACATTTAGACACAATTTGTTTATATTTCATATATTTTCTATAATTATTTCCCTGTTTTTCTTTATTACTGAGAATAATTGTGTGTTTGTAAGTGTATTTGAGGTATTTTCTTAGCTGCCATTTCTGTGTGTTTGAAATTGTATTTGAGGTCTGTTCTAAATTGCCATTTGGAGTGCTTTTCCATTTAGTTTGGGCAGGATTGAGGGATTCTAGCAGACAAGTTTGTGATTATGTGTTTAAAAGTTACTGTCTGGCTTTTAAATGCAGGCATCATATTACAGGATTAGTGTAGTTTGAATGTGAGGTTTTAACTGCCATCTCAGTTTAGTCTTCAGTTAGTAGGACAGGGAGGAAGAGACTAGGTGGTGACCTGGTTTGTAAGTGTATTTGAGGTATTTTCTTAGCTGCCATTTCTGTGTGTTTGAAATTGTATTTGAGGTCTGTTCTTAACTGCAATGCTGCCCTATCTGCAGGCATCTCTCTGAGCTGAGGGGGGAGGTTGCCTGTCTCCGAGCAGAGTTGGCCAAGCTGAAGGCGGCATCCACCCCCACCCAGAGACCACCGGGTCCACAACCTTTACCTCAAAGGATGCCAGGAAGAGGAGTAATTGGACTACAGGGCCTGGAGGGAGGTGGGGTCAAAAGCACATCCCCAACCGTCCCGCTTACTAACTCCTACACTGTTTTGGAGGAACGGGAAAGCCCCACTCAGGAACCCAAGGCTGCATCCAGGGAGGATGGAAGGGTCCTCCAGGATGGAGCCCTAGGGAAGGGAAGCAGGACACCCCAGAGGAGGGGGAAGCTTCTCCTAGTGGGGGACTCCATTGCCCAGGGAGTGGAATTAGGGTCACCTAGCAGGGGAGAGAGGGAGGTCAAGTGCCTTCCAGAAAGCACTGCATGGATGGATGGGAAGCGGATCCATAGAATCGCTACAGCAATAGCTAGGAGGGAGCAGCTGGATGTCATTGTCCTCCTGGGGACCAATGACCTGGCCAGGAGAAGTGTGCAGTTAGCCAGAGGCCAGAATTATTTCAGGAAGCTTGGAGGAAACCTGAAACAGATAGCATGCTCCATCTCATTCTCAGAGGTGCTACCTGTCCAGGGCACAGGGGAAGCTAGGGCACTCCACATCCGTACCTTCAATTCCTGTTTGAAGGACTGGTGTGGAAGGAAGGGTTTTGGTTTCATAGGGGACTTTAGTTTAGTTTTAGTTTATTAGTCTAGGAATTAATACCTTTGAGCCAGGGCTCTTTTACAAAGGTTCCACGTCACAAAGAACATTTAACAAAGCACGATACACATTACAGGTAAAACCAGACAGTTAAGTTACATCATAAATTTGCTATTAACAGTTTAAGGCAGTAACGTTTTTAAGTTTCATAGAAAACAAGCTATAACAGGTTCAAGCGTAGACAATTTCGAGGTTAAGGAAACTTCCAGGAGAGGGTGATCATTAGGCGCCAAAGGAGGCTAGAGAGGAGGGAAGGTGGTGAGCGAGAGTAAGTGAGAGGGACAGGAAAAAGGGGGGAGTGAGTTTGGGTGGAGACAGGAAGTAGTAGAGGTACCAGAGGGTTCATTAGTCAGGGAGGAAGAGGCCTCAGATGTGAGGATGGACATGAGGAGTAGTAGTCTTTATCTAGCAATCACAGTTGCTAGTGGTGGTGAGGTGGGCATAGAGCATGGATTTGAAAGCTTGCGAGGTTGAGGATAGAGTAGGTGGACTAAGCGCATTGAACCATGTCGGGGCCCTGTATGCGAAAGATCTTTGTCCCTGTGCAGTCCGCATCTCGAACCAGGAAAGGTTGGCGCTCAGATCTGGTGGAGGGTCGTGAGCCAGGATTCAGTCGGAGTAGGTTTTGAATACATAATGGAGTCAGTCCCAAGATAGATTTTTTTGCCATTGTGCAGGTGAGATAAATAAGACGATCTGATAGGTTCAACCAGCCTGATTCATAGTACAGATCACACGTGTGAGTCAGTCTTTGAGCCCCCGTGAGGAGCCGGCAGGCCTTATTTAGAGTGACTGAGATACGCCTTAGAGCAGTGGAGGTAGCTGAGCCATAAATAATAAGGCCATAGCCAATGATTGAGATTATGGAACTCTGTATAGCTATTCTCAATGCCGCTTGATTTAGAAATTGACGGTTACGGAATAGTATTCCAAGGCGTTGGTTCACTGTTTTCGCAGTGTTGTCAATGTGGGTTGCAAAGGTGAGCCCTTGGTCAAAAGTGATGCCAAGGTATTTGAAAGTATTTACTTGGTCCAGTGTAATTCCCGCAGAGGTTTGTATGGTGACTGGAGTATGCCTGTTTTTGTTTTGGTGATTGGAGAAGAGCATGGCTTTTGTTTTATTGTGGTTTAGCACAAGTTTACTATTCAGGAACCACCTTTCAACACTAGAAAGCAAGTTGCAGGCTTTTTTCGTAGGGAGTTTGGATCCTTGTGGGAAGAGAATTACAGCATCATCAGCGTATAAGATTATTTTCTCCTGGCAGATATCTGGGAGGGAGTTAAGGAACAGGCTAAAGAGGAGCGGTCCAAGAATTGATCCCTGTGGTACACCGAGAGAACTGGTTTGAAGTCGGAGAGTTCATTAGAGATTTTTCAGCCTGTGACTGATTGGACAGGTAACTTTTACCAAGCACAAGGACCTTCGGCCAGGCCTAGGCTAGAAAGTAGGGAGGTAAGTAGGCCATGATGGACTGTGTCGAAGCTTTTGTAAGATCGATAAAGACTGCACCTGTTTGGCACCCTTTGTCCAGGGCTGAGTGGACTTCTCCAGAGAAATCAAGTAAGGCTGTTGTTGTACCTATGTCCTTTCCTAAAGCCGTGTTGTTGATTACAGAGTAGAATGTATTTGTCCAGGTAATCAGAGAGTTGGTCTGCCACTATTCATTCTAGTGCTTTGAGAGGGAGGGAGTATTGATATTGGTCGATAGTTTCCTGTTGAGGTTTTTCCCCTTTGTGCACTGGCGTAATTATGGCAGATTTCATTTGTTGGGAAATTGACTTGGCAAAGTGACAGATTAAGAATTTTGCAAGGGGTGAATTACTTCATCCAGGGTGAGAGACAGGATTTTAGATCTAGCGTGTCACTACTTGTTCTGGATTTGGAGCAGGCCTTTCTTATGTACTTGTGTTAGCCGTGCACTTTGATTTTCTTGAAGTAAAATTGTGGTTTTGTCACGAGGGGTGTTTGTGATACTAGGCTAGGCACAGGTAAGTCCGAGAAGAAATCTGGGGAGGACCCTACAAGGTCTGTGAATGTCTTATTAAGCTTATCTGCAATAGACTTTAGTCCAAGAGTGGTGGATCCATCAATTTCATAATGGTAGGTGACGATTTTGATTCTTTACCCATTATGTTTCGGATGTTGTCCCAAAAAGCTCTTCCATCAGCCCAGGTGGATTCAAGGGCATTTTTGAAATAGGCGCTGTTCATTTGCCTAATTTGTGAGGTACATCTATTTCGTGCCTGCTTGTATTTTAGGGTGTCATGAGGTGAGCCTGTGTCTCTGGCAACTGCCCAGAGGTGGTCCCGAACCTTGAGCTCGGCAAGTAGTTTGGCAGTAATCCATGGATTTGATAGCGCTTTGATTTTACGTTTTTTTACTGGGGCGATAAGTCGCATGCAGAGTTGAAAGATTTAATGAAGTATTCTAGTGCGGTATTAATATCAGTTGATTCAAGGATTGGCTCCAGTCCTGTTGTAGGAGATGGGTTTTCAACTTGATAAGATTCCCATAAGGCAATACTCTGCTTGTTATAACTTTGGGGTGGCTTGAGAAATTTATTAGACCAGGTACAGGACACTGGGGAGTGGTCACTGAGGGAGTCAGGGAGGACTTTAATGTTTTTATCCGTCAGGGTGATTTGTGAGAACCCAGTCAATAAGGGTGCTTGTACCAGTTTTGTAATTTTTCCGGTGGGGAGGTTACCATCTGAGTCAGGTTTGCTGCTAGGATGTCATCTTTGTAAGAGCCAGTGTCAGAGGCGAGCCAGTTTATGTTGAAATCCCGAGGAGGAGGAGGAGCTCATTTTCAGAGGGCTGCAGACTAACAAAATCAAGTACAGACTTAATACTGGCACGGTGGTCTTTTGAGGGATATAGACTCATGGCCACTGTGAGAACTTTGTTTTGTGCACCAAGAAGCAGTTTGATAGGGAGGAGTTGCATCTGCGTATTTGTGGGGGTGAAGCTGCCGCGTTGACAGGAGAGGTTGTCCTTTATGTAGATAGCACAGCCCCCACCTTTCTTGCTTGCCCGGTCGAGTCTGAAAAGATTGTAGCCTTCAAGTGAGACCGCATGATCCGGGGTGCTGGGAGATAGCCAGGTTTCCACAATGGCTAGTATATCAGGGTTTTTGTCCAGCGAGAGTTTGAAGAGATGCCAATTTGGGAAGGAGGCTGCAGATATTTAGAGTGATAATGAGAGACCACTACCAACTTTCCCTGTTTTGTCGGCTTCAGTGCAACAGGACCAGGGTTTGGGTGTATCCCACCAGATATTAAAAGTAGGAGGAGCAGGAGTTTCAGCGATGCCATTCTGTAGTTCATAATAGGTTGGAGTGAGTTTCTGCTTGTACTTTTAAGATGCTTGGATTGTCTTCTGGAGTCCCAGTAGAGGGTGATCGTTAGTGAGTTATAATGATGTGGCAGTTTCCAATTAGGAAATATGGCTCTTTGCACCCAGGTATTAATTGGGTGATGTTTGTTTAAGACTTCAGAGTAAAAGCCATGGTACAATGTTTCGGGTAGTAGTATAGAAAGGTGAGAGTAGGTGGAGGGTAGGGTAGGCGGGGGAGTTGGCATAAAGGAAAAAGGAGGGTGAGGTGAGCAGGAACAGGTGGTGGGGACTAAGCCAAAGCATTTTTTAGCGAGGCAGGAGAGAGCGAGAAGTAGTGTGGGCTGGGCGGCCGGGGGTGGCAGCAATAGGAGGGTGGTGGGGTACGGATTTTAGTGGGCTAAGGTGGATAGCTAAGCACTATGGCGAACTACAGAGAAAAATGAAAAAAAAACAAAAAAAACTGGGGCCTGACCTGGGCAGATGCAGGCTTATATAAAGAGAACAGCCTGCATCTGTCCGAGAAGGGGACCTTGGTCCTTTGTGAGAAGTTTAAATGCTTCAGCTGTGAGCATTTAAACTGGTCAAGGAGGGAGAGCCGGGAGGCTTAGTAACACCCCCAATGGGAACATGTAGGAACATAAGTTGACTACTGGAACAGCGAAAGCAGGCAGGGAGGGGGCAGGCAGGTGAAGAATTATAATGAGTGATACGGGGGGCAGGAGTACATAGGAAAGGAAACTGGGGTGGGGGGAGATGCTGGAGAGGGAGAACAAGAGCAGAGGGAGGGCAGACTGTAAAACATGGAAGGTCATGCTAAAGAATGCCCTTAGCCTAGGAAATAAGGTTACAAACCTGGAGGCCTTGTTGACAGATGCAGACCTTGACATAGCAGCAATAACAGAGACATGGTACTCTGCTAATCATGGCTAGGAAGTCAACGTACCAGACACCAAGATCTGCAACAGGGTGGATACTACAGAAGGGGTGCAGAAAATGACGAGGGACCTGGAGAAGCTTGAAGATGGTCGGAGATGTGGCAACTGAGGTTCAATGTAAAGAAGTGCAAAATAATGCACCTGGGTAGAGGGAACCCTGGGGAGAGCTACAGGCTGGCGGGGGGGGGGGGTGAGGAGCTGACTGTCACCAAAGAGGAAAGGGACCTAGGGGTTATCATCTCTAATGACCTTAAGGTATCAAAGCAGTGTACAAAGGAAGCAGGGAGGGCCAGTGGTATGCTGGGGTGCATAGGCAGGGGTATCACTAGCAGAAGGCGGGAGGTGATGCCATTGTATAAAACACTGGTAAGGCCTCACCTGGAGTACTGCATGCAGTTCTGGAGACCACACCTGCACAAGGACATAGATAAGGTGGAGACTATCCAGAGAAGGGCAGCAAGTGATGCAGGGCTTACACCACAAAACATATGAGGAGAGACTAAGGGACCTCAATATGTATTCACTGGAGGAGAGGAGACAATGGGGGGACATGATTGAAACTTTCAAGTACCTCAAGGGCATAAACAAGGTGCAGGTGGGGGAGCTTTTCCAGTGTAGAAAAAGTACTAGAACAAGGGGGCACAATATGACATTGGAAGAGGGTAAAGTAAGAGGTAATGTGAGGAAGTTTATCTACACAGAAAGGGTAGTCGACACATGGAATAGTCTGCCACAGGAGGTAGTGGGGGCAGGCACAGTGGAGGGGTTTGAGCATGCTTGGGACAGGCACAGGGGAAGCCTGAGAGGTGAGAGAGTGATGACAAGCCATTGATCACACAGGGTCAGTGACCACATACAGTGAATAGGGCCTATGGGCAGACTGGATGGGCTTAACGGTCCTTATCTGCCGAAAATTTCTATGTATGAGAGAGGATTACTGTCCCTTAGGCTTCATCTGCTCTTTCTGCTTGCCTACACTTGACAGCATAATCCCCTGATAATGACGTCATAATTATCTCCACAGCAACAGACTGTGATGTCATAAACAGAGCTGTGTGTCAGGTGTAGGCAAGCAGCCAGAAGAGATGGGGCAGCGATCCTGTACACATGCAGATGTCTTTAGTAATAAAGAAATAAGAGTGAGAATTACAGGAAAAAATATATTAAATATACAGTAAGATAAATTGAGTCCGAAAGTTACCTTTTTTTAAGGTTGTCACTACAGCTTCAGGGGCTCTTTAAAGCAAGCTGACAAATGTATAACTGTGATTTTTTTTGTGTTAGTATTTAATTTCTTATAAAATCTAAAAGTCTAAAAAAATATTGTTCTGCTGAAAAATGTATATCATAAAACACTATTCCACAATTTATTTCCTCCCCTTACATTCTCAGCAGGCAGCACCCTCTTCTGGTCATGAGAAAAAGTATATTTGCTGGACTCCACCCCAGCCTATGACATCCCCTATGTAAGGGACAAGGAGCCATAACTCCCTAGTCTGATTTCTGAGAAAAGGAATAATGTGAAAAATAACTTGCAGAGGGTGGAAATGAGGGAGCAGCATACAGAGAGAGTTACTTCACTTAGGAAGGGAACAATAGCTATTGGTGTCCAGCACTTAAGAGTGGTGGGTGCTCAGCTAAATGAGTAGCACAAGTAGGTTGTGGCAACGTGGCTCAAGACCAAGCCTTGTAGTGGCATTCCAAACAGACAAAAAATAAAATGTCAAACAGCTGGGGTCATTTGTACTTCATTGATTTTTTTTTTTTTTTGCAGTGCTGCCATTTCATTCAGTGCACTCCAAAAGACATAGGGCCCTATTCACTAACAGTGCGGATGGATTACACGCTGCGTAAACCCAGCACATAGCCCACCTGCACCTGGCCGCACACTCTACTTCCCCTCCACACCATTCATGATCCTGGTACATCCCCTCTACGTGCCCGGCACACCGGCCAAATGCACAGCTCTGTAAGGGGGCATACTGGAGATGGGTGCAGGGGCGTGTTAGCACTCCGCGCCATGCACAGTGGCGTGGGTGCCTTGCATGGGGGGGGCAACAGCTATGCCTTTGGGAGGCAGCCGTAACCATTACGCAACCCCCCAGATGTCGCCGCTGAGTGGGGCAGGGATTGCAGGGGTCACCAAACCCCTCAAATATGTCCACCCTTGGCTGTGGGGCACGTTTGGGAGGGTGGGTGTTTGCAGATGGGGTCTCCCATACTTCGGACCACTTTTCGCCTATGTGCCCATCGGAAACATGGTGACTGATGGGCAAAAGGGATCCACCAGAGGTCCTGGTTTGGTCAGCCAATTAGCTGTGTAGGTGGGTCCACAGCCCCTGCACCGGACCACCCCTGGTGTAGCTCGACAGGGGGGGGCAGGGGTAATGAGCCAGACAGGGACTGCTGTGTGAATGCGGTCCCAGCACAGATCATCATGAAAGGAACTGCATGTGGGGGGATATGTGCGATTTGTGCGTATCCCCCCACTATTCGTAAATAGGGCCCATAGTGAAGAACAGTATAAACCAATATTTAAAGAGCAGCTGATAGGCCAGCCCAGTGGCACTGAGGGCTTAGGTGCTAGACACCTTACCTCGCACTATGCGATGACCTGTGTTCAGGAATAAGCACGGGCCACCAGGGATCAGTAGGGGGGGAGGAGAAGGATTGAGCTTCTGATGGACTGCTCTCCTTCTCTGGGGAGGGGGATTGCTAGCGGTTGGCATCTGACTGGCCCTGGTGGCGGCTGGGGGGGTGGTGTGCCGATGCTACAGAAAGGGGAGGAGATGGGGCAGATGCATGGAGGGTGCATGAGGATGCACGCGTCTTCTCCGTGGGTGTCATTGCCGACTCACCTCAGGAGAAACCGGAAAGGTCCTGGTCCAAGCAGCATGATATTGTCCCTGCAGGTGCCACCCCGAGATGGCACCTCCCTGGCTGGATCCGTTTCGGGGGAGTTGACCACCCTGCCAAGAAGGGTAAATCATGAGAGCACAAGGGAAGGGGCCTGATCCTTGTGGTACAGCTTTGGGGGGACAGCAGATGGTAGTAGGAGTGCTGGCCAGGACGAGGGGAGAAATACCAGTATAAAAAAAAATAAAGAGCAGCTGACGCCTTCAGGAGAACTTTAATGAAACATAAGATTCAGACACAATTCAGCTTGTATTTTACATTAATTCTGTATTCCTCTTCCCCATTATTTATTACTGAAGGTAATCTGCATAAAAATAGGATCTTTGCTCCTGAAGAGTTCATCTATTCTTGTTGTTTTCTCCGTACTTGAAGTCATAAAGCACTACTTGTGACATCACAGTTACTCCCATGGCAAAAGATTGTGATGTCACAACAGAGGATTATGACTTGAAGTAGGCAGTAAGCTATAAAGGCAGATGAACTCTGAGGTATGAAGATCATGTATTCATGGAAAGTGCCTCAGTAATAAATGATGTGGAGGAGAAATCTATAGAATGTATACAGAATGTAAGCTGAATTGTACCTAAATATTATGTTTTTCAAAGTTTTCTTTGAGGCATCAGTAGCACTTTATTTCACCCTGGCAGTACTCTGCAAAACTGCTAACAAACTGCTGTAATCAAAAATCTCTTACATAAATTTCAAACTGCCCCAGTACATTAGGTGAGTATCCAAAAGGCTCTCTGACTTGCAGAACCTGGGTAACATTTCAAGATTGCATGACCGCTTCCAGACAGTTGACTGAGCAATCCTGCCTACACTCAGGAAAGGAAATAGGGGCTCCTGAAACTAAGAAATCCCCTTGTTTAGTCCAGAAATAAGATGCAAGTTGTGTGATAGCAGGATAACAATGCCACAAAACATGATCTTTTGCTTCCAAGGGATGATAAATGTGAATATTGAAACCCATCCCTAGTGGCAGCGCAGGAAAAATCAAAGTCCATCTTAACTGCCTGTCTGGAGGGGGTATCTCTGCAGCTGCATGCATGTGCACACCACTGCAGGCAGCCCTGCTATTGGAAGTGGGAGGGAAAGAAGCAGAGTTCTGAGCCCTATATTCACAGCTAATCTGTTTTTCAGCAGAGCATCCTACTGGGCCATCCTTCCAACCTGGATTCTTCTACCGGTACCTTTACACAGTGGACACCATCACAAGGCACATCTCTAGCCCTTCCCTGAAGGGGTCCGGATTCAAGGCCGAAGTATTGGTTCAGTTACATCCTGTGTGGAGAAACCACAGTAATTATCAGGAACAACTTATTCAAATACAAGTAAGTGACTCTAATCATTCCAGCTGAAGTACATTACTGGTTGAACAGCATAGATTCTGTGCCATTATGCCCATCCCTCCCAAACTACTTTTCATGTGGTGCTTTTTGGGCTGTGAAAATCTGTGAAAGTGTGAGTTAGTGCTCCCTGTAGGTTTATTTTTAATTTTGTGCCCCCCCCAAGAAATTCCTTTGGTGAGACATCCCTGATATATTGGTTAATATATGTAAAAACTGCAAATTTTGCTACCCTGTTCCCATTCCCTCTCCACTGTCATTTCTGGCCTCCGTCCCTTTCGCCCTCCATCTCCTCCCTTCTCCTCTGCCCCTATTCCATCCACCTACCTGTGCCCCAGTCGATCCGCCATGGTTCTTGTCACCTCGTCATTTCACAGTTGCTGACCTTATCTGTATTACTGTTGTTAGCTCATTTTCTTATCTGCAAACTATTGCGGTACTCATCCTGTATTGCCTTATAATTTATTGTCCATGCTTGTTTTTGATCAAGCCTGTGTATCATTACTTTTGTGTATTACCCTGTTATCTTGTACTTGTTTTCACCCAGGTCCACCTAGAAAATGAGCTCTGCTCAATGGTGTTCGCCTGGTTAAATAAATGGAAAACATAAACTGAACTTACAAACTTAAATGGGCAGACTGGGTGGGCCATAGGCCCTTATCTGCCGACACTGTCTATGTATCTATGTCTATGTATCTATGTATTGATTGATTGACAGAAACATAGAATTTTCAGATAAGAACTGCTTATCCCACCTAGTCTTCCAATTTTTCCCTGCCTGCATTATCACTGCAGACCCTACGCGATTTCTGGCCTGTTAACCCACCCACCCCTTTCTTTTCCCTAAGATTCCTTCTGGCTATCTGATGCATTCTTGAACCCACCACTATTTCTGCCCTTTCCATCTTCACTGGAAGACTGTTCCAGGAATCCAACACTCTTTCTGTGAAGAAGTACTTTCTCACATCTCTCCTGAATCTACCCTCCCTCCAGCTTCTTATCATGCCCTCTTGTCCTTTAGCATTTTTTTGTCCTCAAGTCTCTCCTCATAGGACTTCTGTGCAGACCCTGCACCATTTTAGTTGCCCTCCTGTGGACCACTTCCACTCTGTTTTGTCCTTCTGGAGATATGGTCTCCTGAACTGGACACAGTACCCTAGGTGGGGTCCTACCAGAGATCTACACAGAGGCAGTACCACCTTCTTCTTTCTGTTGGTGATAACCTCCCTATGCACCCAGCATCCCACTAGATCTCACTGCTGCCTTGTTGCACTGCCAGTCCATCTTTTTTTCATCCAATATAATTACACTCAGGTCTCTTTCCTGCTTGTTGGTCATCAGTACCACTCCTCTCATTTTGAATTCTGCCCCCTTGTGTCTGCCCCAAATGCATTACTTTGCACTTTTTCACACTGAAACCCAGCTGTCATACCCTTGACCACTCCAGTTTTCTCATGTCTCTGCTCATCTTTTCCATCCCTCCCCTCGAGTGTCCACCCTTTTGCAGATTTTGGTGTCATCTACAAAGAGGCAGACCTTCACTTCCAGCTCTTCAGTGTCACTTATAAAGACATTAAAGAGGCCTGGTCTCAGTACCGATCCCTGAGGCACCCTGCTGATCACGCACCCTTCCTCAGAGTGAATGCTGTTTACTACCACCTTCTACTGCCTATCCCGTAACCAATTTCTTACCCAGTTTATCACCTTTGGGTCCACTGCTAAGCTACCGAACTTGCTTGCTAACCTCTTATGTGGAACGGTCTAGGTAGGCCATGCCCATCGTTCCACTTTTACCTAATTCCTTGATCACCCAGTCACAGAAATCTATCATATTGATTTGACGTGACCACCTGACCCCACCCTGCGAATCCATGCTGCCATTGTATTGAAGATATTCCACAATCCTTTCCTTCAGCAGTGATTCCATTAACTTTTCCACCACCAATGTCAGGTTGACTGGCCTATAATTGCCAGCCTCTTCCCTGCTACCTCTTTTGTGAAGTGGGATTACACCTGCCCTCCTCCAGTCCTCTGGAACCACTCTTGTTTCCAATGAGCTGTTAAACATGACTGTCAGAGGTGCAGCCAATACTTCCCTGTGTTCCCTTGGTACTCTTGGCCTATTGTGTTGTCCACTTTAAGATTAGCGACTTAATCCTCTGAAAATGAACTAGTATCCATCTATCTATCTCCCTCCCTCCCATGCTCCTCTTACTTTTTTGTGGTCCTTTCCCCTTTACCTTCCTCTGTAAACATCCCACCCCTGGTCTTCTCCTTTCGTTTACATACTTAAAAAATGTATTGTCCTCTATCATTGCCTGGGCTATTCTCTCTTCCGTTTGTGCCTTTGCATGCCTTACTGCTCTCCTTGCTTCCCTCTGTTTCCCATGATACACCTCCCTATCCTTCTCGCTCTGTGTCAAATCAAATCATCTTTATTTTTAAAGCACCTTTCAAAACCAAGGCACTGTACAAAGAGATCATACATACATATAAATGTTAAAAACAGATATAAATCTATTTATGTCTACTTATACCTTCAAAATGCTACCCTTAACTTTTCCGCCACCTCTTTCAAGAACCATAGCGGTCTCTTTTGTGTTGGCTGCACCTTGCACTCAACGTTTTGTGGCAAGGATAGGGGATTTCGGGGGGGGGGGGGGTCACTGCTGAACCCACTGCAGTTCACAACAGCAAGGGCTCGGCAGTCTACACCTATGACCACGGGCTGTGGTCCTGACATCGCTCTCTGCTTGTTGGGCTGAAACTTTGTGTATTTCAAAGGACCAAAGCCAATCCAATCGAAGAGGGCTTTGGTCCTTTGATTTGCATGAAGCCATCAGCAAACAGCTGAGCAACTTTCAAAGGAGCCTGTCAGTCTTTAGTCTTGTAATAAATAAATAAAATCACGTCCATCAATATCTGTTTCTGTCCCCCCCGTAACTGTTCCCCCCCACTCGACCCTCCCTCCCTCTCAGCAGCCACTCCCCACAAATATAACACTGACACTGGGGTACCAATTCCCCCAGTGTCGCCACCTCATAGTTTTTTTTTCTTTTTTAATTTTATTTATATTGATTGCCTGTAACAAAAGAACTGTCCCTCAATGTTTGTTGCAGATGTTTGTAATTGTCCCCCCCAACCCGGCCCTCCTTTCAGCACCCAACACCGCACCCCATAAGCGTAACACTGACACTGGGGAGGCCAATCCCTCAGTGTCATCACCTGAAATACAGAAAACCATTTCTTGTTGTTTTTTAACCCTGTAAAACAGAAAACCGTCCATCATTGTCTGTTGCTCCACTAGTCCCCCACCCAACCCTCCCACTCAGCACCCACACCCACCCCTCCCAAGGTCTTACTTACCCAGCAGGAGTCTGATGCCGTGATCTTCTCCAGACTGCAGAGATGTCTTCACTCTCCAGAGCCGGACAGTCAACTGAGGAAATCAGGTATGCTGTTCAATGTATTTCAATGGGCTTTTGACCTTAGTGGCATAACTTAGCCATTTTTGAATATTTTGCCCCAAATTTTCAACATACCTTTTTTGGGACCCCACCTCATGAACACTTACAGTGACATTAGGTAAATCTGTCCCAAAGGGTGATTTCACGACCTATGCAGACCGAATAGCAACACATGTACTGCGAACGACAGTACAGCGACACAGTGTCGGGTCACTGTGGGACCCCGGCACTGCTCTCTCAGGGTCTTGCACCCCTTCCCGAATCAACTCTGACTCAGAGTTGATTATATCAATTATGGGGTGTGTGTGGGGGGGATCGGGGGGGCAAAGCCCCCAAAAAGAAACAGTGTTTTTTGGACAGACTTTTGCCGACTGCAACTGTGGTCGACATAAATCAGTCGCTGTAATGTCAGTCGACAACTTTTATGTCAAACCGGCATCATGGATCCATTTCACAGCAGGAGTTGAACATTTTCTCTTCCCTTGTTCATGAGGTGGGGTCATAAGAAGGCTATGTTGAAAAGCTGAGACAAAGATATTAAAATACAAAGTTATGAGCCTATATCGAAATTTGCAAACACAAGCTTGTAACTCTGGTCATTTTCAATATTTTGACCTCAAATTTCCAACACTGCCTTTTCTTCACAGCACCTCATGAATGTGACAGCTGTCGTTTTTCAAATCCTGGCCAAAAGGTGTTTTCATGTCCTGAAAGGTGATTTCGCAGTTGCTGTATGAAATCACCTTTCGTGCAGGAGTTTAAAATTTTTTCTGCACTTGTTCATGAGGTGGAGTCATAAGGCTATGTTGAAAATTTGGGGCAAAAATATTACAAAACAACAAAGTTATGAGCTTGTGTTGAACTTTACCAACGTAAGCAGGGTTTTAAATAATTGATTAGCAGTTTTTTTTCTTGGGACTATACTAACTGTACAGAAAGTATTTATACATATTTTCTAGAAGTGCTGTGTTTGTTAAATACAGTGTGGCAAGCGCTATGCATTTTCACGAAGATTTAGCACTTTTATGAGCAAAACACGAATCAATTTTTAGAGTTAAATAAATCCCTGGTAAGCTTGTAACTTTGGTAATTTTCAATATTTTGACCCCAAATTTTCAACATAGCCATTTTGCTACAGAACCTCATGAATGTGACAGCTGTCATTATTCAAAACCTGGCAAAAATGTGTTTTCGTACCTGTGGCATGAAATTACGTTTTTCGGGGATTTGAACATTTTCCCCTACTGCATTCATTAGGTGAGCTAATAGGAAGGCTATGTTAAACATTTATTGTACAAATATGGTAAAATTCCCAAATTATGACTGAACGCAACATCATTTTAACGTTCAGTCATAACTTCACTCATTTTCAATATTTGACTCCAACCTTTCAACATAGCCATTTTTCCACAGCACCATATAGATGTGACATGTGTCATTTTTAAAATCCTGGACGAGATGTGTTTTCACACCTCTGATGCAAAATGACAGTTTGGCCAATGTACTATAAATGGCATATGTCATGTCTATAAGGCGAATCCTAAAACAAGTATCTTGATTTTTCTCACCTGCTTGACACAGAGGTTTGCTGCCTTCACTGTGGCCCTTTTTAGCTTGGCCCACTGTTTCTCCACCCCAGTCTGGTCATACCTCTCTGATAGGTCATCCCTGAGGAATTCACCCTTCTTTTTAAAATCTACCCTCCTGAAGTCCAGGATGCTCATACTTGTGTGGCTCAATTCCACAGCCATTCTCATCTTGAACCACACTGTACGGTGATTGCTGTTCCCCAGGTGGCCTCGCACATTGGCATCTGCAACACTGTCCCTTTTAGTGAATACCAGGTCCAGTAATGCCCCATTACAAGTGGGTTCACTGACTAGTTGCCTGAGAAATGCCCGCTGCAGGAAGTCCGAGATGTCTCTGCTACTGGTAGAAGCTGCAGCTAGGAGGTTTCAGTCTACATCCGGCAGATTGAAGTCCCCCACCATCAGCACCTCCCCTTTTCCTGCTATTTTGCCAGTAGCTTCCACCAATAAGTTACCTAACTCCCTCTGCCTGTTCTGGAGATCTGTAGATCATGCCAGTGCAAATAGAGGCTCTATTCCACATCTCTGTGGTGTACCGCAGGATCTCTTTTCCTGACAGTATTTCCTGTATCTCCATTGCTTTTATGCCTTCCTTCACATAAAGCACCACACTCCCTTCTTTCTTTCACACCCTATCCCACCTGAACAGCTTATAGCCTGGTATAACCATGTCCCAGTCTTGGTTTTCAGTGCATCATGACTCAGTAATGGCCATAATATCCAGGTCGGCCTCTGGCATGATGGCCGCTAGGTCTGGAATCTTATTTCCTAGACATCTAGCATTCGTACACAAGGCTTTTCAGATTTTTTTCCACTCTGCTTGGTACCTCCTTCATTCCTTTTTTGGCCTCTCTCCTCTCTCCTCCCTCCCTCTTTTGTTAATGCTTCCATTCTCACTCCCCTTTCATTTCTACCTTCCTGCTTCCTTTATTAATTTCCACCCTGGGGAATTCCATTCCCCTCGGGGTCTCCCTACTTTTTACTTCAGCTTGTTGGGGGTCAGTTACTCACTCTCTGATTTCTTAGTTTAAATGTTCATCACAGGAACATCTAAATCATCCACTGAGGACTGTGGTTCGCCTTCTGGATAGATGCAGGCCATCATGCCTGTAAAGGCCCTTATCCCTCCAGGTTGATCCCCAGTGACCCAATGTAGCCGAACCTCTCCTCTCTGCACTGTTCCTTCAACCATGAGTTGCAGCCCCTGGTAGGGAGATCCCTCTCCTCCGCTCTGTCATAGACAGGCAGCATCTCGGCGAAAGCAACTGAGCATGCTACCTAAGACTCCTCCCCAGCTCCTTAAAAATACCCTGCATTATCCCAGACCATCCTTAGCCAGGTCACTAGTCCCCATCTAACTCTGCCTGTTGTCCTGCTGCCCTAGTAATCCTCAGGATTCACTTTGCATCCCTCCATGCCATGGCGCAGCTTAGGCACATAACCTCCCTCAACCCACCTTTCTATTCCCAACTCTATCCCCCTCACAATCAAGCCCTCTCATCAGAAGTTGCTTCCTCCTTCTTTGGGGTCCTCTTCCACCCTCTGTAGGGTCTCTGCTACAGAGGACCCCCACATACTCCTTGGCCAATGCCACGGGGGCCTCCTCTTGGCAGTCCTGCCCCGCCATAGTGGCGTAGGAATTGTGTAGTGGTGTCAATGAGGAATGTGCCTCTGACCCACCAGCCCCACCCTTCTAGAGCCCATCACAGTCCAGCCATTTCTCCTTTTTGTCATCCTTTGAGGTAAAGGTGTCAGGCTTAGTGGCCCCTGGGTTGAAAAAGAGGTCCTCCAAATCCTAGCTAACTTGACCTGGAGTCTAGTGACCTTCTCCCTCTAACCAGAGAGGCTCGTGCAGATGGGGCATCACCGCAGTCTCCCGAAGGTCTCTCTGAAAATTGCCACCCCACAGCCACTGCACTACACCACTCCCAGCACTCCCAACTTCTATACTTCCTGTGTTACCTGGAAATACTTTTTATCCTTATCTCTGATAGGGTGTTTCTAGTTTTCCCATTTTTTTTGTTTGTTGCTATTTGTGTTCCACACTGCTAACCTAGATAGGATGTTGCTCCTATTCTCAGTTTTGGCCTACCTTTTAACTTCTGCCCTTCCCATCAGTGAATGTCACACAATAATGAACAGGTGCCTTACCACAGACGCCTGAAGAGTCCCCCGCTTCCCTGCTTCCTCTTGCAGATGCCTGCCAATGCTTAAGATGCCAGTCTTATACCTGTTTCACTCCTGTGCTGTTCAGTTCACGTGCTGAGACACTCCAAACATAGGGGAACATGTTAGGAGTGTCTGCTTTTATTCTCCCTTTAGGACCTCCAACAGGTGAGACTTCCTGCTGAGTTGCAGTGCCCTTGATTGGTCACCCCCCCAAAAGCACCTTGCTCTGAGCAGGAGAGAGAGGTCACATGAGGGAGCTGGTCTGCTGGATAAAAAGGACATTAGAAGCAGGTTAGTGTATACTGCCTGACTCTGCTCAAATAAATCAGCCTACTTGCCAAAGCACAGTTGAAATGTGTACAAGCCCAGAGCCTAACTCCATTCAGTTTCATTTACAAATGCCCAAGTCTATCATCCCAAAACTAGTTTAATCTTTTCATGTTTCTTTTTTTTTTTAATTTACTGCACTCTTTGTCTGCACTAGCGTCGGGGCTATCGGCCCCGGTTCTCGTCACCCTTCATTCCCATATGAGCTGCAACTTCCCCGTTGCCCCCTTGACTTGCCCCCCCCCAGGGTGGAGCTGTGGCTCCGGCCAAGGTGTTGTGGACACTGGTCAGGTAGGGGGAGTTGGCCTGGGAGCTGATGGAGTGGCGAGGGGGGTGTCATGGAGGCGCTGGCGCAGTGATTTTTCCCATTTTTTTTTCAAGGGGTGGGACATGCAATGATGTCCCGCGTCCGCCCCACCCCCTAGATGTCCAGACGCTGGCTGCTTCTGGTACCCCTGGCCTCTGCCAGGGGTCCATCGAGCACCGGACATTCTCCCCACCTTCCCCCCAGAGAAAGAGAGCAGTCCATGGGACGCTCCATCCCTCTCCCCCCGGCTGGCCCTCTGATGACCTAGGTCTGTTCCCAAACCCGGGTCGCCGGTGTCGCAAGCGGAAATTCAACCGCTGTGCCGACGGGCCAGCCCTAATCCTTTCATGTTTTTTTGTAAAGTCCTTGTTTACTTATGCACAAAGTCTGTCTCCCCAAAAGCAGATTTAGTCCATTTGCGTTTGCTTGTAAAGTCCCTCGCGGATTGCCATTCCGATTCTGTCTCCCCATTTGACTGATGCTCCAGCTGAGGGTTAAATACTAGGTGACTGTTTTGTGAAACAATTTACTTCTTGCTGAGTTGATTGGTTAATGTAAATTTAAGACAAACCCACCCCTTATAAAGTATGGCTACGTAAGAACTTATCGCAACAGTAGATCTTCGAGAGTATCTCGTGCAGCAGGTCATTATGTGTGGGATATCAGCCGCAGGCATCATTTCCTCTGGATGACTTTCTCAGCAGTTGATTCTGCGACCTCCCTCTAGCACCACCACATGGTGTTCACCTGACAGGTATAAAAGAGGGAGGTCCCAGCTACTTCTCAGTTCTTTTCCATCCTGGTGATCAAATGTGTAAACATATCTCAGGCCTCCTATGGGAACCAAGGAGGGAAATCAAGGCAACAGCTCATGGAGTCATAAAAGACAGAAGCAAGGAATCCTTCTGAAGCAACAGCATGGGGGATAAGAGAAACTCTCGAAGATCCATCCAAGACAGCATGGGTTTACAACGGGAAGATCTTGTCAAACTAATCTCATAGATTTCTTTGACTGGGTAACCAGAGTGGTGGACCGGGGGGAGCAGTTGATGTTGTCTGCCTTGACTTCAGCAAAGCTTTCAATACTGTTCCACACAGAAGACTGATTAATAAGCTGAGTAGGCTCGGCGTACGTCAGAAGTTGGTCAACTGGGTGGCAAACTGGTTGACAGACAGAAAACAGAGAGTGGTGGTAAATGGTATACGGTCAGAAGAGATGCAAGTCACAAGTGGAGTACCTTAGAGATCAGTCCTGGGGCCAGTCCTCTTCAATATCTTCATCAGTGAGATTGCAGATGGACTAGAGGGTAAGGTTTGGCTGTTTGCAGATGACACCAAGATCTGCAACAGAGTAGATGATCCAGATGGGGTGGGCAGAATGAGAAGGGATCTGAATAAACTGGCACAATGGTCAGAAGAGTGGCAAATGGGGTTTAATGCAAAGAAGTGCAAGATCATGCACATAGGGAAGAGAAACCCTGAAGCCACCTATAGGTTGGGAGGGGAGTTGCTGGCAATCACAAGGGAAGAAAGAGACTTGGGCATCATCACCACAGATTACCTGAAATCAGTCATCCAAGCAGACCACTAAAGCAGTAAGTAAGGCTAGAGGGATGTTGGGGTGTATTAGTAGGGGTATCACAAGTCATAAGAGGGAGGTAATAATACCTCTTTATAAGACACTGGTTAGGCCCCATCTGGAGTATTGTGTGCAGTATTGGAGGCCACATCTGCACAAGGACATTAACAAAATAGAGGCAATCTGGAGAAGGGCAACCAAAATGGTGTAGGGACTACGTCAGAAAACATATGAGGACAGATTAACGGAGCTCAATATGTATATCCTAGAGCAAAGGAGGGAGAGAGGTGATATGATCGAAACATTCAAACATCTTCAGGGCATTAACAAGGTGAAAGAGTCTAACCTGTTTCAGTATAAGAAAAATAGCAGGACAAGAGGACACAGCATGAGATTAGAGGGAGGCCGGTTAAGGGGGAATGTGAGCAAGTTCTTTTTCACATAAAGGGTGATGGATGTATGGAACAGCCTACCTCAGGAAGTGGTATGAATACAGTGCAGGGCTTCAAATAAGCATGGGATAGGCATAAGGGAGCAATAAAGATGAGTACGAATAGCTAGGCCATTGACAGAGTACAGGCCTATGGCACATTCATAAGGCAGAAAAAATGGGCAGACTGGATGGGTCTTGTGGTTCTTATCTGCCATCAACTTTTATGTTTCTATGTACTGTTATGGTAAGTTCTTACACAACCATACTATCTTCTTTGAGGCAATCTCTTGCATCAGGTCATTATATGTGGAAGATTTCCCAAGCAGTTATTATACCAGCGGGAGGAGGAAGCGAAACAAGAAGGCTCAGGACAGTAATCCATGTAGGTTGGCCTGTCCAAAAATGTGATGTCTAGACTGTAATGCTTGGTGAAGGTATGTACAGTAGACCACATGGCGGCTTTGCAAATATCCAAGGCAGAAACACCCTGGAAACATGCCGTAGAGGTGGCCATGCTTCTGATAGAATGGGGTTTTACAACTCCTGTGAGAGGTATTTTGCATAAAAAAATGTAATGCAGTTGGCCAACCATGTGAACAAGCACTGCTTTGAAACACTAACGCCCTGGTTTCCAGAAGCAAAAAGTTGCTCTGTTTTTCGCAACTGTGAAGTGCGGAGAAGGTAAATGCTCGATGTTCTGTGCACATCGAGAGTATGAAGAAGGGCTTCCTCTGGATTCTAAGGCTCCACAAACTACACTGGTAATTGGATGATTTAGTTTAAAGTAAATTCAGAAACAACTTTTGGCAAGAACGCTGGGTTAGTGCATAAAGACACCCGGTCGTTATGAAATTGTATGTATGGAGGTTTGCACATTAGTACATGAACTCTGAGACAGATCTGCCAGATGTAATGGCAACTAAAAACATAGTTTTCCATGAAAGATAATGGAGATCGCTGGATTCAATGGACTTAAAAGGACTCGTCAATTTTTCGAACACAAAATTCAAATCCCAGATAGGGACTGGATCCCGGATAGGGGGATGTAGGTGCAGAATACCTTTTAAAAAGGTTTGAATCAAAGGTAACTGGACAAAGGAATGTTGTCCACAGATAAACAAATGCAGCAGTGGCTGAAAGGTGGACTTTCACAGAGGAATATTTGAATCCACCCTCCGACAAGGAGAGCAAATAATCCAAGATGCGCTGAGGGGAACACATATAAGGATCTACAGTATGTCCAGTGTAGATGTCCAAATAGAGAAGCGTTTCCACTGCAGGGAATATAAAGACTGAGTAGATAGCTTCCTAGCTACTCGGGAGAACTTCTGCCACCTTTGAGGATACCTGGAAGTGTGAGAGGGCTACGTCTTCAGGAGTCGGGTGTGCAGGTGGAGGGAGCGAAGGTCCGGGTGTAACAGGGAGTGTTGTGCCTGGGACAGTAAAGCCCAGCAAATTGGCAGAGGTATGAGCTCTGGTTCTGAGAGCTTTAGAAGCAGAGGGAACCAAATCTGTCTTGGCCAGAACTGCACTATGAGAATCATAGATGCCCCGTCCTGGACCAGTTTGAGTAGTACTCCCTGAATGAGTGGAAAGGGTGGTAAGGCATATGGAAATCTTCCTGTCCAGGAAAGAGATAATGCATTCCACCACACAGTTCCAGTACCTCGCACGACAGAGCAGTAGAGTGGCAGTTTTGCATTTTATGGAGAGGCAAATAGGTCCAACTGTGGTCGGCCCCACAAGTGGAAGATGTTGTTTAGAATGTTGGATCAGAGTTCCCATTCATGGGCCTGGGCAGTGGATCTGCTCAGGGAAGCTGCTAGGGTGTTGGACACCGCTGGGATGTGTACTGCCAGAAGATGAATATTTCTCTGGATCGCCTAATACCACACCCTCATCAGTTCTCTGCAGAGAGGGTATGAATGGGTGCCACCTTGTTTGTTTAGGTAGTGAACTACCATAGAATTGTCTGATTGCACTTGTAGGCAACCCGGGGGGAGGTGAGTCTCGAACCCCTGTAAGATGTAGAGAACCACCCTCTGCTCCAAGACATTGATGTATAGGCGGGCCTCCACTGGCGTCCAAGATCCTTGTGATCTGACATGCAGGAGATGAGCACCCTACCCTGTCAAGGAGGCATCTGTAGTCAGAATGAGACTCGAGACAGGAGATCGGAACTGCATGCCTCGCATTAGATTGTCTCTGGTCTTCCACCATTTTAGAGCTTGAAGTGCCGGGGAAGACATCTGGACCGGGGCATCAAAATCATCCTGTTTCTGGTCCCATTGGACTCTGAGGGACCACTGAAGGACCCTCATATTTAACCTGGTATTGGAGACCGTCGGTATTGTGACCGCCAAATGTCTCGGGAGGCGAGGTAGTCTCATGCGGAGACTAACTTGCTGGACTCTAAACTGCGTGCCAAAGCAGTCAGGGCATCTGCCCGAGCTATGGGCAGATATGCCTTCCCCACGGAGGTGTCTAGCACAGCTCCGATATATTGGAGGCATTGTGTAGGGTCCATTTTTAACACTGGATGGTTTAACCCAATCCCTATGTGGGCAAACAGCTGTGGGGTGCGAGAAAGCGTGAGTGAGAGCTGGTGGCTGGGGGATGCTTTCAGAGGCCAGTCATCCAGGTAGGGAAAGACATAGAGGCCTTACCTGCATGGCCAAGGAAAGACCAAAAGGGGGTGCCCTGAACTGGTAATGATGATCCTGAAACAAGAAACAGAGAAACCGTCTGTGAGCCAGGTGCATCATGATATGGAGGTATGCATCCTTCATATCCAGAGAGCAGAGCCAATCTGCCATGTTCAGTGAAGGGAGAAGTGTTGGAAGAGACACCATGCGGAACATTTGGTAAGTGATGTAGAGGTAGAGACACCGCAGATCCAAAATGGGGCATAAATCCCCTGTCCATTTGGGAACCAAGAAAAAGTGGGAGTAAAATCCCGCACCTTTCTGAGAAAGGGGAACTGGTTCAGTGGCCCATTTTGAAAGCAAGGCATCGATCTCAGTCCATAGGACCTGTGTCTGGTCTGGAGGGTAGTGGGAGACCCTGGGTGGCAAAGGAAAAGGCATCTCCGTGAACTCCAGTGTGTGTCCTGTCTTGATCAGTTGCAGGAGTCACTAGTCGGAGGAGATAGATTGCCACCCTAGTCGGTGCAGGGAAAACATGCCCCAGACAGTCGTGGGAAGGGTCTCCAGTCCCATGACTGGACAAAGACCTTCAGGCGGAAGGCTGGCCTTGCTGGGGGGCAGCAGGGACGTATCGGGGTTTCTGAACATTTCTAGGACCTGGCGAAGGAAAAGGTATCTCTGTGAACTCCAGTGTGTGTCTTGTCTTGATCAGCTGCAGAAAACCACTGGTTGGAAGAATAGCTTGCCACCCTAGCAGATGCAGGGAAAACCTGCCCCCAATGGTCATGGGAAGGGTCTCCAGTCCCACGACCGGAGGAAGTCCTTGAGATGGAAGGCTGGCCTTGCTGGGGGGCAGCAGGGACAAAACGAGTTTCTGAACATTTCTAGGACCTGGCAATTGTAATTGAGGTTTTCTTGGAGCCTCTGAGCTGAGGGACGGACCCTATCAAGGCAGCCTCTCGAGGAGCCCATGAAGGCTGTTTTGGTTTTAGGATGATAAAGGGTCCACGCTGATTGCAGGATATGACCGGAGTCCTGTAAATCTTTCAAGATGTCTTGGATCTGTGGATCGAACAGCTGAACTCCTTTAAGGGAGCATTCAAAATAGACTGCTGTATGTCTTGTGAAAATCCAGACACCCTAAGCCAGGCGTGTCTTCGGAGACAGACTTCAGCAGAGGACGTATGAGCCATAGTATCAACGGCATCATAAGTGGCCCTCAGCAGGTTGCAGCATACTGCCGCCACTGTAGACAGTTTCACTGTCAGCTCCTCTTGGACAGAACCCGCCGGGAAGGACAGTCGCCTGGGAGGCTTTAAGGATTTCCTCCTGATATTTCAGTAGGTGTCCCATGTAATTAAGTATATGCAGGGACAAGGTGGCTAAGGGGAAAAACCCATTTCCCTATGGCATCCAATTTCTTGGACTCCGTATCCTGGGGCTAAGCACTCGTGTTGAGGTCTAGAGGACCTATCATGCATGGCACTGATCACCACCGAGTCCGCCTGAGATGGAAACATGAAATAGGGGTGAGCTACTGGAGCCTGATAAATCCTATCAGCTTTCCTCAGATTAGGGGGAATCCTGAAAGGTTGATTCCAAACAGCCATGATAGTCTCCTCAAAGACGTTCACCAAGGGGGGGGGGGGTGACCAGAATGGGGCATTCCGGCACACCTCGTTACTGAGCCAATTTCTTCCTAGAAGCATCCTGCTCAGTGCCCTGGAAACCAAACGTTTTCTGGAGGTGGATCATAATGTCTGAAAATGCTGGGTCATCTGGCGGAGAACAAGGGAGTTCAGGGGTAGGTTTCCCCTGAATAGAGGAGGCAGCAGAAGAGGACTGAGGGGAATCCTCATGGTCCATGTCCTCATCCTCCTGGTCAGCCAGAACCCAGTTCTGTAGGAAAAGGTCCTCCATGTCCACATCCTGGGTGTACAAACACAGGGAAACAAGGGAAGGGCTGGCCGTCTGCTGGGCCGAAGGGGGTCTAGTAGCAGAGACCAGAGTTAATCCATCCCTAAGGGGGGTGTGGGGCCTGAGTCAGGTTTAGTATGGTATATACCAGAGCCTGGACATCTATCAAGGCCATCTGTCCAGTGGAAGTAGCCATGGCTGACTGGATAGAGTGTATGGGAACCACTGACAGAATGGGAGCAGGCAGTGGTACCAAACGTGCAGTCATTAACGAGGGGTGTACGTAGGATCCCAGGATCATCCACAAGGGTACCAGCATTAGTCCAATCGTCAACGGGCCTGAAGCCTCTGCTGTAGATAACAGGACTCTCTACAGAGTGTCCTGAATCTTTGTTGATGACAGAATCATTGAGGAATGCCATGCATCATCGACGATGATAGGATCGTTGACGGGCCATGAGGCAAGGTTGTCGACGAGAGAATTGTCGACGAGCCTGAAGCCATCATCAACGGGCGATGGCTAGGAGGCATGGAAGGGGGAGGCAGCTTTGGAAGCTGCAGGACAACCCCGGAGTCCACCATCAATGGAGGAGCTGTTGACAGGGGAAGAGAAGAGCCCACAATCATCAGTGGTGTGGAAGACAATGTGTGAGGGGCTACCTTCTCAATACTCACTTTTGTGGATTTTGAAGCCGGCAAGGGGGTGGTAGAGACATGCTTAGTTTTAGAGGCATGTTTCTTACCATGACCCTGTGTTGACATGGAGGAGTCCCCCATAGAGCAGTGAGACCCCGAAGATGGTGCTGAGGGTTCTCTGGGAGAGGAACGTTGCTGCTGCTCCAGGAGGGCTACTTTATGCTCCATGAAGAACTCACAGAGCTGCTGCAGCTGTCGATGTTTTGTGACTCTGTTGAACCTGTTGCAGAAGGCACACTCCTTGGAGTCATGTTCAGGACCAAGCCAAGGAACACAGAATGGAAACATAGCCTTGTTGTGGATAGTCGCCCATCCACTATTCTGTATATCTCGCACTGCCGGTACTTACAGTGGCTGAGCTGCAGTATCCCCAACATAAGCATCCTTGATAATACCACTGGTAATGAAAAAAGAAAGAAACAGGTCATCATGTCCTAATTTTCTGGGAGCCCAGTGTCCACTCTGGATACTTAAAGTATGTCTGCTGGAGGCAGGAGTAGTTTCAGCACGGCTGCATACTTTCCACTGGGATTGCTGATGTGGAGGTTCTTTAATCAGCATTGGTTATCTCACAGATTCCACTGTTTCTCCTCCAACCAGGACCATGTCGCTCTTATACGAGGGGAGGCATCTGCTCCATGGGTTAGGGCCTGTTGCTGCTGTCACTCGGCTCCTTCAAGGGTGTGAGCTGCCATTCCCTGACTGAGGGAGTCCAACTTGATATCCTGTTTTTGTACAAAGTCCTGGGCATCAGAAAGGGTCTCGTCTACTGCTGGGCCAGTTTTGGTAAAGACCCTCAGATGAGCAAGAAATTTTAATTGTGCTTTGACCTCCTTGCCTTTTAAGTTCCTCACCAAACAGAGCACCTTCTTACACCTCTGAAGTGTAGCCAGGGCAAAGTTGGGCTCAAAGTATAGCTTGGTATTGCCAAACTATACATGCTTCTTTGTCCCAGGCTTTCTTCAGGATCTCAGTCTTTGTGTGATAATCTAAAAAAGCCAGGACAAAAGAGAGAGGTCAAGCTTTTGTGTTCTTTGAGGGCAGAAAAATGCTTGGTATGCATGAATGATAGTAAGCAGCAGGGAGGAGGCAGGGAACTACAGACCAGTCAGTCTTACCTCAATAGTGCGCAAGATTATGGAGGTACTCCTTAAGGAAAGGATAGTGCAACACCTGGAATCCATAGGAGCACAGGATCCAAGACAGCATGGGTTTACAACAGGAAGGTCCTGTCAAACTAATCTCATAGATTTCTTCGGGTAATCAGAGTGGTGGACCAAGGGGGTGCAGTTGATGTCGCCTACCTTGACTTCAGCAAAGCTTTCGATACTGTTCCACGTAGGAGATTGATTAGTAAACTGGGTAGGCTCGGGGTGGGTTAGAGGTTGGTCAACTGGGTGGCAGACTGGTTGGCGGGCAGAAAACAGAGAGTGGTGGTAAATGATATACAGTCAGAAGAGAAGCAAGTCACAAGTGGGGTACCTCAGGGTTCAGTCCCAGGCCAGTCCTCTTCAATATCTTTATCAGTGACACTGCAGAAGGACTGGAGGGTAAGGTTTGTCTGTTTGCAGATGACACCAAGAACTGCAACAGAGTAGATGATCCAGATGGGGTGGGCAGAATGAGAAGAGATCCGGATAAACTGGCAAAATGGTTGGAAGAGTGGCAACTGGGACTTAACGCAAAGAAATGCAAGATCATGCACGTAGGGAAGAGAAACCCTGAAGTTACCTATAGGTTGGGAGGGGAGTTACTGGCAATCACAAGGAAAGAAAGAGACTTGGACATCATCATCACAGATTACCTGAAATCATCCAAGCAGACCACTAAAGCAGTAGTAAGGCTAGAGGGATGTTGGGGTGTATTAGTAGGGGTATCACAAGTCATAAGAGGGAGGTAATAATCCCTCTTTACAAGACACTGGTTAGGCCCAATCTGGAGTACTGCATGCAGTACTGGAGGGCGCACCTGCACAAGGACATTAACAAAATGGAGGCAGTCCAGAGACGGGCAACCAAAATGGTGCAGGGACTGCATCAGAAAACATATGAGGACAGATCAGCGGAGCTCAATATGCATACCCTAGAGCAAAGGAGGGAGAGCGGTGATATGATCGAAACATTCAAACATGTTAAGAGCATTAACAAGGTGAAAGTGTGTAACATGTTTCAATATAAGAAAAATAGCAGGACAAGAGGACACAGCATAAGATTAGAGGGAGGCCGATTAAGGGGTAATGTGAAAGGGTGGTGGATGCATGGAACGGCCTACCTCAGGAAGTGGTGGATGTGAGTACAGTGCAGGGCTTCAAACAGGCATGGGATAGGCATAAGGGAGCAATACAGATGAGTATGAATACATAGGCCATTAACAGAGTAAAGGCCTATGGCACATTCATAAGATAGAAAAAATGGGCAGACTAGATGGGCCTTGCGGTCCTTACCTGCCGTCAGCTTCTGTGTTTCTAAGTGCCAGGTTCTTGTCTAGCCTAGTAGTTCTTTCAGCAGTTCCTCAATAAATGGAATTGTATCCCCACTCTCCACCTGGTCTGGCTGGCCATGAATATGAACATTGTTCCAGCGGTGCTGGTTTTCCAAATCTTTTACTGTTTGTACCAGATCATGTCTCTGTGGAGAAGGTGGTTAAGCACCTACACAAGAGGAGACAAATAAGGATCGATCTATCAGTGTGCCCCCATGTCTCTCTGTGTTCCTAGCTGAGTCTCCCTCACTCCCATTCCATACCCACATTTCAGGTATTGTTGCTTTTCTTCAGCTCTTTACATTGGACTGTTTTGCCTTACAAGTTTGAGTTGGACTAAGTCTTAAATAAATGGGAAAAGGGGCTCCATTTAACCTGCCAGCCCACAAAGCTGCAGCCATCCCTGGCAAGAAAGGGAGGGCATGCAGGGAGTTACAGAATTGGGGTGAATTAGAGGGGGAAGGCTAGTTATCTACATATTGCAGCCCACATACTGATAGCAATTTCAAAAAATACCCAGTCTATCCATTAAAGGGGTGCATAGAAACATAGAAATTGATGCCAGATATGGACCACTAGGCCCATCCAATCTGCCCATATACCCTACCTATGCAGCGGCTGCTGGCCCTGTTTGGTCAATGGCTTTAGTCTCCCCTTCCCACCTCTAGGGTTCCCTTATGCCTATCCCTTGCATGTTTGAATCCTCCCATTGTGCTCACTTCCACCACCTCATGGGGTAGGCTATTCCGTGCATCCACCACCCTTTCCTTGAAGAAAAACTTCCTCACATTCCCCCTTATGCTGTGCCCTTCCAATCTTATATCATGCCCCCTCATTCTTGTATATATCTTATACTGAAAGATGTTGCCCACCTACACCTTGTTTATGCCCTTAAGATACTTGAAATTGTCTATCATATCTCCCCGCTCCTGCCTCTCTTCCAGTGTATACATACTGAGGTTTTTTAATCTCTCCTTATATGTTTTGGTGCATGCCCTACACCATTTTAGTCGCCCTTCTCTGAACTGCCTCCACCCTGTTTATGTCCTTACAAAGATGTGGTCTCCAGAACTGTACACAGTACTCCAGATGATGCCTCACCAATGTTTTGTACAGTGGCATCACTACCTCCCTTCTTTGGCTGGTGGTACCCCTCTCTATGCACCTGTCAACATGCCATTGGCCTTCCCCACAGCATTTGTACACTGTTTGGTCACCTTTAGGACATCTGAGATGATTATCCTCAATTCCCTTCCCTTCCTTTCCTTGTGACCGCCAGAAACTCCTCCCTCCCCCCATCCTGTAACTCTCTTTGCAGGGTTTCTACGCCCCAGGTGCATGATTTTGCACTTCTTTGCATTGCATTGAATCTTAGTTCAGTATTTCTTTATTTGTTCGACTTTTAAGTCTTTACAAAAATAAAAAAAAAAGAAACAGTACATAAGTAGATAAAAGGAATAAATACGCAGAGAATACTGAATGGGCAACTATGCAGAACCAGTGTAACTGGGATTTGATTCCTCTGACCAAGAACGCGGTTTGAGAGGTCCATGGAATCAGAACCCTGAGGTGACAAAACACACTGGTTGTGCATAGAGTTGCTCATCCTGTATTTTTATAGTGTATAGTACTGTGTGAAAAATGTTTTTTGTGAGTTCTTTTGCTTTCAAAATTAAACTGACTCATGCAGTCTCTAGAGGTTCTAGAATGCTGTTCTACCACAGTAGGGTAGAACAGCATTCCATGACCTTGGAACTGTGGTAGAACAGCATTTTGAAAGGGATGGAATTCTATACAGAACAACATTCCACTATACACTATAAATGCAAATAGCACAGTTCAGCAAGACATGATAGTTGCCGTACTTTAGACTTGAGCAAGGCATTTGACACAGTCCCACACAAAAGATTAATATACAAGTTAGCCAGCCTGAGAGTGGGTCCCAAGATGATAGCCTGGGTAAAGAATTGGCTGGAGAATAGGACACAGAGGGTAATAGTAAATGGAGTCCACTCTGAAGAAAGGGGGGTTACTAGTGGGGTACCGCAGGGTTCAGTATTAGGACTGGTCCTCTTCAATGTCTTTATAAGTGACATTGCAGAGGGACTAGAAGGAAAAGTATGTCTCTTTGCAGATGACACAAAGATCTGCAACAGAGTTGATACACAAGGTGGGGTGGAAAGGATGAGAAGGGACTTGGCAAGGTTAGAGAAATGGTCAAATGTATGGCAGCTTAGATTCAGTGCTAGAAGTGCAAGGTAATGCACCTGGAAACAAAAACCCAGGGAAGAGTACACAATGGTGGGTGAGATACTAACAACAACAAAAATGGAGCGGGATCTTGGGGTAGTCATACTAGATGACTTGTGTAAGCAAGCAATGTGAGAGGGCAGTAAGAAGGGCTGGGGGGATACTGGGATGCATAGGGAGAGGCATCACCAGTAGAAAACAGGAAGTTGTTATCCCTCTGTACAGACAGCTGGTAAGACCCCATCTGGAGTACTGTGTGCAGTTCTGGAGACCCAGTCTCTGCAAGGACATAGACAGGATGGAAGCTGTCCAAAGGAGGGCAACTAAAATGGTGCAGGGTCTGCACCGGAAGACATATGAAGAGCGACTAAAGGAGCTTACTATGTATAGCCTCGAGGAAAGGAGGGAGAGGGGGGACATGACAGAAACTTTCAAGTACCTCAAGGGAATCAACAAAGTCCAAGAGAGTAGCATCTTTCAAAAAAAGAGGTGTGCAAGAACAAGGGGGCACAATTTGAAGATAGGGTGGGCAGCTCAGAGGTAATGTAAGGAAATATTTTTTCACAGAGAGGGTTGCGGATGCATGGAACGGCCTTCCGGAGAAGGTTGTGGAGTCAAAAACAGTGATTGAATTCAAGCATGCATGGGACAGTCATAAGGCAATTCTAGGGGCCGGGGGTAGAAAGAAGTAGGCTGCTGGTTAACTAGGATCTGCAGCTTATCCATTAGGTAGGGAAATGGGCAGACTGGGTGGGCCAAGCAGTCCTTATCTGCCATCAAATTCTATGTTTCTATGTTAATAAGGATATGTTAACAATCAGAGAAGAAATAATTGTATAAGATGTACACAGAGTTTCACAGGACTTGATTATTTCCTTGGAAGATTCAGTATTTTCATTTAAAAATTTGTATTTTTTCTGAACAGTAGTAATTTTTTTATTAATCCATTTTATGAAGTCTATCATGTCTTTAGCAATGAAATCAAAAATTGTGGATTATAATACTTCTTTTTTAGAGAGCGTGTTTGTTTGGAAATGTAGGGGCATAATTTTATGCCTTATTTTATTCTATTTTGAACAGTGACAAAGAATGTGCAATAAGGTTTCTGGTTCATTTTGACAACATTCACAGTTTAGGTTTTCAAGATGCATTCTATCTTTTTCATAAATATATTTTATTATTTTGGAGGGATATAACTCTAATATGTATTTCGTGAACAAAATTCTATCATTCTTATCTGTTAGAAAATATAAATATGGTTCTAACACGTGATTTATTTTTTTTGTGAATACCAGGTGTATAGTGTCTTATTTTGCTCATATCTTGATCAAACAAAATTATAGTTAATTTATTTTTAACTACTTGGTTATATTTTGGAGATATTTTTATCCCCATTTGTTGATCTTTCCAAAGATGAATTAAACCTATATCTTTTAGAAATTCAATAACTTGAGCAAGCCATGGAGAACTGAACCTCATGCTAAACCATCCTGATTTTTCCGTGACACATTTGTACGTTAATCTTTCTATGTCCATGTTAGAAACCCTTATCGAGTATCTAATTTTAGCTTGGATTGCTAGGTTGCTGATGGGGCAGTCGAAATACTGCCACATCACCCTGGTGCTGCGTGAACTGTGCTGGCTGCCGGTCAGGTTGAGGATCCTCTTCAAGGTGGGCTTGCTCACCTTTAAAAGGCCTTATGTGGGCTGGGCCCAAGAAACTTGTCTGACCTTCTTACACCCATCACCTCTATCCGTTCTTCCTCTAGGGGCCTCCTTGTGATTCCGAAGACGAGGCTACAAACTGACAATGACAGAGCATTTAGTGTTGCCACCAACTGTAAGGGAGGCCCCTTCAGTTGAAGTATTTAAGACTCAAGACCCTCTTGTTCAGTCTGGCTTTCTCCAGACACTGTCTTTTAGATCTTATTCCTAGGATAGCCCTATTAGTGACTGTGTTTAGCTCAGATTTGCTTATTTATATGGTCTGTTTAATTTAGTAAATGTTTTTGTTTCATGAATAGTTTGTATTTTATGTACGGCGCCCAGAGCCTCTGGGATTGGGCGCCTGGAAAAATAAAACTTGCCTTGCCTAGTTAATTTGTAATTTGCCTACTTCTGCATTGGCTACTTCTGCTGGTGTGGATCTAGGTAAATGTAATATTGCTTTATATAGTTCTGTAAAGACTTTTTCTATTTTGTAAAAAGTTTTATTGTACCAAATCTCTACTGTGTATGATGCTACCAGGTTCATTTTCATCTCTGCTGCATGTAGGACTGCCAAAACTGTGTTACCTCCGTATTTTGCATTAAACTGTAAATGGCAGATTTACTTTGATTTAATTTACCTTGAATATATGTTTGGTGTTTAATGTATTTCCCATCTGATACGATGTAAGTTCCAAGATATTTTGTAATGAGATACTAGTTTCAGCGTGAAGTTATTTAAATTCTGAGAATATTTGTTCTTACAAATTTGCTTCCCTATTACCATAACTTGTGTTTTATTTGTGTTTATTATTAATTTACTTCTTGAACAATAGTCCTGGAGCGTATTTATTTGCTTTCCTAGTCCTATTGGTGACAAAGAGGTCAAAGCTACTGTAAATCATCTGCATATATAAGGAGTGGAACAGGAGTTCCAGCTATGTAAGGAAAGCGAGCGTTGAATCTTAGTTGCCACACCTCAGATCATTTTTCCAGCTTTCCTAGGTCTCTCATTATTTTCACCACCCCATCTGGAGTGTTTACACTGTTGCAGATCTTAGTGTTATCTGCAAATAGGCAAACCTTCCCTTGCAGCCCTTCAGCAGTGTCACTAATTAAGACGTTAAAAAGGACTGCATATTATCTTAGCACCAGCATTATTAGTGTGTTGCTGATCCTGGTAAATTTGCCCTTGTTTTGTGTTGCCACTTTTTCTTGGTTTACTTGGGTTGCCGGTGCGCAGCATATCCACTTGGTGCCTCTCCAACCTTCTCCACCCAAACTATTTTAAGTTAGCAAATATAGTACTATATATTTTCAAATCAAAACTGATGGACCAGCGTAATGATATATACTCTGGACCTAAAGGAATTATGGACCAGGAGAGAGAGAGAGAGAGAGAGAGATATGAGAGAAAGGGAGAGAGATTGCCGACTCACTGCTGGCACACAAGCCATCAGCATGTCTCCCATCTGCGGCTGCAGATGTCAAGAATGTCCTGCTGTTCTCTTACAGACAACGCAGGTAAATGGCTTCTTTTGCTAAGCTGGGCACCCTGGATTTTCAGGTCCCCAAAAACATTATTTCCAGACATATTTTCAAAAAACTAACACCGGAATCTAGCTAAACTGGTCCTGTTTAGCTAGGTTAAGGTGTTTGTTTTTTGAAAATGCATCATTTATATGTATTTTCAGTGGTTTGTAGTTGGAAAAAAATACAAGGTGGCTGCCTTCCTTTTTCATGACAAGTAAATCAAAAAAAAATCCCTACGATCGGTGTGTTTTTTTTTTTTTTACCATTCTGATCAGAGTTGTTATCAAAAAAATCCTTATAACTCTGAAACCACATTTAAAAATTTTTCACGAAACTTTTAAAAGTCACTATCTTGTCACAGGCCATTTTTCCCTGAAAGTTTAGTGAAAACATTCTGTACCGTCTAGGCTATGTGTGAGAGCAACAACAACAGAAAAAAAAAATGTTAACCAGTGAGATACGAAAAAATCTTTTCATTTCCGAAAATGAGCATTGCAGATCTTGGAAACTGCAAAGATGCAGTCACAAAACTTTTCTTGCCTTGAGACTTTGCCACCCTGACTACGCATGCAAATGTTTAGGCTGTTCTGTTGAACAGTGCCAACGTTATTAAGGTGCAAGGTTAGGGGTATAACATTAAACACCCTACTCAACCCCAATTATAGGGGTGTTACCACGCCCCTATAATCTGTCTACCTATCCTCTCTATACTTAAAGGATACCTAAACAACATTTTGACAAACTATTCAAAAATCTGACTCCGTTGGTGACTAAAGGAAAGGCTGCTGTATTAAGGCTATAATTCCATTTATATAATTTACCTAAATGTGGTTCCAGAGCATTTGAATATTGTAAAATCAGCCTTCTAATTTCAAAAAAACTTCCTTACCTGCTTCCTAAAATGGCAGCCAAATGTATTATGTGATGACATAATTGGAGCCAAAGTCAGAAAGATATATGGCTCTCTATGGTGCTAACTAGTTATTTTTTCCCTTTGTATAGAATTGTTTCACCCAAATGGTCAAAACCATGTATACTATTTTGTATAATACACATGTTAGGCTATGGTTCTGTTCAGTTTGTTTATTTTAGCATGCTAAAATTGTGTTTTAATCCAACCGATTTTCTCTACGGCAGTACAAATCTTGAATAACCTGGTGGTCTAGTGGTTATGGTGGATCCAAGATGCACAGTGGGGATGCTGGGGTGGTGTGCATGCTTAATATGCACTTTTTAACATTTTTATTAAACCTTTATATTTTCTGCTATTCTCTTCTAGTACGTTTTTGACAGAACCTACAAATGTAATCCATAGTTTGAATGTAAACATTTGTATAATCAATAAATCAGACTTCTTCAACAAAGTGAAATGCAGCAGCAGCACGCAAGTACACACATAGTGTGTGTGTGGGGGAAGGCAGCCACAATCTTTCACCACCCCTAGAGCCACCACTTTTGTAGCAAAGTTCTTGTTCAGTCCAATGTTAGAGTTCATACTTTCTTGAAACTCAAATATATGCTTGTCTTGTCTTCTTTTTCCATGGGAAATAATAAGAAGAAGAATAATCAGCATTTATATAGTGGTTTTCATACACATTGTATCCCAAAGTGCTTTACAAGCAATACTAGACTAGTAGTGAAGTGACTGAACATGTAGAGTCAGCCATTTCATACATTAATATCCACACACAGCCTTGGACAATTGCATGAACTGGTTTTATGGGAAGGGGAATGTTGGCCAGGACAACGGGGTCAGGTAGTGATCAAGGTGCTGGCAGCCCACATGTTGTTTCTCACAGTAATCTGCTCATATTTCTCTCCTCTGTCTTCCCCCTTCCCTGAATATAGCAGTACCTTGCAAGAGTGGCCTTCTCAGTCCCCTTCTGGTATTCATGCTTCACTATTCCTCCTCACACCGAAAACTGGTGAGCTCATCACCCTTCTGCATCATGAATGCAAGCAGTAGAGTCCCGGTTTTATTTTGACATATCAAATATAAACATATCTTTCCAGTACGTCAGGCTGATAGCAACAGGGAACAAGGGGAATGATGGTCTTTCCTATCCTTAAAAGCTATAGGCTACCTTTGATTAGGCACTGCTAATTGATGGGTGTGCACATCATTATGCACATCATTTAATGGTGCCTAATCATAGGTGGCTTAGATCTTACATGGGTAGAAAAGCCTATTTATCTACTTGTGCAATGCAGCTATCAGCCTGACTTACCAGAAGATCATGTTTATTATTAATATGTAAAAATAACATGGAAGACCGTACTAACCACATTTATGATGCAGAAGGGTAGTGAACTCACCAGTTTTTGGTGTGGGGAGCAGGTGAGAGGAATGAATGCTAGAGAGGGACTGAAGAGGCCATTCCAGCAGGGTATAGCAATATTCAGGTTAGTTGAAGACATGAAGGAGGACGTTGAGCAGATCACTGTGAGATCTGAAATGTGGGGCTGCCAACATCGTGATCACTACCTGACTGTGGGTGAGAGTAGTCAGCGATGACAAATACTCAGAGTGGCAGGGCTGCACCTAAACTGTTACTTGAATTCAGTGTAGGGAGAGTCACTGGGGCTGTTGACGCTTGTTAGGACAGTATTATGGAGTTGTGTATAGCTCATTCAAGATTTGGAAGGCAGTAGCCAGCCAACTCGAATTGTGGAGTAGAGCACAGAAACGCACTGGAGAAGAATTACTGGGAACTGTCTCATGGGTTCTGCAGATAACAGGTAAAGGAGTAGACTGACACTGGAAGTCGGGTGGATTTGCTCAAGGTATTAGTATGCCTCTCCTAATAATATCATTATCCATTGAAGTGCAGCCTTACAGGGCATGAACAGCAGTTTTTCTGGTGGGTCATGATGCTTATTGCTTGCCCTCCAGGAAGACCTTGTTGTTGGTTAATGAGGTGGGAAAAAACACAACAGGGGAACTGTACATACTACCGTCACTGTGCAGAAGGGTGGTGATACACTCAGTGTTTACTGTGGGAGCAGAAGTCAAACACTGAGAATTTGGACTGGAGAGTGATTTGGGAGGCATTTTTTAACAGTGCCAGCTGATGATGCATATTGGTATAGATGTGCACAACTCTCTGAGGTACAAGATTACAATCTGAGGTATGATAATTCTCTTCATGAGACTGTAAGCACATATGCAGCACCAGGCAGTACTAAGGACAGGGTATGGATGGTGGGGTGTTCAACAAAAGGCAGGCTAGATGCAGGAAGTTCACATGGAAAAAGAAAACCTTATTTGTGGATTAACAAGCGATCGTGGGCTTTGGAACTGAACCAGACCAGTACTTTGCTCTGTGACCCTGAGCAAGTCATTACACTTCATTTTGCTCCCAGGCCACACCTTTAAACAAGCTTTCAGCTTAGTGTGTCTCTCCTGGTTAACAAAAAACAAAATTCAGTGCATCACATAACCACTAGATCATCAGGTATTTGAAGTGTTGTACTATAATGCAGTTTGCCAAGGAAAAAGTCAGCTGGATTGCAAAACATTTCCCACAAGTTAAAGTTAACAAAATGAACAAAATGATAACCTAACCTGTGTACTGATCAAAATAATCCAGACGTTAATACATGGTGTTGATCATTCTGGTACAACAATTTAAAACAAAGAGAGAAAGAAGAACTAGTAAGCACTATAGAAATATAAGTGGGTCTCTGTCTTTGGCTGAGATGATGTCATCATGACTCATCACTTAACAGACTTGGCAGACATCTTAGGGAGAAACCAAGGCTGTTTTTTGAAAGTGAAAGACTAATGTTTACATTTTTCAAAACCTATGAAACTGCATTTATATTATTTACATAAATGCAGTTTTATCATAAATGTAAATAGCAGCCTCTGCTTTACCTTGTTATGAAGCCAGATTTTGGAGTTTGCAGTTTTAAAAAACTGCTTGTTTAGGTACCCTTTAAAAGTAGCAATGCAAGTGGGTATGAAAGTATTTTAGTCAGTGTTTGGGGTACATTCAGGCTTGTCTTTACATGTGTAACTGGTAGTGTGGGGAACATAGCTCAGAAAATTAATTTTGTTGGTGAATAGATTAAGAAAGCCCTGGGAATCAGTTGTGTGATTTGGGGCTGGAGCTGTCAGAGGCTTAGCACCTTCTAATGTTCCAGGTTGCACTGGGAGATGAGCGACTTGTTGCTCAGTGTGCCTTCCTGGTGAAACATTTCAATAAATAAATTAATAAAGTGGAATAGTTAGTTTTCCATGTTCTTTGTTCCCAAGTCATTAACAGTTCCATGATCTGAAAACCTTCTGCAAGCCCAGAAAGCCCTGTCACTGATATCAGAAATGACATCTAATAGTTTCTGTCATACAGTAGATGCTTGCTAACAACATACATTTTAGTGAGAAAGAGAAACTGTTCCCCACTGGAAGTTGAACCTAGCCCCCCCCCCCCACTGTGCTATCATTCCAAACGATGAGACATAAGGTTTCCAGACAGAGATGTAGTCTAACGACTTTTACATTGTAGCGAGAAAGAATAAAATGTTTGTTACTGAGCATTGAGCCTGGCCACCCCAAAAACTGCTGTTCTGGTGCTTTGCCACTGTGCTGTAGCTCCACATGATAAGATGTAAGGTGTCTATACAGAGATGCATACTAACAACATAAACTGTAGTGAGGAGGAAAGAAATGTTTGCAACTGGGAATCAAACCCAGGACACCTCAAACTACTGTCCTGGTGGTCTGCTGCTGTGCTGTTGTTCCACATGGTGAGATAGAAGGTTTATAGAGATGGATGCATGCTAACTACATAAGTTGCAGTGAGAAAGAAAACATTTTCACAACTGGGACTTTAATCCAGGTCCCTCCCAACTGCCATCCTAGGACTTGCTACATGGTGAGACAGAAGGTTTCTAGACAGAGATGCATACTAGCAACATGAATTGTAGTGAGAAAGAAAAAATGTTCCCCACTGGGAATTGAACACCGGCCCCCTTCCAACTACTATCCTGGTGCTCTGGCACTGTGCTGTTATTCCACATGGTGAGACAGAAGGTTTTTAGACTGAGATGCAGACTAACAACATAAATTGTAGTGGGAAAAAAATATTTACCACTGGTAATTGAACACAGCCCACGTTCCAGTTATTGTCCTGGTACTCTTCCATTGTACTACCATTCCATATATAAGACAGAAAGTTTCTGGAGAAAGATGAATGCTAGCAATATAAACTGTAGTGAGAAAGAAAAAATGTTCCCCATAGGTAATCGAACCAAGGCCCCCCTCCCATCTACTGTCCTGGTGCTCTGGTACTGCGCTATCATTCCATATGGTGAGACAGAAGGTTTCTTGAGATGCATGCTAACAACATAAATTGTAGTGAGAAGGAAAAAATATTCCCTATTTAAAGTTGAACCCAGGTCCCCTCCCAACTACTGTCCTGGTGCTCTGCCACAGTGCTGTTATTCCACATGGTGGGAAATAAATTTTGTTGCATGAGATGCATGCTAAAAACATAAAATGAAGTAAAAAGAACAATATCCACCACTGGGAATTGAACCAGGGCCCTATCCCAACTACTGTCCTTTTGCTCTGCCACTGTGCGATTGTTCCACATAGTGACCCAGAAGGTTTCTAGAGAGAGAGAGAGAGATGCATGCTAACAACACAAATTGTAGTGAGAAAGAAAAAAATGTTTCTCACTGGGAAACCCAGCCCTCGCCCCCCCAAACTCCTGTCCTGGTGCTTTGCCACTGTGCTGTCATTCTACATGGTGAGACAAAAGTATCGAGAGAGAGATGCATGTTATGGAAAGTGCAAGCCCCCCCCATACACATCTGCAGTGGAGTTTAGTAATGAACTCTCTACCAACTTGAAGTAATGTTTCTCTTCTCAACAAGTTGCATTCAAACCCAGACTTGTCATAAAGTCTCAGTCGAAACCAATTAAGTTAACTGCAACATAAAAGTAACAGTTCAGTGTTCAGAAAGTCTGCTTCACACATTGCTGAAATTATCGCTGGCAGCAGTGATATCTAACAATGTCTCTCATGCTACTGAATTGTAATGAGAACGAAAAACAAGCATTTGTCAATGCCGAATGTTTGCTTGCTGGTATTAGCATTGGAAATGCAGGAGTTAGACAGATGCAGAATAGGAATGGCAGTGAAGTATTGAACTTCACGCCAACCCCACCTCCACGCTGCAGAGATGGACAGGCATTGGGGTATGCGTTTGGGTTGTCACCCATAACGTTCATGCCATTTCACCTCACCCTATCCTGCAGACACTGACAAATGTTGAGGTGTGCCTTGGGGTGTTCGGCTTTACAGTCACCCCATTCCATAAGGAGATACGCTGAAATGGGTGCAGTATAGGAGAATGAGGTGAACTCTGGGGCTGAAGAGTCCAAGGCACACCTCGATGCCTGGCACTGGCTGCAGGGTGGGGGTGGAATGGCATGAGCATTACAGTCGGCAATCCAAAGGCACACCCCTGATGCCTGTCAGTCTGTACAGGGTGGGACGTTATGGTTAGAAACCCTAATGCCCCGGGCGTTTGTTGGCATTTGTACTATAAATTTTCAGCATGGCCATTTTGTGACCCCCACCTCATAAAAGTATTTGGGACCTCTTCTCATGAACAGTGACACTGTGATTTTCTTAATGTGTGCCGAATTTTGAGTTCCCACAGCGACCGTGCCATTCTGAGCCAGATGTATGAAAACACAGATCGGGCGGGATGTGAAGAATGACAGGTATACCATTCATAGGGAGGTGTGAAGAGATGGTAATGTTGAAAATCTGTAGTGAAAACATTAAAAATGCTCGAACTTCCGAGTGTACGTGGAAACTGCGCAACGCATGCACGTAACACAGTCATTTAGTGGAATTATTTCACCAAATTTTCAACATAGGCATTTTAACACCTCTGCTCGTGAACAGTGTCACTGTGATTTTCTTAATCTGTCCTGAACACTGACTTCCCACAGCGACCTCGCTATTGTGTGCCGGAAGGACAAAAACACATTTTGGCCAGGATGTGCTCCTAAGGTACTCCTCCTTCTCCAACTCCCGCCTCCTAGCTTAACCTTCCTACTACCTGCCTTATACAGACTACTCGCCAGAGGCCACGTAACCCTGAATAAACCATATGCAAAGTACTACCAATTGCTTACATGTCATGATGATAACCATGCCTGTACCCATGCCTGCATCCACTGCTTTTCTTTACCTTGCCTGTAAGCCATGCCTGTATCCACTGCTTTTCTTTTACCATGCCTGTATCCACTATTTTTCTTTACTGTAACCACCTCATGATGTACCTCACAATGCCTCAAATGTTCCTTATGTCCTTGTTCATTCTTATAACTTGTATTGTTATCCCGGGTCGCCCCTGAAAAAGGGACCTTAGCGGCTCAGTGGGCCTACCCGGTCACCAAAATTTAATAAATAAATAAATAATGTGAAAAATTACAGCTGTACTGTTCATCAGGAGGTCTAAAAAAATGTCAGTGTTGAAAATCTGGAGTGAAAATACTACAAATTTGCGAAGTTACGAGGGTGCGTGGAAACTGCACAACACACACTCGTAACACAGTCATTTTATGGACGTTTGTCACCAAATTTTCAACACAGGCATTTTAGGACCTCTGCTCATGAACAGAGTTACTGTGATTTTCTTAATCTGTCCCGAACACTGATTTCACACAGTGACCACGCTATTCTGCGCCGGAAGTATGCAAACACATTTTGGCCAGGATGTGAAAATGACAGCTGTACTGTTCATAAGAAGGTGTGTAAAACTGCCAGTGTTGAAAATCTGGAGTGAAAATATTAAAAATTCACAAAGTTACGAGTGTGCATGGAAACTGCGCAATGCACGCTCATAAAACAGTCATTTTTTTGGATTTATTTTACCACATTTGCAACATAGTCATTTTGAGAGCCCATCTCATGAACAGTGGCACTGTCGTTTGGTTAATCGGTCGCGAAAGGTGATTCCGTGTACTGACCGCGAAATCACCTTTTGGGACTAAATAATGCCATGACAGTGACTGAATTCATGAGGAGGGGTCCCAATAACTCCATGTTGAAAATCTGGTGCCAAAAGTCGAAAAAATGGCGGAGATATCCACATAAGTTGAAAAAAAACTATTTATGCCATTATACAGCTAACCGGCATTTCTTCAGTTCGCAGTCTGCTTTGAAGAGTGCAGGCGTGTTCAGTCCACCGAAGATCGTCATTCGGGCTCCAGAGGTAGAATGGGTGGAGGGTGTGGGAGGGTGTGGGAAGGGGTGCACAGAGGGTGGCTACGGGTTGGGGAGGGGCACGAGACACTGCGAGGACCGTTTCTTAGTTTCAGGGACAACAAAGTAAACAAAAGACATCACAGAAGATTTTTTTTTTGCAGGCTTGCTTTGGTCACACTGGGGTGGACTCCCAGTGTGCCACCTGTGTTTAGGGGGGACTTAAGCCAACAGGATTGGGTCCCCCATTGCGAAACCGACTTTTGGGGGCATAATGCTGAGAGGATTGGGCACCCCTCAGCACACAACAAATGGGGGGACATTATGCCAACGGGGAGTGGACTCTCCCGTCGGCAAATGAACTGGGTCGGGGGCATGCTGACAGGGGGATTGGGCGCCCCCATTGGCTTTCATGGGGCTCTAAGGCAGATGGCGATAGCCACCACCATGTTCATGGAAATGTTACACCAGGCAAGGTACCGCCCTGCAATGACAGGTCGCTCCCTTATTGCAGCTGAATGGCTGATGCTGCAATGACGAGGCAGCCCCTGATTGCAGTGGCCAAATTGTTTCAAGATGGTGGCACTTCTGGAGAACCAGTGTCATCAGGACAGTGGGCCTGCATTGGTTGAACACTGCCAAGCCGACAAATGCAGTGCCGGCATTGGCTGCCACAGTGCCGCACCTCCACAACCCGTTTCTCTCCTAAGCTGCCACATAATGTTTCTTGCACATGCACGTGAGCAAACATAAAAATGGGCTATACTGGAGATTGAACCCAGGCTGGTGTAGGTCTGAAGCACTGTGATAAGCCCTAAAAGGCTTAAAACTGACATCATCAGTTATATCATGCAGCCAAATCACTTGGAGTGACTGTAACCTTAAACTTGACTAAATGCAAAAAACAATTCATGACCCCAGGTGAGGCTTTGCCTGCTATGTTTGCACTGGCATGTAAAACTTGCATTTTTTTCTTGAAAACATGGTGCTATCATGGAAAATGCCCCAAAACATGGGGTTGTCATGGAAATGACAAATCATGGAAATTTCATAAACAAACCAAAAAAAAAACCCCAGAGAAAATCATAGAATTCATGACTTCTGTGATGTCCTTGACATAGGTGCAGCCTTACACAAGATTTTCAAAATGCATTGCCACCAGGTTCTCATCTCCAGTGGCCATGACACAATTAATTAAAAAAAATGTTGCCACTGTGAGCTCATCTCAGGTGGACTCTCTTCTGCTATCCCCCAACCCAGATTCCAATAGTGGTAGTCTAGCCCCAGTGTCAGCTATACAGTTAAAAAAATCAGGTGTTGGGAGATCATCCTTTGTGATCACTCTTGACCCACACCCCACCTAAGTAGCAAATGAGATCACTAGAAGCCCATCCGGGTAGCCACTGTTTCCATTGTCCCTCTCTATCTCCAATAATGACTGGTACCAACTCTCCTTTCCCTTCCTTGTCCAACTATCAAATTGCAACCATAATTTATGAAATAGATGCATACAGCATGTGTTTCGTAAGTTTGGCTTTGCGGTAATTACTGCAAACAGAATCACACAGAGCAGGGTACTAAAGTGTGGAAAAGGCCCCCACATTGGCAGATAATATCAGACCACCCTTGTATATCAGGGCTACTTTCTCCATTGTGCACATACTCCACACACCCACAGCTAGATTTGGGCTCCTGACTGAAGTAGGTGGTAGGATTTGGTCATGTCCCATCTCTGGGATGAGCCATTGTGGTTGGCATGGTAGGGCAGTGGCTGAATCCATGGCTGGAGTCCAAGGGAAATCCCAGGACAGGAAAAAGGAGATTTGGAAAGACTTAAGGAGGACAGAACAGGGACAACTGGAGGAGACGTGTATGAATAAAGAAAGTAAATAAAAAAAATCTGTAACTGTATGTAGTAGCTCGGCAGGATCCATGGCCTAGCATCATTTTACATATCCTGTTCAGTACTCTTCCTACTAACTGCTTCTTCAGTAAGCTAACACTGCCTTTTCTTTTGGCAAGTTTCAGGATCTGAAAGTGTTTAATGTGTCGGAACGTACAGAAAGCCAAAACATCTTCCAAGGAATCTCTGCTGAGACGCTACTTGGACAAAAGAATGCAGCTGTCTTCAGGACCCCTGTGTTGTTCCACTGGAATTCAGGCAAGGTAAGGATGTAGTGGGAGGATTATTGTAGCTTTCATTTACTATTTAGTTGAGCTAATGATTTTAATTTATTTTTTAAAATAGATTTTATACCCCAGATCAGAAGCACCTCCTGTCTCCTACTTTGGACCTGACATTCAGTAGTCATCTCCTATCTGTGTCACTGGTTGTCAGCCCTGGCTTCTATCCTGACCACCACTAGCTCTCCTGACACCCTGCAGGGCCCCCCTTAGGTTGAGACCAAGAACAAGGAAGACTCCATCATTTCTTCTCCCCAGGTCAATCACTCATTCTTCAGGTGAGGGCAGAGGAGGCCCGGGGGAAAACCAGTACCCTAGGGCATGAGTGCAGTTAGATGTCTCTACATTGCCAGTATTTTCTCCCTATAAGGGCCTGCCTATTATGTCATGCCTGCATGCACAGCTGACATGGGGAAAGGAGAGAAAGTGCCACCCAGACACTGATGCACTATGTGACAGGGTAGAATAGGACCCTTTCCCAGTTGTTATGGAGAAAGTGTTTAAATGCAAGGATCTGTCCTTTCCTGTCTCTGTCTGGTTGCGCAACCAAATTTTCCTGTGAGACCTAGGATTTGATCACCCCGACAGTCTCGCAATTATTTGCCTCTCGCTATCTTTCAGTCTTCCCTTGCTGTTTGTCTTTTCCTACCTTGCATATCTGCTGGTATAAAAATATATATGCAAATCATTATGTGGAAATGTAACTGATACTGGGATTCTATTGTTTAGAAATTATATAGTGTTAATTTTTGAAATGTATATAACTATAGTTTGAGATTATTGCAAAAAGCTATTGAAAACTCAAGAGGTTACCTTAGTGCAATTTTTAATCCTTTTGCAAAAGCTATGGAGACGGGGCCTCACTTCTGGGATACTGTGTTCTTGCAGCATCTGCCTGAAATATAGTAGAACATATTAGAAAAAAACAGGATGCTTGTTAAGAAGGGGGGTTATAAGGACTTATAAGACAGAGCTACAGTTGCTTGCAAAAAAGGACACAGAGATTGAAGGAAAACTCAGATGGATCTTCTCTGATTATCTGACCTTTGTAAATCTGGCCTTTGAACAATTTTATTTTTTTATGTTACTGCTACTACAAATAAATACTCTTGCTGCAAATTTGACAACTGTTCCTGTTTTATCCTATGCTTCCTGACCTGTGCCTCGACGACAGGTGGTGACAGCCTAAGTGGGATTTATGCCATGCATACTCCAAGCCAGGAGTTTTGTGCGTGGGTACTGGACCTAGTACCAGGGAAGCATAGAGAAAGGTATAGATTCTGCAGCAGCAAGTCCAGGAGTGGTTACCAGGAGAATGGCAGCCAAACTAGCAGAGACAGAAGTCCAAGTGGAGATTGTACAGCCAGCACAAGGTATGGAAAAAGAACAGGCAGTGACAGAACCTGAAAAGACTGATGGACTTTTTCAAATGGTGGGCCATACAACAAAAAGAGACAGAGAAACAGAAAAGATGAGAGATACAGCCACAGGAGCAGCAGAGGAGAGAAGAGACACAGCAGATGAAGGAAGAGATGCAGTGACGGGAGCAGCAATGGCTGGATGCCTTGCAAGCTATCAAAGGCAGAGGATCTGGCACAGATCCAGACAAGTAACAAAACACAAGCATGTAAAAGCATTAAACTTACAAAGTTGTGTCTCTCAGATGATACGGAGGCACACCTGACAACTTTTGAAAGAGTTGCCATAGCCTGCCAATGGCCAGAGCAGCAATGGACAGTCAGACTGGTACCCTACCTGACAGGGAAAGTCCAACTTGCTTACAGCAATATGGACACTGCACAGTCAGAAAACTATGACTTGATGAAAAGCAAAATCCTGAAAAGATATGACATCTCAGGAGAGACCTACAGGCAGAGTTTTCGATCTCTGAAGTACAACTCAGTCAGCAATCCTCGAGAAGCCTTCACCCGACTTAGAGAACTCCTAATAAAATGGCTCCAACCAGGAAGCAAAACAGTCCCACAGATCATCGACACATTTGCCATGGAGCAATTCAACAATGTCCTGCCACAGATGTGCATCTTTGGGTAAAGTAACACCTACCAGAAAGTGGGGAAAAGGCTGTTTCTTTGGCTGAGGACTACCAAATATCAGTGTCAGTGGCTCAGTAGGTAGCACACTCGCCTCTGAGGCCAGGAGATCAGAGGGCTGTGGGTTCAGTTCCCACATCTGGCACTTGGGTTAATATCCCAGTACTGACACTGTAGTGCAGCATAAGAGGGGTGCTGCACTTCTGAGGTGCCATCTTCCGGATGAGATGTTAAACCGAGGTCCCATCTGCCTGGATTGGTGGTAGTTCAGGTGGATGTTAAAGATCCCATGGCACTTATCGAAAAGAGTAGGGGAATTTCCCCGGTGTCCTGGCCAAATTTCCCTCATTCACTAAAAATATTAATCTGGTTCAAGGTCAGTTAGCATTCATCTGTATCCCCTTCCCCTGGGTCGTGCCTGAAAATAGGCAGGATTTGTCTAGTGCACTTACCCGGTCAACAAAAACTAAAAAAATGGCCAGACAGACGCCACAGCAAAGAGATAACTGCCAAGCACTGATAAGACACTCTTTTTCCCATTTAAACTCCAAGCCTGTTAAGAACTCTGGTGAGGGTAACAAATCTGTGTCCAAAGACGTTATTTGCTATAACTGTAATAAGCCATGCCGTATTGCAAGAAACTGCTGTAGTAAGGAGAGTGGCACTGGAGCAGATTTGTCCTTGGCGAATTGGGGCAAGTATTTAACAGATGTGAAGGTGGGGAATAAGACTGTAAAGGGACTCACTGATTTGGGAAGCAGACAGACCCTAGTGCACATTGGAGTGCTGGGAAAATACTATGCAAAAGGACCAGATACTGGTGTCATCTGTATCCATGGGGAAACTCGATACTATCTCACCACCCAAGTGACTCTGACCATTAAGGGTGTGTCGCACCAAATGAAAGTGGGGGTAGTACCTAAGTTACCTGTACCTGTGATTATTGGAAATGACTTTCCAGGATTTACTAAGTTAATCAAAGATGAAGTAAATCCTGGTGTTTCAGCAGCTGTGGTGACAAGAGCTCAGGCAAAGAAAATCTCGGATGGTGGGAACACTTTTCCTTTCACTGACGTTGATTTGGATTTGTTTGAGCGTGGCTCCAAGATCTGGTAATCCAGGAAAGAAAGACAATGCCTGAAGAAATTGTGGCAACAAATGACTGATAGACATAAGGGGTTAACATATGAAAATGCTGAAACTAAATTGATAACTGATTGTGATTTTCTGTCAGAATAAGCTAACGATGTTTCTCTCCAGGGTTATTTTAAGCAGCTGGGGGTGAAACCAAAGCAGGGTAGACCAATGTTTAAAACATGTAATGGGTTAATGTACAGAGTTTGGGTTAAACCTCAGACACAGGAACAAAAAGAACAATTGGTTATACCACAGAAGTATAGAACAGAGTTGTTACAGATGGTACATGATAGTCCTATGGCTGGTCACTCAGGGAGGGATCGCACCCTTGCCATATTTCTGTACAGATTTTACTGGCCTGGAATTCATTAAGATGTTGCTACCAATTGTAATTCCGATGCTGAGTGTCAGAAAGTAGCCCCAGTCACTAGAAAAGACAAGATGCCCCTACCCTTGATAGATGTGCCTTTTGAGAGAATTGCAATGGATGTGGTTGGTCCTTTAGACAAAAGTAAAAAGATTAATAGATTTAGCCTGATAGTATGCAACTGTTTTAATTATTTCAATTGCAGATTAATACCTTTGAGCCACAAGGCTCTTTTACAAAGGTTCCATGTCAAGTGGACGAGAGACAAAATTTACATAAACGGGCCACAGAACATTCAGAGTACACAAAAGGCTACATGCTGTACAGGTAGCAAGCAAATAGGCCTTTACAGTGTCAGAAGTGTTACAAGAAGTTTGGGTGCATCTTGACATACTGAACTGGTAACAGTAGAAAACAGGAAAAGAAGTCAAACAGATGTTAAGCACAGAGCATGGTGGAAGCAGCCTGAGGGGCCTTCATCACAGAATGAGGAAAGTGAGGTGAGGGGAAGAGCAGGGATAGGGGACAGCCGCCATGGGGCTTTGTCAGGGAGGGGGTGGAGAGAAGGGAGTGGGGAGGAAGGAAATGGGAGGTAGGCAGGGGGTGATAAGTTATGATGGTGATTAGTCACAGGTATTTGTAAATTGCAATCACATAGGGTCTTTTGGGCCAGAAGGGTTAGCAGTTCTCTTTTAAAGGGTCCGATTTTTACGTGCTCCCAGGTGGTAGCAGGGAGTTCATTAAACCAGGTGGGCCCACGGTAGGAGACTGAATGCTGTGTAAGGCAGGTTGTTTTGAAGGGGACATGGAGCACACCCTTAGCCGAGCTCCTAGTGACTTTTGAGGAGTTGGTGTGCTGGGACAGAGCGGCAGAGAAGCAGGGAGTGAGTCAGAGGAGGCCTTTTTTGCCTATGAGGCAAGCCTGGTACTTTGCCCTTAGGTGTAAAGGGAGCCAACCAGTGGAGGAGTAGAGGATGCAAGTATGGATTCGGTGTTTAGCCCCCAGGACCAGGCGGCAAGCCTTGTTGATTAGTACTTTTACTCGATTTAAGGCTGAGTCTGAGGCAGCACTGTAAGTGATGAGGGCATATTCAATGACCGACAGAATGGAGCTTCGGGTGACTAGGCTTAGAGCCTCAGGGGTCATGGCTTGCCTGTGCCTATAGAGGATTCCTAGCTTAATATTAGCTAATTTGACAACATGGTCTATATGGTGCACAAAGGAGAGGGTGTCCTCAATATGTACCCCGAGATATTTAAAGGTGGAGACTTGTTCAGTGCCATCCCCTGTTTGGATATAGTCAGGTGTTCAGCATTCCTTTTGGCATGTGATAAAGTTAGGTGCATATTGTTTGTTTTTTTTATAGTTAAGAAGGAGTCTGTTTTGGGTGAACCAGTTCTCAAGCACAGCAAAGTTATGCTGTAGGTTTTGTGCTGTTTCTGATGTGTGGCTGCCAGGCACTTAGATAACTGCATCATCTGCATAGAGCAGCATTTGTGCAGGACAGGCATTGGGAAGGGAGTTAATGAAGAGGCCAAAAAGACATGTCTCTAAGATCGAGCCTTGGGGAATCCCTAGGTTTACCTTTTTGAGTTCGGAGGTTACTCCCCCTATCCTCACACACTTGGGAGGCAGTTTAGCGCAGTGGTTTAAGGCTCTGAGCTGCAAATCTGGTGACATCCAGCAGACCAGACCTGGGTTTGAATCCAACAGCTTCCACTTGCAGACTGTGTAACCCTGAGCAAGTCACTTACTTCCCTGTGCTCCCAGGTCACACCTGTAAAAACGCGTTCAGCTTAGTGTGCTAGTCCTGGTTAAACAACTAACAAAAAAGGGTAGCTGTTGAGCCAGGAGATGGTATCTACTGACAGTCCCACGGCCATAGGGACTATGCTGCTCGATACCCAGAAGCAGTTCCAATGCATATTGTCACAGCTTTAAAAGTGGCAGCAGAACTTGCAAATATTTTCAGCAGAGTGGGCATACTTAAAGAAATTATTACTGATCAGGTAGTAATTTTGGTGTTGCATTACTTAAGGAGCTGTACAGACTACTAGGTATCACTGCCATAAGAACCTCCCCCCATCACCCTCAGACAGACGGTCTTGTTGAGCGTTTTAACCAAACTCAAAAACACATGTTAAAAAGGTTTGTAAAAGGGGAAGGGAAAGATTGGGACCAATACTTGCCTTACCTACTTTTTGCTTACAGAGAAGTGCCACAGGCATCAACAGGGTTTTCACCATCTGAAATGCTGTATGGTAGGCAGCTAAGAGGGCCACTGTATGTGATAAAAGAAACGTGGGATGATAACCCCACTCAGAAACAATCTATAATGTCTTACATGTGTGCCCTAAGAAAGAAGCTGGCAAAATATGTTGAAATTGCCCATAGTAATCGGGAAGAGGCCCGAAATCAGCAGAAGGTATATTATGACCATGGGGTAAAATAAAAAGGTTTTCGAGCCAGGTGAAAAGGTTTTGCTACTGTTACCCACAACAGAAAATAAACTCTTTAATAAAGTGGCAAGGGCCTTATAAGGTTCTTAGATGTACTAGCACCGTTAACTATGAGATTGAGACCCCTGACAGGAAAAATCTACTAAGATATACCATGCTAACCTCCTCAAGAAATGGGTTGAAAAAATGCCAAAAGCTGCTTTGCTAGTTTCACCAGAAACTGATAAGGAAGATATTGATGTATCTTATGATAGACTGGAACAAACTGTAAATGCTGATGCTGTAAAGGTGAATGTTTCCTTAATTTCAGAACAAACTGCAGACATTCGTAATGTGCTAAAGACATTTAACAGTACTTTTACAATGGTACCAGACCGAGCAAAAGGGGTTGAGCATGTTATAGGGACAAGGAATGCTCATCCTATTAGACAAAAGACATACAGATTACTAGAGCAGTTAAGAGCTGATGTGGTTAAGGAAATACAAAAAATGAAAGAATTGGGTATCATAGAGGAGTTGAGGAGTGCTTGGTCATCTCCAATGGTAATTGTAAACAAAAAAAAGGGGGTGTTAGAATCTGCCTTGATTTTAGGAAACTTAATCAAGTGTCACACTTTGACAGTTATCCTATGCACAGAACAGATGATTTGGTGGACAGACTGGAGAGTGCAAAGTATATCAGTACCTTCGATCTCACCAAGGGTTACTGGCAAATACCTTTAGCTTAAAAATCCAGAGATAAAACTGCATTTGCCACTCCTGTGTGATTCTGTCAGTTTACCACCATGCCATTTGGTTTACATGGTGCGCCAGCTATATTCCAGCAGTTCATGGATGTATTTTATCACCTCACACTGGTTATTGTGCTGCATACCTGGATGATGTTGTGGTGGTGTACAGTCCAAACTGGAAAAGCCACCTGGAACACCTACGGCAGTTATCCAAGCTATCAAAAATGCAGGTCTGGCTATTAATCCTACCAAATGTGCACTGGGCATGCAGGAAACCAGATATTTGGGCTATGTGTTGGGAAATGGAGAAGTTACGCCAGAAATTTCGAAAAAAGAAAATGTAGCTAACAGCCCTGTCCCTAAAACAAAGAAACATGTCAGGTCATTTTTAGGCCTGGCTGGTTATTATCGAAGATTTGTTCCCAACTTTGTTGAGTTAGCTACCCCCCTCACTGAACTCATGAAGAAATGGTTCCCAAATAATGTGAAATGAACCCCAGAGTGTGATGAAGTTTTTTGGGCCATTAAGGCTGCATTATGTTCAGCCCCAGTTTTAAGAAGTCCAGACTTTGAGAAACCATTTTGTTACAAACAGATGCATCAGAGGTAGGCCTAGGTGCAGTCCTGAGCCAAAATATAGATGGGACGGAATATCCTATTCTGTACATAAGTACGAAGTTGCATGACAGAGAGAAAAGGTACTCCACCATTGAAAAGGAATGTTTAGCAGCAAAGTGGGCCATGGAGTCCCTTAAGTTTTATTTGCTAGGAACTGACTTTCTACTTATAACAGATCACAATCCTCTCTGTTGGCTTAACCAAATGAAATATAAAAATTCCATAATCACTAGGTGGTACCTGTCATTACAGCCATTTAAATTCAAGGTGATACACAAATCTGGTGAAGAGAATAGCAATGCTGATGTTCCGTCAAGATATGGATCAGGAATTGAGGGTTCTGAAGGTTGAAAAACAAATGTATGGGTTTGATCTTTACTGTCTGCTGTAATGTTATAGAAAAAACGGATGATGCACATGTGCTTAATTTCTGAAAGTTAGAAGCAAACATTAGTAGAGAATTAATAGAAAGTTTTGGAAACCTGTTTAATAAAACCAGTTCCCTGTTAATGGTGAGGTGTATGTGACAGGGTAGAGTAGGACCCTGTCCCAGTTGTTATGGAGTAAGTGTTTAAATGCAAGGATCTGTCCTTTCCTGTCTTGTCTGTTTAGTTGCGCAACCAAATTTTCCTGTGAGACCTAGGATTTTGATCACCCCGACAGTCTCGTAATTATTTGCCTCTTGCTATCTCTCAGTCTTCCCTTGCTGTTTGTCTTTTCTTCCCTTGCATATCTGCTGGTATAAAAATAAACGCAGATCATTGTGTGGAAAAGTAACTGATATTGGGATCCCGTTGTTTAGAAATTACATAGTGTTAATTTTTGAAATGCATATAATTATAGTTTGAGATGATTGCAAAAAACTATTGAAAACTCAAGAGGTTACCTTAGTGCAATTTTTAAGCCTTTTGCAAAAGCTGTGGAGATGGGGCCTCAGTTCCAGGACATTGTGTTCTTGCAGCATCTGCCTGAAATATACTAAAACATATTAGAAAAAAAACAGGATGCTTGTTAAGAAGGAGGGTTACAAAGACTTATAAGACAGAGCTACAATTGCTTGCAAAAAGGGACACAGAGATTGAAGGAAATCTCCGATGTATCTTCTCTGATTATTTGGCCTTTGTACATAGTTATACTGAACAATTAAATTTTTTTGTGTTACTGCTAGTACAAATAAATACTCTGGCTGAGAATTTTACAACTGCTCCTGGTTTTTCCTGTGCTTCCTGACCTGTGCCTCGATGACATTCTGTATAGGCAGCAACCTATCCATTTAGTCTCAGAGTGCTACCTTTGTGGAACACCACCAGCCCAAGGTTGTAAGTCAGACTCGGAATACAAACCTGGGTGCCCCACATGATTAGCTGCCAGCAGGCACCAGGCTTGGTAACTGATCTTCTTTTAATATTCTCTTTTAAAGCATTGTATCAGAAAATTATTTGCAATGAACTTAAACTCAGCAGCACAGAATAAAAAACGGCTGTATTGTAATTGTTGATCAAACCAAGGATATGACTCTGTGGTCACAGCAACATATGGCGCAAAGTGCTGAGAACACTAATATGCGTAGTCAAGAAGTCCCCCAAGTTTATGTATTTAAGGCAAGGATGCTGAGAGAGGTTTTTAACTGATATTTGAATGGGAGATACAGCCCATCCCCCTAAGTTCAGGGGAAAGAGATTTCCAGAGAGTTGGGGCTTATCAGAATAAAACTGCGCCCCAGATGTTGACATGTGATTAGTTGGAGTACAAAAGAGATAACTGTTCGCTGATTGCAGGGGAAAGTGATAGAATATTTGAGGATATGGGGAGGGAAGGGGAAGGGGAGAGGGAGGAGGGAAGGGGAGGAGGGGTTGCAATAATAATAGTCCAAAACTGCATTGGCATTGGAGGAGAGGAGGAGGCGTAGGGAACCGTGGAGGCGATTTGGGTCACCTTGATAACAAGGGGGGACAAGAGAGTAAAAATAGGAGTGGTGTATAGACCTCTGCGCTGGCAGAGGAGCTGGAGGAGAGTGTGGTGGCAGATGTTGGTAGGCACTGCAGATTGGGCAGGGGAAGGATGGTGGTGCTGGGGGACTTAAACATGCCAGGAATGGATTGGGAGACTATGACATCCTCGGTGGCCAGGGAACAGGTTGTTGGATGTCTTTCAGGATGCGTTCCTGACTCAGCAGGTGGGGGAACCGACCAGGAAGACGCAGATACTGGATGTGGTCCTGGCAGACAATGACCAGATTGGGGGCCTGGAGGTAAGGGACCCATTGGTGGGAAGTGACCATGCCACGGTCTGGTTCATCATGGACCTAGGAGGGGTAGAAGGCTGCACAAAGACGGAGGTAACTGACTTCAGGGGGGTGGATTTCAAGGAAATGGGAAGGATCCTTAAGAAGCATTTGGATGGGATTGGGCCAGACATGGACGCTGACAGCAGGTAGGAAATCATCAGGAGGGGGATGCAGGATGATACCAGCACCTGTGCAAGAGAAAGATAAAAATGCGGTAGGGCCCATAAACCCTGCTGGTGGACCAGGGAGGTTCAGGAGGTGGTGAGGGAAAAGAAGGCAGCTTATAGGCATTTCAAGTGCTCAAGGAGTGAAAGGGATCGAGGGGAGTACGAGCTGATGGCCAGAAGGGCCACTAGGGTGGTGAGGGCACCTAAGGCAAGGAAGGAGCAGAACCTGGCCAGGGAAATTAGGAGAGGGAACAAAGGGTTCTTTAGATACATTGGGGAAAAACGAAGGGTGAAGGGGCAGATTAGCAGAATTAAAACGAGAGGGATGGGCACAAGACCCAGGGAAGCAGGCTGAGGTACTAAATGAGTACTGCGCCTCAGTTTTAACCAAGGAAAATGGAGGCTGCATCATACATGGGAGGAAATGGTGAAACTGAGGAGACCCTTGCCAATCAGCGGGTCTGGGGGGGGGCATCACTGGCAGGAGGGGGGAAGGAAAAGCAGGGGGACGAGGTAGCGGAGGTGGAAATCACGGCAGAGAGAGTGAGGGAAGCCCTCAGGTCCCTTGAGATGGAGAAAGCACCGGGGCCGGATAAATTACATCCCAGAGTGCTGAAGGAACTGGCGGATGTCGTGGTGAAACCCCTGGCGGAGCCTGTCGGCAACTCTCTGAGGACAGGGTGGGTGTCCCAGGAATGGAAGGTGGCACATATAGTGCCTGTCCACAAGGGGGGATCAAGGGAGGTGGCAGGGAACTACAGGCCCATCAGTCTGACATCGGTGGTGGGCAAGGTGATGGAGGGCATTGTCAAGGAGAGGCTGGGGGGGACCTGGAATAGACGGGGTGCCTGGATGATAGACAGCATGGATCCATCCCAGGGAAATCATGTCAGACAAACCTTGTGGAGTTCTATGACTGGGTGATGAGTGCCTTGGACCTGGGTAGACCGGTGGACATCCTCTATCTTGACTTCAGCAAGGCGTTTGACTCTGTTCCTCATGGGGGTCTGTTGAATAAGCTGGGAGAAATGGGGGTGGGGAACCAGATGATCAGACGGATAGGCAATTGACTCCAGGACTGGACCCAAAGGGTCGTGGTTGGCGGGATAGTCTCATCCCCAAGGAGGGTCATTAGTGGGATCCCTCAGGGATTGGTCCTTGGGCCCCTCCTGTTCAATGCCTACATCTCTGACATAAGGAAGGGTATCAGGAGTGAAATGAGTCTCTCTGCGGATGACTCAAAACTGGGGGCGTTGGTGGATGGGGAGGAGTGGAGGGTGGCCCTACAGGGGGACCTGGAGGCTCTGAAAATGTGGTCTAGAAAGTGGAAGCTGAGGTTCGATGCAGGGAAATGCAAGATACTGCATCTGGGAGCCAGAAATCCGGGCCAAGTGTACACCCTGGCGGGTGGGGATGCTACAAGGCTCAATGGCTGAGAGGGACCTGGAGGTGCTGGTGGATGTCAAGATGAACAACTCAGAGACTTGTAGGATGGCGGCGGCCAAGGCCAACAGGATGATGGGATGCATTGTTAGGGGGATCACCTCCAGAAGGAGGGAAGTGATACTCCCTCTATACAACTGCTTGGTGAGGCCGCACCTTGAGTATTGCGTGCAGTTTTGGAGGCCACACTTAAAGAGGGACACTGAACTCCTGAAGAGGGTCCAGAGGAGGGCAACCAAAATGATATGGGGCTTGGGGGACAGGACCTATGGGGAGAGGCTCGAAGAGCTAAATATGTACACATTGGAAGAGAGAAGGGACCGGGGGGACATGATAGAGGTTTTCAGGTACATGAAGGGTTAAATAGGGGGAGCAGTCAGGGTGTTCAAGGAAGGAGGGGCAACCAGAGGGCATGGGTGGAAGCTGAAGGGGGGGAGATTCAGGGGAGAAAGGAGGAGCTGCTGCTTCACTGAGAGGGTGGTGGAGCCATGGAATGTGCTGCCCAGGGGGCTGGTGGAGGCAGAGACGGTGGAGGGGTTCAAGAGGGGGTGGGACAGGTACAGGGGAAGGGTTCTGGAAGCAAAGTCCTGTGCAGAGGGAATATCCAGGACTGGGACGGGAGAAGCCAGAGAGGGCGAGGGGGGCAGTAAGGTCAGCTCCCAGGGTGGGGGCTAACCAAACGAGCAGACACGAAAGACCATTAGGCCTATTCTGCTGGCATTTTAGTATGTTAGCATATGAAGACAGATTTTTTTTGGGTTAGGCACTAGGAGGACTTGAAGATGTATGTTACACATTACTGGATATGGATCCAATGTAAGTCGCACAGTATATATGCAGTGTGGTCCTGCTTGTATTTAAGATTGCTGTCTACCCGTTCTTTACTCAATAATTCAGTTTGCAGTGCCTTCATCCACTCCTCTGGTTTTCCACAGAGGTGCTTCATTTTTTTGGGCTGTGTTTGGTGTGGCAGCATGCTGTTATTATGTCAGCTCATTCATTGTTTTAGCTACTCATCCAGGTTGCTTACAAGTGTCTGATGTCGTACAGGCCTTTGCTTGCAAAACTAGCAATCTGATAAAAAGTACAGGTGTTCAAGATCTTTAAAGGGAAACTCCCCTCAGCCATTTTTTCTGTTTACCTGTGTAGTTTGTAGGTATTGACAATGATTGCCTCTATTGCGCCCTCCTAATTTCATCAGGGTTTAAAAGTAAATGAAGGTACTTAAGACTGGAGTGAAAACCTGCTTGACTTCATTGCAAAGGTCATGACCCAATTCATTCATGGCATCATGAGATTTGATGATGCTTTAGAGCAGAAGTCTGCAGTTCTACTGTATCAGTTTTTTTTGTCTTGTGCTGGCCATGAAACTTATTTGTAAAATAATGGGAAGAAAAAAACTGCATGCTCAGTCTGCAAAAATAATAACTTGTAATACAAAACTATTCAGCAAAGCAGAACGAAAACTTTACAAAAACAAACATTTTCTGAAAGCAATGTTTCCAATTCTGATACACTTTCATACTAAGGTTCATACTAAGGTAAGTACAAGAGTGAGAAGGCAGAAGCCCATAATGCTCCTATGCTAATCCAATATATAATAGGAACGGTCATACCCATTACTTATAAGGCCATCTAGTCTATTTTTAAAAATACTTTTAGTTTCACTAATAACGACATTAAGCGGTAGTCTATTCCATGGACCAACAACTCTAATAGTGAAAAAATATTTGCGACTTGATCTCAAGAAAGGTTTTCTAACTAATTGTAAAGGATGTCCCCTGATATTGTGATAACAGCTTTTAAATTCGAAACCAAGTTCACATAAAATATAGGAGTCTTGAATGATGTCATATAATAACATAAGATCACCACGAAGCCAACGTGTCGATAGGGGCATGAGTTTAAGAATATCTAGCCTACCCTCATAAGAGACGTCATATAGCCCAGAAACTTTTTTAGTAAATTTTCTCTGAACTGTTTCCATTAAAAGGCCTTCAGATTTTTTATACGGACACCAAAGCTGGGAAGCATATTCCAAATGTGGTGTGACGTATGCTCGATTATAATGGTGGCAACACTTCATGCTTCCTTGATCTGATGTTACGCAAAATAGACCATACGACTTTACTGGATTTGTTAATAATGTTGTGTACGTGTTTATTATAAGATAAGTTATCTGAGATAATAATGCCCAAATCTCTTTCATTTGATGTTGTATCAAGTAGTATACCATCCAAATAGTAGGTGGTTTGTAAATTACTTAAGCCCAAATGCATAACTTTGCATTTTGAAATGTTCAAAGTCATACCCCAGTTCTTAACCCATGTAGTAATGTGATCAAGGTCTTTTTGGGTAGTGTTGGCCTGGTAAGCAGAGGCACAAGAGCCACCTATTTTGGCATTGTCTGCATATTTAATGGTAAAAGATGAATAGCCTGAGGTAAGATCAGCAATAAATGCCTGAAACAGGCATGGGCCCAAAACCGAACCCTGTGGTACCCCACTTGTCACTATCCCCCTAGCTGATTTGCTCCCATTGATAGACACTTGCTGAGAACGATTTTGAAGCCAATTAATTATCCAGTTCACTACGACACTGTTTATTTTTAACTTATGAAGTTTGGTAATTAGAACCCAATGTGGCATGATGTCAAAAGCTTTACTAAAATCAATATAAATTATATCACATGGCACATTTTTGTCAAGTAATGAACTGATTTGTTCATAGAAGCATATTAAATTAGTCAAACAGTTTCTGCCTTTTTTGAAACCATGTTGCTCAACATCATGAGAGTCGAGGACAGGGGATATCATATATTTAATTAAACCTTCTAATAATTTGCAAGTAGAAGAAGTTAAACTTATTGGCCTATAGTTTTCCCAATTATTTTTTGGCCTCTTTTATGAATAGGGATGACATAAGCCCTCTCTCCAATCCTGTGGAACAAAATTCATGGCCAGGAAATAATCAAACATCAGTTTTAGAGGAATAGTAATGACATCAACTAATAAAAATAATAAATGCCCAGCTATGTTGTCTGGACCAGTATTTGCCTTTTAGTGTTAATATTTTTTTCTTGATAATGTCAGTAGAAAATTTAACTGGTGGGGCATTAGTAGTATCTAACAAGATAGTGTCATAAGTTGGTTTAGAAGTATCAGAAAAACTTTTGCAGAAATTATAATTAAACAAATCGGCCATTTTTTTGGATCGTGTATCAAAATGTCATTGTCAAGTATTGGACCAACTTGACATGTGGGTTTCCTCAAAGAATTAATATGAGTAGAAGTGCTTACTGTTAGATTTATTAGCAGTGGATGCTAATTTTTGCTCCCAATTTGATTTAGCCCTTTTAATCATAATCTTACATTTTCTTTGTGTCTGTTTATAGGAAGTCCAACTTGAGGAAGATTTAGTGTTTTGATATCTAATATACTTCTTACATTTTAATCTAATATATTTTTTGATAGACTGGTTCATCCATTTGGGAACTTTGTTTAGATTCTCATTTTTAATGTTGGATGGAATATACAGTTCCTTAAGTTGACAAATAATATTCTTAAAGTTTTCCCAATAAAGTTCCTAAGTAGAACCTATCATTAAGGACTCCCAATTAATATTTCCAATAATGTGTTTCATTGTGCCCAAATCTGCTTTATCATACAGATATATTTTAGTAAGATTGGAATTATAAATATAAATTTGTAAGATGTTAAATGTAATAGTGTTATGGTCACTATTCCCAATCGGCTTGCTTACTAGAATGTTATCTACTATTAGGTCATCATCACAAAGAACCAAATCTAGAATATTATTTCCTCTAGTTGGGATAAGTACATTCTGTTTAAGTCCCAACTGGGTACATGTATGTAATAACTTATTCCCCGACTGGTGTTTGCACATAAATTCAGACAGTCAATTGTTCCTATATTAAAGTCTCCAGAATCTACAATTTTACCTATCGCTTTAGCCTGTTCTAATTCACATAGAATGGCATCTAGAATGCCGACTGATGAGTTAGGAGGGTGGTAGCAAGAACCCAAAATGAGGACATCTGATGTAGAGAGACTTAGCTTGACCCAAATTGTCTCCGTTTGTTTGTCATGTTTTTTAATATTCTTTGTAATGTCGATAGTTAAGGTTTTTTTTTTTATAAATAACGCCACTCCTCCACCCTTCCTATTATGCCTATTAAGAGTATAGGCAGTGAAACCAGGTATAATAGTTTCCCAAGATGATTTATCATCACCCCATGTTTCACTTATTGAAATAATGTCAACATCATCTTTATAAATTCTGCATTTTAATTCATCCAATTTTTGGGTAAGACATCTAGCATTAAAGCATAGGAAATGTAATTTCTACATGTCATAGAGCTGCTGACTGAGATTTTAGAGATGGCGCCTGTCCACCATCTCACCCCTAGTTTTAGTTTAAAAGATGGTTAACAGATGTCAAAAATTGTTTTCCCAGAACAGCATTACCCCGTCTGCTTAGGTGTAAACCATCAAAACAGTACAATTCAGGATGATATTCGAATTCCTCCCAGTGCGTTAGACAAGTCAGGTTTTGGCGCAAGCACCATTTTCTTAGCCATTCATTGACAACTTTGATTTTATTATTAAGGAATGATGAGAAACGTGGGATAGGTAAAATTTCAGATATGCAGATTTTGCAACCCATATCCACCAGTTTATTAGTTAATGCGACATAGTCTTCTTTATTGATTGGACAGAATCCCTATAGATGTTGTTAGCACCTACGTGTATAAGTGCAATGGGGTTGTTGCCACTGTCCTTCATAATCTCTGACAACATTTGTGTGAGATCTGAAATTTTGGAGCCACTAAAACTAGAACTAGTTCTATTAGCTTTGTCAGGGTTGCATATAATCCTATCTAAATGTTTTGTCAAAGAATCACCCAAAACATAAATGTGTTGTTGCAAGGGAATGTTAGAATCACAGTGAATACTAGACAAGGGAGAAGTTGTAAGATCAGTTGATAAGTCTATAAGTGAGGTATCATTAGTATGCATAAGATTAACAGGTGGTAAGTCTGGAGTGCAGTAATCAGTTAAACCAATAATGGCGTCTGAAGTCACATCTTCAGCATTCAAGGCAGGGGAAGATAAAGGATCATATCTATTGAATTGCTCAATACTGAAGTGTTGGGCTTTTCTCCCCTTTTTTGCGACTCTGGTAGTTTGTGTAAGAAACCAGCTGTCTGCATCATATTGATTGTTATCAATAAAACAATCATCTTCCCTAGCTCTTTTTCTTACACCCTCAATATGTGACTGGGAACTGTTAATAGCTGTCGAGACAGAAACTTCAGGGGAGTAGGAGGTGCTTGGTATAACATCAGTATTACCTTCTGAACCGTGACCAACTTCTAGATTTGATGAAACAGTAGTTGCTTTAAAACAGTTATGCATGTCTGATTGGCTATTTTCAAGTACAATTAGTCGTAAATTAAATTGCCCAATCATGTTGTGTAATTCCACAATTACTAGACATTTGCTACATGTATAGGGTTGATCAAAAAAATCACCAGTCAATAATGTATACATGTTGCATGCTATGCATTTTATACCAGTATGTCCAGTTGTAGTTAAAATAGTGAGAACGCTGCCTTCTGCCATGATGCATAAAACTACCAGAAATTAATACAATAAGTATTAAAACAATTATTCACATAATAATAACTGGATTTTTGCACACAAACAATATGAAACCTAAACAGGGGTTATTAAACCGGGTAAACAAACGTGAAATTTTAAACTCAGTCAAAAAGACAAAACTTCCCTCTGCTGATTATCAACTTTACAGCCAAAAAATAAATAAAACCCAGAGGTACAGAACTCAACTGATAAACAAATTATGTTATCATAAACCCCTAGAAATCTTTGCTAGTTGTCAATTGCTTAATACCCTAATAACGTTTAGTACCCTCCAACACACGAACTATAGGTCGTTCTTATATGCCTGAATTTTTGATGGGTCAAACGATAACGTAATTATTCATGTAACCTACCAGCTAACAAACGAGAATTTGAATATATCCAAAGGCAAAAACTCTTTAAATCAAAGGCACAAGGATGCTGCCATGCTTCCGCGCTTCCATGCTAAACACGCACGAGTCTTTGTGTGTGTCGTCGTGCGCAAGGTGCGCTCACCCTGCTCGCTGCAGGGCTGAAATTTAAAGTGTCTGGAACCCGGAAGTGGAGCTTACGAGTCACGAGTTATCCCCCATTGCTATATAGTCCCAAATGTTTTAAAACACACTCACACAGAGTATAGTAATTAAATAAAAGGTGCAAAGCACCACAAAAGTCCAGACACACTGAAATAAAATAATAGCATGGACTAGTAGTCCCTCTGCCTGTTTAACATAAACAGGACTCCTGGTAGTGGCAAGGCAAGAGTAAATAAGCAGTCAAAAGTATATTTAAGTTACTGAGCTGTGCAGAGCAGAGTCTCACACAGCTCACTCAGTACAAACTACAGAAAACAATAGGGTACTTACCGTACCTTGAAAAGTTAAATGGCCAGTACAAGACAAGAATATAGGAACTGCAGAAGACATCAACAGAACTGACTGATACAGTAGAACTACTGCTGGTTTTAACTCTACAACATCATAAAATCCCAGGATGCCTTACATGATTTGGGTCATGAACTTTGCAATGGAGTCAAGCCCGTTTTCACACCAGACTTAAGTAGCTTAATTTACATTTAAATGCTGATGAAATTAGGAGGGTGCAGTAGAGGCAATACATTGTTCATGCCTGCAAACTACACAGGTAAACAGAAATGGTCTGGGGGGACCTTCCGTTTAACAGTGCATGAACTTAATCATTTCCATGCTGCATTTGAAGTAGTCTTTTACTGCTCCACGAATGACTCTTTGACAAAAAAATGCAGTTGGAGGAGGTGTAGTGTACTTATCCATCATAAAAAGGGGTGGGGCTAGGAGTGGAGTATGGAGTGTGGTTTATGATCTGGTTTTCACCTTATCAAAAGGTGGCACCGCCACTTGCATTTCATGACTAGGAGGCAGACAGCAGCCATTTAGTCACGCTGAAGCTTTGTTTTCAGGAAGTTGGGAAGGCCTCAGAAGAGGGAGTCGCAGTAGTTAATACAGTCTGTGACAAGACTCATATAAAGGATTCAGCAGAAGAGTTAAGGCCTTGATCTGATTCTAGAAATGTTGCTTAGGTGATACAGTAGAAAGAGATCTTGAAAAATGTAATTGATGTGTGTCTCATTAGGCAGTTCAGGCTCATTGTGCATTCCCTGGTTCCTGGCAGTTTCAGTGAGGTCAGGACGGGAGTTCAGAGGCTGAAAAGAAGCAAGAGGATGTTGCTGGAGTGGAGATTTTCCTTTACTCAAAACGAGAATAATTCATGACATTGAAATGAATCAGGATAATCTTAAGCCAGATATCAGTTGGTGTGTTGCAAGTGGAGAGAAAAGAACTTGGAAAGTCTTGGAATCAGAAGTTAGGAGTATCTGGATATCTTTCATGTAAAAGTAATAACCAATATGGAACTGGGAGATCAGGTGACCTGGAGGAAGATGATAGAGAACAGAAATGGAACCAGGACAGATTCATGATGTACACTATACGGTGTGGGTTTCACATAGAGAACAGAAATGGAACTAGGACAGAGTCACAATGTACACTACATGGTGTGGGTTTTAGATACAGAACAGAAATGGAATGTGGAGGGGTTGTGGAATAACAGATGGACCAGACACCAAACTTCAGTTTCAACACACAATCTCTGGGTGATGTTTATTCAAAATATAGTAGATAACCTTCAGAAATGGCATATTCCTTTTTTAATACATCAGTTTGCAATAACAGATTATGCATGTCCTTCCTCTGCATTCGTCAGCACCTACTGGCTCACTGATCTACTGATCTAAGCTTTTCACTGAAAACCCTATGGTTGTCTTCTTTGCTTGGGTGGTAGTGGCTCAAAACGGAAAAAACCCAAAACAAGCTACAGACAAAACCTCAGTGCAGAAGCACTGAAACAAGGGTTATCCCAAAGAGCACTGACAATAAGCCAAGTTTCAAAGAAACACATCATCACACACATACTTCCATAATGCAAAGCATCATGGGATATATGCAAATCACCATGAAATTTCAGATTGGCTCAGTTTACTACAGGAATGTATGGTACCAATTTACATGCATATAACAACACAACCAACTTAATTACTATAATACAGTCACCTAGTACTTTTTAAAGCAGCAGTACTTGTTAATAAACATGCACATTTTTCAGCAATAAGGTTTGTCTTGCAAAAATGTCAAGATACATATTTTTCTTTTCATTTTCTTTCATTTCTGAACCAAGATATGGGGTCTTGAAGTTTTTTAAAGTTGCCATGCCATGCCACAACCTTGCCACACCCATGCCACACCCACCATTAAAAAAATTAATATTTTGTGCTGTTTACTATCAGAAACATGTGGAAGAATCATCCTATGCAATTACAGCATGAATCTAGCATGCACATTCAACAAGTAACACCAGGGGAAGAGATTTTTGAAAATGGCGAATGTTGGCCATCTTTAATGACATGAGTCATTAATTACCAGATCAGCTATACAAAAAGTCTTAGCACAGCTGAGAAAGCAAAAAATACACTGACCATGAATCTTAGGTTGTCAGAAATACATTTATGCTAAAAAAAAAACTATGATGAATTTTTTCACCGACAAACAAATAATGCTGCTTTAACTTTATCGAAAACACCTAGTGCCCTGGTATTTTCAACATTTACAGGTTTTCATAAACATAAGGTATATACATCAAGGTATTTTATGATGGTAGCCTGTGATGTGAGCTACTGAGGTAGGGCTACCGGCAGAATGGCTTCACTTGTATGGCCACCTTGGGTAGGGCAACTATGTCAATACGGTGACTATGTCAATAGGGCGACCCCACAAGGATGGCGACCACCATTATTTCTGCATGCGCTGGTGCACGCACACCCACACAGAACCACCCCGCAGGCAGCAATCCCATACCACAGCATCCTCACACCACAGCAACCCCCCCAGCACTGCACACCACAATCGAGCAGCACACACACACACACACACACACACACACGACCCACTGATGCCCGCACAGCACACACAGACTACTACTGGGCCATGAAGGGCCCCAGTGGACAGGCTGCAGGCAAGCTGCTCTCATGGCATGCACTAGCACTGTGCCACCGATGGTACCAGCAACACAGCCAACGTGGGTTCGAAAACCACGTCCTGACACAGAGTACTACAGCTTAGAACAGTACGACGCTGCAACAGGGTATAGGGATATGTGCAGATCTCACCGGGCAATGTCGAGGCCATCAGCGGCCGCAGGCATCAGGAACCACAGCACAGTCGGCGCACCACCACAGCCCTGCAGCAATACCAGACACGGCAGGACCAGCGTCCGTACGAATCCTCCATGCTGCACACGCCGTACAGCATGGAGCAGGTGCCCACTCCATTTCTTTTTCAGCCGCACTGTCTGACACGCATAGGGGGCGTGTCTGCAGGCAGCACGTCATTTTGTCAGCACTGAGGGTGGGTCAGTAGGTGTGGCAGCCAGGCACGGGACTGCACACCACACACATAAAGGGGCAAATAGTGGAACAGGAGGCTGTCACTCCGTGTCAGCCAGTGAGTAATGGATACAGCTACATTAATCACCAGCCAAAAGGGGATACTGCTCCTTGCCCACCGTGGCTTTGTGTACTGCAGGGACAAGGAGAAAAACAGCAAAGTGTACTAGAGGTGTGTGCAGGGCCACAGGCATGCCTGCCCTGCATGGGCACACACCATTGTGGACCATGTAGTCCATACTGGGTGTCCACACAATCAAGCCCCAGATGCAGGGGAGGTCGGTGACCATGGTGTGATGGGTGTGCAGGAGCATGCACGGAGGAGCCTCAAGAGTACCTCACAGGTCGTCGTGCAGGTCACAGCTGGGGTGACAGATGACAGAAGGCTGCAAGCCGTGCCCCTGATGCGCCGCATGGTTCAGTGTGTGTGCCAAGCTGCAAGGGGCTGTCCCACAACACCTGGCTGCATGACCTAACTTGCCCTGCCCCAGGCATACACGGTCACACGCGACAGGGCCCAGTTTTTACAATATGACTGCGGTCCATCAGGGGACTCCATGCTCATATTCGCAACGCAGCATGACCTGATGTGCCTTTCTAAGTGTCAGGACTGGTTCCTGGATGGCACCTTTCGCGCCACGCCACCACAGTTGGGGCAGGTATACTCTGTCCACAGCATGTGGTCCGGAGTCATCCTGCCATCCGTGTACATACTAATGTGTACCCGAAGAGAACGTGCATACATGAGGGCTTTCACAGAACTCTGTCGGATACTGAGTGGTGCACAGCCACGGTCTGCACTTATGGGACTACGAGCGTGCTGCCTGGCGTGCCCTCAGCAGTTTTCAATGGCACTGTTGTTCGGGGTTTTTTTTCACTTCTGCCAGGCTGTGTTGCGCCATGTGCAGGGCAGTGCCGCACTGCATGACCATAACGCCATAGATGAGGACTTTGCAGTGCAGGTCTGCATGCTCCTCGCCCTGGCATTTGTCCCACTGGATGATGTGGCAGTGGCATATGCTGAACTGGTAGACATGCCCTTCTACCAGGCGAACGAGGCAGTCCTGTGTCCTCTACTGGACTACATGGAGGACACCTGGGTCAGTCGCCCAGTGGGACTTACCGCCAGGCATCACCCACTATTCCAGGTGACCATGTGGAATATATATGAGGCGATGCGCAGTGGTCTGGTGAGGACGAACAACATGGTGGAGGGCTGGCACCATGCCTTTAACACCCGCCTTGGTGCCAGTCACCAGAACATCTGGCGGTTCCCGGACTACCTCTGGGAGTAGCAGCAGCTCACGGCAGTGCGCATGGAGTAGCTCGTGTCCAGCGCTGGGTCCACCAAGCCAAAGAAGGCCTACAGGGACCTGTCACTCCACATTGAGGCCATTGTGGCAGAGTATGGTGTGCGCAGCATGCAAGACTACTTAAGGGGCCTTGCGCACAACTTTCAGATGTAGATGTAGTCCGTAGCACCTGTGGCTGTGATGGCACACCTGTGTCGTCCACCGCCCATGTTCCCCCATGTGTTCTCACCCATGCAGCCTCTCCAGCCCACATCTCCGCTACGCCTTCACCATGCCCACATGTGCACCCATCATCAGGGTGCACACTCCTGTGCTGTGCCCCAGTTGCAGTCTCAGTGCCCCTACACTCTGGACGCCAGCCCCATTCCACGTCCGTGCACCACTCTCCCACACCGCCCACACGTATAAGACCCTTCCCCCTGTGTGTGGTCCCCCACACCATGGGTGCCAGCCGCCTGCACCTGGCCACCTGCATGCGGCTGTGTCTCCCATGCATCCGTTCGAGCCTGTGCCCTGCCACTGCTTCCCATACACCATTGGCCACCTGGCCCTCCTATGTGTGCCCGTCCTGTATCTCCGTCCTCTGTCCCTGAAGGCCCCCATTCCCTTGCACTCTGCACCGTTGTGCTGTTGTCCTGCATCCTTGCCCCTGTTCTGTGTGTGTGCTGTCGTACACCCCTCCAGCTGTCATCCCTGTTTTGTCTGTGCGCCTTTCCATGTCCACCACTGGTCACCTCCGGTGCATCCTCTGTTGTCCCCTATTTCCCTGTGGTGGTGCAGTTGCATTTTTCTTTTTTTTTAGCGGCTGTAGTCGCCGATGTGACACGCGCCCACCTTGCGTGAGTGCTATTCTGGAATTCTCTGGTTCCATTGCCCTTTGGCGGGTCACCTTTCCGCAGTAGCCCTTCTTACATAAAACTTTTTATGACATAGTGCTATTACATACTAAATCCAACAATGGTAAACACAGCCTGTTTTTTTACATAAGCTCAGAGGTCACCACAATAACCTCCCTGTACGAGGACCTGAGAGGGAAAAGGAAAATTAAAGAGGACACTATAGCATAGCCAAGAAAGAGGAGGGGGGCCCATAGGTGGCCAATCTTATGGACTAGAAATTGTAAAGGACAGATTAGGCTAAGAAACAGAAGAACTGTTCAACAGATTTAGGAAAGGTCGGTCCTCGAGAGTGGCAGGATCTCCCTGTCACATGGAACTAAGACAGAGTCATGATGTACACTATATGGTGTAGGTTTTAGATGGAGAACAAAAATGGAACTAGGGCAGTCATGATGTACACTATATGGTGTGGGTTTTGGTGGGTAAAAAGCAACCACCCTATGTGACAAAAGAATGGTTAGAGAGAGGACTCAAACCTAGTCTGGGCAGTCCCAGATGTAAGAATGGTGCAGTGGAAAATAGTGGTTAATGTGTAGCTACAATCAAGGAGCATGAGCAGGAAGAGGGAGTATCACAGGAGCAGAGCAGGTCACTAGCTACATGGATAAGTGCAGTGCATTTTATCATACAAGTAATACGTATATATGTGTGTGCATTATATGTATTGTGAAAAACTATACTGCTGCATTTATTAGGATGAAGCACACATCTTGCTAGGTAGGGAAATGAAAAATGAGGGTAAAATGTCCCTGGAACCCTGGTGAATCTGTTATGTGGTGTTCCTTGAGGTTTGAATTGAATGATTATGTGACACTGTGTTAACATTAACCCAGCGTCTTCACCTTGTATGCAAGCATTGCTGTGTCAGTGTTTTACTTTGCCTGACAAGAGTGCCAATATTAGAGTAATGACAACACTGCATCGCATGATCAGACCTTTTACCATCATTTTTAATTTTCCTACTTTGCACACATTGTGCTTCAAACTTAATAGATGCATTAATATAGTATGTTGCCATGTATTTTCTTAATTTTTGAAAAACATATGTAACAACTTACACCTATAGCTTTTGTCTTTCTTATACCCCATGACAAACACTGTATGTTGATGCACACTATTGTACCAGACCAGTAGCTTGCTTCATGGGTGACTCTGTGTGCCCCTTATGAAGCAGCTTGCATGTCTACCAGACTTAAGCTGCATGTTCACAGACATGGACTTACAAAGGCAGGTAGATTTTTCTTGTTTTGAGTCTGTGTCACAAAAGTGACGTATCTCACAGAAGTGTTTTTTTGAACAAAACAGGCTCACAGACCTCCGTTTCTACCCACAATATGATCACACTTCAAGAACAGAGATCACAGTCCAGAATTGGAACAAACAGATTTAAAATACAATTTTAGCAATTTAAAACTCTGAAAACAAGTTTTGCAGAAGGCCTTAGTAAGTCATGTGGGTTTCAATTAAAAGAAAGAGCAGTAAGCTGCTCTTCTAGCTGCAGAACAGCAACACAACTCACCTAGCGCATCACCTTCCTCAGCAAGCAGTATGGCGGAATCTTCAGGCAGAAACATGGTGAGTGAAATGCAGGACCCTACCATGCCGAGATCCTAAGTGTACTTAAAGCATTCTGGACAGAAATTACAGACCAAATCTGCACTTCCTAAACTGATCTGGACCACTTGAAGGGAGAGCAGAATGACATGCAAGGAGCACTGATGATGGTCATGAAGCATACTGACCAGCTTACGGAGATGGCCCTGGTCTTGTACTGGAAAGCACTCCAGCTTGAGGAAGAGAACTCTGATCTGGAAGACAAGCTGTGGAGATAAAATTTCCACATCCATGGGCTCCCTTTAGGGTGAGGAGGGAACCAACATAGCAGACTGTGTCAACCATCTGCTCCATCAAGCGCTTGATCTCCCTCAGGACTTATCTCTGCAGATTAAAAGTATTCATAGGACTCTTGGCCCTAAACAGGCTCCATATTAAAGACCAGCTTCCAGGGGTCCAGATAATTTTTAGGGCAGGGATGTATTTACTGCTAGCTTTTTCCATGTGCTAGTATTTTCATCTAAATGGTAGTAATATTTTATTTATTGAAATGTTTCATCAGGAAGTCACACTGAGCAACAGGTTGCTCGTCTCCTGGTGCAACCTGGGGGGGAAGGGGTACAATAGGGATGAGACATTTTACATTCAAGTTACAAAGATCAACACAGCATTCAGTTAAGGCAGTTGTTACAAACAGTGTTGCATACATATGTAATTTGTGAGAACAATTAATAAGTGCAATGGTAATACGTGAACAAGTGCTATCATGAAATAAGGGGTGAAGGAGAGAGAGGATGAGATGACATATAGTGCATACTCGTAACCCAGAGAGACCCCTTCAGGATGTGGGGTACCCTGCAAGGGGACAGGGAACTGGAGTAGGGATTAGAGAGGGGGAGAGAGAGAGTAAGTGTGATTAACACCTAGGAGGGGAAATAAGGCCTGACCCATAAAGAGAACCCTTCAGGATGTGATGAACCCTGCAGGGGGGCAGGGAAGTTCAGGTGATTGTGTGGTTAGGTGTTGTAATTATAGAGGGATAGTGAGAAGGAGGGAATGCGAACTAACACCTGGGAGGGGATGAGGTCTGATCCAAGGAATGCAGCGGACCCAGCAAGGGGACCTGGAAGGCCAAGGATATGTAGCTGGGGGAAGAAAAGGTGGCAAGCCTAGGCACTATAGGACCCTTCAGGATACTGAGAACCCTGCAAGGGAGTGTGAAGGCTTGGAAAAAAGGGGGAGAGAGTAGGGGAAGGGAGAAAAGTATGAGAACTAGCACCTAGGAGGGGCTAGGGTCAGTAGAGACAGCAGAGTTGATAGAGGCATTGGGTACATTCCGGAGGGGGACGAACTGTAAGGAGCAAGATGAAGGAAATTAAGTCGGGTCATAACAGGAACAGTTAAGTGCAAGGTAGTTGGAGAGGGCAGTGTTAGTGGAATAGAGGGAGGAGGAGGAGGAGGAGGAGTGTCGGATTTGGGGAGGTAGAGAGTTCTATATTTTAGGGAAATAGTGAGAGTACCCAGACTGTCCAGAAAGGGTGGAGCGTCGGGGACAGTTAGTGTGCGAGTGTCAGTAGATCTGAGGGAGTGGGAAGGAGGAGGGGGTATTATAAATGAGGGGGAGAGGTAGAAAGGGAGTTCACCCAGCCAGTGTTTAGTGGTGAATTTAGCGCAGTGTGAGAGGCGTCTGTTTTTAAGGGAGGGGAAGGAAAGAGCTCGATAGAGGTCACAGTGGTGGGTGCGAGAGGGAGCATCAAGGGCAAAGTGACAGAAGTAGCTGAAGAGAGTGTCCAGTCTGGTCAGGGAGGACTTAGGAGCAGCATGATAGACTACATCGCAGTAGTCAAAAATGGGGAGGATCATCTTCTGGACAGGCTCACACCTAGCCACATGAGAGATGCAACTGCGGTTCCTGAATAAGGCACTGAGCTTGGGGCACAATTTTTTCTGAATGGCATCAATATATCCAGAGAAGTTGAGGTGTTGGTCTAACCAAACCCCAAGGTATCTGAAGGACGAGGTGTCCTCAAGTAAAATTCTATCAAGAGTGCGGAAAGTGGGCAGGGAGGGAAGCCTAGAGAGTCTCTGCCTTGTGCCAAAGGTCATGGAGACTGTCTTCTTGGTGTTGAGGAATAATTGATGGTTTGCAAACTACAGCTGGACCTTGTTGAGGTCATGCTGCCAGCTGGATGTAACCTCAACTAGGCATGAACCAGATGCATACAGGACAGTATCATTTGCGTGCATGTGTGTGGCAGAGGAGGGGGAGCAGACAGATGGCAGGTCATTAAGGAAGATGGAGAATAGAAGGGGGACCAAGCACAGAGCCCTGAGGGATGCCAGTGCAAATCAGGAGGAGTGGCGAGATGGCATCTGTGATCTTAACTGATTGGGTTCTACCAGTAAGGTAGGCCTTAAACTACTTAGTGGCAGAAGGGGGTTAGACTAGCAGATGAGAGGGAACCAAGGGGAAGGGAGTGGTAAACAGTGTCAAAAGCCTTGGCAAGGTTGACAAATATGGCTGAGGTGATTTGGCAATTTTCCATCTTGGAGAGGATGGAGTCAATGAGCTGAAGTAAGGAGGTGGTGGTAGAATGGCTTTTCCTGAAACCAGATTGGAATGGGGTGAAGAAGGAGGTATCAGATAGAAAGGAGGTGAATTAAGAGAGGACTAGATGTTCTTGTAGTTTGGCTAGGGTAGGGAGTAGCGAGATGGGGCAGTAGTTGCCAGGGGATGAGGGGTCTCCACCTTTGGGTAGGGGGAGGACCACTGTGTGCTTCCATGTGGTAGGAACATCAGAGGTTGAGAAGGAGAGATGTAAGATTAGGGAGAGGGGGTAGGCAATGGCCAGGGCTGGAGAGAGAGAGAGGAGTTTAAGGTCAAGGTTCATCTGGTGAAGATCCTTTTGAGGGGTTGATGGTGAGGAGGGCATTTAGAGTTGTGTTGGGGAGACAAGAGAATGAGAAGGAGGGGTGTGGGGAAATAGGAAGTGGAGCTTTTTTTGGGGGGAGGATAGAGGGGCAGTTGTGACATTTGAGGGAGGAGGGAAGGGGTAATTAGGGAGGGACTTCAGCAGTTCAGTGGTATAATGGGAGTTAAGTTCCACAGCTACAGCATGGGAGTTGGCTACAAGATTGCCATATATCTTTAGCACTGGGGAAAGGGGACACAACTGAGGGGTAAGGAGAGCATGAACCACCTTCCAAAACTTGGAAGGGGAATTTATGTTAGTGAGGAAAGCATGTTTGAAGTAGTCGGACTTGGCTAGCCTGTTGCCCTGGAACAGGTGTTTTGGAGCTTACTGTGGTCTGTGAGTTCACAAGGAAGCTGGGTGGATTTGTGGTGCTTCAAAGGCATGATCTCTGGCCCTGAGACAGGCTAAGAGTTCTGGAGTAATCCATGGTAGGTGGTTACCACTAACCCTCATTTGTTTGAGAGGGGCAAAGGTGTTCCAGTTTGCAAGGAATATTTATTTGAAGTAGGCTAGAGCCTTATCAACTGAGAGGGAGGAGACTAAGGGAGACCAGTCAGAGAGAGAGATAGGCTGTGCAGTAGGGGTTCAAGGTCTAGGGATTTGAAGGAGTGAAGTTGCAAGGTTTTATGTGAAGATTTTGGTGTGTGTATTTTCCTGACAATGAATATTGGATTGTGGTCGCTGAGAGCATCTGGGAGGATGCCAGAGCTAATTACTCTGTGGGGGTGGGTGGTAAGAGCCCCAGTTGATCAGGGAGTGATTTTGTGTCTTACTGTTAGGGTGGGTGGGTTCTGAAATCAATTGCGAGAGGTTCAGAGCTCTAAGATCATTACATATTTTGGATGTCTTGGGAGACAGTCAGTTTAAGTTAAGTTTGCCTAAGATGTATAGTTCACCAGAGCAAGAAAGGGCTGCGATGGAGGTTATGAGGTCAAGCGCAATAGAGGACTGGACATTTGGGCGACAGTAAATGCTGGCTATAAAGATGGGGAGGGTGAAGGGCAGAGTTAAATGAATAGCCAGTGTGTCGTGGGACGCTGGGCTAGTGAATGAATAAATAATAGAATATTGGAAGGAGGTAAGAATGTAAATTGTGACGCCACCACCTCTGCTTGCTTGGTCTTACCTCAGGAGGGAGTAGCCATGAATGGAGACTGAGATATCCAAGATCGTGCTCTTTAACCAAGTTTCTGTGATGATCAGTATGTCAGGTTTTAGAGTGGCCACCATGGTTTGTAGAAGGTTGATTTTTTGCAACAAACTACGTATATTTAGATGAAGGATCTTGAAACCCTTCGGGATTAGATCGGGAGCAATAGAAGGGGCTGCAGGAGATAATGGAGCATTCAGGGCATGAGATGCAGACGGACCAGGGTTGGGGTGGATATCTCCGCAGGAGAGCAAGGGTAGAGCTAAAATGAGGATGTGAAGCTTGGGGCATTTAGAGTTACATGTCAAGGAACCAGTGAAACTGGCAGGGTAGTGTGCATGAGAGTAGGGGAGCAGGAGATGAAAAGCAGCAAAGAAGGGTGGGACAGTTAGTAGTGAGGGATAGAGAGAGAATATGACCATAGTTCAAAGGGTGGGGAGGAAGTGATAGTGAAGATGTTAGTAGGGGAGTGGAGATAGGAGGGTGTAGAAGGCAAGTTATTCGGTATTTGTGAGTAGAGGCCAATTGGAGGGGTTAGGGAAAGTACTAGGAGTAGACAAAGGGGAGGGAGAGAGGAGAGGAGGAGTTTCATGTTGTAGGGCATTATATGTGTAACAATATAATCTCTATATAAGATCAGCAATTCTGCAAGTAGGGGTAAGAAAAAAAGAAAAAAGATGGGAGGAGCAAGGCGAGGGGAGCTAGGTCTAATTGTCTTTATTTAACAGATGCTTAAAGAGAGCAAAGGAGAGGTAGCTATATGAATAACAGGCAGGGGTCACTTTAGTTAAAGACTGTCCCTCTAGTGGCAGTACAGTATAACTAGCTAATGGGAATATGGACCATCCATTGACCTGCCTTGGACACCCCACCTCTAAACCAAGTCTCAAACCCACTGGGTGACTGCAGCCATTAACTCTCCTAGTCTGATACTGCTGTGGAATGTTGAGATACTTCTCCTCTGCTATGTAATGCGGTGACCCTAGTTTTAACATTTTGCCATATTCGCAGTTGCCCTTCTGGCCAGTCAGTGAGCAACTCCTGACGCTGTCTTCTGAACTGTACACAGCTGATACTTACATCACCAACTCTATTGCTTACACTGTTAGTATGTGTATCGATGACTGGTAGCATTGATGCTGCTCATTTTGTGACTATATATCAACCGGTGTAAATGTGCAGAGAGGGAAACAAATTCCTAAAATCAGAAAGTGGGAGTAAAGCAAGCATAAATTGTGGTAAAATTAAGCAATATACCATGTCAGAGAGTGGGTATATTGGTGGATTTACCACCCCGGAAGTGGTAAATCCACCCATATACCCACTCTCTGTCATGGTATATTGCTATTATACAATGTTCAGCTTGTTTTTTTTTTGTTTTTATAGTGATATAAAACTTTTACAGTGGGTATACTGGAGGATTTATCACAGTCATGTGATGTGTTTTGACCAATGAGGTTACAGGATTTTCATACTCCACTGTATAATACTCCTTTGCTCCCCTTATCTGTTCCCCTGCCACCTTAAATAGTGCTGCAATTCTTAAGTTTTAGGGTAAAAGAAATGATCCTTCAAGCTGCCTAATGCAAAGGAATAGTAATGTGGGGCTAAAATCTTTTTTTTACTACAACTACAGTATTCAGCCAGTATACAGCAAAAGCAGCAGGCCTATTTACCTTATCTTAGGGCACTCAGGCAAGTTGGCATCAAGTTCCAGATGCCCTTCCTGGCCAAACTCAGAGTACACTATGCAGATGGTACAACGCTGTATCACATGGTGGAGGAGACCCGAGTCGACCTGGTCCTCAACAAACAACATTTTGTAATTTTTTTTTATTTATTGGGATCTCAGATTACAAAATACCTTTGAACCAGTGGTTCATTTACAAAGGTTCCACGTCAGTAGTACAATACAGAGACAAATAAAAGTTAATACAAGGTACACTGAATTACAAGATATGGAGAGCAAGGTTGGTTGGTTAAGTTAGTTACCAGACTTGTGAGTTGTTTTAGCTGATAAAGGAGTAAAAAGATATAGAGCAGGGGTTCTCAAATGGGGAGGCCAGCCTCCCTGGGGAGGCTCAAGCAAGTCTGAAAAAGTACTGTATTTACATTTTGAGTTTTGTATATTTTATGTGAAGAGATGAAGCAAACTGAAAGAGGATAATAGTAAGCAAATTTTATGTATTTATTTACTGATAGGTGACAAGGGAAGGTGAATGAGCCAAGGCTCATTTCAGGTGTACCCGGGGAAGGGTAGGGAATGAATACATTTCAAAAGTTAACTGCAAAACAATCAAGAAATACACAGTAAACAAATATGAACAATAAACGTATAATGAGTGGTGGTAATTGATAAATTTGCAGATTGATGGTAGAACAGCCCAAATACAAGGGTTGAGCATAGAAGTACTAAGAGCAATAGCAGGAAGGAGCAAAGTAATCCCAGAGAAGTTGTTTAGGAGTAGGGAGGGAGGTGGAGCGGCAAAGTATGTAGGAAGGTTATTTCATATAGAGAGGAAACAGAGAAAGTAGGCTGACCCATGAAGGTACTGCAACAAGGGGTAACAATGGTTCAAGAATGAAAATAGCAGAGCACGAGGCTGGCCTGTGTGTGTGTGTGTGTGGGGGTTACAATAAGCTTAATAATAATATTTATTTTATTTATTTGTTATTCAGATAACACCTTTGAGCACAGAAGCTCTTTTTCAAAGGTTCCACGTTAGTATAAGACAAAGAACTGAATGTGAGCCAAGTACTGAAAGGGGTTTCAATTTATTTGTGGTGTACTGCGCAAAGTACAGAATGTTATTTTTCTTTGGGGAGGCCCAAGATTATTTCAGTTTTTGGGGGAGGCTCAAAATCTTTTCCATGGATTTGGGGAGGCTCACTGTGACAAAGTCTAAGAATTATTGATATAGAGGAAAGTAAAGAGGGTTTAGGATGTAGAGTTGATATAGGGGGAAATAAAGAGGGTATAGAGTTAGATGGATGGAAGACAGGGATGCGGTCCGAGGGGTAGACCTTATCATAGAGTGCTAGTGTCGAGGGTAAGTGCAGTTACAAAGTGAGGCTTCCTGGGATGGAGTTGATGGTGGCAATGGAGAGTTGTTTAGGCAGGTTGGGCACTGCGGGAGCAGAGGTGGGAGGTGACGGGGACAAGATGGAGGTAAAGCAGCAGTAGGGGAGGGGGATATGACAAAAGAAATAATAGTATGTGGTCTAAACATAGAGGGGTAGGAGGTAGTAGAGGAGTGGTGAGGGAAAAAGGATGGGAGAAGTTTAGGGGCGGTAAAGTGGGTGGACAAAGCAAAGGTATGTGGAATAGTTAGAGGGTGGTAGGTGGTAGCTGAGGGGAGAAGGGTGAGAAAGGGTGGGGTGAGATTGAGGTTGAGAAGGTAGCCGGGGTCTGACAGGAGGACAGGGTGTAAGGACATTCAGAAGGTGGCTAGTTGGTGCAGTCACAGTGGCTGAGACTCCTAAGGTGGTGGTGGAGATTGTGTTTGTAAGGGCCAAGCCTAGACTAGGACAAGATCTCAGGAGGTAGTCAGTTCATTAGGGTAGGTGCCCTAGTGAAAAAGGCATGCTGGGCTTGGGTTGTGCGACAGAAAGGGATCTGAAAGGTGAATATGTCAGAATTGTGGGTGGAACATGTGGCTGTTGGTGATAGGAGGCCACGCATGCAAGGAGGAGTTAGGCCGAGAGTGATTTTCCTCGCCAGGAGGCATGTTTGGTATGCTATCCTGCCTTGAAGGTGCAGCCAGCTTGACTGCTTGTACAGCTCACAGGTGTGGGTTCTTCTACCAGTACCAGTCTCAAGGTGACAGCACTTATTCAGGGCTGTCCTGACCCTACTTAATGTGGTGTCCGTGGCCGCTCCATAAATGATTAGACCGTAGTCGATTAATGATATAACTGAGCTGTTTAGAAACATATACTTTGACGGCAGATAAGGATCACTTGGCCCACCCAATCTGCCCATTTCCCTACCTATTGGATAAGCTGCAGATTCTAGTTAACCAACAGCCTACTTCCTGCAACCCCCCACAATAATTCCCTTATGTCTGTCCCATGCATGTTTGAATTCCCCCACTGTTTTAGACCCAACAACCTCCCCAGGAAGGCAGTTCCATGCATCCACCACTCTCTCCATGAAAAAGAATTTCCTCACATTACCCCTGAGCCGTCCCCCCTCTAACTTTAAATTGTGCCCCCTTGTTCTTACACATCTCTTTTTCTGAAAGATGCTACCCTCCTGAACTTTGTTGATTCCCTTGAGGTACTTAAATGTTTCTATCATGTCCCCCCCCGTCCCTCCTTTCATCAAGGGTATACATATTAAGCTCTCTCAGTCTCTCTTCATATGGTTTCTGATGTAGACCCTGCACCATTTTAGTTGCCCTCCTCTGGACTGCTTCCATCCTGTCTATGTCCTTGCGTAGATGAGGTCTCCAAACTGTACGCAGTACTCAGATGGGGTCTCACCAACTGTCTGTATAGAGGGATAACCACTTCCTTTTTCACTTGTGATGCCCCTCCCTATGCATCCCAGTATCCCCTGGCTCTTCTTACTGACTTCTCACATTGCTTATCCACCTTTAGGTCATCTGATATGACTACACCCAGATCTCTTTCCATTATTGTTGTCGTTAGTACCTCCCCTGCTATTGTGTACTCTTCTCCTGGATTTTTATTTCCCAGGTGCATTACTTTGCATTTCTTTGCATTGAATCTAAGTTGCCATATGTCTGACCATTCCTCCAACCTTGCCAAGTCCCTTCTCATCCTTTCTACCCCTTGTGTATCATCTCTGTTACAGATCTTTGTGTCATCTGCAAAGAGGCATACCTTTCCTTCCAGACCCTCTGCAATGTCACCTATAAAGACGTTAAAGAGGACTGGACCCAGTACTGAGCCCTGAGGTACTCCACTAGTAACCCCCCTTTCTTCAGAATGTGTTCCATTCACTATTACCTTCTGTGTCCTGTTGTGCAGCCAGTTTGCTACCCAGGCTACCACCCTAGGACCCACTCCCAGGCTGGCTAACTTGATTATTAATCTTTTGTGCGGGACTGTGTCAAATGCCTTGCTAAAGTCTAGGTAGACCATATCCACAGCCCCTCCCTGGTCTATTACTTTGGTCCGTTTACCTCAACGTGCATTGCCTCTTGAGTAAGACAATTTTGATGGCGAAAAAGGGTGCCTATTCTGGAGTTAACAGCTCCAGAGATTGCCTTCACATGGGTGGTGTAGGAGAGCGGGCTGTCCAGAGTAATACCAAGGTATTTAAACTCTTGGACTTGATGAAGTTGGAGGCGTTGGATGTTCAGGATGTGTAGGTCAGCCATTTTGTGTTTGCTGTGGGTGTTGGCAAACAGCATGGCCTTTGTCTTTTTTGTAGTTCATCAACAGTTTGTGTTGATTGAACCACCTCTCAACGGCAGTAAAGCTGGATTGTAGGTCGGAGGATAGTTGGGTAGGGTTATGATGATTGGAGGAAAGAACGGCATCGTCCGCATAGAGGATCAAACTGGCATCACAAGCTGCAAGGAGATCATTTAAAAATAGGCTACAAAGCAACGGGCCAAGGATGGATCCTTGCGGGACACCTGAGTGAACTGTAAGGCAGTCAGAGAGAGTATCTCCAATTTTAACCCTTTTGGACCCTACCCATCAGGTAACTTTCAAACCAGCTGGTGACATCAACGGATAGCCCTAGGGCACAGAGTGAATGTAGGAGTAGCTGGTGATTAACGGTGTCAAATACCTTAGTTAAATCCACAAACACTGCACCAAGTAGTTGGCTGGCGTCGAGGGCCTTATGAATGTGAGTTGTAAAGTCAAGCAGGGCAGTGGACATACTATGTCCCTTCCTGAAACCATGATGTTGTTTACAATGGATGTTGTATTTATCTAGGTGCTCGGTCAGTTGGTCAGCTACTATACGCTCCAAAGCTTTGGACAGTGGGGGGAGAATTGATATGGGTCTGAAATTGGAGAGCTGTGTACGGTCTCTGCTTTTATGCACATACGTAACAGTGGCAGATTTCCAAGCCTGGGGAAACTGCTTGAGGGTGAGTGACAGGTTTATGAGATTGGTGAGAAGGTGTAGGACAGTTTCCAGTGCAAGTCGGAGAAGTTTTAAGTGGAGGGTATCACTACTTGTTCTTGCTTTACCAAGCACCTTCCCTAGGTATCCGCAAGCTTCATGCGGGAGTATCCTTCTGAAGTAGAATGGGGAGACTGGGGGGCTGGTAGTATTTATGTCGCTAGTGATCGGGGGAAGCTAGCTAGAAAGTTGGGAGGGAGTATTCCACTGAGATCCGAAAATGCAGTATTAAAGGAGTCAGTGATTAACTTCCGATCTTGGGTGAGTGAGCCATTGACCTCTATCATTGTGGGAGGGGATTTGTTTGGTTTTCCCGTAAGGTTTTTTATGTTTTCCCAGAATTGTTTGCCATTACCCCAGTTATCTGTTAGTGAAACTTTATAGTACACCTGCTTAGCTCTCTGCACTGCTTGGGTGCATTGGTTTCTCGCAGCTTTGTATTTCTGCATATCGGTGTGGTGTCCGGATCCCACTGCTGTGTGCCACAAATTGTCCCTATTTTTCATCATAGTTAATAGCGCAGGGGTGATCTAAGCATTAGTTATGCCTTTAGGCTTTATTTTCCTAAGGGGGGCAAACTGGTTGCAAACTGAGTTGAAATGGCTGGTAAAGAAGTTTAGTGCAGTATCAATACAGGTCACATAGTTAAGGGGGAACTAATCAATCGCTGAGAGGGCACTTAAAAATTCTGTGAGCTTCCCTTTTTTTAGTATATGGAGGTAGGTAAACTTGGTTTTCAGTTTGAGCACTTTATTGGACCACTGGCAGTGTGCTGGAGAGTGATCACTTAATGCGTCGGACAGGACATGCACATTAAAAATTCTACTGGGGTGAGTGGTGAGAAGCCAGTCAAGTAAGGAGCTGGAGCCAGTTCTGTAGTTAATTCGTGTAGGACAGATAACCATCTGGGAGATGTCAATCGATGTCAGAGCATCTTTAAGTGGGTCAGCTTCCTGAGCAATCCAGTGACTGTTGCAATCCCCCATCATTATTGTTTCAGTGCGGTGCGAGAGTTTTCCGAAGTAGCCAGTAATCATTCTAACCCCAAAGGCCTGATCCCATGGTGGAATATAGATGGATATGATTGTGAGGGATTTTCTTTGATAACCAAGGATGATTTTCACTGCAAGCATTTGGGATGAGCAGGTTATAGGTGCTCCTTGCTTCCCTATATGGTCAAGTCTGAAAATGGTGTAGCCAGGGATAGCAACAGAGTTGTCTGGTTATTGAGCCGGCCCGGTGGCGCTGAGGGTTGAGGCGCTGGATGCCACACCTCGCACCACGCCGGTGACCCGAGTTCGGGAGTGGACTCGGGTCGCTGGTGGGTCGGCAGGGGGGAGATAGGCTTGAGCATCCTGTGACAGCTCACCTTCTCCAAGGAGAGTACAGGCCAATGCCCGCACACTTGCCTGACTCCGAGTGCAGGCTTGGAGTACTGCAAGCCTTTTACGGGGATGGCTGGCCGTAGTACAGCGTTGATGTCAGTGCGCAGCGTCATGACGTCGGGGTTTAGTTCAGTGTACGGGGAGGGAGAAAAATGGGAAAACTAAGCCTACCACTGCCGGGAAGATGGGGAACTATGCCGTGCCCACTATTTGCCTCTGCCCACCTGACGGACCCAGAACCGACAACACGTAAGTTACGGGGCTTGACCCCACCTCGACCCCGCCCGGGGGGTACAACCGTGGCTCCATGGGGATCTAGGGTCTGTCAGGGTAGGGTGGTTGGCAGTGGGATGTCAGTTGTTTCCCCTGAAGGGTTGGTGGCGACAGGCTGGGAAGGGGAGTATAAAGTACAATTTAAAAAAAAAAAGAGTTGTCTGGTACCTTGGGTGAAAGCCAGGTTTCATTGAGCGCAAAGATATCCGGTTTATGTATGGAAACCCAGACTTGGAACTGGTCAAGTTTGGGCAGGAGGCTCCTGATATTGATTGATGCTAACATGAGTGAGTTCAGGGAGCTACGTGAGTGAGAGGGTCCTGCTTAGGGACCTGGGTTGGGGTGGATATTTCCCCTGAGAGAAGTACTAAAAGCAGAATAATCCTAAGTAGGTATCAAGCAAGGAGTTTGTTTTGTTTTAGTCGCTGCCATTTTGGCAGTTTTATCAAGAGGTCTGTTGCTGATAGGGGATAGGAAAAGTAGGAGACTGTGGTACTCCAGGGGGCGTGATCGGGTACACCCACATATGGGGGTCACAGTGGGCAATCCAACAGAGTAAAATTCGGAGCACAGTGTCCTTGATGGGTTGTCTCTGGCATGTATGTTGCATGCAGGCAGTGGCGATGAGGGTGCCATTTTTTAGGAGTGATGCAAGAATAAGACAGAGCAGCAAGGGCAGCACTGTAGATAGGAACATTTTAGCAACAGTGAGCGTCAGTGGTAGATAATGGGAGAGTTGAAGTATTTTTAGGAGTGTAGACTGGGAGTGCCAATGGTATAGGGTCCTGGCAGGAAGATTAGTATAACCTGGTGATGTTGCTTTAAAGGGGGGTAAACAAGAAGGATAGAAGTCAGAGGAGTGGCTAAGTAGGCGGTGCCTTGTGGGGGAGGAGCAGTATTTAATAACAGCCGGGGTTGGGGCAGGTGGGCAGGAAGAAAATACTCTGAAGAGAACAGTTTCAGACCAAGGTTAAGCTTTGTACTTAAAGTCTTTAAAACTATGTGTGCCACAGACGCGGGGCACTGCCCACACTGTAAGTTGCACCAATCGGTGGAAAGCAGGGTGAAGCTGCAACCAATAGAGGTGCCTCACTCCACTGCAGGCAGCCTGTGATCTTTGGGAAAAACGAGTGAGTGGCTGCGTACCTGGTTCTGTGGAGCTGCACCGTAGGTTTCCTTGCCGGCTTCTGGTTGGAGCGCCCTCAGGTCTGTGACCTAAGGAAGAAGCATAGGGAGGGAGGGATTACTTGGAGAAAGCTGGGGGTGGAGAGTGAGGGCTGGACTATCAATTGAATAATAACACAGGGCGTGCACTGTGAGAATTGGGGCAGCTTGGAAAAATCAATCAAGAAGGTTTCAGGGCACCACAGGTTTTGGCGCCAGTCTGAATCGCTTTGTTTTACAATTGTGGAGGAATGTGAGAGAAATGCACTAATTAACTTAACTGAGATGGGGGGCAGGGGCTCCGAGAGGTGGCGTTCAGAGCGAGGGGAAAAAAAATGTATACATATCATGGTAGCACACTATAGGTATTGAATAACAGGGATTTACTCTATGGTGTCGGGGTTAGGGACAAGCGGATAGGTTTACAAAAAAGAAGCAGTGTGCTAGTAGTAGCAGCAGTGGCGGCTCCAGCTTTTGTTGGTTACCAGGGCACTGGGTGGGCACCACAGTTGGGAGCCAGGGCACCTATAGAAACCAGAGCGTAAATTATGCGTGTATATTCCAGCGTGTCCATCCGTTTACAATTTGAAAAATGAATGTTGTGCATAATCAGTTCACTCTGGTATCTAAAGCACATGCATACACCTACAGAGTATGATTAGCAATACAATGCAGTTTACCGGTTTGGTAATGGGCCTGGGTGGGGTTGAATGAGGTGTGAAGTATGTGACTGTTAGGGAAAGAGAAGTTTCTGTGAAAGCACTTATTTGGGGGATGGGAGATGATGACACTCTACAGTAATTCCTGTCCTACAATACAACCACTAGCCCCAGCCCTTCCCATGGCTATCCCTTCCCCCACTGCAGTTTCTTCCTTTCTGTTGCTCATCACCTCTGCTTTCTCCCCTTAAAAACAGTATCACATCCAGTGTACATCAACAAGGGAGTCAAGTAATGAGGAAGAAAATATAGCGCTCTGTGGGAACAAGAGCATGGCAGTACTGTACCCCTTGCTTCCACTCAGAGTCAAAAATACCAGTCTCTCAGACCTTGTCAAGATGAGCCTCCCCTATGGTACTGGAGAAAAGCCTGGGCCTCCCCAAGTCTCAAGCACAGTGGCAGACACGCCAAATGGATGAATGACATGGGGATGGCCCCATTCCCCCAAGCAACACCATGGGCACTTCTGAACCCACCCTCCACTGCAGACCCACCGTTCCAGGACAAACCCAACCATGGTGCAGACAGGCAGCATAAAAAGGCAGCCCAAAACACCTCACAGATTCAGTATACCCTCTCCCGAGACTCAGGCCCATCTTTGAAACTCACCAGACATAAAATTCTGCACAGTACACACCACAGGCATCATGTATGCCACCCCCCCCACAAACACAGGTTCACCTTTGAGTATAAGAACCCCAACTATATAAAAAGGCTGAGCAGTCACAGAGGCATCATATTATGTATCCTCCTCCCAGATACAGGCCCATCTCTCAAACACCCCCAGTCATCGACAATATGCTGCACAGACTACAGTCAGAGGCACCATGTATGCCCCCCGATGCAGGCCCATCACTGAAAGACCCACAGAAAGAGTGACAAACACCACCAGCCATAAACACCCCCAGCTTTGAGGCATGTATGCCCCCACATACAGTCCCATCTTATACACGCACCCAGCCTGGAGGCATGCATGTCTCCCCTCGCTGCCCTCCAACTTTTCCTTGTGGTGAAGCACAAGCCAGCATTAATTTGCAGCAAAATTCATTTCAGTATGCTTACCTTAGGTGAGCAGCCCAGAAAAGGTCAAGCAAGTGGTTGAGGTTGAGCGGTCACAGTCGGCAGCTTGAGGAGCTCCAACCAAGAGTCAAAAAAGCCTCGGAGTTGGATGGGGGTTATAGTCAGAGGACATGGGCCCGCTGCAGCAGGAGAACTCTGGCTGGCAATCGGCAGGCACTCCAGCTCCAGGCAGCTTCAGCAAACAAGGACAGTAGCGGCGTTAGCAGGCAGGAGAATGGCTTTACTGGCCAGTCCATCTGAGGATGTGGCAGCAGGCAGGGTAACTCATCTCTGGTGGCAATTACTTCTTCACTGTAGCAGGCGCACCAGACAGTAAACAAACAATCCATCTCGGTACACATGGCGCGCCATTTTATTTCCGGGGAAACGCTAGAAAGTTCAAGCGACCGACACACCTCATTGGCTGAGGAAGCCTGGTGCTGATTGGCAGAGTTTTGCAGCCATGGATTGGCTGCAGCCACCTCCCTGCCATTGGGCAGAATTTTCCCCATTACAACTGGTCTGCGTTAAAGACATTGTGCTGCACTAATTGGCTGGCTTGGGATCAGTAACTAGCCCTCACAAGCTCTGCATTTCCACTGCCAGCATTAAAGTTAGGAGTCCCAGGGCTCAGCAGGGTTCGGGATTTGCCTGAGGCAATCCAAGTGACTGTTAGCTTGATGCAGTCTCATGCAGAAACTCCAGCCCCCGGCCCCCCAAACCTGGAAAAGACATCATTCGATCGGTCACGGGACCCTAGCTCTAGCTTGCAGGATGGAGGCTAGGAATGCCAACAGAAAAAAAAACATCCGTTTCGGAGCACCGGGGCACGAACCGGAGCACAGCATTTTCTGACCAGGGCACATGCCCTGGTGTGCCCCCGTGTAGCGCCGCCAGTGAGTAGCAGAAAGAGTTAAGCAGTGACAAGGATAGATAAGGAAGTAGCACAGAAAGTCTGTTTTAGCACATTTTCATACTGGATGTAACAGTTCTAGATAATCCAAAATGCTGAAATGGGCAGCTTAACAGGAGCAAGACAGAAGGACAGCCCTTCCGCACTGACAGAGATTGAGCACTAACAAGTGCCTGAATCAGCAGTGTGATGAGTACCCTTATTCTCAGAATAGGGAGCATTAGAGGCATGTAAGTTTGGAATTTTTCATGCAGAAAACAGACAGACAAAGCTGCTATCAATATGGATGTCTGAGAGTGTTTCTAGGGAGTGATGGGCAGAATGGGATAACATATTCAGACAAGACAATAGCAGTTGTACTCCTTTAGACCCCTCACCAGCTTGGCATCGTACGCACAGGAAGTATGCCCCATTAACTCATTTATAACCTTCCCCCAACTACTGAAATACCATAGCGGGATTAGGTAATACCATGGCTGACTGGTTAGTGCATTTAGAACAGCCTGCTGTGGAAAACTTGTGACAATGTCACAAGGGGGTGCAGGGAGTGGTGGGGTGATTGAGAACATAAGGTAAGTAATAAGCCACGACAGGGTGTGCATTAAAGGATTTTAATGCATGACCCAGAAGTGTCCCTCAGCTAGTGATCAAACAGGAGTTCAGCATGTTTGTAGTTCATTTGCATCATCAGGTAAGGAAAAAGGTCTGGCTCCCCATACGATGCACAGGGGAAACGCCAGACCTCGCCCAACAACTAACACACCAAAATCTGGCCAATGGAAAATCATGTACACAAATGCCCACAGTCTGGGAAACAAGATCCCAGACCTGCAGGCAACAATGACAGAGGCTAACCTGGACATAGTAGCCAAAAGCGAGATATGGTTCACCAGTAACCACACTTGGGAGACTTCAGTACCCGTCTATGTACTGTTCAGAAGAGACCGAGGTGCAAAAAAGGGGGATGGCCCTTTTTGTCAATGAAAATAGCAAAGCTACAGAAGTTCAGAATACACATAACGAACCAGAAGAACTGTGGGTCATCCTGAAAACAGGAAATGGGACCGCCATATGAACTGGGGTTGTCTACAGGCCTCCAGGCCAGGGGGAGGACACAGACACATTACTGTTAGAAGATATACAAAACATGACCGCTAAAGGGGAGGTTCTGATAATGGGAGACTTCAACATGCCAGACACAGATTGGTCAATACCAGCAGGAACATCTGCCAGAACTAGACACATAGTGGATTCCCTGCAGTGGGAGGCCTCAAACAACTGGTACAACCCACAAAGACAGGGCTATCCTAGATTTAGTACTATGACTGGCGGGAAAGGATCCAGATCTCCAGGTAGAAGGTCACCTGGGGCCAGTGACCATCACATGGTATAGTTCAATTTGGCCACTAGAACTAACTCATCCCATTCCAAGGCAAAAATATGGGACTCCAGAGGAGCTGACTTTGATAAGATGGCCAACAGAGTTAAACTAGCCCTGGCAAGAAGAAATACAGGTGAGGGGTATAGGCAAAGTGGGCAAGCATTAAGGATGCAATACTTGAAGCAACATCCCATTGTGTTAAGGAGAAAAGCAAGAGCAAAAGGAGGAGGAAACCACTTTGGTTCTCAAAAACAGTAACAGAAAAGGTCAGAGCCAAAAGGCTGGCCTTCAGCAAATATAAAGGAATTACAGTGGGATGAAGATAGGGAAGCATACCAAATTTCCCTAAGGGAAGCAGGGAAGGCGGTAAGGCAGGCAGAGGCCCAAACCGAGGAAACACTAGCACGAACAGTAAAAGAAGGGGACAAGATTTTCTATAGATACATTAGTGAAAGCAGAAAGTCCAGAGGGGGTATTACTAAGATCAAAGGGGATAAAGGGGAGTGTGCGGAGGAGGACCAAGGAAAAGCATCTACCCTGAATAGATACTTCTGCTTAGTATTTACTGAGGAGAAGGCAGAGCAGGGCCCACAGCTCAACACCATGGACATGGTGGAGGGAGGTGTGCACAAGTCCCTTCACAAAGAAAGGGTCCTACAAGCGCTCACCATGCTCAGGGTGCACAAGACAATAGGACCTGATGGCATACATCCCAGGGTACTAAAGAAGCTAAGGGTGGAACTAGCAGAGCCATTATCAGAACTGTTTAGTGAGTCTGAGCACAGGAGAGATCCCAGAAGACTGGAGAAGGGCTCACGTGATCCTGCTCCACAGGAGTGGTAGCAGGGAGGAGGCAGGGAACTACAGACCAGTCAGTCTTACCTCAGTAGTGGGCAATATTATGGAGGCACTCTTTAATGAAAGGATAGTGCAACACCTGGAATCCATAGGAGCACAGGATCCAAGACAGCATGGGTTTACAACAGGAAGGGCCTGTCAAACTAATCTTATAGATTTCTTTGACTGGGTAACCAGAGTGGTGGACCAAGGGGGTGCAGCTGATGTCGCCTACCTTGACCTCAGCAAAGCTTTTGATACTGTTCCACATAGAAGATTGATTAACAAGCTGAGTAGGCTCGGGGTGGGTCAGGAGTTGGTCAACTGGGTGGCAAACTGGTTGGCGGGCAGAAAACAGAGAGGTGGTAAATGGTATATAGTCAGAAAAGATGCAAGTCACAAGTGGGGTACCTCAGGGATCAGTACTGGGGCCAGTCCTCTTCAGTATCTTCATCAGTGACATTGCAGATGGACTGGAGGGTAAGGTTTGTCTGTTTGCAGATGATACCAAGATCTGCAACAGTGTAGATGATCCAAAAGGTATGGGCAGAATGAGATGTGATCTGGATAAACTGGCAAAATGGTCGGAAGAGTGGCAAATGGGGTTTAACACAAAGAAGTGCAAGATCATGTACACAGTGAAGAGAAACCCTGAAGCCACCTGTAGGTTGGGAGGGGAGTTGCTGGCAATCACAAGGGAAGAAAGAGACTTGAGCATCATCATCATCATCATCATCATCATCACAGATTACCTGAAATCATCCAAGCAGACCACTAAAGCAGTAGGTAAGGCTAGAGGGATGTGTTGGGGTATATTAGTAAGGGTATCACAAGTCGTAAGAGGAAGGTAATAATCCCTCTTTACGAGACACTGGTTAGGCCCCATCAGGAGTACTGCATGCAGTACTGGAGGCTGCACCTGCACAAGGACATTAACAAAATGGAGGCAGTCCAGAGAAGGGCAACCAAAATGGTGCAGGGACTGCATCAGAAAACATATGAGGACTGATTAACGGAGCTCAATCTGTATACCCTAGAACAAAGGAGGGAGAGAGGTGATGTGATCGAAATATTCTAACATCTTAAGGGCATTAACAAGGTGAAAGAGTCTAATATGTTTCAATATAAGAAAAATAGCAGGAAAAGAAGACACAGCATGAGATTAGAGGGAGGCCGATTAAGGGATAATGTGAGGAAGTTCTTTTTCACAGAAAGGGTGGTGGATGCATGGAACGGCCTACCTCAGGAAGTGGTGGATATGAATATAGTGCAGGGCTTCAGGGCATAAGGGAGCAATACAGATGAGTATGAATAAATAGGCCATTGACAGAGTAAAGGCCTATGGCACATTCATAAGGTAGAAAAAATAGGCAGACTGGATGGGCCTTGCGGTCCTTATCTGATGTCAACTTCTATGTTTCTATGTCCTTATGCCCCTCAAAAGTGCATTCAGATTCTTTAATACACACCCTGGAGTGGCTTATTACACTTATAAAGTGGCACATTGTTTTCTACAGTGTTACTGTTTGTAAGATCTTTTAAAATATTAAACACGTTTAAGTAGAAAATGTTTGTTTTTTTAATTCAATATACTTTATTTAAATCCAGTAATACCATTCCATACATAGTACAACAGGAAAGTAAAAAATGTGCTTTAAGCACATTTGCAGTAAAAACGAAATTTTCAGTTAAAAAGTCTGTGTTGTATTGCATTCAGCCAGCAGGTGGTGCAGTGAGCTGGCATCTGTTCAGTATGTTCCACCTTTAACTGAAGAAGTTTTTGTTTTGTTGATTTGGTAGCACAAACCCAATCCCCAAACAAATGGACGTAAAGTGGTGCTTTCCGGCCTCCGCAAACATACCTCTCAATCTTTTGTCACTGAAATGAGGGACATGGACATTTTTGGACACTCAAAATGAGGGACACAGACCCTCAGAATGAGGGACACATCCTCAAACGTGGAGGTACAAGCTCAGAACACTATGAAAATCATAGTGTTTACTTGTACAAAGTTTATTTTGGATTTAGTATTTTAGAATATTAAGAGTTTCTCATTTAAAGTTTGAAATTACAGCACATTCTCTGTGTGGGCAGTACCTTTTCCATGAGGGACGGATGAGGGACAGAGCAATTTTAAGGGGCAAAATGAGGATGTCCCTCATAATGAGGGACACTTGAGAGGTATGCTGGCAAACTGCTCAGATGATGTTGGACTGCTTTGTAGCAGGAGCCACAGTCCCTTGACCCCCCCCCCCAACATTGTTGGCCTAAACCAGAGACCACTTACTGTCCCGGCCCTCAGAATGGGTTGATGGAGCAGAGACAGACTGGGACAACGATAGAGCAGCCATCTTCCTTGCACTCGAGTGCAGAAATGTGTTTTGAAACACTGGCTCCTGATTGTGCACCTGCTCCCGTTGATTTTGTGAAACAATGCCATTTACCTGTAATTAGCTGCCTGACTCTTGCTGAGCCATGTGGCCCTCCCCCCAATGGTATGATAATGTGCACAGGAAGACAAACTATCTACTTGGTTTTAGGATGATCCTTCATATCTGTGACCAGGATATGGAGGAAACCTGGCCAGGTTTTTAATTATTTCAGTTACGTGGGAAAATATTTCAAGAGTGTGTAACCCCTTGTTACCCGGGGTTAGTAGCATCCCAGTAAGACCCAGTGGTAGGCAGGGAAGGCAGCTTGTGAAACTCCAGTTAAATGGGTTTCACACTGTCTCACTCTGTTCTCAGTCTCAGTTGAGACTGAGAGATGACATCACCATAGAACTGTTGCAGCTGCATAAGCCACATTGGAATCTGCAGCAGAGGGAGTGAGATAGAACATTGGGAGTTTTCAAAGTCAGTCTCCTGTTTGTTTTGAAGCAAGAAGGAAGTCTCCTGCTTGCCTGCCAGCAGGAAGGAAGTGTCTTTTGTTTACCTTCTGTGTGAGAAGTTCAGTGTCCAGTGTTCAAGTGGTGGAGACCGCTGTCCAGGTCTCAGTGCCCCCCTCCCTCCGGGGGGGGAGGAGAAAGTAAAGTATCCCTCTGTGGATTCCAGGGGAAATCCCCTGATGTCTGCTAAAGGAAGAAAGCTGCCTTTTTACAGTTTTGGTTTGGTCTTAAAAGTGGAAAAAGTTGTACTTCACCTGTGGGGCACCTGCAACGAAAGGGTGAGTTTGCTCTAATTTGAGAGGGCAAAAATGAGTTTCTTCAGTTTGGAAAATGTGAAGAAAGCTGGGATTTGAACTACTATTTGGAAGGCCTATAGTACTAGGACAAACAAATGGAGTAGTGTCAAAATCTAAAGTCTGTGTGAATTCAAGTAATGTTGTAGAGGGGGTGCTACAGTCCATCCACTGTTTAATCTACATTTCAAAGTTTCAATTTCTCCAGAGAAATGGCCGGGTATGGGCTGTGGGAGCTGGAGGTGGGCAAATCCTCCATCTTTAGTAACCAGGTCCACCTCTACGGGTTTCTGCTGTGATTGCTACTTGCCTCATGCACCTGGACAGTGATGAGGTAGGTACCCAGATGTGGCTCGCAAATGGGAAAATCTCTCTAGGAGTCGCAGACTCTAAGTGGTGTGGGGAGCCACAACTTGGGAAAAGAATTCTCCTTGTGAGATGGGAGTCAGAAGAAGTAAGAAGAAAATCTCTCTTGGGGTCGTAGACTCTAAGTGGTGTGGGGAGCCACAACAAGTAAAATGGGTTCATTCTTTAAATGGACCATCAGTCAAGTGGCTGGCAGGGGAGCCGGGCCAGTCGGGCTGTGTATCCAAAGCGCATGCAAGCCCGGGCTGTGTGCCTGGTGGGTCCAGAGCCTGAAAACAGTAGAAATGGGTTCATTCTTTAAGTGGACCGCCTCGTAGTCTCTAATCTGCATTATCAGTAAACGTAGCCCCATGGGGGTGTCCATCTATGCTTTGTTATGTTCAGCTAGTTGTGAATAAAAGCCACACTGAAAAATCCCAATCCTGGTTCTGGACATTACAGTTATTGCTTCCTGTGTTCGGATTTACTTGGGTGCCCCTGTGCAGAGTAGCCAAACCTAGGTCCCCTTGTGCTAAGTAACCTCATCCTCCCCGAACCCAGGTCCCCACCAGGTATTGCTGCCAGTTCAACAGCATGCCACCTGTCGTTTTGGTAAAAGGGCAGGGGTGAGGGGTTACAAAAATGGAGGCACCGCTTTGGATTTGTTTGGGAAGGAAGGTGCTTGGGCAAGGGGACTAGTGTTTTGGCTATCTGACAGTGGGTAGCCCAAAAAGCCGAAGCAATTTCCCTAGTGTGTTGCTGTGTGCTGTGAATCTTGTGCTGCTGTTTAAAAAATGCCAACTGTTTACCAAGGAGCTGTAAAGCCAAAGAGTGTGCCCTTGTCTTGCATCAAAATTGTTTACAGCGTTTTTGTCAGCTTTAAAAATGAACTGTGGTAAATAAAAGTGTGAAAAACTAGGGGTAGCAACAGAGAAATTATGCCCTGGATGTTTGAAATGCTTTTAAAATGAATTCTTGTGAAGGAAAGTGTGGAAAACTAGGGGTAGCAACAGAGAAATTATGCCCTGGACGTTGGAAATGCTTTCTGTGTAAATGGAGAGACTGCAGAGTTAGTGGCAATGTTACATGGTTAAAATGGGCTCTTCCGTAGAGTCAGTCAGTTGAAAAAAAAGTGCATTTACAGTTTAAATTTGCCTGCGACGATCGGCGTGAGGAGAAAGCCCTCATGAGGAAGAAGAGGCTCATTGCATGGCGTCGTGTGGTTGGTCAGATTACCATTAGTCCCGCCCCTCAGCCAGCTCTTCTGAGACTGCCTCAGTATTCGAGAGGGAGACAGAGTGTAGTGCGTGTACTGGCAGTGGAGGAGCGTCGCGAAGTATTCAAAGCACTGTAAACATTCAAAAACGTGACTTTTTAGTTTAAAATCGGGCTCAACCCACAAATCGATCGTGGAAATAGTGAATTTGGTGGTTAAACCGACGATCGCTGAGACTGCCCGCCCGTTTGTGTTCCAGAGGCCTTAAAAAACTGGCTGCAGGCCGTTTTACCCCATCGCAGCAAGTTGCTACTGATAACAGTAAGTAAATGTCCAAAACTGCTCAAACAGTGATTTTCAGTAATGCCATATAAAATGTGTGTGCAGCAGTGTAGTCGCTTTGCAAGTAACGACTGTGTGAAGTCCTGCCAGCAAGTGCAAGTCTGTAAAGCCATTGAATGTGTGCATGGAAGTGAAAATAGCCTCAGTTTAAAGTTTGCAGCCAGAGAGAGACTGTGGGTTGTAGCAAAATGCAACACTAGTAGAAGCAGGCAATCCTGAGCTGAAACCTGAAGTTTTTAAGGGACTGTGATTAAATGAATGTTACCAGCTTGTGAAAAGTCCAAGGAAAATCCTGTAAATGTGTGTAAAGCCAGATCAGAGCAAGTTGTGCAGTTTGAGTAAAAGTTATCAGTAGTTGGTGTAAATCGGGTGCGCAGTGGCTTGACCCAGATTCTAAATGTTGATGCACAGGAGTGCTGCCGCCATTACAGGGTGGGGTAGTAAAGTAAACACAGCAGCAGAGGAGCCATTTTAAAGCTACAGAGTGTGTTCATTAAAGTGGGACTTTCAGTTACAGTGAACTTTGTTTATTTTTCTGCAGTTATGGCCTCAGGACCAGCTCGTTACCCGGATCATGCCCGGGTTGCAGTAACAGCAGCAGTAAATAGACTGAGAGATATTGAAAAGTGGTGCTATGGAGGGCAACTGCCTCCTGATGTGGCAATTCCTAATTATCCAGTGCGCGTATGCCAAATATGCTTGAGTGCTGGAAGGGATGTCTTCATGATTCCTCACTGTGCTGGATGCCTTCAAAAACATGGCTTGTATAAAGCGCCTCCAATTCGTTTGGCTCCCACATGGACAAAAATTCAGGAATCTGCAGTTGGCAGCACACAGCACCAGGCGGAGCCTGTGGAGGAAGGTCCCTCGGGGGAGTGTGGCACAAAGCTAGAGGGTGCAGAATTAGAGACTGAACCTGAAGTTGAAGTTTTGGATGCTGGATCTCAGAAAGAAAGTTCGGATAAAGCATCAATAGACCCCTGGGTGGGGGGGCCTAGCCCAAGTCTCTTAGGTGAAGATGAGATGCGGGAGGCCTTTGAATGGGAGGTGTTGACCTCCACGCCTAGTGATGAATGGATAGTCTCGGGTGAGAACGACTGCTCACTCCTGGGCTCAGATCCTCAGTGAAGAGGAAGATGAGGGGGAACCTATGTGGCCTTGTGAGAAAGGAACGGGTATACAGCCTCAAGATCTTGCCTCGGAGGAATGTGTTGAAGAAGGTGGTGATGCCACTGCCCTGGCTTTACAAGAGGAAGAAGTCAGGGATCCGTTTTTAATTTCTTTGAGGATGCGAAGCTGGCAGAACCAGGACTGGCCACCCCCAAGCCAGGCCAGCGGTCTCAGATTGACCAAAGCAAGTAAAGAGGAGAGACTGGTTCTGTAGAAAGGCCAATGAAATCTATGGTATGACCTTTCCTACCTTTCCTCGGAGAGTCTGGGAGGAGATTGAGGACTGCAGGAAATCCTGGATCTGGGATGAAGCAATGAAAAATGTGCATCCTGGGGCCAACCAGCATGTAAAGAATAGACTGTTCCACGAAAAGTATACGCAGTGGAAGAGAGGCAGGACACTGTTTATGGACAGAGTGAGAATAGTGGACGGAGAGGGACGTGAAATCTCCCACTGTGTGAGTTATGTGCACCCAGACGGGGTAATAATTCAAGCCCCTGACCCCCGGTACTATTGGCCTCAGTGCAAGGACCTCCCAGTAATTAAGCCCGTGCCTACAAAATGGAGAGCCGAGCAGTGGTAGTCAATACTGCCACATCAGACTGTGAAGTGCCCTTATTGATCCGCCAATATGAATAACCAAGGACTCAGGTGCTCCACATTCATCAGTCTACAGTGTACTGTCCTGTTCAGCAACCATCTACTGGCCCAACGGATGACTTCAGATCCAGACAGGACACCAGCCCAGCTGTTTCCTGTTCATCGCCTGGTAATCGGATGACGTCGGACCAGCTGTTTTTCTTTTTGTTCCTGTTCTAAGGTTCCGTCTCCATTGATGACATCAGCCCAGCTGTTTCCAGATGTGCCCTCCTGTGGTTCCCGGAAGATGTCCGCCCAGCTGTATCAGAACCAGGGAGAGTCTTCGGCTGTGGACCAGGTTCGTGCAGATTCTTGTACTACAAATGGCTGGTAAGTCTGAAACTTTTCTATCTTTATGACATTGCAGTACACACCCTACACTACAGACTTCAAAAATGTGTGAACTGTCAGCAAAGACTCTCCCCTTCGGGACTTTGGCCTTTTAGAACTATGCTTCACGGGCTCCGGCCCAGGAGAGACTCTTTATTGGACTAGCCTTCGGGCCTTGTGGTCACTAGTTGGGACTTTTAGGGCACTCCATCCCCCCAAATGTGTATTGTAAATAATGTCATTATTGTACTCTAATGTAAATACTGTTTTTACCTTTTTCTAAAAAATCTTTTTGGGATTGGTCAGTGTTTTTGTATGGTAGGGGTTGTTTAGGTAGACTGTGTATGCAGATTAGAGAGTGTGTTTTGTTTTGTCTTTTTCTTACAGGTGTTCCTGGGAAGACAGAAGAGAAGACAAGAAGAGGAGGAGGGGCTCATCGGAGTTCCTCGTCAGTGCTTTATTGTGTAGAATTTAAAGTACTGTGTTGTTATTGTTATGGTTGTTACTGTGTTAACCCTTTCCTTCCACAGGTGTGGTTGTGGGGGTAGGGAGGAGGCAGTAATTGGTATTTTAATGGTGTGGTTGCAGGTTGCCCAAGGTCGGGGAGGTCCCCGGGTTTTGTTTTTGTTTTGGGATATTATGTTAGAGGCAGATAGGTTTTCCCTAGAGGGTTAGGGGGGATAGACAGGCTGTGGTCCTGAGTGGCCATTGGGACTGCAGCACTGATCTTTCAGGGCTATGCTCTGGATAGTTCTACCAGAGCCACTAGGTGTCCATAGTAAGTGGATAGTGTAGAGGCTGATATGTCAGCTATAGGCCTCTGGAGCCCTTAGTGTTGCCTGCCTGTGCTTGCACATGGTAGGAGGGGGCCTGCTCACCCACCTCCACAGGTAGCACATAGGGTGGGATGGCCTAAGGCTGGGTGCATAATGACTGGGGACAGTCATTTTCCTGGTCAAGGGCGAGTGTAACCCCTTGTTACCCGGGGTTACTAGAATCCTAGTAAGACCTAGTGGTACGCAGGGAAGGTAGCTTGTGAAACTCCAGTTAAATGGCTTTCACACTGTTTCACTCTGTTCTCAGTCTCAGCTGAGACTGAGAGATGACATCACCATAGAACTGTCGCAGCTGCATAAGCCACATTGGAATCTGCAGCAGAGGGAGTGAGATAGAACGTTGGGAGTTTTCAAAGTCAGTCTCCTGTTTGTTTTGAAGCAAGAAGGAAGTCTCCTGCTTGCCTGCCAGCAGGAAGGAAGCGTCTTTTGTTTACTTCTGTGTGAGAAGGTCAGTGTCCAGTGTTCAAGTGGTGGAGACCGCTGTCCAGGCCTCAGTGCCCCCCTCCCTCCGGCGGGGGGGGAGAGAAAGTAAAGTATCTCTCTGTGGATTCCAGGGGCAATCCCCTAATGTATGCTAAAGGAAGAAAGCTGCCTTTTTACAGTTTCGGTTTGGTCTTAAAAGTGGAAAAAGTTGTACTTAGCCTGTGGGGCACCTGCAACGAAAGGGTGAGTTTGCTCTAATTTGAGAGGGCAAAAATGTGTTTCTTCAGTTTGGAAAATGTGAAGAAAGCTGGGATTTGAACTACTATTTGGGAGGCCTATAGTACTAGGACAAACAAATGGAGTAGTGTCAAAATCTAAAGTCTGTGTGAATTCAAGTAATGTTGTAGAGGGGGTGCTACAGTCCATCCACCGTTGAATCTACATTTCGAAGTTTCAGTTTCTCCAGAGAAATGGCCGGGTATGGGCTGTGGGAGCTGGAAGTGGGCAAACCCCCCATCTTTAGTAACCAGGTCCACCTCTACGGGTTTCTGCTGTGATTGCTACTTGCCTCATGCACCTGGCCAGTGATGAGGTAGGTACCCAGACGTGGCTCGCAAATGGGAAAATCTCTCTAGGAGTCGCAGACTCTAAGTGGTGTGGGGAGCCACAACTTGGGAAAAGAATTCTCCTTGTGAGATGGGAGTCAGAAGTAAGAAGAAAATCTCTCTAGGGGTCGCAGACTCTAAGTGGTGTGGGGAGCCACAACAAGTAAAATGGGTTCATTCTTTAAATGGACCGTCAGTCAAGTGGCCGGCAGGGGAGCCGGGCCAGTCGGGCTGTGTATCCAAAGTGCATGCAAGTCCGGGCTGTGTGCCTGGTGGGTCCATAGCCTGAAAACAGTAGAATGGGTTCATCTTTATGGACCGCCTTGCCGTCTCTAATCTGCATTATCAGTAAACGTAGCCCCGTGGGTGTCCATCTATGCTTTGTTATGTTCAGCTAGTTGTGAATAAAAGCCACACTGAAAAATCCCAATCCTGGTTCTGGACATTTCAGTTATTGCTTCCTGTGTTCGGATTTACTTGGGTGCCCCTGTGCATAGTAGCCAAACCTAGGTCCCCTTGTGCCAAGTAACCGCATCCTCCCCGAACCCAGGTCCCCACCAGGTATTGCTGCCAGTTCAACAACATGCCACCTGTCGTTTTGGTAAAAGGGCAGGGGTGAGGGGTTACAAGTGAAACTAGAAAGTGGTCATGGAGCACTGGAAGCTGCAGTGTTGGCTAGCGGGGGATCGAAGGGAACAGTGCTTTTTAAAATGGAGGCCACAGAGTTGATTTTGAGCTGTGGGGAACTTCAGTTTTTTATGTACTGTGAGTGGTAAGGAAATATGTGATGATGTCTACTGAATCAGGAATTGTAGATCTTACTTCGAGAGGGCTCTTGCAGTAGGTAATTACATATAGGACTGATGCCGGCCGGCGTCAGGACCCAACGGAAACATTTCTAGCTAGCAGTCTCTGGTGGGGGACCGCCCCCACATCAAGTGACCGACGTCATGCGGCGTCAGTATAAAGGGGCAGTCCCCCACACCCACCTTCCAGTTCTTTCCCGCTGTTAGCTCGTGTTAGCACCTCGAGGTAAAGTTCAACGCTTGTCAGCTCTGTCACCGGTAGTATTTACTGTCGTTTTTTCAAATTATTCGACTTAATCATCAGCTTTCGTTGGTGTATGTTGTCCCCTAGACCCTCCGAGCACAAAAATAGGTGCGACTCGTGCGGTGCCCAACTCCAGCACAAGGACGGCCATTCCCAGTGCCTTTTCTGTCTGGGCCCGGACCATCAAGTGGAGAAGTGCCAGCACTGCCTTAAATTTAATGCCGCCACCTACAGACGGAGGCAGCAGTCCCTGGAAGCCCATATCCTCAAGAAGAAGATATCCTCCATGGAGAAGGAGTTGAAAAAGCTCCAGCAGGCGTCCACTTCCCCGAAGGCCATCGTAAGAAGAAGGACAAGGAGAAGCATTGGGACAGGGGCTTCTCTTCCACCGCGTCTCCGGCTGGAGTCGCCGTGCTCCAGGTAACGTCTCCTCCGGGGGACCGCTTCACGACGGCCGTCTTGGAAATTTCCAAGGCGGCGTTGGCCCGCCCGTCTGGCTCGCGCTCGGGCACTTCGGGCGCCTCCGGGCTGCAGGAGGCCTCCGCTCCCGGTAAAGCCGCCACTGTGCGGCCTACTGGTTCGAGCAGCTCCGGTAAGCCGGACGTCAGCTCCTCTGATGCCTGCATGGAGACGGTCGATAAGTCGCTCGTTCTTCGGGGCGGCGCATGGCCACTATCCTGCCCAACCAGGACGCCCCTCTTTCGCGACCTGCCTCGGGCGATGGGTCCGCTAAGTCAGACGCCGGGTCCTCCGATGTCTGCCCGGACCCCGCTGATAAGTCAGACGTCGGCTGACCTGACGTCCGCGCGGTGGCTGAGCCGACGTCGGACCCTCTTACGTCCGCCCTTCCCAGCTCCCCGCAGCCTTCGCTGCTCTATGGGGACCCTGGGTCTCCTCAGCCTGACCCCAGGGATTTTTCCCCACCATCCCCAGGCGATGCTGAAGTTTCTCCTGCGCCCCTGTCAGGCCTCCCTCCAGTTGGGCCGGACGACCTGACATCAGTTCCCTGGACACCGGCTCTGATGCCGGTCATACCGATGCCAGGCGACATCCCTCTCCCGGATGCCGCTCCAACACCGGGCCCTCCGCCCGCCAGGCTTTCTGCTCCTGGCCCGCCCGCTGGGCTTCCGGCTGGGCCGTCTGCTCCATCTGACCCCCCGGCCCCCGGGTATCTGACTTCGTCTTATCCGGTGCCGTCTTAGCTGGCTCCGTAGTATCCGACGCCACAGTACCCAACGCCGTGGTACTCGGTGCCTCACTATCCGATGGCAGGTTACCTGCCGTCAGGTTACGGATACGCACCCTACGGGTACACTCAGTATCCGTATCCCCCTCCTCCTCCACCGCCCCCTCAGCCGCCAGTGGACTTGAAGGAGACTCTGGCCTCCTGGTGGGCTGAGGCCAAGGCTCAGCTCACCAGAGAGGTGGAGAGTCGTCTCCTGGCGATGGTTCCGGCTCCCGATGCCCCAAACGATAGACTCCTCCCCACCTCTGATACCCGGGCGAGCCTTCTGGTTCCAGGGCAGGGCAGGACACGCCTCCCGAGGGCTTCCTTAGGGTCCGCTCTTCCCCCATGCCGGGAGAGGGAGTCTTCTTCTTCTTCGTCTTCCTCCTCGGACATCTCGGCTGACTCCGACGGTTGTTCTGACACGGACGACGATCACCCTCTCCGACCAAACCCAGTCCTAGGACTCCTCCGAAGTCTCCTCCGGAGGATCCTCCTTTCTCGGAGTTGATGCGCAAAATCCAGGAAGTTCATAAGTGGCACTCTTTGGAGCCGAACCCACAGTGTAAGAAACTCGCTGAGCACCTGGATCTGCCCGAGACAGCTCTGACCTTGGTGCCACCCTGGATTGAGTCTCATGCCAACCTTGTTTCCACCATTCAGAAGCAACCGTTGGCATTAGCCCCTCTTCCTCGGAAGTCTAACAGGCTATACCAGGCTCCCGAGGGTGTTGGCTTCCTTGATTCTCACCCTCAAGCTGACTCGATGGTGATTAGCGCCGCTCACGGCCGTTCAGCTAATCTGAAGCATTTAAGCTCGTCTCCACCTGACAAAGAATCCCGTCTTCTGGACCAGTACGGCAAGAAGATCTATGCTTCTTCCACTCTAGGTATTAGGGTGCTGAACTATGTCAGTCACATGGGGGATTACCAGAAGGCAATTTTTAGTGAGGTGGAATCCAAGTTAGACTCCCTTCCTGACTCTCAGGTTAAACAGGAAGTGGCTGACCTTGTCCGTTCTGCTCGTTTGGCCAGTCAGCACATGCTTCGTGTCACGTACGATGCAATGGACACTGCTGGTAGGAGCTCAGCTTTCACTGTAGGCTTACAGCATCATGCCTGGCTCCGTGTGTCAGGTTTGGTCCCGGAAGTGCAGTCCGCTATTCAGGAAGCGCCCTTCCGGGGTTCGGTGCTGTTTGGTGGTGATGTCAAGGACATTATCACCGATCTGCAGGAGAAGGGGACTGCACTGAAGTCTGTGGATTCCATGTACAATCCACCTCCAGCGCAGCATCATCCCTTTCGCAGGTGGAATCGGCAAAAGGCGAAACCATAGGGAAAGCGGGCCAATAAATGTCGGGCCCCTCCGGCTGCCAAGCCCCCCACCGCCCAAAAAAGCAGCGGGAGCTTCAGCCGCGATGCTGCCCCACACCACCTAACTCCTTTCCTCTCCCACAGTCTCTGGCATTTCCAGAGGAACCGGTAGGAGGGAGGTTTTCCCTCCACCTCCCAGGTTGGGAGAGTATAACGTCAGATTCCTGGCTGCTCCAACTCATCGCAGAGGGACACTCAACAGAGTTTCTTCAGAAACCCCCTCGATACCCTCCCCCAAGGTCGTCGTATTCTCAGGAGCATCTTCTTCTGGTCCAGGAAAACATTTCCTCCCTTCTCTTGAAGGAGGCGATAGAACCCGTCCCCATTCCTCTTCAGGGAACGGGGTACTATTCTCATTTCTTCCTGGTCCCGAAGAAAACAGGGGACGTGAGGCCGATTCTCGACCTCAGCTCCCTGAACTTATTCGTGGAGTACAAGAGGTTCAGGATGCTCTCGCTGCAGAGCCTCCTGCCCCTTCTCCAGCCGGGACAGTGGCTGTGCGCTTTGGATATGTAGGATGCCTACCTGCATATCTATATCTGCCCTTCCCACCGCAAATACCTGCGGTTTGCGTTCCAGGGGGACCACTACCAGTTCAAGGCCCACCCATTTGGTCTTTCCTCGGCACCCCGAGTGTTCGCCAAATGCCTTTCGGTGGTAGTGGCCTACCTACGCACCCAGGGGTGCAGGTTTTCCCATACCTGGACGATTGGCTCTTGGCAGTCCTGTCTAGGGAGGAACTCCTGCGCTTCATTTCCCTTACCCAGCAGGTCTTTGCTTGCCTGGGTATTACCATCAACCAGGCCAAGTCCCATCTGATCCCGTCCCAGAGGCTCCAGTTTATTGGGGCGATCCTGGACACGACCTCTGGCATGGCCTTCCTGCCACCAGACAGGGCGGCCACTCTCCAGGCCCAGGTCAGCCTGTTGTCCAGCCGCAGCCGGGTCAGCACCAGGTCAGTCCTTCGCCTCCTCGGGCTAATGGCGGCTGCGATTCCGATAGTCCCTCGTGCTCGGCTCCACATAAGAATCTCTCAGTGGACACTTCGGTCTCAATGGGATCAGCTAGTGGACAACCTAGATCAACTTGTCCTGGTCTCCACTCCCATGGCTCGGGACTTGCAGTGGTGGATGGTTCAGGAAAACCTCTGCCAGGGAGTTCCCTTCCGTCTCCCTCCCCCCTTGCAGACGTTGACTACGGACGCCTCCGGTGAGGGTTGGGGAGCCTATCTTGGTCCTCACAGGACCCAGGGCTCCTGGTCTAAGCTCAAGAAGTCCCTTCACATCAATGTGCTCGAACTAAGGGCAGTACTATATGCTCTTCAGGCTCTGCATCTGTATCTGTTTCTCAGTCACCTAGCTGTATAGATGGACAATATGTGTGTGGTCTGGTACATCAACAAACAGGGAGGAACTCGTTCCTACCCCTTTGCAGAGAGGCGATGTGAGTCTGGGATTGGGCAGTGCAGCACAACCTCCACCTCACGGCATCTCACGTCCCTGGGGTCGAGAACACGCTGACAGACAGGCTCAGCCGGCCATCTGCTCTAGCTCACGAATGGGAACTGGATCAGGGGGCCGTAGACGACATCTTCCTGCGCCGGGGAACTCCACAGGTAGACCTGTTTGCATCCCCTCAAAACACAAAACTTCCCGTCTTCTGCTCGCTCGCTCCAGGGTGCAGCATTTTTTGGAGAGACGCTCTGTCTCTAGACTGGAAGGGCAGATTCGTCTATGCCTTCCCCCTGTTTCCACTGATTACCAGGGTCTTGCAGAAACTCGGTTCAGAAGGAGCTCAAATTATTCTGATCGCTCCTTTCTGGCCCAGGCAAGTCTGATTTCTCTCTTCTATAACAGTACTCAGAGGAACCTCCTCTTCCTCTGTCGCTATTTTTGCTGACCCAGGATCAGGGGACTCTGGTCCATCCAGGCCTCAAGTCCCTTCAGTTGCGTGCGTGGCTCCTGCAGATGTAGCTCAAGCCCGATTTTGGGGTTCCCCCGAGCAGCTGAGATTCTGGTGGAGGCCAGGAAACCCTCAACCAGATCTACTTATGCCATGAAATGGAAGCAGTTCTCTATTTGGGCTGCCTCCAGTGATGTCGAGCCCTTCTTGTGCTCTGTCGGACAACTTCTGGATTACCTGCGACGCCTCTTCGATCTGGGTCTCAGCCATTCATCCTTAAAGGTTCACATGGCGGCCATTTCAGCTTATCATGTCCCCTTTGCAGACAGAACGTTTGCTCAGCTGGAGGTCTCTAAGACCTTTTTGAGAGGGGTCCTTCACTTACAATCCCCTATCCGGGTTTCTGCCCCTCCTTGGGATCTGAATTTCATTTTAGAGAAGCGTACTTTGTCTCCTTTCAAGCCGGCACCCTCAGCGGACCTAAAGTTCCTTTCTTGGAAGACTCTCTTCTTAGTGGTGATTACTTCTGCTGGACGGATTTCCGAGCTCAGGGCCCTGATGTGTAAAATCCCGTATTTGAATTTTCACAAGGAACGTGTGGCTCTGCGTACCAACCCTAAGTTTCTCCCTGAGGTGGTAACGGAATCAATGCTGAATCAATCCATAGAGCTACCTGCCTTTTTTACACAGCACTCTAATCATGGCGAGTACCTCCTGCATACTTTGGATGTTCACTGCATTCTGAGATACTACAACAACAGGACGAAGGATCTCAGAAAGACTGATCAACTGTTTGTCTCTTTTGCTTATAAAAGAGAAGGCAATGCTGTTTCTAAGCAATGCCTATCAAAATGGTTGGCTCATTGTATCACTTTCTGTTATGACAAGTACAACAAGACCCTGCCGAGTCAAGTTAGAGGCCACTCCACCAAAGGGGTCACTGCCTCTGTGGCTTGTTTCAAGAATGTGTCAGTGGCTGACATTTGTGCAGCCGCCACTTGGACTTCTGTCCATACCTTTACGAAACATTACAGTTTGGACATTGCCTCTTGCCGTAGAGCAGGCTTCGGGGCTGGCTGTTTTGCAAGGCCTCCTTTCCTAAGGCCTTCACAACCAGAGGGTTTACTTCTGAGTAGCTTTCCTCCTCCCATTTGCTTCTCCTTGTTCCAGACTACTTGGGACTCAGTCCAAGATGTAATTACCTACTGCAAGAGCCCTCTCGAAGTAAGATAGTACAGTTACGTAAGAACTTACCTTAACAGTAGATCTTCGAGAGAGGCTGTTGCAGTAGGTAATACCTTCCTGCCCTCCATCCCCCTAAGCTTTTTCAGCTCCTTTTCCAGGAGGGGAAATATCCGCTTATCTCTCATCTTGCCTTTTGGCCTTTGTTGGGAAAAAACTGGAAGACGGGCATGGGGGACTGCCCCTTTATACTGACGCCGCATGACGTCGGGGCAGTCCCCCACCAGAGACTGCTAGCTAGAAATTTTTCCATTGGGTTCTGATGCTGGCCGGCATCAGTCCTATATGTAATTACCTACTGCAAGAGTCTCTCTCGAAGAGCTACTGTTACAGTAAGTTCTTACGTAACTGTACTTTCTAGGGACATGGATATGTTGTTCATCCACACTTATTGGCAGGTTCCTTGCCGCTTTAAATCTTGCCGGAAGGTCTTCAAGCTAGCTCCTCCCACCCACCCGGATGGTAAAACTCTCGGCTCCGCCCCATGACGCCAGATCTTCCTTACCGCTTGGAAGCTCAGGTTCCCTCCTTAACGCTCTGCGATTAAGTTTTGGGCCTAATATCCTTCGGTTTAAAAAAAAAAATTCTAACTTTACCTTCTCGGTCTTCTTCCTTCGCGGCTGCGATGGACAAATCGACTCCCGGATTTCGGAGATGTCCCTGTGGGCAGAAGATGTCTCGGACGGACCCGCACTCCATGTGCGTTTATTGCCTTGGCCAGGAGCACGCACCCGCAGGCTTGCGACCTGTGTTCCTCCTCTCGGTCGTCCTCGAGACTCGCTGCCCGTTTACATCTGGGCGTCCCGAAGAAGATTCCTCGGTCAAATCCAAGGAGGCCCGACTGGCGGTTTCAGCGGCTGCGGGATCCGCCCGAACAACTAGAGGTTGGTAGCCTTGAGCAGGCGGCCCAGGCATGACTTCTTCTCTTGACTTCGTTCCTCTATCGCTCGGGACCTCTTATTCAGCTTCTTTAAGGAGCTTTTGCTTGACCCTCTCAACAAAAGGCGAGGGTCCTACTTCTTGAGTCCGCTTTTCACCCAAGAAGCTCAAGGGTAAGTCTCATCGTCGACGCTCTTGGGAGCGGGAAAGATCCCCCTCCCCTTGTCGACAATCGACTTCGGTCGAATTTTCGGCTTCGGCCACTGGCTTCACGGTGCCCCCGTCAGGCCAGGTGACTGAGACTCCCGCCGACGTGGTCGAGATTTTTCTCGACCCGTTAGACGGGTTGTCGGCTGGAGAAGCCGAGAATCCCTCCTCCCCGTTCCCCGGTGAGGACCGAGGATACCGTCGGCTCATCCGTACCTGTGACTCAGGAGCCGTCGGTTATGTCGACCGAACCGAGGAGATTGCTGATCCTCGGCTCCCCGCCTCACCGACCTCGGCCTAGCCGAGATTCTCGGTCTCGGTCTCGGACATCTTCTCGGTCCAGCCGCTCCCGTCGACATAGACGGTCTCGGTCCCGGCACTGTGGCAAGCGGCATCGCCGCTCTTCCTCTTCTTCTTCCTCCTTGGACGAGGAGGGGAGGCTTCGGCCGAAGCTGCGCCAAAAATACGAGGACCTCATGTGGCAACAATTTTTTCTGGCCAATAAGCCGGCTCAGGCCTCTTCCCCGGCCATTAAGTGGTTGCCACCGGACCAGGTAGTGGTCGAGGAGCCTGTTCCCAGGCCAGTTGTCCGGCCTATTCCAGCTGCCCCACCAATTGTGGTGGAACCGCCTCCACCTCAGCCGACAGCTGGGGCACCGACAAAAGAGTCGCGGTTGGCCCAGGGCCTTCCCCGTAGGCTGTCAGTCACTCTCACGCCTGACAAGCCTCGACAAGTGGAGGATGGTTCAGGCTCCAGGCAGCTATTCGACAACTCGTCGGAGTCGAATGACTCCTCCCTGTTCTCCAGGCGGTTTGACTTGGAGTCCTCTGGGGGGCAGTCAGTGGACGATAGCCCTTCGTCCTTCCTGGGACTTCTTAGGCTCATCTCAGAATCCTCTGGGATGAAGCTTGAACCCGTATCCAAACGGGCCAGATATCCCCTCACCGAGATTCTGGACCGAGGGGATTCTCCCACGGAGGCCTTTCCAGTGGCCGAAGCCATTGTCGGGCCGGCCCTGGAACTTTGGCAGCGTCCGGCTTCCTGTCCTGCGCCCTCGGCCAGGATGGCCAGGAAGTATGCGGTCCCTACTGGCTCTCTGTCCGGGTTTTCTGAACACCCCTCGGCTGAAGGGCTGGTCACGGACAGTGTTTTCCGGCGTGCCGGTAATGCCAGGGACGTGGACAAACCGCCCGACAAAGAGTCCAAGAAATTGGACTACTCCGGGCGGAAAGTGTATGCTGCCTCTTCTCTCGGCCTTCGTCAGGCCAGTTCGGCCATCCTCATGGCACATTTCTCCCATGCCCTGTTGGGTTCCCTGGATGAGGTTGTCCCTCATCTTCCCGCCGACCTGCAGACTACGGTCAAGCAGGTGCGGATCAGGGCAGGCAGTAGCCAAACAGCAGCTCCAGACTGCTCTGGATATAGGAGACTCATGTGCTCGGTCAGTGGCGGCCGCTGTGGCCATATGTCATGGGCGTGGCTGCGATATCCACCTTTACCAAGGATACCCAGCACAAGCTGGCGGACGCCTTTCCTGGAACAGACCTCTCGGCCCTGGAGTGGAAGGCCACCTCCAGAGGATCGAAAATCCAATGCCACCCTGATTCGGTCTGTTCAAGAGAGGACAAGGGTCATAAGCCCCAGCCTAAGCCCTTTCGTCCCTCTACTCCCGCCGCACGCCCGCCCAACAACAGCGTAGGGCCAGCAGGCTAGACCTTGGTATTCCAAGCCCAAGCCATCAGCTTCCTCTAACAGGAAGCAAGGAGGAAAGAGCCCTGGTGGTCCCCAGGCAGTCCTTCCTCAAGCCTGCTAAGTAGCGGGCTGAGGGTGTCACCCCATCCCCGTCACCTTGTCCTGGTTCCCCCGTGGAAGCGGCTCCGACATCTCCTTTCCGCCTGGTCCGCTGTTACCACGGACAGGTGGGTTTTGGAGGTGGTGGGAAGAGCCTGCCTCTCGAATCGAGCAGGCTCCACCCTTCAGAGCCGCTCGCCTCAGGGGCTTTAGGTCCCCAGAATTTCACAGGCTCGCCGAGCCGACACGCCTCCTCCTTCAGAAAGGGTGATAAAAGAGATAGAGGACCTCCATCAGAACCAGGGTTCGTGTCCAGGTACTTCCTGGTCCCGAAACGGACGGGGGGCTGGCGCCCCATCTTAGACCTACACGACCTGAACAAGTTCCTAAGGTCTCGAACCTTCAGAATGGTCACTCTGGCTCAGATAATACCATCTCTGGAACACGGCGTGGTTCTGTTCTCTGGACTTCCAGGACGCGTTCTTTCACGTCCCTATCCGTCCGTCTCATCAGAGATTCCTCCGCTTCAGAGCGGAGGGATCCCTCTTCGAGTTCCAGGCCATGCCCTTCGGCCTTTCTTCAGCTCCCAGGGTCTTCACCAAATGCGCCAGCGGTGACAGCTTTCCCTCTTGACGTCGAGGTGTCCCGAATTCCTGGACGATTGGCTGATAGCAGCCCTTCCAGGTTGGAGGTGGAGCGGTCCAGAAATCTGGCCTCCGGTTTGCTCTCAACTGGGCCTCCTGGTCAACGAGGCCAAGTCGGAACTCGAGCCGAAGCAGGTGATATCCTTCATCGGGGCAGAGCTCGACTCTCTTCGAGCCAGAGCACGGCTCCCGGCGGACAGGGCCGAGGTTCTTTCCTCCTTTGCCCAATCATTTCTGGTTGGGCAATCGCGCCCTGCCCGGGACTTCCTGTGACTTCTGGGTCTTATGGCGGCCTGTACCAGCATAGTCCGTTGGGCACGCTGGCACATGCGCCCCCTCCAGTGGGGTCTGGCCGCCCAGTGGTCACAGCGTTACGATCCTCTGGACCAGCGCGTGTGGACGACCCAGGAGATGTGGAACGCTCCAGTGGTGGACCGTTCGTTCCATCTGCAGGAGGGTATCCCGTTTGTCCACCGAGCGGCGGTCTCTCTAACGGCGCCTCTTTGATGGGTTGGGGTGCCCATCTGGGGAACACCGAGCACCGGCCTCTGGTCCCAGCGGGAGTCCCATGCCATATCAACCTGCTGGAGCTCCGCATGTCCGTCTAGCTCTCACCGCCTTTGCTCCGTTTCTCCGGGGTCAAGTGGTCCGGGTCCAGACGGACAATACCATGACTATGTACTATCTAAACCGACAGGGCAGGACGCGCTCCATGCTCCTATGCAAGGAAGCTCTCCGCATTTGGTCACTAGTGTGCAGTCTGGAGGCGGATCTCCTGGCCATCCATGTGGCAGGAGCTTCCAATACCCTGGCCGATGCCCTGAGCCGGATAGGGGCTGCATCGCACGAGTGGTATCTCCTGACGGAGATAGTACAGGACCTGTTCTCCCATTGGGGCACACCTCTGGTGGATCTGTTTGCCTCCAGGGAGAACGCGAAGCTGAGTCTGTTTCATGCCGGCCCCCCTCAGCAGGGTTCGCTGCAGGGGGATGCCTTCTCGAGGCAGTGGACCCCGGGCCTCTTTTACGCCTTTCCCCCCGTTCCCCTGATTCACAGGGTCCTGCTGAAAGCGAGGAGGGACAAGGCGCAGGTGATTCTGATAGCCCCAGACTGGCCTCGCCAGTTCTGGTACCCAGATCTCCTCAGTCTCAGCTCCAGGACTCTGAGAGCAGGTCCGGGCGAGCTGGAAGCTGCCGCGGTCAATCAGGGGAAGGTGTTCCATCCGGACCTTCAATCCCTGCACCTGACGGCCTGGTTCCTGAGCGGCTAGAGTTCCAGGCCTTGGGTCTTTCCGACGAGGTCCTCAACGTCGTTGAGGCGTCCCGTAAGGAGTCGACCAGAAAATGCTATGCCTTCAAATGGAAGAGGTTCTCCATTTGGTGTCGGGAAAAAGGGTTGGACCCTTTCTCGTGTCCTGTGGCAAGCATTTTGGACTATCTCTGGTCCCTATCTAGTCAAGGGCTTAGGTCGACGACCCTTAAGGTGCACCTGGCAGCCATTTCTGCTTACCGGGCGCGGGCCGGTCAGCAGTCAGTGGCACAGGAAAAAGTGGTCGGGCGCTTTTTCAAAGGCCTTGATCACATTTCCCCTCCAGTGCGGGAACCCCCACCTCCGTGGGATTTACTGCTGGTACTGGCAAAGCTCATGGGCAAGCCATTCGAACCAATGCACAGGTGTGGTCTCACCTGTCGTGGAAGACCGCTCTTGGTGGCTATCACGTCAGCCAGAAGGATGGGAGAACTCCAGCGCTTAGCATCGAGTCTCCTTACCTGGTCTTCACAGGGACAGAACCAATCGCCCCCACCGAAATTCCTTCCGAAGTGGTGCCGAGTTTCACCTTAATCAGGTGTTGACTCTGCGGTGTTCTACCCCAATCACACTCGGAGGTCAATATAGGCTCCATACTCTGGACCCTAGAAGAGCGCTCGCTTATTATAAGGAGCGCACGGCTGAAATTCGGGGAGAGGTTCGCCAGCTGTTTGTCACCGACGCTGAAGCCGCACCTGGCAGACCTGCAGCCAAGCGGACGATAGGCAGATGGGTCACCTCCTGCATAAATCTCTGCTATGAGTTGGCGGGCATGGAGCCTCCCAGAGGGATAAGAGCTCATTCTACCCGCCATACTGCTGCATCGGTGGCTGCTTCCAGGGATGTCCCTATCCAGGAAATCTGCAGGGCTGCTACCTGGAAGTCAGCACACACCTTTATTTCCCACTACCACATCGACCTTGAGTCACGCCGGGATGCTGGTTTTGGGGCCTCGGTTCTCCAATCTCTGTTCCCCAAGTAAGTATGTAGGGGGTGTGGGCCTTGCCTCCCTCCTCCCGGAGAACTGCTAGGAGTCTGCCAATAAGTGTGGATGAACAACATATCCATGTCCCTAGAAATACAGGTTACTCACCTGTAACAGGAGTTCTAGGAATGGTATATGTTGTTCATCCACACGAACCCACCCGACCTCCCCGGCTTCGAAGCAACAACCTGAGCTTCCAGCGGGCCAGATCTGGCGTCATGGGGCGGAGCCGAGAGTTTTACCACCCGGGTGGGTGGGAGGAGCTAGCTTGAAGACCTTCCGGCAAGATTTAAAGCGGCAAGGAACCTGCCAATAAGAGTGGATGAACAACATATACCATTCCTAGAACTCCTGTTACAGGTGAGTAACCTGTATTTTTTGGTGTTCTTCTAGGGTAATCACATTAAATAAAATATGTTTAAATTATAGTGGTAGTAAAGGCTAAGATTTACAAGATGGTGGCTACTGCATTTTTCATTTTTGAGGTGTATTGATATGTGTTAGTAGATTTTTTAAGATAAAAATAGGATTTGGCACCTGGCCGTGCGTTTATAGAGATTTAATGCACTGTCAGGTGACTTTACTCGGCCAATGCCATGTCTAGATATTTTCTTGCCATTTTATAAATGGAGATATAGTAACATAATAAGTAAAATTACTTCCAGACAAATGTCTAGTCCCAAAGAAAGCCCACTGTGTTCAACCCTACAGTATCTCAGTGACAGCAGCAGTGATCGACTGGCACCTTGTGGTAATCTTCTTAGGTCCAGAAGAACTGTGGTGTTCGTACTGCTTTGTGTCTTTCAGACACTGCTACTGAGACCCAGACTTGCTGTGTGTTAGTATGTACTGTGTGTAGAGGGGTTAATCGGCTTTCTGGGATGTAACAATTTGAAGACTGTGCTAGTATGCATATTCTCAGTAGAGTTTTCATTTATCAGGACCCCAAAATATTAAAATCACAGTATACATCCTGAGTAAACAATATTTGCGGTTCTGCTTCCAGCAGTAAGCAAACAGCCAGTAATTTTGTTTCTTTCACAATCATCAAGGGTCGGAAATTACTCTTCTGCTGCAGATATAGCATGAAAGCTGAGCTGTCCTCGGTAAATACAGTATCAAAAAGGGTATAAACAGGACCCCACTGTAAATGAGATGTGGCTTTTCAGCTTGGCTATCCTGCGTAAATAATCTGTAAACATGTATAGCAGTAGGACCCCATGGAAACAAAGATGTTGCTTCTCTGCTAGGTTATACTGGGCAAATACATTATTCATATTGGTGAAAGCACAAGATATTGCACATCTTTGGGGAGACCACACTTTGAAAACTGTGCACAGTTCTAGAATCTGCACCTAAAGAAAGACAGGGATCGCCTTGAGACTGTCCAGAGGAAGGCTACAAAAATTATCGGGGGCAGCAGGGAAAATCATATGATGAGAAGTTGGCGAGACTCAACGGGTACATGCTAGCAGCTAAAAGGGAAAGGGGGTAATGAAAGAGACTTATATAAGCACAGTATTTGCAGGTTATCGACAGGGTGGACTGCAGTGAATTGTTCATGAGGAAAGATCGCACTGTGATGAGAAGTCTGACATGGAAATTAATGGGGAATGGCTCAAGAAGAATGTATGGAAGCTTTTCTTTATGAACTGGGTGGTGGGTGAGTGGGATGGCTTGCCCAATGAGTAGATCCGCTCAAAGTTCATGACTAAGTTAAAAAAGGGTGGGACACACACACACACACACACACACACACACGAGAATAGTACAAACTGGAAAATAGGGATGTGAGTATTCTGGGGAAAGGGGTGTTATAAAACCACTTAAGCCATCGGAAAGTAACTGGGGCCCAATGTAGGCTGGGCATGGCTTTAAGTAGGCATATGGGTAGATTAGATACGCCATTTGGGTCTCTTGCTGCCTTCATATTCTATGCATCTAGCAAACCTGGGCTGGAATATCCTGGGTAAATGCAGTCTAAAAATGGTGAAAAACAGAACCCCACAGAAACTGAGATATTGTATCTCATGTTGATTATCCACAGTAAATACAGTTCAAAATGTATAAAAGCAGGAGCCCACTGAAAATAAGATCTTTCAGCTTGGAAACCTACAGAAAATACATTTACAAATTTTGAATGATTTGTAACTGTTCCAGTTTCCTCTACCAGTATTTATATTTACCACTGTCTGTTGTCTGCCCTCCCTTGTTAACCTCTCTCCCTAGGTTCACACCTGGAAAAAAATCCAGGATTAGTGTGCCTTTCCTGGTCAACAGATCTTAAATAAAAAACATGTAAAAGCATGACCACTCTGACATTAAGATATGGCACCACAGCTTGCTTATCATGGGTAAACATAGTGTAAAATGAGTAAAAGTGGGACCCCACTGAAAATGAGGTGTTATATCTCAGATAGGCTATCCAGACAAAATACAGCCCAAAAATGGATAAACACAGAACCCCACTGATAATGAGATACTGCATCTTAGCTGGTCTACCCAGGTAAAAGTGGTAAAAACATGATCCTACTGAAAATGATATAGTGCTTATCAGTTAGGCTATCCTGGGTAAATGCAGTGTAACAACACGTAAAATTAGAACCCCTATGAAACTGTGATGTGGCATTTTGACTAAGCTATCTTGGGAGGTAAATACACTGCAGAAATGGGTGAATGAAGGATCCTAGTGAAACTGAGATATTCCATTCCACCTGGACTCAGCCATCCTTGGTAAATGCAGTGTGAAGATGGGTAAAAGTAGTACTCCACTATAAATGAGATATTTCATCTCAGCTGGGCTGTTATTGATAATAGATCCTAACAAAATCTGGTCAGAGACAAAGTGGCTATTAATATGATAGTGTAACCCCCAGGCCACTTTTTAACAAGTAAGCACACCTCCCATTTAAAATCTGGAACACTGGTACCCACATACTGGCATACCTTTTACTTCACAAAGGCTGCTACCACCCTTGGCATAAGGATGTATACCTGGCTCATTTCTAGAGGAAGAGAGGGGTGGGGGTACAAGAACAGAACAACATAAACCTTGTGTATAAATTACAACCCAGGTCCTGGGTGGAGGCTGCTAGGCATATGCTAGATCTAAACTGCTGAGGGGGCCCCAGTAAATCCAACAACCAGAAGCAATAATGGGAATGCCCAGAACAGTAATTGGGATTGTTCAGTATAGCTTTATTCAACAGATGGAAATTTAAAACAGTAGTGGATCCCCAAGGGTCAGTCAAGGCAGGACAGGTACATTTCACAAACTCCCCTTGCAAGCAGTACAGTTCATGAAAACACAAAAGAACATCTTCCCATTTCCCAATGGTGCATCTCAGTGGACACCTTTTTTCCATTTTAACTTCTTTATTGGTTTTAAATTATAAACATAGTAGTATTCATAACAGGTATGCTACATAGATGCAACCATCCATTTAGCGTATATTATGGAAAGCCAATGAAAAAGAGAAAGGAACCTCCTCCCCCCATCTAATTCTCCCTCCCTCCCAAAACCCCCCCCTGGAGTGTGCCAATACATATAGTACAGTACTTTAAAGAAATATTTGGTACATAGAAACAGCTTGAGACAGACCTGGAAAAACTGAATGTTAGTAACCTCAGTGCAGATAAAAGGCGTACAGTTTGCCCTGTTTTTTATCAAATGATGCCAGATTATTACGGGAACCAGCAATCAAGCGCTCTATTCTGAAGTAGGCTGAGAGGTCATTTAGCCATTCATTATAGGAGATGGGTAATTGATCCAACCAGTGTTTAAGCACTAGTTTCTTTACCACCATGGAAATTAGTGCCTTGTGATATTTCTGTTCTTTAATCCGGATAGTGGTGTAAATCCCTAGGATGCAGATCTCCACAGTGAAGAGGTCCCCTAGACCAAGTATTGGGTCCAATTTGGATTGAATCGACAGCCACAAGGGGCAATTTTAGCACAGTCCCAGAATATATGTACTAAATTTCTTTCACCTTTACCGCATCTGGAGCAATTAGAGTTGGGCAGGTGGCCAATTTTGGCTAATTTTACTGGTGTGCAATATAGGTTATGTAGTATATGGCATTGGGTACGTCACAGTTTATCTTGGGAGATGTATGTATATAAATCTTGCCAGACCTTTGACCATTCAATGACTATTTCTGGAAGGAGAGAGGACCAGAATTTGGAACCTGGTACAAGGTCACTGTGTTCAATGGAGAGGATATAGTTGTATAAGCGGGACAAGCAGTGTGTCTTGGAAGACAGATCATGGAAGCCTTCCAATATAGGTTGAAGTTTAGATTCTAGGGAAGCAGTACCAAATACTTGTGCTATTAGGTGTCTCAACTAGAAGATCTTAAAATTATGAGACGCATTTAGGCCAAATTTATGTTGGATTTCGGAAAAGGAGAGAAGAGACGAGGAGGAGTAGAGATCTGTTACTTTAGCATTTTGTAGAGGAGGTAACCAAGTGTGTGTGAGGGAGTGCCACCTACCTTAATGTTGGGGTTGAAGATGAGAGGTCGTGCGAAGTCTTGACGAGGCGAAAATTTGTAAGAGGAGCAAAATTGAGAAAAAACTTTCAGGGAGGTCCCAATTACTGAGTGGCCAATTGGGTCTGGCAACTTCTTCAGGGGAATATAGTAAATGGCAGGGGAAAGCAAGTGGTGTTGTTGTAAGATCTGGGTTTCTGTTTGCAGCCAAATAGGACGGGCTTCATCTATGGGATCCGTAAGTCATTTCCCAATCCTAGAGAAGTGGCTCACCCAATAATGAAGAAGAAAATTAGGGAGGTGGCAACCCCCTGATGCTTTGGAGAAACTCCGTTTAATAAAGGATTTTCTGGGTTGTTTATGTAGCCATATAAAGCCAGAGATGAGAGAGTGTACCTTCTGGAATAAAGATAGTGGGAGCCACATGTTCAGCATATGTAATGGATAATAAAGTCTAGGCAGGACATTCATTTTAATTATGTTTATACTTCCCCAAAGAGATAATGGAAGAGATTCTCATCTTTGAAGATCAAGTTGAAGGATTGTCACTAGGTCATTGAGACTGAGTTTCTTGGTCCGAAGAGGATCCGTGATTAGGTGAATGCCCAGATACTTAAGTGAATGAGGAGTCCATTTTAGGTCAAAACCATTGAAGTCAGCTTTGTGAGTGAAATGATTTAGGGGAAAGAGTTCTGATTTTTTTCAGATTAAGTTTATAATTGGATAGTGAGCTAAATTGGGATAGTACCTCCACTACTTGTCTCAGGGATTTAGCAGGATTCTCCAAATGGAGGAGGATATTATCCGCATATGCAGAGAGGATGAGGTTGTGAATGAGTATTGGCATTCCCTGTATTTGGGAAGACTATTCGATATGACTAATCAAGGGTTCTAAATAAAGATTAAATAGGAAAGGTGAGTGGGGGCAACCCTGCCTTGTACCTGAGTAAAGGGGAAATCGAGAAGAGAATAACCCATTGCAATGGATCTTTGCCGAAGGGGAGGAATATGTGGCCTGAATCCACTGGATGAAGAGGGAAGGGAAGCCCATCTTACTTAAAGTCAGCCAGAGGAAGTCCCAGTCCACTCTGTCAAAGACTTTTTCGGCATCCAGTGAGATTAGGGCCATCGGGGTTTGAGATAATCCTGCTGCATTGAAAATATGGGAAAGCTTTCGAAGGTGATCTGCGGAGGATCTACCAGGGACAAATCCCACCTGTTCTGGACTTAGAAGATGAAACCATACTTTTCGAATGCGTAAAGCTAGGATTTTAATTAAGATCTTGATATCACAATTTAAGAGGGATATCGGATGATAACTCTCTGGGAGCAGGTGGGACTTGCTGGGTTTTAATAGAAGAGATATGGTCGCTTCTAATAAAGTAGGATCCAAAAGTTTAGCTGAAAGCATATATTCGTATAGTTTGAGCAGATATGGAGCCAGCTTTTTCTCTTAAGAGGTCTGCATATTTGTTCCTGAGATCTAAGAGCTTGGGTGTGGAGTCGCGGTTTGTTGAGGATGAGAGAGAAAGCTTGGCCGCTTTTATTTGAGTTGATAAGGATAAGGTTTCTTTTTCCTCTCATTTTCTTTCTTCTGGTAGCTAATTTAATGAATTCCCCACAAATACAGCATTTGAGAGTACACCATAATAAATCATCTCTTTGAATCATACCTATATTAGTATCTGTGACGGTTTGAATGGAGGTTCGAATTTTAGAGATGATAGTTTTGTCTTTTAAAAGTTGAGTATTCAGCCTCCATGATCTATCTTTGGGACTACTGGGGGAAGGAGATAGGGCCACCCATACCAGCGGATGATCAGAGATTATTATAGGCTCGATGCCTGTTTGATGTAAACCGGTTAACAAAGGGATACTGATTAAGATATAATCCAGTCTGGACCAGGATTGGTGCACATTAGAGTAAAAGGAGAACATTTGATGTGATGGGTTAAGTAAACGCCATGAATCACAAAGTCCTAGTGTATCCATCAAGTCCTGTAGGGCTGTTTGTGATGGAATAGGGGGTCTTAAGGGTCGATGGGTCCTATCTATATCCTGTGTGTGTGTGTGGGGGGACATTCCAATTGCCTCCTAGAATTAAGGAGATGGGAAGAAATGGCGTAATTTTGCTGGCAAGTTCCATAAAAAAATGATGGATTGCCGGTGGCCCATATACAGAGCCTAAAACTAATGTGGTGCCCAAGAGGGCACCTTTAATGAGAATATATCTGTTATGGGGATCAGTTACTGTGGAGTCAGCTTGGAATGGGATCGAATCTTTTTGCTGTTGAATTGTTTATTGTCATTTTACGTTTTTTTTTTTTTTTTACAATATTGAACATCAACATAGCCAAAAAAGAGAACTGAAAAGGAGTTGTTGGTTACATAGACAACTCAACATCAGAGCAAAAGAAGGATAACTGTTACCAATTAACAGGTACTTACTCCGATACATGCGACTATTAACTTTAAGATGTTGGAGGGGCAAGGCTTCCATGTTCCATACATTAACAATGTGGGTCTCTTTGTGGGTTCGGGTGTTGTCTAGGCTTCTGACACCCTAGGTAAGAACAAACACAAAGAACCACTATTCTATATACTGTTCATTGCAACTATCCACAGTTAGGGACTTCCTCAGGCAGGATCGTCCAGGAAAAAAGAGGGGGTGGTATTCTGGTTTACTACAGGAGCCACCTTAACTTGTCGGTGCTGGCCTGCCCTCAGCCAGAGCAGTCTTCCTGTGAGCTGTTGCACACTGTTCTGCTACTTGGGAATGCAAAGAAACTGCACATTATATGTACCTATAATCCCCCCATGGGTGGTGTACTGGGCTTATCCTCCCTTCTTGAATCTGTTGGTTCCAGGACAGGAAACAATGAGGTAATAATCCTAGGGGATCTCAACCTAAACTGGCTTGGAGGCAATGTCAAGCAGTATGAAACTCTGCTAGCTGGCTTCTCAATGTCCCAACTCATTCAGGAGCCCACCAGATGGTTGTCTATAGGTGGTAACAGCTCTTTTCTGGACTGGGTCCTGACCAACAGGCCTGAGTGGATTAGCTCCTCAGGTACCCTCCCGGACTCCATCTCTGACCATGCCCCAGTGTACAGCATATGGAAGATCTCCGCCCCCAAGATCCCTCCCAAAATCATCCAGGTCAGGGACTTCTCCAGGTTTGACCTGGGGACTTTCCAGGAGGATCTCATGTTCCTTGACTGGTCTTCAGTGATGGATGCCCAGAATGCTTCCTCGGCAGTCTGTCACTTCAATAGTATCTTTGCGATGTTACAGGATAAGCATGCCCCACTCATCAGATGGAGGGTAAGGGGGGCTGTCACAAAATGATTGCATGGGAGCCTACTTGCTCTCATGAGGGCTAGAGATAAATGTTGGGCCAGTTTCAAGGTCTCAATGGACCAGACCATATTCCAATGTTACAGAAGGCCCAGGAATGAGTGCAAAAAGGCTATCAGGGTTGCCAAAAGTGACTTCTGTAAGGCTGCCTTGCAGACCTCAGCTAAGGACCCTAGGAACTTCTGGAGGAATATTAAAAACATAGTGAGTGGCTCCTCCTCTGAGGCTCCGGACATGCTCATTGACAGTGCTAGCTGTAATAATCCGCTAACCATCGCAAATGCATTCAATGCTTACTTCTCGGACCTGTCTGCGTTCACCTCACTATTCTCCTCCACTGGTCATGATAGTCCTATCCAAGTCCCTCTGCCTCAAATGGCACCTTCCCCCTGTCCTCCATTCTATCTCAAGGCTGTGACAGTAAATGAAATGCAGAGATTGCTAACTGGTCTCTCACCCTTTTCTAGTGCTGGCCTTGATGGCATGGAACCAAAGCTTCTCTACCTTGCCGCTGCCTACATTGCCTCCCCTGTGGCCCATATCGTCAACCTATCCTTAGCCTCTGGGGTTATCCCAGACCTGTGGAAGGTGGCACGGGTTGTCCCTGTACTCAAACAGGGCAACCCCAGGATCCTTGACAACTATTGTCCGATTGCCATTCTGCCTGCCATCAGCAAGCTCCTTGAGAAAGTTGTGGTGGGACAACTCTTGGATTATATCCAGGCTCATGAGCTTCTGTCTCCCTCGCATCATGCTTTCGAAAAGGGCACAGCACCACCTCTGCACTGGTCTCTGTCACTTCTGGGATAAGGGCTGCTATGGACCAGGGCAGACTCTCTGGGGCCATCTTTATTGATCTCTCTAAAGCCTTTGACCTTGTTGACCATGCCTTGCTGTGCTCTCAACTTGGGTCTTTGGGCTTATCCCCTCCGGCCGTGAGTTGGTTCTCCAACTACCTTCATGGAAGGCAGCAACTGACCAAATATAGTAAGGTGCTCTCGGACGTCACCCCCGTGTCCTCAGGGGTCCACCAGGGGTCAGTCCTTGGGCCCCTGCTTTTTTCCATCTTCATCAACGACCTTCCCTCCTCAGCGGCCTCCTGCAGGGCTGTCCTATATGCTGATGACCTTGTTATCCTTACTCATTCAAAGGATATTGGGGTCATTAACCACCAACTGAGTGAGGATTTCAGGAGTGTCCATTCCTGGATATCATCGCATAAGCTGGTCCTAAATCTTAAAAAGACCCAGGCCATGCTGTTCGGTTCCCTGGCCAAGTTAAAGGCCTCCTCTGTTCCTATGTGCATCTCAGGTATTGATGGTACTCCTGTTCTCACCACCGATTCCGTTAAATACCTTGGGGTGACACTTGACCCGCAGCTCGATCTTGGTCAGCATATCCAAAATGCGTGTAGAGCTGTTAACTGGAAATTGGGTCTGGCTTACAGGGCAAAGAATAACCTTACTCCGGCTGCTCGCCTAGCACTGTCTAGAGGGGTGTTTCTACCATCCCTCTGTTATGGGCTCTTTTGTTTGCCAATACCTCCAAGATCCACCTCTCTAGATGGACCGTTGCCTATAATAACATCTACCATTTTGCTCTTGGAGTCCCTCGTCTCAGTCACCACTGTGATCTGTACAGTAAGCTCAACTGGCTCTCCCCGCCCAATTATTTGAAATTTGTTGTGGGCAGTTTCACGGGTAAGGTACTGGGTACTGATACCTCCCCCCCCCTGGACTGGCGGAGCTCCTTGTGCCAGCAGCCCCCACTACCTACCCCCTAAGGTCACTGGGCACTGCTATCCTTAAGGTCCCTCCTACTCGTACCAAAATGGGGGACAGGGACTTTGCGTCATGTGCCCCTAGACTGTGGAACTCCTTTCCTGTCCAGGTCCGGACCTCCCCCAAGTCGGGCCTACGCACCTCCCTGTGGAACCACTTGAAGCTCTCGTCAGTATGTGACTGTCTTAACCCTCCCTGATTAGCCTGGTCCTCTGCACAGTATACTTGAGTGTATTCATTCCATGTATCTTGCAAATGTGTAAATTTTGAATATATCTGTATGTATATATTGCTGGTGACATTGTGTCAGTGACGCTGTACCTTAGCATATTGACTGTGATTACTGTCGTGACCTAAGATATCTTACTATGTATGTTATGCTTCTCCTGACATCTGTGTATCTGCCCTACTTGCTTCAAATTGTACTCTGTATGTTCTTTGATTTCCTGTACTCTCCCGGGTCATACCTGAAAATAGGCATGTGTTTGTCTAGTGTACTTACCTGGTTAACAAAAGCTAAATAAAATAATAATAATATGATACATCATACTTACATAATCACAGATAAGTGGGTAATAATAAAACCATACCTATATTTCTGGTACCTGGCAGTAGTCCTATTTATTAAAACCTTTTAACCCACTCCTGTTTTGGGGGTGGCATATCTGTTAAAAGGGATCCAGCATTTTTCATAAGTTCCTAGGGAGTTATTGACCAGGTGGGAGAGTTTGTCCATAGTGGCAATATGAGCCATAGATGTCAGGAGTTCTTGAGCACTGGGAATCTCTGTAGTTCTCCATCTACAGACAAGGAGCCGCTTTGCTTGCATGGCCCACAGGGCTAGCCAGCGATATTCTAGCTCTCGAAGGTGGGGGGCTTCTGATTGCATACCCAGGAGAAGGAGGGGAAGGAACCGGGGAATGTGTTTCTGTAGGACTTTAGCCTCTATCTAACAGACATGATCCCATGTCTGTTGTATTAGGGGACAGGACCAAAGAATATGGAGCAAGTCTCCAGGCTGGGAGTTACACCTCCAGCATAAATTGGTGCTCAGCACCCCTGCCTTATGTAGTACCACTGGTGTACGGTACCATGAGTGGAGAATTTTATTTTGTATTAATCTACTCCTTGCATCTGTAAAGTATTTTTGGGCTCCTTTCCAGCATTCTTTCCACTGTAGGTTTGTAAACTCAAGGTGCAGAGTCCCCTCCCATTTCTGTTTGGATTTCTCAGTTTGACTGAGCAACATGTCCCGGAGGGCAGCATAAATGGAACTGGCCAGCCCCTTCTCTTTTTTTAACCAGGAGGGTATAATCTGGACATCTCCTTTTGCAATGTGGGATATATATACTTCCGGGATGTACTAAACAGTTGCAGGTATTTCCAGAAATTGGAAGTAGGAAGTGACCATCTGGCTTACAAGTTGGCAAAAGCTTCTATTACCATAGAGGATGGAGTCAGTATATCTCCTAACTTGGAGATACCCTTATCTGCCCACCCCTTCCAATACACAGGTCTTTTATCAATACATAGATTCTCATTTCCCCACAGTGGAGTTAATTTGACTGGTGCCGGGCCCATTTTCAGCTTTCTCCTTATTTTTGTCCAGCATTGCAGGGAGGCTCCTATGGTGGGGTGCGCCTTGAGGTTTGCAGGGAGGGTATTATAGACCAGAAGTGATACGGAGATCTTCTAACAGCCAGTTCTATATTCACCCATTGTGGTTGGGGAGTAGTTCCTATATTAAGTCAACGTTAGGATTGCGCCATACGAAAGGCCCACTTGTAGCCTTCAAACCAAGGAAGACACCACCCTCCTAATCTCCAGTGTGCCCTAAGTTTGTTCCTACTGTACCTGGGGGGTGTTTCTTCCCATAGAAATTTACCAATGGCCTTATCTAACTTCTGGGTCCAGCTCTGTGGTAGGGAAAGGGGAATATGTGCCAGGAGATATAAAATTTTGGGCGCCAGAATCATTTTGATTGCATTTATCTTGCCTGCTAGGGTTAGATGGAGTTTAGTTCATCTGGACATATCCTCCTGCATGTTCAATAGGAGGGGGTGGAGATTGTAATCCCATAGTTTGAGATTTTGGTAGAGAAACAAATACCTAGTTATGTGATACTTTCCCCTGCCCACTTCAGACCAGTATTACCCAGTACTGATGGTTTGCACCTAGAATTAAGAGGGAGTACTTCAGTCTTGGTGGGATTAAGCTGAAGGCCTGACATTCTTCTAAAATAGTGGAGGGTATTTAGTATTGAGGGTAATGTCTCAGGTATATCTGCTACAAGGACCAGGAGGTTGTCTGCGTAAAGAAGGGTAGTATATTCCTTGCCACCGACAGAGATCCCCTTGATATTCTCGTTATCTCTAAGAGTGGCAGCCAAGGGTTCCACAGCCAACACAAACAGCAAGGGAGACATAGGGCAGCCTTGTCTAGTACCATGAGCTAGCTCGAAAGAGGGGGTTAGGTTGAGTTAGTTAATAATTGGGCCAAGGGAGAATTATATAGGGCTGCTACCCATGATCAGAAATGAGGACCAATTCCCAGTTTCTCCAAAACAGCATGGAGATAGTCCCACTCCAAAGAGTCGAACACCTTTTCAAAATCTATGGCTACCGCAGCTGCCGGGGTCAACAATTGAGAGGCGATTTGGGCTAAGTTAATCAGGGTCCTGAGACGGTCTGCACTATATCTGCCTGGGACAAAGCCAACTTGGGAAGGATGTATAAGCTGTGGTAATAAGGGTCCTAATCTTAAAGCCATGGCTTTGGTAAATATTTGACCATCCACGTTAAGGAGCGAGATTGGGCGATGGCTACCTGGAGAGGTAGGGTCCTTCCCTTTCTTGGGCAGCACTGTAATGACTGCCTTTCTTAAAGTGGGAGGCAGAATCCCCTGCACTTCAGCTTCGGCATAAGTTTGTTGAAGAACAGGGGCAATAGTGTCAGTCAAGGCTTGCCAAAATTCCACTGAGTAGCCATCCCCTCCCGGGGCCTTCCCTGATTTAAGGGAAAGTAGGGCCCTCTTCACTTCTTCTGTGGTTAGTGGGGTATCTAGTTGTTCAGCTTGCTGTGGAGTTATGGTGGGAAGGTATAGTGAGTATAGAAAGGAGTGGATGGCTTGGGGATCCGCCTCTCTAGAGGAGGCATACAAGGATTTATAGTAGTCTGCCATAACCGCATTCTGTACTTTTGGTATGTATTACCCCGATATATCTCTCAGCCCAGCTATGTAGTGGTCCATTTGCTGCTTCCTCAACCTATAAGCTAATACTTTCCCCCTCCTTCCCAATATTTATGTTTCAGTCTCAAGATGGAGAGTTCAGCTTGTCTCGATAGAAGAGGGTTTATCTCCATCTGGAGACCTAATACTGTCCTACGAAGGGAGTCACGTACAGCTTTCCCTCTCTGTTCCTTATGTTGCTGCTGTGCTGCTTTAAGCTCATCTTTCAGGTCCTTCAATTTTTGCTCCCTACGTCTCCTACTGGCCCCTGCATAGGCAATGATCCTACCTCTCATGGTGGCTTTGAATGCCTCCCTTCCAGGAAGGGAGCCCTAGCTGCCAATTTTTTCGCCCACCCAGCCACCCCCTCCCCGCTGGTCTGATTAAATACACATAAACCCCCCCCAGCCTTCTAGCTCACTCCCTACTGGCTATTGCCAGCACACCTCATTAGTTATCTAGGCCTTAATTTTCATTGGTACCCCATCCTCCCACAAGATCCACTCATTTCCTTGGCCCTCTCAAGGAACTGTTGCAAATCCTGTGTTTATTACTGGTAAAGGAAATATCCTCCATGTTAAGAATGCCATCTGGCCTATCCTTCTCTATAGTTGCCTTATATTACTTGTTATACTCTACCCAAAATTTCGGTTTGCAACTCGAGACAAAGGCCAGTTTCTCTCCTCTATCATCTACCAAGATATAGCCTCCCACATTAGACCATGGCATCCTACATCAGGGACGTCTCCTCTATGGTCATGCCCCTCCTCCCACCAGGCCATAACTATAGAACACGTGCAATTCCCAAGGATGGTGTCGGCTCTATCAGTTCTCTATGTTTTATCCCTAGCAAATAGCAATCCTGCCCTTAACACAGCCACCGCTAAACCAATGTACGCTAGAAGGAGTAACAAAAGACTATTTAGCAGGCTAAGACACCACCTTAAAAAACTACTACTGCTTCTCCTACTCTGTTCGGGAAATGCTGAATTAAACCCAGGTCCACCTATTTCTCTGGACGCCCCTGCAGACCTCCCTCAATATAAGGGGATTAGCTTTCTCCATATCAATGTCTGTAGTTTGCTAAAGAAGATTGACTCTATACAGACCTGGGCTCTACATGCATCTCCTGATTTCTTCATGATAACTGAATCCTGGCTCACACCCTCGACCCTGGACAAATCTATCAACGTACCCGGATATATCATCTACCGCTGTGATAGACCGACTAGAGGGGAAGGGGTTGCAATATATGTCAAAAGCAAATTCACAGTCACAGTCTTTGACTGTACCTCAAAGGCTAAGGAATTTGAATGCCTTGCTCTGAAATTATCACTTTCCAGCAAGAAATCACTCCTTATGGCAGCATGCTACCGACCACCGTCTGGTGGCTGGGCACTTCTGCCACACCTTCAAAACCTTCTTGACTCTGCTAATACTGAGTGTATTCTAATGGGGGATTTCAGTCTAAATTGGAATGATGACAGCTCTAAGAAATTGAAGGATCTATGCGATGTTAATGGTCTGTTACAAATGGCGACTGCTATAACCAGACCTAACAGAAAAAACCCTGAGCGCAGCACCCTCCTGGACCTTATACTAGTAAACAAACCTCACACTATCTCGCATACTGGAGTATTCTTCAATGATATAAGCGACCATTGTGCTACTGCCTGCATCAGACATCCTTCCCAAATAAAAACGGCCTCCAAATTCAAACTGAAAAGATGCCTGAAAAAGTTCTGCCAGTACACTTTCCTGAAAGATCTAAGCAACATTCATTGGCAGGATTTCTATCTAGCCCCCACCTTTAACGAGGCATTTACCATCTTTCACTGCCTCTTACTGGGGCTAGTAGACAAAGACGCCCCACTAAGACTGATCAAATCAAAAAATAAAACTCCTGGCTGGTTCTCTCCCATCCTGAAGAAAGCACTTAGGGATAGGGACTACTGGTGGAAAAAAGCGAGGAAATCCCACCTGGAGGCTGATTGGTTAGCATTCCGTACCACTAGGAATGCTTGTACCAAGCTAATTAGGTCAGAAAAAGCTAGGCACTTCCAAAAAGAACTAGAAGACAATAAAAACAACTCTGCCAAATTTTGGAACATCCTCAAAGAAGTCGAAGGTCAGTCCACTGCAACACCCCTTCCAAACAAAATTGTGTCTGATGGTACCACCTATACGGACAAAGCTGATATACTAGAGAAGCTTAATGATCACTTTGCCACTGCAGGGCTTGCCTTTGACACCTCACCTATCAGCACACTTAGCCCAGCAAGAGACTACACTGTTGGCTTCACTGATAATCACAACCATAACCAACTGCATCCCACCCCCTTCAGCTTCCTCACAATTACATTCAAACAAGTGGAGGACCTCCTCCTTTCTCTGGATACAAAAAAGAGTGCGGGTGATTATAATATTGAACCTTACTTCCTAAAACGTGGCCATACCTATCTAACAGCCCCCATTACACACTTATTTAACACCTCTCTGATTCAAGGTGAGCTGCCTGTCTTGTGGAAAACTGCCCACATCCTACCATTATTCAAGACTGGGGATCCGAGTGATCTGAACAATTACCGGCCTATTTCTATACTATCCGTCCTCTCTAAATTACTTGAAAAAATTGTCAACATTCAACTTAGAGAACATTTGGATTCACAAAAGTTGCTAAACCCGGCTCAGTCCGGCTTCAGAGCCAAACACAGTACAGTATCGGCTCTTGCCAAAGTAACTACAGACTGGCAAATGGCCTTGGACTCTAAGAAGCATGTATTTGCCCTTTTCCTTGATCTAAGTAAGGCCTTCGATAGTGTGGATTATACCATCATGCTTACTGCACTGAGTAACATCGGACTTAATAGTTCTGCCATTAAATGGTTCACCAGCTACCTAACCAATAGGTTACAACAAGTCAAAGCCGTAGGAGATCTGTCCCCACAAAAATCCTTGTTATGAGGAGTCCCACAAGGCTCCATCCTGGGCCCTATCCTCTTTGCAATATACATCAATAATCTGGACTCGCAGCTGGGCACAGCAAATGTGCACTTATTCGCAGATGATACTGTACTCTATACCACAAATTCATCCTTGGATCTGGCCCATGAGTACTTACAGAAAGACTTTGTCACCCTCCAATACAACCTTCTCACCATAAGCTCCTCCTCAACGCCAAAAGACTAAAGCAATGATTCTCTCACCAAAGTCTACTTCGGATGTCCACATATCACACAGATCCAAACACTCTTAGATGAACCCCTTGAAGTAGTTGATGCCTTTAAATACCTAGGGTTCTGACTGGATAACAAGCTCAACTTTTTATGCCACTTAAATGAAACCTCGAAGAAACTAAGACAGCGATTAGGTTTATTCTATCGCATTAAACACCTACTCACGTTAGCAGCCAGAATGAGACTAGTACAAACTACATTCCTACCTATACTGGACTACGCTGACTTCCTTTACAGTCATTGCCCATCAACAATGCTAAACAAACTGGACACCCTTTACCATCGAGCTTTAAGATTTATCTTAAATCTACCCCATAGTACACATCACTGTTGTCTATACCAGGTTTCGGGATGGACCTCACTTTCAACTAGAAGAAAAAGGAATGCTCTTCTCTGTTTTTTGGGAGCATTATCTGATAACCTCCCTGCATACATCTCGAACATCTTCAAATGGGCTAAAGGTTCCTATGGCCTGAGACGCTTCTCCTTAATCTGCTTCCAGATTCCTAGAGTGAAAACTACCCTTGGCTCAGCAGCAATCAACTTCTCACCTCCATCACTTTGGAACACTATGCAAGACTCATTAAAATTATCCTCACTTCCAAGCATTTTCACATTCAAAGCTCTATTAACGGATTATTTGAAGGAATCATGCAACTGTTTCAGACGCCCGATGACCCCTAAACCCCGGGTGCCACTCTCAAATCCTACGCCTAAGTATCTCATCCACCCCACATGCCTAACAGAAACCTAGGACCTACAAGCCTAGTTCCCTTAATCCAAGATGGTCCTGCCTATTCTCTACCTTTTACCTATTCTGGCCTCCCTTTTGGCTGCCTATTCTTTCACCCCAATTTCTACCCTGTTCCTTAATACCTCCTTATTTTTTTATCATTTAGGTATGAGCTCTTACTTAGCGGAGTCTATATGAGATTGTTGTCTCTTCTCATTTCAGTAAAGCTTATCATTATGTACCTTTGCATGTTAATTATGTTGACCGGTATGTATAGGCCCATATTGACCGGCACTTTCACAATGTTTTTTCTCTTTTTTTTTTTTTGCACCGTTGTCCACCGTAATTGTAATCTTATGAAGTGTACTGTATTGTATTAATGCCCAGGACCACCTTGAAAATGAGCTTGCTCAATGGTGTTTATGCCTGGTTAAATAAAGTGATTGATTGATAACCCCCGCTGTGGTGTCCTGAGCTGGGTTATCCTGAAAAAACAACTGTGCCTCCGCTTTGGCCCAGACAAGGAACTCCTTATCTTTTGCTAGCAGAGGGTCTAATCTCCAAGAGGAAGAGGTAGAGGTAGGAGTAGGGGGGCCCCATAGAATATTCAGTTGAACTGGGGCATGGTCTGAGATTACTACGGGGAGAATACTGGACTCTCTAGCTACCTGTGTAACCTGAGGGGACGTTAACAGAAAATCGATATGGCTATAAGAGCCATGTACAGGAGAATAAAAGGAATAATCTTTCCCCCTGGGGTTCAGTACCCGCCACACATCTGTCAATCCTTGGTCACTCATCCAGTTTAACAAGGCTCTCCTTCCCTTGCCATGTATATTCCCATTTTTAGTCATGGTATTATCTAGCGTGGGATTGAGCACTAAGTTAAAATCCCCTCCCAGAATGGTGGGCATGTTGCCTTTATTCATATTAAGAAGAATTTGAGAGGTCTGATGAAAGAAAGCCGGATCATCCTCATTGGGCCCATAAATATTCCCTAACAGAATAGGGGTCTGAAAAATTGCAAACACCCACCTGCCCTGTGGGTCAGCCCTGGATGTGATGAGGGACCAGTGTAACTGCTTATGTATTAAAATAGCCACCCCACGCTTTTTCATTGGGGCTAAGGCATGAACCGCCACTCCCTCCCAGTCCCTCTTGAGGAGCTCATGGCCTTTTCTGTTGAGTTTCGTCTCCTGCAGAAAGGCCACCTGGGCCTTAACCTGCTTCATATATGACAGTGCCTTCTTCCTCTTCACTGGCATATTCAACCCTCTCACATTCCAAGTAATACAGATTAATTCAGCCATATTCATAGCCCTCGAGGGGTAGTGGGGAGTAAAATGAATATAAGCCACCGGTGTAGGAGAGTAGGCATCATCCTGAGAAGACTGAATGAAAATGGCCTATACTGGTTTCTTGCTCCGAGTGTGAGAGGCTTTCTGGCACTACCCTAGTATGTATAAGTGACCTACCTTTGCTCAGAACCTTCCCCCTACCACATATTTGCAGCAAGGTTTTACCAAATTGATCTTTAGACATATGCATCCCCTTAATCCCAAACAAGAACAAAGACAAAAACCAACAGTTAAACATATTTACAAAATGCACTTCAGTGCTCTGTTGGAGCCATCCTGCATATATGATCCCTTGCACACTTGGAAAGGCAAGATCTGCAGAGTGGCTCCTGTGGACGTGGAGTCTGGCGTAACTTCCTTTTGTTTCCCAAGCAGTATATTAACCTGGGGGATGGGAAGGGGAGTAGCAACTTGCAGAGATAGTGTGCATCAACCTGCACCAACCTCTGGTATATTCTGGACTGTTCAAGGACCTCTTAGTATAGACAAGGGACATTTTCCCGGGACATAAAGGTTAGTATTGGGGGGAGGGGAGAACTAGGCCATAGGCCCTTATGGCTGGAGACCCTCCCTTACTCCAGGGATGTAAGATACAAATGAGAGAGAAAGGGGGGCCTTAATCCAGCGGTTGAATGACCAATATGTTCTGTTTATTGTGGAAGTAGTACCCCAGAGATAGCCACCCCATAGCAGCACTGATAACCCAGAGCTGCCACGGCATTGAAGCGCATTCCAGGGTATCACCTTCAGGTCAGGAATGCCCAGTCAAGGGGTTAGGTGGCCTTATACAGAGCATAAAGAGCACAGCCGCTCTCTGTAGTCACTGGAATAAGCAGCTTAACTCATGTTTACCTCTCTGAGAATTCCCGTGGGCCGAGGTACTTTTTACTGATTACTATCTACCCCTATCTCTCGCCCTCTTCCCTAGCATATTCCTCACCGGTTAAATACACAGGGGTTGCAAACTGTGGCCTGGAGATCAGTGTACCCCGAAGGGGCATATGTCCCAATGTCTCGAGATCTCTCAGCCAGATTGGCTAAATTGAAAGTTAACCCAGCAAAGACGCAATACCAACAGAATAAACACCCCCTACATTGCACTTTGAGAACATATACAAATTACTTATCTAAATTTATCTCAGGAGTTTACTTCGGTGGTCTCGGGGCTCTGAGAACTCGCTGGCGATTCTTTTGCGGCCTGAATTTCTTAGCGGTCTTCGGGTGCTGCGCCTGGGGGACACTGCTCCTTCTTTAGGCTTGGGTCATCTCTGCAATTTAGATCTCTGTCTGACAACGTATTCGTGGTAGTCTGGAGGGATGCTTCCATCGGGAGACTCTCCTCCTGTAGTGGATCTCTGGAGGAAAGCGAGGGGGATCTCAGCACTTCATACGGATTCCGGGTCATGTACCTTACCAGGGCCGTACCTGCATCACACTGTTTTTCCCTGTCTGCCGCTTCTGAGTGAAGGTTTGTTCTGATATGGGGATGCTCTCTGCGCCTATGGCTATCTTTCGCCGTTCTTTTCCTGCTGCATCGAGGAAACTCCTCATGGGCCTCGGGCTGAATTTCACGATCTGTTAGCATTCTTTCAGATTCTGGGGGGCCTGAATGAATGGGTGACCTGGGGGGATCTCCTTGTTGCCTCATCAGAAAGACCTCCAGGACTGCTGGTGTCTCAAAGGAAAGTGGGACCCCATTGTGCATTATACGCATTGTGGACGGGTACCTGAGAGAGTATTGGATGCCCAGCTTCTGCATCTTGTGACGCACTTGTGTGTAATCTCGCCTCTTATTTGAAAGTTCTTTTGAGAAATCCTGATAAATAGAAATCGGGTGCCCCTGCCAGTTCAAGTGACCAATTTCCCTGGCCCGCTGCAACAGTGCCTGACATGTATCATATGCCAGTAGCTTTAAAATAGCCCTTGGCTTCCCCCCTTTCACTGGCATCTGAGTAAGGGTCCAGTGTGCACACTCTATCTCCAGCCTAAAATCTGCCTGCAGGCCCAGGATTTCAGGAAGGGCCTGTTGGAGGAACTGGACTGTGTCTCACTTTTTTACTCCCTCTGGGAATCCTAGCAACCGCAAATTGTTCCTTCTACTGCAGTTCTCCAGATCGTCAACTTTAGCCAGGAGTAGGTTAATTTTATTTTGCTGGTCCCTCTGCGTTCCTCTGATCTCGTCAATCGCCGATTCATGTGTCAGCATCTGCTGCTCTGCTTTCTTTATACACCCGGTCAGGCTTTGAATAGCCGTAGTGGTGTGGTGAGAAGCTTCGTTCACCTCGTCCATTTGTTGTAAGAGCTTCTCAAAAAGAGCGTTAAAATAAGCGAGGTCAAGCGCTGGGTCGGGCGCCTCCGCCATGTTGCAGGCCAAAGTCGTTGAGGGAGCTCTCTTGGTGGAATATCAGCCGATTCACAACTAAGAGGTATGCAGAAACACCCAGAGTGCTAGCGATCTTAACTATTAATATAATCCACGGTCTGCTGTCGTTTAAGGTACAGGAAATGCCGGATTAACTCATCTGCATGCTGCGGCTCAGAATTTAAACTGCCATTCTGCTTGCTGGTTAAGCCACGCCCCCATGGGATCATATTTTTGATTGAAATGACTACCCCTTTACTTGATGAGGAAACCCCAGCGGCGAAGACTTGAGAAATCCCCAGTCTTCGTAATCAAATGGCCTCTCTAGTCAACAGATGCATTTCCTGTAGCAGGATTATGTCTGTATTAAGTAGGGCACAATGTTTTAATGCTTGATATCTCTTTGTAGGTTCCCTGACTCCTCTGACATTCCAGGTCACTATTTTACATGTGTTAATAGCATACCAAATAATAAACCACATAATTTTTCTAGAGGACAAATCATTATGAAACCAGAAATAATCATAAGGCATACTCCAATCCCCGCCCTCCTCCCCCTCCTTCTCTGAGCCCTTCAACAATATTAAGCTTGCAAATTAGTAATAACAGGGATGATTTAAGTGAAGGGGAAACCATTCCAAAGTACAGCAATCGAATCGATAAGTTTGCCCCATCCCCCACCCCCCAATTGCCCAGGAGTTATAGTTTCCACTCTCCAGAATGCTGATATTTTCGAAGCACAGGACTAATCCAACAAGAGGAAACTGTAATAAGTATAAAGCAGTAGACCCTCTGTCCCTCCCTCCCTTCATAACCCCAGCAACTATATACATCTGTCTCCCTTGAAAAAAGAAACAGTTAAAGTTCTTGATAAACAGGTCCCAGTGAGGGAGACTATCCCATACAGCTCCTAGCCACAAATCCCAGAAAAATGGAGACGGAAGATTGGTATGGTCTGGCGGTACTGTACTAAGCAAAAAAAACTGCAGTCAAAGATACTAGGACCACCAATGTCCCTTTGTAGGGAATGTGTAGGAGCTAAACCCCCCATAAACTAGTTCGTTATGCAGTTAGCCCTGAGCTTGCTCGAGTCAGGGCACCCCACCCCTCTACCCCTCACATCATCATCCGGATTATAAATCTTGTTAACACCATATTATTTTGATATGTTTAGGCACTACCATACTCAAAACACAGTAAACATTCTGGAAGTTTATAATGCTCCTTGGCGGATTAAAACCTGCTCCTTTCAACCCATATATAAGTTTCCACCTAATACACAAGATTTCGTCCCTCCTGGGAGTATCTGGAGGCCTAGCGAATCAATAACCCTTGATTCAGGCTTCATCTCCCACATTATAAGGTTACATGAGATGCGGAGATAAGATCCCCAACCCCCCAATTTCAGAAACTTCGGAAAACAATTAAGGAAGAAAAACCTCTTGACCAGCTACAACCGATTGCTAGAAAACAACAAAGAAATTAAAATTGGTACAGTACTTCAGTGTTGGAGCCCTGTCGATGTTGATGGGGTAAGGAAATTAGAGGGGGAAAGCAAAGGGTAGAAGGACCAATTTCAGGCCCCAGTACAAAAACAATCCCCCCTACCCTCATCCGGATTAATCAGTTCCTTCCCCAGAGAATGAAACTGTGCAGTAGGCTGCCCTCTGTGTTGGAAATAAGCACTGCGACCGGTGAGATCAGGCCCATCCACAAATTAATCCCAGACCTGGATATCTGAAAAGTTTGGAGGTGGGTAGGTGAATCCCAGACCCTCCAACATTTCACAAATCAAAACAGGTAACGTCTGTGTTGCAGCCACCCCGCTGCTCACTGCAACAGAGAAGGAGGGTCCCGTCCCCAGGAAGACACAGTGAAATTCAATTAAATGCTGGGGAGTTCTTGTTTGCTGTCCTACTTGGATCTAATAAATAAACACTGCCCTTTTCTTATCTCAGTTTGTTTAACTTGGCTATTTTTTTTGCATACCTTGTTGATTTTCCTCTGAAAAGACCAGACCTGATTTGCATTTCCAAAAGGAGAGGGGAAGGGGGAAAAAAAAAAAAACAGCCAGGAGCAGGAACCCAAGGGAGAGCAAGGAGACAGAAAGTAAAAGACAGATCTGGAATAAAAATTAATTATACCCTGGAATCCCACTCCTCTACTGCAGCAGTGAGCACACAGATGAATTTCAGTGACTGACAGTCTGTCATGATTGCCCCCCCCCCAAGTCAAGAACTTTCCAGCCAGACTGTCTGAGCAACTAGTGCTACCCCCATAGCATTTCACCCAGTTACACACCTGCAGAATGCCAATCCGTCAGGAGAACTTGATATGCACCGTGCCGCGGTCACTCGATCTTGACTCGAAGTCCAATGTTGAAGACGGGTGGCGGCGCCAGTGAGAGTGGTGACTAGATTGGTGATGACCTGCCCGCCACTAATAATAATTGCAAATACATTTTAGCGCTTCGCTGGCTCCGCAGCTCCTCTGGCTGGGCTACAGGCGTTATCTCAGTCTTGATGTGACACACTCGTCCCGCCAGTTTAGTCAGGGGAAAGGGCAAGCGGATGCGCAGTAAGCACGCTTAGCTCGCTGCTGCAGTGCTTCCGGGGTCACAGCATTAAGCGCAGAGGAGCTCTCTGCTGGTGGTGCCAGCTACTGAATAAGGGCAACACTGGTTACCATGGGGACACCGGGATGCACTGAGTCTGCCTGACTGTGCCAGGGCTGAGCTGCTGAAGTCTGCTGAGCTCAAGTCATGGCAAAGAAATTAAAGATTTTCGGGTGAAAAAAAATGAAAAATGAAATATTTAACTTGGGAGGTGACAATTCAAATTTGGTACACAGTACGATCCAGACAGGATCCGGTACCAGTTTTTAAAATACGGTATTGTACCGGCAGAAACGGTACAGTTGGAGGGTCTGGAATCCTCATCTCTCATTAAATCTTGTGCATAGAGAGTAAATTCTCATACAGAACTAATTGCAGTCAGAGACTTCAGTCATTCTTGAACAGTTCTGGGAGCTTGATCTTTAGATCAGCCATCGCTTGTGAGGGCAAGTCATAGGATATCCAGGATCCAGATACTGAGACCTGTAGTTTGGCAGGATATAGCATTTTAAAAGGAATGCTTGCAGCAATGATTTTGGTAACAATGGCATGGGAGGCTGCTCGCTTCTGGCGCGTTACGTATGGTAGATATTGTGTAATATGGAGCTCAGTGCCTTCCCACAATATTGTTTGGAGTTCTTTTACTTTATTTAGCACATGTTGTCGCTCCAAATAGCTCAGGAATTTTAAAATTAGGGGTCTTGGGGGAAATCCAGGCCGGGGATGAGGCCGTAAAGATCTGTGAGCTCTTTCGATTTGGTAGTTGCTCCCTAGTGGAGAAGGGCCCACTATTTTCAGCAAAAGCTTCTGGACAAAGGTTATGATGTTGGGGTTCTCCTTGGTCTCAGGGAGACCCATTATCAGAATATTATTCCTCCTACTCCTACCTTCTAAATCCTTGGTTTTTAACTGCAGTTTGTGTATTTGCTGCTGAAGCTGGGTTACTTCTGGGTCTACTTTATCTCTCCAGCATTCCAGTGAGGAGGATCTGGCTTCTGTGTCTCCCACTCTTTTATTTAAATCTGCCATATCATGTCTAATAGACTTAATCTCTGTAGAAATTTCAAGCAGTGTTTCTCTGAAAGGCAACAGTTCATGTAGAAACCGATCTTCATTAAGTGGAACTGGTTGTATAGATGCTAGGCTTTTGGAGTTGGAGGCTCCCCCTTGAGGCCTGGCTTTCTCAGGCAGCTTTTCAAGTGAGGGAGAAGGTGTATGTTTAAGCTGGGCCATCTTCATATCTGCATCCATCGCGGAAGAAATTCTCCCAATAGCAACGAAAGTTGCGGTGATATCAGATGCTGGAGATGCCCTCTCTTCGTAATTTGTATTATTGATGAGATTCCAGTAGAAATCTAGATGTAAAAGCCGATGATGTGAGGTTGGGGTTAGGTGTCCTGTAACCCTGCTGCCACTAGGTTGCCTGCATCACATGACCCTCATCTCAGTGGACACCTGGCCACGCACCCGAACATCTTCCTCCTATGAGTGCACATTTTGGGACATTAAGCCACACACTCAAAACTCTTCTTCCAACAAAGGTGCATTAATGTGAAACTCAGCCACACACCTTAACCTGCAGCACTGACACTTTGCTCAGGTGAAACTGGTGCCCTTTATGAACCAGGAAGCCCTGCCTTGTAAGCATTTAGATGGCGTTCCTCCCACCCTTTGCCCCAACCAACAGTCTGTGCCATTCTTCAGGGTTACACCATTGAAACCTCCATTCCCCACTGAAATGCTAGAGGTCCCACACTTTCCATATATGTCACTCACTGGGGTGACCAAAGAACAAACTGCACTCTCCCAGGTGAACCATTTAACAGAAAATTCACTCTCCTGGGTGAACTAGGGGCACTGACAGGTGTGATCCAGCCTTATCCATGGGCACACACACACACAAACACCCTAGATTATGATTCCCCTAAATATGTGGAGAGTTTGTCTCCTAGAATAGTACTCACAAACTAGTTGTCCTGTCCACTGGGCATGGAACAACAAAAATGTATTTCTCCTGGTTCGCAGATCAAGCAGTCTCTCAAAGTTCCTTTCCAAGGCAGGCGAAACACACACAGATCCTTCAGGTTATTGCCCCTTGAATCCACTGAGGAAAGGCAGTTTCTTCCACTTCACTGGCGTAAAAATCAGGAAAGTATGCTGTAGACTGGTCTCCACCACTTCACTGGAGCTGGAAATGACACTCCACTAGGGTGAGAAATTTTGGGCCCTTCAACTCAGAGCCCAACTGATAGGCTTCTGCAATCTCACCTCCATTCACGCAGACTGACTGCAACTAACTCCACATTCTAAGCTCCCCAGAGCAGCTGTACACACAGTGTGGCTTATGCTGCTGCAAGAGTTCCGAATGCCGTAATCATTCTTCTCTCAGGCTAGCTGAGTAAACAATGATGTCATTATATAAGAACCCCCTAATGAGCTCCCTACCAGCTGCCTGCTACCTTACTAACACTGATACTGATAGGATTCTAGTAACCCCAAGGGACTGGGTGGTTACAATAGTACTTCAGTAGTATGACCGACAATAACTGCATTTAAATGTTATTAATCAGAAAAAAAAGCAGGTGCAGCATTTGACCCTTCCCATGCGCAGCCACCAGAACAATTTGTCAGACTTCTAGTGGCTCAGTCAGTTGAAGAAGTTTGGAAGCAGAGTTGTTCGAGGTGTCTTCTATATAGGTCAGAACGCACCTGAGATAGGTATGTGAAAGGTGCTTCCATGGGTGTGGTGGGGGCCGCGGCTCATGGTCTCCACTCTACCTTCACTGGCATTATACAAATGATAGAAATACTTAGGGTCAGATGCATATCTTTCAAGCATCCCTGGTTTTAAGGGATGTCCATAATCTGTTTTCCAAAATTTTCCTCTGTGCCTGCTAGTGACCTCCTTCAGGTTACTGAATAAAAAAATGAGAGCAGGTTAGGGGTCCAGGGCCTACACAGATAAATAGAGACGTCCAAATGAAAAGGAAAAAAATCAGTTTTTGTTGCCTTTTTGGGGAAAAATGGAAGGGTTTCAGGTCCACATGAAATATAATAAACGCTACAAAATACTGGGCTGAAGAATGCAGTATTTTTATGATTGGACAATCTGCGGTCCTTCCTATGCCAATAAAACCTCAAGGATTGTTCAGTTTATTTATTTATTTGAAAATTGGTAGCCAGGAAAGGCACACTGGGCCGAGGCCTGTTTCCAGGTGCGAACTGGGGGAGGAAGCAAGAGTATAAGGCAACAAGTAACAAAATGATAGAACAGGCAATGTAATGGTACAATGTAAAGTGCGTACAGTGCACAAAAATACAGGTGGTAAAATGTAGTGGTATAAGCATACTGTACGCCACCCTCTCTGTGCTGAGGAATAGGTCAGTCTTATGTATATACACAGAAATGATAGATCAGCATTATGGTATGACTTACAAGGAGGGCCATAAGTGTTAGAACCTAACCAGATGGGCCGGCTGCATGGCGCAGAGTGAAGGGGTTTGCTTGGAATGCTGGTGACCTGGGGTCGTGCCTCAAGCCTGGGTACCAGGAATGGAGACTGGCAGGGAGGGGACTCAGAGCATTTATTGGATGCTTCCCTCCCGGGGGGGGGGCAGGGCCTTGGTACCCGCTGGTGATTGGAGACGAGCTTGGGGATATAGCCTCGCGCCCCCGCAGACGCCCCGCCGCAGGTCAGCCTCCCACATGGCTCAGTCAGGGTGGAGTGGGCGGACAAGAAAAGAGGAAAATGCCCCCTGGCTGACCGGATGATGGCCTCCGGTCCCCAGCATGCCACAAATCCCGGGGTAAGCCCCATGCTGACCACCCCACCGCCAATCCCAGGGCTAATCAAGATGTGCCTATGGGCACTTCTACCCTGGAGGGGGGGATGGGAGGACCCACCCGACGATGGGTTACGTCGAGTCACCTGGGAAATCGATAGGTGGTTGCAGGGGGCAGCAGGATGGCGACCAGAGGAGGAGGGTGGCTGTGGGGCCTAGGTGGCCCGAAGGAGTGGCTGTCCGGGGGAGAGGGAGGAGCAAAAAAAGAACCTAATCAGGCGGGGCAAGTTCCGTCATGGTCTTGCAGCCCTTGCAGGTGAGCCCTGTGATGCTGCCAAGTGGTGCTCCCAGTGATCCACCACAGTGATCCACTCATGATCTAAAAAAATGGCACACCACCAGGCTGGTTGTTGATGGACGCAAGGCTAGAGGCTCCCACCTCCCCACACCAAATTAAAGTTATGTCTGAGGGTTGGGCCAGGATCGCCATCCCCACACCTTGTACTGCACAATACAGGAGTGCAGATACAATTATTTGCTTACACCCCCACTGGCAAACCAGAGAATGAGACACAGAAATGAGTTACCAGTTCTGCAGCATTAAGATGCCATGGCAGCAGGTTCCCAGATACCACCAAGGTGAACTGTAGTACAGGTCGAGAACTAGGGGCTTAGGTCTTTGCAGAGGTTTGGAGTAAATTATGTTTTTTAAGGTAGCAGCTGCATGAGTTTTCCATTCCTGTAAGGCTGATAGGTTGAGGGATGGTGGCTCCTTTCTGTATTCTTGGTGGGCTTGTGATCACTGTGGCTTAGCTGAGTTAGCTCAAAGCCTTTTTTCTTTAGTTCAGCCATTACCTCTTCAGGATTGTCTTTCAGAACAGCTCTGTCTGGGGAAAAACACCCTGAGTTTCACAGGAAACAGAGTATGAAACTGGAGTTGTTTCACAAAGGTTGCAGTTTTTTCCATTGGTCCATTACTGGGGGAGTAGTCATTATCTGCATAAATCCGACCTCCCTCGTAAAAAAAATAAATGAAAAAGCCTCTTTTAATTGCTATAGGCCGGTCAACATTTGTTGTTTGGTGGCATAGGACATAAATTGCAGGACAATAGACCTAGGTCATTGTCTTTCATGCACAGGAGCAGGGCCCAAAGTTCTCTGGGCCCACTCAGTGTGGAAGAGGAAATCGAGTCATAAATCCAATTGCTGACTGAAAAAGTTGTTAGAAAGGTGGTTAAATCCAGTCCCTGTACTGCTTCTTGGAATCCATACAGCGGCATGTTTTTCCAACTTGACCTGCCTTCCAAGTCCTCACATTTGGCGGATGGGGATTATATCTTTTTTAGGGCTTCCAGGAGTAAGCCATCATTTCTTTTAGCATGGGAATCCAGCTTGGAGATGGTTCCATGTCATAATAGTGAAAATATAATGGTGACTCGCATAAGAGCAAGTACATTTTGCCAAACACAAAATCGGCTCTGCAGCCACCACATCTTTTCACAACACAGTGACAGCACTATACAGTGCAATAGAGGGATGATAAAAACAAACGCTTAATGCAAGGGGCTACGCCCCCCACCCCTCCATCTTAATATAATCAACTCCAGTGGGAGCGGACACTGGGGACCAGGGGAATACAAGGGTGGGGGGGGGCTACAGTATGCAGGAGAATACCATGGCTGGGGCAATGCAGTCAGGGGGACCAGAGGGTACAAAACAAAAAAATTACAATAGCCAAAAATGCCCTCAAAAATATGTACCTGCAGGCAGTCCCAAACCCAGGACCATCACCACTCCAAGTGGTGACCGTATCCACCACTCTATGCGGCAAGTTTAGCAGGAGCAGGCTGCACTCCTCCATGTAGCCCACAACACTGTACAATCCCTCCATTGTTCGCTGTTGCTATTCTGTCCCTCCCTACTTGCTATTCCCTCCGCTTGCTATACACTCACATTCGCTACTCCTTCGGGTGTGCAGATTGAGTTGCTCATATTTGCGTCACTAATTTTGCTTCACCCAAATAACAGGATACCCTCAGGGATCGCTTGCTGGTTGTCCTGCGTGGTTCACTGCAGCTTTGCAATATCTGAATATACTTCAGAGAAATCTGACTTTGTCTCCATACAAAATGCTCTAAGTTCTGTCAGAATTAAATGTAGCTTTTTCTTCTTTGAGATGCCAAGTGGGATTTAGATGCCGGCTACCACCATATTAGAAACTGAAGAGGACTCGCTCCCCGATTCAGCAGCTGAATCCCATCCATCAGCATCTACAGGTGTAGAATCTTTATTTCTCACCCCAGGGGGTCCTTTAGCATCAGTAACATTATGCAGTTAGCCAACTAGGTAGAACTACCCCGGAGGTGTGGTTTATGCTAATGAAATTTGAATCAGCCAATCAGGAAAGAGCTTTGGGTGTGCTGAGGACAGATTGCTTGAGAAGGCGCTGTGCAGGGGTTATGTGATAACAGATGGACCAGACACCAAACTTCAGGTTCAACACACAATCTCTATGTGATGTTTATTCAAAATGCAGGAGATAACCTTCCGCAATGGTATATCCCTTCTTCAGTACATCAGTTTGTAGCAACAGGCTATGCAAGTTTTTCCTGTTCACTTAGCCAACACCTACTGACTCACTGATCGCTGATCTAACTTAGCAGTTGAGATTCAGCCTTTCCTATGTTGGCCTTGTTTGCTTGGGTGGTGGGACTCAAATTAAAAAAAAAAATGAAACAAGCTAAAAGACAAAAAACCTCAGTGCAGAAGCACTGAAACAAGGGTTACCCCAAAGGGCAATGACAATAAGCCAAGTTTCAAAGAAATGCATCACACATACTTCCATAATGTAAAGCATCATGGGATATATGCAAATCACCATGACATTTCAGACTTGTTCATCTTACAGCAATTTACATGCATTTTAAATAGCACAACTAACTTAATTTTTATAATACAGTCCCCTAGGGAGTCACGTGATGCAGACGACCTGGTAGCAGCATTGATTCGGGGCTCCCGCTCTAACCCTGCCATCACTAGCTAAAATATCATTTAAATCCCATTTTCGGCTCCTAACACTTAGCTAGCAAAAAGATCCTGCCTTCGCACTTGATCTGGATGAAATTTGTATCGCCATTGGAGTTTCTCTCTCTCCTCAATGGAAGCTGAAATGAGGCAGGCCCAGCTGAAGCATACGCCTCCTCCCTCATCAGAGAAAATGCCAAAAAAACGAAGGCCCAAAGGAGGCAGTCAGGCAAGAACACCACAGCGACCACCCAAATGAACCCCCTTACGGAGGATCACTTTCTTCAGGAGCTTCTCCCCTTTCAAGAGACTCTGCTAGAAATTTAATCAGAAATCAATTCTATTGGGGGGATATGGCTGACCTCACTAAATGAATGGGGGACTTGGAAGCCCGCACCTCTTCCATAGAGAGATGGAAAGAACAAATTGACCCTGATATTGTACAACTCAGACAACAGGTACAGAGTCTACAACTAAAAACAGAAGAGTTAGAGGGGAGAAGCCGCAGGAATAACATCCTGATTCTAGGGCTGCCGGAAACAGAAGAAGGCACTAACATGGCGGCATTCATTCAAAAGCTACTCCTGAAGATTGTGGGGCCATCCCTGCTCAGCGCTAACTACTACATCGAGAGGCCGAACAGGTCACTTAGGCCTAGACCACATCCAGGAGCACCCTCTCATCCAATAATTCTCAAGTTTCTGAGTTATGTCGAAAAACAATACGTCATTTCAAAAGCTAAAGAATTGCAATCCATTACCTGGGAGGGTGCAAGGCTGAGAATAACCCAAGACCTGCCTTTTGAAATAAGGCAATAGCGTACAGCATTTCATCCAGTAGTCAGCAAAATAATAGCGGCTGGTGTTTCATTTAAGATGATCTACCCGGCTAAACTGCAAGTCTCCATCAATGGCAACTGGCTCTCCTTTGAGTCACCTATGCAGGCAGCAACAGACCTGGCATCCATGTTACCGGAACTTTTCAAGATCAGCTGATACCAATTTAAAAGTTTTCTGGATGCTGCTACTGGAGGGTTTTCCTCTTTGGTTCAGTAAATAATAGGGTAGTCAAATGTTTGTGAAATATCTTGATCAGTACCTGAATAAGGATCCCTGGTTCTGGTTTGGGTAGGCTGTTCTTCTCCTCAGTGTGGCAACATGGGGACATGACCGTGGGGGGGGGGGGGTTGTGAGCTGATGTGACTCCTGTGAAGAGGGAACTTAAGGTACAGGCGTCGGTCAGGTCTCCATACCGGACCACTGCCTGGTACGGATCTTTTATTCTTCCCCCTGAAGTCTCAGTGGCCTGCGGATTGGCAACAAACCCTCTTGGACAGATAACCATCTGAACTGTAAATAAAAATGTTTCCCGTATGTTTTTCTAGTACTATGTGCTGCCAATATATTGTTACTGTTTTTGTAGATAGGAGGAAGAATGGTAATGTCTCCTGAAATATGTCTGCTGTTAAACATGGGGCGATGAAGGGAGAGGAGACTATATCTTAAGCAACCAAGATGGTTGGGGGGCCTTACTTATCCCATTAATATAGCTGGGCTGGAGGTATCAAGTAAAATCTGGATATACAGAGTGGGTTTTTTTGCTTTCTTCCATTTAAATATTTGAATTAGGGGCTAAAATGGCAAGTCCTCCATGTTTAACTCACTGAGTATAATTTGGATTTTGGAGCCTTTTGTTCGCAAGACTTCCTTATTTAATCAACACCAATCGAGTGAATGTAGATGGTGGGGGGGAGGGGAAATCCAAGTCTATGCAAGCTCCTTGAAGCTGCATAGCATTTCAGTTTAGAGGGTGGTCCAGCTCCTCAATGCACCCTCAGATAGATCTGTTCTGGACTACATTATTTTTGTTAATTATAAGGGCAAATCCATGCTGTGGGGTATTTTCTAATTGTTATTCTATTATAGACTTGGCAACATATGGGAGGCAGTCAGGAGCTGGGGGATCCTGAATCTTTCATGGAATTTGAGCTTGAAACATGGTCTTCTGTATATAATTACTGGGGAGGACTGATGGGTGGGAGGGGTGTAGGAATGTCAAATTTGATCTCATTTAACAGGTCAAGTACTTTATCAATGGTAGGATTTCCAATGAAGGGGTTCTTAAATCGGTCCATGGGGGGGGGCACATACCAGGATCATAAATGTGAGTTTATACTACAGAATTCAGAGAGTGGGGATTGCTGTGGGGGATGGGGGGGAGGTCAGAGTGTGCCCTAAGGTTTATATACTTAAACATGTCCTAAATACCATAAATGGCGATGGTAACGGTTAAAATAATAATGTGGAATGTCAGGGGAGTCCGGGACCCTGTGAAAAGACTTCAGATGTTAAAACACTGTACTCTACTTAATGCAGGAATTATCTTTCTACAAGAACCCCACCTTTTGAAGATCAAAGCCCTATGGTTGCGCAGGCAAGGAATCTCACAAGTCTTCTCAGCCAGAAACTCCACTTTGAGCAGAGGGGTGACAATTTTGATCAAACATAATATTCCCTTTTAAGTAGAATTCTCTATTTCGGATCCTAATGGCAGATTTATACTGGCTAAAGGTCTATTACTGGGCAAAGATACTATTCTGGGTTCGATCTATGGTCCGGTAGGAGGTGAACCTGACTTCCCTACGGCTCTGGCCAACACAATTGCCTCACTTTTACCGACACCTCTGATTTTGGGGGGGATTGGAATATCCCTCCCACTCAAGATCTGGACAGATCACACTCAGATTTAAACCCCCCTTCGTCATCTCAAAGGGCACTAAACAATTTCGCAGATCTTCCGGGACTCTGTGATCCATGGCGTAATTTTAACCCTTCTCATAAGCTTTTCTCATTCTTTTCTCCAATACATCAATCATGGTCCAGGCTGGACTATATTTTACTCAGTCTCCCACTTATGAACTGTGTATGTCAAACAGGTCTGGAACTGATAGTTTTATCTGATCACTCAGTAGCGTGGGTGTTATTAACATCGGAGCCCCTCAGTCAGAGGGACACAATCTGGAAATTAAATACCCAGCTGTTAAAGGACAACTCTGTAGTCACAAGAATACAATCCCTCATCCAATCCTTTATGGAAACTAATCGAGGTTCAGTCCAAAAAGAGGATATGTTATGGGGTGCGCTAAAATGCTGTCTTGGGGGAGCTTCATACCGGAAAAAAAGCAGGGAGAAGGAGGCCCTCTCTCTTCTAGCCCAAATAAGATTGACAGAACTCTCCCTCTCCTCGTCTAACTCCCCTGACTCTCTTGAAGCCTTAATATCCCTCAGGAACAAATATGCAGACTTGATTCGGGGGAAAAAGCGAGTACGCTCTTTTCAAAACTAAATCTCATTACACCGATCAAGATGAGAAGGCAGGAAGGCTTCTAGCTTTAAGATTACGGAAATTAGAGTCTTCCCGGCAAATTCCTTCCATTATGGCCCAAGACGGTACCACTAAAGACTTCCCTAGAGATATCACCAAAGTTTTTGAAAAGTTTTACCATTCTCTATATGGTAAAATATCTCACACACGATCCATTTTGGATACTGAGGCTTACCTAAAGTCCTTGAACCTACCTTCAGTCTCGGAACAGCTCTCCTCCCTGTTGGCTGCCCTAACCCTTACCGAAGTGGAAGCAGCAATCAAAGACTTAGTTTCAGATAAAGCCCCCGGACTGGACGGCTTTTCCTCTAACTTTTATAAAGCATTCTCTGCGGATTTAGCCCCAGTTTTGCTCAGATTATATAATTATATGCTATCAGTGGATTCTTTAGACCCATCCTTATTGGAGGTTATAATAGTTCTGCTCCTTAAGTCAGATAAATCACAATCTCAACGTTTTAGTCATCGCCCAATGTCTCTTATGAATTACGACATCAAAATACTAACCAAAATTCTCTCCTGGCGTATTAAAGCAGTATGGAATCACTTGTTAATCCCCGAACAGGTGGGTTTCATACCCGGACGCTCCTTTGCGGACCACCTCAGGAAATTGAGCCACATTTTCCAAATTGCTCAGTTTTCCAAACTTCCCATGACTCTAGTCTCACCAGATGCTGAAAAAGCATTCAATAGAGTCGACTTAGAGTTCCTTTGGTTAACACTAAAGAAAATGGGCTTCTCTTCTCTTTATCCAGTGGCTCCAGTCCATATATTCTTCGCTTTCTGCCAAATTCTATTGTAATGTGGTTTTCTCTGCATGTTTCCCCCTTTTAAGGGGACTAGACAAAGCTGTCCACTCTTACCCTGTCTCTTTAACTTATATTTGGAACCCCTTCTTCATAGTATTAAATCATCACCACGGATAAGGGGCATTAATATACTTAATCATACTTTAACGCTGTCCGTTTATACAGATGACATTCTCCTTCATCTCGAATCCCCAGTATCTTCTTTAGAGAATACCCTGCAGGCAATAGCACAATTTAGTCAGTTCTCCAATTACAAACTTGACCAATCTAAAACTGAAATATTTCCCCTTAATCATCTCACTCATAGATCTTGCTTTGAAAGGTTTGGCATGAAGTGGTCTCCACCTTCTATTAAATACTTAGGTATTTTCCTAGCCACAAACTCCCTAAAGACCAAGAAATTTAACTTAGACGACCTGGTGACTTCTATTCAACAAGATCTCCATAGACTGGAGTTACTTCCATTGTCCCTTTGGGGTAGAATAAATATTGTCAAAATGAATATTCTTTCCAGAATATTTTACCCCTTGAGTATGTTACACATTTGACTTCCTCAATCATATTTCCATCGGATACATTCAATCATTTCCCATTTTATCTGGTCAAATAAACATCCCAGATGTTCCTTTCACAAGCTGAGCCTTCCTAACGAATACAGTGGTTTGCGCCTACCTAACTTCCTCTTCTATTACTGGGCCAGCCACCTGTCAAGAATGGGTAGGTGGCTAACCAAATCCAATGAAGAGTATACACCTTCCTGGCTTCAGATTGAAAACCAAATCCTTCACTCACATAACTTAAATGCTTCAACTATATTCTTCTCTGCAGGGAAATCACTTTCACCAGAGCTGCACTTGTCAGTGATGGGTACCTCGCTAAAGATTTTTTCCCAGTGGAGTTCATTCTTTAAGATTTCTCCATCCCAAGATATGGCCCAACCTCTCATCTCCAACCCCAATATTAACATTGGAGGCACTTGTATTACTTCAGGCTGGCTACTTCAAATAAGAGAAACAAAGGTAGCTGAACTATACTCCCAGACCTCTCTTCTTTCCTTTGCCGACGTCCTGAAGAAATACAATATATCCCTCATACATATCTTCAAGGTCTTCCAACTAAGACACTTAATAGGCCAGTTGTTTGGTACTGCTCTTCAATTATCCAAATTGGACATGCCACTAACTCAGATCCATAACCTTTCTAACCAACCTCATTGTATCTCCCTGATTTATGCTAGTCTCCTAGCCTTCAAACACCCAGAACCTCTACCGGGCTCCAAGGTATGGGACTCCCTGCTACCAGACATAACTATTATTTGGACTCAAGTTTGGAAAGACCTATATATTTACATTACCCAGGATAAACTCAGACTTACCCAATATCATATGCTAAATGACATGTATTACACCCCTGCTAAACTATTTAAAATAGGGCATCTCTCTACGTCAACTTGTACCAGGTGTGGTAAGATGGAGGGGAATCTGGTACTGTGAAAAAGTGGTACCTCTATGGCAAGCTCTCAAATCTAGACTGGACCCTTTGTTAGGCATCGAAGGACTTTTTACAGTAGAGGTTTGCCTGCTGGGAATGTATGAGGGTGTAGAGGTCAAAGAGTGCAAATTCCATATGGCTTTGGTCTCCATGGTAGTTAAGAAACTGGTACTCAAACACTGGCTAGACCAGTTGTTGATATCATATACTGAGTGGATAAGTGAACTCACTGTTTGTCTTAGAATTGAACGTTTGATTGCAAGTACAGGTAATAGGCTTCACCTTTTTGACAGAAGATGGGGCAAGTTATACACGCTATACCTGCATTAAGCACCTATGTCTTATGGACCCCCGATGACTTTTTATAATCTCAGTAGATCCAATACAGCTTAATCTGGTTCAAGATCAGTTGGCATTCATCTGCATCCCCCTCCCCCCATGCGTGCCTGAAAAATAGGCAGAATTTGGCTAGTACACTTACCGGTCAACAAAAACTAAATAAATAAATATAACACAAGGAAGGACACACTCGGGGAGTAGCTAACAGTCGGTGAAGCGGTGTGGGGGAAGATTACTGGAGCAGGAAGGGGTTGATTTGTTGTCTTGTTTTATCTAAAGGAGACTGTTTGTTGTGTACATGACTACTGATTTTGTTTTGTAATGAAAAATCAATAACGAATTTGAATATTTGAATTTCAAAAAAAAAAAATAATACAGTCCCTTAGTAACTTTTTACCTTTATCAAAAACACCTAGTGCCATGGTATTTTTAAAATTTACAGGTTTTATACACATAAGGTATATACATTAAAGTATTTTATGACATAGTGCCATTGCATACTAAATCCAACAATGAGGAACATTGCCTGTCATTTTATATCAGCTCGGAGGTTACAACAATAGCCTCTCTGTACGAGGACCGGAGAGGGAAAAGGAAAATTAAAGCAGACACTATAGCATAGTTAAGAAAGGGAAGGGGTGCCCATAGGTGGCCAACCTTATGAACTAGAAATTGTAAAGAATAGATTAGGCTAAGAAATGGAAGAACTGTTGCAACAGATTTAAGAAAAGGTCGGTCCTCAAGAGTGGCAGGAGCTCACTGTCACAGGCACTAGAATTTTTTCTCCGCTGACTGAGCAACACTGCCTCTGAGATGTTCCCACTCATTTGGCCAAGAAAAGTGTTTTCTTGTTCCTGTGTTGCAAAGTTTTATCTTCTTTATTTTTTCTTACTGTGCCGAGTGGGTTTTTTTTTAGTGTTTTTGTGGTTCCTCTCGGTTCCCACATTTATCGGTTGGTTCCCTTCTTTAGTTTTTCTACTTCATTTTAACCGCGTTTGTCAGTTTCGATGGTTCCTTTTACTTTTTAAATCACGGTTCCCTTTTTTCATTGGGAACCGCAGTTTCTCTTATATTTTTCTTCTGTTTTACCTTAGAAATTGCGGTCCCTTACCAGGAGGGAACTGACCGCATTCCATTTGTTATCTGTATTATAACTTCATAATTTAATGTTTTTTTGATGATTGGCATGTCAGAAATCCCCAAAAAGTGGACTGGACCCACAGGTTTTAAAAATTGTTTAAAGTGCCACAGGATTGTAGCTAAAGCAGATGCTCACGACCTGTGTCTTAGGTGTTTGGGTCCAGATAACTACAGTACACTTTGCTCAAAATTTTGTCCAAAACCTTTAAGAAATAGTGAAGAGACTTAGATGGCTGAGGAAAGGTCTTCTTCAGTTCCAAAACAGAGACCCAGCTTACCGATGAGGGGCCTTCTAAAAATTCAAATAAGGGTGCTGATGAAGCATCCTCAAGTTCTAAGCCCAGAAGAGGTGGTGATGATGAAGTGCCTTCAAAAGACAAAAATAAAACAGGTGCTGATGAAGTGCCTTTAAAAACAAAAGCTTCCAAAGGGGCTGATGAAGCTCCTTCAAAACCTAAAAATGTAAAAGACACTGATGAAGTGCCAGAATCTAAAAGGAAGCCAGATTCTGCCACTGATGAGGTGGCACCAAAAAAACTATGCAAAGACGAGCAACCTCCTGCTGCTCCCAGCCATGTTAAGGGTGATCAAGGAGGAGGTAAAAAACGTAAAAAAAAACCCAAAAAACCTAAACACACACAGCCTGCCACTCTCCCAGATTTCCAGAAGGAACTGCCTTTGACTGAAGACATGGCAAAGGCTTGGCATGTTTTCCGGACCCTACAAGGCATGGGGTCCCTTTTTTCTGCTTTACAAAGCAAACTTCCCCCCACAGCCCCCCTGAAGAAGAATGAGGCGAAGATGAGGATGATTATTGTGATGCTCCAGATAACATTTCCGAAAACAACCCTCTAGAGCCTGACATTTCCCCTGATCCCCATTTGGTGCTTCTCCTTTGGATCAGAAGGACAATTCCTCCATGTTAACTTTCCTTCAGCATATGGTTGACACTCTTGACATCCTTGCCAGGAGTCCAATCAGGAGGATGATGACTATAGAGAGATGAAAGGTCTCCCTCCTCCTAAAAAGTTGGTTCTCCCTATATATAAACCTTTCAGGAGAAACACAATGAAGCTGTTCCAGACCCCAACCTTCTGACCCAGGATCAATAAATGCATTGACAAGAAATACCAGCTTTCCAGGACGGATACTGAATTTCTATCTCTCCACCCTGGGCATGAGGGAGTAGTGCAGCCAGCTGCCTGTGACAAAGCTGGGGTGCCTATATCTTCCTTACCCCCTGACAAGGACTCCAGAAAAATAGACTATGTAGCAAAGGAAACCTATACTTCTGCTTCTTTGCTCCTCTGTCTCATTTCTTACTTGGCATATACAGCCAAGTACCAGAAAGCATTGTGGAAATCTGTCCTGACCATTGCACAACAGGAATCTGATTCAGTGATCCAGGACTTAATTGAAACAGCTAAGGCTGCCCTGGAAGCTATCAAATACCAGTTTCAAGTGGCAGATGACAATAATGGTGCTATATCCAGAGTAATATCACAAGCCATTTCCCTGAGAAGATTTCCCCGGCTGAGAACTACAAACTTAACGCAGGATACTCAGTCTAAGGCCATGGACTTTCCCTGTGATAAGAATCTTCTGTTTGACTGTAAAACAGAAGAGTACATGAAGAAGGTGGATGAATACAAGTCCACTTGCCAGAGCAACGCTGCCAAACAGAAGACTTCTAATCAGAAGCCTCAGCCCAGGGCAAACAAAGGAAGGGGTTATTTTCCCAAACCTTATTACCCCTATCCTCCTCCACAATGTGACTTCTCTGAGATGAGAGGATACTACAGGGGAAGGGGCAGGAGAGGCCAAAGGAAGCCAGCCACTACTCAGGCCCCTGCAACTTAGTCCAAGCCCTGACTCCAATGTCAACGTTGCATCCCCTCTACCGATAGGGGAAAGGCTTTCCTGCTACCTCCAAGCCTGGACCCTCATAACATCAGGCAGGTGGGTCCTGGAGGTAGTGGAAAAGGGCCTGCCTCTTCAGTTCAAGAAGATGCCAGCCCTAAGGGGTACTTTGGTTTCAAAGTCTCTAACCCCAACAGAAAGACTCCTGCTGGAGTTAGAGGTCAAAAACCTCCTGGCATCAAAAGAAGTGGAAAAAGTACCAGCCTCAAAGAAAGGCAAAGGCCTTTACTTCAGGTACTTTCTCACTCAAGAGAAAAATGGGGAGTGGCAACCTATTCTGGATCTGAGATATCTCAACAAACATCTTTACAAACCAATATTCGAGATGGTCACACTAAATGTGGTCATTCAGTCCCTACAGCGGGGAGACTGGCTAGCCTCCCTAGACCGCAAGGACACCTATTTTTCACATATCCATAAGGCAGTCCCACAGAAGGTTTCTGAGATTCAAACTCCCTTCAGGGCATTACCAGTTCTGAGTCATGCCCTTCGACCTAACTTGTGTGTCAAGGGTGTTTACCAAATGTCTGGCTGTCATGGCTGCACATCTCAGGAAACAAGGTCTCTCAGTCTGTTCTTATCTGGACGACTGGCTCATTGTGGGAAAAAGTCCAGCTCAGGTCCAGGAGTTCCTGTCCCTCACAGAAAGCACCCTGCTTTCTCTGGGTTTTCTCATCAACTTAAAAAAATCCCACCTGGAACCAGCTCAGCTCCTAACATTCATAGGAGCGCAGTTGGACACTCAACAAAACAGGGCCTTCCTGCCACCAGAAAGAATCCAGAATTTCTTGTCAGTGGCAAATTCTTTTGTCCTGGGCCAACCAAGGCCGGCAAGACATTTCTTAAGACTTTTGGGACACATGGCATCTATGACAGCTGTGGTCCCAGGAGTCGGGTACAGAATAAGGAACATACTTGTGCTCCCACTGGCCTCAGAAGAGCAATGCCCTATCCAAACTGGTGCCAGTAACAAGGGCATTCTTTCAAGCCCTGCTTTGGTGGAAGGACACTGCCAGCCTATCAGTAGGTGTCCCCTTCCAGAACCCCCTGCCACTTCTACAAATGTAATCACTGCAGATGTTTCTCTTCTAGGATGGGGAGCTCACCCGGACAATTCCTCTGTCAGTGGAACCTGGACTCCAAAGGAGTAATGGTTACACATCAGTCTCCTGGAACTCAGGGCCATTTATCTGGCTCTAAAGACCTTTGCTCCTCTCATCAAAGGCCACACCATGCAGGTCAGGACAGACAAAACCACTGCCATGTTTTACATAAACAAGCAGGGTGGCACAAGGTCTGGAGTTCTCTGTATAGAAGCTATGAGAATTTGGACTCTGGCCTATTCCCTGGGAGTAGGCCTTTCTGCCATACACCTTCCAGTCAAGGACAATTCCCTGGCGGATGTTCTCATTGCATTAGTCAGGGACACAGCGAATGGCATCTGGACAAACAAATGCTATACACAGTGTTCAGAAGGTGGGGCATTCCAGACATAGATCTGTTTACCTCTCCCCTCAACCATCAACTTCCTCTGTATTGCTGCAGGCCTCCAGTACTGGGAACCATCCCTCAGGATGCCCTGATATTAGACTGGTCAGGGAAGTTCCTGTATGCCTTCCCTCTGACTTTCAAAGTGCTACTGAAACTCAGGCTGCAACCAGCATCAATGGTTCTGGTAGCACCGGATTGGCTGAGGCAGCCTTGGTATCCTCTCCTGCTAATTCTCTCTCTCTCACAGCAAACCCATTCGCCTTCCTCCCAGTCACTCCCTCCTGAAACTTCCCCAGGCAGGAGTGACTTATCCAGACCTGCAGTCTCTTCACCTCAGAGCGTGGTTCTTGAGGAATTAGAGTTCCCTACCTCTCAGTTTTCTGAACAAGTCCTGAAAATACTGAGGATGGCTAAGAAATGTAACACAAGGAAGATCTATGCAGCCAAATGGAAAATATTTTCTCTTGGGTGCAAAAGTAAAAAGGTTAATCCTTTTGCTGCTTCAGAATCTCAATTGTTGGATTATTTGGTTTACCTCCAGGTCTCAGGCCTGAGGCCCTCGTCACTGAAGCTCCATCTGGCTGCAATTTTGGCCTACCTTTCTGTGGGAAAGAACAGATCTGTTTATTTTTGTCCAGTGTTTAAACAGGTTTTTTTTGGGCCTCCTTCATCTTCAGCCCCTAGTTAGGGAACCGATTCCTCCATGGAGCTTGAACCTGTGCATTGACAAGCTCATGGAGTCACATTTTGAGCCCATAGCTACAGCTCACCTCCAATATGTGACCTGGAAAACAGTTTTCCTAGTAGCCATTACTTCCACTAGGAGAATTTCAGAGCTACTGGCACTATGCACTGAGCCCGATTACATCATCCCCCAGAGGGATAAAACTGAGCTTAGGGCAAACAGAAAATTCCTGCCCAATGTGGTCTCTGAGTTCCACCTTAACCAGTTCATTACCCTGCTAGTATTCTTTACTGAGCAGTCCACTCCTGGGGAGCAGAAACTCCACAGTCTGGATGTCAAGAGGGCCCTACTTCATTACTTGAAACATACCAAGCAATTCCGGAGCTCCTCTACCCAGCTTTTCCTCACCTATGGGAAGGTAGGTAGAGGAAGGCCAGCCACTAAGAGAACTATCTCTCATTGGATAGTCTCCTGAATAAACAAGACAGGCACGGAAGGACTATTTAAGTTAAGGGGATAGGGACACTTGAGGTCATGATCTCAGATTGGAAGGGCGGAAGATTCAGGAGGAAAATGAGAAGACACTTTTTTACAGAGAGTGCTGTCTGGTTGGAACGTGTTGCCTGCGGAAGTGGCATCCTGTAGAACAGTGGACTGCTTCAAAAGGGGATGGGATACAGTCGGGGGGGGGATGGTCAGCTGCAGTATAAGAGTTGCTAGCTGCACACTCGAGCAGACTCGATAGACTTAAGGCCTTTATCTGCTGGCAAGTTCGTATGTATTCAGTTCTGCTACAACAAGGCTGGTAAACAGCCCCCTGAGGGCCTTAAGGCCTATTCTACCAGGGGCACTGCTGACTCTTTGGCAGCTGTAAGAGACATCTCCTTTCTGGAAGTCTGCAAAGCAGCTACCTGGAAGACTGTACACACATTCACTAAACATTACTGCCTGGATGTACAGTCTAGATCCGATGCCAAATTTGGTAGGGTGGTCCTGCAGAGCCTCTTTCCTAAGTAGGTTCTCTACCCGCCTCCCAACTGTACTGCTTTGTAATCTGCATAATGTTACTGATACTAAAGGACCCGTGGGGTAAGAAGAAAAAACTACTTGTAGTAATCTTCTTTCTTCCAAGGTGTCCTTTAGTATCAGTAAGCTCCAACCCTGCCTCCTCAGATAACCTTACAGAAGAGGGCTCTGCTCCTTCTTTCTCCAAATTTGATTAACTTTTCGAACTATGTTTAGAGCAAAGTTTTTCAAGTTCCTATTTATGTTTCATGCTGTTGCATGCTTTTTAATTCCTGTTGGTTCTTTCTTCTGGGCACCTGCCCATTTATCTTCGAAATAATTCCGGTGCCTTTTCAGGCAGCCTTTCCACCCGCAGCACACCCAACGCTCTTTCCTGATTGGCTGATTCAAATTTCATTAGCATAAGCCACACCTCTGGGGCAGTTCTACCTAGTTGGCTAACTGCATAATGTTACCGATGCTAAAGGACACCTTGGAAGAAAGAAGATTACTAAAGAGAGTAATTTTTTCTTTCAGCTGTTCACTTCCCCATGAATTGATGCCTAGTGAGGTTAATAATTGTGTTTTGTGTTGAAAAGTTTCAGTTTTGGCTGATCTGTAGGGGTTGTTATGCAGAGCTGAAATTCACTCAGCCATCCTGGGTGCTGACATCACTGGAAGATCAAATTTTGGTCTTTTTTTAAAAAAAAAAAGTATATCATGGTCAGCCTGCTGGCACAGTGGTAGGGCTTCCACTTGTGACGGCGATGCCTTGGATTCAGGAACAGACATGAGGAGTCGAAGGGCTGTATGGGGTAGGGGGGAGGAGGAGGACTGACTATCCAAAGGAGTGCCCTTCCTCTTCAGGGGATGGTGGGTGAGCATTTGGTGCTCGACTGACCTCTGGCAGAGGCCGGGGGGGGGGGCAACTGCTGGAGCCTGCTAGTGGGGAGGTGTGCCAGATGTTGGTGACTTGCACCGTTATATCATTGTACATCACACCTCCCATGGGGATTAAGCAGCAAAATTTGCCGGCCCCATCCATGACACCCCGTGCCACTTGTCCCACCCCACCTGTCCATGGCTGTCCGTGACAGCCTAGTTCAGTGTTCCATTGGGACTGGCCAGACCCCGTGGCCCTGCCCTGGAGGGCAAGCCAGAAAAGCACACTGGTTACAGGGGTCCTCAGGGAACCTGATTGTGTGGTCTGTTGGGGGCATCCCTGCCTTGGGGGACAAGCCCGGGATGATCATCACAGGAGATAAGTCCTGGGGGGCTGGGTTGGGGTCCAGGGAGCAGGGGCTGAGCCACAAGGGCACGGCAAAACAAACAAACTAACAAAACAAGAAATATATAATTAATGTTAAAAGTGTTTTCCCTGCTAACACATGTTGATACTCTTTCTTGTGTTATTACAGTGGGGGTGTGGGGTGTGGAATAAACTACCGGTGGACTTTCAGCCTGGCACTGGCGGCGCTACACTGGGGCACACCAGGGCACGTGCCCTGGTCAGAAAATGCTGTGCCCCGGTGCTCCAAAACGGATGTTTTTTTTTCTGTTGGCATTCCTAGCCTCCGTCCTGCAAGCTAGAGCTAGGGTCCCGTGACCCATCGACTGATGTCTTTTCCGGGTTTGGGGGGCGGGGGGCTGGAGTTTCTGCATGAGACTGCATCAAGCTAACAGCCACGTGGATTGCCTCAGGCAAATCCCGAACCCTGCTGAGCCCTGGGACTCCTAACTTTAATGCTGGCAGTGGAAATGCAGAGCTTGGGAGGGCTAGTTACTGATCCCAAGCCAGCCAATTAGTGCAGCACAATGTCTTTAACGCGGACCAATTGTAATGGGGAAAATTCTGTCCAATGGCAGGAGGTGGCTGCAGCCAATCCATGGCTGCAAAACTCTGCCAATCAGCACCAAGCTTCCTCAGCCAATGAGGTGTATCGGTCGCTTGAACTTTCGCATTTCCTGGAAATAAAGCAGGCCCATGTGTCGAGATGGATTGTTTGTTTACTGTCTGGTGCGCCTGCTACAGTGAAGAAGTAATTGCCACCAGAGATGAGTTACCCTGCCTGCTGCCACATCCTCAGATGGACTGGCCAGTAAAGTCGTTCTCCTGCCTGCTAACGCCACTGCTGTCCTTGTTCGCTGAAGCTGCCTGGAGCTGGAGTGCCTGCCGATTGCCAGCCAGAGTTCTCCTGCTGCAGCGGGCCCACATCCTCTGACTATAACCCCCATCCAACTCCGAGGCTTTTTTGACTCTTGGTTGGAGCTCCTCAAGCTGCCGACTGCGACCGCTCAACCGCAACCACTTGCTTGACCTTTTCTGGGCTGCTCACCTAAGGTAAGCATACTAAATAAATTTTGCTGCAAATTAATGCTGGCTTGTGCTTCACCACAAGGGAAAAGTTGGAGGAGGAGGCAGCCGGGGGAATGCATGCCTCAGGCTGGGTGCATGTATAAGATGAGACTGTATGTGGGGGCATACATGCCTCAAAGCTGGGGGTGTTTATGGCTGGCGGTGTTTGTCACTCTTTCTGTGGGTCTTTCAGTGATGGGCCTGCATTGGGGGGGGGGCATACATGATGCCTCTGACTGTAGTCTGTGCAGCATATTGTCGATGACTGGGGGTGTTTGAGAGATGGGCCTGTATCTGGGAGGAGGATACATAATATGATACCTCTGTGACTGCTCAGCCTTTTTATATATTTGGGGTTCTTATACTCAAAGGTGAACCTGTGTTTGTGGGGGGCAGCATACATGATGCCTGTGGTGTGTACTGTGCAGAATTTTATGTCTGGTGAGTTTCAAAGATGGGCCTGAGTCTCTTGGGGGGTATACTGAATCTGTGAGGTGTTTTGGGCTGCCTTTTAGCTGCTGTCTGCACCATGGTTGGGTTTGTTCTGGAACGGTGGGTCTGCAGTGGAGGGTGGGTTCAGAAGTGCCCATGGTGTTGCTTGGGGGAATGGGGCCATCCCCATGTCATTCATCCATTTGGCGTGTCTGCCACTGTGCTTGAGACTTGGGGAGGCCCGGGCTTTTCTCTAGTACCATAGGGGAGGCTCACCTTGACAAGGTCTGAGAGACTGGTATTTTTGACTCTGAGTGGAAGCAAGGGGTACAGTACTGCCATGCTCTTGTTCCCACAGAGCGCTATATTTTCTTCCTCATTACTTGACTCCCTTGTTGATGTACACTGGATGTGATACTGTTTTTAAGGGGAGAAAGCAGAGGTGATGAGCAACAGAAAGGAAGAAACTGCAGTGGGGGAAGGGATAGCCATAGAAAGGGCTGGGGCTAGTGGTTCTATTGTGGGACAGGAATTACTGTAGAGTGTCATCATCTCCCATCCCCCAAATAAGTGCTTTCACAGAAACTTCTCTTTCCCTAACAGTCACATACTTCACACCTCATTCAACCCCACCCAGGCCCATTACCAAACCGGTAAACTGCATTTTATTGCTACTCATACTCTGTAGGTGTATGCATGTGCATTAGATACCAGAGTGAACTGATTATGCACAACATTCATTTTTCAAATTGTAAACGGATGGACACGCTGGAATATACACACATAATTTACGTTCTGGTTTTTATAGGTGCCCTGGCTCCCAACTGTGGTGCCCACCCAGTGCCCTGGTAACCAACAAAAAGCTGGAGCCGCCACTGCAGCTTGGGCCTAACCAAGGGTTGGTTGGTATGGTGCTGGTAGGAAAATGGGCAAAAAAGATGGACTATGAATCTTTTTCTGCTGACACTTTTCTACATTTCAGTTAAAGAGGATGAGCATGCCACTTTTTACATGTTGCATACTTTAAAGTAGCAAAAAATATCATAACATTAGCCCAAGCTGCCATGATAAACTGTTAAGCAATATTACATCTCTAGTCATAATCACTGTATTCATTTTCTCCTTAGCTCAGTCATCCTTTAGATGCAGATGCAAAGATTATGCCTGGGTAATGCAAAACAATAGACTCTCTGTGAAACCTTGATAAAGTTTGAGTATGAATGTTACGTTAAATGCAGATGAACAAAGTAGGTGATTTGATACCTTTAATAGGAGCAAAAAGACATTTTCAGTACACAAGCTTTCAGCCTACACAGAGTCCTTCTTCAGCTGAACCAGGCACATGAAGAAGACTTTTTTGCAGCCAGAAAGCTTGTATACTAATACGTTCTACTTGTTCTAATAAAAGGTATCAAATCACCTACTTTGTTGATTTGTTCGTACAAGGACCAGTACAGCCACAAGCAATTCTCTGCCTGTTAGACACAGAAATTCAGTTGCTAACAACAGTAGACTTTCCCATGCAGTGCAGCTTTCTCAGCTTTAATTACAGAAGTCTCAAAGTTCTCCTTGCCAGCATGCTCATCTATAATGAGTGTTACACTGTAAAACCACAGGTGTTTTGCATTCTAGCTGACAGTGGGGAGCTCCTCTTGCATCCTGGAGGCACGCTGCTTGTTTTGTTGATTTGCACAGAACACAGACGTATCTGTGGTGAACACTGAGAAATAATAAATGGCTTCTCTACAGACAAGACAGGGTCCTCAAATCTTGCATGCAAATACTGGGTTTATAAGACAGGAGAAGGCAATCGAGCCTGTCTTCCGCTTCAGCGGGGCCACAGATCCCTGATACTCAGATAATATTTGACAAGTTCTTTTTTGAATAAGTTTAAAGACCCTACAGACAGCACTTCCCTCGGCAATAAATTCCAATTCTCATGTTCTTTATTGTATTTGGAATTACTGTTTGTTGGTTATGGCATCTTGAGTTGTCTTTATTAGTGTTCAGTTTTATTTCCAAGTTGTCCGTTACTGCAAATGCATAATATTCAAATGCATCAGACCATTTATTCTGCAGCCCAAGGATCCCAGAATTGCATGCCGTATGTTTGCTTATGTATATGTTAATACAGCAGTAAACGTGCTTTCTTTCTGTGTAAAAAAAAAAAAACAGAACTCATAGTTTAATAAAAGGTGCATTTTGATGATTCTTGTTTTTGTAAGCATTGCGGTGTTAAATGTAAACATAATGCTCTACAGCATCGACCTGTTTCATCAACTGCAGAACTTTGGCTCTGTGGTGTTCCCGAGTCCAGTCTGGTCAAATAGAAAGTTATATCAAAACTTTTGGAGCCATGACTAATGAAACTTGAAGTGGGCGTGGAGCCTGTGTGAGTGCTCCACTTGCTGGCAGGAGCCGGGACTGGTGAAGGGAAACAAAGGCCTTTTTTTTTTTTTTAAATGAAAATAAATGGGCACAGAGTCTGTGTGAATCCTTTCCTATCAGGAGCCAGGATCATAGGACCCAGTGCTTGCAATGGAATAAATTCACTGGGGGACCCACCACCTTTTATATAGAATTAAACATCCCTTACATGGGTCTGGGGTGCTGGTTTCCTCATTATGGGGGCTATGCATGAAGGCATGTAAACTGCACACAAAAGCAACGTAACTGTCCAGCACTCCTACGTGCCACACAGACAGCATGGGCCATGCCCCATGCACAAACATTCATGCAAGGAGGGGCAGAAACGGGCGGGGAAGACAGGCACGTGGAGGTGTTCGCAGGAGTGTGCTAGCCAGCAGTACATCATTTAATTTTTTTTTATGTCATTTGGTAACCGGGTAAGGCCTACTAAGCACAAGTGCCTGTTTTCAGGGGTGACCTGGGAGCACTGGGCGGTTAAGTGACTTGCTCAGAGTCACACAGTATGCAAGTGGAGGTTGTGAGAATCAAACTCAGGTCTGGACTGCGGAATGTACCAAGCTCATTCACACCTCGTTCCTCTAACCTCTAGGCTATACTGCCAGCCCATGCTCCCTTATGCTCCCTGACCCCACCATACATGCAGATATGCACCCATCGTGTGGATGAACGTAGGTGAAAACTGCAACAAAAGTGGCCGACCATGCAGCACAGGAGGAATAGAGTGCAGGACTGCAGGCAGCAGACAGCCACAATCACGCAACAGTGGTGGGCGTGTGGATATGGGCATGAGAGAATACTCTGAAGCACCTGGAAGATCAGGGTAAGCAACTTCACAGGAGCCTAGGTGACTGCTCTTGTCACCGACATCCACACCAACTATGCCGTCCTGTACGGGACACATGCCCTGACCATGGCCACCGAAATTAAGCACAGGATCTGGCTGGACATACAAGTAGCATCAGTGCTGCTGGGCCAGAGGCCAGGCCATTGTCCATGCTAGAATAGAAGTGGCATGACCTCCAGTCAACCGTGAAGTAGAAGCTGGCAGTGACTAACTGCTTAAGGATGGTCACTGGTGGTGAACCCCCATCCCCAGAGCACAGGCTAAGCCCCCTGGAGCAGATAGTGGCACAGATCATCACTGAGGTCACCTGGCATGGGGAGGCAGTGGGAGTGGACACAGTGCCAGATATGCAATGGCCATAGGAAGATGGGTGGGGGGGGTGCAGGACCAGTGACACAGTTAACTGTAGTGTCATCCATCCCACAGGGCCATTGACGAGGACCATCCCTGGGTGGTGCCCTTCCATACTGCAACACGACACCTCAGTACAGGGGTCAGATAAAGGTAAGCATGAAGCACTGCACTGTCCACAGTACTGGGCCACATGTGCTATGGCTGTACAGAGCACCCTAACACATGTCATGTCAGCCACCTATAAGTACCACCCAGGAGCTGCTAGCAATGGAGGAGGCTGACCAGAAGGAGGGCCTGTCTGAAACTGGTACATCGGAGGCCACGGATGCCGGACCAACGTGCCTGGATGAAAACACCACATGGTAGTATGGAGGCAGCCCAGCATTGTGCCACTGCACCACCAACAATGCACTTGGACCCCATGGCCATGGCCATCATTGCAGAAAATGGTGAATGGGACACACCGGCAGACGCTGCCCCCCTGCCAGCCAACAATGATGATACTGCCAGCACTCTGACAACAGCATACATGTGGCCCACCATGGTGCCTGCAATGGTATACAGGGCAGGCTGGCCAGGACTGACCCAAGATGTGACAGGAGAGTGTCCACCATGGGTGTACTGCAGACCTACCACCAGAAACTGCGCCATCTGGAACTACAAAGGCTTGGGGCCTAGTGGGAGAGCACTGGGGAGCTGCGGCACCTGACCAAGGTGGTGAAGATAATGAGCCAGGCATCGATTGCATAGGGGAGGTGCTGGAGAGGCTTGCAGACCACCTGATGGCAGGGGCCACCACAGATGCCCAGGAGCCCATAGTGGCACCAGTGGAGGCCACTGAACATGCCACACTGAGACTGTCCTCCACCACCACCACCACCACCACCCCCACAGAACAGCAGGCCAGTGATCATCAGGAAGGGGTGACAGCACGGCATAGATGCTAAGGGGAGCACTAATGCGTGGTATACCACATCACCTGGGTGAACAGATGACCACCTGCCATGGCTGGATACAGATGTGATGCAGCACAGTGAACACCGCAGAGTGCATGTTCACTGGGGCACACAAAATGGCACAGTCACACACAGGACACACCACCCACAAACATACATGGCCCCCACTCACCACACACAGCCCTCCCACACTACGGCAACACACCGGACACAGCCCCCCCAGATGCCCACACCATGCCCCCAGCCCCTTATGCACACACCATGACATACATAGGTGCCTGTGGCAACCAGATGTGTGGGACATGAGTGCATGTGCACTCAGAACAGTGTGTCATCAAGTTGCTCACGGGCCATCCACCTATCTGCTGAATGAGCCATGTGCCATGGCATGGGGGACAGCACAGCCAGTGTGCATGTCTCATGGGAGGTCTCCCCCTGCATGCCCATCACAGGGACCTGGTTGCAGGGAACATCTGGTGGTGCAGGTAGGTGCTGCACACATATGTTGTACAGCATGGCATGTCTGTTGAACACTCTGCAAGCCATCCCCAGTGCAAGCATCATTGTACCACCTGTGTGGTCCAGGCAATCAAACCGCATCTTCAGTATACCGATGGTCCATTTGATGACTGAGCATGTCTTCCGATTTGCGTAATTGTATGCCTCTTCTGCCTGTCCTTTGGGTGCCAGGTACATTGTCATCAGGTATGGCTGCAGTGGATACCCACTGTTACCTGTGCATGGGAGAATGGACAGTGTTAGTGCAGTGCACTGTGGCCCACTCACTGCTTCCATCACTATTCCCTGCCAATACATACCTAGTAGCCAACCGTCCACACTACCACGTGCCATGAGGTGGACACTGAGGCCTGAGTTGTCGAGGACATAGGTGTTGTGGCACCACCCTGGGTACATTGCACAAATGTTGGTGAAGATGTCGTGTCACACATGACCTGGCAGTTTATGCTGGGGAACTCCTTCCGATTCCTGTATGCCTCTTCTTCCATGGACAATGCCAGGATCGCTACATGTGTGCCATCGATGGTGCCCATGGTATTGGGCATGCCGTGCGTGACATAGAAGGCTTCCTTGGTTGCCTGTATATCCAGCTGTACTGAGGGAAACAGTATGTGTGCCTGGACACTATGGAGCAGGGCATATGTTACCTGATGCACTGCGCGGGACATAGAGGACTGGCTTACCCATGTGACATTGCCAGACACCCTCTTGAATGACCCTGTGGTATAGTAGGATAATTCACCCAGCACTTTCATCCCTTCTGACATGGCCTGGGACCGCAGTGTCTGTGACTGCACGTGTGGTCTGACCATGCTGCACAGGTGCGTTAGTGTATCATGGTCCACCCGGAACTTGTCTAGGCAGTGCATGCCCGAAGTTCAGTGGCCTGCAGCCTTGAATGGAACACACGTGGGTGCCTCCATTGTTGTCATGCACATCCACACACCACAGCATCATCAGCAAGACTGCATGTAGCAGTACACTTGGACACTTCACTGAATTGCGCAGGTGTCCTATATCCATCCTGTGGGGACCTGCACTGTGTGCTTTGTGCCAGTCCTCCTGGGTCACAGGCCTGTAGGGCTCTGCTTCATGCTGTACCACTGGATGGGGGGGCGTGACCTCCCACGCTGCAGGGTTGCGCTGAATGCCCTTGCATGGTGTTTCCATCACTTCAGTGTCACTGTTCGACATGGCTTCTGTGGCACAGCACACTGCTGCTGTGGGGCAGATTACAGCCTACCTACGGAAGCTGTGGAGGATGTCCACACGCTATTATCATGACAGCCTGGAGGGCGGCGCCATATGGCGCATCACTGAGCCAGAGAAGGTGGGCATGCAGTAGTGTATGCCCTCGCTGGGTGGGCGTCATGCATCTGCACCATACTGATTTGCAGACTCCTACAGCAGGCACAAGGGGTTGGGCAACTGGAGTAAGGACCTTGATGCGTGTGAGGAAAAATGGTGGTCTAAACAGAAAGCATAAAAAATAGGTGAAAGCAAGACCCCACTGAAAATGAGATGTTGCATCTCACCCGGGTCATCTTGGGTGAATGTACTGTAAAAGTTGGTAAAATCCAGAACCCACTAAAAACAAGATATTAGCTGTTGCATTGCAGTTGAGCTATCCTGTGTAAGTACTGTACACTGTAAAATTTGGTAACAGCAGGACTCTACTGCAAATAAGCAGCTGTTTTGAATCTTATCTGTGCTATCCTTGGTAAATACAGTGTAAAATGGGTAAAAGCAGGACCTCTGAAGATGAGATGTTGCAGCTCAGCTAGGTTATCCATGTAGCTACAGTCTAAAAATGTGTAAAGGCAGAACCCCGCTGAAAATGTACTATGAAATCTTAGCTTAGCTACTCTTGGTAAGTGGTGTGTAAAATGAGTGAAAACAAGATGTGGCACCTCAAGTGTGTTATCCTGGGTAAATACATACGGGATACATGATGGGCAGGAGTGGGATATGGAAAATATTCTCACTCCTGCAGAGTGAGCTCTGTATTTTCACGAGTTCTGAAGGCACAAGTGAGAATGCACAGCTCACTCTGCAGGACTGAGAATATTTTCCATATACCACAATCTGCCCATCATGTGTGCAGTTTATACCACAAGGGTTAAAGCTTTAAGAAAAATGTTTCTGTTTCTGTGTGTTTCCTGCTCATTCTGTGTGTGCTGTCAGTGAGTGTGTGTGTGTGTGTGTGTTCTGAATGGACTGGGAGTCAGAAACACAGGTGAGTGTGTTTTGCAAAGCTAATTGAGTGAGTCAGAAGCTCAGTGAGAAAGACAAACTGCTGCAGGTAGCACTGAGAGAGAGAAACTGCTTTGTAAAAGAGTTTCATTTAGAATTTAGGTTGTTTTGAAGCTGGGATCAGCACAGTAAATGGGCTAGGAGTGTTAGAAACACAATGAGACACAGGTGAGAGTGTTTTGCAAAGCTAACTGTATAAGGTGCAGCTTCAGTGAGAAAGACAAACTTTTCTGAAGCAGTTTCCTTTAGAATGCAAGCTGCAGTGCAGATATTCTCAGTCTGGTGACATCAGCAGAGTGTGGATAGCTGTCGATATCCTCACTCTGCTGATGTCCTGAGGATTTATCCTCTCTCCAGTGGAAATAACACAGGATATCCTACTGAGAAAGCACTCACCCTCGTGGTATAAATTAGAACACTGTGATAAGTAGGACCCCACTAAATACTAGGTTTTGCATCTCTGTTGGGACACCCAGAGTAAATACAGTGTATAAATGAGTGAAAGCAGGATGGCACTCAAAATTAGATATTGCAGATTAGCTGGGGTATCCTGAGTAAATACATCATATAAATGAGTAAAAGCAAGACCCCACTGAAAATGACTTATTACATATCAGCTGGGCCCAGTGTAAATCCATTGTGAAAACCGGGTGAAACCAGGACCCCACTTGCTGAAGGTGAGATACTGCATCTGAGCTTGCTTATCATGCATAAAGGCATTTTTAAAAATGGGTAAAAGTAGGACCTCACTGAAAACAGGACAGTTCAAAAGCAGCCATTGTTAACTGTTGCCAACTTTCATTTCTGTTTGCCAGTTAGAATGTTTTCTACCAGATAAGTCTTAGGATCCTTCAATAGTAGTGGTTTCAGAAGTTGCGGTAGCTGTTTAGTATCTGTGGGGCATGAAAAATGATCCACTAAGGATTGGGACCTCAGACAGAAATTATGAGGGTGGTTCAAAAAGGTCTGAGCCTAATATAGAAGGAAACACCAAGAATCATTGATGTTGTAGCTGCTTATACTCTGTATAACTCAGAAAGCATGGGCAGAACATTCCAGATTATTTTTTTTGTTTGTTTAGATATTTATTTGTTTATTTATTTGAAAAAGTTTCACCAGGAAAGGCACACTGAACTAGAACAGCTTGTTTCTAGGTGTATCCTGGGGGGCGGGGGAAGTGGGTAAGTACAACAGGTTTATATAAAATAGTTCAATAAATGAAGTTTCAACAGTCTATGGATTCAAGATAACAGTGAACAGATACATACAGTCTGAATTTGGAGAACACCGACCAGCTCATAGGAATTAAATAATGATATTCCAAAATTATAATTAAAATAAAATTGGGCATGGGAGGCAATTCCCTTGGAGCAGGGGGGGGCCAAGCAGAGAAAGAAGAGAGAAAGATAGGAGAGAAGGGGAGGAGGGGGAGAGGGTAAAGGAGAGGCAAGCCTTTGTGCCTCTTGGATGCTTTGTCAATTGCAGATGTTTGCTAAAAATCAGAAATTCAGGCATCATGCTGTCATCGAATTTTTGATGCTAGAGAACAGCGAACCAAAGAAAATTGAACAACGCATGTTGAAAGTGTATGGGGACAACACACTGTCATATGCAACAGTTTAAAGGTGGGCTGCAAAATTTTCACTGTGGCAGAAAGACTTTTGAAGATGACCCCAGGTCATGACGGGCTATGACTGCAGTGAGTGAGGAAAATATCAAGGCTGTGCAAGACATGGTTTGGAAGACCACCATGTTACTGTTGCACAGTTAGCTGACACCTCGGGCATTAGTGTGGGATCAGTGGAAACAGTCTTGCATGATCATTTTGGGAATGAACAAGGTGTGTGCCTGTTGGGTCCCCAGTATGCTGACATGCGACATGAGGAGAGAGCGTCTGATGACTACACATGACAGTCTTGACTTGATGAAAGCAGCCTGGAACAAGTTTGAGAGGCAATTATTACCGGTGACGAGTCCTGGCTTTACCACTATGACTCCGAGTCCAAACGGCAGTCCATGCAGTGGAAACATCCACATACCCCAACACCCAAGAAATTCAAGTCATAGTGCTCTGCAGGCAAGATCATGTGCACCATTTTCTGGGAAGGTGTGATGCATATTGACTTCATGCCACACAAGGAGATGATCATGGGTCAATATTATGCAGACTTGCTCCATCGATTGCCTGAGTCAATCAGAGAAAAGCGGCGTGGAAAGATGAGAGCCATACCATTGCTTCTGCATGACAGTGCTCCAGCACACACTGAAAGAGTTGCAAAGGCCACTGTCAGGGAATGCCACTTCGAAAACCTCCTGCATCCAGCCTGTTCTTCAAACCTGGCACCCATTGGCTTTCACCTGTTTCCCAAATTGAAGGAGCATCTACTGGGAAAGTGTTTTGAGGATGACAGTGAGCTGAGGGAGGCTGTGCAGAGGTACCTGACGGGGCTGGAAGAAAAGTTCTTTCTGGAGGGAACTGAAAAGCTTCAGGAACAATATGAAAACTGCATTGTTAGAGGGTGACTTTGTTGTGAAATAATGTAGTACTTCTTGGTGTCTGTAGTTAATATATATGTTAGGCTCAGAATTTCTCGTATATGGGAAGACAAGTGACATGTTTCCTACTCCTCCCTAAAACAAATGGAGCAGGTACAGATATGCCTTTCTATCCCCAACCCAGAAGCTACAAGTTTTCACTGTGTTGTGAGAAGACAATGTGTTTTTCATTGATGGGCTGCAGCTGTGTTTCTGCACCAAACACATTCATGTATAACGGAGAATTAGAACTTGGATTTCAGGTTGTAAAAACACTTACCCAGTAATTATAAGGGTGTAATGGCAACAAGGGGTTCTGGTGCTGTAAATAAATCATATGTGAAAGGCATGAGTGTCTTATATTTGCACACACATCACACGCCCCAGGATGTGCACACACTCAGCCCCAGGATCAAAGCATGCTGCATCAAGGCATTTTGCAAACACCCAGAACTCCCCACAAAGTGCTCTGCACACACATCAAGTGCCCCAGGATCAGAGCCAGCCTGCTGCAGCAAGGCATTTCCCAAACACCCAGACCTCCCCACAGAGTGCTCTGCACACACATCAAGTGCCCCTGGATCAGAGCTTGTTGCAGCAAGGCATTTCCCAAATGCCCAGAACTCCACACAGAGTGCTCTGCACACACATGAAGCACCCCAGGATCAGAGCCTGCTGCAACAAGGCATTCCCTAAACACCCAGAACTCCCCACAGATTGCTCTGCACACACATCAAGTGCCCCTGGATCAGAGCTTGCTGCAGCAAGGCATTTTCCAAATGCCCAGAACTCCACATAGAGTGCTCTGCACACACATCAAGGACCCCAGGATCAGAGCTTGCTGCAGCAAGTCATTTCCCAAACACCCAGAACTCTCCACAAAGTGCTCTGCACACGCATCAAGTGCCCCAGGATCAGAGCCAGCCTGCTGCAGCAAGGCATTTCCCAAACACCCTGACCTCCCCACAGAGTGCTCTGCACACACATCAAGGACCCCAGGATCAGAGCTTGCTGCAGCAAGTCATTTCCCAAACACCCAGAACTCCCCATGGAGTGCTCTGCACACACATCAAGTGCCCCAGGATCAGAGCTTGCTGCCTCAAGGTACTTAAATCCTCTCCCTTGTGAGAGCTGATACTGGATCCTGTTCTCCTGGACCTTGTACTAATTTATGTCAGAGGAGCAGTTTAGATAGTTTTATTTATGCACAAATTGTCTCTGTTTACTGCAATGTGGGTAGCAATCTTATTGTTGCCTTAAGAGTTCAGTCAGCTGCTCCTTTTCAAACTAATTTTCTAATTATTGTAACCGCGTGATATTTAGACAGTCTTACACCCTGTGATTTAATAGTTTCTTACCTGTTTACACTGGAAGGAACATTTCTTAGTTCGGAGTTGATATTTCTTCTTTGTTCCCTCTCACTCCATGTTGTGTCTAACTGCCCTCCCCTCCTTGCATGCGCAGTTCTGTCTCCCTCCCCATCTCTTCTCCCCTTGAATATCCTGCCCTACTCTGCTCCTATTGTGTCTTTCACAGTACTCCCTTTTCTTCCTTGCTTCCCTACAGGCATTTCCCAAATGCCCAGAACTTCCCATGGAGTGCTCTGCACACACATCAAGCACCCCAGGATCAGAGCCTGCTGCAGCAAAGTACTTAAAATCCTCTCCCCGGTGAGAGCTGATACTGGATCCTGTTAGCCCGTCGACGCTCACCTCCCCCCTCCCTGTACTCCACACCCCCACACCTTAATCTACCCTGGGCTACTCAGCTGCTGTCATCTCTACACTTAGCAGCCACACATCAATTACGCCTCAAACCTCCCTTGTATGCCCCCCAAGTTCATTGAACCAAGCATAAGAGTCATTTCCCTCACCTACATCTTTTAGTCCATCTACTTCTCCTAGCAGGAGACGTTGAGCCGAATACTGGCCCAGATAGCCCTATTGCCACCTCCCCAACAGGCCCTCCCTAAAGTCTTGCAGATCTTCCACATAAATGCACACAGCCTACACCCCAAACTGGACAAGCTAAAAGTGTGGGTTACTCAGCACTCCCCTGACATACTTTTCATATCTGAAACTTGGCTGTCCTCCCATATCTCTTACTCCCATCTGGCCCTCCCTGACTTTAATCTCTATCAACAAGACCATGGAAAACGCAAAGGTGGGGTGGCTGTCTACTCCCGCAGCTCTTTAAAGTGCACTATCTCCCACCGTGAAGCTATCCCTAGCTCCCATGAACTCCTCTTAGCAAATCTAGCCTTCCCAACCTCCTCACCCCTTTTTGTGATGGTTTTATATGCCTCCCTGAAACTGCCCCCTCATCCCTTATCTCCTGCATCTCTGCTGTCTCCACCCTCGCATCGGCAGGTGAACTCATCCTTCTCAGTGACTTTAATCTCGACTGGCTCTCCCCCTTGTCACTTAGCTCATGTCACCAGATCGAAGCCCTAAACCTCACCCAACTGATCAAAAAGCCCACCCGTCCTAACCCCAGATGTCATACTCATTCCCTACTGGACTGGGTGCTCTCATCCCATTCCCACTGTATCTGCTCTGCTGGTATCTTACCCAATGTGCTCAGCGACCACTGCCCAACCATTTGTGTTAGAAGTCGCCATTCCCCAACCCCCCAAAATATATCCAGTACTGCCCTCTCAAATCCCTCAACGTGAGTAAACTACTCCTCACCTGGCTCAGTCAAACTGGTCCCCTGTCTTCTCCTCCCTCACAGTTGACACTGCCCTCGCCCACTTTAAATCTATATTCTTAATGTCTTGGATGCCCATGCCCCACTTAAAACCATATGAGTAAAACGCAGCCACCTCCCCTGGATCACCCCTAATATTTTGGCCAGGTGCAGAGCATGTGATCTTGCTTGGCTCCGCTTTAAATCCTCTGGTAACCAGGCCTCCCTACAAGCCTTTCGTGCCCTCCATATCATCTGTACTAACAGTATCTGCTGTGCCAAATCTGACTTCATTAAAGCACGCCTGCACCTCTCTAATAGTACCCCTTCTAGCAGGATCTATGCTCGCTCATGCACCCCTCTGCTGAATCCCCTCCTCCCTCTGTTCGTGAGGTAGATTCACTAATATCTGACCCCTCCCTTGTTGCTGAGGTCCTAAATACGTTTTTCATATCCTGCGCCATTCTCCAGGATCTCCTCACTTCTCCATCCTGCGCCCTCCAATCTCCCTCACAGATTTCTGGTTTTCAGCTATTGCCAATTTCACTGTCACAAGTTCTAAGAGCTCTTACTTCTCTTAAACCCTCTAATTCTAGTCCAGATGGCCTGCACCCTCTGCTCCTCAAAATCTTGGCTTCCTCTGTTGTTACACCCTTAACCTTCATCTTAAATCTTTCACTCTCCACAGCTACTGTCCCTGCAGCCTGGAAGTCTGTCACAGTCCTCCCCATCTTCAAAGGTGGTGACCCCATTGTCCCTGGAGATTACTATCCCATTTCTCTTCTCCCCGCCCTCACCAAAGTCCAAGAGTCCCTAATTCTCTCAAGGCTCAGTGAATTCCTTCTTGCTTCCAATACCCTCTCCCTGTTCCAATCAGGCTTCAGAAAATTTCACTCTACCACCTCCTCCCTCTTGCACTTTACTGACGCCATTCACTCTGCCATGGACCATGGCCAGATCACCTTGGCTATCGTCATTGACTCTGGCCAAGGCCTTTGACTCTGTTTCCTGCCCCCTTCTACTTAATAAACTAAGCCTAGCTGGCCTTTCCCCTGTTTCAGTGTCTTGGTTCAGCTCCTATCTAACTGACCGTTCCCAGTCAGTCTCTATTAACAATGTCCCGTCCCCTTCCCTCCCCATCTACGCTGGTGTGCCTCAGGGATCAATCCTTGGGCCAGTTCTTTTTCTCACTCTTTATTAACAATCTCCCCTCAGTATGCACCATGCCAATATTCACATGTATTCGGATGACTGCGTACTTTTTCTGTCTGGACCAACCATCTTAGCCGTCCAATTCCCCCCTTCAAAGCGATCTCACAGTGGTCACTACCAGGTTCCATGCCAGCTGCCTAAAACTGAACATAAAAAAAACTGTTGCCATAACCTTTGGATCTAAACAAAAACTGGCCAGGCTTTGCATCCTCCCAGTCTTCTTCTCTGCTACCAACACCCCTCTAGATAATATCCCTAACTACAAGTACTTAAGGGTCTGGCTTGATCCCTCCCTCGACTTCTCTTCCCACATTAGTGCACTACACTCCAAGCTGCGCCCTAAGCTTGGGCTACTATACCACCATAAAGCTAGTCTCTCCATCCCTGTGTGATGTGATCGTGTAGTTAAATGGATCCTCCCAGTGTTTGACTATGGGGACATAGTTTACATTGCTGCCCCAGCCACCTCCCTTGCCAAACTTGATGTCCTGTTTCATGCCTTGTGCAGGTTCACCTTTAACTCCCCTTTGCTAACTTACCACTGTGACCTATACACCTCCCTTTCCCTTCAATCCCTTGCTCAGAGACGCCTCTCATACTGTTCCACCTTCATCGCTAAATACTGGTTTGGAACCCATCTGCCTTACCTTGCCTCCCTCCTAAATCCCGCTAACCCCTTACCCTACAACTCTCGATTTAACTGCACCCGCACTTTTTCCCTCCCACGAGTACACACATCAGCTGGCAAACTTTCCTTCTCATATAGACTTCCTTCCCTCTGGAATAGTGTTCCCCTCCAAACCCGTCTTTCTCCCTTCTTCCCTGCCATTAAGCGCCTACTCAAACCAGCCCCTAGTACTTCCTGTACCTGCTGTCCTTCCTAGTGCCCACTCACCTCTGTTTTGTTGTTCCCCTTAACTCACTGTATATAACCATGTGTATATTGTTTTGCATTTATTCGACTTTCTTCATTGTATATAGTTTTCTTTTTTATTATGTTTACATTTTTTACATTTTGTAACAACTTTACTATCATTGCTGTATCTTATTCCTCTGTACCCCCTCCCGTGGGTCGCACCTGGAAAAGAGCTTTTGCTCATGGTGCCTTTCCCGGTTACCAACTTTTAAATAAGTAAATAAAGTAAATATCTGTTACCAGAACTCCAACTTGCAATTATAGTCTTAAGTGCCTGCTTGTGGTGTATTTTATTTGTTTTAATTACTGGCCTACCTGAAGCTGTTCTGGTGCAGCTGAAAGTCTGCTCAGTTTTACTGTCACTTGGTGTTGGTTGGGCCACAGGGAAACAGTGAAGTAGGAACTCACCGTTTATGGCCATTTATAAAATAGAGAGGGGAAAATCCTTCTTTCTGATAGGTGGAGAAGGTTCCAAAGCAGTGCTGTTTAGGAATAGCAACCACACTGCCAAACTTATGTTAATTACTTTTTTATATTAGATTCATTTTAAAAGTGCAGTAAGACACTTACTTCATGGCGTGAGTTACTGTTCCTGAATGGAACTTCCAGGTGGTTAAAGGCTCTTAGCACAAGTGCCTCGTGCCTCTCAATGCATCTGGGTGTGCAGCTTAAGAATTGTAACCTGTAATGTCCTCATCCCAGCTTATGGACGTCTTCTGTAAAGAGAATTAAAGGTTTGCACATTTCAGTTCTGGACCCAAGGATCGATCCTTGCATTATTGGTCTCAGCGGCTGCAGCTGTAGCCCTTCAGCTAAAAGGAAACGTTCCTTTTATCCAAGGTGTTACACTAGCTCTTACTCTTGTATGCTGCAGTCTTACTGTCTCCACTAGATGGCATTCTGCATCTTGTTACTGATTCTGTATACAGTACATAACCCACATTCTTTTTTTTATTTAGTATATTTTATTAAATTTTCTGTGGTATTACAACAAAGACATATGTACGCCCCCATCTCGAGGGTATCCAGATGGTAACTTGCTGGGAGGAGGGCTTTGTACAACCCAAGTAAATACAGTCCAGAAATAAAACAGTACCTGAGTCCCACGGGTGGTACTGGTGATGGAGGACTCCATCGGGGGGGGGGAGGGCACTCCCTGGCCGTCAGACGATGAAGGGATGGTGCACTGGGATGATGTAGATCTTCACCTGCCTGGCCTTCCCACTTCACCGGCTGGCCTTTGTAGAAAGTCTTCACCAGGCAGACCTCTCGACGATTTTCTCCGCAAGTGTGCGCAGTTTCTTCTGGATCATCCCTGGAACACACTGGTGGCTAGCTGTGGAGACAAACTTCTTTTAGCAGCAAACAGTTCCTTCAGTAAATGAGGCAAACACCAAAACTGCAGAAAACAGGGGATCCCATTTAATGAACAGTTGATAGAACAGGAACAGTCACTAATGGAGCAAATAAAACAGTTCAGTTGCTTTAGGCCATGCAGGTCACATCATAGCTTGTGGTGCTGTGGACCGCATAGGTCACATTCGTCAGCAAGTTAGTTCAAGTGGCTACCCATAGCCTAGGTAGCTAAAGTCCAAATGCAGGCAACAAGAGTTGTGGCCAGATCATGTCCTTGCAAACAGCAAATGTGACTGTCCTTCTCTCCTTGTTTCTCGGCTAGCTCCAAGCGAGGAGCGGGACCTCCAGGGGGATGGGGGAGACTGCGAAGAACCACCCTGCTGACTGCAAAGAACCACCCACTTTTGTCTGTTACTCACTCTGAGTCCATTTAGCCCACTTTCTGGGGTGCTCCTTTAGGGCACAGAGCCCTGAAATGAAAAGGTTACAGCCAGAGGGGCAAACTAGGACAAGGGGCTTCCCTTGGCCCCAGTACATTCCCCTCACCTCATGACTCTGTCTTTTCCCTTGTGCTCCCATTCTGGAAGCCCATACTTGCTCACTTACTGGCAGCCCATATTGTCCTTCTGTCCCTTTCGAGGGACCAAATATACAAACTTTCCCCCATGTGCTCCCTTTCCGGCCACAGTTTTTTCTTCAGTCCGGTTCAGGGAACAGAGCTGCAGGCTAGCCCTAAACATGGCTCGCCATGAACAACCACCACCACATCCTTATTCCCGACTTTACTGTGTGACCCAATAAAACAATAGAACAACCATCTGCATGGCTTAGTGGGCGAACGCCCCATTCTGACCTCCTCTTCTCACTCTTCTCCCAGCTGAATCTCCCAAAGGTGCCAAATGTGTCCCTTATATCTCTTTACAGTTCAGGCACCAAAATTCACAGGTCCAGTCATGGACCAGACTCCCAGGTGCCAAAAACACTGTACCCAGTTAAGACTTCTGGGACACGCATTCCCAAGTAACTATTTATAAATAGCCCCCTAAATGTGGCGCCAGTCGGCACCGAACTACAGTCCCCTAAATAAGGCTGCTATGCCTTTTAAAATTTCCCCAAGGTGGCTGCGCATGCCCAGTAGTGCGGACCACCGAAACTATTTACAAATTTTATTTTAATTCAAAAACTGTCCCTCCATGTCCTCTGGTGGTTCTGAGCCCGGCTCCCCTAAAACTGGACCCAGGACCTGGAGCAGCCGCTTCATTGAGTTTTCTTTTTCCCTTTTCTCCTCCCTGCTTTCTCAGCAGCCACGCATGTCCAGTAAGACACAGCTGCCGTTACTGTTTACAGCTAGTGGTCCTGTTGCCATTGCAATCCTCCGGGACCGGACACCTCCTCACAATGCACCCAGAGGCTGGAAACATCAGTGCAGTGCCCAGCCCCGGTCCCAAAGGTTAGGCTCCACGTGGAGTGGCATGGAGCCATGGAAGCCACCCACTGACCAACACGGGTCCAAATCCCACCAGGGCCACAGAATGACCCTAACACAACGGAGGGGAGCCATGGAGTGAAAGGCTCCATAAGGTAAGCCTGTTTTGTGGGGGGCTTACACATGCAAGTCATATGACACTATAAACGACATCAGAGTATACCATTTATGTAACCCCCTACCCACCCCAACCGTTCCCTTCCAGTTAAAAAAACATACAGCAAAAATTAATGGAAAGTACAAAAGTATAGGGGTTAAAACAGGATTATGATACACTCCACTATAATTTGTACGGGTACTTGTTAATGCAAACGGTTGGACACCCAAGAATCTAAAGGACAGTTGTGTCTTACTGCTTACATAATAAATGGTCAGCTCCTGTAAGTCACTGAAGCTTGTACACTTAGTCATATATCACAGCTGTGACAAAACTGATCTCATAATTCACAGTTACAATGGCAGAACTGTGACTTACTTAAGCAATGACACATGACAGGGTGTGCATCAAGCTCAGTCACCCAAGAAGTGCACCGAGTAAGCAATAAGACACAATGGGGTGTGCATTGTGCTGAAATAATCCCATGCTCTGGGGTGTAGTGAGGCACGATGTCGCAGGCCGAGTGCCTTCATCCCCTAGAGTTTAGTTATTTCAGCACAATGCACACTCCCGAAGTGTGCTATTGCACTTATAAAATGGGCTTTATTTTAAAAAGAGGTTTCCTAATTAAAATATACATGCTAAAACATGTTGAAGTTAAAATTAGTGTGTGTTTTTTTTACATAAAGTAGTCCTGCTATCTACTGGGACTCGAATTCGCAGTGCAGTTTCTGTAGTTGTAGTTTTGTAGTTTTTCCCCCCAACCCCCCACACTATGACCCTCCCCACTAAAACTACCAATGATAGCAGTTGTTAAAGAAATGAAAATAATAACAAATAATGACCTGATGTGAATGCTGTGGTGCTGTTTTGTTTTTTGTAGTGTCAACTTTAGCCCCCCAACCCCAATGGCTTAGCCAAGCCAAAAGCATGGAGCGGTCTTGAGAGTAATTTGGTATAGCTTCCCACACCCATACTGGCATATGCTCACTAATGCATTAATTTCCTAGTGGTATAAGGGAATGGAAAACCAAGCAGTCTAAAAATAATTTGTAGTGTCCGCTCTTCTCCTAGCCCAGCACTGGTCCCGTTCCACTCCCACTCATGTCACTGAACCATCAGTTGTACCCGCTAGAAGCAGTAAATACAGAGCGTTCTCAAGAGAGATTCTTAAAACGAATTGTAAATTTCTTTGCTTTTTGAGAGGTCCAGGTATTGGATTAGGACTGTGATTGTAACTGCCAAGACATACTGAGCAGCGCTGTGGCTGGAGTTGGGTGACAAAAAACAAATACAGTACTGTTTGCTGATTTTTGTACACAATACTTTCAGAAAAAGAAATGTTAAAACAGACCCCAGACCATATGTGTGTGTGTGTGTGTGTGTGTGTGTGTGTATGTGTATGTGTGAGTGGGTGGGGGAGTTTTGTTGAGCATGTGGTTTAACATGGCAGCAGACCTGTACAGAAAGATAGTCTGATGTTCAAATTAGCAAGGAGAAAAAAAAATGGCTGGCAAGTAGTTTTTAACGTTTCACACTTATTTATTTTTTCCAGACTGTTTGACGGATTGATTTGTGATCAGGCCAGGTACTAGGATGACTGTGCACTACTGGGGATTAATGCACAGTCACCTGACTAGTTTTGACCAATGATGTTTGTATATTTTATTACCCCATTTTATAATTAACCTTAACATATGCCTTGGAGTGTGTTATAAAATGGGATTGTAAGAATGTATATTAATATTAAATAAAAGGTTAATTGTGTAAAAATGGTTAGGTTTCAGATACAGTAGTTCTACTTCTGGTGTGCCCCCTAACACATGCTAAATCTTCAATTGTATGTCTGTGTGTGTGTTGCCGTCCCCATTAGCCTTACTTTTTACTGTGTGTTTCTCCTTGGCCTCTTGACTTGTACTCCACTGTTCTTCTGCTTTTTCAATTTTTATGTTGCTTGCATGCATGTGCAAGAAACTTAGTGCCATCATCCGAGTTTTCGGAGGTGTGGCACCCTCTCTTCCAATTCAGTCAGTGTGTTTGCAGGCGTGGTCACAGTTCGCCAATCACTGCTGCAGCTGTCTATGACAAGCTGAAAATGCAGTGGCATACAGTTGAAAGGAAACTCCGCTTCAGTGAGCAGAGCTCTCCCCCTGCCATAGCACGCATATTGCGTGCTGATAAATCACGCGCACACACTGTCTGACGGCAGGGTGCTCAATCCCCATCGGCTCCACCCCCAAATGCTGTCTAGGTGCTGCACGCTGGGAGCCTACTCCAGCATGGCAAAACTGGTTATAGCGCGATGGGGGTGCCTAATCCCCATCGGCTCCACGCCCCTAAAGCATCCAGCTGCCACGCTGGGAGCCCACCCCAGCATGGCAAAATATGTTATAGCCAATGGGGTGCCCTAATCCCCGTCGGCTCCAGCCCCCACCAAACAGCCTTTTAGCTGCAAGCGCCCTCGTTGTCTTATTAAAAAAAAATAAACCTGCCCCACAGCCCCTGCCCCCACAACCCACACCCCACCCACGCCTGCCTCCCCACCCCCCTCACCCCGCACCACCTCTGGACCTTAGCACAATGATCTTCGATGGACCGGGAACACGTCTGCACTCTTCAAAGCCGACTCGAACTGAGGAAATGCGGTAGCTGTATAATGGGATAGATAGGGTTTTTCAACTTTGCTGCATATCTCAAGCATTTCTTGGAATTTGGCATCAAATTTTCAACATGGGGTTTTGGGACCCTTCTCATGAATTCTGTCACTGTCATGGCGTTAATCAGGCCCGAAGGGTGATTTTGTGGTCACTGCGCGAAATCACCTTCGGGCCCGATTATCGAAAGACTGATGCCAGTGTTGAGATAGGCTCTCAAAACCTATGTTGCAAATTTGGTGAAAAAATTCCAAATGACTGTTTTTAACAGGCGTTATGCAGTTCCCACGCATCACTGTAAGTTCACAAATTTTTATATTTGCACTCTGGATTTTCAACATTGCCATTTTACCACACCTCCTTATGAGCAGTACAGCTGTCATTTTTCACATTATGCCTAAAATGTGTTTCCACATGTAGCGCTAATGGCGAGTTGGTGTGCGAAATCAATGTATGGACGATTAAGAAAATCACAGTGACACTGTTCATGAGCAGAGGTCTTAAAATGGCTATTTTGAAATTTGGGGAAAAAATTGCCAAAAATTACTGTTTTACGAGCATTTGTTGCGCTGATCCTACGCATGCTCATAAGTTCTCAAATTTTCAATATTTTCACTCCAGATTTTCAACATTGCCAGTTTACCACACCTCCTTATGAGCAGTATAGCTGTCATTTTTTTACATCTCGCCGAAAACATGTTTCCACCCATGGAGCGCACGATGGCGCAGTCGGTGTGCGAAATCAATGTATGGGACATATTAAGAAAATGACAGTTATACTGTTCATGAGCAGAGGTCTTAAAATGGCTATTTTGAAAATTTGGTGAAAAAATTCCTTAAAATGACTGTTTTACGAGCGTGCATTGCGCAGTTCCTACGCATGCTCGTAAGTTCGCAAATTTTTCATATTTGCACTCCAGATTTTCAAACAATGTCATTTTACCACACCTCCTTATGAGCAGTACAGCTGTCATTTTTCACATGTTACTCAAAATGTGTTTACGTGCATGTAGCGCACAATGGCGCATTCAGTGTGCGCAATCAATATTTAGGACAGATTAAGAAAATCACAGTGACACTGTTCATGAGCAGAGGTCTTAAAATGGCTGTGTTGAAAATTTGATGAAAAAATTCCCCTCAGACGTTCTGCAATGTTACTAATAAAGACATTGAACAGGACTGGCCTCAGGATCGATCCCTGTAGCACCCCACTGGTTACCCCCTCTCCCTAGACTGCACCCCATTTACCACCACTCTCTGCCTCCTGTTTGTTAGCCAGTTTCTAACCCAGTTTACCACCCTTTCCCCCATGCCCAGCCTACCCAGCTAGTTTATCAGCCTCCTGTATGGGATGGTGTCAAAGGCTTTGCTGAAATCACAGGTAAGCATTGTCCACTGCCCCACCCTGATTCACTTCCTTTGTCATCCAGTCAAAGAAATCAACCAGATTTGTCTGACATGATGTCCCCACTGTGAATCCATGTTGTCTGTGGTCCTGGGCTCTGATGGCTTCTAGATGCCCTACTATCCTTCCTTTAAGCAATGTCTCCATGATCTTCCCCACTACTGAGGTGAGGCTGAACGGCCTATTGTTCCCTGCCTCCTCCCTGCTGCCGGACTTGTGTAGAGGGATCACATGTGCCCTCCTCCAATTCACTCATGTTGAATGACTCAGTGAACATGGCTGCCAGAGGTACTGCTATCTCCCTTCGCAGTTCTCTTAATATCCTTGGGCGTATGCCATCTGGTTCCATCGCTTTGTCCACCTTCAATTTAGTGAGCTCCTGCAGGACTCTTTTGCCTTTGAATGGACTATTGTCCACCTCTTCACCCCCTTGGCAACTGCTGTGGCCATTGCCCTTCCCACTCATCTGTGAATACTGAACGGAAAGACACCGTGGATGTCTTGGGAGGAAGGCATGGAACTATCACTTCCAAATACCTAAACAGCACATATAAGCAAGCAACATTCGGCATTGACAAATGCTTGTTTTTGTCTGGTAGTGTACCAGAATTACAGCGCAAAAGACTGTGATTGGGAGCAGAGCCAGGGAGAGGCAGCACTAATGCTTTTACTGTAGCAGGGAGCAGAACTGCAGAAGCACAAGTGTCACGCTTGTGATGTAGGAAGCACCACACTCACTGTGTTCCTCAGTTACTTGGCTGCAAGTATTGCTTTTATGATGAGGAACATTATTTCAAGCTCCCATTGTACAGATGGTACTGTCACGGGAGGCAGCAACAGCACTGAAAGTTTGGGGATCAGTCAAAGAGATAAAATGACTGGTGCTTAAGCTACAGACATACAAACATAGAATTTGACGGCAGATAAGGACTGCTTGGCCCACCTAGTCTGCCCATTTTCCTACCTAACAGATAAGCTGCAGATCCTAGTTAACCAACAGCTTACTTCCTCTCCCCCCCCCACTAGGACTGCCTTATGTCTGTCCCATGCATTCCTAAACTCCCCCACTGTTCTTGACTCCACGACCTCCTCCGGGAGGCTGTTCCATGCATCCACAACTCTCTCTGTGAAAAAATACTTCCTCACATTACCTCTGAGCTGTCCCACCTATCTTCAAATTGTGCCCCCTTGTTCTTGCACATCTCTTTTTCTGAAATATGCTACCCTCTTGAACTTCACTGATTCCCTTGAGGTACTTGAAAGTTTCTATCATGTCCCTTCTCTCCCTTCTTTCCTCTAAGGTGTACATATTAAGCTCCTTTAGACTTCCTTTGTATGTCTTCTGGTGCAGACCCTGCACTATTTTGGTTGCCCTCCTCTGGACAGCCTCCACTCTGTCAATGTCTTTTCGGAGATGGGGTCTCTAGAACAGCACACAGTACTCCAGATGGGGTCTCACCAACTGTCTGTACAGAGGGATAACAACTTCCTGTTTTCTACTATTGATGCCTCTCCCTCTGCATCCCAGTATCCCCCCCAGCCTTCCTTACTGCCTTCTCACATTGCTTGCCCACCTTTAGGTCACCTGATATAATTACCCCCAGGTCCCTTTCCATTTTTACTGTTGTCAGTATCTCACCCCCCATTGTGTACTCTTCCCTTGGGTTTTTGTTTCCCAGGTGCATTACCTTGCACTTCTTTGCATTGAATCTGAGCTGCCATACATTTGATCAATCCTCCAACCTTGCCAAGTCCCTTCTCATCCTTTCCACTCCATCTTGTGTATCAACCCTATTGCAGATCTTTGTGTCGTCTGCAAAGAGACATGCTTTTCCTTCCAGTTCCTCTGCAATGTCACTTATAAAGACATTAAAAAGGACCGGTCCCAGTACTGAACCCTGCGGTACCCCGCTAGTAACCATCATTTCTTCACTGTAGACTCCATTTACTACTACCCTTTGCGTCCTGTTGTCTAGCCAATTTTTTTATCCAGGCTACCACCTTGGGATCCACTCCAAGGCTGGCTAACTTGTGTATTAATTTTTTGTGTGGGAATATATCAAATGCCTTGCTAAAATCTAGGTAGGCCATGTCCACAGCCCCTCCCTGGTCTACTACTTTGGTCACCCAGTCAAAGAAATCTATTAGATTTGTCTGACACGACCTTCTCATCGTGAATCCATGCTGCCTTGGGTCCTGTGCCCCATTGACCTCTAGGTACTCAACAATTCTTTCCTTCAGAAGTGATTCCATCATTTTCCCTACCACTGAGGTCAAACTAACTGGTCTGTAGTTTCCTGCCTCTGTCCTGCTCCCACTTTTGTTAAGAGGAATCACATCCACCCTCCTTCATTCCTCAGGTACCACCCCATCCTCCCATGATTTGTTAAAGAGAGTAGTCAGCGGTGTCACTAGTTCTACCCTTAGTTCTTTTAGAATCCTTGGGTGAATCCCATCAGGCCCCATTGCTTTGTCCACGTTCAATTTAATTAGTTGTTTCAGAACCCTTTCTTCTGTAAATGGACTAGTATCGACCCCCATCTTCGGAGAGTTTCTCTTGTTTGGTTTAGGTACCTTCCCCCCTTCCTTTGTGAATACTGAGCAGAGATATTCGTTCAGTATCCCTGCATTTTCACTGTCACCTTCTACCCACATTCTCTCCCCTTTATTAAGCCTCAGTATCCCTCCTTTGGTCTTTCTTCGCTCCCTAATGTACCTATAAAAGGTCTTATCCCCATTCTTAACAGAGTTGGCTATCCTTTCCTTGGTTTAGGCCTTTGCTATTCTGACTGCCTTCCCAGCCTCTTTCTGCTTTAACTGATAAAGTTCTCTGTCCTGCTCCTTCTGTGTTTCCTTATACTTCCTGAATGCTATCCTTTTCTCCTTAACCTTCCCTGCCACCTCTTTTGAGAACCATAGCATGTTTTTCCTTCGTTGTGTTTTGTTGATTTGCTTTACATAAAGGCTTGTTGCCTCTGTGATGGCTGTTTTGATTACTCCCCATTGTTCCTCCACCCTTCCTTCTTGCCTGTTTGCTAGTGCTTTTCTAAGGCAGTCTCTCATTTTCCCAAAGTCAGCCCTCCTAAAGTCCAATACTCTTGCTTTGTATGACTTGAATGTGGCTGTGTTTATCGTGAACCACACTGTTTGGTGGTGCTTGTTCCCAGATGGCTACCCACTTCTAAATCTGAGATTCTTTCTCCATCCCCGTTTGAGAGTACCAAGTCTAAGAGTGCTCCCTCCCGAGTGGGTTCCTATACTAGCTGTCTGAGGCATGCCCCTGTAGGGCATCAAGAATGACCCTGTTTGATGCCTGCAGCAAAGGTGTTGCAGTTAACATCTGGAATATTCAGGTCCCCAAAACAATATCTCCCTTTTTCTGCCATTCTAAGGAAGCCTTATATCAGTTCCTTGTCCATTCCTTCCCCCTGAGATGGGGGTCTGTATACAACCCCCATGCGGACTGTGGTGCCATTTCCTGTCTCCAGGGTGACCTAGAGTGCCTCATCTGCTCCCTGTTTACTCTTTAGTTCTGTTGCTTTGATTCCTTCCTTTACATAGAGAGCTACTCCTCCTCCTCTTTTACCCTCCCTGTCCATCCTGTAGATTATGTATTTTAGTATGTTGACATCCCAGTCATGGTTCTCTGTGTACCATGTTTCTGTGACTGCCACAATATCCAGGCAACCCTCTTCCATCAAGGCCACTAGTTCAGGGAGCTTGTTACACAGACTACGGGCATTGATACTCATCACCCTCCACTTTTTGATGGCCTTACCCCTTTTAGCACCATTTCTGTCCTTACTGCCTTTGCCTTTTTTTTTACATTTACCTCTGTCCTGCTCCCTAATGACTTCTCTACCTTGGTGTTTACCTCCACTAATTACCGTGTTTTGTGGGGAGGCTGATTTCCCTGCTCCTTTTCAGTGCATCCCCCCTTGGTTAGTTTAAATGCTTGCCAATGAAGCATTTAAACCTCTCACCTAGGATCCTGGTCCCCCCCCCCGGAAAGATGCAGACCATCGCACCAGTATAGGTCTGCATCCCTCCAGGTGGCTCTCCAGTCCCCAACGAAGCCAAACCCCAAGCTCCACACCAGTTTTTCAACCATCCACTGATTTCCCTGGTGAGGAGTACCCTAGCATCATCCTTGCCATAGACAGGCAGCAACTCCGAGAAGGTTACCATATGCATTACTTGTCTAAGGCCCCTCCCCAACTCTACAAACTCCTCTTGCACTGTTCTGATCCCGTTCCTAGCCAGGTCATTTGTCCCTAGGTGGACAATGACATCCAGCTCCCTCCCTCGTGCAGCCGCTCCCACGATCCTGAGGATTCGCTTCCTGTCCCTCCAAGCCATGGCGTCAGGCAGGCACCTTACCTCCCTCTCCCCTTCCTCCCCCATTTCTAGCCCCCTAATGACTGAGTCCTCCACCAGGAGTTGTTTTTTTTTATTTTAAAAAGTACAGTTTACTTGGGATTTGAAGCACACAAGTATGGATTCAGCTGCGCAGTGAGAGGCGTTTAAACATTCTGAGCTACAAAAAACAAGACTGCTACAATTTTTTTTAAATGTACTGATGTATTGACATGTACTGAGGTTCATGACCAGGATGACTGTGCATTGAGATATATCCTTACACGTTCATCCAATCACTTGTGACCAATAGTAGCCTTCCATTTTAACTATCCATTTTACAAGTTTATTTTTAGAATGCCTGTTTCTTTTTTTTTAATCTGCACTTTTTACCCCTAGTGGTCCTGTGCCTTACTCTCTCTGGAACCTCAAGGCTCACCTCAGCCCCCCACACCTCTCCTCTTTACCTGCCATCCTCCATTGGGCTTTGGTTTACCTCCCCAGCTTGGGTTGGGTTGGGGTGGAGGGGCTATACCCCTGAAAGTGTCCATGTCCGGTGGCTGGCTAGTAGGTGGATGCGCTGATCACGGATGTACTGGGGTCATCGTCAACAAGTGATGGAGCAACTTTTTTTTTTTTTTGCACTTTCTGTTTATGCTCCTCCCCTGCCCCCTGTGCTCCACCTCATCAGGAGCACCTGGCATCTGCCTCAGTTCCTTTCTGCCTGGACCCCCACGGTAGTCCCCCAGTGTAGCTTTGCCCCCCCAGGTGGGGGCCCATACACCCGGAACAATTGCCTTTTGTCATGGCAGGCAGGGTACCATTGAGGTCTGTTCAAGTTCAAGTTCATTGCAGGAAAACTCCGTCGAGCAAGCTCATTCACACGGAGGTCCTGTGACATGTGTGCAGGCAATTACATATTACAAAATAACAAACATCACAGTAATTAAGTACATAATAACAGACATCACAGTAATTAAGTACAGTTTCAAGTCGTATGATACATAGTGCTCAATTAGGGAATGAAAAGGTAGGTACAGAGAGCATAGAATGGTAAAAAGCATTGGGGTGGAGAGCTACCAGCCATAAAGTTAGATAAATAAAAGTACGGTGGGAACAAGAGAAGGGCTAAGGGGCCAGAGGGCTAGAGGGAGTAGTGGGGAATAAGATATAGTAGAGGAAGAGGGAAGGTGGGAGTAAGAGGGGGTATGATACAGAAAAAGAGGGGGCAGAGGAGAGTGGAGAGAATGGATATAGACACCATTTTGTTTGGTCTCTGAAGACTTTTTGGAAAAAGATGGGCTGGGGCAGGTGCTGTGAGTATTCTGTGTGGGCCAGAGCTAGTGCCAGCTAGTTGAGAAGGCATAGAGAGAGAATGAAAGGTGGAGAGGAGGCTTAGAAACAGCTACAGATATCTTTTATTTTAGATGTAGCCAGCCTTTTGAAGAAGTTGACAGAAACGGTGCTGGATAGTTTCAGTGTGGACTGGAGCTGATTCCAGAGGGTTGGAAGGGCACTTGATAAGGCATGTTGGCCAAAGGAGGTGCGAGTCCTCGGTACATCAAGGAAGATGAAGTCAGATTTCCTAAGGGAGTACAAACTGTGGGAAATGCGGATAAGAGATGTTAGATAACATGGGAGCTTGTTCAGGAGTATCTTAAGAGTCCAGATACTAGCATGGAGTATACGTCTAGTGGAAAGTGATGTCCAACCAATGGCTGTGTACAGCTCACAGTGGTGGGTTTGGTAGGGTAAGTTTGTGATAAACCGCAGAGCATGATGATAGAAGGAGTCCAATTTGTTTATGCTTGTAACTGCTGAGGAAGTGTAAATTAAGTCTCCATAGTTGAATAATGGAAGGAATGTGTCCTGAACAAGCCTGATTCTAATCCCAAGCAGAAACACTGACCTATTTCGGAAGAAGAAACCTAGCCTGGATTTTAATCTCCTACGCAGGTCATCAAGATGGTCATTAAAGGAGAGCTTATTATCTAGCCACATACCAAGATACTTAAATTTGGAAACGACTTCCAGGGGTTCTCCTACGGAGGTGACAACAAAGTCTTTAGGAGGATCAGTGGATGAGGCATTAAGAGTGAAGATGACAGCCTTGGTTTTCTTGGCGTTGAGGAGGAGTTTGGCATTTATAAGATTAAGTTCCAACTGAGCAAAGTGAGCTTGTAAAATGTCCCTTACTTCGGGCAGTGTTGAACCAGATGTGTACAGCACTGTATCATCTGCAAAGAATTGCAGCTTGGAGTTGGCTATGTGAGCGTCAAGATTGTTGATGTACAGGGAACAAAGGATGGGACCTAGGATGGAGCCTTGTGGGGACTCCCCTAATAATGGGTAAAGAGGCAGAAAATAGGCCATCAGCTGTGACTTTCTGGGTCCTTCCAGTAAGGTAGCTGGTAAACCACTGAGCACAGGGAGACATTTTTTTCCAATTTTTCCGGGTGTACCATGCACCCTGATGTCAAAGTGGAGCTCCGCCAACATCCAGCACGCCCAGCCCCTCTCTGTATGACCGGGAGCTTGCTGTACCCCAGGCCTCTGCCTGGGGTCAGTCAAGCACCGGGCCTCATCCCCCCCCCTCCCTGGAGAAGGCAAGTGGTCCACGGATGCTCAGCCTTCTCCCCCTGGCTGGCCTTCCGACTCCCCGGGCTCATTCCCAAACCCAGGTTGCCGGCATCACGAACGGTAGTGTTACTGCTGCGTCGGTGGGCCGGCATGATGGAACAACTTTTACCCACATTTGTACCCCTCCCCTACAATATGCTGGTCGTTGGGGGATGGCAAACACACGCACATGCCTGCCTGCATGGATACGTGGCGTTGGCCAGCGTCCTGCCCTCCACAGTGGTATGCCGGTACCTTTTAACACCACCTATAATCAACTAGATGGCACTGTACTGTTGGCTGCACACAGTCTCCCTCCCCTGAGAGGGAGAGTGTCCTCTGGGACACTCAGTCCCTCTTCCCCCATCTAGCCCCCGAGGGCCTGGACTTGTTCCTGAACTGAAGTACAGTGCAGCTGCTGTGCCTACAGGCTGGCATTAGAATATCTGTTTTACTGAAAGTGTCTTTAACCTCCCACTTTACAACATTCTGAGGTAAACAGTATATGTCACTAGATCCCCTAGATGGAATTACTGCCTTGTAATTCACAGTTGACTATTATTTATTCTATGTATAACTGGAGAGTTTCCTTGTCAGAACAAGCTGATTATAGAAAAACAATGTAGGATGCAAACTCATGTAGTTTATAAGGAAATTAGCAATAAACAGAAAATAGCATACATTGTGTTTCAGTGCTAGGTACAATACTGTATTTTGTTGTTTCCTGAAGGGACATGCTTCTTAGCCTTCTCAAGTTCCACAGCCACAACTAATCTTGATTTCTAGAACGCAATGCTGAAACAAACAAACAGAAAGTGTTTGCCAATATGCACAAAAGGGGCTTTATTCACAAAAGAATTTTGTGACAGGCACAAAGTAGGAGAAAGCTTATGTGAATAGGGCCCACAGTTCCCTTTAGGGTAGAATTACCAACTGTTCAGCTAACAACATGAACTGATATGTCACTACTCGTGACTAAACCCAGCAGCAAGCTTTTGATAAACCAGATGCTAGCTTATACTGTTCTGTTCTCAGGTTTTGACACTGAGCATATTTAGCACTTGCAAAATGTTACTAGCTAAAAAAAAAAAAATGGATCCCTGTTTATGTAGAGATTTATCTGAGTTTGCTGTCACCAAAACCCCAGCCTCACTCGCATCATATATCAAAATATAAACTGCAAACCAAATTATGATGTTCCATATCCAAAGTATTTTTATAGAAAGAAACAGATTATATCAGCAGAAGAAGATCTAGAGCTTCCTCCTGTATGCTCATTTCCTTAGGTCCATTCCAGGCCTGATGCCAAACTAGATTTGGAGATCTGATAGCCTGTGTGGCTGATCATCACCCCTTCCCCAGGTATCCCTTCCCTTCTGCTGCCTATGAGTCCCAGCAATCTCATATCTGTCCCACCAAAAGTTTAAACCCCAATACAGTTTTTGCTTCAACCACCTATCTGGGCAGTCTATTCCATTTGTCCACCACCCACTCCATAAAGAACTTCTCTGCATCCCCCTGAACATGCACCTTCACCAGTCTTTACCCATGTCCTCAAGTTTCTGTGCCCTCATTAATCTTCAACAAGTCCTTACACCTCACCTTGTTGATTCCTGGCAATAACTTGTATATCTCAATCTTATCCCCCCTTTCCATCCTGGTCTTCACTGTATACATGTTAAGGTCTTGCAACCTTTCTACATACAACCTCCCCTGCTGCCCCAGGATCATCTTTGTCATTCACATTTGTATTGTCTCTGTGCAGTCTCTGTCTTTCTTGAGGTAAAAACACCAGAGCAGTGCACGTACCCCAGGTGCAGCCTTACCAGGGATCTGCACAAGGGCAGTATCAGCTCTTTCTTCATACTATCAAATCCCATTCTTATACTCTACATCCCAACATCCTGTTTGCCTTCCCGTGCCCTTTGCTGCACTGAGCAGTGGACTTGAGGCTATCACTAATGGTGACCCCATTCTCATTCTCTCTCTCTCTCTCCTTAGTCACCTGCACCACTCTTTCTTCCCCCATCCAGTGGTCGATTTTAGGGTTCTTTTTACTGATTTGCATCACTTTTCTCTTTTTTGCATTGAACTATAGTTCAATGTTTGGTGCATAGTGTAGTTCTTGGGTATACTTATGAACTTTGAACTTTGGCCTTTCTCTGTTCCCACCCTTTGTAGGTAAGCTGGGTAGCATGTGGGGAGTAGAAGGGCCAGCACCAAGGGTGAAGCAGAGTGCTGAAGGAGGAAGAGGCAGGGGAGGTTAGTGGGGGTTTCACAGTGCATTAAGTGAGAGCTGCTGGGAGTGGCTGACCTTTATTTGGAATGTAGGAAGAGCTATTTCCCCACATTGAACCTCAGGCTTCAGCCCTCCTATTCAATGTTTAATGCATAGCGTAATGCTTGTGTATACTTATGAACTTTGAACTTTAGCCTTTCTTTTTTCCCCATCCTTGGTAGGTAAGTCAGGTAGCATGTAGGGAATAGAAGGCCCCAAAAGATTTTATTAGCGGTTCAAAAGATTACCTGCTCCAACTCGTGGAGAATGTGACCAGTAGCACGCAGGAGAGAACCCCCCCCCCCATGGAGGAAACCTCTGAGGACCCATGGCTACTGACCTGCCCATCCTTGGGGCAGCCAATGAGAAGATGATCCTAAATGCTTGAACTGAGTTCTGATTTTGGTTTAGGATGTAGTGTTTACTGCATGATGAAGTCTGTCTTCTGAGTCTTTGATGATGTGTGAAGGGAGGTCAGTTCTCAAAGTTGAAGAAGCTGATCCAAACCAGATGAATGTCCAGATGGTGAATATGGATTAAGTCTGGCTGTTGAAGGATGGGTTGAACAAGATCCAGAATTTATTTTGTGGAATTAGGTGATTATTTATCGGAGGCACACAGAAGATGTGCTAGATCTGAGCACAAGAAAAACTTGAGTTTGTCTAGATGGGCTGTCTGACTCTAATATTTTCATGATGAAAAATAGGTTATGAGAATTCCTTACTGAAATCTGTCAGACTTTGAGGAAGGAAAGGGCAGGATAGAATGATCAGCTCCTTTTTGTAGATTGACGATTTTATGGATGTTGGCAAGGTTCTCGGAATTGCTTAAGGATGATGAGATAGCGAATCCTTAGGACGCTGGAATCCAACAAAGGCCAGACAAATAGCTGGAGAAACCATGATGTTCAAAATAAAGTCAAATGGATTAGAGTTCAGTAATTCACTGTATTTCACTATGGAGGCATCTGTACAGAGACGACAAGGAGTCTAAGCGAATGAAGCTTTTTGGACGCTGGAATCCAATGAAGGCTAGATTCTGTGGTGCATTGTGACAAGTCTGTAATTACATCTTGGAGGCAGTATAGCGCAGCGGTTTAAGGCTCTGAGCTGCAAACCTGGAGACCTGGGTTTGAATCCCACAGTCCCCACTTGCATACTGTGTGACCTTGAACAAGTCACTTAACTTTCTTGTCCTGCCAGGTCACACCTGTAAACAAGCTTTCAGCTTATTGTGTCTCTCCTGGTTAAAAAAAATAGCTGGAGAAATCGTGATGTTCAAAACAGAGTCAAATGGATTAGAGTTCAGTAATTCACTATGGAGGCATCTATACAGAGATGACAAGGAGTCTAAGCGAATGAAGCTGTTTGGGTACCTAGTTGACCGGAGGATTGAAAAACATTGAAAGTGAGGATGGAATAGGCTGCAAAACAGTAACTAGATGCCTGAAAGATATAGCTGAAATGTTCTGTATGAAATTTTGAGGCTTGATAATGAGTTAGAAAAGCTAGTACATGGTTTACGAGAGCAAGTATTCAAGAAGGACTGAGATGTGCAAGATGATAGATAAGTTTCCTGCTGGCTGTAGTAGAAGCAGCTCAGTAGCAGGAGGTAGAGAGGCCTACATGGCATTGACCTGCTGGTGATTCAATTCCAACATGTGTAAGAACACTAAAGAAAAGGAGGAGTCTTAGCTGAGTCTTTACTGAGCTGACTGATAGGGCAACGAAAGATCTGCAATCTGAAGTGGTATAACCTATGGGGAGTGCATTGATTGCATAGTCCTGATGTGGAACCATTGCGGTGTGAAACTATGATAAAGGGATAACCAAGTCAGTTGCGCATGAACATTGTGATGGTAAGGAACGAAGACTTGCCTTTGGTGATGGTATTCACTGGAATGAGTATGAGGAAGATAGATACTGTCTGATGGGATCAAAGACCCTTAGAAGGTGACTGGCTTGACTGGTGAATCTTGAAGAGGAGATGTAGATGATTTCAGGACATTATGATGTATGGAGGCCAAGGAGCAGGATTGAGGATTGCGTGAAGATAGTAGGATAGCTATGTGTTGGAGATATGTTGGTGCATATTCTGAGATGCTAGAAGGAAACAAGTCTTTGAGGAACATCCAATAGCTATACCAGGAAGATACGAGTGGGATGACATGATGAGTTCTGATTTTCTGTGGCAAGAATTGGATCTGATGGTGCAGTTCAAATAACCAGTGGTGCCAGAGTCAACAATTAGGGTATGAAGGACCTCCCTTGAGAAATTATGGTTATTGAACAATTGAGGTATCCGGGTAGAGAAGTAAGTTCACGTTTCTGTTGCAAGAGGATCGGTTTGAAGAGAACTCCACTAAAGCTTGGAAACTGTGTCAGGAGGTAATGGCTTCTGTAGGGTCTGAATCCAGTAAGATGTCTGAGGAATGATGCTGTGGAGTTGATCAAGAGGTAAGAGCTGCTATATGGTCCGAATTCAATGGGATGCCAAGAAATGATCGTGTAGAAATTATCGGTAGGTAATAGCACTTCCATACTTTCTGAGTCCAAGATGTTCACTTTGGTATTAGGAACTGATAATCCTTGGAATGCTTGACAGTAGCAGTAGTGCCAGCTGTGGGAGGAGAATAAGGCAAAGCAATTAGGAGATATAATCAACAGATGATAGAGTGCTGTGCATGGTAAACATGGAGAAATGCCCAAAAAGACAAGACATGGAAGCAAACATGTTGAAGTTCTGGGCTTCCTGAATAGTGGAATGGAAAAGCATCACAACAGAACAGTGGTCCTTCCAAGATATGCCATAGAGATGCCAGAGAGAGGGATCAGCAGGTAACAGTCCAAAGGCATCTATGAAACTGAGTGTTGAGAGCCAGGAGTCAGGACCAAATGACCAAGAAGTACTGTGGCATTGCAGAGACAAGCATAGGGTGCAGAACTGACATTAGAGGGAAGCAACACCAGGATTGGAGGGTGACCATGGAGTTGATGAGCTGACAAAGAGACACTGCAGGTCAGAAAATGTCCGTGGAGCAATACTGAGATGATTGATCCAAGAGGGAGGAATGGCAGATGCTGAAAAGGACCTAGGAGAAATCCATTTGGAAAATCAGAGTGGGATAGATGAATGACAGCAGGTTTCCTCACAGCAGACTGAAGAGTAGGACAGTGGAAGGCACAGGAGGAGAGCACTGAGATGCCAGAGGGGTCCAAATGGAATTCAAGGGAGAAGATGCATGACAGATAGAAGGCCAATGCCATGTGGCGTGGAAGGAGTTCAGAATGGATTCTAATGCAGTAGAGGCAGGAAGTGAGGATGATTGTAGACATAGACAAGTCCTGGACAAAACCTCGAAGGAGCAGGAATGTCCTAAACACCGATAATGGAGGAGACAGCAGTAGGAACTGAAGGGCCGGAGACTGGAAGAGGCAGAGCTGGGAAGCAGACAGCTTGGCAACTGAAGAGCGGCCACGAGGCTTGAACAGTCCAGTCTTCAGTGGAGGAGGTTGAATCTGAAGCTCGTAGAGAGGCTGAAGGAGCAGAGTAATAAGGCCTGGGAGATCCTGCAGTACTTTCTTTGGAGATTGGAGGCATGGAAACAGTTGACATAGCCCAGGCATGGGGAAGTTAACTGAATGATGCCGGTAGTGGATAGAACTGGTAGACAATGTGATTGGATGAAACAGACTCCCATCCCTGGTAGACGGAGCAAGCTAACCTTCGTTCAGTACCTCCCCAGATAAGGTTAGGGACAGAGACCATCAGATTGCTGGTACAGAATGTAACTGGTTGAATACAGAAATATAGACACATAAAAGTTGTCGGTAGATGGGGAACGTATGATCCATCAAGTCTGCCCTTGGTTTCCTACCCCCAACTTACCTGCTTGCTTGTGTATCCCGCAATGTCTGTCCCATGCCCACTTGAATTCCCCCCACTGTCTTGGCTCCCACCACCCCCTCTGACAGGTTATTCCATGGTTCCACAATGTGCTCTGTGAAGAAGAATTTCCTCGTATTGCTTCTGAACTTTCCTCCCTTAAGCCGAAGGTTGTGCCCTCTAGTCCTGCTGTAGTCATTTACCTGAAAGAGATTATGCACGTGCACCCTGTTGTTGCCTTTAAGGTATTTGAATGTTTCTGTCATGTCCCCACGATTCGTGCGTTGTTCTAGGGCGTATCATTTGAGGTCATCCAGTCTTGCCTCATATGGTTTCTGATGCAAGCCCTGCACCATCTTTGTTGCTCTTCTCTCTACCGTCTCCAGCATATCTTTGTCCTTCCTGAGGTGTGGCCTCCAGAACTGGACACAGTACTCCAGGTGAGGACTGACCAGGGACCGATACAGGGGCATGATTACTTCATGCCTTCTGTTTATGATGCCCCTTCAAAAGATGGTGTAGGATGGCATGATGATAGAAACTGAAAACAAGGAACAGGCTCCCATCCCCTCGGATAGGGCAAGCCCACCTTTGCTCAATACCCCTCTAGGCAGAGCTAGGGATGGAGACCATCGGAATTATGGTATAAGATGGATTGATGATAAAGACTGGAAACGATGAACAGAACTCCCATCCTTGGTAGACTGGGCAGGCTCACCTTCACTCAGTACCTTGTTAGGCAGACTTAAGGATGGAGACTGTCATACTGATGAGAGAGGCCCGAGGTGGCTGGAAACAGGACTCTCATCCCCACTAGACAGGGCAAGCCTACTTTAACTCGATATCCCACTAGCCAGAGTTAGGGATGGAAGCCATGAGACTGCTGGCTGGGCTGAGCAAGGAAAGGGCAGCTGATTGCTGCGCAGTAGCAAATAGGAGCCAATCAGAAATAAGGAGTAGGAGGAAAGGGGTAGTAGCAGGGAAGGTGGATTGGGAACAGACGAGGAGGACAACACGTACACAGCTGAAAGGGAGGCAAAGTAAATATACTGAAGGCATACAACACAGAAGCACCTGGAGGACAAATTAGGGCTAGGATAGCTGTAAGCGGTGAGAAGAGGCGACGAGCTCAATGCAATAGATCCTAGTTATGGCTGAGTTAAGTAACAGGGAGCAGAAAAGGAGTTGGACCAACGCACAATTAAAGCTCGTTGTAAAGCAGTACTAATGATGGGTTTGTAGAGCTTTAAGCCAAGCAATGAAGGGAGATGAGCACAATGTTATGAATCCAGGGTTTGCATGACTTGAACAATAGGGAAATTAAGCAGATGGAAAACATGTACAATGCAATAACATGAAAATTAGCACCAAACAAAGTCAGGAATGCGTGAACAGAATGACTGAAGACATGATGGCATGCTGTCAGAGGCATAATTGGCACAGCTGGAGTCATTACTATTTCAAAGAGGTACCAACCAACCAAGAACTGTGAGTCAGTACTGTGGGAGATGTGGAAGCCACACTGAATGCCCAGCTCCAAGCATGCATATAGACACAATTGTGGCTGCACTGACATATGAGTAGTCTGAAGCACAAGAAAGTATACCTTGTAAAATTCACACATAGTATTTTGCTTTGCTTTGTAATTTGCAAGCAAACATAACAAGCCTTTGTTCTGTGTACTTTTCTTGCACAAGAAATTTTACATGAAACTATATCTAAACTGCTCATCTGCATTCTAGCCATGGGCTGTATACTTTAAAGCTGCTTCACTGGAAGTCAACCCGTGGTCTCAATCAGTGAGACAGTTTACTTTCATAAACTGCTTCATCTGAAGCAGAACATTAACCCACATAGTTAAACAGCTTAAACTGAAATAATTTGGCAGCAGTTTTAGATTTTAAATGTGTACTGCTCACTGAAATAATGATAATCGATTCCCTGATGAAGCCTTGGTTCACTGTTTGGAGAGTGCACAGCTTAGTGACAAACAGCCCCTAGACTAAAACAAAGCTTTGCTGGTTTATTCAACAGTGGGGAACCTGCACCGTGGAGAAACGTGGTGAGGATCAGGTACAGAGGTGGACCACAGAACAAACCTGATAGATATTATGTGGGGAAAACACTCATTAAAGAGTCCATGAAGTTCATGGCCTCAGAAGTGTATGCACTTATCCACATTTTTTTCCAGAGAGGATATTTTTTACTTACACTTTCGATCACCCCACTCACTAGAGAGGTTCTGGGTGAAGTATAACCAGCTCAAATATTCACCCTTATGGCCCTCATTTATATGTATACAGCTGTCTCAACCACCCATCAAATACATAACAATAATGTTTTGAAATGAGGGTGTGCAAGTCAGCAACATCATGCACTGGCTACAACACAGGTGTGAGGTTCTTAGCTCACTGGAAGCTGTAATAGATGCAGAGCATATGAGGACTGGAGCTTGGAAGTTCAAATCAAGCTCAGACAAATGACAGAGGGAGTGATCCATCTGCCAAACAGCTTCTTTCTAGGCCATGATAGAGGGGTGCTCTTCCTTCTATGCCAGCCAACCAAAGCCATGTCACAAATGTGGAGACAGGACCCACCTTGCAAATGTATGTGATAAAGTTAGGTGTGGGGCATGTAATAGCATTGGACATGTAAGCCAGCAATGTAAAAATTTAGTCAGATGCAAACTCTGTGGAGAACATAAGCATAATTTTTGGAGATGCCCATGAGCTGCCCACAACAAGAGACACACCCCTTAAAATAGAATGAGCTCATAAAAAAGGCACAACAAAAAGAAAGGGTGGTCCCCCATGCCCCCCCCAAGAGGCATAGGAGAATGAAACAGCTCCAGAGCAAACACAAGCGGTTGAGACGAGACAGGCAGATGACAATGATGAACCTTCTGTGAACCATATGAACAGCCAACCGATTCCTATGCAACAAGAGAATATGGAACAGGAAAACCCAACCTCAAGTACAAGTAAAGGTCCCTTCCCCCCACCTCTGAGAAGGAGGGAGAGAGACCAAGGTCAGCAAACCAGTCACCTGAATGAAAAACTCCTCTACTAAGGAGATGGAGTTTAAAGAAGCAAAAACTACCCCTGGAGGGAGTAGAAAATGACAACCCCTTTGAAGCACTGGCAAGATCCAATGGAGGGAGTTCAGACCTGGAAGACCAGGACTCGAGCACGCCTTCCTCTCAGTTGGAGCACCAAGACTCTGAGCATATAGAAGAGAAGGAAAAAAAAAAGAAAAGATAAACTGTTTATGTTGTTGTATGAACAAGAACCTGTTGCATTAAAAACCTATTAGATACCTATGTTTTCCTGTTTAACAGTAAATGTCCATAGAATAGTAAACACAGGAAAAAGAAATGCAGTATTTTCTTGGTTGAAGGATTTAAATGTAGCTGTAGCTTTAGTATAGGAAACATGGTTTAAGTCCTCATCTATGGTAATGCAGGCACAAAGGCAGTGGATATGGGGACCTTCATACTGGTCTTTCGGGGAAGACAAGGCAGTTGGGGTTGGAGTATTATTCTAAGGTGGTTTGTGTAAGTTTCAGAAAAGTATAGCTTTATACCCTGGAAGAACCTTAATTATAGATGGGATCTGGCATCACCAGCCAAGAAGATTCATAGTAGTTTATGGCCCACAATCACAGGCAGAAAGAGTGAGAATGATGGAGGCTATTCAACCATATTTAGCCATTGCTACATTACTGTATTATGAGGGGGACTTCAACTGCACCTTAGAAGCCACTACACAGAAATCACAAGGGAAAGAAATCTACTGTGATTCAATAGCCTTAAATGAAAGTATTGATATAGCGGAACTTCAAGACGGCAGTGCGAGTGCAGACCCACAAATAAAATATACATATGTAAGAGGAAGTTTAGCTACAAAAATTGATTACTTGTTTGTCTCTAAAAGAATAAAAATATTAAACACTAAAAGTATCCTGGTAAGAGTTCTCAGAACACACTGCCGTGTGGTCAAAGTTGACAATGGATTCAGGGGTTTTTATACCCAGACAGCGGTGGAGGATGAACATGGAGAGCTTAAAGGTACATGAAGTAAAACTGGGCATAATACAGGCATTGCAAGAGTATCGGTACAACATTTATTCGACAATACAGGGAGATGATGGTTGGATTCCAAAATGGAAATAAGGAAATGGATGCAGGATTATGGTAAACAGGCAGAAAACAACAAAGGCCTGAAGTATCTTACACTGAGAACTCAGTTATATAAACTTCTTTGTACAACAGCAAGATATCAACTCAATCTAACAGAACAAATAATTCAAACAAAACAAGAAATGAGAAATGTACAGTACAACACAGTGGAATCCTTGTATGCAGAAGTAAGCTTAGGGACAAATAAAACACCCTTTGGAGACCCATGCCAGGCATGTAAAGAAAGGAAGAATAGGGCACATTTTACAGCCTTAATTGACAAGAAAGAGGTAAGGAGAGAGGACACAGTGGGTATTATAGAAGCAATAGATACACACTTGGGGGAATTTGTCAGAGAAGAAGAAAGCAACCCAGAGGAGACAGATAACTATTTAAGAGAACTAGAACTACCAAAAATAGAGGCTCAACAAAGCAGTGAGCTGGGAAGAGGAATACAAGATGAAGAGATCATGAGAGGTATTAAGACCTTAAAACAATGTTTCACCAGGAGATGATGGTATACTGAACGAGTTCTACAAGCTCTTCCCGGATATAATGGCTGCATTACTAGGGAAAGTTTTTAGGTATTTACTAGAGACAGAAAGATTACTGGAAGAATTTACATAGGGGTTAATTACATACATATATAAAGCAAGCAACAAGGAAAATATAGAAAACTGGAGACCTATATGTTTCCTGAATGCAGATTTTAAAATATTAACCTCTATTATACTACAAAGACTAAAAATAGTAGCAAGAAAGGTTATGCACCCCATACAGACATGTGGATTCCCAGGAAGACACATTCAGGAAAACTTAAACATAATGAGAGACATATATGGATTCTGAAAAAGAAATAATGAGGACGGGTACATGATATTGTTAGACCAGAGAAAGGCCTTCGATAGAGTAAACCATACCTTTATGTTGTGTGTACTTCAAAAATATGGAGTGTCCTTAGAATTTTTGAGATGGATAGAATTACTGTACGAAAATGCAGTAACAGCATCAGTCATGGTAGGAGGCACAGGGAAAAAGTTTCAACTACAGAAAGGGGTAAGACAGGGATGTCCATTGAACCCCATACTATACATATTTGTGCTAGATCCAATCCTGAGAAAAGTGATAGCTAACCCACATATAATAGGCATAAAAAATACAGTGCAGGGGAGTGAGGTTAAACTAATATATGCCAGTGATATTGCGGCCTTTATAATGAATAAAGAAGGGGTGGAGGAGATGTTACAAGAATTTCAGAACTATAGAAAAGTTTCAGGTTCCAGATTAAACTTAAATAAAAGCAAGGGAATATACTTAGGGGAAGAAAGGGGTAGGAATGAAGAAATAGGGGAGATAAATATATCTGGACAACCGATAGATATTTTAGGTGTACAATTTGGGATGGAAGACATGGCTAGACATAACTGGGAGAAAGCAGTAACCAAGGGTGAACAGAAGACGGAAAGATGGAAACACTGGAAGATGTCTAAACTAAAAAGAATACATATAATAAAACAGTTTCTCTTACCATGTTTCTTATATGTGAGTGTGGTCTTCCCCGTCCCTGAGGGGCTAGAGATGAGAATATTCAGAGTATTCTTTCAGCTACTTTGGGGAAGCTGGCTAAACCCGGTCAAATGAGAAATAAGATATTTAACGAAAAAGAACGGAGGAGTATGAATGTTAAACCCGGTAGTTTTCTTCCTCTGCCTCTTTTGGACAGTAAATATTAAACCTATGTTTTTAGCAAAAAAATCAGTATGCAAGGTGTGGTTGATGCAAACCTTTAAAGGGATAACAAATATAAGGGAAAATATGATGCCAAAAATCACAGAGTAGACATAGAAAATATTTGGTGATAACATTTAAGAAAATGGCCAAATGGCAAATAACCAAAAAAAACAAGATCCCAATTGTACCAGTAAACTTTAGGAAACATTGGGCTGGAAGAACTGGTCTTCAGACATTGCCTGGAAGGGAAAAACAGTTTGGTATATAAACAACTAATGAACCAGAGGATCCCAAAGAAAATGTGGTGCAATCAGTGGATGTGTGTGTGCATGGGAGAATGGGAGTCAGATGCAACCACAAACATAAGGTGGTGGAGGATAGGAAATGTCTATATCCTGAGTGTATAGATGAAATTGAAACCCAGGCGCATTTTTTGATAGCGTACATATACAGTTGGGACATGGGCTTATGTGGCAGAGAAGTGGAATATGCCTTGGATGACTCAAGTCATTTACCAAATGATGGCCCTGGGGAACTTCCCACAGTTGTTGAGTAAATATGATGCTGGAACACAGACATTTTTTTTCGCAGTGTTGAAATATTACCTATGGCAAAGTAGATATCAATTTCTGTTTCAACAAAAATATATGCTCTATCCAGTATTTGTAAGCTTATGTGAAAATGCATTACAAGAAATATACAGTAGAGCTTTAAGGAGGCATCCCAGGATACGAGTGATGGTGTGGTGGAGGGACTTGTCTTATGTCATTAAATATGCATAAAGAGTAATGGAAGGAGGAGGGAGTAAATAAAATGTGGAAATCTAGAAACTGGATAGAAGTAAGGGAGAAGGGAACAGATTGAGTAGGGTGATATTCAGGGAAAAATATACAGGTGTGTATAGAACCTCAGATAAAGGCTGTATGGATGTATATGAGATGGACATGTTATGTAACTGTATCAATAAAAACTCCCAATATCTTTTCAACAAGTGCCATGGAATCTTTAACATCCACCTGAACAGGCAGATGAGACCTCGGTTTAATGTCTCATCTGAAAGACGGCACCTCAGGAGTGCAGTACCCGCCTCATGCTACACCACAGTGTCAATATTGGAATTTAATTCAAGTGCCTAGTATGGGGATAGAACCCACAGTCTTCTAATCTTCCGGCCTCAGAGGCAAATGTGCAGCCTGCTGAGCCACTGACACTGATAAGTAGTAGTTTGTGGGATAATAACTGACAGTTTTCCTTTGTTCTAATTGGCTTAGAACAGATACCTGTTGTATAATTTTAGATATCTTTCTTTATGGGAAGGCTTTGCACCTGATAGATAGTAATGCCCCAGAATCAAAAGCAAGCAGAATAAAATGTTTAAATTACTACAGCTATATCTGCACACCTCTAAAGGAGTCTGTTTTGATGGAGATTTTCACTATGGCCTTTCATCTGAAGACTGGGGTAGGAAAACAGAGAAGATTTTTTGTGATACAAACTTTTTGAAATCTCTGTATCAGAAAGATGGGTTGCTGGATGTTTATGCGATGGTTAAAAATGCATGAAAACACCTCTTATAAGAGTTCAGTTTCTTCTAGGATAGATTTATGGTTTTGTCTCTTCTTTGAATGTACAGAATGTGGATATGATTCCTCTAGAAACATCTGACCGTAAGTTGGTACACTCTGTCGTGGGCAATCAGTCAGGCAAGTACATAATTCCGGGATTATGGAGAAAGAACCCTTCCTCTTTAATAGATAAAAAAAAATACAAGGTGATCTTCTTGGACTAATTTCTACATGAAAGTCAGGTTTTAGTTTAGATGATGACCCAACAGAATGGTGGGAGGATACAAAAAAGATGTAAAAAAAACTCTTTCTTTGCAAAAAAAAGGCTGAGAACGTTAAGTATGTTGCTTATTTAAGCCTTAGAGCATGGTTGTTAAAATTACTGTCAATAGTAGAAGTCTGACATTGATCTCTCAGAACAAATGAAGCACATAAAAGGGAAAATGTGTCAGTTTCAAATCTGACAGTGCAAAAACATTAATAGATCAAAAATATGGGACACAGGGTACTAAATTACATGCTAATCCTTATGACAGTTGTGCTGATATGGTTAAACATCAAGTTTTTTTTCTGAAATAAAAGATGTGGATGGTAAGATTCGCTCTGATAAAAAGGGGGTGTTAAATACAGTTTCTTCATATATACATCAGACATTTGGTAAAAATCTTCAAGAAGAAAATCAAACTTGGGATTTTCTGTCCTCTTTGGACCTGCTCCAGGCATCAGACTCAAATAAGCATTTTTTGACTGCAGATATTAGGGAGACAAAAGTCCAAGAAGCTATGTCAGTGCAAGTGGCTCAGCAGGTAGCATACTCACCTCTGAGGCTGGGAGATGAGATCAGAAGGCTGTGGGTTCTATCCCCACATCAGGCACTTGGGTTACTATCCCAATACTGACACTGTAGTGCAGCATGAAGGGGGGTGCTGCACTCCTGAGGTGCCGTCTTTCAGATGAGATGTTAAGCCGAGATCCCATCTGTCTGCTCAGGTGGATGTTAAAGATTCCATGGCACTTCTCAAAAAGAGTAGGGGAATTTTTTTTTTATTATAACTGCAATAACAAATGATAACAAAACAGTGTTGACTTCACACAAAACAATATACAAATCAAAACCAAGAAAAATAAAAATAGTATTATATTCATACATCATCCCATTTGCTTTCAATAAATCTTTAGAACCCAAAATTAAAATCATAAAACTAAAAATGAAACTCCCCCCCCCCCCACACCAAAAGAGTTTGGGAAATCTCTTTTTTTCTTTAAACAAGATGCATACAAAAATATTTGTTACTTCAAGTATATCATCATCTATTTGGAATAAAGTTTCACTAGTTATGGCTCTAAAACTTACTTGAAGAAATACTGAAGGCAAAAAACGCCCACACACACACACACACACACTAAAAGAGTGGGGAAGTTTTTTGTTTTTTAAACAAAATAAAATATAATCAAACCAATGTTATTCTATACCAGTTCATACATAAACAAAACCTGAAAACAAAGACCTAGGCATGACAGGCTTACACTCTTCATATTTTAGTATTTAAATGAAAGAAATAAACAAAATAATGTTAGTTCACACTAAATCATAAAAGGTAAGATGGAGTCCTAAATGACCAACCATCAAATATTAACCTGTCCAAAATGTTCACACCTACTGCCTTAGAAGAACGTGACTATGTGTCAGTTTTACACATGGTATTACTTACTCCATCCCAAGTCAAGGCATATCAGGAAGGAATCTACCTGTGTTGATTAGATACTCCGGACTTATACCGGCCCACCATATTTGCGGAGAAAAACTTCCTGTCCACACTGGGGAGTATCACAGGCTATTTCCACCTGTGAGGTAAGCAGGGCAGCTTTGAAACTCTGGGTTCTTGTTAATATCCGTGGATCAGGGGATCCAAAGGATATTCCCCCACAGGTCTAGGTATACCTAAGAGGAGAACAATTTTTCTTGAGTTCTTATTCTTTTAATGGTGGATTCTATCATGTGAAACAGTTATATTTCAGTAAATTCAATCCGTTGAATAGATAAACGACATCTTACGGTCCATATATAATATATAAAACATGCCAACATGACCCATATGGTCTGAACATTATACGCAACCCAAGTCTGAGGGGGAGACCCCCAAACGATATGTCAGGAGTTAACTCCTGAAAAGGTGAATTACCCCAATTATGGTGTACTAAAGTCCAAAAGGACTGGATAAAAAGGCAGGTAAAAATAAATGCGCCATGGTTTCAATTTTAGTTACACAAGTAACTCTAAGGCAATACCGTTCTTCCATCCCTTTAAATTTATATTTTTTGCATGCTGCGGCCATCATGGCTGGAGGAGCCCCGTGACCCTCCTTCTCCGTCCGCTTGGGCTATTCAAGGCAGCCCCTACCCTGGCTTCTCGTATGCTCGGGGGCCGGGGATGTGATTTTCTCCTCATTTTCTCCCCTTAACCTCATGAGGACGCTGGCGTGGAGGAAGTACATCCAGGCAGATGATGTGCTGGCGCACACCGTTGGCAAGCACCCAGAGCATCCTCCCCTCCCCGGCTCCATTGAGCCGCCATTGCCCCTGTAAGCCTGTGATTCCACCGGTCCCCAGTAACTTTGGGGTGTGTGAGACATCCCCCGGTACCCAACCCCTGGAAGAGGAGAGCATCCGTTGGGATGCTCAATCCTTCATCCCCCTGCCAGTCCCCGAGAACCCTGAGTCAGTTCCCAAACCTGGGTCACTGGCATATCACGAGGTGTGGTGTCCAGCGCCTCAGCCCTCAGCACCACCAGGCCGGCCCATCCCTTTATAACGTTGCCCTTTACATTCAGTTTTCCCAACGCAGACAGCCATGTCACATCCCACATCTTTGGGGGTAGGTGGGAACAAGTAAAGCATTTTCCCAATATGTACAGTATCTTATCTGAGCTAGGGCAATTGGCAAAAGGTGAGGTTTCCAAGAAATATTTACCCATAATATAATCATACAATTGTTTCCTAGAAAGAGATATGAAGTGTTTTTTTTTCTCGGTAACCATAGTTTGATTTTCCAAAACAAGGAATAAAGTAACCCGGGAGAGTCTGAAGGAATTTTTGTTTTGGAATCAACCCATGTAAAGGCCATATTTGTAATATAGGGCTTAAGCTATCTCTAACTCATGTACTCCATTATTTGTCTTTGCTTACTAAAACAGGACAAAGGTTATTGTTTGTGAACATTGTGAAAAAGAAAAGTATGGGGTTTACCATTTCAAGGCCCCCATGAGCTTTATCTAGAAATAAGATTCCATGTTTAACCGGGTTGAACCTACTCCTCCATATACAAGAAAAGAAATGACTATATATTTTGGTCTCTAATTGTCTAGGAAGGGAGTATGTAGCACTAATATGAAAAACAGGGAGAGTAGGAATGTCTTTATCATGTACACTCTTTTTGTTTTAGCCATTTTCCATTTGTCCCATAAATTAACCTTGATCTGTGCTTGTTGGAGTTTAATTTGCCAGTTCAATAAAGCCATATCTCCCTTACCAAAGGTCACCCCAAGAATATTACAAGGTTCGTCACTTATTGGGATACCAATAATCTGGTCCACTGGGGGGCACTCTGTTCCTGTAATCAGACATTTACTTTTTCGGAAATTAATCTTAGAATCTATAAATAAAGAAAATTGGGATAAAATCTGTCCAGCCTGTGTACAAGACTTGGTATCAGTTAAAAGAAGGCACAGGTCAACTGCATAGTCAGTGGTCCTGATTTCAGGGTCTATCCTGGAAAAGGACATACCCATGATACCTATCTCCTGGTTAAGTCTATGAATCAGTGGGTCTAAGGAGAATGTGTAGAGTAATGGGCTGAGGGGGCAACCCTGTTGCAATCCTCTCTGTACTGTTATTTCCTTTCCGGTCCAGCCACTACAACAGGGTTTAATAATAGAATATTTATAGCATGTTTGTAACAACCTAATAAATGTAGGAGGAATACCATATTTTACCAGACAGTCCCACAGATAGCTATGGAGAATTATATCAAACACTTTACTCTGGTCCAGTGCTAAGAAGAAACCAGACAATTCTCCGTTTGTCCTTTATCCCAAATTTCTTGAAGCAGAATCAAATTATCATAAATAGATCTTCCTGGGACACTACAAGTTTGGGAGGGATGAATAAGGTCACCAGCCACTAAAGCCAATCTGTTTGCTAGTAATTTAAATAAGATCTTAAAATCAGTGTTGAATAATGATATGGGCCTCCAGTTTGTTAGCAGTGACCTGTCTCCAGAATTGTATAACAACATGACCAAACCCTCCCACATACTGGGGGTAAGCAATCTTCTGCTAATACTATTAAAGAGTGTCACATTTCCTGTAATAAAATGTCAGCGATATGCTTGTACATCTCAGAAGAGATAGCATCAGGGCCAGGGGCTGAACCCACTCTCATAGAATTAATCACTTCCCGAAGTTTACAGCTCATTGGGGTTTAAATACCAGGGCTTCTCACATAGCAGTACTGCAGAAACAGTTGGGGTCTGGCAGAGGTTGTGTGAACCTGCTTTTGCTGAGCCGTTGGGGAAAGGATTTTAGCTGCTGGATAAGCTTTAAATTCTTATCAGTCTGTGGACTTTAGGGCAGGAGTGCTGACTTGTTTAATAAATGTTGTGTGGTGTGGAGGATCCATAGTGGAAGCTGGATATTCATTTATCTTTTCTACAGGTATTGTGAGCAGCTTTCTGGAAGTTTCTGTCCTTCTCAGCCAGGATCAATTTACAGCTCACTGGGGCTTAAGTAACAGGGCTTCTCGCATAGCAGTACTGCAGAAACAGTTAGGATCTGGCAGAGGTTGTGTGAACCTGCTTTTGCTGAGCAGTTGGGGAAAGGATTTAGTTGCTGGATAAGCTTTAAATTGTTATCAGTCTGTGGACTTTAGGGCAGGAGTGCTGACTTGTTTAATACAGTGTTTGTGTGGGACCTTCCTCTGGAGGAGGTTGCAGTGGTTGGAGGTGCAGTGAGGGGCAGACACAGGGCTGATACACTCTTGTGAGAGTCCGGTGTGGGCCCTAATCCCACCTCCCTCCCTCCCTAGAGCACAGCTCAGCTCATTTATAGAGGAACACCTGCCCTGAAATTGGAGGCTTCAGGTGCAGCTCATGTAGTTCTATCTAATAATACAGCCACGGTGCAGGGAAAAAGCATAGGTAGGTCTCAAATAGGAGCGCAGCATCCACAATTAATTGCTGATTTTAGTGTGATAACTGGATATTAGGGAAGGCCTTCAACTGGAATATATCAGGTAAACTTTCTGTTAGAGGCTGGGCTAGGATTAGTTAATTCTTAAATCTTCTTGCTGTGGGCAGAGATAGCAGTGGAAGTTTAAAGATGTGGTGAGGTTCTGGAGAGCTAACTTATCTTTGTCATAAGTTTTTGTAAGTTTTGCTGTTGTACTTTAAATTTGGCCTAACTCCTTAAAATCTTTCTGGGGAACTCTCCCACCCACCCCTTGTATTATTAGCCTTTCTTAAATACAGAACAGCCACTGGGGGTTGGGTTTAAAGGCTGGGAGGGAGGAGCTTAGCGAGTTGTAAACTTCCCCTGTAAGCTAACTCTTAAGGCTAATAGTCAGGTGGGGAAAAGTTCAGCCATTCAAGCATTGCAAGTTTAAAAGTCCGCATGCTGTATGTGAGGAGATCGCCTAGGTATAGGTACTGATAGCTCGAGAAACTGTAGAGCCACTGAGTTGGTAATTTGGCCTAGAAAAGACTGCTGTGATGATGGGGAAGGGACCACATATCACAAGAGCAGGTATCTTTGGGCAGGTGGTTGGATGTACAAGGTGTGGTGTGGCCATGATACTGAACTGGGCTTGGAAGTTTGGGGGATGCCCAGTGTGCTACCAGCTGGCACAGCTTAAGGAGGAGGTGGAGGGGCTCCAAAGGCAGCTGGGGGGGAGGATTGGAGCGGTAGGAGGCAAGCGGTCACCTACATGGAAGCACTAGGTGCTGGGGCCTCCCAAGCTAGGGGAGGAGTGAAGAGAGGTGTTCATACTAGGAAAGGAGGGAAGAGGGGGTACACAGGGGGCTCTAGGGGACCCTAGCAGGTGGGGCCCAAAAGGTGGAAATTTTCACAGCAGTAGGTAAGAGTCTGGGGGTGTCCAAAGGAAACCGAGAGAGACAGTAGGGATGGGAGGGCACTGGGGGATGGGCTAAGGCTCACAAATTGTTTTAACCGTCTACGCCCATTGGTAGAAGAGGTGTGTGTGTGTGTGTGGGGGGGAGGAGGAGGATGATGATTCTGCTAGTGAAGCTGGGGCAGGGATGGATAGAAGGGGTGAAGGGGGCAAGAGGCAAGGGTGCAACAGAGGGGATCCCGGACAGGATGGGGGAAGAGGGGTAGGAGGGGAGAAGAAAAAGGAGGATCAGGGAACAAGGAGGAGGCTGATGGTATGGAACAGGGGAGCATGACAGGCAGGAAGGAGCAGGACGTAAATTTATTTATTCATTAAATTTTGATAACCGGGTAAGCCCGCTGGGCCCCGAAGGTCCCTTTTTCAGGGGCTACCTGGGGAATTACATGGAATAATACATGGGGTAGCATACAGCACAGGTACATTACACTAGACAGCGAGGAACATAATACATAGTAGTTTTTCAGCAGTTACATTTAAGAGGTAAGACATAGTAGCTTTTTAGCAGTTAACATTTCTGGGTAAGCTCTACAGAAGGGTGCAGTGCTATATAGATGGGGTGCAGTGATAGTCACTATTTCCATATGAGGGAGAGGGGGTGGATTTCCACTTAGGAGCCTCTCATGTTAGCAGTTGCATATGGAGGTGACCATCATATGAGCCTTCAGCCTTGTGCGGAAGGTGTGGGTAGGGGTAACATCCTGAACACCAGGGGGCAGGAAGTTCCATAGAGTGCGCGCTGTGATGGCGAATGACGTGGAGGGTGTAATCCCAGTAGAGAGAGTAAGGGAAGCCCTCAGGTCCCTTCGGACGGAGAAAGCACCTGGGCCAGATGAGATACATCCCAGGGTGCTGAGGGAACTGGCGGTTGTCCTGGCAGTCCCTCTAGTGGAGCTTTTCAGCATCTCTCCTAGGACTGGGTGGGTGTCCCAAGACTGGAGGGTGGCCCATGTCATGCCGATCCACAAGGGGGGATCAAGAGAGGAGGTGGGAAATTACAGGCCCGTTAGCCTGACATCGGTGGTCGGCAAGGTGATGGAGGGTATTGTCAAGGAAAGGCTGGGGGGGGGGGATTAGTGGAGCAAACTGGGTACTTGGATGATAGGCAGCATGGCTTTGTCACGGGAAGATCATGCCAGACAAAACTTGCTGAGTTCTATGACTGGGTGACCATGGCCCTGGATCAGGGTAGGCCAGTGGACGTCCTCTTTCTGGACTTTAGCAAGGCGTTTGATTCAGTACCCCACAGTGGCCTGCTGGCTAAGCTGAAGGAAATGGGGGTAGGGAGACAGTTGTTAAGATGGATAGAAAATTGGCTCTCTGAGCATACTCAGAAGGTGGTGGTTGGAGGGTTAGCCTCATCCCCAAGGTGGGTTACTAGTGGGGTTCTCCAGGGGTCAGTACTGGGGCCACTCCTGTTCAACGCCTATATCTCAGACATAAGGAGGGGGATCAGGAGTGAGACGAGTCTCTTTGCAGATGACTCAAAGCTGGATGCAGTGGTGGATGGGGACGAGGGAAGGGGGGTCTTGCAGGAGGACCCGGAGGCTCTGGAAAGGTGGTTGGGAAAATGGAAACTAAAATTTGGTGTGGGGAATGCAAGGTTCTGCATGTGGGAGTCATAAATCTAGGCCAGGGGTATACCTGGGAGGAGACATGATTCAAGTCATGGAGGGTGAGAGAGACCTGGGGGTAGTGGTAGATGTCAAAATGAACAACTCAGAGACCTGTAGGAGGGCAGCAGCAAGGGCAAATAGGATGCTGGGATGCATCGCAAGGGGGATTACCTCCAGAAAGGCGGACGTGATCCTTCCACTGTACAACTTCTTGGTTAGGTCACACCTCGAGTATTGTGTACAGTTTTGGAGACTACATTTAAAGAGGGACATTGCACTCCTAGAGAGGGTCCAAAGGAGGGCAACCAAAATGATCTGGGGCCTGAGGGAGAGGACCTATGAGGAGAGGCTCAAGGAGCTCGACATGTACACCCTGGAGGAGAGGAGGAACAGGGGGACATGATAAAGGTCTTTAAGTACATGAAAGGGATCAGTAAAGGAGTCCCAGTCAGGGTGCTCCAAAGGAAGGAGGGTGGGGCAACAAGAGGTCATGGGTGTAAGCTGGAAGGGGGCAGGCTCAGAGGGGAGAGGAGATGTTATTTCACTGAAAGGGTGGTGGAGCCATGGAATGCACTGCCCAGGGAGCTGGTAGAGGTAGAGACTGTGGACGGGTTTAAGAGGGGATGGGACAGGTAGAGGGGGAAGGTAAATCTGACCAGGCCCAATACAGGTGGAACATCTGGGACTGGGGACAGTATAACCCAAGTGGAAGGACACCAAATTCGGCCCTCGGTGCAGGTGCTGATAATCGAGCAGACTCGAGAGACCATTAGGCCTATTCTGCTGGCATTTTAGTATGTTAGCATGTTAGTAAGTTCTATGCCTGTGATTGGTTGAATCATCATTTTTTGTTGCGAGAGGGATAAAATGGGCTAAATCACAAGTTTGTAGCCATCGATCAATCAGACCTTGTTCATGTGTGGGAGCCTGGAACATATTTGTAAAATGAAGGTCAAGTTCAGTTAAGATATCAGACCCCCTTGTTGCCAGCCTGCCAGCCAGTGTTTTTACTGTAGAGATATTTTTCTTATTATACTGTGAGAGACCAAACTGGAAGGGGTTGGTAAAGTCCTGTTTCCCCTGTGTCCCAAACCGTTGTACAGCTTCTAGGGACGTATATCTATCATACTGAATATCAGTCATTTTTTGTTTAACCAGAGAGATTTCGTCTGACAGATCTATATGGGACTGATTTTGCGTGGACAGCAGAGATTGTAGTTCCGCCCTGTGTAATTTCTATTGGCCAGTTTTATGTTGACTTTTGCATTTTCCAATCATTTTAAAATAAGACTGTATATCTCTTTTAGTTTCCTCCCGCCAGGTCTGAATGTCTTCATATAAAAACAAACCGATTTCCTGGCATGCAAAAGTCCTTGAAAGCCCTCATAAACTAATGGGATGATAAGCAAATTAAGGTTAATCCCCCAATACTCCAGCCCTTTCACCATTTTTTCAAAATTTGACACAGTAAGGCTCAATACAACATGATCTGAAGAGGGCACAGAGACTTTGTGCTTGAATAATATCCAGATTTTCTGAAATGAACCAGTAATCAATCATGGTAGCATAGGAGCCTCTGAAGTATGTTTCGGGGGATATGTCCAGGTTTATCAAAGGTGTCTATTAAGCTGCTACTAGACAAGAGGTTATTTAAGCAAGAAACATCACAAAATACTGTAGACATTTGTGACCTTCTGTCTCTTTTGTACCTACTGCAGTTAAAATCACCTCCAAATAGGACATAACCAGAGGTAAAAAGATATGGTTGGATTGCTTGAAATAAGTCAGTTCTTGCTTTCTTTGATGGGGGAGCATACACATTTATACATCTAAAGTCTGCATCATGCAACTGAATATCTAACAAACAAACCCTGCCTGGGTCAATATCTACCTGCTGAATTACCTTAATATCAGTATTATTCAAACAAATCCCTACCCCACTACATACATCTTCCCCCACAGACCAGGAGTCCCCCTTAAGCCAAGCCGAACTAGCAGAATGTACATCCTCAACCGAGTGTAACCTAGTGTCCTGTAAGAAAATGATGTCATATGAAGCAGAATCAAACTGTGCATAGGTTACTACTCTTTTTCGTTCAGATTTGATGCTGTTAGCATTCAAGGAGGCCACAGCAATATTATGTAGTGGAGCAGACACAGGAGCAGTTCATCAATGTTTTTTTCTAACCCGTGCTCTAGTCCCCATCCACCGAGCCTGGGGTTTGGGGTCTGGATCTTCGGTAGGTAGTTCCCTCTCTGATCCACCATCAATTTGGGAACAGTGGAATGAGGCTAAATCTGATTCAGAACCCGGGTCTCCCTCTTCCATAGGTAGAGCATAATATTTATTCTGTGTGGGGATAGGATCCTCAGTTGTCAGTGTTGTCTCCTCACCTTTCTTTCTAGTGCTCTTATGCCTCCTTACCGCTTGAAAATGGTCAGTTTCGGGAAAGGGGGAAGGCATGGTCCCGGTGGAGGCCTCAGGTGTAGTTATTGGTTGCAAAACTGGAAATTCTGATTCTGATAGAATTTGTACTGAGTGTGGAGGATCTGGTGGGGTAGTTGATATTGGATCTGATACTTGCATCTGGTCGAGCAATTCCCTCCTGTGGGAGGGGGGCCGAGGACTGGCAAGGTGTCTGTTAGCCTGTTTTAGAGCAGTATTGATATAGAAATCTTGATGGCATAGTCATTGTTCAAGGTATTGTATGATGCCCAGGGGCAGTCAGTGAAGGAATGGCCATCTTCACATAAACTGCACTTCATTGGGCCTCTGCAATGAAACAATGAATGACCAGATTCCCCACATTGGGCACATTTAACAACATCACACGTGTGGCTCAAGTGTCTGGGAGACCCACACTTGTAGCAGTGGTGAGGCTGACCTGGGTAAAAGATAAACCCCTTGTCCTGTGCAATATAAAAACAATTTGGGAGATGCAGTAGGCCAGAATCATTCTAATGGAGATTGATTTTTACCCTCGACCCCCCCCCCCCAGTCCAAAAATCTTTGTCATCCAATGTTGGCTCAGGGTTACCTTGCACTTTACACTTTTTTTCAAGCCAATACAAAATGTCAGTAATGTTAACCCCTTTGTTGAGGAAAAGAACTGTTATCACCTTGAAGGTTTGCTTAGTTAATGGGATGGCTTGGAATTTTTCCCATGTAGGGTTGGTTTTCAAGGTGGCATATTTAATCCACAACCTATCCAAAATGTCAGGGGTCCGAAAACTGATATCAAATGATTGATCCCCTGATAAATGAATAAGGGTGTAAACCTTTGCAGGAGAAAAGCCCATTTGCTGTTTTAATAAGACTTTCCCCACATAGAACCCAGTAGGTGTATCATCAGAGAGCCCCCAAGACCAGAGGCGAACAGCATTTCACCTTTTTGCAAGTTCCACCACTTTCTTTAAAAGACTAGCATAAGTGGGGGCCTCTGTCTGCTCCTGAAACAGTAAAATATTAGCTTGTTCCACAGAAACATCAGGAAATAATTTAGGAGATGAAGGGTCAATAAGTAAAGAATCATTTTTTTGATCATAACTGCTATTTATCCACATCGGTGGGAGCAGCCCCAATCTCTAGCCACCAGCCTGCACCCCTTACTCAGTCATGCGCAAGGCCACACAACTCACACACACAGGGGCTGACCTTTCCTCGCTCTGCGCCCCTGGGTATGCACCTCTCTCAGGTCCCAGGGGTGCAGGTCGTGGCCATCAGCCACAGAGATCACCCCCTGCAATTTTACACTTTTTCACCCCTTGGGGAGCCGGATGTGCAATTGCATCCGAGCACGTAGTGCTGCCGCCCTGCCGCGCTCCCCCACTTTGCTGCACACACCACTGTAGTGCCGCTGGCCTCCACCAGTCACCGCTGCAGGGCAATGCGATACCCCTTACCCACTCCAGAGGAAGGAGACAGTCATTGTACGCTCGATCCTTCCTCTCCCCTACCAGCCCCCGGTGGTCTAAGTCCATTTCTGAACCCAGATTACCAGTGTAGTGCGAGGTATGGCGTCCAGCGCCAACCCTCAGCGCCACCAGGCCAGGTATAAATAAAGAATCATGAGAAGCTTCTGCCCCCCCCCCCACTGCGAGGGAAAAGCATCAGTAGCATCAGAGAAAACCTCATTATTTAAAGTGTCCAAGGGAGAAAATGAAACAGTACCTGGTGTAGAAACAGGGTCCGACTCTGTAGGTGCAACAAGTCCCAAATCCGTATCAGGTTGTGGAGCGAGAATTTTGGAAGCAGCAGTGGGTAAATCCTGTGCTTTTGTTTCATTGAGTGCTCCAGAAGGAGTAGAGGATCCAGGGATCAGTATTTCCGAGTTAGGGATCCATGTTCCAGTGGTACATTGGGTCAAGCCTGCTCCTTCGAGGGCCATTTCAGCTGACCAGGAAGACGTGCTGGGAAAATTCTGGGAAGGTAAAACTTTTTGTGCTGTAGCAGGTTCCATCCCACCCGAAGTGCTAGATGAAAAGACAGATATTTTTGTGCTAGATTCTGGAGTTTGCTGAGGGGAAAGATTTTCAGAGCATTTCCTTTTTTTCTCGTTTTCAGCGCGTTGTTTTGCCGCCGAGTACTCCAGCTCAGCTTTGCGAAGATTTTCTGCCAGGCGCTGCATATCAACTGAAGCTGCAGTTTCTTGGGCTGCAATTCTATTTCCCTGTTGAAGATGTGGGGGAGTCGCATGAACCATGTTCCCCAAAGCAGCTCTGTCTATTGTTTGGATTCCTGGGGGGAGAGGCGCACAGTTAGAGACCAAAGGCTGGGCACCTTCCAGGTACATTCCAGCAGTCTCCAGCACCTTCTTCATTGCAAAAGCATGACCTCCTCCTCCTCCTCTGTCATCCTCCATGACACTAAGGGAGAACCCTGACGGACAGAGACACAGCGCCCTCTGTCTGCAGAGTAGGGGAATTATTTATTGAAAGAAACAAAAACATCAATACATAATCTCAAAGACAAGGGCAACAAAGTTACAAAACATCATAGAATGGAACCATAAAATGTAAAGAAAATCAAATAGTCGGTCACGACAAAAAACAAAGAAAGAGGAGAAATGATAAAATAAAAAATTAAAAAATGCAGTTAAATCCAATAGATATGTTTCCAATATTCATGAAACAAATGAGAAGTCAAAGCCCATGATTCAAAGTCCTTCTGAGTCCGTAAAGCTGATTCGATGTGACCAAGAACAACTGAAGGCAGAGTGTCAGTATGCTGTAAAGAAAATAAACAACATACTTGCCACATGTAAAACTTGATGCATGCAAAAATCACAGTAAGTGTGCCTGGGCAGTATCGGGAAAGGAAACCTGAATAGTCCCCAAGCACTAGACATTCGTATGAAATATGACAAGAACCCCCCAACCCCATTTAGTAAGTAAATGCGACCAAAACAGTCGAGCATAATTACATAAAAGGAAAAAATGATCCATGGTTTCTACCAAGTCTCTACATTCCGGGTGGAGACAATGCCTTTCTGAAACAGCCTTATGTTTTAAATTCCCCCTAACTCTGAGTCTGCCGTGGCAACTAAGCCAAGTGACATCCCACATACGATCAGGTATTCATATGTCAGTAAGAATCCTTAAAGGCAGATGAACTTTAGAAGGAAAACAGTTGGGAAAATCAAGCATCACCGAAAAGTTAGTAGACATAATTTTAACATATAATGCTTTACGAGTAAGCCGATGAACCACAGGTTGGGTCAAGTGCCATTGACGTAATTTAGTAGACACCAAATAAACAAAAAAAGGTGCCCTAGAATTGGACTTAATAATAGGAATCTCAACTGACCACTTAGTCAAAAAATACTTGATTAACAAGAGAGTCCATAAGTCCCAAGGATGGGATTGATACTGTGTAGGTTCCTTAAACGTAGATTTTAGAAAAAAAAGAAAAATAAAAAACGAAGGGATTTATCATAATGAGACCTCCATCCTTAGTTTTTAGGGAGGTAAAATCACGTTTGACCAGGTTCAGTCGGCATCCCCACAACATCTGGAAAAAAATACTGTATAAACGTGTTTCATATTGTTTAGGCAAAGGACAAAACGAACTTAAATATAAAAATAAAGGTAAAAGGAATTTCTTAATCATCAGTACATGCTTTTTTCGAAAGGGTCCAAGATTTCCACTGTTGAACTTTACCTTTACTTGGTTTCCAATTCAAATCTGCCAAATCACTAGAGCCAGAAAAACACCCCAGTATTTTAATAGGACCTGGCGTAATAGTGATCTGCCCAATAAAGGGTTCAAAAGATCCCATTCCCAAAAAAATCCCGGTACTCTTGTCATAATTCACAGAAGTCCCGGAAATGGTACCAAATCATGCCACAATATTCAATGCCATAATGCCAGAGGCTGGATTGCGTAACAAAAGACACATATCATCAGCATAAACAGCTATAACTTGAGGAGGGATAGCAGAAGCTGGCGTAAGACCCAAAATATCCTGATGATGAAGGAGCTCCCGAATTAAAGGATCTAACACAAAGGTATACAATAAATGGCTAATCGGACAGCCCTGCCTAACTTCCCTACGAAAAGCAACCCCATCCCCCCAGTAGGCCATTAACCAAAGGAAAATTGCGAGCATTAGAATATAAAAGCCCAACCCAGGTCCTAAATTTCTCAGAGAACCCATATTATATCGCTGGACAGCTTGAAATAAAAATCCATGGAAAACTTTATCAAAAGCTTTAGCTTGGTCCAATGAAAGTAAATACCCAGTAAGATATCCCATACGACTACATTCACATACATTTCTAAGGAGGGTCAGATTTTTATTGAATATTCCGTCCTGGAATTGAACATGTTTGCACAGGATGGATGAGTGGTAGTAATGCGTTGTAGTCTGTGACACAAAATAGCTGAGAATATTTTATAATCTGTATTCAATAAGCTAATTGGCCTCCAATTGCCAAAAAGCGCTTATCCCCCTTTTTGTATAAAAAGATAGAGCATCCGAAAAACTAGATAGTAAAGAGGTAGTGGAAAGGATCTCGTTATATAATTCAATTAAGATGAAACAAAAATCATCCACAAAAAATCTGCTTAGTTCATTTACAAGGCCATCCGGGCCTGGGGAAATGCCCAGATTTAAATGCCCAATTTCCAGCCTGACCTCAGCCTGAGTAATTGGCAGTTCCACAGCCTGAGATTGAGGAAGAGTCACCTGAGGTGGCCTGAAGGAAAAAAGTGCATCCCAATTACACTGTGGTTTAAAAGCCAAACCATGTTGTCCCATTAAAAAGTGTTGTACGACATTTAACATTTCAGCATCAGTAGATTTTAAGAAGCCTGAGGAGTCATGCAGACCGTCCATGAGCTTTTTGCCCAAAGCTTGTTTGCAGGCAGAAAATTGGTCAGAAACAGGAGAGGACTTAAGGCCGTAAGCCAAATCAGGATTAGGTACACTGCAGGGTGAAAGGAGCTACTGTGGCTTTCCCTCGCCCAGCCGGTAACCCAGGTATGCTGTGAATCGCGACCTGCTCCACTATCGTTGGGTGCTAGACGTTCTGGGTATAGGAGGAGGGATGTAGGTATTGGGCCCACCATTTACTCAGGCTGCTGCGGCCTAACCGGACTGCTCGGCTCCTAGCAGAAAAGCATAGGATATTGCCAACCTACTGTGTCTCCTTCATCAAAAGAAATGACTATTACGAGCGCCAGAGCTGAGGAGGGGATTTCCAGTTGCAAGATTAAGCTTTCAGTCCGGCATAGTTACAGATTGTACGCGATTGTTCACCAGGTTGAGACGGAGCTAACTTTCCAAGCTGCCATTACCGTCGGTTCCAGGCCACGCCCCCCCTTTTAGGTGGTGTTTTAAATTTTTTATTTTTAATATCATGGCTGACGATGAAAGACAATCAATCAAGTTTATTTATTTATTTATTTAAAATTTTGGTGACCGGGTAGGCCCACTGAGCCCCGAAGGTCCCTTTTTCAGGGGCGACCCAGGATAACAATACATATTTTCATACAGAGAAAGACTTGGGTTACAAAGTAGTTTCAGGTGTGTGAGCAGGTTACAGCCATGGTTATCATCATGCATCAGTCCTTACAAATATGTTGACAGTAGAATTAACAAAAGGTGTAGAAGAAAATATTACTTGACTGTACAATACTGTACAAAATAGACACAGCCAATGTGGCAAAGATGGGCCCCACAACATAGAACTGTTGCTCCAGGAATTACAAGTATACCTCTCAATCTTTTATCACCCAAATATGTGACAGGATGTGTGACAGTTGGACAAAATATGTAACGCATCATCAAACATGACATTGCAAGCTCAGAACAGAGTGAAAATAAGTGTACTACTACTATTTAAAATGTTTGCTGATAACATATCTGTTATAAATTTCTGCTTCTCAATGTGGGACAGAGGGTTTCTGAGAAATATAGTGAGTGACATACCTCATATGTGACAGTTGAGATATGATTACAAGAGAAAGAAAAAAAGTTGAATAAGTAAATTAAAAAAAAAAAAAGGCTGACACTGCATACTATTTTTTAATAGGTGGAAGGTGTATATGAATCTGAAGGGAGCAGTACACTGAGCCTCGATCTGAAGAGAGGTATCATCTCACTCTTTCAAGTACAGATGCATTCCGGGACAGTTACAGAGGTAAGATGAAGATATTAATTCCTCCTGGTAAATATGGGTAACTCAAGGTTATTTATCAACTAACTTGGTGTTCAGAAGATCAGAATGGGCAGAAGAAGCATTGTGGGAGGGAAAAGGGCAGGTCATCAGCATACAGTGCCATTTACAGGGTACTGTCATGTGACTGCTGGAGGCCAATCAAGAACATTAGCAGTCTGTGGACTTTTTTTTTAGGTTGCTGTTTCTTCCCCCGGTTCCCGCCGGCTACCTCTGACGTCCCAAACCCCTGCGCCGTCCCCGAGCATCAGACCCCTTCCCCTGTCACCCCATGACTTGCCCTTCGTGGCAGGGGTTGGGGAGCCACTCAACCCACCGGCACGGATCCAGCTCGGGAGGTGTCTTCTCAGGGCGACACTGCAGGGGGGATGGGACTATCGTCATCCTGCTGTGGTGGGAATTATTTTTCCAATTTTCCTGTGCGGTAGTGAGCATGCAGTGACACCAGTGATGCCCAGTACTCACGTCCGCATGCTGTACATCAGGCAGCTGCTTCACCTCCACCCCCACATTATGGAACCTGGCATACCGGCCCCCCCAGCTGCCGCTTGGAGTCAGGCAAGTGCCAGTCCATGTCCCTACCCTCCTCCGGGGGAGTAGAGCTGTACTCCGAATGCTCAATCCTCTCCTTCCCCGGCCAACCCCCGGCGACCTGCTCGCACCGCGAACACGAGTCGCCGGCATGGCAGGAGGTAAGGCAGTGATGCCTCAGCCCTCCACGCCACTGGGACGGCCAGCAGTCTGTGGATTTAAAAAGCAGAAAAAATATTTGGGACCAATTGGCAAACAGGGCTACAGTGGCGAGGGGCCTGGATTTTGAGACCAGAAATCTTGTTTTGTTTCAGTATTGCTGGCTCATGGAGCTCAGGGTTTGGGAGATGAGGAGGTTGGAGGAGCATTGTGTGTGTGAGATAGAGGGGGCTGGCCACCAGTGTTCTGTGTCATTTGGGGGGCATATTCATATGAACATACGAAGTTGCCACCAGAAACAGGCCATAGTGGTCTATCGAGTTTGCTTGAGTAAGCAGATGGAAGCTGCCCCCCCCCCCTTACATCTCACCCACAATCCCTGCTGTCTTAATCCTGCTCTTGACACTGTCCAAACCCCTGTTGAAGCTGGCCACTGTCTTTACCGCCACCACCTCCTGTGGTAGCTTGTTCCATCCCTTCACCACCCTCTCAGTGAAAAAAAAATGCCTCCTCATTTCCTTCTTGAATCTGCCTCCCACCAGTTTCAGGTCGTGACCCCTTGTCTTACCCTCCTTGTATAGTGTGAAGATGCCTTCACTGCTGACTTTGTTAATGTTTTTTAGGTATTTGAAGGTCTCACTCATGTCCCCCCTCTCCCTACTCTCCTCCAGGGAATACATGTTCAGCGCTGTCAGTTTGTCCTCATAAGTTCTGTCCCCCATGCCATGGATCATTATGGTTGCCTTCCTCTGGATCCCCTCTAGAAGCTGGATAGCCTTCTTTAGGTAGGAACACCAGAACTGTACACTGTACTCCAGGTGTGTTCTTACCAACGTCCTCCTGTACAGTGGTAGAATAATGTCCTCCTACCTAAAGGTGAGCCCCCTGGCTATGCAGCCCAGTATTTTGTTAGCCTTGCTACTGTTCTTCCGCATTGTGCTGTGTGCTTCATGTTCTCCCTGACCATAATCCCAAGGTCTTTTTCCTTCTCTGATATAGCCACCTTAACTCCTCCCAACCAGTAACTGGCCTTTGGGTTCCTTGCTCCCATGTGCATCACTTCTTGGCATTAAAACCCAGTTGCCAGATGCCTGATCCTTTCTCCAGTTTTGCCAGGTCATCTCTTAGGTCCTGTCTCCCCTCCTCTGTGTCCACTCTCCCACAAAGCTTAGTGTCATCCAGAAATAGACAGATTTTACTTTTGACACCCTCTGCTATGTCACCGATGAACACATTGAACAGTATAGGCCCAAGCACTGAGCCCTGCGGGACACCACTAGTCACAGGCATAGGGTTGGATAATTATCCCACCACTACTACTACTCTTTGGTTTCTGCCTCTGATCCATCCCTTTATCCACCCCAGCATTTTTTCTCCAACTCCCAGGTCTAATAGCTTGCTGATCAGTTGTCCGTGAGGCACTGAATCAAATGCCTTACTGAAGCTGAGGTATAGCTTGTCCACTGCCTGCCTTCTGTCCAAGGCCCTTATACCCCATTGAAGAAGTAAACCAAGTTAGTTTGGCACGACCTCCCCCTGACAAACCTATGCTGCCTGTCATACTGTAAACCATTAATCCTCAAGGAACGTCACAAGCCTTTCCTTCAGTATAGACTTCATTAACTTGCCCACAATGGAGGTTAGATTGACTGGCTTGTAGTTTCCCAGCTCGTCTCTGGGGCCACTCTTATGGATCAGCACCACATGGGCTGTCCTCCAGTCCTGTGAGACACTCCCCTCCTCCAGTGAGGTGTTAAATAGGTCAGCCATTGGAGCTGCCAGTATCTCCACCAGTTCTCTCAGAACCCTGGGGTGTACTCTGTCCGGGCTGGGAGCTTTGTCCACTCACAGTTCCCTTAGTCCCCTTAGAACCCTGCCTGCTTCTGTCTTCCCTTCATAGTCCTTACCCCCCCCCACCATGGGCCTCCAGATCTTCCCCTTTGGCATGGGCCCGCAAGATTCCCTGGTAAAAACAGAAGTGGTAATCATTAAGTGCCTCTACCTTTCCTCACTCTTCTCTACCCACTTTTCCTTCCACCTTATCCTAACTATTCCTTCCTTTCCACTCCTTTTCTCCCTAATGTAGCAGAAGAAGTCCTTCTCCCCATGCTTAATCCCTGATCCAGCCTCTGTTCTTTGTCAGCTTTGGCTGCCTGGACTTCCCTGCCTACTTCTCGAGATCTCTCCGCATAGATCACCCTGTCCTCTTCCCTTGCAGTGCGTTTGTACTTCAGGAAGGCCTCCCTCTTGCTCCTTAGCTTTTCTGTCAGTTTTCTGTTGAACCAACTTGGCCTCTTGACCCTTTCCTTTGAGCCCTAGTACAGGTATTAGTGGCCTCTATCAGCCCTGACTTGATAACGGTCCACTTTGATCCGTGTACATCCCAGGTTGGATCCTTGCTAGGTGCTCCCTAACTATGCTCCCCGTTCAGTTGAAGTCCAACTTCCTGAAGTCCACCACCATCATTATAGTCTTGGTTGCCTCCCTCCCCATGAACACAGAAAACCACACTGACCTGTGATTGCACCCGGTGAGAGATTCCCTCACCTTCACCTCCTGGACATGTTCCCCATTAGTCAACACCAGATCCAATGTGGTGCCCTCCCTGGTTGGTTCCTTGACTCCCTGGGTTAGAAAATACTCCTGGATGGCATCGAGGAGAACCTATTCCCTGCTGCAGGTGGTAGCCGGGGTGCTTCATTCCAGTCCTGGCAGATTGAAGTCACTCAGGATTATATCGTTACCCTTGCCCCCCACCCTTCTGATCTGCTCTCCTAGTTCTCTGTCCAAGTCAGTGTCCTGTGAAGGTGGTCAGTAGACCACTCCTACTCAGATACGTTTACCCCTACTATGCTGTAGTACTGCCCATAGGACCTCTGTCGTGTCCTCCTCCCTGCTACTCTCTATCCCTTCTCTTATGTACAAGGCCACTCCCCCAGCTCTTCCTTTAGCTCTGTCCTTCCTGTGCAGTTGGTAACCTGGGATCTCTAGATCCCATTCATGGTACTTCTGTAATGGTAGCTATATCAACTTTACCATCTGCTAATAGTGCCTGTAGGTCTGCTACTTTATTACCTGAGCTCCTTGCATTAAGTACCACTGCCCTCCAGTGTGTCTCATGGCCCCTACGCTCCTGTTTATATGGTCCTTCTCTCCCACCTCCCTGCTTCCCCCTGCTTGTTGTCAGCTCATCTGGGGGGGCCCTCGGAACCCCCCCGACTGATGCTGAGTTCCTCTCTCTCCACTGCCTCCCCCCAATCAGTTTAAATGTAACTTGTCCCTTAAATAGCTTTCCGGTTTACCCTTCAGTACCCAGTGCCTTCCTTACTCAGATGCAGCCTGTTTGCTGCATAAACTTCCTTGCTATCCAGTGTCCTTTCCCAATCCCCATCAGGCCGAAGCCATTTTCTGCACACCACCCCCTTAGCCATGTGTTAAACTCTGTGATCCTTGCCTTTCTAACTGTGCTTGCTTTTGGGACTGGCAACAACTCTGAGAAGGTCACCATTTTGCCCAAGCCTCTGCAAGTCTTGCCCAGCTCCATGAACCTATCCTGTATTACCTGTATCTCACATCCAGCTAGGTAGTTGGTACCCAACTGTATTACACTGTAGCCCCCACCCTCTCTGCTGTCATTCCAGGCATGCATTCCACCCTCTTGCTACTACTGCCAGAGTTCCTTCTCCCCATCTAATCCCCTTCAGGATGGAGTTTCCTAAGATCACGACACTCTCTTCCCCTTAAGCCTCTTACTCATAGAATTCCTTCTTTGCTGTCCCTCCAGCCTGCACTTGTGTGCCTCCTGTTTTCCAGTAACTTCCCTGCCCATGGTCCCCTCCTGGTCCATCATACCGCTCAGGGTTTTCTTCTCCCCCTCCCGTTGGCTGACCTCTGGGATGCCTCTGTCTGCCCTTGGTCCCCATTGATCTTGTCCCCGTTGGATGTGCCAGTTATGCTAACCTCCTCTCCTGTCCTCTCACGCTCCCCCCCACCCCATACCTCCCTTGCCCTTAAGCCACCCCGGGGGTTTAAGTTCCACTTCACCTGAACTTTCAGTCTCAATACCCCATTTACCCCCACTTGCCCTGTGACTTACCTTTTCCCCTTGATTCTTGATGCTTTGATCCACTCTCACCACACACTGTTTCCCCAACGTAGCATTTTCCCCTTGCTCATCCAGTCCCTGCAGGATAGAGAACCTGTTTGAGGACTCCAGCCCTGTGTCCACTTTGCCCTCTGCACCACTGCAGTGTTCTCCCTTACTTCTTCCTGTGCATGACCCCTTCCCTTGATTACCCTGCCCCACCACTACTGTCCATTTTCACCCTGTTACCCCACTTGGACTCCCTGTCAAGGGTCCAACCTGTCCATGGATTGTCCTCGTAAAATCCTGCCTAGCTCCCGCTCTCCTTCCTGTTCCTATGGCCCCCCTGCCTTGTTCTCATTACAGTGTTGTCCCCTGTCCCAAACTACTGCCTCTTCCTTCCAGCACACCGGCTTCCTGTTTTGTCCTCTCATCTCCTGTGCCCATCTCAGCCACCTAATTTCCTCCTTGAGATATTTGAGTTGCCTGCACACTAGACATCTGCCCATGTTTCATAGTGTCCCTAGGAAGAGGGCTGTGCCATAACCATCGCAGCTGACCCCCCCTTTATTAATTCCACTAAACTGTCCCCTTTACTTTCTTTTTATATATATATATATATATATATATTCGTTTTCTCACCCTCCTTCCTCTTGTTTAAGTTTGTTACTTCCTGCCTGGGTGGAGGAAGTAGTAATGCACTACAGGTCCCACCCTGTAAAGCAGGCTGCACCTAGGGGTGGGTGGGTGTGGGAGGAGGATGGCTATAACCCTCAGGCTGCTCCCAAAACAGTGAGAGCACTTAATCCCCCTACTCCACCAACAGGATCCTCTTTAGCCCTTGCTGCTTCATCTGTGCAATGTAAAGCCCCCCAATTGTTTACTACACAACAAAAGAGAGTAAAATAAAAAAACAAACAAACAAATTCCACTACCTCTGTACTGCACTGGTCTGCCATGCTGATGGTTAGCCTTTTATCCCACAACAGTACGCAGTGACTACACTTCTCTGTAATCCCCATCCCGTACACAGCGTTTACACCCTTATGGAAAAAATAAAATAAAAAAAGAATAAATTAAACAAAAATTCCTTTCTCTATACAGCCCTGGTTAGAAGTGTCAGAAGCTCTTAAGCCCTCACAGCACTAGTGTTACTAAATAGTAACCCGGTATGGATTCATCCAGGCGTCCGGATCTCTGGTGCCCTCCTGGACACTTTCCACCTCTCCCGATCGTTCATCGGCTCCCAGGTTTGCTCCGAGGTCCCCTCTTCACCCTCCTTGGCTGGGCACCATTCCCCAAAGTCCTCCTAACAGCAACTACCTCCTGTTCATGTTATTCATGTTACAAAAGATAGTGCACACCACTTTGTCAAACATAATGCCTTTATTGAACCTTTTTGCCAAAAATATGCAAAAAAGCAGTGCTACTGTAGAGACTGCAGAGACACTCAGACATGTACTGGCGCCACAAACCATCCCTGTATTTAGGAGTGCTCCACAACAGTAGAAGGAGTAGGGCACTCCGAAATGTAGGAGTGTTTTGTATCACAGGCACATCTCTGTGTGCCTCAGTAATTTTTGCATAGCCCTGTTTTTTGCATATTTCTGGCACAAAGTACACTAAAGACATGCTTGACAAACGTGTGTGCGATCGTTTGTAATGAGTTAGTGTGAGTGCTTACCTTTAACACTGAAAGCAGCACCCTGCAATGGCAGCAAAGTTCCAGCTTTTTTCTTCTTATTTGGGACACATTCACGTGACTTCTAAAAGCCAATCAAGGCATTAACAGTCACTGGACTTAAAATGCAGTTTGGGATCCATTCAGCAAGAAGGGCTGCAGTGGTGCGTCACCTGGATTAGGAGGCAAGAAACTTATTTTTTTCTGTATTGCTGGTTGAAGGAACTTGGGATTCAGTAGGTCAAAAGAGGTGTGGGAGCGTTGTAGAAGGGAGAGGAGCAGGTTGCCATCATTTGGCACCAGTTGTTAGACACAGGCACGTGACTGCTAGGGACCAGTTAGGGCCCTAACAATCTATGAATTTAACAAACAGGCAGAACAATTTGGGACCCAGTCGGCAAGCAGGGCTTGGTGGTAAGTGACCTGGGTTAGGAAGCTGAGAAACTTATTTTTTTCAGTATTGCTTGCTAAAGGAGCTCAGGGGTTCAGGTGCTCGAGAGGGGTGGGGGGAACATTATGTGAGGTAGTAGGGCATGTTGATAACATTCAGTGCCATTTGTGGGGCACAATCACATGATTACTACCAACAAATTGTGTGCTAGCTGTTCCATATTTATTTTTTGCAGTTCATTTCTTTATTTCTCCTCCGGTGCAGGCCCGCGTCCAGATCCACCCCAGCACTGTGAACTGACACCGCAGGGACTTAACTTGATCTCTAGTCTTTTTCTGCAGCTTCCCACTTGTGGGGGGGGGGGGAGTCAGTAGGTCCCTCAATTTTGCCAAAATGCAGATCTGGTTTCCAGAGAAATGGCTATGATGTCGGTGTGTGGCCATGAGGGGGTCAGACCCTTCACATTGCTCTGTCTAGCTTTTCCCTTCAGTGTTGTTCTCCCCATAGGATGCTGGCATAGAAGTGTGCTAGTGTGGAGCATGTCACTGCCGGTATCCACCTGCCCAGTCAACTTTGAGTGCACTGTAACCTGTGGTCACCCACTTTGCAGTATTGCAGTGGAACTGACTGCCCTCCCTACTCTATCCTCCTCACCCCCAGCCGATCTGTGACAACCCATGGTTGTTCCTGAAACCGGGTTACTGGCATTGTGAATGGTAGCACTGCTGCTGTGCTGATGGGCTGGCTGTTGTGATCCTGTATTCAAATCCCACAGGATCAAGCAACCTGGAGTGTTAGGGATCCCAGAGCATGAAGACCATGGAGCAGGAGGACAGCATCTGCAGGAGTGTCCACAGTGTAGTACACAGGTCTACAAGACACTGCCAGTTTCATCTCCTGGCCCAAGATAACAGCATTTGGACTTCACTCACCAAGGGTAGTGTCGGTATTGCCTTAGGGGGTAGAGTGGTGGACAGTTGATAAATGGCAGAAATAGTGTGTGCATTGAGCAAGTTATTACTTTTAAAAACTATCTTGGGATAACATTTGATCCCTTTTTGGATTTAATTTTGATCCCTAATTTGTGAAGTCATCAAAGTTGTTAACTGTAGACTGGTACTAGTCAGGTGCTTTTTCGAAGGCCTGGGTCACCTGTTCTCTCCAGTGCATGAACCACCATCTCCGTGAGACCTTCTGCTGATGTGTTCATGGGCAAGACATTTGAGCCTGTACACAAGTGTGAAATGCCATGCTTGTCGAGGAAGATCACATTTCTGGTGGCTAACACATTAGCCAGAACTATCCATGAGCTCCAGGTGCTCTCAGTGAAGTCTTCTTTTTGGTCTTCTTCAAGCATAAGGTGGTTCTTATCCCCAACCTGAAGCTCCTTCTGAAGGTTGTATCAGAGTTTCAGGTTAACTAAGTAATTAACCATTTGGTGTAATTTAACATACCAACCTCAGACACTAATCACTGACTCCCTTCAATGGCTATACCAAGGGCACTCGTGTATTATAAGGAGTGTACGGCAGGAGTTTAGGGAGAGTCTTGTCATCTATTTGTCACCTATGCTGAAGCCATGCCTGGCAGACAAACAACAAAGTGGTAGATTGTCAGGTGGATCACATCCTGCATCGACCTCTGCTATAGGTTGGCTGGTATAGAGTCTCCATTCCACCAGACATACTTCTGCCTCGGTGGCTTCCAGGGCTAGCCCCATTGTGGAGATATGCAGGGCTGCAATCTCGTCTAAAGCGCACGTCATCATTTTCCATTATAGCATTGATGTGATAAATCATTCAGATGCTGCTTTTGGGGCCTCAGTCCTTCAGTCTCTATTTACCAAATAGGGGTGCATGCCCTTCCCCCTCTTCCTGCAGGACTGCTAGGAGTCTGCCATTGTGTGGATGGTAAATCAAATCCATGCCTTTGGAAAATATAAGTTATGCACCTGAACCGTAGTTCTGAGAGTGGCTCAGAGGAGAATAAATTGGCATACCAGGAAAGTGTGCACAAGGGTGATGGTGATCACATTCAAATAAGGTTTATTTTTACAACTAGGAGAACAGGCACTACATCAGCACATTCAAAAGTGAACACCACATCAATACTTCATTTTAAATCATTTTATTGCCCAAGAAAATAAAACTGCACAGTAAACATACTGTGGACGTGTGATACATTTCGGATCAAGAAATCCTTTATCAAAAGCTAATGCACACATATCACATACCCAAAATACCCTTAATTTAGTAGTGACATCACAAAAATAATTTCAAACTTATTGGTTCCTACACCATGTGACCACCATAGTCAATTAAAAATTCTGGCTTGTATCAACATTTAGCTGTTCTTAATTAGTCTGCAAGCATATACTGATGAGCCCATACAGACAAATCACAGAAGCACACATGGGGTTTGGGGGACAAATGCAGCAAACTACAAAGCACATCATTTGCGATTTTCTAAATATGGTTTTAGCTTTACAGCATTGATGTGATGAGTCATTGAGATGCTGCTTCTTGGGTCTCAGTCCCTCAGTCTCTATTTACCAAATAGGGGAGCATGTCCTTCCCCCTCTTCCTGCAGGACTGCTAGGAGTCTGCCATTGTGTGGATAGTGAATTGAATCCACACCTTTAGAAATATAGGTTACTCACCTGTAACCATAGTTCTGAGAGTGGCTCAGAAGAGAATAAATTGACACTGAGGGCTCATTACATTGAGTATCAATGAGCAGTCGCTCTAAAAAAGTCAGTGTTCCTGTCATGGGTGATTGCTACTGGAAAGAACCAACCAGCTCATTTTTCAGTACTGTGGACAGATTATTAAATTCTGTCTGCAGTCCTGTAGAGCATTTTCCACATAAAAGTGTGATGAGTTTAATCGCTTCTGCCCAGCAAGGTGTCCTCTGTTTGGGCTTGGATATCCTCAAGCGGCCTGTTGCTGGCAGACAGTGTACAATCTCTGGACAGAGGAACTCTGCCTTTATGGGTGGAGTTCAAGCCGATGTTGGCAGATGATGTCCTTCAGGTAGCTTCTAGACTGCACCCTATACTGGACCCTGGGCTGACCTATCTTCTTTGAGTGCCAGGGTACACTCAGTTCAGATTTTTTGGGAGATTGCTGAGTGTTCTTTTAGGGAAGGGATTTTTTCCTCCATCTTGAAAAGGGCGGTGGTGAGACCTTTTCTTTAAAAAAAAATGTCTTTGGACTCTGACATTCTCTCAAACTACAGACCTGTCTTGAACCTTCCCTGTTTGTGGTAGTTGACTGAGAAGGTGGTGGCAGTGCAGTTGGAACAACACCTGGAGAAATATGACATCTGTGAGCCTTTCCTGTTTGTTACAGGCCTTGTTATAGCATAGAAATGGCTCTGATCAGGGTGCACCATGATCTCTTAGCAAGGGATAGCTGGCCTTGTTCCATCTTGGTTTTGTTTGACCCACGACACAGTAGACCATAGGGTTTTGTTGGCCCATCTGAGGCACTGTATAGGAATGCAGGGATGGTCTTATGGTGGTTTGAGTCCTACCTATCTGGTGGGTGCAGCAGGTGGCACTTGGCTTTCATCTTGGGCAGTGCTGCACTCTGCTGTGGTGTGCCTTAGGGATCTATTTTGACTCTCATGTTGTTCACTGTGTACATGTTGCCACTGGGCAAGATCATCAGATGCTATGGCTTGGGTATTCATTGCTATGCCGATATTGTCCTGTTATGTGTCTTGTGCTCCTGATTATAGGGTGGTTGTGTCGGAAATGAGTGAGTGCCTTAGGGAAATTTAGGTCAGGATGGTGGCCAGCTGGCTTAGACTGAACCCATCAAAGACAGAGGTGCTACTGGCGGAGCCGGGTCAGTTTGATTCATCAGCATCAAGTTGTGGTGATGTCCTGCAACCTCAGGATGGTATTGTTCTCGAAGCCATGGATAGGGTGAAGAATCGGGGAGGGAGCAGGGGTTATTGTGGATTCCAAACCAACATTAGAATATCAGGTGTCGGTTGTTGTCCGCAGTTACTTCTACCATCTTTGAAACAACTCCCAGATCAAGCCCTTTCATTAGCTGAATGACCTATCAATGTTGGTGCATGCTCTAGTTTCATCAAGGTTGGATTACTGTAATGCTTTTTACTTGTGGTTATCTGTGAATTTGCTGTGTCACTTGCCTCTGGTACAGAAAGCGGCAATTTGGCTGGCTGCTGGTACCTGCAGGTTTGAGCATACTACAACGGTTCTCAGTGCTCTGCACTGGCTGTCAATGTAGTGGTGCATTAACTTCAGGGTGTGATTGCTAATTTACTAGCTCCTGCACAGTTTGGGTCTAGGCTACCTGAAAGACCTCCTAACCCCATACACTTCTGGCTGTCCCTTTTGGTCGGTAGGGTCAGGCCTCTCATCTGTCCCAAGATCCCATCTAAAGTCCTCGGGAGACTGGGCTTTCGGAGTGGCTGCTCTGATTCTCCAGAACTTCCTTCCCCTGGAGGTAAGAGGTGCTCCTTCCCTGGCTATTTTCAAATCCTGTCTGAAAACACACCTGTTTGCCTTGTGTTTTGGCCATGATGCTGCTGTTTAATGTCTTTATTTATGTTTTAATTGCAATTTCTTTTGTTTGTACTGCATTATATTAAATTGTTACTGTGAGGTGCCGAGAACCCTCAGGATTGAGCACCATATAAATAAAAATACCTTGCCTTACCACTCAGAGACACAATGTCCGTGTCTCCCAACTGTCCCACATGGAGGATGGGGCACTTCATTTTAACTCTCAGAACCACTCTGTCAGTACCTCCCAACTGTCCCACTCGGGGTTTTCATATCACCCCTCAGAATCACTATTCATTCCTCCCAACTGTCCCACATGGGGGGGGGGGGGCTTCATTAATCCACTCAGAACCACTCTGTTCATTCCTCCCAACTGTACAGCATGAAGAGTCCTTCATTTCTTTGCTCAGTGTATGTGTGTGTGTGTGTGTGTTGGGGTGTATTTGTGTTGGGGTGTTGTGTGTGTATATCTGTGTGTCTCTACTCGTTGTCCAGAACCAACGACAGCTACTTTTGCATTAACTTGATGTTTATAGTTTTTTTTTTTTTAATGTTCTGTATATTTGGAATCTGAGGAGTTCTTTACATACATAGGGGAAAAAAGGAGCGTAAGGGGGCAGATCAGCAAGATAAGGATAGGGGATGGTTGGGCACAGGAGGCGGGGGAACAGGCAGAAGTCCTAAATGAGTACTTTGCCTCAGTTTTTACCAGGGGGATGGAGGGGCTTTGTCTTGTGAGGGGAGAAGGGAGGACAAACTGGAGCAAGGGGTGGGACCGGTAGAGACCAAGGACCCTGATGGGTCTGGGGAAAGGGAGTGGCCACCACAGACAAGTGGGGGCCCAGCAGTGCATGGTGAAAAGGGGGAGGACGTGGAGGCTGAAATCCCAGTAGAGAGAGTAAGGGAAGCCCTCAGGTCCTTTTGGACGGAGAAAGCACCTGGGCCAGATGAGATACATCCCAGGGTGCTGAGGGAACTGGCGGATATCCTGGCAGTCCCTCTAGCGGAGCTTTTCAACATCTCTCTGAGGACTGGGTGCCCCACGACTGGAGAGTGGCCCATGTCGTGCCAATCAACAAGGGGGGATCGAGAGAGGAGGCAGGTAATTACAGGCCCGTTAGCCTGACATCGGTGGTCGGCAAGGTGATGGAGGGTATTGTCAAGGAAAGGCTTGGGGGGGATTACTGGAGCAAACTGGGTACTTGGACGATAGGTAGCATGGCTTTGTCATGGGAAGATTGTGCCAGACAAATCTTGTTGAGTTCTATGACTGGGTGACGAGGGCCCTGGACCAGGGTAGGCCAGTGGACGTCCTCTTTCTGGATTTTAGCAAGGCGTTTGATTCAGTACCCCACAATGGCCTGCTGGCTAAGCTGAAGGAAATGGGGTTAGGGAGACAGTTGCTAAGATGGATAGGAAACTGGCTCTCTGAGCATACTCAGAAGGTGGTGGTTGGAGGGATAGCCTCATCCCCAAGGTGGGTTACTAGTGGGGTTCCCAGGGGTCAGTGCTGGGACCACTCCTGTTCAATGCCTATATCTCAGACATCAAGAGGGGGATCAGGAGTGAGATAAGTCTCTTTGCAGATGACTCAAAGCTGGGTGCAGTGGTGGATGGGGAGGAGGGAAGGGTGGCCTTTCAGGAGGACCAGGAAGCTCTGGAAAGGTGGTCAGGAAAATGGAAACTAAAATTCAATGTGAGGAAGTGCAAGGGTTTGCACCTGGAAGTCATAAATCCATGCCAGGGGTAAACCCTGGGAGGAGACATGATTCAAGTCACGGAGGGTGAGAGAGACCTGGGGGTAGTAGTAGATGTCAAAATGAACAACTCACAGACCTGTAGGAGGGCAGCAGCAAGGACAAATAAGATGCTGGGATGCATCACCTGGGGGATTACCTCCAGAAAGGCGGAAGTGATCCTTCCACTGTACAACTGCTTGGTTAGAACACACCACGAGTATTGTGTACAATTTTGGAGACCACATTTAAAGAGGGATATTACACTCCTAGAGAAGGTCCAAAGGAGGGCAACCAAAATTATCTGGGGCCTGGGGAAGAGAACCTAGGAGGAGAGGCTCAAGGAGCTTGACGTGTACACCCTGGAGGAGAGGGGGGACATGATAGAGGTCTTTAAGTACATGAAAGGGATCAATAAAGGAGGCCCAGTCAGGGTGCTCCAAAGGAAGGAGGGTGGGGCAACAAGAGGTCACAGGTGTAAGCTGGAAGGGGGCAGGCTCAGAGGGGAGAGGAGGAGAAGTTATTTCACTGAAAAGATGTAATGCACTGCCCAGGGAGCTGGTGGAGGTGGAGACTGTGGACGGGTTTAAGAGGGGATGGGACAGGTTCAGGGTGAGGGTAAACCTGACCAGGCCCAATACAGGTGGAACATCTTGTACTGGGGACAGTATAACCCAAGGGAGAGAGGGGAACCAAAATCGGCCCTCAGTGCGGGTGCTAAAAATCGAGCAGACTTGAGAAACTGTTAGGCCTATTCTGCTGGCATTTTAGTGTGTTAGTATGAATATCCTAGTAATACAACAAATAAATTAAAATACGAACCACACTTTAATTCCATCTCTTATCAGCTTAATGCATTAGCAGCCATATTGATGCTGACTAGAATCTGTTTTATGTATGGTTTGTACACTCCCACTCCCTGGATTGTCCTTCAAACCACCTGTCTTTTCTTCAGTCACCTAGGAGACCACTTCCTATTTACAGTACCTCACTTGCACTACCTCACAGGACATTGCAGACATTGCAGAGGGCATTGACGGGTCCCACTCCATGAGGAAAGCCCCCACATGACAGGCCATGCAAGAACTTTGGAGCACATCAAGCAGTGTCTGGACAGTTGCAAGTGGTGGTGACAGAGGTGGGCCCTGAAGCATCATCACCAATCAGGAGCAGTTTTCTTTTTTTTTTGGTGGCCTGATCTCTGGTCCCCAACCCACCCACTGCTCCCCTGGTCACCAGGCTCTCCACCCCCCAGACAAGGCCGCTGGCAGGTAACCTCCACGGAACAAGGAGATCGAAGCTCAACTCATACCCCACAGGGTGGGTCACGGAGCAGGAATCCCCACTGGCCTACTTTGGTCAGATGAGGAGTGGCAGCAGAGTGGGGGCCATCATTCACGGGCCGATTTTTACTATGCTTTTTCCCCCGGGGGCAGGGACATGTAATGACGCCAGCGTCCGCCCCACCCCTTGAATCATGTGGCGCTGGCCGCGTGGGACCCCCAGCTTCTGCCAGCAGTCCTCATTGTGCCAGACACTCTACTCCCCTTCCCCCCGGAGAGGGAGAGCAGTCCATAGGACACTCAATCTCTCCCCCCTCCCCGGCCGGCCGTCCAACTCCCGGGTCTGTCTCCAAACCCGGGATGTTGGCACTGCAGATGGACGCCTTGCTGCTGCATCGGCAGGCTGGCATAGGAGCAATTTTCACTGCTGTAATTCCCCAAACAATTTTGTTGCTGTGCCAGACAGAGGAGGATTTCACAAGGATTTAATTGACATAGCTGTGTGTAAAGTTTTTAAACTGCACTAGGCATAGCACCATGCAAAGTGGCCTGACTTCGCATAGCGCAGTATGCCACTTTGAGTAATTTTTGGCCTGGCAAAGTGGCTGTTTGTCAGGCCAAGACTACACAGTCACTCACAAAGGTGACTTTTTTTTTTTATTATTTATTTAGTTGTTTAACCAGGAGTAGCACACTAAGGTGAAAGCTTTTTTGCAGGAGTGACCTGTGAGCACAGGGAAGTTAAGTGACTTACTCAGGGTCACACAGTATGCAAGTGAAAGCTGTGGGATTCAAACCCAGGTCTGGTCTGCTGGATGCCACCAGATTTGCAGCTCAGAGCCTTAAACCACTGCGCTATACTGCCTCCCCATTTTGCGTAGTGGTGCCTGTCTAAAATTACGCACGGTGGCACCTTTGCTAGCAAAGTGCCACTGCACTTAATACATTGTATAAAAAAAAAATGAACATACCTTACCCTGTTGCTTTATAAAACCACTCACTTCCTCGCCCCCAGAACAAAAACATGCCTTACCCCACCCCTTCCCCCACCATTGTAGCGCCTCCCACCTCCGCAGTTCCCAGCGAGGTTTAAAAATTTTTTTTTTATTATTATTCTTTTTGCTGCCAAACTTCCCTAGCCCCACGAATGGGCTCACCTTGCTATGGTACCCAGTCTCTCATACTCGCGGTAGCCCCTCCCCCCCCCAAGTGGGGCCGCTGGAGGTGGAACTGAAGGTGGCCAGAGGGACCGGGCACCAGAGCCAGCTCATATACGGGGAGCCAGCATTTTGTGATATTTTACCCCTTGGAGCTGAGGGACGTGCAATGACGCTAATGGAGAACCTCCAGCATCCGCCCTCAGCTCCATCCCACATTCTAGTGCAGCGCCCCTGTCCACTAGCCTCCACCAGAGGGCGAACGGGAGCCAGAGCTGAGAATCCTCCTTCCCCTGAGAAGGAGAGCTGTCCCTCTGGACGCTCAATCCTTCTCCTCCTGCCAAACCCCGGTTGCCCGCGTCCGTTCCTGAACACGGGTCGCAGGCGTGGCATGAGGTGTGGCGCCCAGCACCTCAACTCTCAGTGCCACCGGGCTGGCAAGTTTTTTTAATTTTTGTCTTTCATTTATCTCTTGTAATACAAACAACCCTTTCTCCCCACCGAAGTTCCTTCTAATCACATTCCACCATGTCCCAACCACCACCCCCACCCACCTAGGTCCTCGGTTAATTAAATTAATACAGATACCTTGCCCACCGCCCACTGCACACAGCAACCTTATCCCCCTCAGACCACCTATAAAAAAAAAAAAAGATAACTGTACCCCATAGCAGTGGCTAGTCATCATCACTGATGCACTTACAATGAATGAATTGGGGATGATGGGGTAGTATTAACAGCTGATTGACTGACCACAATGACCAGTTACTCCAGAAGGGCAAAATTAAAGAAACTCTGCTGGGAAAATGGGAGGAGGAAGGAGGTGGGTGTTATGAGTGTGGGGTTGAGGCCAGTTTTTGGATTGCTGGTAGGGAAGGGGGAGGTATTATACAGCAAAAGGGAAAAACAGAAATTTTCCATGTGTTAAGAGTGGTGAAGTCAGGAACTTTGCCCCATTACTCATAGTGCGAAATTCCCGACATTGCCTCAAATATGCCAGCAAATTAAAAGTTTACAACACTCCTACCATGATAGTAAAGCCTACTCTGGTCCCTCTAGGAGATGCTGAAGTAGCTCGGTGACTCCATCAGCCGAAGCCAAATATTAGTGCCTCCGTAGAGCACAACAGGCCTCACTACTCAGTGCAGCAGACTGGATTTGCACTACAAACCTGGGACACTCTCGTGAAAGTACAAAGCTCTCTGCCAGTGCCACAATGCCAGTCATAGAGTTATTTACCTCTTAGCTAAACTGTTATGAAAAATGCAACCAGTGTAGCCAGATGGTTAGAGCTGATTTGTTCACCTCAAGACCCAGGTTTGAATCTCATATCCTCCGCATACTCTGCGACCTGAAACAACTCACAACCTCTCTATGCTTAATTTCTCTCTCTCTCTCTCTCTCTCACTCTCCTACCATGTCACTGTGGATGTAACCTCCCTCAGTTTTATGTAACCTTTCTGTGGATGCCTAATGGCTTCTGTCAGCCGTTCGTGGCTGGTAAAACACTTTGCCACTTTATAAAACCACATTACTTCCTAAAATCATTCCTAATAGGAATTCCACAACAGGAATCTGAGATTAAATCCACACATCTCTTTTGAGACTTTTGGAGTTAAGGTAGAGAGTTCAAAAAGAAAATAAAAAGCCTCTTCCCAGTGTAGGAAGGCATACAGGATGGCATTCAGGCATGATTTCACTAGTTGCAGAAGGGAGGTGATACTGCCACTGCACAAGGTAGGGCCTATGAAGAGAGACTGGACAGCCTTAATATGTACTCCTTGAAGGACAAGCAGGGAAGCGGAATATGATAAAGACATATAGATACATGTAGGGATATAAGAGAGAATGGACCCTGCAGTGTTATTTGAGGGACATCACAGTCACCAGGGGGCACAACCCTAAGCAGGAAAGGTTAAAACTCAAGAAGGATGTCAGAAAGCATTTTTTTTTGACAGAGCAGGTGGTAGGGAGGTGGAACAGTCTACTCAGTAAGGTGAGCAATGCTTGGACTATGTCAGGGTTCAGAACAAAATGGGATATCTTCTGAGGGGTTATTAGGACCATGAGAGAGGCAAAGGGCAGAGAGAGCTCAGCAAGAGCGGAGTAATTTATAAATTTATAAAAAAGAAAAGCATCTGTAACATGAAGGGACACAGACGTGGGGAGTGGTGCAATGTACTGGCTGTGGAGCAGCAGTCTTCCGGGAGACATTCTGGAGACTGCGTTGTTGCCCTATTTGCAGGCATCTCTCTGGTCTGAGGGAGGAGGTTGTTCATCTCCATGCTGACCTGGCAAGGATTTGGGAAACCTGCTCCCCCACCCAGGGACCACCCAGGCTACTGCCACTACCTCAGAGGTTGCCAAAAAAGAGGAGTGGTTGGACCACGGTGGACTCAGGGAGGGTGAAGGTGGTGAAACAGAGGTGTATCTCTCCAGTTGTGCCTCTCCACACTTCATTCGCCACTCTGGTGGAGCATGGTTCCTCTATGGAGGCACCCACAGTGGAGACCAAGGAGGATGCAGGGAACCTCCACAATGGAGACCCACAGGAGGGTGGCACAGGACCCCACAGGGGAAGGAAACAACTCCTGGTGGGGGACTCGATTGTTAGGGGGGTAGAACTGTAGGAGGGAGGGGAAAGGGAGGGGTGCCTGCCCGCGCCATGGCTTGAGGGACAGGAAACTAATCCTCAGGATTGTGGGAGCAGCTGAAAGAGGGAGTGAGCTGGATGTCATTATCCACCTAGGGACAAATGACCTGGCTGAGAATGGGATTAGAGCAGTGCAACAGGAGTTTGTGGAGTTGGGAAGGGGCCTTAGACAAGTAGCACACACGGTAACTTTCTCGGAAGTGCTACCTGTCTATGGCATGGATGAGGCTAGGGTATTCCACACCATGGGATTCAATGACTGGTTAAAAAACTGGTGCAGAGCTGAGGGATTTGGCTTCATTGGGGACTGGGGCTCCACCTGGAGGGATGCAGACCTATATTGGCACGATGGTCTGCATCTATCCAGGAGGAGGAACCAGGATCCTCAGTGATAGGTTTAAATGCTTCATTGGCAAGCATTTAAACTAGCCAAGGGGGGAGGCACTGAAAAGGAGAAAGGAAATCCTACCCCCCCCAAAAACAAATCAGGGTAGTTAGTGAGGTAAACACTAAGATAGAGCATCCGATAGGGAGAAGGGCATGGGTAAAAGGAGAAAAAAACAAAGGCAGTAAGGACAGGGATAGGGCAAAAAGAAATAAAGCTATAAAAAAAATGGAGGGTAATGAGTACCAGTGCCCGTAGTCTAGGTAAAAAGCTCCCCGAAATGGTGGCCTTGATGGAAGAGGGATGCCGGGATATCGTGGCAGTCACAGAAACATGGTACACATAGAACCATGACTGGGATGTCAACATACCAGGGTACACAATATACAGGAGGGACAGGAAGGGAAGAAGAGGAGGAGGAGTAGCTCTCTATGTAAGGGAAGGGATCAAAGCAACAGAACTAAAGGGTGAACAGGGAGGAGAGGAGGCACTGTGGGCCACCCTGGAGACTGGAAATGGCACCACAATCTGCACAGGGGTTGTATACAGACCCCCCCCCCCGTCTCAGGGGGAGGAGATGGACAAGGAAATGACAGAAGGCATCCTTAGAATGGCAGAGAAAGGGGAGATATTGCTGATGGGGGACCTGAATATGCCAGATGTTAACTGGAGCACCTTTGCTGCAGTCACATCCAAGAACAGGGCCATTCTCAATGCCCTACAGGGGGCATGCCTCAGACAGCTAGTTTTGGAACCCGCTCGGGAGGGAGCAATTTTAGACCAGGTACTCTCAAATGGGAACAGAGAGAGGATCTCCAATCTTGAAGTGGGTAGCCATCTGGGAACAAGTGACCACCAAACAGTGTGGTTCACGATAAACTTAGCTGTAGAGTCAAGCCATACAAAAGTGAAGGTACTGGACTTCAAGAGGGCTGATTTTGTCAAAATGGGAGAGTGCCTCAGAAAAGCATTAGCAAACCGGCAAGCAGGTGGGGTGGAGCAACAATGGGGAAACATCAAAGCTGCCATTACAGAAGCAACAAGCCTTTGTGTGAAGCAAAGAAACAAATCAAAATGAAAGAAAAAACTACTATGGTTCTCCAAAGAAGTGACGGGGAAGGTTAGGGAGAAAAAGATAGCATTCAGGAAGTATAAGGAAACACAGAAAGAGCAGGACAAAGAACTGTACCAGTTAAAGCAGAAGGAAGCAGGGAAGGCAGTCAGAATAGCAAAGGCCCAAACTGAGGAAAAGATAGCTAACTCAGTTAAGAAGAGGGATAAAATCTTTTAGAGGTACATTAGGGAGCAAAGAAAGACTAAGGTAGGGATACTGCGGCTGAATAAAGAGGAAGGTGGTTGGGCAGAGAGCGGCAGTGAAAATGCAGGGATACTGAACGAATACTTCTGCTCAGTATTCACAATGGAAAAACAGGGGGAGATACCTAATCCAGTCAATAGAAGCGCTCTGGATGGGGGGGGGGGGTTGATATTAGTCCTTTCACAGAAGGAAGGGTTCTGAAAGAACTCTTAAAACTGAAGTTGGATAAAGCAATGGGGTCTGATGGGATTCACCCCAGAATTCTAAAAGAACTAAGGGAATGTAACCCCCGTTACCCAGGGTTACAAGAATCCCAGTTAGACCTAGTGACAGGCAGGGACAGGCAGCTAGTGAGGCACCAGTTAGATGGGTTTCACTATGTCTTGCTCTGTGCTCAGTCTCTGCTGAGCTGGAAAAATTACATCATTTATAATTCTCGCAGCAGCATGAGCCACATTGGAATGCTGCAGCTGGGAGTTCGGATAGAATGTTGGGATGTTTTGAATCGGTCTAGTGGGAGACTCAGTAGAGGAAGGAGGTGTTCTGCTGTAGGCAGGCCTTCAGCTCTGACCAGAGCTACTGTTTGTAAGGGTGTGTGTTCTCACCAGAAGAAGGACACAGAAGAACTAGCATTGAAGTGGTAGAGACCGCTCCCCAGTTGGTTCAGTGCCGGCTCCCTGCGGGGATGGGGGAAACCAACAGCCAGCTTCCAGGGGCAATCCCCTGGCCTGGCTAGAGAAAGAGAGAAAGCTGCCTGATGTTGTGCTGAGGCACCATGAAGATTTGTGATGGTTTTCCTGTGAGAGAAGCCTGTGGAGCACCTGCATTCAGGGGTGAGTCTGCTCTTGAAAAGGGCCTATATTTCACCAGAGACTGCTGAATTAAGTATCTGTGACTGTGGGTCATGAAAGGACAGTCAAGTACATTGCTTAAAGAGTGTGGGATTTGGACATCTTTAATCAGTGGGGGTCTACAGGAATGGACATAGCCACTTAACAAGTATGCCTCAAGTCAGCGCACTGGAGTTTCGGAGACTGTAGATTGAATGTGAAATACATTTACAGTGATAATCTACAACAGTAGAGTTTTTCAGAGAAGAGGTGTTAGAGTACAAAGGAATGGCCGGGTATGAATTATGGGAGCAAGAGGTGGGAGACCCCCCATTAGGAGTAACCAGATTCACCTCTACAGGTTTGCTTTGGGACACCTGTTGTTTTCTCTTGGGTACTTGGCCAGTGCTCGAAGAAAGTACCCAGACGTGGGATTAGATGGAAGAATTTCCCTTATGGAGCCTGTATGCGCTCATGGGTGGGTTAGGGAGCCTCCAAGAAATGTTCCATGCCATATGGAAAGTGGTACAGTTGCTGGCTGGATGTGCCATGCAGGGAAGTAGTCCAAGGCTGGTTGGATGTGCCAGGCCGAGGAAATCCAGAGAAGAGTACAAGTTCGGCTGAGTGCCCAGTGTGTTTCTAAACTTGAGGGTTACAGTGTGTAGAAGATGTGTTCTGATCTCCGTAAATCTGCATTACCAGGAGTGTAGCCCCGTGGGGGTCCATCTATGCTTTGTTATTCTGTTTGGTTGTGAATAAAAGCCACACTCTAGAATCCCACTCCTGGTTTGGACAGTTATTCCTGTGTCTGGAGTTACTTAGGTCCCCCTAACTAGAAATCAGACCTAGCCAAAATACTGAGCAACAGTTTTCTCCCCGAACCCAGGTCCCAGGTAGGGGGTTACATAATGGAGGCACCGCACAGCGCTAATAACACAAAAAATACCATCAACCCGACCCTTGGGGTTACAGGAAGAACTAGTAACACCACTGACTACCCTTTTTAATAAATCATGGGAGGATGGTATGGTACCTGAGGACTGGAGGAGGGTGGATGTGATTCCCTTTCACAAACGTGGGAGCAAGACAGAGGCAGGAAACTACAGACCTGTCAGTTTGACCTCAGTGGTAGGGAAAATGATGGAATCACTTCTGAAGGAAAGAATTGTTGAGTACCTAGAGGCCAGTAGGGCACAGGACCCGAGGCAGCATGGATTCACAGCAGGAAGGTCATGTCAGAGACATCTAATTGATTTCTTTGACTGGGTGACCAAAGTAGTAGACCACGGAGGGACTGTGGACATGGCCTACCTATGCTTTAGCAAGGCATTTGACACAGTCCCACACAAAAGATTAATAAACAAATTAGCCAGCCTGGGAGTGGGTCTCAGGGTGGTAGCCTGGGTAAAACACTGGCTGGACAACAGGACACAGAGGGTAATAGTAAATAGAGTCCACAGTGAAGAAAGGGGGGTTACTAGTGGGGTACCTCAGGGTTCAGTACTGGGGCCGGTCCTTTTTAATGTCTTTATAAGTGACATTGCAGAGGGACTAGAAGAAACAGTATGTCTCTTTGCAGATGACACAAAGATCTGCAACAGGGTTGATACGCAAGGTGGATTGGCAAGGATGAAAAGGGACTTGGCAAGGTTGGAGGAATGGTCAGATGTATGTCATCTTAGATTCAGCGTAAAGAAGTGCAATGTAACGCACCTGGGGAAACAAAAACCCAGGGGAAGAGTACACAATGGGGGTGAGATACTGACAACAACAAAAATGGAAAGGGACCTGGGGGTAGTCATATCAGACGACCTAAATGTGGGCTAGCAATGTGTGAAGGCAGTAAGGAGAGCTGGGGGGATACTGGGATGCATAGGGAGAGGCATCAGCAGTAGAAAACAGGAAGTTGTTGGCCCTCTGTACAGACAGTTGGTAACACCACATCTGGAGTACTGTGTACAGTTCTGGAGACCCCATCTCAGCAAAAACATAGACAGGGTGGAGGCTGTCCAGAGGAGGGCAACCAGAATGGTGCAGGGTCTGCATCAGAAGACATATGAAGAAAGACTAAAGGAGCTTAAGAAGTATAGCCTTGAGGAAAGGAGGGAGAGTGGGGACATGATAGAAACTTTCAAATACCTCAAGGGAATCAGCAGAGTCCAAGAGGGTAGCATCTTTCAGAAAAAGAGATGTGCAAGAACAAGGGAGCACAATTTGAAGAGAGAGGTGGGACGGCTCAGAGGTAATGTGAGGAAGTATTTCTTCACAGAGTGGGTTGTAGATGCATGGAACAGCCTTCCTGTGGCGGTTGTGGAGTCAAAAACAGTGGGGGGAATTCAAGAATGCATGGGACAGACATAAGGCAATTATAGTGGGGGGTAGGAGGAAGTAGGCTGTTGGATAACTAGGATCTGCAGCTTATCCGTTAGGTAGGGAAATGGGCAGACTAGGTGGGCCAAGCAGTCCTTATCTGCCATCAAATTCTGTGTTTCTAGGGCAGACTCGATGGACTCATAATCTTTTCTGTCATCTGTTTCACTAGTATTTTATGCTAAATACTTAAATGGCAAACAAGCCACAATATGTTTCCCACTCTACTGTCTGAGTTTTGAGATGTTGTACTAATGCACAGAGCACTGTTTTGAGGAGTTTCGTAATGCTGGTTCATCAAGCACTGCATGTAGTGGACAGTTTCACTGGTGGGAGATGTAGACTTAGACTCTGGCCCTCCCCATCTTTCCTGCTTTCCACCATCCCTGTAGTGTTGAACATTTTTTGTATAAATGCTAGGAGTATTCTCCCAAAGCTCGATTAGCTTAGGCTGTGGTTTATTTATTTATTTAAGAGTTTCACCAGGAAAGCATACTGAGCAGAGTAGTGCTCGATTCCAGATGTGCCCTGGGGAAGGGGGGGGGAAGGATGAAAACATATAAAGCAGATAGTACATAGTACCAACGAAGTATAAAATAGGTTACATCTTGTTACAATTACTCAGTCCTGCTGTTTGCCCTGGTTAGTGATGTGGATATCGCAATTCCTGGATATGCTACCTACGTACAGAAGGGTGGTGTGTTGTAGCTATTTGTGTGCATCTCAGTCTCACTGTGATGTTGTGTCTCAGTCTGCTGTCCCCTCCTCCCATTAACTATCTCCTCCTCCCTATATTTGTTAAAACATCTACTTCTCCCCCAAAATCAACCCCAACTCCTTGATACTCCTCTCCCTCTCCTCTCTTTTTTCTACTGGTGAGCTTCTGATTTTGGGTAACCTGAATCCTGTCAGTTGACTCCCAATGGCTAAATTCACAATATAAAAGATTGACTCCCAAGTTTATCTGGTCTAAGTCTTTCAAGTCCCTCAGTCTGTTCTCCCTTCTAAATGACATTCAGAACACTGACCTGACCACTTGATCCTCTGATCTAGTCACCCTATCTCTTTTCCAGCCAAAATTAATTTCAACTTGCGACAAAAATGCCCCTTTTAGGAAGTCTCGTGCCTGTGAGTTCCACTTTACCTGAATTTCTAGAGGGCTCGCTGACCAGTTCAAGGTCAGTGGCAGCTTGACATCTCCACAAGGCCTCTGGTTCATTAGAGGACCTGCTGAGATATAAATAACTCTGCAGCACCAGAAATAAGACCACCAAGGAGACTAAAACAAACTATTTTGCCACCAACTGCTAGGATAAACTTAATGTACCTGATATATTCTTGAACACTATTTATGCTCTCTTTTTTTTTTTCTTCAAGATTTTTCTTTCCCAGCAATGTCTATCAATCAGGGATTTCTTCCTGGTCACAGGGATGTACCCTGTTTGAGCCTGTGTCTTCTGGCCTCCACTGGCAGCCCACTGGCTACCCTCACGTCTCTGCCCTCTGTAGCAGGGGCTTCAGGGGGAGGAGGGCCTTTCTTCCTCAGTGGCAGGCCACCATGTGCACCAGAATCCAGTGATGGCAGGCACTAGGACCAAGGGGAACCTGGAACCAAGGCCATCATTCAGATGCCTTGGTTTTTCTCCTTTTCTCAGCCCTCCTATGTGCTGTGCACACGTAGCATGTCCCCAGTGGGGTAAAGGAAGGGATACAAGCAGATTTAAACATCATATGTGGGTATAAACTACACATGTAGCAATTGAAATTTTACAGCGGGAATAAAGTTTGCTATACAGTGTACATCTGAAGACAAGGAGATACTGAGTCAGCTACAGGCAAAGTTATAAACTGTGCAAAACTTAGAGAACACAGCTAAAAAACAAACATAATCACTCTGACAGTTTACGAGAGAGAGAGAGAGAGAGAGAGAGAGTGATTTAACTTTTAACATTTGAGTGCTAGCAGTTAATGTGCAACCCAGGGGCCAAAAAATAAAGTGAGGGATTATTTATTTAGTACATTTAGATTAGGCACAAGTATAGATGGGGGTGGGCAGGATTTTTGGTGTGAGGTAGAGGGCCGGAGGTTATTCAAAATCTATTAGGACCAGGATGGCTATGATGAATTAGTTTGTATTTATTTATATGTGCCCATAAATCATATTATAGATTGAGGGAGCACTCCTGAGCAATCAGAGTTCTCCTTTACCCTGTGCATGAGACACTCTTATTCTCTGAAGAGCATCTCATGCGCAAATGACCTGGAAACAGGCAAATCCCGGGAAAGTTTTTATATTTTATTATATGGAGCCTCCTTTGATCTATAATATTTTAATACATCCCTCATTGCCACACGTTGCAAGTAAGAGTGGTTTCACTTGCTTTCTGTTCAAGCCGGAACAGCTCAGCTTCACTTTACTGTTCTCTCTCTCGATCAGAAAGTGCACGAAACCACTCTTATCCCTTAATGAGTGGCTCTGGGGGATGTATTAATATATAATATAAAGATGCTGTTTGTCTCTCGAAGGCCAACTAGTCTGTCTTAACACAGTAATTTATAGTGCTTAGAGTGGCATTCAAAAATTCAACATCTAAACAAGAGAAAAGCTATTATTCATTTAAATGTATATTACATAATGTAATTCCTATCATATACAAAATCAAGAATAATGCTAGTTAACATATTGAAAGGGCTTTGATTGATCACAGTTCAGTGGAGCAGTGGGTGATGCTGGCCACACCTCCTCCCACAAGGGGGGAAGATGCATACCTAAGCATTCTCTGAACGCTTGTTTTCATTGTTACTGGTTTGCCAGCAGTTTGTCTTACTCAGTCTTACCTTTTCATATTCCTGTGAAACTTTGTTTCTCTGTGTTCTGCTGTTGTTTCTGTTAATTGTTCCCTGGTGGGGGGCTTCCCAGTGGCGGAGCCAGGTTTGGGAGCCGGGGGGGGGGCAAGCCAGTCATTTTGGGGGCACCAAGATGGTAGCGAGCGAAAGTGATAATCTGAAATTGATGTGCTTCGGCTTTTTATTATTTACAGCTGCCAGTCTACCTCCATGCAAGAGCTCAGTGATCTGTATATTTGCATTTGGCTGGATTAGCTCTGTAATTGGAATACTGTGGTAGCAAAGAAAACACAAACTTTATTGCTTCTTTAACTGGGGGGGGGGGTGATTTGGAGACCACTGCCCTCCACCACCCTCTGTCCGCCATCTTTCTTGACGTAAAACTAGTAATTTTTTTTCAGGTACTGTTAGCAACCTTTCAGCACAACTGTACTTTTTTTCATATTCTGGGTTAACTGTTGGACTTGGCATAACCCAACCAGCTGTAACACTGAACAAGAGTGCTGATTGGGATGAGATGAAAATCGCTGTTCACTTATAATTTGCCCAGCGGCTACAATAGAAGCATTTTGCAAGTAGTGTAATTCTGCATTTCTGCAGGCAAGGGTGAGCCCTATGTTTTTTTTTTGTCCTTGTTCATATTCAAGTTTGACAGTAGTCAGGGATGGCCTTAGCCTCCTGTCCATTCCATTTCATCTTCTATTTATTTCCAAGACTAAATCAGTGACGTACACATGACTCATGGTCATTCCTTTGTGTAGTAGTACCTCAGTGTCATCAGAAGTTGTTTCCATATTAATGAAATGCTGAGCATTTGTCATGGAAAATTAACTCTATTTTTCGCTATTGCAAGCATTGCAGGATTACTTAGTGCATGGAGGCAAACATTTGCTTCTCCACACATATCTCTATTCAGACATGACATTCTTTGTTCATGTTGCTGCAGGTGATAACTCGTGAACAACATGCACTGATCTTTTACCAAAATAGTCTACTTCATATGTTTTCTGTCATCAGCATTCTCATTTTCTGCATTTCTTATAGAAACTTGCAAATTCCTTAAAATGACCTATGTTTCTGGCTTTAATACATTTTTTTATATAGATAACTAGAAAATTACCAATCTCAATTTAATGTTTTGCAAAAAGAATGGACTGGTATGAGAGAGACAGAGGTTAGGGAGAAAATCCTATCATACAGATAAGGGTCATAAAACAGAAAGAGTTGTCACTCATTTGGCAAGATTAACTAAACAGCAATCACCAGATGTCACTCAGGTCAGTAGAGGGTGCAAGGTTCAGGTTGGCAGCAGGGCTGGCTGCCGTGACAGCGGTGACATTATTTCACTCACTCATCATCTCAGCTGTACAGTTGAGTGATGACATCGGACCAACAGTGAATTTGACTTCACCAGTTTGGAAGGAATCTTACTAAACCTGGAGGGAGCCAGCACAAGAGTAAGTACGGTACTATCGTTACCGTGTTTCTTTAAGGACATGCAGTCAAAGACATCATCCTTCACAAGACACTCACACCTCCATAGTGCAATTTGGAAAAACAAGTTAAATAACTTAACTTTTTTTGGAGGTGTAACAGACAGTAAAGAAATGATGATTGTGGGGCACCAGGGTCACTTAACTTTAGTCTTAACAGACTAAGTAATTTGCGGCATGAGTAGTCCGATTCAGCACTTTTGTTGTGGGCTCAAAAATTAAAAAACAAGTTGGGGAGGTGTGAGATGGAGCACTTAAATTAATTGGACACTCATTCACAATTTTGTGGTGAAAAGAAGTCAAACAAAGGACAGGATGCCACCTGACTGAGTGTCCGATTAAGTCAAGTGCCTCAACCAGCGTGAGCCAGCCAGGTCAGACAGCATACATTGATTCGAATCTCAAAAATAAAGGATAAATGATCTATGTTCTGTGATGTGATGTGATGGGCGGGGTTGGGGGGTAGGAGTCCTTGGGGAATGGGAACAAGGAATTCTTGTGGATCAGATGCATGCACACTGTAGTGCTATTAAAACAATGTTAAACGCAGGCAGTTCAATTGCTGCTGCAGCAGCTTGCTTACAGCGGCGGTTGATCGTCGGCCTCCCAAGGTGCAGGAGCATGGCTGGCATGATGTTAAGGCCGGCCCTGACAGTAGGGAACATGGTAAAACCAAATTAGCTGAAATTCAGAGAGAACGAGATGGGATTCAGAAAAAAAGCCTTTATTTTCATAGCATGTAATTTAAATAGAAATAGAAGTTTTTAACTGTACCACTGATCTCGACAACCACTGCCTACATCTGTCAGACACAATGGAGCGTACAGCACCAGCTCTTAACAGTCATGTGTGGTTTGTAATACAGCAAATTTTTAAAATGATGCATGGAAAAAAATACGAATAGTTGAAAAACTGTAAGCTGCATTCCCATATGTTGGGAGGGCCTACTGAGTCAATGTGGGTATTATAGATCATGACAAACATTAAAAAATAGAAATCCATACTTAAAATAGAATGTTTAAAATAATCATAGGACATGAAGCTTGCCGCAATGACAGTTTTGAAAGGAGACAAATTGAAAAAAAAATTTTTTAACTTTTCACTCGTTTTAAATCAGAGTTGCACAAAAAACGGCAAATCGCCAACCAGTATGTGATACACAGTCCGACTACCAAAATACGACTGTCTTACCGCAGAGATGTAAACCGTTCCTGAATTGTCTATTTCTTTGATTTTACTGGTCATTTCTTAGCACAGACTGCAAAACATGCACAGACATTCCTGCCAGCGCAGGATGTAGTCTCTCAATCAGGTATTCAAATATGAGCCATGGCACTGAACTAAACATTTGATTAAATCCTCAGGCTTTATGGGGTGCCAGGTCTACTGTGGGTGATGCACCTATTAGTTTATTGCTAGTTGGAGGGGGGCGCAAACTCAGAGGCAAAATGGTCCGGGGGCACTGGTCCCCCCTGCCCCTTCCCCAGCTCTGCCATTAGGGCTTCCCTGTTGTTGCCTGCTGAAGGTTATGCTTGTTCCCTTGCGTCTGTTGCCACTTCCTAGTCGGAACTGTGCTTTCCTCTGTATTACATGCCTGACTCTCCTGTCTTCTTGCCTTACCTTCTGCCACTCTCTGCTCCCCGCTGCCTGAGGCTCTGGTGCTCTGCCTCTTCCCTCCCTAGCTCTCTGCCTGGGCCCTCTGACTGATGGTTCCAGCTGTGCATCTGTATCCACTTCTGTGGGCTTAATGCTGCTGACTGGACAGGCCTCTGCCTTCCATCCTCCTCTGCTGTTGGTTCCTGCATCCTTTCTCCTCCCTGCCTCTACTGTCCCACTCTGAGCTCCTAATCAGGCCTGGCTCTGCTTCTTTGCTGCCCTTTCTGCTGCCCCCTTCAGCTTACTGCCTCCAGCCTAACGTATCTGCCTTATTCTGCTCCTGGCCTCTGCACTGGGCCCTCACTCTGGATCCTCCCATAGCGTCTTGCTCTAGTTTCCTGCTCATGTCATTCTGGACTGACTCACTTGGCATTCCTCTGCCACCTTGTCAATCAGCTGCCAGTTTTTTGCCTTCCTTGATTTTTGGTCTTTCTGGATTGTGACAGTGCTAAGGAATGAATGGATGAACTCCACACAATAAAGTCCAATTCTCTTCAATCTGTGGGTGGTATTACATGGCACTGACATTTCATCAGACCCAGTTGTGTCATTCGTTTTCATTCAGAAAATTAAGTCTCTGAGTGTATCTAGTAGCAATTTTTCTTTGTTTTTTGATCACTTTGTTTGACTAAAATGGCGCTGTCCCTTGTACGAATCCTTTCTCTGTGTCAATATTAACTTGGAGTCTCTGCTCCTAAAGTGGTTTATTGGTGCCAGGGAGATCGTATTGCCATCCAGCCATTTCCTTTGGTATAGAGGAGCTCAAATTGATTATGTGTTTTGAATGAATAAACAAAAGAGAACTGTACTTTATTGTGTGGAGTTCATCCATTCATTCCTTAGCACTGTCCAGTATTGTTCTTTAGATGACCCAAACCTGAACAAGTTTTGTTTTCTCTGTATTAAAAAAGAGGGGCAACCTGGACCCCCATGCCTTCTGGATTGTGATCATTCAGTCCTCTGCTGCTGCTTCCAGTGTGTAATGTCCACCATTTTGCCCAGGCAGTTGCCTGGTTTATTTTCATGGGGCTCAGTACTCACACCATACCACTGGTATTGGGCCATACCCCTTCATACCTTATGATCATAATCTCCTTCTTTTGGACACAGTCCCAACAATATTGGTCACATCCCTTGATGACAGTGAGATACAAACTCAGTGCGTAGCAACCCCTCAAAGGTTGGTGTGTACCCTTTAAGGGCTTTGCTGCAGTGTTCCACATATGGGCCTTGAACTTCAGAGTAGAGGACTTGTCAAGCAAGCCTTAAGCAGCTGTTACATATTTCATCTTCTCCTCCTGGGGGCACATTTGATTATTTACAGTTTTTTTTTAGTAACTGGGCATGCCCTACATACACCATTCCAAGGGTGTAGCCTTCACCTGCATGGAATTCTTTAGTTGCAGGGCATCACCCTGAAGCACTGTGGGGAGGTTGGATAGTCTCAGTGAATCCCACGGAGATGACAAGTGATCCTCAGCGAAACTGCAGTGGTGTGTTGGAGTTTTGGAATCCTCCTTAGAATTCATAATATGTATGTCTGATGGGTGATATGCTTGGAGGAATAACAAACTGAGGCCATGAATCCCCAGAGGTATCCTTCACTTCTGTGCTAAAGGTTATAATATAGAGAATAAAGTATGGGGTGGTGTGTGTAACGGAAAGTTTACACACACCCAAGGGGTTAGATGCTACATAAAACCCCGAGAGCAAAGCTCGAGGGGTTTGTGAAAGCATTTAACCCCGAAGGTGTGTGTAAACTTTTGAGTTTCACAACACACCACCCCATATTTTAATTTATATAATTGCTGGGTTTCTATTTTTCAACTCAGTAATTATATAAAATAGGGTTCCACTGGTTGTGTGCTGTTCTGGTGTGACTGTGCTGCCATTTCATTTACAGGCGATTTGATGCGCAAATTTTTAACATCCTTCCTCCCTGTAAATATACAAAACTAGCCGTTTTGAAGAAACAAACTTACCACAGAGTTCCACTGGCTGGCAGTTTCTTTTGCAAGAATGCAGGTGGAGGCGGTCGATCGAATTAATGAAAGATATGGAAAACTGCGGCAGGCGCATGCGCAAAGTGAGGGAGACCGTGCGCATGTTTGCCATAATAAACACTCCTTTATTACAGCAAATAATGCCGCGGTTTCCCTATAGGGAAAAAATTCCTCAGTTATTATATAATTACACTAATAGTTCATAGATTCATAGATGAATACAAGTTCAGAAGGCGACTGCCTATATATAAACTTGCCACCAGCTGATTTTGCAGTGGAAGGAAAATTTCCTGTCGCCCATACAGGAATCAAGTCGTTTCTTAAATTGTTCAACATTTTCACTATTAAATGATGTCTACAGGTAGTGAGTTCCACATAGGAGGGACCCTTTGAGTAAAAAATCTAGAACGCTTATTAGTTTTGTATAAAGATGTTTTAAGTTTTGAATTATGTGATCTAGTATGGTTATATGTGAAATGCTTTTCCAAACCAATTGTATTCAACAAGTATTTATTTTGAAAAGCATTAAAAGTATAAATCAAGTCTCCTCTTAATACTCTGTATTCCAAGGAATATAGTTGTAATAATCTGTAATGCCCCAAAGTTGGGGCATCCCAGAAAAACAGAAATAAATAAAGCCATTTGGGGTCTACAGGTGCTCAGGGTACCTGCTGTAGGTGTGGGCATCGGGGTACAGTAAAAAGGGGCCCTTGCTAAGTAAAGTTCCCCATCCTGGTAATGGGAAACAACTGTAAATAATAGAAAAAGTGCCCCGTGCACTGTAAATATTGTCAAAAAATAGATTTTGAAGCAGCTGTCATAACAATGGCCTGGATGGAATGCTGTGCTGAGCTGCTCATGCACAGCATTCCACTCCAGCCATTCTAGAATCCTGGGGGTTCAAGTTTGAATGTTAAACAGTTTTTTAGGCAGTTGATCCTGGGCAGCTGAAGAGGAGAGAGGACACAGAAGTCAAAGGGACAGGTTAGGGCTTACCTTGTGTTGAAGCAGTCCCTTCGGGCTTTGCTGTGTGCCTGCTCTGCGTCCCCTGCCAGAAGACTCCTGTTGCTGCTCTGTGTTGCGGTCGGTGGTGCCATCGAGGCACCATGAAGACAGTAAACGGCTGCCCGCTGCAGTCGGGGCTTAGGAGCCCCGTCATTTCTTTATTTTATCCCCTTTTTAATTTAAAAAGTTTAATTTTGGTCCCCTGTCGGTGGCAGAGAAACACCGCATCGCAGCATGTTCTGTCGGCCCTCCGAGGCCCCCTTGAGTCGTTCCCCACTCCGCCTGCCGTTCTTTCACTCCCTCCCTCTGCCAGCAAGACCTCCCGCCTCCCATCTGCTTTCTCTGGTCCTGTTGTGGTGCGGTGAGTCGGCGGCAGCACGCGACTCGTGCTGTCTGCCTAAATCCAAAAGGGGAAAGTTTTTTTTATTTATTAGTTGGCGCACAAGGCACTTGTACAAAGCGGCTGAGCGCCACAGGGTGGGGAGAAAGAACCCAGTATAAATATTTATAAGGGGGCAGGTTAGCGATGCCCATGGGGAGGGGCCATTTCAGTAAGGCCAGTTTGAAGGCCTATGAATATTGATGAAAGGGCAGGATTGGGGCAGTGATTTGTCACTGAGTGACATCAGGCTCGGTGAGCCTTAGGATTTAAAGGGGGCCTGACCATTTAAAAGGGGTGAGTCAGACCCAAAAGTAAAGCAGGGCATCTGGCCCACAGTTAAAAGGGCTACGAGGCCCAAAATTGAGAGGGCAGCAGGCCCAGAATTGAGAGAGCACCAGGCCCATAAGTTTAAAGCTGGGCACCAGGCCCATAAGTTTAAAGCTGGGCGCCAGGCCCACAGCATTTAGGGCACCAGGCCTCAAGTAATGTAGGGCACCAGGCCAAGGTAAAGGTAGGGCACCAGGCCTGAGGTAAATGTAGGGCACCAGGCCCGAGGTAAAGCAGGGTGTCCAAGCCTAGTCAGCAAAGGCAAGCCAGCCTAGTGGTAGTAAGGGCAGCCCCAGCCTAGTGAGTTAGGGCAAGCCAGCCCAGTAGTAATAAGGGCAGCCCCGGCCTAGTGAGTTAGGGCAAGCCAGCCTAGTGGTAGTTAGGGCAGTCCAGCCTAGTGGTAGTAAGGGTAGCCCTGCCTAGTAGTTAGGGCAAGCCAGCCTAGTGGTAGTAAGGGCAGCCCAGGCCTATCCAGTAAGGCAAAGCCAGCACAGTAGTAAGTAGGGCATATAGGCCCCATAGCAGGTAAGGCATTTAGGCCTTTAGTGTTCAGGGCAACTAGCATAGGGCAAGTGATACCCCTAGTAGAGTGTTTGGGACATTCAAAGCAAAGCTTTCAGGGGTAGCCAGATCCTATTCCAGTAGGCTCTACAGTCAGAAGAGGGTCCATTTAAGGGTGCTTAGTTCACAATGTGCTACAAAGTAACGGTGACGTCTGTACTATTTATGCCACTGTTTATTGCTAAAGCATCTAAAAGACTGTGTAATTGCTAGAAGCACCAAGACTGCATTGTACATTAGGACTGTAGTTATTTGCCCCTGGTTGTATGAATTATTGCCCTGTGCATCCAAACTATTGCCCTAAGCATCTGAACTATTGCCTCAGGCATCTGAATTATTGCCCTAAGCATCTGAACTGTTGCCCCAGTCATCTAAACTATTGTTCCAGGCATCTGGACTATTGCCCTAGGTATAGAACAGTCGCCCCGCAAGTAAATAATTGCCCCAAAATTGATCATTTGCCCATTCTCCTGGCAAATTATCTGGTCATTAAGCAGTTCTCTTGGCATTGCAAGAAGGTGTATCATACAGCTACATTGCTGCCAGTGTATGGGGACAGTCTCAATCTTCTACCACATTGATGTTCCATGGTGTGGTCTATAATCCTGCGTATTCAGAATCAGTCTCTACCCAGAAGAGGACGCCTTCATCATCATTCTTCACCAGAAAAGTGTCCGACCATCAGATCATCTTCTCTGTCCGTGTCGTCCGCTGAAGTTGAGTTTGTCACCGTTCGCACAAGTTGTACCTGCTGTTTCTTTGTTTTACAGTTTGAAGTTACGTTCGCCGGAGTTCAAACACATCACGACCACCGTGCTAGTGTCGTTTATTTTGGTTCCTGTTCGGATGTCCCGAAATTGGCTGCAGAAGAGAGTGTGCATGTCCTGGAAGAACCTGGTTTGCACCCCTGGTCGTTCGCCGTAAGTCGAGTCCGTCGAAGCCCAGTTTGGGACATGTCCGCCATTTCCTTATTTTGTTCCAGTTCCTTGTGACAAGATTGCAGAATCAACCATCTTCACTACAGATCCTTCTGGTTCCTGGTTCTATTGGAGATCCATCTTTACCTCAGATCCTTCAGAGTCTTGCTGGCCCTTGGAGTGCTGCAGCATCGTCCAGGTTGTGGTAGTCCTCGAGTGGATTCATTGCCATGCATCTCCTGGTTTTGCTTCTTCCCTGGTGGCCCTAGAAGTGGGTTTTGGCCAAGGAATTCTTTGCAACCAGTGTGGAATCTGACAACCCGTCTGTAGGTTTATTCCAGGAACCAGTTTCCTCTGGTTCTTTCTTTCTGGCAGCCTTGGAGAGAGTGGGCTTTTGCCGCAGAAATACATGATCTGTTTACCAAACCTCTCACCAGCCCAGCGGCCTTAACTAGGTCCCTGCTGGGAATTGTGTTTAGTGTTCAACCATTCTGTTTGCTTCCCTTGTAGCTGCCAACGAAGAACGACGGTGTGCACGAAGACATCAGACATTTGGACTTTGGTAGAAATCTGTAGTCATTGTAAATCCAAGTATTGTATTGTGGGTAGTGAAGAACACCTGATTTTTGCCTACGTTCTAGTTATACTCCTAGGCTACTGTTGAAAAACTGTAGAAGTATAGTGGCAGTAGGCCAAAATACATATTCTAATAGTGTTTGTAATCATTTTAGCAGTCGTAGACAAAAGTAATTCTGTCCTTTTTATCGCCGTTATTGTTGTTTTGGATGCCCACTCCCTCTCTTGTGACTGTGTCTCCCTACCCACTGGTACTAAATAAATGTCCTGCGGGCACTGAATCTCTTGTACGAATCCTGCCTCTCCTTGTCCGGGTAACTGTTATCTTATCCACAATAATTTGGACCTTGGTGTTCCATCCTCATTCTTTCAGAGCACCACTTCAGACCATCACAATTTTAAGTCTTGATCCATAGTCAGTGTCAGACATATTGTCGTATCTTTTTTGTTGCTCTGCGCTGTACCCTTTCTGTCAAACTTAGATAGCCAATTGAGGTTGGAGCACAAAATGAAGCACAGTAATCCAGATGTGGACGGAGCAGGCTAGAATACAAGGGCAAAATGAAAGATGGTTTCCTACTTTTAATATGTCTCAAAATGCTACCTAAGTTCTTGTGAAATTTTTTTACAGTTTTGTTGGTATGAGAATGTAATTTTAAGTTATCTGATATTATGCGCATATCCCTTTCCTCTGTTGTGACCATTAGATGCACATTTTGTGTTGTATAGGTAAACTTATGGTTGTTATTCCTCATATGCATTTCCTTGCATTTTGCCACATTGAATTTCATTTTGTTATTCACTGCCCAAGTAGTTAGTCTGTTAAAATTTTCTTGGAGAGTGATTGCAGATGAAATGTCATTCACTATGCAACCTAATTTACAATCATCAGCATATTTGTTAATCCAGACCTCTTTAGATGTTTGCATACTGGGAAACCAGAATATTAAAAAGAAGTGGCCCAAGAACAGATCCCTGTGGTACTCCACTAGTGACAAGGCTCCAGTCAGATTCATGCCCGCGAATGACCACCTTATGTTGTCTATTATATAGCCATGATGAAATCCATTTAATTAAGTAAACATCCAAGTTTATATTAAAAAAGTTGATCAATCAAGATCTTGTGCGAAACAGTATGGAGGCTTGTTCAAAGTCCAAAAAGATAATATCCACTGGAATGCCTTTGTCCAGGGCATCACTGACCAGTTCAAAGAAACTAATTAGGTTTGTTAAGCATGTTCTGCCGGAAGTAAATCCATGCTGAGAAATATCTATTAAACCAGTACTTTTGATGTGGTTGGAGATTTTAGATTGTATTAATCTTTCGATAATTTTACTGATAAGCGAGGTTAAGCTAATGGGCCTATAATTAAATATTAACTGCTTATTGCCACCCTTAAAAATAGGGGTTATGTTTGCCTTTCTCCAAGATTGTAGTACATTTCCATGATTTACAGACATACTAAATAGATAAGTGAGAGGACCAGTAAGTTATTTTGAGAGTTCTTTTAAGAATTTAGGATCTGTACAGTCAGGTCCAAGAGATGTGTTGCATTTGATTACATTAATGGCCTCTAAGTATCCTGTTCAGAAAAAAATAAGGTAAAGTCAGATGATGGTTACATTTTGAGGCGTATGAAATCCTTAGGACTAAATACACTTGCAAAGTACTGGTTGAGTTCTGCAGCCATTTCTGTTTCACTAATAATGAGTTTATCTTTCAACTTTAGGGGGCCAATTTCAATATGAGTTTGTTTAAGGGAACCAATATAATTATACAACTTTTTCTTATTGTGTTTGATGTTATTGGCTAGACTTATTTCTAAATTTTGTTTTGCCGTTTTTATTATTTGTTTAGTTTTTTTTTTGCAAGTGTCTTAAACTTGCACCAGTCTGAAGCCTTTTTTAGTCTTACTACATTTATTATAAATTCTACTGTAAGTTGGGTCTGGATGGTGGTCATTTATTCTTGGTTAGTTACTCCTTATCGAGTAGCATTGTCGTTGGCTTTGTTCCCTCTTTCTCCATACAGGAAGTGTTTTGGAATGTTCTATTCAATGCCTTTAGCTTTACATTTTTGAGCTTTATCTCTAAAGTACCCTTGATCTAGGGGGACCTTGTACATGCGAAACATCTAGGGGTGGAACCCTCCTCAAGAGAGTTCCTTTTATTCTGTGGTACTTCAGAAGTGTGGTAGCTCATGTAGCAAGGCAGAGTAAGTGAACAGCCAGACCTACATTGCATAAGCATTCCAAGCTATTCATCCATGTCAACCATACTCATTCAGTACCTACTTCAGTACAGTGTACTCAGCAACCAACATCTTAAAGGGGCACTGTCAGCTTTTCCTCACCGTTTGCTTCAAAATTGCATGAGTGTGCCTCTTGGCACACACACAACAGAAGATTACTGTAGACTGCACCCCCATATCTCAAATTCCCAATCTATACACGTTTTTATTATTTTTACCTTTTAAGTTATTCATTCGACCTGAGTTTAAGTTACGCGCCTTCCGGAAGCTGGTACCAGTCAGGAATATGCGTCTGCTGTGAGTGCGACCCCAAACTGCATATTTTCCATGAGCACGGTATCAAAATATGCTCCACCAATCCATTGCAGTAATTCAAATGTTTAGTTGGGACTCCGAAAACAAACCGAGCACTCCGAGTTATATAAATAAAAGTTTTTGACTGAGGTCGAAATCCCGTGCATGCCCAAGAGCAGCACACTTCTGCGCATGCACAGGATCTTTACTAAGTCCACTCCTGCACGGGATTTTGACCTTGGTCAAAAACTTTTACTTATACAACTCAGATTGCTCAGTTTGTTTTTGGAGTCCCAGGTAAGCATTTGAATTACTGCAATGGATCAGTGGTACATATTTTAATACCATGCTCATGAAAAAAATGTAGTTTGGGGTCGCGCTCATAGCAGATGCATGTTCCTGACTGGTATCAGCTTCCGGTAGGCGTGTGACTTGAACTCCAACCGAATGAATAAGTTAAAAGGTAAAAATAATAAAAACTCATACAGATAGGGAATTTTGAGACATGGGGGTGCATTCTACAGTAATCTTCTGCTGTGTGTGCTGCGGCTTCTCGTCATTTTGAAGCAAAGCATTAAGTAAAGCTGACAGTGCCCCTTAACCAGTCATTTCAAGCATCCCTCTATGCATTCCTTCTGTGTTGCATAAGCATTCATACATAATTGACCTGATGTACCAGTGAACAAAGTTTTGATATAATCACACTCTCCTAGACCAATGGGGTCCAATATTAAACTCAAACCAGAACAGTAACACATTAACAATAAACTAGTTTATTTATTTATTTATTTATACATCAGTTTACAACCTTTGAGCCAGAGGCTCATTTCCAAAGGTACCTCGTCACAAAGAGGACAAACACAGTACAACATTTCGTTACATCATTGTAGATAACAGCATTTTTTTTTTTTTTTACATCATAGCAGGCAACAGTTTAGGCAGATATATGCTGTAATTAGTTTGTTTACAATAACAGTGTAACAGGTTAGGTATTCACAGGTTAATACAGTTATTCAGATAGGATTGAGAGGTAAGCATACATTGGTTAAGCAGACAATTAGTCTTGAGCAGGGACTGCTAGGTTAGTAAAAACAGGTGGCTATGGGACAGGGTAGATGATGGGAAGAGGGGGCGAGCCACTTTGTGAGTTTTGTCAGTTGTTGATTGTGAAGCTACTCAGAGAGTTTTGTCGGGTACAATGGGGGTGACACATGAGATGAGTTTAGAGTTACAAGTGTTAAAGCTATAGGTTACGAAATATGCCAGTTTATAACTTATTTAGGCACAAGAAAGGATGAAGTCTGTGTCTTCATTCAAACCCACTGGACCCATAGATTATAAAATGAAAATTCACTGCACTTCCTTCTGGAGCAAGAGTTGGGTTTGGTCACCTCCACCCCCCACCCCTTCGGTCTAACATGTCCTAGTTCCATGAATTCAAAAATGTAGTACAACATTGGTGAGTTGTCTTAAAGTACGTACCTAATGATAAGTTCAGATTGTTATTGGTACTGCCCTTGCAAGTGCTTGCATTTGCACTTTTAGGTGACTGATTGTATGGCCTGTGTATATTTTGGGGGCAAGCACACCAAATCAGGTACACAACAAACTTAGTAGCATGCATGATAAACTCCCATTTCCACACTTTATCCAAAGCTGGGTATTTGAAAATGTTCATATTTGTAACCCTGCAGATACTGTGTTTTCCACAGTGATAAATCCATATGGTCTTCTTCCTAACCAAGATATATTGGTGGGTTGATGGTTAACAAAATGTATGCATTTTTTAATGTATTTACTTGATAGCCTAACTGAGATGCAACATCTCATTTCAGGGGGGTCCTGCTTCATCCTAGGTACACAGATGGGTGGCCAAAGGTCACACAGATAGTGTTTTTGATCTAGTAATATTTGAGCCTGTGAAACTCCAGGTTCCCAAGATGTTGCTGTAACCACTAAATCACATTGATTTTGGGTAAGCAAATCCTCCTGGTTCTTACTCTTTCTGAAAGAAATTCTTGGATTGGCCCTATCCTTTTTTGTTAGAAGTGGGTACTGTAAAAGGAGTTTCCATTATTTTTTCACATACTAAGAATTATACTAGGAATTTTTAGAACAGCAGAAGTCCCAGGCCCATATAAGCTGTTCCCACCATAAAGTGGAGGCATTCAGGGTGCCAACCGAAAAGTGTCTTTCCAATTTTACTTTACAGACACTGAAACTTTCTGTCTCCACTACATCCTGTGGCAACTTATTCCATTCTCTTATAGTTCTGATCTTGAAACTGTTCCTTCTTAGTTTGGTTCTATACTTATCCTCAATGTTCCCCATAGATTATATTTCTGCAACCTATATTTCAAATTTAGCTCTTCCCTAAGTTCTTCATTGTATAATATTTTATAAATTAGCAACAAATCTCCTCTCCTTCTTCTCATTTCTGTAGGCCATAATTGGAGATTCCTTAACCTTTCTTCATAGGGTATATTTTTTCATTCTGGAATTAATTTAGTAAGAGCCCGCTGTGGCCTTTCCACCAGAATCTTATCCTTCTTTAGGAATGGACTCCAGCTTACTGAACAGTAGTCCACAATTGGCCTTATATATGTTTTATACAGTGGTAATAGTATTCTTCTGTCATGAAAAAAGAAACTCCTACGGATGCAATGCACCAAGTTCATTGATCTCTTTGCAATTACCTCACAATGCATCTCACTCTTTAAGCTGTTAGAAATATAAACCCCTAAGTCTCTTTCCCCAGTTGACTCTCTCATTCTACTTCCCTGTAAATAATAATCTTGATGGATGTTATTTCTTCCCATGTGTAATATTCTACATTTCTTCATACTCAATATCATTCCATTCTTAATTGCCCTGTCCCCGATGGTTAATAAATCTTGACCAAAAACAAGCCTCTCCTTGAAGGTATCCACTACCCCTCCAATCTTAACATCATCTGCAAACTTACTAATTTTGTTGGAACTACTGATTTTTAAATCCCTTATAAAGATACCAAACAATAAGGGGCCCAGAACAGACCCCTGCGGCACCCCACTCATCACCCTCCGCTCATCAGACAGATAACCATTTACTCTCACCACCTGAACTCGATCTGTTAGCCATTTCATAATCCATCTGACTTTGTTAATATTAACACCTACAGTAGTTCTACCACATTTGTTATCAATATTCCATGGGGAACCCTATCAAATGCCCTGGTGAAAGCCAGTAGTGCCACATCCGTAGCCCTGCCACCATCCAATTTCTCTGCCACATAATTGCAAAAAGTGACTAAATTAGTACCACTTGATCTATTCTTTACAAATCCATGCTGCATTTTATCATATAATTTGTTTTGTTCCAAATAATTACTTATTTCATCCACTATTATTATTCCTTCAATTATTTTCCCCACCACCAACGTCGGGCTAACCGGTCTATAATTGGCCACATCCATCCTTGATCCCTTTTTAAAACCACAATAGCTGCTCTCCAATCTCTTGGCACATATCCATCAGAAAATGACCTCCTTCTGATGTCTGCTATTATTGAAGCAATTTCTTCTGCCACCTCATATACAAATCTCGGATGTAGCCCATCATACCCCGCCAACTTATCCACTTTAAGTATCTTTATTTTAATCAAAACATTTTCCGAAGTAATTAGCCCAACTAGGTCATTTACAATATGTGTCAACTACTTAGCCTGTCCTAACTGATCTTCATTAAACATAGTGCAAAATAAATTATTAAATTCTCTAGCCATATCTTCAGGCTTTGATATAAGTTCCCCTTTTACATTAATTGGTCCTACCTGTCTATTATTACTTATTTTGTTGTTGACATAGGCAAAAAACCCTTTGGTATTGGCTTTAGAGTTTGTTAGCTTAAGCTCTACTTGTATCTTTGCTTTCCTAATTTCTTTTTTAAATGACGTAGAATTTTTCTATATTTCACCCTATTCTCATTTGTTTGTTGCTTCTTCATTTTCTTATACTGTTTCTTTTTTTTTTTAATCAGGCTAACTACAATCCTATTTAACCAAATCGTTTTTTTCCCTCTATTATTATGTACCTTTTTTGTTGGAACATATGTCTCCACCAGACTATTATTTGTTTGTATGAACAAATGAACATGACACCCCCTATTCTGTTTCACTTGCTATTTTGTGATATAATGGATTTGATAGGTCCTTTACTAAACTCCTTAGAGTGGATGGAGTGGCATTCAGTCATTCTGGCCCTCATAAGAGCACTCCAGTATGATGTCACTGCACCTCCTGTTTCTGAATCTCAATCTCAGTTCCTGGGCTTGTTGTAAAAAAAATATTGTATTGGAGCAGTTCTTATGAAGCCTCAGATATTGAGTAAATGGGATACTTTGTGCCAGTTTCTTAAAATGGGTACTATCAGCCCCAAGTAAGCTATTAGCTACAGTTAACTTTCTATAGCTGTTAGCATGCATCCTCTTGTATTCTCCTACAGCACTCTAAGCTTGAAATCTAAAAGTTCAGTTCCAAGTGGATCCAGCTTAGTAATTAAAAGGACACTGTCAACCCTTTTTGCATCCTATTATTTCTAGTTGAGAACCCACATTTTCTGATTGCTTACCTTCTTTAAAATTCATTGATATTGTGATTGGTTGATCTGCTTCCTTTCTTAATAGAGCTGAAATGGATGCTAATAGTGTAATTATACCTGAATGTGTTTCCTTGATATACTCTTCTTGCATACTTCCTGAATATTAGGAACACCCTCAAACAGTGCAGCCACCCATGCTGCAATAGTCTTCTCTTTTCCCACTGCATCACAAATGGCTAGGTTATGTTATGTCCTTCCTCTTACATTTCACATCCATGTAGTCGTTGGTATAGAACACTTTTATTTTTGCAGTTAATATTTTATTTTATATTTGTTGATACAGACATACATTACTGTCCTCATAGGGAGGGGGTAAAGGTACATAGTTTATATTAAAAGTACAGGCATTGATAAAGTGCTGTTTAAGTTATTTATGTTAACATCTTATTTCGTACATCAGCGTATAGTTGTTCCTTCAATATCTTTGTAGTTTAATTTAATTTACAATCCTTGGTATAGGACATAAGGTTCCTGGCTGAGTCCTGGAGAAAAAAATAATTTATGAACCTTGACAAGTTTTCATTCAGGAAACAAGTGCCTGACACAGTGGATCTACCGGGGGGGGGGCTTAAAGGGTACATATTAACTTTATGGACGTAATGAAACATTGGGATAATTGGCTGATCTCAGTTAAGAAAAATAACGTTTTCTAAAATCAATCAATCAAATCTTTATTTATCCAGGTGATCACCATTGGGCAAGTTCATTTACAAGGTGGACCTGCTGTTGGCAGGAAAAAATGTACAGTTACATATAAATATACATAATACAAAAGGAACGACATGTTTACAATACTGATAGGAGCAGGGTATTTACATTCCAAGTTACATGTACAAGAAAGATATACATAACACAACCCGAACGTAATATATATATATATATATATATATTATCTATATATATACAGTTCCCACAGGAGCAGGATGTGTATGGATGTCATATACAAACCATAGAAGAAAAAAAGAAAGATTATTTATATTCCTGTCCAGCAGAAACACGTTACAGGCCTGGATGGAAATTCCTAAAATCCACCCTTGTAACTCAGCTAGATCAATAAATTCAAAAATGTCCAACTTAAGCATGCTTATTGGATCCTTAGTGAGTCTCTGATAGATGTCATTGTTTCTCAGTAACCTAAAATCTTCTCTTTTGTGGTTGGCCTGGTCCAAAATGACTACCGAACGTCATATCTTCTGAAGGCCAGGGATCAGCGAATACACTTTCACAAATCCCTTGCCTCCCAGTCATCTTCATATGGAGTACTGTGCCCAGTTCAGAAGTCCCCACCTGAAAAAGAAATGGGACAATCTAGAGATGGTACAACACAGGGTGAACAAGATGATTCTGGGTCAGGAGGCAGATCCTACGAAGATCGGCTAAAGGCACCGAACATGTATTCATTCAAAATCAGACCGGAGTGGGGGTGGATATGATAGAGACCTTCAAGTTCCTGAAAGGTATAAACAAGGTGAACTGTGAAGAGCTATTTACCAGGAACACTGAAACTAGGACACTGGGCCAGGAGAGGAGGTTAACGGGGAGAAGAATTATTTTACAGAAAGAGTGGTTGAACCATGGAGTGGTCTACCAGCAGAGGTACTATGTGCCCAAACCATAAATGGCTTCAAACACAGCTGAGACAGAGTCAAGGGTATAGCAACTAGTCAGAGAGATGAGGGGGTGCAGAAACATGGAGAAGAATAAGGAGACTAGGGTAAACAAAGACCTAGCAGAGACAAGAGGTCCCAGGGTATGGTCGGATAATATGGGCAGGCTAGGCGAAACGTCAGTCTTTTTCTGTTGCTATTGTCTATGCTTCTATCCAATAGACAGGTAATACTGTATTAAGACACTTCCAGAGAGAGAAGTGCTTTCTAAGGTGTTTTGAGTCCTTCTTTAAAATATTAATCAAGAATGACAAATTTTCTGATGTTGTCTCAAATCTAAAAGGGGGAGGGGTCAGAATCAGAACAAATCATTCTATGTTTTATTTTTTATATATTATTTCTTTGCCCAAAAGAAGCTTCTCAGATTTTGTTTTTTTAAAAGTTAAAATTAATGTGGACCTCAAAGCAATTTCTTTTTAAAGGGGATGAAGTATAGGCATTGCATTAGAACAGTCTCATGAGTGGAGTTCAGAGTCTGTTTAGACAAAGTCATTACTTCTTTTTGTGTTTGTCCTGCGCTCAGTGTATATTTTGTTATGGCTGAACCCTTGTTTCCACCTATTCAGCTTCTGCTGGGTACTACAATCCCAGTCCACTACTTTCTGCTTTGGCCACGCTCCAGAAGTTTGCCCTATCTCCATTCTCCTCTTTCCTAGACTACTTCTCCTTCTTTTTCTTCCAGTCAGGCTTTCATAAATTCCATTCTGCCATATCTTCCCTTTTTCAGGTCACTGACTCCATTCTGACTGGAACGGACCAGAGCCTGCTTACAACAGCCATCTACATCAACGTGTTAAGGGCCTTCAATGCAGTGACCCATCCTATCCTAATTAAGCTCTCAGGGGCTGGGTTGTCTAATCCTGTGGTTGGATGGCTCCATTCCTACATCATAGACTGGTACCAATTAGTCCAGGTCGGTGATGCCTCATCCACCCTCCACAACTGACTCAGAGTCCCTTATGGCTGTATTCCTGGCTCCAAGATTTACTCAATTTTTCTAAATGACCTCCGCGATACTTTGTCTTTTTGCTTATCCAAATGTAGACAGGCAGCACTGTACAGTTGCTTCTGGAACCTCTGTTTCTGAGCGAAATCCTCACTGCAGTGTGACATTGACAATGTCCTGTGCTGGTTCACCTCACATTAGCTCTGTCTTAATGCCGAAAGACTATTTCTACGACCTTTGGAACTAAGCTGATGTTAGTTGGCTCCAATCAAACCCTGTCTTCAAGACTTCTGATGGTGCCCCTCCCCAAAGTTATTTCCCATGATGAATACCTTGGCATGTGGCTGGATCACTGCTTAGATTTCTCTGCTCATAGAGTCACCATGTTTGAAAACTTCCATCCCATGTTCAGTGCACTGCATCACAAGTCATGCTTGCCATTGCTAGTCCACCATGAAGTCATGCTGAACATGATCATGGGAGTGTTTGACAGTGCAGATATGGTTGATGATGCTGTCCCCACATCTACCCTTGCCAGAGTGGCCGCCTTGCTGCCCTCAAATCTACCCTTGCCAGTCTGGACCCCTTTTTCCGCTCATTGTCATTCTGCTCTTATTGCTCTTCCTGTCACACATTACTGCTCTCTCTATCTCAGTCAACACCCCCCACCCAAGTCTTGGCACCATCTTCAGGCTCGTCTTTCTGTTGCCAAATTCTGGATTTTTGCTCCTCCTTCCTATCCATCTACCCTTCTTTCCCCTTCCAGACCCCTCCTCTTGCTCCCATCACTTCTCTGACTCCCACTCCTTTTTCATCCTTTGCTGCAGAACCTCAGCTGGTCAATCTGCCTTCTCCATCCATCTTCCTCACCTCTAAAACAGATTCTCCCTCCACATCTGACTCACCTCTTCTCTCCATCCCTCAGACCTCTCCAATTAGCTCATTTTACCCCCTCTTGTGCCTGTTGCTAGCATTCCATGCAGCCTGTAATTCTTTTCCTACATCTTAGGTAATGTTCGCTGCTTGACAACTTGCCTCCCTCTGCCCCTGTCCTACAGCATCCTGGTTACTTAGTATTTGCTGATTATGTACATGTGTTTTTCTCCCTTGAATCCCTGATCCCGGTCACACCTGGAAACAAACATTGGTACTGTGTGCCTTTTCCCTGTCAACACATTTTAAATGAATACAAATGATTGGAGTACAGTAGGATTGCAGAGAAATAACCGACAAAAAATTACCACACTACAGTATAACCTTACAATGGTATGTGTTCTGAATTCCCACCACAGCTCACAATGCATTTGTGAGGATGCTGAGGCAGTTGAAGATTAAGGGATGACAGTTTAAGTATACATGGTGGAGATCCCACTCCATGGAAGACAAGTTGGCACTGGGGACTCACTATAGTAAGTACTAATGGGCAGTCACCTTGAAAAAGACAAGAGTTCTTGTCAAGGATGATTGCAAGTAAGAATAAAGTAAGAAAGAATCAGCCAGCTTAGCATTTTTCACACCATAGACAGATTGATCAGTCCACTCTGTCTTTGATCAGATCGAGTCTTTTAGGCTGACAAATATGCAGAGTTTAGCCATTTCTTTCCTGACAAGGTGTTCTCCATTCAGACCGGGATCTCCTCAAGTAACTTGTTAGGAGTTAACAATACCTAGTCAGAAAGGGACATTGATGATCTGCCATCTTGGGCTGAATTTCACCCAGTTATGGAAGAGGAGATGCTTTGGGTGATCTTGCAGTTGCACCCAACTTGCTATTTGTTGGGCCCTAGGCCTACCTGTTTGCTCATCTGCAGCCTAGTATCCATGGGTTAGTTGACACCGAGATTGTCAGGTGTTCCTTGAGGGAGGGCATTTTTCTGTGAGCTCTGAAAAGGGTGGTGGTAAAGCCCCTTTTGCAGAAACCATCTTAGGACCCTTACAGTCTGGTGAATTACAGGCCTTTCTAACCTTCCTTTCTTGGGGAACACAATGCAGAAAGTCATTGTGATGCAGCTTGAGATTCACCTGGAGCAATTCAACATCTATCAGCCTCTCCACTTGGGATTTAGGACCTGTCACTGTACTGAGACTGCTCTTATCAGGGTGCTTCATGATCTCCTCATTGTGAGAGAGCAGTGCCTTTGTTCCATGTTGGTCCTTTCGGACCTGTCATCAGCATTTTACACAGTAGACCAAGGTGTGTTTTTGGATCACCTGACGAACTATGTGGGACTTACCGACATTGTTTTAGGCTGATATGAGTCCTACATTACTGGAAGGTTGCAGCAGGTTGCTGTAGGTAATTTCATCTCCCAAGTGGCTGTGGTGCTCTCCAAGGCTCGGTCTTAGCACCAATGTTATGCACCATGTATATGCTGTCTTTGGGTGAGATCATTAGGCAACACAGGATAGAGTTTCACTGTTATGCAGATGATGCTCAGCTCTGTCTGTCTTGCACTCCTCATGGAAAGAATACAGCCTCAGTGTTAGGGCAGTACCTCTGGGATATCAAAGATAGGATGGCATTCAACTGGTTGAGTCTCAACCCAGGTAAGACAGTGGTTTTGATGGTCAAACTAAATTAGCATGGGTCGGCAATGACCAGTGTTGACTTCCTTTTATCACCTTTGAATTGTCAACCGCTTTGAGTTGTGGATGTGGTAAAACATCTGGTTTTTTTGGGGGGGGGGGCTTGTAAGCTAACATTAGGTGTTAGCCATAGTCTGAAATTGCATTTACCATTTTCATATTATCACCCATATCATGCCACATCTTGTGCCAGCTGATTTAGTGACAAATAGTCCATGCTTTTTTCAACCGCAGATTGGATTATTGTAATGCTCTCTACTTAGGGTTATCTGGAGGCATGATGCATTGCCTGAAATTGGTTCAGAATGTTGTGGTCTGGCTGATGGCAGGAACATCTCAAAGTTACCATATCACACCTGTCCTAAATGCTCACAGGCTGCCAGTTCACTGGAGTATCACCTTTAAGATCTACCTGTTAACATTCAAAGCACTACACGGTTTGGGCCCTTGCTGCCTGAAAGAGCTCCTGTTGTCCTATACTGCTTCTCGTCCTCTCCGCTTCATGGATACAGGCCTGCTTCTGGTCCCTCGCTGTCATCTTAAGCACTCAGGGGACAGTGCCTTTGGGGTTGCAGCCCCACTATTATGGAACACACTCCCTGTGAGCATTTGTTCTGCCCAAACTGTGGAGGCCTTTAAATCCTTCTTGAAAATATTCTTATTTAATCAGGCCTACTCAGATTAATCATATTATTTACTGTTCACTTTGTTTTGTTTGTTAGTATTTATAAATCGTTTAGTTGTTTGTTGTTTGTTCTTATGTTGTAAGGCATCCTGAGCCACTGGATAAAGTGCCAAACAAATAAAATTCCCTTGCCTTGCATTGTCTATGCACTATAAATTAATTTTTGCCTATGCATTATAAATTCATTTTTTAATAAACATTTTTGCTTTTGTTCTAGATTGATGTCTCAGGAAAATGTCAGGTCACCTATGAAGTTGCAAAGGATCAGGTTACAAAGAGAAAAGCTCTCACTACCTGTGTCAAACCAGACTTTGGCTTCACCTCCATTAACAAGGTAAGCTGCCTCCCCTGGAGGGTCCTCCAGAGTTCCTCAGATATATAATACATAAATAAAGACATCTAATTTCTAATCATCTTACTGCACTTGACGTGTCACGTGAACAAACAAAGGCATTGGGCTCAAATAATTAAGCAATAAGGTATAACCAGGGGTTATGATAATGTTCTGTTAATCACCCTCTGGGGGTGTAATGTGGCACAAGGTGCAGTCGAGTGTCACATGCCCACAGGGGGTGATTAACTGAACATTAACATAACCCCTGAGAGTACCTTATTGCTATTATAAATACAAAAGATAATAACTAGGTTAAAAGAGTATAATTCTACATTTATGTACGTTGGGAAAGAGTTATGAAATCAGATAGTTCATCCACCATTTGTGCTGCACGTTCCGGATGCTCATATATAGTGACACTCTGTTCTGCAGGTCTGGTTTCCATGGTGACCACTGACCAGCCACAAAAAAAGTTCACTGTTTGGCCGTAGAGCTTACAGTGGGAACCAAGATGTCTTTTAAAAATATGGCACAATTGTAAAGTATCCCCACCATGCTTGCCCACAGTCAAGACTATGATTCACACTGATCTCCACTGAAATAGCGTAATGTGCTCTGTTCACTTGGAAATGGGATAGCTAGGTGATTGGACATGGATGCTGATGGAACGGTAAAAGTGAATGCACTGTAAGTAAGAATAAACTGCCTGATGGTCTCCCTCTAGTGTCTTGCACTATCTGTGACTACAGTGGGACTAGTGACAAACCCGTAGCAGCAGCGTGTGTTTGGGCGAGCAGGAGGTTGGGTTGGGGGGAGGGTGGACCGATTGGATGTGCCTCCTTTGCTGGAGTGCTTTAGTAACAGTAATGTCCCATGCTAGCATGATCCAGGCAGTTTTACACTGTGGACAGAATTTTAAAAATAAATACAACGGGTGAGGGATAAAGAGTGTGGCAAGAATATATATTTTTTATATTTCATTTAACTAGCCGACAACATCAATCAATCAAAATCTTTATTTATCCAGGCGAACATCGTTGAGCAAGCTCATTTACAAAATGGACCTTGTTAGCTCCGGGTCAAATGGTACAATGCATACAGAGATATTTACAATACAGCCAAATAACACAAGTAAAAAAACAATTAATGCAATTAATGCAAGTAAGTACTCAATGTTACATCAGTCATATGAGTTCAGAGTGCTTCTATAATATTTAAGGAGGACATAAGATGAGGCTTAGTAGGAACTTCAGTAGGGAGAAGTGATCGGCTGCTCATGTAGGGAGCTGACGCAAGCATAGAATTTCAAAAGTAGTGTAATCACACAGTATCCCTAGGCAAAACACTCTAAACAGAAGGATAAGGGTCTTAACAGTCAAAGAGAAAAGTAATTACAGCTCTTTTTTGGCAAATTTCAGCATGGCAATCAGATTTATGCTTGGTTTAGAACGGACACAGAAGCAGACGGCAGGAACCAATTGGAAGCCAACACTGAACAGCACTCATGTTCCGATTGGATGGTTGCTAATGCTATGCTTTGCTGATGGAGAGTCCAAGCTTAGGTTCTCATGTGGCAGTAGAGGTGGTGCCAACTGCCCAGTGCCCGGGTTTCTCCCGTGTATGGGCAGGGAGCCCGTGGAGAGCATATCCTTGGCAGGGGATGGAAGAAGGGGTCTGTATTAAGTACTGAACCATGGACAATGGAACATTTGAACCAGCAGGAGGACCAAAACAGCAGGACAACAGAGTTGGGTATTCCTTGATGTCTAAAGACTGGCCCAACCACAGAAATTCAGAAAGGAGTGTAATCAAACAGAGTCCCAACTCTTGACACTCTAAACAGGAAAAAGAGAGGTCATAACTGTTAGGCAATAAGTAAGTACAGCTCTTTGTTGTGCAAGTTTTAGACAGAAGATCAGACTTTAGCTTAGTATTGAAGGAGACATAGGAGCAGACTGCAGGAGCCAGTCAGATGCCAGAGCAGAAAAGCATTCGCGTTCTGATTGGGTATTAGCAATGCCGCACCTTGCTAGTAAGGAGTCTGGTCTGGGTGTCTCAGGCGGTGGCTATAGAAGCGACAACCGCCCGGTATCTGCATTTCTTCCACCTGAGGGGCAGGGAGACCCTAAAGGGCTAGTCTACAGCAGGGATGAGAGTTGGGGGGCAAAGAAAAGAGATAGTAAGAGTGGAATGCAGTGGAAAGGGAATACGAAGATGAAATGGGGCAGTTAAATGGTACAGGGTAGGGGAATAAGAGCCACAGATTAAGCAATATGTAAAAGACAGCAGAATGAGTAAGATGTAGTGGCCGCAAAAGCCATGAAGAGATAATAACCCTACAGGGATTTCTAGAGAGGAAAAACAGTTAAGGCATAAGACGTCACAGAGTTAAGGTCACTAAAGGTTACAAGTGATCATAAATTTAACTACGCACAAAGGGCAGCAGCCTGATGCTGCGGAGTAAAATTAGGGGCTGGGGAAGCAATTGCATGGCTCACACACAGTTTACTAACTGTGGCTGGTCTAGCTGGGGTATAATGGTGGCTCTTAATTCCAAAATTTGAATGATAAAAATATAGCACCTTATTTCCAAGAGATCACTACTCCAGTAATAAGGCTGCACATGTATATTAATTAAAAATTAATTTAGGGCTAATGGAATATCACTAGCCAATCACAGTACTCTGTTTCCAATACCATTTTTATAATTTCAAAATACAGGGTAAGGCATGATTCAGTGCTGCTTAAGGAAGTGTGTACTGGGTAGTAGTAAGAAACAATCCACACGTGTGAAATAGACTGAGGCAGTCTCAAATTAAAGGCGCCAATGACACTTATTAATTACCATTGAACGTTAAAGGAGCACTATCTCCTCACATATTGTTAATGTCATCTGTTTTCTTGTCACCAATCAGTTACATTTCTATAGCAATTAGGGGTTATAAACATTTGTTTTACTTCTACTGTATCCCTCAACTGTTTAGAAATGGAGCTGATTGGTGACAAGAAAACAGATAACATTTACAATATGTAGTGCTCCTTTAATATCAGAATTTGTGGCCAGCCCCATGGCATGGTGTCAGTGAACCAGGCTGCCACTTGGGTGACCAGGGTTGGCTTGCAGTCCCCAGAATCCTACACTGAGGCTGGCTGGGGTAGTACATGTTGTGCAGGTGAGATGTTTGGTTTCTGAGATGGAGTGCATGGGCCACCCCGCATTTATGCACCACCCTTATCAGCTAGTCACAGTAGCATTTGGGTCAGCTGTAAAGGCTATTACTTGCCCATTCTCTCAGCTGGAGGAAGGGTGCTGCTAGGGTGACCCTAATCATTAGGATGGAGAAAATGTAAGATGATTGGGAACAAAACATAGTCCACAGTGGAGGCACCCTTCACATCAAATTCCTAGAGATGGAGGCCATCCTGTATGCTTTACAAGCCTTCCAGACCCATTTGTCCCCAGGTCATCTGCTGGTGCAGACAACATCAGTGTAGTGCACTACATCAGCAAAACAAGGGGGGGACTCATTCGTATCCTTTGTGTCGGGAAGTGATGAGGGTCTAGTACTGGGCTCTAGAACATGGCCTAGAACTGTTGGCCATCCATGTCCAAAGCATCCTGGTGGACAGGCTCAACCAGTCACAGTCCTGGATGCATGAGTGGGAGCTGCTGACCTCAGTTGTAGAAGACCTGTTTGACAGATGGGGTCATCCAGAGCTGGACCTTTTTGCATCCCCACTCACTGCAAAACTGCTGTGTTTCTGCTCGCTTGCTCCAGGGCCTGGAGTTTTCTGGTGAGACACATTGTCCTTCTCTTGGAAAGGGAGGTTCCTCTATGCCTTCCCTCTGATTCAGAGGGTACTAATCAAGTTCCAGGTGGAGGGGGCCATTCTGATCCTTACTGCCCCCTTCTGGCCTCATTAGATCTGCTTCCTGTTACAGCAGCAGTTGGCGCTGGAACCTCCAGTACCCCTACCTCTGTGCAAAGGCCTGCTATCACAGGAGCAGGGCACTTTGGTCTGTCCAGACCTGAAGTCACTACACCTCCATGCATGGCTCCTGAAGGCATAGTCATGGCTCGCTTTGGGGTCTCCCAAAAAGTGGCGGATGCCCTGGTGGCTGCCAGAAAATCTTTCACCAAGGCCACTTATTCCATGAAATGGAAGCACTTTGCTCTATGGCGGCTTTCCAACATTTGGACCCATTCACTTGCCCTGTGAATCAGATTCTGGAGTACCAGCTGTCCCTTCCAGATTTGGGCCTTCAGTACTTCTCCATTAAGGTGCACTGATCAGCCATTTTTGTCTTCCATGTGCCTGTCGATGACCATACAGTGGCACACTAGTGATGTCCCATACATTTCTGAGGGGCATCATTCATCTGAAGTTTACTATTTGCAACCAAGTCCCAACCAAGGACTTAAATTTTGTGTTGAAGAAATTTACTTTGGCTCCTTTTGAACCAACCACAACATGCAAGCTATGCTTTCTGCCATGGAAAGCTTTATTTTTAGTTGCCGTAACTTTGGCTCAAAGGATTCCCAAGCTGCAGGCTGTGATGTGTGAGCCTACTTGTTTGATTTTCCACAGAGACAGGGTGTCTGCTTATGAATCCTAAGTTTCTCCCTAAGGTGATGTCTGAGTTTATCTGAAATCAAACTATCCACCTGCCTGTTTATTACCAATCCAGGGGAAGCATTGCTCCATACTCTTGATGTGCATAGAATTTTGTGATACTATACACAGCATGCAAAGAATTGCAGGAAGTCCTTTGCCCCTGGAAAGGAGGGCCTACCAGTTTCTAAACAGTGCTTGTCCAAATGGTTGGCCAACTGTATTACTTTTTGTAATAGGAAGTATGGTATGGCACTTTCTGGCATTGTTCGTGGTCATTCAACCAGAGGTATGGCCACTTCTGTTGCCTGTTTCAGGAACGTTTCAGCTGCAAAGGTCTGTGCTGCTGCAACTTGGAGTACAGTCCACAATTTTACTAAACACTACAGTCTGGATATTGCTTTGAGGAGAAGGGCAGGCTTTGGCCTAGTGGTGCTTCAGGGCCTCCTGTCTTCGATTTATGACCTCCAGCCTCTGATGTCAGTAACTGCTTGGAACTCATTCCATAGGTGTGGCCTGATGTAAGAGATGCCCTTGATGAAGACATTATGGTTACACAAGAACTTACCGTAACCTTAGATCTTCGAGATGATCTCTTGCCTCGTGCATGCTATTCCACCCTCCGTCCCCCTTGGCTTTTGCTTTTCTGTATCTGTCTCTCTTTCTCCAGGATGATTCACCTAATTTTTCACCTCTCCTTCTGGTGGGAACCTCTGGACCCCTCGGTTCCCCGGCTGATGATCCCCTGTATGGGGTCTCTGATGGGAAAAAAACTGAGGAGGGCTCAGGGCCACCCACGTTTATATGGGAGGGATGTTGCTGCATCTGACTGACATTGTGGGCAGCCCCTTGTAGACTGCTAGCTAGAAAAGTTTATGTGTGGTCCTAGTGCCTGGGGGCTATAAGTTTCATAGGTGTGGCCTGATGCGAGAGATCCTTTTGAAGAACTTCTGTTATGGTAAGTTCTTACGTAACTGTACTTTCTGTCTGGATTAAGTCTTAACCAGTTTGGCTGTCCAAATCTTTATCTTCACTAAACACCATTTTAGCAGTTACTGGATTACCTTGAATGGGTACAAAAGAGAGATACAGCTGAGTATCACAGGCATGGCAAGGAAAAACTCAAGCTGCAATATAAGGAATAGATAGCCTTTATCCTGAGAGAAACACATCATGCATTGGAAGGTTTCTTTTAAAATTCAGTTATTTTCCAGCTAGAAAAAAGTGAAACTTGCTTAGAGTTGTCTTTTGAAGCACAGCTGTTATATTAACAAGGGTCATACAGATTCTGTCTTCCTGCAAGATGGATAGCTGTTCTATTTTTATTGGCCAGAACACAGATCTACCCCAGATACAGAACTTGTTTACCAAAGTTTGCCAGAGTAGCCCTGGTTATATAGTAGACAATCTTTTTTTTTCAAGTTAAAATGTTGAGTAAGAAAAAAAGGAGAAGGAGAGAGGAGAGAGTGACTCTGGCTATAGTCAGAACTGCACACCTGGAGTCAAAATGGGAGGAAAGGTTAGCTAAAGGGACTGAGACTGCTGAAAAGTTGAGCTGTATGCAGAAATGTGCAGTCTACTGACGAGGAACTGTGCATTCGATGGAGGAGAAAGGATTTGGGAGAATGACAACAGAGATGGTCAGCAGAGCTAAACTGGGATGTTGCAATGTGAATAAATAAAAAATAAAATAAATAAACTAGATGCTGCAGTAAGACTATTCTGAGAAGCAGAAGCAGCTCATCTATAAAGCCTAGCAAGAAAGACTCACTTTAGCAGCATAACTACCAGCAACGTAGTCTTGACACTAGCTAACCAGCTAATTTGACCATTTGCATTTTACCATTTAATCTAAGCAAGTAAAAAACTGCCTGTTTTCACTGTGTCTTGATGTGAAGGTGTAATAGAATCCTGACTGAAGACAGCCACACCTGACAGAAACTGCAACCCATTGGACTCTGAATGGGTATGATGATCCAGGATTGGGGGGTCATACCCACATGGCGGTAGAGAACTCAATCTGTGGTTAAATCTTTGCTTATCTGGAGGGAGGTTTATGTATATTGTTCGTAACAGTTTCAGTTAAACTATTGCATTTATTCGCAACATTTATGATAGTAATTTCCTAGTAATTTTTTAAATGTTGTCACATAAAAATGAAACCGCATTCTATTCACACTTAAAGAGAACAACAGGAGCCATTTCAGTCTGCCTTCCTAGTGTTGCATATTTCTGTGTTGAACACCTTTTTAAAATTCCAACAAACATGGCTTCCATTGTGGCAACAGCTTGGTTACACAGTAAACTTCATAACAACTTTCATGACTCAGTTGCCTACTCCACTGTTTTCATGTGCACTAATATCTGCAGACTTGAAACAAAACAGCTCAGTAGTAAAAGCTTTCTATAAGCTCCCCAAGCTAGGGGCTGCTTCTCAGGAAGCAGTCTTTTTCCATTTATCAAAGTAACTCTAAGGCCCAGATATTCAAACTGCGCCAGGCTGTGGCGTAAGCTTGGGCGTAGCGCAACTTGGCTGCGCAGGGGCGTTGACTGTGCGATATTCAACGGAGCTGCGCCATAGCACAACATCATTGAATATCACACCCTGGCCACCCGCAGTGTGCATGGCACAGTGGTACTGCGCCAGCTCAAGTGGCCAGAGTGGAGCAGGGGGATGCGCTAGCGCAAGTTCCATTGCGCTATGCGCAGCAACTGCGATATTCAAAAGTGCACATGCAAATGGGGCCATAATGTATGCAAAGGCGCCAAATGGGGCCATTTGCATGTCTTCTCAACCCATTGCATGCAGGTGCGCGATCCCCGCGACTTGCGCTGGCGCCCTGCCAGGAAGCAGCTGTCGAGACCGGCGCTTCTTCTGGCAGCGACAATGTGCCTTACAGCCCGATCGCTGGCTTCAGTATAAATAAAAATAATCAATATCCCTGGTGGTCCAGTGGACTGCTCTCTGCCGATCGCGGGCATTTGTAATAAAAAGTATTCTGTCCAATATCCCTGGTGGTCTCTTGGTACCCCCCTCCCCGCCCACTGAGCCCCACGCCCGCTCCCGGCGGTCGTTGCGGTGGCAGCACCCGCTTCTTCGCTCCACCACTCGCTGCCACGTAGGTGGGTTGCTGAGTTCGACAAGGGTACATGGGCGTGCAGCTCGATTGCGTATACATTCGAGATCTGTGAATGATCCATTCCATGTCTAGATGTGTAGTACGGTGCGGCTGCGCGCCTGTTGGCTCAGCTTGGACCAATGGGTGTACAGCCCTACCTGCGTGTCAGTCGACGGGTGGCGGGCAGCAGACGGGTGGGTGCTGCCGCCTGCCTGACTGGAGTGGGGAAACGGGGTGGGGCTCAGTGGGCATGTGAGGGGGTACCGCTTAGACCACAAGGATATTGGACAGAATACTTTTTTTATTACAAATGCCCACGATCGAGCAGACAGTGGTCCACTGGACCACCAGGGATATTGGACAGAATACTTTTTTTTTTTTACAAATGCCCGCGATCGGGCCGACAGCAGTCCAGGGATATTGGACAGAATACTTTTTTTTATTACAGGTGCCTGCGATCGGGCAGACAGCGGTCCACTGGACCACCTGGGATATAGGGGTTCTTTTATTTTACAGATGCCCACGATCGGGCATGGGGGGGCACCGCCAGGTGTAGCCGGATCTCGGGTGGCCACCCACAGGTGGCAGCTTCCATGTTGCGCCCTGCAATGCGGCAGCTCACCTGTGGGTGGCCATCCGTTGTTCCTTTTTTTTTTGATCAACTTTGTGCTGGCGCAGGTAGGTGTTGCGTATGCATGGCTCCGCACATCCCGGGCTGAATATCGGGCTGTAGAGTATGCATGGGCATGCCCTCTCCCACCTGCACCTGCATACATTACTGATGCGCCCGGCGATCGGATTTGCAGCCGCATCTTTCCTTTGAATATCAATGCCACAAGACAGTGGGTTGCGATGGCGCAACAATTGTTACGCCAAGAGAACCCTTTTGAATATGTGGGCCTGAATGTACAAGTGCTGGAACCTGATACTGTTTGGCCATGAAAGTGTAAATATGTTCATTGAGTTGTTTCACAGTATATATGTAATGTTTTTATTACAATTACATGAATCTTGTTTAATCAAATAAAAAGCTTGTTTGATTCCTGTGCTGGTTTGGGCATTTTTTTCATTTTGTCTCTTACCTGTGGTCCAGAAATGAATTTATACAAAGGGTAAATAATGACATTTGTCCCATTGTAGCTCAAAATGAGATCAGAATTCTTAACATCAAAAAAGTCTAAAGCTTTAATTGTCCTGGTCAGGAGGTGTTCTTAATAAATAGAGCAGCCCTGGAAATGAGTATAGAAACTGGTGGTTCACCCTATATCATCTGTTTTGCATTACAAAATGTATTTCATGTCTCTTAATTAATATTGGCATGCTGTACTGGAGTTGATGGTGCCCATTAATTATCTGGTACTTGAACAAAATTATTAATTGGTCACAGCCACAACATGACCGTTACAAGTACTTTTAGATCACCATTTCAAGGGGCAACATGTATAGTTTGAAAAGGAATGAGTATAGATTTGACCCCTATGGAATGCCACAGTTGACCCCATGGAGAGAAAATCTAAAATTCCCTATGACAATCCGTGAAGAAGGGCCAGAACCACACCAGCATAGTCTCAGACATATCACAATTCTCAAGTGATCAACCAACTCCCAGTAATCTATGGCATCAGATGCAGATGACAGATCAAGGAGAACCAAGGATATCTCTGTGACAGAAATGGGAAGGAAAGAGTTAATGGTTTGGATTCTCTAGCTGGTGTTTTTTTAGCAGTTTGAAAAAAAAACACAAATAGGCTAAAATCCACTGTCCAGCAGCATCTACAAGCTGGAATTCTCAGTCCTCCCTAGCTGCTAGATAAGAGCTAGGTCATAAATCTCGAATGGACATCTCCACACACACACAGACCTGTCCACACACACAGGCCAGTTTAAAGAGATTGGCTCCCTCAAATATAAACTTAAGGGTAAATATAATTGGTCACTGATAGGTGTTCACTCTGATTGGGACAATTAAATACATACATGTTAGATGGTTGGTGCAATCAAAGGGAGAATAGGAATGACCTATTCTCGAGAGTATATAACCTTCTGAAAGACAGAAAAGGGGGTTCCTCTTACTTTGGAAGCTGGAAGGGGAAACACAAGCTTAGAGCCTACCCTTATAGCTATGTCCGTGGGAGCTGGCAGTTAGCACAGGGTCCAGTGTCTCTTGTAAGGACAGGGCAGGGTAAGTTTAGTACTAGCATATTGCAGTAATAACCTTTTTATTTTGCCATCTGTTGTTTAAAAACATTAGTTTAATTTTCCTGTATCTGTGTTATTCTCTTGTGTTGTAAATATATATCCTGTAAATGCTCAGTGCACTTTCTGTTAAGTAAAAAGCTATTTATTTGCTCAACAGTTGTGACTGTGATGTCATTTTTCTAAGGTAATATTTGATTTACACTGGCTGAGGTAAACTCTGTGTAGCATCCGCCACCCGAGAGAGACACACTACCAGACTTTAACTTGTGCAACTGCACGTTTAATTATTCAAGTTTGTAGACTTGAAGGTTGGCGCTGGACGACTCCAGCTGGTGGCATCGAATACCCGAGGACAGACACCTCTCTAAAAGTTATTTCAGTCCAGAGGGAGAGGTGGGTTGTCACAATCTCTTCCTGGTCTTTTACAAGTGGATAATTCATTAACCTCACCAATGCTGTTTCTGTTGCTGTGCTGGGGAGGAAAACCTGATTGAAAGGGATCACAGATTCTAGGATCATGGATATGTTGTTCATCCACACTCTTTGACATGTCCGTTTCCACTTTAAATGTTGCCGGACGTCTTCAAGCTGGCTCCTTTCACCCACCCGGGTGGTATAACCCTCTGCTCCGCCCCATGACGCCAGATCTTCCTTTCCGCTGGAAGATTCAGGTTGCCTCCTTCGTGCTCCTGCATTTTGTAGGCCCTGGCTTCAAACCCTTCGGTTATTCTGGAAATCCTTCTAATTCGCATTTGCAATCGCAACTACTTACCTTCGACTATGGAAGACAAGTCTTCCCCTGGATTTCGCCGGTGTTCCTGCAGCCAGAAGATGTCACGCACTGATCCCCACACCACCTGCATCTACTGCCTCAGTGTCGACCATGACACCTCGAAGTGCGATTTTTGTTTAGTATTTCTTGGGTTTCTTCCTTTGCAACTACTCTGGGTCGCCCCTGAAAAAGGGACCTTCGGGGCTCAGAGGGCCTACCTGGTTAACAAAATGAATAAATAAATAAATACAAAAATAAATTTCATCCTAACGTCCTCGATGACTATCTTGCATGCCTGAAGTTGGGGAGGCTAGAGAAACGGAACCCTCCAGTGAAATCTAAGGAGTCTAGGTGGGCGGTTTCTGAGGCTGTGGGATCTGCCGAGCAACTGGAGCGCATGCAAGCCTTTGAGGAGGAAGCGGCTCGGGCTGCAGAATCTGCCTCTCAGAGCTTCTTCATTCCACTCAACCTGGGCTTCACCTTCTCGAGTTCCTTCCGAGAGCTGTGCCAATCTCTCCCAACTAAGGGTGAGAGTCCTGCAGGCATGCACTCCTCTCAGTCCCGAAAGCGGGAGAAGGACCTGGGATCATCTTCATCTCGTCGAAGATGTTCTTGGAATTGGGAGAGATCTTGGTCCCAGGAACTGGCAGTCTCGAGTTCGGTCTAGATTGCCTCTTTGACCGCTGGTTTCTCGGCTTTGCAGTCTGACCAGTCGACCAAAGTGTCGATCGACGATGTTGAAATTGTCATCGACCCGATCGACCCATTATCGCTGACTCCAGTCAACGATTCTCTTGATCAGACTCCAGTCCTTACTTTCCCTGACGAGAAGACCCAGCCTGCTGGGAGTCCCATCAAGGAAGTGGTCCCCAACCCTGGGAAATCACCGGTCTCGCCGGTGTCTCCCGAGTGACTGAATTGGCCTGTCCAATATTGATCGACGTCCAGGACCCCCTTGACTGAAAGGCAGAGGAAGAGCCACAAGTGCTCCAAAAAGAGGCGATGCCATCGGTCATCCTCGTGCTCCTCGGATGAGGAGAGGCTCTGTCGGAAACTCCATCAGCGCTATGAGGACCTCATGTGGCAACAGCTGATTTGGACCGGGTACAAGCCGAACCCAGCTTCCACCCCGGCCATTACTTGGCTCCCACCTCCTAGGCCAAAGCCGACTCCTTCAGAGCTGATCAAGTCGGGTTCCTCCACTTGCAGAGCCAGCAAAACCTCCTGTTCAGCCTAAACCGGTCTCTCCACCAATAGTGGTGGAACCACCACCCAAGCAGCCTGTGGGAGAGGCTCCTTCTAAAGAAGATAGGACAGACACTGGGCTTCCCCAGTGTGTTTCGGTCACTGTCACTCCAGACCACACTTGGCAGGTCGAGGGTGACCTGGGCGGTCGACCGTTATATCCGGATTCCTCGGATGTGGATGTGACCAGCCTGCATTCTCATCCCGGGGGTGACGAATCGGCCGGTGGGTTAGAAACGGAGGAAGGTCCTTCGTCCTTTCAGGGCATTCTTCGCCTCATCTCTGAGTCCACAGTGATGTCCCTGGAGCCCATCCAGAAAAAGGCGGAGTACCCTATCACAGACATCCTCAAGAGAGGGGATACCCTGACGGAGGCCTTTCCTGTGGCCAAGGCCATTGTTCACCTGGCCTTAGAACTCTGGCAGTGCCCTGCCTCTTGTCCAACGCTGTCTGCCCGCATGGCCCACAAAGATGCGGTGCCCATGGGGTCCCTTGTGGGGTTCACAGAGCACCCTTCGGCTGAGAGCCTGGTGACCACCTCTGTGTTCAGTCATACTGGCAGTTCTGCCAACACTGACCGACCTCCCAAGAAAGAGTACAAACCATTCAGCCAGGAAGGTCTATGCAGTTTCTTCCTTGGGCCTTCGTCAAGCAAGTTCGGCCATCATCATGGCACACTTCTCCCATGTCCTCTTGGGGTCTTTGGATGAAGTCCTCCCACACCTCCCCGTGGACATGCAGTGCATGGTCAAGCAGGTTCGGGATTAGGGCTGGGCTGTTGCCAAACAGCAGCTTCAGACAGCGCTGGAAATTGGGGATTCTTGTGCCCGTTCAATGGCAGCCACAGTTGCCTCTTGTTGCAGGGCTTGGCTGAGGCTCTCCTCCTTCCCGGTGGATACTCAGCACAAACTGGCTGATATGCCTCTCCTGGGCACCAATCTTTTCGGCCCAGGTGTGGCTGGCCATCTTCAGCATATTGAGCAGTCCAGTGCCACCTTGGATGCTACTTCTGCCAAGGGTTCTTCGGGCAAGAACCAGCAGAAGAAAAAGAAGAAACCTTTTCGGCACTCTTCCCCTGTGGCACAGCAGCCCTTCTTTCAAGGAGGACAGCAGCAACAGCAGCAGCAGGCTCAAGCTTGGCACCCCTGGCCCAAGCCTGGACCCTCCCAGGCCCGTAAAGGAGGCTGAGTTTCAGGTCCTGTATCCTCCTCCTCCTCCTCCAAGCCTGCTCAGTGACGGGTTGGGGGTTGCCTCCCCCTCTATCATCATGCCAGCTCTGGGCCCTCCCATGGGGGGCCGGCGCAGCCACTTCTTTTCCGCCTGGTCTGCTGTCACTTCAGACAGGTGGGTTCTCGAAGTGGTAGGTCAGGGACTGCTTCTGGAATTTGAACAGTACCCTCCAAGCCGAGCCCGTGCCCCTCAGGAGGAAAGAGTATCTGCCCAGACTCAGTCAGCTCTTAGAGACAACATTGCACAGCTCCTCCTCAAGGAGGCAGTAGCTCCAGTGGCAGATCCTCCAGCAGACCCAGGCTTTGTCTCCAGGTACTTCCTGGTGCCCAAGCGGACAGGGACGCTGGCACCCCATTCTAGATCTGCACAACCTGAATCAATATCTCCGGTCATGCACCTTTCGGATGGTCACTCTGTCCCAGATCATACCATCCTTGGATCGAAATATGTGGTTCTGTTCACTGGATCTGCAAGATGCGTTCTTTCATGTCCCAATCCATCCTTTTTATCAGCGGTTCCTCCGCTTCAGAGCCAAAGGGACCCTATATGAGTTCCGAGCCATGCTGTTCAGCCTGTCATCAGCCCCATGGGTCTTCACCAAATGCATTGCAGTGGTGGCAGCCCATCTCAGGCATCGGGGGGTCAGAATTTACCCCTACCTCGACAATTGGCTCTTGGCAGTTCCCACCCAACAAGAGGTGGACAGGTCCAGGGATCTGGCCCTCCAGACCTGCTCCCAGCTCGGCCTCCTGATCAATGAGGCCAAGCTGGAACTCATGCCTTCCCAGGTGATGTGCTTCATTGGGGCAGAGCTCGACTCTCGTCAAGCCAGAGCTCAGCTCCCAGTGGACAGGGTGGAGGTTCTCTCCTCCTTTGCCCAGTCATTTCAGGTTGGGCAATTACGGCCTGCCCTAGACTTTCTGCGCCTTTTGGGTTACATGGCAGTGTGCACCTCAGTGGTCTGTTGGGCCTGGCTGCACATGTGACCCCTTCAATGGGAGTTGGCCGCCCAGTGGACTCAGCGCCATGGTCATTTCGACCAGCTGATCACTGTAACCCAGAAGATGTGGGGCACTCTCCAGTGGTGGACCACCCCAGACCGATTGCAGGAAGGGATCCCGTTTGTCCGCCCCAAGCCTACAGCCGTCCTTATGACCGATGCCTCTCTCATGGGCCAGGGAGCCCACATGGGGGACAACAGGGCCCAAGGGTTCTGGACCACCGAGGAGTCCTGATACTACATCAGCCTGTTGGAGCTCAGAGCAGTCAGACTGGCACTGTCAGCTTTCACTCCTCAGCTCCGGGGTCAAGTGGTTCAAGTCCAGATGGACAATACCATGACCATGTACTACCTCAACAAACAGGGTGGCACGCACTCCCATCTGCTTCGCAGAGAGGCGCTCTGCATCTGGACACTCGTGAGCCATCTGGAGGCAGATCTCCTAGCCATCCATGTGGCAAGAGCCTCAGTCCATCTGGCGGATGCTCTCAGCTGCTTAGGTGAGACATCCCATGAGTGGTCTCTCCATCTGGAAGTAGCTTACAGCCTGTTCTCCTACTGGGGCAAACCAATGGTGGACCTGTTTGCCTCCAGGGAAAACACCAAGCTGAGGCTGTTTCATGCCCGCACCCCTCTGCAGGGCTTGCTGCAGGAGGATGCCTTCTTGAGGCCGTGGACCCCAGGCCTCCTCTATGCCTTCCCTCCATTTCCCTTGATCCACAAGGTGCTCCTCAAGGTGAGGAGGGAAAAGGCGAAGGTGATCCTGGTAGCCCCTGACTGGCCGCACCAGTTCTGGTATCCAGATCTCATCAGCCTCAGCTGCAGGCCCCCGGAGCGGCTTCCAGCATGCCCGGACCTGATATCTCTCAGTCAGAGGAAGGTATACCATCCGGACCTTCAGTCCCTGCACCTTATAGCCTGGTACTTGAGCGGCTAGAGTTCCAGGCTTTGGGTCCTTCCGAGGATGTCCTCACCGTGGTGGAGGCATCCAAAAAGGAATCAACCATGAAATGTTACACTTTCAAATGGAAAAGGTTTTCCATTTGGTGTCAGGGCAAGGGCCTGTATCCTCTGTCTTGTCCAGTGTCTTAACATTCTTGACTACCTTTGGTCCCTGTCTAAAGGGGGTCTTTGGTCATCAACTCTTAGGATGCACCTGGCAGCCATTTCTGCTTACCGGACATCAGCCGGTCAGCCGATGTTGGCACAGGAGACAGTGGTCGGGCACTTTTTCAAAGGCCTGGATCACATATCCCCTCTGGTGCGTGAACCTCCACTTCCGTGGGATCTACTGCTGGCACTAGCAAAGCTCATGGGCAAGCATTTCAAACCAATGCACAAGTGTGCTGTCACACTTGTCATGGAAGACGGCCTTCCTGGTGGCTGTCACGTCTGCCAAAAGGACAGGGGAGCTCCAGGCGCTCTCAGTGGACTTCCCTTATCTGGTCTTCCAAAGGGACAAGGTTGTCCTGCGCCCCCACCTGAAATTCCTTCCGAAGCTGGTGTCAGAGTTTCACCTTAACCAGGTGTTAACTCTGCCGGTGTACTACCCCAATTACACCTCAGAGGCCGAGTACAGGCTCCATACTTTGGACCTGAGACATGCTCTCTCCTATTATAAGGAGAGGATGGCAGAAATTTGGGGAGAGGTTCGCCAGCTGTTTGTCACCTACGCTGAAGCCACTTCTGGCAGACCTGCAGCAAAATGGACTGTTGCAAGGTGGTATACATCTTGCATCAGTCTGTGTTATGAGTTGGTGGGCATGGAGCCTCCCAGAGGGATAAGAGCTCATTCTACCCGCCATACCGCTGCATCGGTGACTGCATCCTGGGACATCCCTATCCAGGAAATCTGTTGGGCTGCTACCTGGAAGTCAGCAAACACCTTCATTACCCACTACCACAGCAACCTAGAGTCATGCAGGGATGCTGGTTTTGGGGCCTCAGTTCTCCAATCTCTATTCCCTAAGTAGGGGGTGTGCATCTTGCCTCCCTCCTCCCGGAGAACTGCTAGGAGTCTGCCAAAGAGTGTGGATGAACAACATATCCACGATCCTAGAAAAACAGGATCTTACTTCGAGAGGGTTCCTGCAGTAGGTCTTCACATATAGGACTGCGCCACTGGTGTCAGGTCCTCATGGCAAACTTGTAGATAGCAATCATCAGCGGGGACCGTCCTGACGTCAGCCCGACTATAAAAGGGGTGGTCCCGTGCCCGCTCTCCAGTTCTTTCTCACCGTTGCCTCAGTAACGTTTGGCTCATGTCAGAACAGCAATTTAATGTCTGCGTTAAATTTTGTTGAAGTTTTCCTTCGCCTCTTACTAGATTTTTCTCAGAATTTTCTTCAAATTGATGTCCTCTAGACAGAAAAAAAGTGCTCTAAGTGCAACGCTCAAATACCGCATGAGGATGACCATTCCCGCTGCCTCCTTTGCCTAGGTTCAAAGCCCAATGTCCAGGATTGTTCCATCTGCCAGGCCTTCAACCAGGCAACCAGAACCAGGCGCAAGCGGTCCCTCGAGGCCCATCTTTTGACTCGACGCTTGCCGTCTATGGAAAAGGAGCTCCAAAAACTCAGGGAAAGGAATTTGTCGCCGGCCCTGAAAAAGAAGAAAAGTAAAGAGAAGCATCGGGACCAGAGTCCATCGCCACACGAGAGGTCTGCAACCGTGAGTACTTTTTCAGGTGCCCAGTCCGCTTCTTTGGGCCGGGCCCCCTCTTCCCCCTCCTGCTGAGGTGAGCGGACAACCGGGGGTTGCCTCTTTAGAGGTGGTAATTTCATTGCCTTGTCTTGCTGATAAGTCACCCCTCATGTCCGGCGAAGGGCACGTGGCCTCCGCCTATCAGACTAGCGGCAGCCTTCCAGCTGTCTCTAGCCCAGCCGGATCTGCTGTTTTGGACGCCAGCTCCTCCAACACCCATCAGTATCTGTCCATTCTCCCGTTGGACTCCAGTTTTTCCCCCTACGTCGGACAGAGTGAGGGACAAGTCGACCCATCGTCTCCAAGGGTTTTCCACCCCAGAGACTCACCACCCAATCCTTTGCTCCTTGCTTTGGCAAGATTGCACTTGGACCTGCCGTCGGGGGCCCCTCGAGTTCCCCCCCCCTCGCCATGCCTTCCACCGTCACCAGATTTCATTCTGCTGCCGACAAGAGATCCAGTTATGGAGCCTCCACCCTCCAGCTCTTCGGGCACACTCCCGGATCCGGCACCACCTTCTGGCGCCATGGCACCCCCCGCTGCGCGGTCTTTGTCTGGGTTCCTAGTCCGGCAACCCTCTCTCCCGCCTGCGGGCGGCCTCTGTCAGTCACTCAGTAGTCGGCCTTGGGCCCAGGTACCTCCGTCACGGGCTTCCCCAGCTGGGTTACCAGAATCGAGTTACCAGGCGCCGGGTTTTCCAACATCATCCTTCCCGATGCCGGGATATCCTACTCCAGGACACCCCACGCCGGGTTATACCGGGTACTCTTCATACTTTCCATCCTGGCACTACCATCAGTAGCTGGGTTATCCGAGTTACCAGCCTCCCCCTGCTCCTCCTCCAATGCTGGAACAGGAGTCCATCCCTCTTTGGTGGAAAGAGGCTAGAGCGCAGCATGTGTCAGAGCTAAGACAGCTGGTGAGGGAAGCACCCACCCCTACGGTCACTTCCCCAACCACCTCCTCGAGTTAAAGCATCTACTTCTATTACGATAGGGACCACGGAACCAGACCCTTCCATGCCTAGTGGCTCTGAGCCTTCTGATACCGACTCCAACTCGGATGCGTCGGAGCCTAGATCTCTCATAGAGGTCCCTCTGAAAGACTCCAAAGTCCCCTCCGGAGGATCCCTCTTTTGGAGATTTATTGCGTTCAATTCAGGTGGCTGGTGGATGGCCGTCCAAGGAGGTTGATCTGCAGAGAAAACGTCTTGCGGAGCACCTGGATCTGGCCACCTCTGACCCTATCCCCATTCCTCTGTGGATGAGGCCCCATGAGGACCTTGTGACTACAGTTTGGCAGCAACTGTCCTCCATTCCAGCGGTTTCACGCAAAGCCGACCGCACCTGTTATCCCCCGGAAGGGATATCTCACCTTAACTCCCATCCCAAGGCTGACTCAATAGGCATCATGGCCACTCATGACCATTCAGCCCAGCCCAAACATCTGAGCTCTTTGTCTTCCAACAAGAACTCGAGTCAACTCGACCAATTTGGGTGCAAAATATACTCTTCCTCCTCTTGTGTGATACGTTCTCTTAATTACGTCTCGCACGTGGTCGCCTTTCAAAAAGCTTCTCTGTTGGATTTGGAAAGGGACCTCCAAGAAGTTCAGGATGAAACCCTGAGAAAGAAGTTGTTTGAGAAAGTTAGGATGGGAAGTCTTCGTGTCATCATGCCCTTCAGGCTACCTGCGACTCGGTGGATTCGTCGGCTAGAGTGGCAGCCACGGGGATCTGCCTCTGGCGCCTCTCCTGGCTCCATATAGCGGGACTGGCGGAGGATGTGCAGTCCTCTGTGGATGCCCCTTTCAGGGGTTCCGTCCTCTTTGGTGGCGACGCTAAAGATATTATTACTGGGCTGCAGGAGAGCAGACGCTCCTTGCGGGATGTCCGCTCCTTATACAAGACGGGACAGAAAAAGCAGCCTTTTCACTGCCAAAGAAGGTGGAACAAATCCCAGACCAAGCGCCAGGCAAAGAAACGCGCACCTGGGTCAGGAGCTCAAACCCCACAGGCCAAATTTCCCAAACAGGCCTCTGAGGCAAAAGCTCCCTCCCCTCAGCATCCTGACTCCTTTCCCCTCCTTCCGCTCCCTCCAGTATCTCAGGAGGAATTGGTCGGAGGGATGTCCGGCCTCCACCTGGACGGTTGGAGGTTCATCACCGCAGAAACTTGGGTGCTTCAGCTAATCCAGCGAGGTCACTCGATAGAATTCAGCGAAATCCCAGCCCCTCAACTGCTGGGATGGTCCTTCTATCCTTGGGATCAGGTCCTCATAGTCTTTCAGGAGATCCAGGCTGTAATTCTAAAGAGAGCCATAGAACCCATCCCACCAAACCAAATAGGAAGGGGATTGTAATCCCACTTCTTCCTGGTTCCGAAGAAAACGGCTGATCTGAGACCAATACTGGACCTCAGCACACTAAACATCTTCGTCGAGTACAAGAAGTTTCGTATGTTGACCCTGTAGGCCAGCCCCTGTGGAGATGGTCAAGTACCGCCCTTTATGGGATGTGACTCCCGATGGTCTAACTGTGGTGCTTGATCTATCAGAATTTCCATTGGTGAGCTTGGATCCAGAGGCTTTGGTTCTGGCTTATAATAAGGCCATTACCTCCGCTCTGGATTCCATTGCTCCAATCCGTGTACGTCCTCTCTCCCTCCGCCCTCGGTCGCCATGGTTTGATGGGGACTTGAGGGAGATGCGGCGACTAGGATGCAGGTTAGAGAGGTGCTAGTGGAAATCCGGCTTAGAGGCCGACCATCTTAGACTGCTAGAGCACTACCGACTATCAGTCAGAAATTGCCCGTAAGAAGGCAGTATTCCTGTCCGGGGAAATTGCTGCTGCTCAGAACCGACTGGCCCAGCTCTTTCGAACCGTAGACAGGCTGTGCAACCCAGCCTGTCTACAGGTTCATAGACTCTTTTCACAATTGCAGTGTGAGGAACTTGTTCGGTTCTTCGCAGATGAAGTGGACAACATCAGGGTGGAGACCCGCGCAGCGCTCTCTGTGGGAGCTGCCGTGGACCAGCCCCTGGTCACTATCCTTCTTTTTTCCTGGAGTTCCTTCGAAAGACCGGAAATCGTGGATGTTATGGGGATTGTCCAGGGTATGCGCACTACATGCTGTAGTTTAGACCCGGGTCCTACAGCCCTGATAATGGGCTGTGGGGAGGTTATCATCCCGGTTCTGGTGCAGATAGTCTGGTGCTTACCTGACTCTGGTGAGTACCCCTGCTCCCTGAAGGAGGCAGTGGTGACACCAGTGTTGAAGAAGGCTTCTTTGGACCCAGACTCTCTCACTAACTATAGGCCTATCTCTAACCTTCCTTTTGTGGGGAAGGTAATTGAGAAAGTTGTGGCTGCTCAGTTGGACAACCATTTGACCATCCATAGCATCTACGACCCTCTTCAATCTGGTTTTCGAAAGTGGCACAGCACCAAGACTGCGCTGGTTTGGGTGCTCAATGATCTCCTGATGGCGAGAGACCAGAAAAAACAGTCCATTTTGGTTCTGCTTGATCTGTCATCAGCATTTGACACCGTGGACCATGGGGTGCTGCTTGAGTGCCTGAGATGCATCTGTGGGCTTTCAGGTTTGGTTCACAGATGGTTTACTTCTTTCCTCCTGGTAGAACTTAGAGGGTGGTGTCGGGGGTGTTTGCCTCCGATCCTACCTCTCTGTCCTGTGGGGTGCCTCAGGCTCAGTCCTGTCTCCCATGTTGTTTGCGGTGTACATACTTCCCCTCGGAGACATTGTAAGACGGTATGGGCTGGAGTTTCATTTTTATGCCGATTATACCCAGCTCTATCTGTCTTTTGCACCAGACCAGAATGGAGCACTCTCGGTGTTTAATAACTGCCTTGGTGAGATCCAAGGTTGGATGAGGTCCAGTTGGCTGAAGTTGAATTCTGGGAAGATGGAGGTGATGGTTGTGGATCCTGGTCACCGGATGGGGGGGGTGGGGAGCAAATCATCCCACAGGTGTGTTCCTTGGGGATGTTGAGCTCCCTATCTCTGAACAAGTGCGCGACCTGGGGTGATTCTTGATGACTGGCTGACATTACGTTCTCAGGTGTCGACTGTCGTTAAGTTATCCTTTTACCATCTGAGGAACATCACTAGGATCAAGCACCTTGTTCTGTCCGAGGACTTTCCTACATTGATCCACGCCTTTGTGACCTCGCATTTGGATTACTGCAACTCCCTTTACTTTGGGCTTCCAGGGGTTGATATCCATCGCTTACAGCTGGTGCAGAACTCCGCAGCCCGGTTGTTGATGGGGATTCCTCGTTCTTCCCACATTACACTGGTGCTGCAGGAACTGCACTGGCTGCCGGTTCAGTGGTGGATCATCTTTAAAGTCGGTTTACTGACTTATAAAGCCCTACAACGACTGGGCCCTGACTACCTGAAAGAGCTTCTGGTTCCTTACCTCCCAGAGCGACGCTCCACTTGTGTGAGGGTTTGCTGGAGATTCCGGTGGTTTTAAAATCTTCTGGGGCCCGGGCTTTTATGTTCGTGGCACCGACCCTCTGGAATTCTCTACCCCATTGGATTAGGGAGTGCATGACTGTGGGGGGGTTTAAACAAGCATTGAAGACTTATTTATGGAATAAGGCATATGGGGATGGTGTCGACATGGATTGACTGAACTTGTTTTGGCTATTTTATCATGATGTTTTATCGTAAAATTATTTTAATTATGTACTGCGCCTTGATTTTGAAAGGTGCATTATAAATAAAGATGATTATTATTATTATTCAGGAGCTCCTCCCCCTGCTCCACCTCAATTCTTGGCTGTGCTCCCTGGACATGCAGGACGCTTACTTGCATATCCCTATCCTCCCGGCCCACCGCCGTTTTCTCCATTTTGTTTTCATGGAGGAACATTTACAATTCAGAGCACTCCCATTTGGCCTCTCTTTGGCTCCCAGAGTGTTCACCAAATGCCTAGTGGTAGTGGCAGCGTTTTTACACCGCCAGGGCATTTATGGCTTACCGTACCTGGACGACTGGCTCCTCACAGCACCCTCTCCTACCAGCCTGAAAGAGTCTCTCTCTTTCACTCTGAACTTGTTTGCTTTGCTGGGCATAATGGTCAATTTTCCCAAGTCCCAGCTAGTACCTTCTCAGCAACTCAAATTCTCACTACGGATGCCTCAGATCTGGGCTGAGGAGCTCATCTGGGTGTCTCACAAGACATAAGGTTCTTGGTCCGATCAGGAGCTGATGCTCCACATCAATGTTCTGGAGACCAGGGCAGTTCTTTACGCACTCCAGGCATTCCAGGTATTCAGTCCTACATGTGAAGACCTACTGCAGGAACCCTTTCAAAGTAAGATATTGCAGTTATGTAAGAACTTACCATATCAGTCAATTTTCGAGAGAGGTTCCTGCAGTAGGTCTAGTTTCTCTCCCTCCTTCCCCCAGATTTTGGATGCTTTATTTTCCATCCTATCTAGTCCTGAGGGACTAGAGTGGAAGCAGGGTCTCTGGAGTTCACTCCGGTTTTCTCCTTACCTATCTTTAGGTCTCCATTAGAAAAGAACTGGAGAGCGGGCACGGGACCGCCCTTTTTATAGTTGGACTGATGTCACGACGCTCCGACGTCAGGGTGATCCCTGCTGATGATTGCTATCTACAAGTTTACCGTGTGGACCTGACGCCAGGGTGCGCAGTCCTGTATGTGAAGACCTACTGCAGGAACCTCTCTCGAAGATCTACTGTTACAGTAAGTTCTTATGTAACTGCAATTTACTCATCTGTAACAGTAGTTCTAAGAGTGGTATATGTTGTTCATCCACACGGACCCACCTGACCTCCCCGGCTGCAGACGCACAACACCTGCTTCCAGCGGGCTAAGATCTGGCATCATGGGGCGGAGCCGAGGGTTATACCACCCCGGTGGGTGGGAGGAGCCAGCTTGAAGACTTCCGGCAAGATTTAATGTGGAAAGAGACATGCCAAAGAGTGTGGATGAACAACATATACCACTCCTAGAACTACTGTTACAGGTGATTAACCTGTGTTTTCTCACCCCATAAATTCTTCAGCATATATTGACAGGTGCAGTATGCCAGCTGGGTTCTGCTGCCCCGGAGAGGAGGAGTCAGTGCAAATGAGCAGGAACATTAGCCAATCAGAAAAGAGAGAGAGAGAGAGAGAGAGAGAGGGAAGTGCTGCCTGCAGTCAGCTTGAAGGACCACAGAACTTTTTCTCTGCTGACCTGGCAACACTGCCCCTGAGCTCTCTTTCATCTGTACCTTCAGAGACCTTTCTGTGAGTTTTTGTTTTCTTCATTTGAGTGTTGCCTTTACATTTTTAAGGTATTGTATTTTTACACATTTTTTCCATGGTTGCATTTTGATTCCTCTCAGCCGTAGACTTTTTATCATTTTTACGGCTTCTGCTTTGTTTCTGAGGTAAAAGTTTACCGTGTTTGCGTTAAATCTGCAGTTTTCTTATTTTCCTCGGTAGTTTTAGCGCATAGTGTTGTTTTTCCCACATTTGCGCGACTTGTTTCTGTTTTAAATTGCACCATAGCGATATTTTTTCCCACACGCGTGCACCTTTTCTGGCTGTTTTTTTTAAGTCATTTGAAGTATTCTATCAGTAAACTACAGGGTTTCTCTGCATTATCTCCCAGGGAAACCTCTCTTTGTTGTGCAGTGGGCTTCTGTTGGGAAGAGGTGTGGAGGTGGTTACTGTCATTCTTTACCACTACTGTGGAAAAAAAAATAAAACAAGTTATTCTTTTAATTGGACATATATTGGCTTATTGCTTTGGCCAAACACATATTAGCATGGCCACCCAGTCTGCCTCCCCCTCCTCTAAAAGTGCTGAGGGGGGGGTACGTCAAGTAAGCACAAAAATACAGATAAGTCATCTAAGTACCACACTGAAAGTAAGTCTGATAAAAGTAAAAATTCTAGCCAAGTCTCTAAAAAACAAAGTGAGCAGAGTTCTGATTCAGTCCTTTCTAAAAAGACAAAGAAAGATAAACACACCACTGCCCTTCCCCCTGAAAGGCACAGGGAGACATCAGTGGTCGACAAAGATATGTCCTCTGCAAATGAAATGGCGAAAGCTTGGCATGTATATCAGACTTTGCAATCTATGGGCAATATTTTCTTGGCTCCTTTGGGGTCCAGTACTCCTCTCCATGACTCTGGATACATCCAGGGATTTTATTATGTAGGAGAGGATGATGAAGAATTTCTACAGGGTGAACCATTAGACCCAGATGGTTACACTAGTGATGATTTATCTGGTGATAATGATGACATTTCTTCCCATTTTACCTTTGTAAAACAGATGGTGGACACCCTGGAACTTCCTCTCCAGGACAACACCGAACAAGAGATGGAGGAAGACTATGTAGAAATGATGGGTCATACTCCTTCAAAGTAATTAATTTTGCCCATACATCATACATTAAAAAGGGCAACTTTTAAAATTCTGGAAACCCCTTCATTCGCTTTAGAGGTGGACAGAAAGATTGAGAGGAAATACCAGCTAGGTAAACTGACTGCTGACTTTCTCTCTACACATCCAGACCACAAATGGGTGGTTTAGGCAGCAGACTGTGACAAAGCTAATGTGCCACAGTCTGCTCAGCCTCCAGAAAAAGAGTCGAAAAAATTGGGCTCCATGAGTAAGAAATTCTATACTCTGCTTCTTTGCTGTTACGCTTGTCTACTTACATGGCATATGGAACTAGATATCACAGAGCTTTGTTGAAATCTATCCTGGCCATAGTGCAACACGGGGGAGACACTATGCTCAGGGATGTCACTGAAACTGTAAAACTGACCATAGAAGCTACTAAGTATCAGTTTCACATGGCTGTAGATAATAATGACACAGCCTCGAGGGTTATGGCGCAGGCCATTTCCCTCAAGCAGTTTGCTTGGTTAAGAACAACTAACCTCACTCAGGATACCCTATTACAGCCTATGGATATTCCTTGTGAGAAAATTTCCCTTTTTGGGGCTCAAACGAAGGCTTACATGAAAAGAATGGATGAGTACAAAACTACCTATAAGAGTAACTCAGCCAATGAGAAGTCCTCTACCTCCCAGAAACCTCAAAACTGGGGGAGGGGCAGGGGTTATTTCCCCAGGGCATTCTATCCTATGCCAATGCCTATGGGTTTTTCTCAGATGAGTTTTTTTTTTTTTTCAGGGGAAGAGGTAGGAGAGGTCAGAGGAAAGCCAACTCCATTCCGATCCTCTGCTGAAACCAGACAGCATTTCTTCTGACTCCTCTTTGGTCGCCTTCCCTCTCCAAGTTGGGGTAGGCTTTCCCACTAGCTCCATCATTGGCAGCTCTTCACCACAGACAAGTGGGTGCTAGAGGTAGTGGGTCAGGGCCTGTCTCTTCAGGCAGAAAATTTCCTTTTCTTCTAGGCCCCAAGCTTTCAAAACCTCTAACCCCAATGGAAAAACTGCTGTTGGAGATAGAGGTACAGAATCTTTTAGAAGTCAAAGCTGTGGAAAGAGTGCCCTTCACCCAGTGGGGAAAAGGTATCTACTCCAGGTACTTCCTTACTCTGAAGAAAAATGGGAAGTGATTACCAATTCAGGACCTAAGGTACCTGAACGAGCACCTTCTGAAACCAAAGTTCCAAATGATAACCTTAAATCAGGTCATTCATTCTCTGAAGCAAGTGGACCGGATAATTCCCTAGATCTGAAGTATGCCTTTTTCCACATCCCAGTCAGGCAGTCCCACCATTACCAGTTTGCAACCATGCAGTTTTGGCTAACTTCCGCTTCCAGAGTTTTCACCAAGTGCCTGGCAGTGGTTGCAGCTCATCTCAGAAGACAAGGGATTTCTGTTTTTCCCTACCTGGGCGATTGGTAGATGTGGCCAGTTCTCCACAGGCAGTTGCAGAAGCCCAGAACCAGATAAAAGACACCCTGCAATCTGTGGGCTTCATTATCAACAAAGACAAATCCCAGTTTCAGCCAGTCCAAGTGCTGCAATTCATAGGGATAGAGTTCAATACACTGCAGGGGAAGGCTTTCCTTCCTGCAGACAGAATTTAGAATTTCCTCAGCCTGTTAAATTCCTTCATTCTAGGCCAGCCGAAGCTGGCCAGACACATCCTTGGGCTGCTCAGTCACATGGCCCTCTATGACTGCAGTAGTCCCATGCTCCAGATTCCAGATGAGGGACATTCAATATCACCTCAGGTCTCACAGGTCTCACTGGTCTCAGAAAAAGGATTCCTTTGCAAAGCTAGTGCCAGTCACAAGCACCCTTCTTCGGGCTCTAGACTGGTGGGAGGAAGCAGAAAACCTCAGGGTTGGGATTCCTTTCCAGATTCAGCAACCCTCCCAAATCCTGACAACAGATGCCTCCCTCCCTCCTAGGTTGCTGTTTCCACTTAGGGGACCAGTCCATAAGTGGCACCTGGACACCCAAAGAGTCCACATACCACATCAATCTCCTCGAACTCAGAGCAGTGTTCTTAGCCATCGAGGCTTTTGTCCCACAGCTCAGAGGACAGGCTGTTTAGACAAGAACAGACAATACCACTGCTATGTTCTGTATCAACAAGCAAGGGGGCACAAGGTCAACCAAACTCTGCACAGAGGCAATGAAGATTTGGTCCTTGGCTTATTCCCTGGACAATGTCTCTGTCAGCCATTCATCTCCCGGGCAAGGACAACACTTTGGCAGATGCTCTAAGCTGCATCAGTCAGGGTCACAGCAAGTGGACCCTAAACAAGCAGGTCCTTGCTATAGTTTTCAGAAGGTGGGGGGGGGGGGCCTGACCTGGATCTATTTGTGTCCAGACTCAACCACCAGCTACTGCAGTACTGCTGCAGGCCCCCAGTGCTGGGGACCATCCCAGTAGATGCTCTGATCCTGGACTGGGATGGGAGGTTTGTATACACTCTTCCTCCTTTTCCTCTGATTTACAGGGTCCTTCTCAAGCTCAGGGCTCAGCCAACCACCATGATTCTGATGGCCCTGGATTGGGTGAGGCAACCCTGGTATTCCTTTCTCCTCGCTTTGCCAGTCAGGAAGCCCATCAGACTGCCAGCAACCCACAGTCTCCTGACTCTTCCCCAGACAGGGGTAGCATGCACCAGTATCCAGTCATCACCTCAAGGTCTGGTACTTGAGGAGTTAGAGCTTCCTGAATCCCAGTACTCTGAACAAGTACTGAAAATTCTGCGAATGGCTAAAAACAAACTAGCACTAGGAAGACGTACACTTCCAAGTGGAAAAGGTTCTCTCTATAGTGCAAGGATAGGGACATAGAGCCCTTTCGGGCTACTCCCACTACCCTCCTATATTACCTAGTTCACCTCCAGGCTGAAGGCCTTAAAGCTTCGTCCTTGAAAGTGCATTTGGCAGCCATCTTGGCTTATCTTTCCACTAGAAAAGAGGAATCTGTCATTCCATAGCCCATTTTCAAGAAGTTTTTCAAAGGTCTGCTGCACCTTCAGCCTTCTCTGAGGGAACCTGTCCCTCCTTGGGATTTGAACTTCTGTATAGCCAAATTCATGGAGCCTCCTTTTGAGCCTATGGTGACAACTGATCTCAAGTATGTAACCTGGAAGACTGTTTTTCTGGTTGCTGTCACCTCCACCAGAAGGATTTCGGAGCTGCAGGCCCTTTGTACAGAACCTAATTACATCATTGCCCACAAAGACAAAGTAGTTCTTAGGACAAATAGGAAATTTCTGCCCAAGGTGGTTTCTGAGTTCCACATTAACCAGTCTATCACCCTGCCGGTCTTTTTCATAGACAAGTCCACCCCAGGTGAATGCAAGGTACATAGCCTGAACAAGAGAAGAGCTCTGACATACTACTTAGAGCATACTAAGCAGTCCAGGGAGTTCCATACTCAACTCTTTCTCACGTATGGTGAGGCAGGCAGGGGGAGACCAGCTACCAAGAGAACCATTTCCCGCTGGATTGTCTCTTGTATCCAGTTCTATTACAGCAAAGCTGGTAAACAACCCCCTCAGGGCCCATTCTACTAGGGGCACTCTCTGCCACAGTGGCAGCTGCAAAGGATGTCCCTTTGCTTGACGTTTGCAAAGCTAGCCACTTGGAAAACTCTACACACATTCACAAAGCACTACTGTTTGGATGTGCAGTCCAGATCTGATGCCAGATTTGGCAGAGCAGTGCTACAGAGTCTGTTTTCTAAGTAGGTTTCTGTGTCCACCTCCCAATTGTACTACTTTGTAGTCTGCACCTGTCAATACATGCTGAAGAATTCCAGGGGTAAGAAGAAGAAATTACTCTGCATAGTAATGTTGTTTCTATCAAGGGATTCTTCAGCATTATTGACACTTCCACCCATCCTCCCCTGTGAAACCTGTATGGGCATGGCTCTGCTATTGTGTCTCAGCCAAATTTGCCTAGTTTCATTGTTTCTTTCGTTGACTTGTTTCGTGATAGTGGTTTGGAATTTGCAGTTATTACATTAACAGTGTTTTTTCTTCTGGGCACAGTTTTTGCCCTTTTTTCAGTGTTAAAATAGTTCTGAGGTCCTTCAGGCTGACTGCAGGCAGCACTTCTCTCTCTCTCTTCTGATTGGCCAATGTTCCTGTTCATTTACACTGACTCCTCCTCCTTTCTGGAGCAGCTGAACCCTGCTGGCATACTGCACCTGTCAATAATGCTGAAGAATCCATTGGAAGAAACAACATTACTACAGAAAGCTTTTTGTTCTTTCCCTCCAGCTGTTCCCTTAGTTCCATCTATACTGTACCACCTTCCTATAACCTTACCCAAATAGGGAAGTTTAGAGATTAGTCTATAATATTTGAAATTCGGCCAGATATAATGTAGTCTTCTTTAGGAGAGGCCTGACAACTGCCTCCTTCAAGTCCACTAGCAACACACCTATCATCAAAGGAGCATTAACAATCTCAAACAAAATCAGAGCCAGCTTCACATTTCCAGCCTTGTCTAGGTATGTTTGAGCTGAGTCCAAAATTCAGGCAGAAATATACAAGTCATGCAGCACCTGGAGGATCTCTGTACAGTTAGTTGGGCAAGAGTTTATTCAAGACATTGGAGGTTCCAGCATCTCGGCATAAGGATCATTGTAATTGGCACAAATTCCAGAGGAGGAAATCTCATCCATATAGCCACAGTTTTGAAAAAGAAAGCATTATGTTCCTTATACATCTTCACAGAGGGCTCACTAGTGAAAATGAGACATTCAGGATGAAGAATAGAAACTAAACTAGGAAGGTGCTGCATGCCTGTATCTTTGCTGTAATGATGCCCATGGGGAAAAAACTCTTGCTGCAAATAAAGCCTTATGATATCCTTGAAAATGTGATATTAGGGCAAGTTTGTAAGATTTTGACCAGATCATCTCCACATGTGCTCAAAGTGCTGCCCTGGCAGTTTCAAATGATGCAAATCACTTAAGCCATAGTGGAGTGTGGCATGAAATTACAAGGTGGGAATGGACTGGCATCAAGGCATCAGCAACAGACAGGACTACACAATTTCTGGCCTTTGCTGCCTCGCCTAATCCCTTGGTGTAGGTGGACAAATGCTCAAAGTGTCTGCTGCCAGTAAGAAGGCCTCAGACTCCAGCCTTCTTCAGGTATGACACTGGACTACTTCCACAATGGAAGAAGATCTTCTGCAGGGCCATTGAAGCTAAACATAATGGCTTAATGTTCCAGCCAGGGTGCTTTATTATGTGGTCATCCAACTCCCAGGGAGAAAACATGGTTGAGAGTGTGCCTCCCCACATATGAAGCAGTTGAACCAGTTGGATAAAACGTGGGAACTCCATGTTATGTAGGAGCTCAGATGAAGATGAACCTGAGTCGGCATCAATCCGAACATTGACATTCCCAAGACTAAAATAGATCAATGACTCCCAGTGACTAGGATGGCATCCAGACAATAAATTCCCACATGAAATTGCCACTGCTCCCAGTGGTGGTAGACTAAGAGTACTCTGCAGTTGAAATCATCAACACATGTGAGGGTCACAAACTCAAAAAACGTTATTTCTCTGCAAGAAAGGCCAGACATTTCAGCCCTGCTCTAAAATTATAGCTACCTCACCATTTTTACACAGTGATCAAGGTTAGTGTAACGTGGAAAAGCCTGGAAGAATTGGTTTAGCTAAAACCAGGCCAGCATTATTGTACAACCAGGTTTCCATGATATAAACCAGGTTGGTGTTAGAGGCCACTGTGTGTTCCCTAACCACAGCTGTTTTATTGAGTGCTGACCTAGCATTCAATAAAAATGCCATCACTGGAGTAGCTCTTCCAGTTCGCTCTAACTGCACCCATTTATCAGCCTGAACAAGCAGAATAACAATGAGGGTGGAAACACAAACATTCCCCACCTGTTTGTTTGCCCTCCTACAGAATGCCCCACTCTTGCCCTTTCTAATTCACCTTCTGACAATTTTCAACTTATTGCTCAAGTTGTAACTTCTTCTGATATAGAAGGAAAGATGAAGATGGAAGACCTGGGTGCAGATAAACCCATAGTGAATTGGGTGGGTAACTGGCTAGAGGAGAAGCAGCAGAGGGTGGTGGTCAGTGGAGTTAAATCAGAAGAGAGGGAGGTTATGAGTGGGGTTCCACAGGGATCGGTCCTAGGTTCAATCCTCTTCAACATGTTTATTAGTGACATTGGAGAAGGAATACAGGGCAGATTGTGTCTCTTCATAGATGACACAAAACTGTGAGGGGGTGGATAGTGATGAGGGAATATGGGAAATGCAGAGACCTACAAAAGCTAGCGGGGTGGTCAAAGGTCTGGCAGTTAAAATTCAATGCTACAGAGTGCAAGGTGATGCACCTAGGGAAAAAGAACCCAAAGCAGAGTACTGGATGGGAGGAGAGAGAGACGTAGCACTACAGGTAAGGAACGGGATCAGGGAGTTAACCATTCGCAACTCATTTAAGCATTCGAGTCAGTGCAACAAGACCTATTGCAAGGCTAAAAGGATACTGGGATGTATCAGGAGGGGTCTTGATAGGGGCATTGATAGCAGAAGAAAAGAGGTAATACTTCCCCTCTACAAATCCCATGGTGAGGTCTCACCTAGAGTACTGCACCCAGTTCTGGAGTGCTCACCTCAGATAGGATAAGTGTAGGTTGGAGACAGTGCAGTGCAGAGTAACAAAAATGATTCAGGCCAGCAGAGCAGATCCTACGAGGAGCTCCGCAAGGCACTATATATGTACTTACTGGAGACCAAAAGGGAGAAGGGAGATATGATGGAGATCTTCAAGTTCCTTAAAGAAATTAACAAAGTGAACTGTGGGAAACTATTTAGCCCAAATACCAGTTTGTGGTCATGTGAACATGAATGGAAATTAACAGGAGGTAGGTTCAAGAGGGATGTGAGGAAGTACTACTTCACAGAAATAGTGGTGGAACCTTGGAACAGTCTGTCGGCTGAGGTGGTGGATGCAAAAATAGTCAAGGTATTCAAGCAGGGCTGGGACATAATGAAGGGAATAGTGGTTACCGGGCGAGACATGACCAGGGAGGAGAATAGAGAGATGACAAGGAGGGTTAGTAACCTGAAGGAACAGTATGTTCCAGGGATTATAGGGAACTTGGGCAGATTGGATGAACCTTTGGTCTCTTTTTTCCCTGTCATTGTCTATGTTTCTGTGTTAGACGGCATATATCCCTTAAAGGGCAGAGCTATCTCAATATCCACATAGTAATCTAGTAAATACTAGAAAAATGCAAGCATAGAACATGACAGCAGAAAAATGCACAGTGCCCTATTCAGTAAGTTAAAGTTGGAAGGGGCAGTAGTCCAGTCTCCCGCCCCTGACTTCATAAGTAGGGACCGACAAGTATGGTGTGTAAATATGTACTAATGTATAGGAAACGTAAGCAGTGATCTCATGATGCAGCTTGCGGCTGCAACCTGAGGCTATCACGATCCGTGTGATGTCTGTAGTTTGCTTAATGGTTACCCTTGATGCCGTGGGATCTTCCAATGAGCGCCATCCTTTGGGGCCCTTTTGTGAACACTGAAACAAAGTATTATTTCATCGTCTCAGCCATCAGCCCTGATTAACATACAGATTCCACTCTCTTGGCAAATTGTGTAATGCCAAACATTATGGCAAGTACTGAGGCAGTTAATGCAGTGGTCATGGCTGTTGTCATGGGAGATTGTGTTGCTGCAACTAAACTTGCGAAAAATCAATGTTTTCTTCGGTGAAGGTATACTTGACAGCATACTGTGCCATGAAGAAATGGTTGACAGTGATCCCAAAGAATGGCATCCCTATAAAGGTAGTAAAAAAAACAAACCGAGAGTTGAGGAGAAAAATGTTCAATGTCAACAAAAAAAGATGAAGAACTAGTCTTCACTGGCCACCAAGCACTCAACAGGGGGTATAAAAGAACTGGAGGGGATGTGGCCACCCATGCTATACTGTATATGTAGACAATATTGAGGTGTTGGATGTCCTACATAGGAGCGTATGGTGGCATGGGCAGTCCCAGCTCTGAAAGTCTCCTACAAAATCCTGACACCATTGATTTATAGTCCAATGAGTATGGCTCAATGGAGGAGATATCCACAAAGAAGTGTTATATAGATTTGGAGGAGACTAGAGTACAAAAAATATTTAAACGAGACCTAATGAGCTAGAGGATTTGTTTTCCAAAATTGCTATGTAGGAAATGGAAACTGAGTGGAAAACACAATGTATACGTGTTGCAAATATTGTGTCTAAAGAGATGGGCCAATAAACAATGTTAATAAAAATTAAAGGGCTCACCCAGTGTTGGTTCTGGAGGTAAAAAATAGTAATTTGGCTAAATCCCAGATTTTTTTTTACCCACCACCATTTCTGTTGTAACCTTTTAGCCATTTTTTTCAAAGTGACACCTCCTTACAGGGCTGGGGGCGTAATGGTGTGCAGATGTTCCTAGATACAGATTCTCATCTAGATGTTGGGCCCATAGTCTAAAGCCCATGCACACTCCTTCACAACGCCCACCACTTAATGCTAATGGAAAGGGGAGGAAATTGTTTAAATAGCAATTTTCATACACACTGTATCCCAAAGTGCTTTACAATCCAGAGGAGGAAGGGGAGAGAATGTTGCTGCCATAAGGTGCACATGGAGGGTCAAATGGCACAGAGATAGATTAGAGAGAGGTTAAGCACAGGGAGGTTAAATGACTTGTGCAGGGTCAGACAGTGAGTAACAGTGGTGTGATTCAAACCAGAATCTTTGGGTTCAGAGCTTTGTGCTCTTACTCACTATGCTAACAGCCCCTGCCTCTCTCAACCCCTAACAGTTCCTCACCACGGGGTCCACCAAACACGCTACCCACTTCCCCCCATCCATTATCTTTACAAAATTGTCTTCAGCAAGGCACAATCATGTGTTTCCTCCAATCCCTCGTGGAGTGGCCTGAGCTGCTCTTCATGTCATGGGGGGCATGTGGTTGTCTGTGTCACCATCTTTAAGAAAATGCAGGGCCAGGGAGCACATACATGTGTTTCACTTTCCGTCCTCCTTCTGTGCTCTACCATTGATAATAAAAGAAGTCCACCCCCATCCATCTCATCCCCACACACTTCTCCTCACAGCCCCAAAGTCACCCTGTGTAGCAGAATTAAAATTTTTAAACACTGCCAACACCGCACAAAGATCCTTATGCGCTGCATCTCATCACCCCACATAAATGCCGATGTTCTCACACAAAACACTGCACAGGCATTTGGGCCAGGCATTGAGATGCACAGAATGATGATCTTCATGTAGCACTGGGCTTGTTAAAAAACTTTTACTACACAGGATGACTTTGAAATGCGATGGAAGGGTGGGAGGGTGGTGGGGCTGAGATAGGTGGTTGGTGGGTTGTATTTAGTAATATAATGGATGGTGCAGCTGATATGGGGTAGGAAGGACACAGAGAAATGGTAGGAGGAGGAGGGGGCAGTATTAGTTTTGCTTAGTGGCCACCTTGGTACAAACATCCTCTCTGCATCCCACAGCTCAGTGATGCTGCATTCCCCATGGCTCCCAATGCCACTGAATCAACATAAAAGCAGTCACCATCAGTGGCAAACTAAAATTTTATGTATACCAATTTTATATATTTTTTTACCCAAACTGTGAGACAGCTAATACATAGCACCAACACTGCGGATGATTCAAAGGGACTGACTCCTGCTACCATCTGAGGGAATCAACTTTGTACTACAAACCTGAATCCTAGTCCTTCAGCAGCCAGTGTGGAGGTTCTGCCACTGGGATTGGGGTACATGTAATCCTGCTATTCTTGTGGCCCCTGTGGCCAGTGCTGCTAGCTGCAGTGGAGTGAGGATGGTGATGCTCCTAAACACGGAGGGCAAAAAAGCATGCTGCACATGGGCTATGCCACCGTCGGCATCAGGGAGCCTTAGGGGTGGAACCTAAAAAGTAGAAGAAAGTAGTAAACTGGCTCCTCGTTTGACATGGCACATAAACCCAATGCTGCCTCTCTTTAACGTTGACCTGGAACATGCTTGCCATCAGGAAACTCCATATGACCTCCATCCTTTCGCAGCTAGGTTACTTTGTGAATGGGGGTGGTGGTAAACCACAGAGCACCCAAAGGCCTGACTGGCAAGGGATTGGGGCAAAATTAAGCCCAGCCTGATGGGATTGTGGGGTTAGCCTTGGGAAGGAGAGGAAGGTAAACAGAAAATAATTAAAAATAGAAAATCCTGATACCTATTAGATAATGCACACACATAAATCTTTGTTGTGTATGTAACCCCCCCCTGTTACCCGGGGTTACTAGAATCCCAGTAAGACCTAGTGGTAGGCAGGGAAGGCAGCTTGTGAAACTCCAGTTAAATGGATTTCACACTGTCTCATTCTGTTCTCAGTCTCCGCTAAGACTGAGGGATGACATCATTTTAGAACTGTCGCAGCTGCATAAGCCACACTGGAATGTTGCAGTTGGAGGTTAGAGTAGAACGTTGGGGAATTTGAAGTCAGTCTGAGAGAGAGTCTGTAGAGTGTAGCAGATGTGCTCTGCTGAGTGCAGGCCCTCAGAGCTTTAAGCTCTGTTACAGAGCTGCTTTTGTGTAAGGTGCGTGTTTCCACCTGAAGAGGAACACAGGAACTGATTATTGAAGTGGTGGAGACCGCTCTCAATGGTTCAGGGCCCCATCCCTGTGGGAATATGGGGAAGGTATCTGCCTGTTTTCCAGGGGCAACCCCCCTTGGTCCGGCTAAGGAAAGAAGCTGCCTGTTTAAGTTGTGCTGAGGCACCAGAAGCTCAAGAAGAGATTTCTTGAGGAGGAAGGTAGCCTGTGGGGCAACTGCAACCGAAGGGTGAGTTCGCTCTGCAAAAGGGCCATGTGTTTTTCACCTGAAACAGAATGAAACTAAATGGACTGGTACTGTCGAGTCAGGAAAAGACAGCCAAGTACAGTTTGGAGGATGTGGGGATTGGACTGCTTAACTCTGTGGGGGTTCTAGAGTAATGGACAAAGCCACTTAATAAGTATGTTCAAGTCCAGCACAAATGGGAAGCAAAGACAGTAGATTGAATGTGAAATACATTTAACAAGTATATACACAGCCAAATGATAAAGGATGAGGTGTTACAGTCCAGAGAAATGGCCGGGTATGAATTGTGGGAGCGAGAGATGGGAGACCCCCCATCAGTAGTATCGAAATTCACCTCTACGGATTTGCTCTGAGACACCTGTTGCTTTCCCTTAGGTACTTGGTCAGTGCCTGAGGAAAGTACCCAGGCGATGGGATTAATGAGGAAGATTCCTTATGGAGCAGAGGGCTCTTAGGTGGTTTAGGGAGCCACCAGTAAATGTTTCCATGATATATGGAAAGTGTCCAAGGCTGCCAAGGGAGCCGAGCCAGGGAAACCCAGAGCAGCGTAAAGTTCGGGCTGTGTGCCCGGTGTGTGGTAGAACCTGAGGGCTAAAGTGATGAGGATGTGTTCTGGTCTCCTTTAATCTGCATTACCAGGAGTGTAGCCCTTGGGGGTCCATCTATGCTTTGTTTATTCTGTTTGGATGTGAATAAAAGCCACACTTGAGAATCCCACTTCTGGTTTTGGACATTATAGTTATTGCTTCCTGTGTTCGGAGTTACTTGGGTGCCCCTGTGCAGAGTAGCCATACCTAGCCTATGTGCCGAGTGACATATTCTTCCCCAAACCCAGCCCACCTGGTATTGTTGTCAGATGGGAACGGCATACCGGGTAGGGGTTACAAAAATGGAGGCACCGCTGAGGATTTGGATTTGGAATTTAGGGAGGAATGTTAGAAAGGTTGCTCGGGCAATGGCTAGTGTTTTGGCTATCTGGCAGTGGGTAGCCCAAAAAGCTGAAGCATCATTTAACTAATGTTGTCCATGTGCTGCTGTTAAAATGCCAACTGTTTACCAAGGAGCAGTAAAGCCTGATTAGTGTATGCCCTTGTTCTGCATCAAATTACAGCGTTTGCCAGCCTTTAAAAGTGTTTGTGACAAAGAAAAGTGTGGAAAACTGTGGGTAGCAAATGGAAAATTGTGCCCTAGATGTTGGAAATGCTTTCTTATGAACTGAGAGACTGGTTGTGCTTAATGGCTATGAAAAGTGGTTGAAATGGTGCTCCCGTCGAGGAGCTTCAATTGAAAAATAAAAGTGTGGTTTGCAGTTTAAATTTGCCTGCTTGACGATTGCCATGAGGAGAAGAGCATTCGAGAGGAAAGAGGCTCATTTGCGTGGCGTCGAGTGATTGGTGAGACTGCAGTCAGTCCCGCCCCCAAGTCAGCTCTAGAGCGACTGCACAGCATTTGAGAGGGAGAATGAGTGGAGTGAGCGTTCTGGCTTATCAGGAGGAGCGTCGCGGTGACTGAAAGCGCTGTAAAAAGTTCAAAAAAACTGACTTTTCTGTCTGAATTCGGGCTCAACCCACATCTCGATCGACTGGATTGTGAGTGTGGTGGTCAGAGGGACAATCGGAAGGACTGCCAACCCGCTTCTTTCCAGAGGCCTCCAAGACTGGCTGCAGGCCATTTTCCATCGCAGCAAACAGTTACTGATAACAGTGAGTACCAACAGAAATAATTGCTCAAACTAAGTGATTTTGTCAAAAGCCAGCTGAATTTGTGTGTAGCAGTGTAATCGCTTTGCAAACAAGGACTGTGTTAAGTTTTACCAGCAAAAGCAAGCATTCTAAGCAGTCGACTTCGAACATAATTATAGGTTCAGTGTCAGTATAAGTTTCAATGCCATGAGAGAGACTGTGAGTTGTATCAGATATGCAGCAAGAATTACAGGCAATCCTGTGCTATGAAATACTAAGGCTTTAAGGGACTGTAAACTAGAGCAATGTCTTCAGTGAGTGAAAAGTCTGTGGTAAATCATATAAATGTGCTAGGAAAAAGAACAGTGCAAGTTTGTGCAGTTTGAGCAAAGTTATCAGTAGAGTGTGTAAATCGGATGCGCAGTGGCTTGACCCAATTACAGAATGTTGATGTGTAGGAGTGCTGCCGCCGCCATTACAGGGTGGGGTAGTAATGTAAACACAGCAGCAGAGGAGCCATTTTGAAAGAGAAAGAAAGTTTCCAGTGATGTGGGACTTGAAATAACAGTGAGCGTTGTTTGTTTTCTCTCTGATGTCATGGCTTCAGGACCAGCCCGCTACCCGGATCATGCCTGGGCTGTGGTAGCAGTAGAAGTTAACAAGTTAAAAGACATTGAGAGATGTTACTACAGGGGACAACTGCCTCCTGATGTGGCGATTCCTGGATATCCAGTGCAAGTACGTTTAATGTGCTTAAATGCTGGAAGGGACGTCTTCATAGTACCTCACTGTTCTGGGTGCTTAGAGAAATATGGTTTATTTAAAGCGCCCAAGATTCGTTTGGCTCCCACATGGACAAAAGTTCAAGAATCTGCAGTAGGCAGCACACAGCACCAGACGGAGCCTGTAGGAGAAAGCCCCTTGGAATGTGACACAAAGCAAGAGGGTATAGATTTACAGACAGAACAATGTGCTGAAGTTTCGGAGTCTGAGTCTCAGAGAGACATCTCAGGAAGAGCATCAGTAGACCCTTGGAGAGAAGGGCCTAGCCCAAGTCTCATAGGTGAAGACGAGATGAGGGAGGCCTTTGAATGGGAGGTTTCGACCTCCACGCCCAGTGAAGAGTGGACAGTCTCAGGAGTGAAGATGACTGCTCACTCCTGGGCACAGATTCTCAGTGAGAAAGAAGAAGAGGGGGAACTTATGTGGCCTTGTGAAAAAGGAACTGGTACACAGCCTCAAGCTCTTGCCTCAGAGGAACGCATGGAAGAGAGTGGTGATTCCACTGCCCTGGCTGTGCAAGAAGAAGTCAGGGATCCATTTTTTGTGTCATTCAAAAATGCGTTACTGGCAGAACCAGGACTGGCCGCCCCCAAGCCAGGCCAGAGGTCTCAGGTTGACCAAAGCTAGTAAAGAGGAAAGACTGGTTCGTAGGAAGTTGAATGAAAGCTATGGGATGTCCTTTCCTACCTTTCCTTAGAGAGTCTCTGAGGAGATTGAACAAAGCAGGAAGTCCTGGATTTGGGCAGAAGCAATGAAATGTGTGCATCCTGGTGCAAACAAGCATGTTAAGAACAGAATGTTCATGACAAATACAGCCAGTAGAAAAGAGGCAGGACACTGTTAATGGACTGTTCGAATTGTGGATGGAGAGGGACGTGAAACCTTTCACAGTGTGAATTATGAGCGCCCAGACGGGGTAATAATTCAAGCACCTGACCCGTTGTGCTATTGGGCACAATGCAAAGACCTTCCTGTGAATGTGCCCATGCCTACCAAATGGAAAGCAGAGCAGTGGTAGCCAATGCTGCCACTCCAGCTGTTGCAGTACCTATGTTGTTCTGCCAGTCTGGTCATCCAGGACTCAGGTGCCCCACATTCATCAGTTCTACAGTGTACTGACTTTCCAGAATCCATCAACTGGCCCACCAGATGACTTCAGATCCAGAGAGGACACCAGCCCAGCTGTATCCTGATTCATCGCCTGGGTATCGGATGACTTCAGACCAGCTGTTTTCCTTTTTGTTCCTGTTCCAAGGTTCCATCTCCAGAGATGACATCATCCCAGCAGTTTCCAGCCATGCCTACTGTCGTTCCCGGAAGATGTCGGCCCAGCTGTATCGGAAGAATGCTGCCAGGGAGAGTCTTCGGCTGAGGACCGGGCTTAGTGCCATTTTCGTTCTACAAGGGACTGGTAAGTCCAGACTTTTCTATTCTTATGACATTGCAGTACACATCCTACACTAGCAGACTCCAGATGTTTGAACTGTCCTCAAAGACTCTACCCTTTGGGACTTTGGCCTGCTAGAACTGTGCTTCATCAGGCTCCGGCCCAGGAGAGACTCTTTAATGGACTTGCCTTCGGGCACTGTGGTCACTAGATGGGACTTTTAGGGCACTCCATCCCTCAAATGTTGTGTATTGTAAATTATGTCATTGTTTTCTACTGTTTTCTAATGTTTGTACTGTTTTTTCTGCTTTTCTAAAAAAATCTTTTTGGGAGTCTCCAGTGTTTTGATGGTAGGGGTTTAGATAGACTGTGTATGCAGATTAGAAGTGTGTGTTGTCTTTCTTTTTTCTTGCAGATGTTCCTGAAGAAGATAGAAGAGAAGACAAGAAGAGGAGGAGGGACTCATCAGAGTCCCGCAGTAGTACTTTAGAGTGTAGTGTTTAAAGTACTGTTGTTGTTGTTGTTACTGAGTTTAACTTTTCCTTCCACAGGTATGGTTGTGGAGGAGTGTGGGAGTAATGCATAGTGTATGGTATTAGCTTCTGGTGTATGGTTGCATGGTGTCCAGGGTTGGGGGTTCCCCTGTTTGTTTTGTTTTGGGAATTTTGAGTTAGAGGCAGACAGGTTTTCCCTAGAGGGCTAGGGGGGGATAGACAGGCTGTGGTCCTGAACGGCCGTAGGGGCAGCAGTAGTGATCTATTAGGGCTATGCTCTGGACAGTTCTACCAGAGCCACTAGGTACCCATAGTTAGCGGGTAGAGTAGAGGCTGATACGTCAGCCAAAGGCCTCTAGGTCCTTAGTGTTGCCTGCCTGTGCAAGCACATGGTAGGGGAGAAGGTAGAGCTACTTCCCCATAGTCAACACATGGGGTGAAATGGCCTAAGCCGGGTGACTAATGACTGTGGACAGTCATTTTCCTGGCCCAGGGTGAGTGTAACCCCCTGTTACCCAGGGTTACTAGAATCCCAGTAAGACCTAGTGGTAGGCAAGGAAGGCAGCTTGTGAAACTCCAGTTAAATGGATTTCACACTGTCTCACTCCGTTCTTAGTCTCAGCTGAGACTGAGGGATGACATCATTTTAGAACTGTCGCAGCTGTATAAGCCACACTGGAATGTTGCAGTTGGAGGTTAGAGTAGAACGTTGGGGAAATTGAAGTCAGTCTGGGAGAGAGTCTATAGAGTGTAGCAGAGGTGCTCTGCTGAATGCAGGCCCTCAGAGCTTTAAGCTGTTACAGAGCTGCTTTTGTATAAGGTGTGTGTTTCCACCTGAAGAGGAACACAGGAACTGATTATTGAAGTGGTGGAGACCGCTCTCAATGGTTCTGGGCCCCATCCCTATGGGGATGGGGGGAAGGTATCTGCCTGTTTTCTAGGGGCAACCCCCCTTGGTCTGGCTAAGGAAAGAAGCTGCCTGTTTAAGTTGTGCTGAGGCACTAGAAGCTCAAGAAGAGATTCCTAGAGAAGGAAACGCCTATGGGGCACCTGCAACCGAAGGGTGAGTTTGCTCTGCAAAAGGGCCATGTGTTTTTCACCTGAAACAGAATGAAACTAAAGGGATTGATACTGTGGGGTCAGGAAAAGACAGCCAAGTACAGTTTGGAGGATGTGGGGATTGGACTGCTTAACTCTGTGGGGGGTCTAGAGTAGTGGACAAAGCCACTTAATAAGTATGTTCAAGTCCAGCACAAATGGGAAGAAAAGACAGTAGACTGAATGTGAAATACATTTAACAAGTATTTACACAGCCAAATGTTAAAGGATGAGGTGTTACAGTCCAGAGAAATGGCTGGGTATGAATTGTGGGAGCGAGAGGTGGAAGACACCCCATCAGTAGTATCGAAATTCACCTCTACGGATTTGCTCTGAGACACCTGTTGCTTTCGCTCAGGTACTTGGCCAGTGCCTGAGGAAAGTACCCAGACATGGGATTAATGAGGAAGATTCCTTAAGGAGCAGAGGGCTCTTAGGTGGTTTAGGGAGCCACCAGTAAATGTTTCCATGATATATGGAAAGTGTCCAAGTGGCTGGCAAGGGAGTCAAGCCAGGGAAACCCAGAGCAGCATAAAGTTTGGGCTGTGTGCCCAGTGTGTTGTAGAGCCTGAGGGCTAAAGTGATGAGGATGTGTTCTGGTCTTCTTTAATCTGCATTACCAGGAGTGTAGCCCTGTGGGGGTCCATCTATGCTTTGTTTATTCTGTTTGGATGTGAATAAAAGTCACACTTGAGAATCCCACTTCTGATTTTGGACATTACAGTTATTGCTTCCTGTGTTCGGAGTTACTTGGGTGCCCCTGTGCAGAGTAGCCAAACCTAGCCTATGTGCTGAGCGACATATTCTTCCTCGAACCCAGCCCACCTGGTATTGCTGTCAGATGGAAGTGGCATACCGGGTAGGGGTTACACGTACATGAGCATTTGTTCTAAAATAAGGATGTTTTGGAGCAGAAGACAGCTGAGGGCAGGGAGAGATTAGCAGGTGAAGTCCAGTATTTGCGTCAGCAGTAAATTCTTACCCAAGGACTCATACGTTCTAGCCAGATATTTTTGGCTTAGAGTCAGTTTTAAGTATCTCTGCCTCCACTGTATGATTTTCTGTTATATATACATGCTCTTTAATCCTAATTTCTTTCTTGATGTGGCCCTTAGAAAATAAATCTTTTGCGAGCAGTAAGTTTTGCTGTGGAACTCATCAGCTATGGGTAGCAATGAACTATACAGTACAGTCCATCAGCATTATTTATTTATTTAGTTTGTTTTTGATGACCGTGAATGAGCGCTAGAAAATATTGCCTATTTTCAGCCTCAATGGGGGTTGGGGGGTGGGGTAGGATACAGATACAAACCAGCTCATATTAAACCAGATTAAGCTGCTGGTGGTATTTTCGTGAATGGGAGAAATTTGACCAGGAAACTGTGGAAATTTCCCATCTCTTTAAGAATCCCAACTAAACATGTGGTATACTACCTGGGCATGCTGCCATGAGGTTCTGAATATAAAGAATAACTGCAGGCATTAGAGTCTGCCCAATAAATATTGTCCTCATCCTTGGTGCCACCAACAAGTATAGTCTATGGATCATTTATTCTGTGACTGCACATATGTAAAGCCTTTCTGGTCCCTAGTAGCCCATGTGTGGCAGGAACCTATTTTCAGCTGCATGTCCTATGTTGTAATGGTTTTTGGGATGTTTGGGAAGGAGTGTAGGAAACGGGAGTCTAGCACATTACTGGTTTTATTTGCCTGTTACTGGTTTTATTTCCCTGTTTAAAGTGAGGAATTTGACAAATGTGCTGACAATTTGTCTTGCTGCTGAAAGAGAGATCTTTACAGGGATCACTAGCAAAAGTGCTAATAGAATTCCAAGCAGTATATCACCAGTAATTACTAAACTTTTCCAGATCAAAGTTGGGTGATCTTTAAAGGAGGGTCATTGGGGGTGTAGTAGGTACTATGTAGTTTTATGTTTTGGGTGTAGAGACAAAGGTTTTCACTGGGGGCACTGTGTTTTTCATTTTTGATTTTGTGATGTTCTGATGTAATGTACTTTGTATTCTGTAGTATATATTGGTTTCATTTTTAAATAAAACATTACCCTTCTGTTTTTCGAAAAGTACCATGGTATCTTTAACATTCACATAAAGAATCACCAGGAAAAGCAGACAGGACTTTGGTTTAATGTCTTATCAAAACATTAAGCTGAATTCAAGTAGCCCCAGCAGTGGGAGCCATTAGTGGCAGTGGTCCATTCAGTGGGACTTGCCAGACATGTCTCTGCAGTGGTATCTGTTGTTGTGGGTGACAGTGATCCATACAGTGGCAACAGTGGGTTGCAGTGGTGTTTAAATGGAGATGTGTCAGCACATATTGCAGTGGTCCTTGTAGTTTGATTTGTTAACTATGGCTGTGGTGGCCCTTGAAGTGGGATCTGTCAGCCATGAGCAGTAGTGGCCTTTAGTGGGACCTGTCAGCCATGAATGACAATGGGATCCATCAGACATGGGCTATATTAGCCTTTGTAGTCTGATCTACCAGTCTGAAATGGAGTAACTCCTGTAGTATAGTGGGATTCATTGACAACAGTAGTCCCTAAAGTGGTAGCCATCTACTGTGGGTGGCAGTGGTTCCTGCACTGTGATGCATCTACCACAGGTAGCAGTGATAAATGCAGTTTGATGCATTGGTCATTGGAGGCAGTAGTCCCTGTGGTATCATTAATCAACCACAATTACCCTCATGACAGTCAACCCTTTTGGTCTTCTAATCAGTAGTCAGAATCCTATGTGTTGGAGAGGATTAAGATACTCACCAGGGACTGATTATCTAATGTACTGTAGTTACTGTTAAGTTATTAGATACTGTATGTGATGGTATTATTGATAAACCAGGAGGGAGTGATTACCTGATGTCGTTTCAGTAGGGGCCAGTTGTTGGTCTCCAGAGGGGAGCAGTAGAGAAACAAAAAGAGGTAATTAGCTGATAGATTTATATCAAGGTTTCTCCAGGGTTGTAAAACAACTGCCAAGGACAAGAGAAGAAAAAACGCCTTTCTACCTGACATTATCAAAAGAGAGAGGGAACAAAACAAAGAGACACACGTTGCAGGTGCTGGGGGGGGGAGGAGGTCCCCTATTAATACAAGAAAAAAATCACTTACCTGAGGTATCAGGCTACAACTCAGTCTACAGACCCACAAATAACTTACAAATAGCCGGTGGTCCCCATTCCTGCACTGTAGGCACTAGAATAGGTGTTAGCTAGCAGTTTCTAAATTTAAGGGTGCTTCCTGAGATGAGGTAGCCTCAGCCTGCCTAGGAGTTGCTCAAATCTAGATGAAAATTATACTTTTGAAGAAGATAATTCAAACATTTCAGAGAACCCTGTGTAACCCCCACGGACCCCTTGGTTAACTAGCAGGGCTGCTCCTCTCACCACATGGCACCAAAGAGAGGGATGGGGGTTGTCACTACAAACAGTTTATAGTACATCTACTTCTAAGCCTGCCATACACAGACAGGCAAACCAAGTGTGGCAACTATCTGGCTCACACCTGGTGGGACCATTTACCATGACCATCAACCTAGGTCCCTGGGAGAAAAAATTTGCTCACAATTATGCTAGAATTGCACTTCTGAACAGGGGTACCCAAGTAAATCCAGACACAGTGGAAGCAATAACAGTACTGACCAAACCAGGTTGGGATTCTAGAGTGTGGCTTTTATTCACTTACACAGAGAATAATCACAAAGCGAAGATGGACCCTCACAGGGCTACTCCTACTGGTAATGCAGATTACTGAGGTACAGAGAACACACACAGCGAACCCTCAGGTTCTGACTTAGCGAACACTCTGGTTCTGAATTACACAGTGAACTCTCTGGTTCTGAATTAGGAGATTGGCACACATGGCCAGTTACTGGTACACTTCTCTTGACTAGGCATACATGGCCAGTACTAGGAGACTTTCTCATATTTCATGAGGAATACTGGTGGCACACACGACCACCAAAGAGCACATCTAGGCTCACAGAAAATCCAACCCATGTCTGGGTAACTATTTCCTTTAGGCACTAGCCAAATGCACTGAATGAAAATTGAACTGGTGCCCAAACTGAACCCGGAGAGGTAAACGGGTTACTCGGGATGGGGGGGGGGTATCCCACCTTTTGCTTCCAAGTTTATACTCCGCCATTTATCTAGTTAATAACACCCTCACAGAAGATTTGCAGATGCTATCTTGAAATGTTTTTCACACTTAACATACTACATGACTAAAAGTTCTGTACTTGGACAGCCTCTTTCTCTAGACTCCAGTGTAGGCAGACACTTTTAAAAACAGACATGACTGAAAGTTCTGTACTTGGACAGTCTCTTCCTCTAGACCCCTTAGTAAGCAGACACTTTTAAAACAGAAAACTGTCTTGGTGATAGGGTCCCTTTGTCAGAGAAAATTCACCACAAGGAATGCAGGTGCCCCTCCTGGGCTGAACATCAATGTACTCACAGTTTCTGAAGTTGTCACAGGCAGCTTCACTAGACAGACTGGGTGAGGGGATTGCCCCTGAACCCTGAAGATCGCCCCCATCCCTCCTGGGCAGGGGCAAAGGAAAACCCACTCAGAACGGTTTCCACCACTTCAATCTCTGTCTTCTATGTTCTTCTTCTAGGGTGAAAACAAACTACCCAAAACACAGTGGTAGCGCTCTGTCAGAGCTAAAACTGAGGAGCTGCTGCAGGCTGCAGCCTCCTCCTGGAACTCCACTCTACAGACTCACAAACATTCCAAAGCTGGCTCCCTTGCAGCTAGGCAAGTGTGGCTTATGCTGCTGCAAGAGTTCCAAAGTGACATCATCACTCCAGCTCAGCTGAGACTGAAAAACAGTGTGTGACACTGTGAAATCCATTTACCTGGCATTTCTAAGCTGCCTATCCCTGCCTGCCACTGGTTCTAACTGGGATTCTAGTAACCCCTGGGCAAGAGGGGGTTACATCTGCTCTGTGCATGCTACCCTTTCAGATGAACAGCTGAAACTGAGTGGCTGAGTGGAATGCTGTACTACTTGCAATACATATAGTTACATCTTTTAGCTTGTTTAAATGTAAATTATTGCAATATTTGAATAATACTTGTAATTTTTTTTGATTCTTCAGTTGTATATTGTTGTTATAATACTGGTTATTGTTATGTAATTTTATCTTTTGTATGCCTTTGGCCTAGGTTGAGCCTAGAAAAGGGTATTTGATCCAGCGCCCTTTATGTGTTTAACAAATTTAAGTAAATAAATACATAAATAAATCAGAATTTTCATGTCCTCAGGGTTCTATGCTAAAGGTCACAGCTTTAGGCTGTACCACTACCCCAGTAGGGGAGCACATTACCCATATGTAATTATTCCCCATTGACAACGTTGGAGCCAACTGAAAAATAATCGTAAGCATGAAGGAATTTCTTCTTTAATATTTATCTTTGCAGCAGGGAGAAGGAAGTGCAGAAGGATTAGGGATGAACAGATAGTGATAGATGGCGAAATAAAAGGTCTGGAAGAGGTGTACAGAGAAGTCAAAGTGGGTTATTTTCTCATACCAGTTTTTTATTTTTGGGATGGAATCATGCATAGAACTGGAGAATTCAACAAACAATATGGGATTAACTTGTAAATATTTGAAAAATAATTTTTGCAGAATTTTAGAATTTATTGTGCAGAATTTGAAAATATAGTGCACCAAATTTTTAAAAAAGTGTGGCGCAGAAAAAAGGGATGTGTAACTGCTATCAGCCAGTTTTAAAATGGGTTGTCATATAGCACAGAAACCACAAGGAGGCACTAGTAGTGGACTGATGGCCTGTTATGGACCTTCAGCAACTTATCTGTGGATCCGTACCCATTATATAAGGTGCCACAAACCACGTTAAGAATGTGCATCCTTAGGGATATATATTTTATAACTAAAGTCTTGTAAGGTATCTATCCCCAGTGGCTTTTCCTTTTCTCTTTTACAGTACAGAGCTATAAACCAGGAGATCCCACAGAACTAGGTTTTATTCCCATTACAGCCACCCACTGTGTGACCTCAGGCAACTCCCTTGACTTCCCTATGGTTGGTAACTAACCAGGGACGATCATTTTCTTTATTGTATACCATTTCATTATACTCCCGGACTGTAGTAACATGAGGTAGAGGGAACCATCTTATACTAATTGTAATTTTTGTGTAACACATTGTATACTTCTCTGTTGTAAAACTTTATTATATTGTTTCTTTACAACAAATAAAGCAAACTTGTATCCAAAGCTGACATCTGGTGAAAAAAAGAAACTGGACAGGGACAGTGTGTAAAGGAAGGAAGGAAATAATGGATATTTGGTTTTATATAGCACCTTTCATGTATATGCACAGTATCCCAAAGTTCTTTCAAATACTGTATATGAAGAGTTGACAGAACCTTTACGACCCATACATTACGGTTAAAGAGCGAGTCCTGCCAAAATTTCTAGCATTAATAAGTTCATACTTTTAATCAACATATTCCTAGTCAGTCTCATGCCAAAAATGAGATCTCAAAGTTGCTTTGTTTAAATGTTTCAAGTCATTTTGTAACCTTAATTTCACTGCCTATTCAAAAAAATAAAAGCCAGTTTCAGCGAAGAGCTACTGATGATGTCATAACCAGAACTCACAGCCTAGTCCTCCCAGCAAACTGTCTTATAAGATTTATTTCCCCCATGTTACAGAAAACTGCAGTTGTAGTGAACATTTGAAAAAGGAAAGCTGACACTGAGTGGGTATAAGTCATGCATTTCCATAATGTGTAGATGCAAGGAACTTAAGAATGTGATGGGGGAAGGAATGCAGTGGCATACAAGGCTTTTGAATGCTAGAGTTGTGTGAAATTTTTTGAGTACTGCTGGGCTGAGATTTCAGAATACCACCAGGTTGCAGTTGTGAAATACAACAGTGGCACATTCTCAGAAAGTAGCAGGGACGTCCAGTTTTGGAATGTGGCAGGAATCCTGAACTTCAGAATGTAGTGATGTGATATAAATTTTAAAATGTTGCAGAGATACTGTATGCAGTTTCAAAATGCAGGAGACATATTTGCGGAATGTAGCAGGTATATGCAGTTTCGTAATGTGTCATGGATACATGATTTTGGCATGTGGTGGTGATGCACAATTTCAGAAGATGGTGGGGATGCTGGATTTCAGATTGTGGTGGTAACATGTAGCTTCACGAAGTGGTGTGGATACAGAAACACAGAATGTGTCCAGGACGCACAGTGTAGTGGTCACATAACAATGCCACATTGTGGCAGGGATGCACATTTTTGAAATGTAGTGGAATGTGTAATTTTGGAGCGTGGTAGGGAAATGCATTTTTGGAATGTGACAGCTGTGCACAATTTTGGAATATGGTGGGGATGCACAATTTCAGAATGTGATAGGGATTTACAATTTTAGAATGTGGCTTAGAAATGGCAATTTTGGAATGTGGCAGGTATAGTCATTTTCAAAATATGATGGTGATGTGCAATTTTGGAATATGTTACGGATGTGCCTTTTCAGAATATGATGAAGATGGCCAATTTTGAAATGTGGGGATGATACACAATTTCAGAATGTAGATGGGATACACAATTTCAGAATGTGGTGGAGCAGTAATGGCCAGTTTTAAATTTAACAGGGAAATGCAATTTCAGAATGTGGTGGAAATGCATAATTTTGGAATGTGGTGGGGACAAGTATTTTTGAAATGTGATGGGGTGCACAGTTTTTGAATGTTGTGGTGATACAATTTCCAAATTTATTTTATTTATGTATTTATTTATAAGCACATCGGAATTCCAACCTTTTGAGTCATGGACTCGTTTCCAAAGGCTCCACATCATAATAAATGAGAAAAATACAGATAGTAATGAAAATTGAAGGAACAGGTAATACATTGATGGAGAACATTGAATACAATTAGCAGGGTGATAGTGTCATTTCAGCAGATGAACTTCAGTCTTATACAAATAGTTGCTAGGCAGTTGGTAACATGTCCATTAGCAGAATCAGCTGTAGTCCTATACAATCAGTAGCTAGGCAGTTGCTAACATACAAGAACAGTAACTTCTTATGAGGTACAAAGTGTGCTGTCTCAGGAGAGACATTGTCAAGGCTGGCTAGGCTCTGGCCCCTGAAGAGAGGCACCTAGAGGCCTAGGGTGATTTTGGAAGAGGACACACACAGTTGTAGGTGTACAGAATGTGATTCTTGAGTGCGACCTTGAAAGGCCCTGTTTTGGAGAGAGAGGTGATGGCAGGGGGAGAGCATTTTACCAGGAAGGTGCTCTGAAGGGGAAGGATCATTGTGCTAGTGCAGTCCTGGCCCTAGGGATCTGCAGTATTGTCTTAGAGGCACTGCAAATGGCAACAATATGGGTGGCAGGGAGAAGGGACGTAGAGACCTGGGGGGGGGGGGTGCTGGCCCAGTTGTATTTTTTTGGCAAGGAGGCAGGACTGATATTGAAGTCTCTCCTTGAATGTGAATACATTGGTTAAGGAATAAAGGTTGCAGGAATGTGTCCGTTTATCAGCTACAGACAGGAGCCGGCATGCCTTGTTAATGGAAATTTGGATTTTGTTTAGAGCGGTGGCATCAGCTGCTGCTTATACTGTGAGTCTGTAGTCCACTAGGGACAGTACAGAAGAGGTGACTGCCAGGTGGAGGGCTTTGGGTGGCAGGCAGTCCTTATATCTGTATAACAGGCCAATGCGTTGCATTGGTGACTGAGGTGAGCGTATTGATGTGAGAGTGAAATGAAAGTGTAGAGTCAAAAGTGATGCCCAGGTATTTGTAGTTGAGGAATTGGTCCAGTGGATGGAGCGAGCTGGGAGAGGATCTGGAGGGGGGAGTCCTTGGCTTTGCTTTGACGATGGGCGAAGGCATGGATTTGTTTTTTTTAATATTTATGATACGGCGGTGGTCCATGAACCAGTTCTCAATTTGACTGAAGAAGTGCTGAAGGGAGGACTGGAATGCAGAGGGGTCAGAGTGGGAGGTGAAGAGGACTGCATCGTCTGCATGAAGATGAACCCTGCCTGAACAGAAGCTGGGCAGGGTGTTTAGATAAAGACTAAAACGCAAAGGGGCCAGGATGGAGCCCTCGGGGACACCAGAGTGTACAGGCTGGGAACTGGAGAGGGTGACATGAATTTTTACACATTGGGAGCTTAAGGAAAGGTAGCTAGAGAACCAGGAGAGGGTTCCGTGAGAGAAGCTAAGTTGGTGGAGTGTGTTCAGTAAGAGGGGGTGTGAGACCGTATCAAAGGCCTTGGAGAGGTCAATAAAAGCAGCACCAGCACGGTGGCCCTTGTTTAGGGCAGAGTGGAGGAAGTTAGAGAATTCCGTGAGGGCAGTGGTCGTGCTATGGGCAGATCGGAAGCTATGCTGCTCCCTGCATAGCAGGCCATGGGTGTCAAGGTACTCTATGAGTTGATCGACCAGTATTTTTTTTTTAGAGCTTTGGAAAGCGGAGGAAGGATGGAGATTAGTCGATAATTGTTGGGGGAGGAGCTATCCCCTCCTTTCAGTATGGGGATAATGACTGCCATTTTCCAGATGGTTGGGAACTGTCCAGGATACAGGGAGTGGTTGAGTAAGTCTGTGAGCGGGGCAAGGACGGAGTCAAGGACCAATCGAAGGAGTCTTGTGTCAAGGGGGTCATTGCAGGGTCTAGTGCCACTGAGTGCTTTGCTTAAGTAAGGTTTGGCTTCCTGCGGACTAACGACCCATAAATGGAATGGTGGGCGGTGGAGATTAGGCCCCGATGAGGGTGAAGCTGGGTTGAAAAAGTTTCTGAGGAGGACTGCACTGAGATCAGAAAAGGCAGTGTTGAGGCTACAGCAGGGATGCATAATTTCAGAATGTTGCTGGGATGCACCATTTCAGAATGTGGTGGGGATCTGAAGTTTTTAAATGCAGTGATGACACACAATTTCAGAACATGTTCAGAATGTGGTGTTGACACAATTTTGGAATGTAGTTGTGACACAATTTCAGAATGTGGTAGTGACACTTAACTTTGGAATGTGGCGGAGACATGCAGATTTGGAAAGTGGTGGGAACATAAACTTTTGGAATGGAGCAGGAACACACAGTATCAGAATGTGGCAGGGGTGCACAGTAATGGAATGCAGTGGGAATTAAATGAGCAATTTTAAAATGTGTCCGGTACATAGATGCATGTCCCTGTCACATTCCAAGGTAAAGTGTCACCATCACATTTTAAGATTGCTCATCCCTGCCACATTTGAGAGTGCATGTCTCCCAGTATTCTGAAATTGTGCACCACTTTCACATTCAGTAGCTTTATCTATTGCTGCATTCCAAAACCACCTCCTACCACATTCCAAAGTACAGTAACATGCATCTGAACATTCTGGGAACACATGCACTGTAACCAACCCTGTGCCATTTTTTTCTTCAAATAATTACTACAATTACAGTTTCTTAAGCATTGGAGAAATTAAGTCATGTACAATTGCTGACGGGGGGGGGGACTAGGCTATGAGTTCTTGTTATAACAGCATCAGTAGCTCTTCATTGAAATAGGCTTTTTCGAACAGGTAATAAAGTCAGGGTTACAAAACGGCTTGTAGCTTTTAAGCAAATTTACTCTGAGGTCCAGTTTTTAATATGACTTTTGGGGGATATGTTGATTCTAATTCTGCAGTGTTATACTTTTGGCTGGACTCCATCTTTAAGGAAAGATCAGGGGGTTAGGTACAGTGAAAGGTGGAAAGTGAATAAAGAACAGGGAGGTAAAATAACTCTCTTGGGATCACACATTACGTGATAGAAGTGAGATAAAAATCTAATTCTACTGGGTTTCCAGGTTCATAGCTCTGTACTCTAAAAAAGGAATGGGAAAGCTCCTGGTGAAGGATACCTTCCAAGAAGCAGACTAAATGGACTGAACATGTTCTCTCTCAGCCTACTACAAAGGAGAAAGGATCTAGCTTTGCCTCCCCAGAAGACAGGCAGAAATCTTGTTGTACAGACTTGTATGGGCTGTTATCAGTTTTAATTGCACCCTGTTGTTATGCAGGTTTGTGAATGGCAGAAAGAATGTGAATCTGTCCTAGAGTGTTCTTTCCTTTGTTTGCTGTTAGGATTTTTTTTTTCTAAAGTTACCTAATTGTTTTACAGACCCTAAGAATCTCCAAGCCTGTTATCTTTTATTGCCTTTCCTTTTCCCACAATGCCTCCTGTCCCATGTGACAGTGATGCATTGGAGACCACTGATTCAGTGGAATCTGGCTTACAGTCTTGTCTGCAACTGCAGAACCGTGCTTTTAAGTGCCTTTCCTTATCTAGTGAGCACTAATAAAGGTTACATTCACAGTCTGACAAACACCTGAGGGATAATGAAACTGCTAGCAGCTTTCCTAATTATAGCATTAATGACCTAGGTAATTAGTATGCTTTTTATGGCTGTTTGTGGTTTGATGAAAAGAAAATATTTAAAAAACAAAATATTCACTCATGATGGTTAGACCTAGCCACACATCTAGAAAACAAAAAGATTGGATTAAAATGAGTTCTGCATTTGAGGCCTGAACAACAGGCTCTTAACAGCACAGAACTACCACAGAGAGAACAGTAAGCCAGAACTCACTGAATCAGCGGTCTTCGATGCCTCATTGTCACATGGGACAGAAGGCATTGTGGGAAAAGGAAAGGCAATGAAAGACACAGGCATGGAGATCCCCAGGGTTCTAAAATAAGTAGACAAACTTAGAAAAAAGTCCTAATAGCAAACAAATGAAAAAATGCACCAGGACAACACACACAAATTAAAAAAAGTCTGCACAGCAATTTGTTTTTGTTAATTTTGACTGTAGTTCTCCTTTAACAGCCACTTGTATGAATTGTTTTTTCACAAAAGCAGCTAAAATAGCATTGTTGGTAGAAATGTTCCCTTTCTGAAGGGTTTGCAGACCTTTCGAAATTTGGCCCGCAGTTTGTATTTCATTGGATATTTTGCAAACTGACAAGTTCATCTATTAGAATTTACTAGGAATTCAGTTTTTTTTTTTCTTTGTATTTTTTTATTTTCTTTATTTCTGAACACCAATACTCTTCTCTGCTTGGCTACGTCATAGCCCTACCCATTCCCTTCTCTGATTCTTACCCAGTCTCCAAGGGGCCCACCAGGAGCCTTGCTCATCTTGGTGGATCCATTGGGAGGATGGAAGTAAGTCCTCCCCACGTGCAGGTCTGTGCAACGTAGGAAGCTGGTGAGCAGTTGGGTTTAATGGGACCCAAGAGTGCCAATGTCATTCTGCCCCATGCTGTGGGGGGGGGGGCGCTTTATGTCTCTTCACCTCCCATAGGAACCAGTTGACAAGAACCCCATGGAAGGCATGAGCATGCAGCATGTGACTGCATACTCCATAGTGAGCCTGGGGCCTCCTTCCCACGAGTGTTTTCAGCTGCAAGACCACCTGTGATTGCCCAGTTGGAGGCATAGCAGCGGAGACTGCTCCCCTCCATCCATGGAGGAGGAGGAAGAGAGTATCCTCCAAGATGCTAGATCCCCGGCTGACCCACAACATACAAAGATCATTGTTAACCAAGGTTTCTGTCATTGTAAGCGATAATCCTACCACTGTGCCGACAGGCCGGCAAGAATTCTTGCTCTTATTTTTAGTTCTTTCTTAGGGCTTTCAGAGGTATGATTCCAGGCTGTTGGGTGTGTCTAGGTTTTGCTAACAATAGTAAACCATGAGATCAAAGCTTGAGAGGTTTACAGTGTCGCCAGAACTCCAATATACCCCAAAAAGCCCAGTATCACACTTTCAGTCATACATTCATATTTTTGTGATGCAAAATATAGTGTTTTGTTTTTGTTTTTTTAAGACATGAGCTCTTTGAGCTGTGCTGTTACAATGCATATGTTTGATTGACAGGTACATTGTTAAACAATAAAGGGTATTGTAGCTTATTTTTTCTGTTGCAGTAAGTGCGTTGTTACAAGGATTGAGTGTTAGAAAATGGCAGGTCTATTCTTTCCTGAAACACATAGATGAATTAGTTTAAAGACTAGTTTAGATGAAAGCAGTTAAAACATCCATAATGAAACAAAGTCCAGACCCAAGAAAACAATGAAGTAGCACACATTGGCTGAATTGCTAAATTAAAAAAAAATTACTTTTTCTTCAAGATCTTTGGAGCATCTTGGCAAGCCACCAGTGGTAGTCTGTATTTGCTGGAAGATGGCCTCATCAAATCAGTGGCACTTAAAGAAAGTCACATGATCGCTTTAAACCTGAAGTCGACAGTTGGTGCCAATATTGTTTCAAGGTTTGTGTTGCAAACTAGTTGAATCTTTCTGTTTTGGTGTTGATATACCATGTGGGGGTTATGGATATGAATGGATGTTTCCTCGGTGCAGCGAACTGGCAGAGGATTTATTCTAAGCATTACAGAGCATAGCTACTGAGTGCAGCGAAGGAGTTTGACTTGAAAGTCAATGTAAAAAACCTTGGAGTCTTCCTTGAGCCTTCACTCTCTGAGCCCTCAAGTCAGTTAGATCTGCAAAACCTTTGAAACAAAAATTTTAATGAGAAAGAAATATTATAGCCGACCCTTTGATGCAGTGACAGTGGTGCTACCAGTGATGCCAGCGAGCTATGTCCAGAAATAGGTTCCAAAGTTAGTTGCACTCATATAAAAGGATGTCCACACCAGGTGTATATAAATCCAACAATGGTTGCCCCCTGATGAAGGGTCAGTTTGGTCGCGAAGCGCTTGGGCTTTAGTGGCCAGTGGGTCTTTGTCTTACACTGGTGAGCAAATCTTTGCTGTTTTCAGAATAAACTACCATTGTTGGATTTATGAGGAAGGGGGAGGTGGGACATGATAGAAACTTTTAAGTACCTCAGTGGAATCAACAAAGTCTAAGAGGGTAGCATCTTTCAGAAAAAGAGATGTGCAAGAACAAGGGGACACAATTCAAATATAGAGGGGGGGGACAGCTCTGGGGCAATGTGAGGAAGTATTTTTTCACAGAGAGGGTGGTGGATGCATGGAACAGCTTTCCTGAGGAGGTTGTGGGGTCTACAACTGTGGGAGAATTCAAGAATGCATGGGACAGACATAAGGCAATTGTTGTGGGGGGTAGGAAGAAATAAGCTGTTGGTTAAATAGGATTTGCAGCTTATCCTGTAGGTAGGGAAATGGGCAGACTAGGTGAGCCAAGCAGTCCTTATCTGCCGTCAAAGTCTATGTTTCTATGTTTCTATAAACACCTGGTGTGGACATCCATTTACACATGTGCAACTAACTTTGGTACTTATTACAGTTTTACGTAAGGACTGGCAACCTTATAGCGTGCACCACCTTTCCATTTTAGCTCGTGGTGTTCCACCTGGAAATGTTCAAGAACAAACCTGGGTCATCAGCGGCCACCCAGGGGCAGGTGGCTCAGGCATACCAGAGAAAGCATTCCTCCTCTTGGAAGGGAGGGATGCAGGCTGTTTTGCTATACTGAATCCTTTGTTACCTCTACAGACAGTACAGGTGGAGTAGCTTGCAAGAAGGAGGATGGTGGCTGGTGCCATGCATGGGCACGCATCTGCATACACACCAGGTGCCCTTGTAGCTGGCATCCTGAAAATTGGGCATAACAGGCGGAATACCTTGGTTGTGCTGTAGCATGATTCTGTTACTGTTGGACCCTGCCAGCCAGACTGCCCACAGCCTTTGTCCTTGAGGACCACTGGTGGAGCTGCCTTGAACCCCGATGAAATCCACCACAGATCCTAGAGGAAAAAAAGAGCTAAGAGACTCCATAGACCCCCTGAAGGCAGGTAAGAGACAGAGAAGGGAAGGACAAGACTGGAAATTAGCCACACCATGGAGGGCATCTCTGGTGATGGTGATATATAGATTTTAAAAAGGAGAAATAAATAATGCACACTTCCTCTTCCAGAACAACTCCCACATCCACTCTCAACTCAGCGTGACCTCTACTGAAAGTCCTGTCCACTGAGGGCCTTGCTCCCTGCTGTGGATTCCATTAAAGGGTGGAGGCAGGTTCCTTAGCCCCCTGCAGGATCAGAAAGTGTGGCAGGCTGGTGGGTGTTTGTGTTTATGCCTTTGTTATCCTCTGTTTGGATTTCTTAAATTCTTCTTTATTTAACCTATTCTCCAACTTACTTGACAGACTTAAAAGAGAGTTTAAAACTCTGCTGTTTATCGCCTAGCCCATAAGCTCAAATGTGACAAACACATCCCCATTCAGAAGGATCTCTACTTGTTGCCAGGTCAGTCTCCAGCAGTTCATCCAGAACATGGTCATCCTTTTCACCCACAAATCTCTACATGGCCTTGCCCCTCTTTATCTGTCTGATGTCACATGGCCCCTTACCTTCTTTGCTCTGCATATAGCATCCAGCCATCATGGCCATCCCCTCAGCAGATCTGATGCCTGTGGGTGATAGAACTTTCTCTTCCTTTGCCCTTACTCTGCAGCAACCCTCCTCGTGTTCTGTGGGAAACTGATTCCTATACCATATTATGAAATCAGTAGGAATAATACTACAACCTGATTGGTCCACTGTTATGCCTGGTGAGACTACTATCAACAGCAAAAAACAAGTGCTACATGCCTGAGCACAGTCCAGGTAAAATCAACATGCTGACAACACCTTAGATTGTTTAGGTTTTAAACAGCAGTCATTTTTTTTCCTGCAAACAACTAGCGCACTTGCAGTAAACCATTCAGCTCCCAATGGTGGTGAAACCATTGTATTTACATTTCATTTAAACATATTTTAGTTTGTTTAATTGTTCAAAACTATAATATTTTTTCTAGGGATGTGGATATGTTGTTCATCCACACTTCTTGGCATGTCCCTTTCCCCTTTAAAACTCACCGGAAGGTCTTCAAGCTGGCTCCTCCCACCCACCTGGGTGGTATAACCCTCGGCTCCACCCCAGGATGCCAGATCTTCCTTTCCGCTGGAAGAATCAGGTTGCCTCCTCTCCACTACCATGTTGTGTAGGCCCTGGCTTCAAATTCTTTGGATTCTCTGAAGATTCAGCTCATTCGAGCTAGCGAATGTAGTTTGTGCTATGCGATCATGGAAGATAAATCTTCCCCCGGGATTTCTCTGGTGCCCATGTGGCCAGAAAATATCACGCACCCGCGCCTACGGCGTGCGTTTTACTGGCAGGTGTCGGCCATGCCACCCAGGCTTCGAGATAGTCTACGCTTTTCATGCGAACATCCTCGACGATCATCTCGCACATCTCAAGTTGGGCAGGCCCGAGAAACAGAACCCTCGGGTGAAATCCAGAGAGGCCTAGTGGGCGGTCTCTGTGGCTGTGGGGTCCACCGACCAGTTGGAACAAATGCAGGCCTTCAAAGAAGAAGTGGTATGGGCCACGGAGCTCTCTTCTCGGCCGATCTTCGTTCCCCTCAATGTGGGCTCCACGTTCTCGGGTTCCTTCAGGGAGCTGTGCCAGTCTCTCCCCACTAAGGGTGAGGGACCTTTGGGCTCGCATATCTCCCTGTCCCATAAAAAGGAGACGGAACAGAGAGATTCCTTGTCTCAGTGGAGACGTTCTTGGGATCATGCTCGATCTCAACCCCAGGAAACTGCAGTCTCAACTTTGGTCGAGATTGCTTCCTCGGCTGCTGGCCTCTCGGCTTTGCCGTCTGGTCAGTCAGCCAAGGTCTCGATTGATTATGCGGTTGAGATCACTCTTGATCTTGTCGATCTGTTGTTGCCCAATGAGGCCGACAACTCTTTGACTAGGACCCTCGTCCTGTCTCTTCCTGATGAGGAGACCCAGCCAGCTGGGAATCCCATCAAGGAACTGGTCCCCCGATCCGGGAAAATCACCGGTTCCTCCAGTGTCTCCCAAGCGACCGACTCGGCCAGTCCAATCAAGGTCAAGATCTCGGACCCCTCGACTGACAGGCCAAGGGAGGCGCATAAACGTGCTAAGAAGAGGTGACGCCACCATTCGTCCTCATCGTCCTCAGATGAGGAGAGGCTTCAGCGGAAACTCCGTTGATGCTATGAGGATTTAATGTGGCAGCAGCTGATTTTGTCCACGCAGAAGCCTTCCACGGTTTCCACCCCGGCCATTACTTGGCTTTTGCCTCTTAGGCCAAAGCTGACTCCACTGGAACCTGTGAAATCGGTTCCCCCACCCGCAGAGTCAGTAAAAACCTACTCCGGTTCAGCCAAAATTGGTCTCTCCACCGATGGTGGTGGAGCCACTGCCTAAACAGCCTTCAGGAGGGGCTCCTATGAAGGAGCTCGGACAACTCCAGGTCTTCCATGCTGGATATTGGTCACCCTCATGCCTGATCGCCCCTGGCATGTAGAGGGGGACCTTGGTGGCCGACCGATTTATCCGGATACTTCGGATTCTGATGACACTGACCTTTACTCTCATCTGCTGGATGACGAGTCAGTGGGTAGTCTGTCGACAGAGGAGGGTCCTTCATCATTCTTGGGAATTATTCGCCTTATCTCCAAATCTATGGGGATGACCCTGGAACCTGTCCAGAAAAGGGTGGAGTACCCTCTTACAGATATTCTTAAAAGAGGGATACCCCCATGAAGGCCTTCCCAGTGGCTGAGACCATTGTTGGCCTGGCTTTGGAGCTCTGGCAGCATCCTGCCTCCTGCCCAGCGCCATCTGCCTGGATGGCCTGCAAGTATGCGGTGCCCATTGGGTCCCTCTCGGGGTTCACAGAACATCCCTTGGTAGAGGGGTTAGTGACCACTTTTGTGTTCAGATGCACAAGCAATTCTGCTGACACTGATAGACCTTAGGACAAGGAGTCCAAAAAACTGGATCACACTGCCAGAAAGGTCTATGCAGCCTCCTCTCTAGGCCTCTGTCAGGCAAGCTCGGCCATCATCATGGCACACTTCTCCCATGCCCTCTTGGGCTCCTTGGATGAAGTTCTCCCACACCTTCCCATGGACGTTCAGGCTATGGTCAAGCAGGTCCGGGACCAGGTCTGAGCCATTGCTAAGCAGCAATTTCAGACGGCCCTGGACCTCAGGGACTCTTGTGCCCAGTCAGCGGCAGCCATGGTTGCCGAGTGCTGCAGGGCTTGATTGAGGCTTTGCACCTTCATGGTGGATATCCAGTACAGACTCACTGATGTTCCTTTCCTGGGTACCGATCTCTTGACCCAGGTGTGGATGGTCACTTTCAGTGAATCGAGCAGTCCAGTGCTACCTTGAACTCAGCTACTTCTGCCCAAAAAGATGCCCCTGGCTCTAAAATGCAGCAGAAGAAGAAGCCTTTTTGGCACCCTGCTCCTGCGGTCAAGCAGCCCTCCTTTCAGACTGAGCAGCAACAGCAGGCACAATCTTGGCACCCTCGGCCCAGGTCAAGGCCTCCAGTGACCTGCAGACAGGGAGGTCAGGGTTTAGGTGGCTACCAATCTGGACCCTCTTCCTCCAAGCCTGCCCAGTGATGGGATAGGGGCTGCAACCCCTATTCCCATCACACTAGCTCTGGGTCCTCCTGTGGGGGGGCGGCTCTGACACTTTCTTTCTTTCTGCCTGGACCGCTGTTACCATGGACAGGTGAGTCTTAGAAGTGGCTAGCCAGGGTCTGCCTCTAGAATTCGAGCAGTACCCTCCCTGCCGAGCTTGCGCCCCACAGGAGGAGAGAGCATCAGACCACACTCGGTCGGCTCTGAGAAACGACATAGCCCAACTCCTCCTCAAGGAGGCAGTTTTTCGAGTGGCAGATCCTCCAGTCAATCCAGGGTTCATTTCCTGGTACTTTCTGGTCCTGAAATGGATGGTGGGCTGGTGCCCCATTCTAGATCTGCACGACCTGAATCAGTATCTCAGGTCATGCACCTTCAGGATGGTAACTCTGTCCCAGATCATACCATCCCTGGAAAAAAACATGTGGTTCTGCTCACTGGATCTCCAGGATGCATTCTTTCATGTACCAATCCATCCATCCCACCAGCAGTTCCTCCACTTCAGAGCAGAGGAAACCCTGTACCAGTTCCTAGCCATGCTATTCGGCCTGTCATCATCCCTACAGGTCTTCACCAAATGCATTGCAGTGGTGGCAGACCACATCCGGCATCGAGGAGTCAGAGTGTACCCATACCTCGATGATTGGCTCTTAGCAAGTTCCACCCAGTAAGCGGTGGTGAGGTCCAGTGACCTGGCCCTCCAGACCTGCTCTCAACTTGACCTCCTGATCAACGAGACCAAGTCGGAGCTCATGCCATCTCAGGTGATATGCTTCATCAGGGTAGAGCTAGACTCTTGCCGAGCCAGAGCATGGCTCCCGGTGGACAGGGCGGAGGTTCTCTCCTCCTTTGCCCAGTCATTTCTGGTTGGGCACTTGCACCCTGCCCAGGACTTCCTGCACCTTCTGTGTTACATGGCGGCCTGCACCACCATGGTCCATTGGGCCCAGTGACATATGCGCCCCCTTCAGTGGGAGCTGGCCGTCCAGTGGACTCAGTACCTAGGTCATTTTGACCAGCTGATCACTGTGACTCAGAAGATCTGGGACACTCTCCAGTGGTGGACCATCCTAGACCATCTGCAGGAAGGGATCCCGTTTGTCCGCCCTGAGCCGACGGTCGTCCTCACGACTGATGCCTCTCATGGGCTGGAGAGCCCACATGGGGATCTACAGAGTCCAAAGGTTCTGAATCTCCGAGGAATCCTGATACCATGTCAACCTGTTGGAGCTCAGTGCAGTCAGACTGGCATTGTCAGCATTCACTCAGCAGCTTTGGGGTCAAGTGGTTCAAGTCCAGACAGACAAATACCACTACCATGTACTACCTCAACAAGCAGGGTGGCATGCACTCCCGGCTGCTGTGCAGAGAAGTGCTCCTGCATCTGGACACTCATAAGCCGACTGGAGGCAGATCTCCTAGTCATCCATGTGGCAGGAGCCTCGAATCAACTGGTGGATGCTCTCAGCTGCGTAGGTGAGACATGCCATGGGTGGTTGTTAGTTGTATTTGTTTATTTATTGATCTGTTTTAATGAATTATGTACAAGCGCCTTGATTTTAGAAAAGCACTTTTTACAAATTAAGTCTGATTTGATTGATTTGATTTGATTTGGTCTTTCCATCCAGAGGTAACTCACAGCCTGTTCTCCCACTGGGGCAAACCGATGGTGGATCTGTTTGCCTCCAGGGAAAACACCAAGCTGAGGCTGTTTCATGCCCATCCCCATCAGCTAAGATCGCTGCAGGGGGATGCCTTCTCGAGGCCGTGGACCCCAGGCCTCTTCTATGCCTTCTCTCCATTTTCCTTGATCCACAAGGCGCTCGTCACGGTGATGAGGGAAAAGGCACAAGTGATCTTGGTAGCCCCAGATTGGCCCCACCAGTTCTGGTATCCAGATTTCCTCAGCCTCAGCAGCAGGCTTTTGAGGCATTTTCCAGCATGCCCAGACCTGATATCAGTCAATCAGAGGAAGGTATTCAATCCGGACCTTCAGTCCCTGCACCTGACAGCCTGGTACCTGAGTGGCTAGAGTTCCAGGCTTTGGGTCTCTCTGAGGATGTACTCACAGTAGTGGAAGCTTCCAGAAAGGAGTCAACCAGGAGGTGCTACGCCTTCAAATGGAAAAGGTTTTCCATTTGGTGTCAGGGTAAGGACCTGGACCCTCTGTCCTGTGGCTAGTATTTTAGGCTACTTTTGGTCTCTGTCCAAAGGGGGTCTATGGTCTTCAACCTTTACAGTGCACCTGGCAGCCATCTCTGCTTACTGGGCATGGGCCGGTCAGCAGACGGTGGCACAGGAGAAGGTGGTCTGGTGCTTTTTCAAGGGCCTAGCTCACATATCCCCTCCGGTGCATGAACCTCCACCTCCGTGGGATTTACTGCTGATTTTGGCTAAACTCATGGGCAAGCCATTCAAACCACTGCACAAGTGTGAGCTATCACACTTGTCATGGAAGATGGCCTTCCTGGTGACTATCACGTCAGCCATGGCCCTGTGGCGCAGAGGGTTGGGCCCAGTGGTGCCGAGGTTTGAGGTCTGGTGGCATAGAGGGTTGAAGTGCTGGACGCCACACCTTGCGCTACGCTGGTGACCTGGGTTTGGGAATGGACCTGGGTGGCCGGGGGTCAGTGGGGGGGGAGAGATTGAGCATCCAGTGGACTGCTCTCTCTTCCCCGGGGAGGGCTGGGGTAACGACCGCTCAATGAGCGACCTCTGGTGGAGGCTGGGGGGTAACCAAAAGAGCATCATGGCATATGCCAGGGGGTGGAGCCGCGGTGTGTGTTGCCTTGGCAGCCGGGCTCCACAGGGCCAAAAAACACAAGCCCCCCCCCCGATGATGGGCAATGGCGCCTCCAGCCGTAATCCACACTCCTGAAGTCGGATCTGCCCCCTCCGCTCCCCCACCTCCAGCCCGGTGGCTCAGTACATACAGATAGAGCACCCTGGGTGGGGGGGGGTGACCCTTCCCTGGAGGGCAGACCTGGGGGATGCCTGGTGCTGGAGAGGAGTGGAGGGGCCAACCGTGATCACACAAGGAGGTAGAGATCGCGGTTTGGAGGTCGCCGGAGAGAGTTCAACAGTAGAGGAGAAAAAATAGAATTTGAAAAAAAAAAAAAAAAACGCCAGCCAGAAGGACTGAGGAGCTCCAGGTGCTTTTGGTGGAGTCTCCTTATCTGGTCTTCCACAGGGACAAGGTTGTCCTGCACCCCTACCCGAAATTCCTCCCAAAGGCAGTGTCAGAGTTTCACCTTAATCAGGTTTTGCCTCTGCTTGTGTTCTACCTGAACTACACCTCGGATGCCGAGTACAGGCTTCATACCTTGGACCTGAGACGAGCTCTCTCATAAGGAAAGTATGGCAGAAATTTCTGGAGAGGTTCGCCAGCTGTTTGTCACCTACGCTGAAGCCACACCTGGCAGAACTGCAGCAAAATGGATGATTGGCAGATGGATTACATCTTGTATTGATCTCTGCTATAGGTTGATGGGTAGGGAGCCTCCAGTAGGGCTAAGGGCTCATTCCACCCGCCATACTGCTGCATCGGTGGCTGCTTCCAGGGACATCCCTATCCAGGAAATCTGCCAGCTGCTACCTGGAAGACAGCAAACACCTTCATCACCCATTACCACATCGACCTTGAGTCACGCCAGGATGCTGATTTGGGGGCCTCAGTTCTCCAGTCTCTGTTCCCTAAACAGGAGGTGTGCGCCTTGCCTCCCTCCTCCTGGAGAACTGCCAGAAGTCTGCCAAGAAGTGTGAATGAACAACATATCCACATCCTTAGAAAAACATGTTTCTCACCTGTAACAGTAATTCTAGGAGTTGCCTTGGCAGCCGGGCTACACGGAGTCGAAAAACACAAGAAACCCCCACCCTCTGCTGATAGACAATGGCGTCTCGACATAATCCACTCCTGAAGTTGGACCTGGCCTCCACTTCCCCCCCAGCCCGGTGGCTCAATACTTACAGATAGAGCGCCTTGGGTGGGGGCGACCCTTCCCTGGAGGGCAGACCTGGGGGATGCCCGGTGCTGGAGAGGAGTGGAGGGGCCAACCATGGTCATGCAAGGACGTAGAGATGGCAGTTCGGAGGTCACTGGAGAGAGTTTGGCAGTAGGGGAGAAAAAATAGAATTCTAAAAAAAAACCATCTGCCAGAAGGACTGAGGAACTCCAGGTGCTTTTGGTGGAGTCTCCTTATCTGGTCTTCCACAGGGACAAGGTTGTCCTGCACCCCTACCCGAAATTCCTCCCGAAGGTGGTGTCAGAGTTTAACCTTAATCAGGTTTTGACTCTGCCTGTGTTCTACCCGAACTACACCTTGGATGCCGAGTACAGGCTTCATACCTTAGACCTGAGACGAGCTCTCTCCTATTATAAGGAGAGTATGGCAGAAAGTCGGGGAGAGGTTTGCCAACTGTTTGTCACCTACGCTGAAGCCGCACCTGGAAGACCTGCAGTAAAACGGACGATTGGCAGATGGATTACATCTTGTATTGATCTCTGCTATAGGTTGACGGGTAAGGAGCCTCCAGTAGGGCTAAGAGCTCATTCCACCCACCATACCGCTGCATCGGTGGGTGCTTCCAGGGACATCCCTATCCAGGAAATCTGCCGGGCTGCTACCTGGAAGACAGGAAACACCTTCATCACCCATTACCACATCGACCTTGAGTCACGCCAGGATGCTGGTTTTGGGGCCTCAGTTCTCCAGTCTCTGTTTCTTAAATAGGGGGTGTGCGCCTTGCCTCCCTCCTCCCAAAGAACTGCCAGGAGTCTGCCAAGAACTGTGGATGAACAACATATCCACGTCCCTAGAAAAACAGGTTACTCACCTGTAACAGTGATTCTGGAGTGGTATGTTAATTCATCACATATCACCGACCTCCTGGCTGGAATGCAGAAACCTAGCTTCCAGCAGGCTAAGATCTGCATCATGGGGTGGAGCCAAGGGTTATACCACCCGGGTGGGTGGGAGGAGCCAGCTTGAAGACTTTCCAGCGAGTTTTAAGGGGGAAGGGACATGCCAAGAAGTGTGGATGAACAACATATATCAGTCCTAGAACTACTGTTACAGATGGATAACCTGTTTTTTTTCTTGTTTTTATTTACTTTATTACATCATTTATAAGTACAGTAAGACAGGACAGGGTATTGATAGTTGTGTCATAACTGTACTTCCAGCTTTGTTCCTTACAATGCCCCTGGGGCATGCAGTTGTGACACAACTACAAGCACCCAGTCATGACTTACTGCTTACTTCACATCCTCTTTTCTTTGGCCTTCATTTGCTAATTTTGTCCACTTTCTTCTCAGGATGCTGTAAATTCCTGTATTCATATTCAGTTTTTTTTTAAACTTTATTTTTATTGTAGATTCATCATACATCCATTCGTAGACCAATTGACATGAAGTATCTTCTTACAAGTGGTATCAAAGAGAGATATACAGAAAAATAAGACTGCCTCAAAATTATTATTTAGAACTCTGTACTTGGGAACCAACAAAAAGAAAGTCCAAATTGAAAAGTCCAATACGGGTGGCTGAGTCCTTATGTGATTGGTCTGCCTGCTTTCGAATATCTCAAATCAAGAAAAAAGATAAAAAAGTCAACGAGGTGAAAATCAATCCATGAATGGAGTTACCATGCTATATCTTCAATATGAAATTTAAACTTACAGGAAAATAGAACCTTAATTTTAAATCCAACATGTGGCACTGTCATGAATAACACTAAAGATACTAACAATATGAAGAAAATAAATTATGTAAGTACAAGTAAGTCAAACTCATTTTAGTAAAGTGCAGTGTGTGGCCCCGACCCCCAGTTCATCCTCAAACAAAACGAATGTTACTCTAAGCATTAAGAGAAAAAATATTTGAGCTTAGGAAAGTAAACCCACGCAAAGCAGTCTCCAAAATGTTTCTACCCTTATAAAGTCTGCAGAGTCTTGTATGCCCCAGCACCACGGATTGACCAAGATGTCTGAGGTGCATATGCACCTTATGAATCATAGAAGTCTAAGTTAGCAACATCCTCCTTAAATATTAGTCAACAGTTTATGCAATCCGTAAGATGGAAGCCTATTTGAGGCTAATCTGCTGAGTGCCAAGGACTCCATACCTCTAGGAATTTAGGGTATGCTAATTGTAGTTTTGCAGTCATACACTCCATTAATTCAATTTCTGAATATTTTTTAACCATGGTGATGTCTAGGGGGGTTTTGACAGAGAGTCAATTGAGCGTTATGCACTTCAACGGTGCCACTCTTAGTATATTAAACAACTTGGCTTTATCCCTGGAGCCCCAAGAAATCTCAGGGAGTCCTACAACAAAGCAAGTCAAGGTAAATGGTAGTCTGGTGTCCAGAATATTTTGTAGGGAGGAATGAATTTGTCGCCAAAAAGGTGTTATGACTGGACACTCCCAAAATATATGTGAATGTGAACCTACCCCACCACATCGGCATCAACATTTATCAGTATTTCTTGGACTGAAATGCTTTGTTAGTGTTGGAGTATAAAAGTACCTCACCGCCACTTTACAGTTTAATTCGCACCACACTGATGAAGAGGAGGTCACAGCCCAGCCTTTTCTTAGCCTTTTATCCCATAAGTACGGTGTTATCTGGGCTGCAATCTCCCCATCCCAATGAAGGTGTATAGCATCCATAGGCGAGGCACCCTCTTGAGTTAGGATTCTGTAAAGCTGTAATATAGGTCTAAATTTCCTCCTTAAAATGACCCACCCATAAAAATAGTCTTCTTTACTGGACTTGGTCCAGATGAGGGTGCTGGTGGAGAAAATGTCTCTCCTGTAGGAATCTGTAGTGACCTTCTTTCCGGAGGTCAAAAGATCTTTCAAGTTCTCCAAATGACCTACACTGCCCATTATGGATCATCTGAGAGAACCTAGTTAAATCCCTTGATTTCCAATAACAGTATCCCTTATCTAAGTGAGGAGGGGAAAAATCACCATGATGTCTGATAAGGGATAGAGGCCCCAGTATGTTGGGAGTTTGTGTAAGGCACCATAATTTTATTAATAGTTTAATTGTATGCTTAGTCCAGGGGTTACTCACCACCTGTATTGAGTGACGACCTAGCTCTCTAGTGGGTATGGTCCACAGAGGGAGGTATGGTAGCTCTTCTGATTCAATATCATACCACCCTGCCTCTCTCCATTGTTTAGCCCAGGGAAAGAGTGTTAGGCCCCGTGATGCCAAATAGTATTTGTAAAAATCAGGGAGCCCAAGACCTCCCCTCTCCTTAGGGAACTGGAGCAGGGCACAAGACGCTCTGGGTCTCCTCCCATTCCAGATAAAACTGGAAAGCATCCCCTGCAGGACGTTCCAGTAGGTGGAGGGGATGGGTATAGGAAGGGTCTGGAAAATAAAAAAGAGTCAGCGAAGGATGTTCATTTTAATTGATTGGAGTCTCCCAAACAGAGTTAGCGGTAGTAATCTCCACCGAGCTACATCTTGCCTAATTGAATGTAGTAATTTTTGATAGTTTTCTAGAAAAAGCTTGGAGAGGTCAGATGTCACCTGAATGCCAAGGTAGCGAAATCCATTCTTTGGGGCCAAGGGAAAGGTGTTTTTAAACTGCGGGGGGGGGTACTTATGACCATCGCTTCAGATTTAGTTAAATTGATTTTATAACCAGCAAGCTGGCCAAAGTTTGTTAATGTATCCAACAGAGGAGGCAATGATGGCACTGAGTTTCCCAGAAAAAGCAGAGTATTGTCTACGTAAAGAGCAATATTGTGTTCGCCCCCCCCCCCCGGCAAAAATCCCTTTGATGTGAGGATGCCACCTAATTTGTTTTGCTAGGGGCTTCAAGGTCAAGGCAAACAAGAGGGGGGATAAAGGGCACCCCTATCTTGTGCCCTGCCCCAAAGGGAATCTGGAGGACAGGTGACCATTAACATGTGCTCAGCCCCTGGGCCAGGATATAGTGCTCATATAGCTTCGATGAACCACCCCTAGTTGAAACCTGGAAAGGAAGCCCCTTAAGAATTCCCAGTTGACCCTGTCAGAGGCCTTTTCTGCATTGACACTTACTGCCATTTGAAAGGCCTTATTTGCACTCTGCGATGAGATGATATTAAGAAAACGCCTGATGTTATCTTGCAGAAGCCTAGCTTGTATGAACCCTGTCTGATTATGGTGGACCAATCTTGGAATGTACAATTGCAATCGATTGGCCAGAATGGCAGTGAGTAATTTCAAATATACATTTAATAGAGATATAGGGCGATATGAGCTGCAGTTTGTGGGGTACTTCCGAGGTTTCAATAGTACAGAAATGTGAGCCTGCCTCCACGAGAGGAGAATAGCTTCTCCCTCTTGGAGTATGGCATTGAAGGTGTTTGCCAATAAAGGGAGGCATTCACTTTGAAAATTTTGAAAAACTCAAAGGGGTAGCCATCAGGCCTGGGGGCCTTCCCATTCTTCAAGTTTCTAATCTGGGTAATTATTTCTTGTGGAGTTACTGGTGCACATAGTGCCTTAGCTTCTTTCTCTGTAGGAGTGGGGAGGGGGGCCGAATTCAAATAGCTTTGTATACCAGAAACATGGTCTTGGCACCTCTCCGCAGTATAAAGTTTCTGATAAAAAAAACAGCAAATTCCTGTGCAATATCATTGGGGAAAGTATATGCCGAAGCAGAAGATCTGGTTTGTATTTTTAAGATTGCCCTAGAGGCAGCTTCTTTCTTTAATTGCAATACTTGATAAAACAGGCGGCTAAAGCAAGTATGAATGGAGCCAAGCAAAAATGTTACTCACTGTGTTGTAGGCACGAAACTCAGCTTCACAATCACCACATACTACAGGATACATAGCCACAAGATGCTTAATGTTAAAATCCAGTTTATTTTCACAATGGACGCCGGCAGCCTAGCTACCCCTCCCTGTGGCCAAACATTTTTGAGCATTACCAATGCTTTCTGAAGGCACTGCATCATGTGATGCCTTGTGTCGGGTTTCTAGGTCTACAATTACGTTTTCTAGGTATAGTTGTTTTCTAAGTTCTTTTTTAATATGGGAGGAATAAGAGATAATCTTTCTTCTAAGAACAGATTTCAAAGCATCCCAGTTCATAGCAGCAGAGGTATCCTGTGTGGGATTGTGCTAAATGAAAGAGTGGATTTCCTACTTCACTAATACAACAAATTCTGGACGTGCAAGATGGCTCATATTTTAATTTCCAAGTTGAGGCCTTTAGGGAAGGGTTAACAGTTAGGCGCAGGGTGACAGGGGCATGGTCAGATATAGTGATATGCCCAATTTCAGCCTTAGAAACAACATGAGCTCAACACGATGGCACCAAAAAGTAATCTAAGCGTGAATACTGATCAGCCCAAGGGAGGTAGTAAGAGTAATCTCTTACTGAAGGATATAAGTATCTCTGTATGTATAATAAACCATATTCTTGCTGGAGGTGAATTAGGGTAGAGGCAGCTTTTGATTTTTCCCTGTTGGAAACTCCTGATTTGTCTAGCCTAGGGGAGGGCACAGTATTAAAGTCTCCACCAATGATTAGCAAGCTGTGGGCATCTATCAAGGCATTTGTTATCACCTGGGTTAGAAAAGGAGACCTTAGATGGTCTTCATTGGGCGCATATAAATTCAATAAAATCAAAGAATGACCCCCATATTCTCCCATGACCTGTACAAATCGGCCCTCAGAATCCGTCAGAACCTGGTTAATTTGCAAAGGTATATTCTTTCTAATTAATATTGCTACTTCCCTCTTGTGAGGATGCTCTTCAGACTGGGGGCCAGGTGTTCAAAGGTTAGCGCAGGGCGCAAATCCGTTGCGCTGGACTAGTGCCGAATTTGCGCCCAACTGATATATTGAAAGGGCATTTAGCGTTAGTGCTAGGTGTTAGTGCCGATGCTAAATTATAATGTATGCAAGGGAGGGACTGAGGGGAGGGGCCCTGAATGCCGGCGCACCAGCATATTCAAAAGTATAGCGCCGCGCTACAGGCATTAGCGCAACCTGTAGCATGGCGCTGGATACCGCTCAGTAAAGGCCGGCACTAATGTGCAGGCGTTAATGTGGCGGTGGTGCTCCCCTCCCAAAGCACAATTCCCGATCCCCGGTATCTGCCCCATGACATCATTTCCCTGGTAGTCTAGTGGTCCCCAACCCCAGCACGTATCCCGACCCCGGTTTAAATAACAAATAATTTGTTTCCCTGGTAGTCTAGTGGTCCCACCCCCAGCATGTATCCCCACCCCATTTTAAATAAATAATAATTTGTTTCAGTATTAGTGGTCCCCCCCACCCCATAGTACTATCCCGACCCACGGTTTAAATAAATAATACTTTCTCAGTCTAGTAGTCCCCCACCCCAGGCATGTATCCCGACCCCGGTTTAAATAAATAATCATTTCCATGGTGGTACAGGGTCTCCACCCCAGCACATATCCGACCCCGGTTTTAAAAACAAACATTAGTTTCCTGGTAGTCTAGTGGTCCCCACCCCCAGCACGATCCTGACTCCTTTTAAATAAATAATCATTTCCTGGTGTCAATTGTCCCACCCAAGCATGTATCCCGACCCCGTTTTAAGTAAATGTTAATTTGTTTCCCTGGTAGTCTGTGGTCATCCCACCCTGCACGTATCCTGACCCCTGTTTCAAATGCAAATAAATTGTTTCCGTGGTAGTCTAGTGGCCCCCAACCCGGCAGTGACACTGACACCCCGCCCATCCAAAAAGCGTCTCAGAACAGAGCCGAAGACCGGCTTAGCTCTCCTCTCACCACCACGGCTGACCGCTGACTGAGGTAGGAAGGAGCGGTACTCACTGCCGGGTGGGGGACCACTAGACTACCAGAGAAGTTATTTATTTGGATTCAAAATGGGGGTCGGGATACATGCTGGGCAGTGGGGGGACCACTAGACTACCAGGGAAATTAATTATTATTTTATTTTAAACGGGGGTCGGGATACATGCTTGGGGAGGGGGACCACTAGACTACCAGGGAAAGGAATTATTATTTTATTTTAAATGGGGGTCGGATACATGCTGAGGGTGGGGGACCACTAGACTACCAGGAAAGAAATTATTATTTTATTTTAAACGGGGTCGGTACATGCTGGGGATGGGGGACCACTAGACTACCAGGGAAAGGAATTATTATTTTATTTTAAACGGGGTCGGATATGCTGGGGGGACTACTAGACTACTAGGGAAATGAATTATTGTTTATTTAAAATGGGGTTGGGATACATACTGCGGGTGGGGGGACCACTAGACTACCAGGGAAACAAATTATTTTTATTTAAAACGGGGTCGGATACATACTGCATGGGTGGGGGACCACTAGACTACATGGGAAACTAATTATTGTTTATTTAAAACTGGAGTCGGAATATGTGCTGGGGGTGTGTGGGGACCACTGGACCACCAGAGAGTGGAACCAACACACGTGGGAACAGGGACCATGATGGCTGAGAAGGGCTGCCTGGCCCTGCCTGTCTGCCCAGGTCCTTATATACTGGATGGCTGTGCTGCACAGCCCAGTGACCTTACAACTGACATCCCCCAGCCCCTGGCAGGTTTGCCTTATGCCTGCCCATGCATACTTGTGTTCCACCCACACCTGGTGTGGGCTGCCCCTGTTGGTGTGGGGTGGGGCATCATCCAGGGCACATGTGGCCACTGGTAGTGTGTGTGTGTGTGTATATAGTATATATATATATATATATATATATATATATATATTAGAGGAAAAACTCCGTTTAATGCATTAGTTAGGGTTGTTCCTGGCGACAAAAGTGAGAATTAGCTGTTGGGTTGAAAACCCCTTGGACCCCGCCCATCCCCAACCGGCATTGGAGTGCGCATTGGGATCGTCAGCCCTAACTCTCACCCCATGACATGTGTAAAGCAGCAGAAGTATAGGAGAATGGGGTGAGAGTTAGGACCCACGATCCCAATACGCACCCCAATGCCGGTTGGGGTGGTCCAAGGGGGGTTTTCAACCCTAACAGCGAATTTCCTCACTTTTGTCGCTGTGGAACAACCCTAACTAATGCATTAAACGGAGTTTTTTGCCTCTAATTTCCCTTCTTTTTGAGAATGATAACGAGAAATAGTGAATGTAATGCAGCGGCGGAAGGGCCCCGCGCTCCCGCCACATGATGTGTTGTGGCATACTAACAGGGACAGCAACGCAAACAGAAATGCTAACAGTGGCGCACATGGTAACACAAGCACGAATGAGAACAGAAAGGGTAACGCACATGGTGGCGTAGACGGGAATGGTCTGCCACGTGATGTGTTGTCACATAGTAACATGGTGCCTGCAAACAGAAATGTCAATGGGCATGGTGATGTAAAGTGAAACAGTAAGATAAACAGTACTGTAGACAGAAATGGCAAAAATAACAGAAGCATAGCGCAAATGAAAATGCAAAGGATAACACATGGTGGCGCAGACATCAATGGTAAGTGAAGCGAGTACGGATCCATAGCGGAAAGGGCAACAGTAACAGTAATATAGCGCACAGGCTGGTTTTCCCCAAAACCTGCATTGAGAAAGACAGTGAGTACAAATAATGTATGCAAAATAATGAGTATCGACGCAGAAAATGAGATCTTGGAATACTAAATACATTATATCTCAGGAACCGTATGACGTAGAAAAAAAATTTAAAAGTCATATTATTTACAACTGTCCTGGCTAATTTGAATCTTAGCCCCATTAGGGGACTAAGAAATTTTCCGACGAAAAGTCCGTATCTCGCACCGTTTCCGAGATACGGGCCCTGAAAGGCGCGGCACGCCGTAATGTTATCCTATGGGAAAAAAAGAAAAGTTCGGAGCGCCATAACTTTGCCTCCCTGTAATGTTTTTTCACCAAACTACTGAAAGGCACATCTGTGGGCTGTTGGCTGTCTTCCCTCCAAATTTCAGGAAAAAAGACCAAACCGTTATTTTGCAGCAGGGCTCCAAATGATTTCTGTTAAGTGTCGGGGGCCGTAATGTTATCCTATGGGAAAACCCGTCAATTTTGGAGTGCCGTAACTTTGCCGCCATGTGATTTTTTTTCACCAAACTACTGAAAGGCACATCTGTGTACTGTTGGCTGTCTTCCCTCCAAATTTCAGGAAAAAAGACCAAACCGTTATTTTGCAGCAGGGTGCCAAAGGATTCCTGTAATGCTTCAGGCGCCGTAATGTTATCCTATGGGAAAAACTGTCAACTTTGGAGTGCCATAACTTTGCCACCGTGTAATATTTTTTCAATACAACACTGAAAGGCACATCTGTGAGATGTCGGCTGCGTTCCCTCCAAATTTCAGCCCAAAACTCCCAACGGTTATTTTGCAGTGCAGTGCCAAAGAATTGCTGTCATTTTCCCACAGACTAGAAAATTACTGTTGCAATTTGTTAAAGCTTGTGCATTCTATGACACTTTCGGAGTTAACGGTAAAAGTAATTATGAAGTACTTTTCCAGAAATTTGAAAACATATTTCTGGGGTGTTTTACCACAAAATAAAGACATGGCAAGCATCCTCAGGGCCCGACTAGGTGAATACAACAAAAATTAGGTTGCTAGAGGGTCCCAAATTTAAATGCCAACCATTTTTCTGATCACCAACTGAAAACAAAATGGCCGATTTGTCGAAAGTAACAGGCCCATTTGCGAAAGTAAAAATGCATTTGCGAAAGTGTTGAACTTTTTGTTAACTTTTCCCATTGACTTATAATGGGAAACTGTTTTTTGAATAACTTTTGAACCGTTTAATATTTTTTCACAAAATCTTCGAAAGGCACATCGGGGACCCCGGCTGCACGTTCCCTGAAGATTTCGGGCCGGTCACGCAAACCATACGACCTGTAGGCTCGACCACAGAATTCCAGAAAAGCGTAAACGTGAGCACAGATCATGCTTAATAACTCCGCAGCCGTATATCCGACCAGTATGAAACTTGGCAGATCCCAAGGCCTATGGTTCTTGATCATAAATTCCAAATTTCAGGCAAATCCATCAAACGGTTGCAAAGTTATTAAGGTGCAAAGTTTTGGGGTTTAACATAGAAATGGCTTCTCAACCCTAACTATGGTAGCACTACCGTGCTACATATATATATATAGATATTATGTACTGCAGTGCTGGATAGGTATGTTGTATGCACTGCTTGTACCTGCCAGCACACAGTTCCTACTGCTTCCAGCCTGTGCTTCTATTCCAACCAACAGGGGATGCTGTGGGCATACCTTGGCCTGCAGCATCCAGTCTGTACTTCCACTCCGACCAAAAGGGGGAGCTTTGTGCTCCATGCAGTAGCACCGGGCAAACTGCATGGTAAGGTATGCTAAGCAGCACTTAATGAGATGCAAATGTACCTGTTTGCCCATGGATTACCTAAGTAGGCTCATTTGCATGGGAGCTTTGAATATAGCTCCCGTTTGCCCCGGGCTAACCAGTTTGTACTAGGATAATGTGTTAGAACTGTGCGATCAGGTTAGCCCCGGGCAAACCTCACTTCAGCATAGCACAGTTCTGCGGTGTGTGGCTTACATTGTTGTTTGCAGTCATACCTCTCAACTGTCCCTGATTTTACCTCAATGTTTTACTCTGTCCCTCCTAATAATTGTGTTTCCATGACGAAACAGTGGGGGTTGTAAGCATAAAATAATGTCAAACATTAATGTTACAGGCGTGTTCTTCCTTAGAAAATGCATTTTACACTACACCACTTATCCTACCAGCTTCCTGAGTAGATATCACCAATTTTGAAGATGTGTCACCGATTTTAAACCTTTGTCCCTAATTTTTTTGAGCCTTGTTCCTGATTTATGAGGCAGGAGGTTGAGAGGTGCGTTTGCAGTAGATGTGAGACATCTCTGTGCAATCACACACAATATTCTCCCCCTCAACACTGGCTTGCTACAGAGTCTAATGAGCTGCACTTGCAGTTTGCACTTCCCTGTTGCTATATTCAGAGCTGTCTTATTCCCGGGCTATTTTTGCCCTGCACTCCCAGACCGGTTTGCCCGGCTTCCTTAGACTGCTATATTCAGCAGGTTTAGCACCGGGCTATTCCTATTGAATATAGCTTGCTTTGTACTCGGCTAAGTTTGCCCACCGGGCAGTGCTAATTTAGCCCCAGGGCAAAGTTTTGAATATCTGGCCCTGAGAGGCATAAACTTCCCCAAAACTCACTTAATTGTGTCTCCTGCAGAAGAGCTATTCCAACATTTAGTTTTGCAGTTCCTGCAGGATTTTAGAGCATTTTATTGGGTTATTGAGACCCTTTACGTTGTATGTAACAATACTTAAATCTGCCATAAATAAGACTGATCAAGTCCGAGTTCTGACAAGATACCTAGGGCCAGGGGAGGGCAGCACACTGCAACTGCAATATTTTCAGTGCCATCAGGAATATTTATCACCAACAGAACTATAACAACAAACATTTAACAAGTTAATGAGTCTAAGCCACCTAACTAACTAATGAACCACAGTGCCCAGACTAAATAATACGTAAACTAATTGTAGCTAACTGCTTCAAAGTTTGACAAATGCCCCAACCCACCTTCCAGACCTAGTATTCCATCTAGGAAGGTAGCAGATTCACCTCTAGAGCGAATCTAATTCTGGCTTTATGTTTTAAGACCAAGCCAGAGGACTGTGTTAACACTGGCGGCAGAGATCAAACCCCCTTTACCAAAATTCAGCCGATGGGCAGATGAGCCCAGCTACAGGGACTGTCTGCTAAATCCTGATCCACCAGCAACAGCTTGCTTTGTACTTGTACTGGAGCCCTGGGGGAGACAGAAGGGAAAGCCCTAGTACTTCATAAAATGCCCTGCCACCTGAAAAAACTAAGAAGGGGCAGGCATTATTATTAATGAAATCACAAAAGGAGAGGGAGTGTTTGTGAGTTATATTGCCCGTAGCATACTACAAGTCTACCGTCCAACCTTGTGTGTGTAGTCTGGCAGGTGCAAAAGGTTAGCCAAGCTTCTAGCTTCCTAATTGCTCAAAGACGGTCATTGTGTCTCGCAGAGCTAAACTAAGCGCCGAGCCTAAAAAAGCTTCAACTTCTTGACCCCGACACATTGGAGTATTGCTACTAAAATGATTCTCATTTGCCCTTCAGATAGGGAAAAGACATTAGACATTACCAGGACTGCAAAAGAGAGAAGTAACAAAGATATTTCCCTATAAGAAAAATACACTTTCAATTCAAAATGAGTATAAAAGTAAGAGCACAGCCAGGGTTGCTTATTCACATGTGCCCAACTCCCCGTCTCAGATCAAGGAAAATATACTTCCATCCTAGTTAGGTTATTGTAACATACAGTCTCCTAGTTAAGCTAGTGGGCTCTACAGGTAAAGAGTAAAACAGTTCTTAGGTGAATCATGGCATCTGAAGTCCTCAATGATTAGTTTCCCGCTGCACATCAGAATCTGATGGGGAAACGTTCTTGGGCGATCCGGCTGAGGAGCTTGACAAGGGCTGGTTTCTCAGACTTTGTTGGAGCCTTAGCCAAAGGTCTCATGGCTTCCTCCCAGACAATTTGTTTCCTTCTGCAGACTGCCAGGAATCCCCTTGTAGATCCTGCACTGGAAAATGGGGAAGAATCTCCTTCTGGTTGACCTCTTGATCACGTAGAAAATCCTGTGCCTTTGAGAGAGCAGGAAACCTCCGAGTCCCCTCCTGCATCACCACTCTTAAGCGGGCTGGGAATTCCAGAAATGCTTTAATCCCCTTCTGCCTCAGGAGCCTCTGAACTATCAAAACTTGCTGATGCCTTTGCATAGTGGTTGGAGCAAAGTCATTCTCCAGGAATAGCCGTCGGTCTCCAGAAAACACTTCCTTTTTTATCCATGCTGCTTTTAGTACCTGCTTTTTGACCCGAAAGTCAAGGAACACTGTAACTATCGAACGTGGTCTCACTTTTGGATCTTTAGGAGGAGGAATTATCACCCGATGTGCTCTAATAATGTTGAGTGGGCGATCTTTGGGCAAATCCAGAATCTCGTGTAGGAGGTTTTCCATGAAGCCGATTATGTCACCTGTCTCTGTTTTTCAGGTAGGCCATGTAGTCTGATGTTATTCCATATATGACAGTTTTCACAGTCTTCTAGTTTAGAAGTTAATTCCAATTCCCAATAATGCAGATTGAGCAGAGCAGAATTTCGAAGGTCCGTAAGGTATATATTCAGTTAGGCACAATTCCACCGCACTGGTTCTTTTCTCCACCACCCTGATTTCTCTCCTGTTATCCACTACTAAAGTTTCCAGTCTCTGCAGTGTGTCCCCGAAATTTTACAGTTGTGAGCAAAGTTTTTTTGAGGTAATAGTGAATTCCTTTTCCTGTTCATTGTCACTCGCATTCGGGGAAGGAGAGGATTTCTGGAGTGCAGAGTCAGCCTGTCGACCATGCGGGTTCAAACCTTGCTGCTTGTTGCTTTGTTGGTTGAAGGAGCTGCAAATTCTTTCAGTCGCTGATGGGTTGACATTGTTAGAATATCGATCTTTCTTTTTCTGTCAGAGAAGGTTTGTCTTGAGCCAGGATGGATTTGGATATTCTTAGCTAGGCAGGAGCAAAGGTTTCGGGCAGCCATCTTGGTGGCGATGTCACCGGAAGTCTGTATTCATATTTAGTTTATGGAGCATTTTGTGATGCATTAAATGTTGTGAAAGATGTGTTGTAAAATGTCATTGTATTGAATTATTTCATACTGTATTGTACAAGGCACTACAAAACCCATCAAACTGTGTTATAAGTGTATTGGCACACTAATTTACTAGAAAAGATAGTGTATCATAAAATTGTATATGGCTTAGCAATTTATTTTAAAGTAAGTCTCCAATTTAAAATTGAAATTTCGTGCTTTAAAAAGTTGACTTTAAGATGTGAATAACACTAAAATGGATGGTCAGAATCTTAGAAATGTAGAATTTGTCAGTAGAAAAGATCAGCTTGGCACACCCAGTTTGCCCAAGTGTTCCCAACCTATTGTACCTCCACACACCCTGTCTGGTCACTGGCAAGCCTCCCCTCCCTGTTTTCTAATCTATCCCAATGTTTATCCCACGTGTGCTTGAAGCCCCCCACTATTCTGACCTCCATCCATTCTGCTGTCAGTGTATTCCAGATGTCTACCATCCTTTGTGTCAGTGTGGCTCAGTTGGGAGCACATCCGCCTCTAGACCAGAAGATTATGGGTTCTCAGCCCACACCAGGATTGGGCTTGCACCTAAAAAATCGCTGGCATCCAAGTGCAGTATTGGGGGGTGCTGTACTGCTGGGGTGTGCCATCCTTCGGATGAGATATTAAACCAAGGTCCCTTCTACCCATCCTGGTGTTGTCCTGGTGGGTGTCCAAGTGGAAGTAAAAGAACACAGAGCACTATTTGCAAAGAGAAGGTGACATTCACAGTGTCCTGGCCAACATTTCCCTTCCCATAAACCAGTTCATGCAATTATCCAAGCTGTGTGTGGGTGATGATGTGTGATATGGCTGCCACTACACATTCAGTCACTTCACTACCAGTCTAGCATTGCTTGTAAAGTGCTTTGGGATACACTGTGTATGAAGAGTGCTATATAAATGCTGATTCTTCTTCTTTCAGTGAAAACACATTTCCTCACATTTCTCCAGAACTCTCCCCTCTCCAGCTTCGTCACATGCATCCTGGTCCTGGTACTCATCTTCAGTTGAAGGAGACTCCCCACCTATACCCTTTTCACTCCTGTGAGGTACTTGTGGATCTCAATCATGTCACATCCCTCTTCCAGGATGTACACGTAGAGATAAGGGTGTAGACAGGCATACTCACTGTACACATTTGTGTACAGTTTTGTTGAGTGCCTGTCACAAACCATAAGCCACTCTGTTAATATTATCATTCTAATCTGTAGTATTTGGGTTAGTGTAGGCCACTGAGGAGTGTCCAATACACGTATAACCTCTTTAGAGAGTAGAGGAGTTATCTGACAACAATCTGACTTGTTTCGAAGGGGGTGCCATTTGGAAAGGATGTGTACATTTTTTTTAATTGGGGGGTGTAACTGTTGGAGATTGTGTACAAAATGGAAATTTCTGGCTACACTCCTGCATAGAGATCCCTCAATCTGTCCTTGTTGGGCTTCCTGTGGCAAACACTGTACCAGTTTAATTGCCCTCCTCTAGACAGCCTTCACCCTGTCTATGTCCTTTCTGAGTTGTAGTCTCTAAAAGTGGACAAAAGTATTCCAAATGGAGACATACCAGGGAACGAAGTAACAGAAGCACCACCACCACCACCTCCCTCCTCCTGCTGGAAATACCCCACCATGTGCACCCCAGCATCCCACAAGCCCTGGCCACAGCCTTGTCACACTGTGCTGTATCCTTGAGGTCCTCTGATATAATAAACACAAGGTCCATTTCCTGTCTAGCGACTGTCAGTACCCCCCCCCCCAATCCCATACTCAGCACTTTGGTTCCTATGTCCTGGGTGCTTGATTTTGGACTTTTTGGTATTGAACCCCAACTGTCACGTCTTGGATCACTCCTCAAGTTTTTCAGGATCCCAGCATAAGTGTCAGTGGCTCAGTAGGTAGCACACTCGCCTCTGAGGCCGGGAGATCGGAGGGCTGTGGGTTCAGTTCCCATATCTGGCACTTGCGTTAATATCCCAATACTGACACTGTAGTGCAGCATGAGAGGGGTGCTGCACTTCTGAGGTGCCGTCTTTCGGATGAGACGTTAAACCGAGGTCCCATCTGCCTGGATTGGTGGTAGTTCAGGTGGATGTTAAAGATCCCATGGCACTTATCGGAAAAGAGTAGGGGAATTTTTTATTAAGACTGAAAAGCAAACTAAATACACAAGGTGTTACAGCACACCAAATCATAATAAAAAAAATAAACAATTAATATAAAAGGTAATACAGCATCCAAATGAACAAAAACAAATATCAAAATTTTTAAAGTCCAAAAAAAAGGAAGAAGAAATAACCAAAGCTAAACAAAACTCTCTTAAAACAAAAATATGAGAAAATTAAATATACAAAAGTATTACTACATACTAAATTATAATACAGATAATAAACAGAAATATGTATTTCATCATACATGCAATGGAAAAAAAGAAAAACTCTGTCATTAGAATCCTAAAACCCAAGTAGTAAATGCTGAAAGTCCTCCCCCCCTTACTTAAAGGAGCCAGGGATTCTATGAGAGAACCAAAATACCAAAAATTGTATGACAACATACAAAATAAAAAAACAAAGAAAAATAAGTATACAGCATACTTTGTGTCCCTTGTAAACCTAAAGGGAGAAAAAAAAATTGTGAAAATAAGATGAAAAACATAAACACAACATTATCCCATACATAGTAAGCTGAAATAACCTCCCCCCCACATGCATACCATTATATGGCAGTATGTTTTCCCAACTCAAAGCACCTCATATAGAATTAACTAGTATCCACAACATCCACTTCCATAATATACGGATTCTTCATGTTCTTATATATATATATATATATATTTTTAAATTAAACCATACTCAAAAGCAAGAATACTCCTCACCAGCAACTAATTCATTTCTACCAGAAACTGCCACTTCTCATTTATTAAGACCAGAAGAAAATAACAGTGAAATTACAAAGAAAAACACTCAGTACCACATATTACTAGTCATAAGCAAAAGTGGAATTATGCAATGACTGAAATGTATCTCAAAATATACCTTACCAACAACTCATAGCCAGTCTGTACTATACTGTACCACCAAGACTGGAAGATTTCATATGGCACTGACTTCCTTTCAGTATTTTTATGACTAAGAATTGCTATAGTAATCATATGAAATAATTGTTCCTCTGTATATTCTAATTGTTGCAGTGTCAGCCTACACCGCACATGCCATATATAGAATTTAAAACACACCAAAAATAACCAAAGTGTAACCCTATCATGTTTAGTCCATTTGAATGGAAGAATACCCAAGTATAAAATCTAAGGGGTTAAATCACAAAAGGGTGATGTAGGCCATTTATCCCGTAAAAAATTCCAAAACCGTTTTACAAAAGGACACAGAAAGAACAAATGGTCCATGGATTCCACCACCTCAACACAAGTCTCCCTAGGGCAGTAATGATGTTCTACACTTTTATGTTTTAGGTTTCCTTTGACATTGAGTTTCCCATGTAGGGAAAGCCACGCAACATCCCACATATAAACCGGTATACGGGTAGATGTCAACATTTTCCCAATCAGTATTTTATCTGAAATAGGTTTAAAGTCAAAATAGGCTGTATCGTGAAAAAAAGTAGATAGAAAATGTGCATATAGTGTTTTCCAGTCCTGTTGTGAAAAATGTTCCGGTACTAAACACCAAAGTTTTATTTTCCCAAAACATACCCTTAAAGTTTCTGGAATATTATACAAAGAACGCTGTTTTGGGATGCATGAATGAGGAAGCCAGAAGGGGAGTATCCCTGCCAAGGAATCCAAAACCCATGGGATCCAAATACCCTCAGATTTCAATAATAATGGTCTCAAGTTTACATTAGCAAAAATTGTAAAAAAGAAAACAATGGGATTAATCATTTTAATAACCCCCATTTTTTTCTCTCTAAACAGTAAACACCATTTAATTGGATTCAGTCTACTACCCCAAATGCCTGAAAAAAACAACCATACATCCGGGTCTCCAGCTTAGGGGGTAGACTAAAAACTGCAGCTAAATACAAAAAAATTGGGAGTAAGAAGGTCTTAATCATATATACCCTTTTTAATTTGGACAATCTCCACTTATTCCACGTAAAATTTTCCCATATGCAATGTCCAATTTGGAGGACCAATTTAAGAAGGCCAAATTCCCGGTACCAAAAAGAAGTCCAAGAATTGTACAGGTCCCTATCACAACAGGGATCCGGATCCCAATTACCGTAGATTCTAAAAAAACTTTCTAATCCAAAGGGAAGGGAAGGCATTTACTTTTCCTATAGTTAACTCTGGCTCCCGTGAATTCGGAAAATTTCCAAAGTATTTGTCCCACTAAACAGGTCGAAGGTAATTCCCCCACAAGAAAGCAGATGTCATCTGCATATGCAATACTTTTAATTTCTTCTGAGGTGCTAGAAAAAGAAACCCCTGAATAGCAATATTATCATTAACTGATGAATTAAAGGGTCCAGTGTAAAAAGATAGAAGGGACTCAGGGACATCCCTGTCTAACTCCCTGGTAATCATGCATGCCTTCCCCATCCATCCATTACAGTATGCTAAAGCTTTAGCATTAGAATAACAAGATTTTATCCAAAAATAAAAGTACCGGAATCCCATAACTAGCCAAACAGTCCCAAAGATATTCATGGTTTACCCTGTCAAAGGCCTTTTCCTGATCTAAACTAAGAATGAAACCAGATAATTCTCCAGTCTCCCCCCGGGACAAAATTTCTCTTAATAAAATTAACCCATCCATTATACTCCGTTCAGGAATAGTACAAGTCTGAGAAGAATGTATCAGAGTAGATGCACAAAGCAACAACCTGTTATTCAACAATTTGGTATACAATTTAAAATCAGTATTTAATAATGTGATGGGCGCCAGTTTGAAAGGTCAGTCCTGTCCCCAGATTTATACATAAAACCACCAACCCATTACCCATTGAATCAGGCAAATTCCTGAAACCATCATATCCTGAAATAACTCTAGGATTTCAGGTAACAAAACTGCAGAATCACACTGTACAATTCATATGGAATTCCATCTGTTCCAGGTGCAGAATTCTTGTTAACCATTACAAAAGTGGTCATTATTTCAGATTGAGTAGTGGTGACACCAGTACCTTGATCGGATGACAAAACTTGTGATAAAATACATTTTCCAACAAACCTTATGACCATCCTGGAAGATTCCTGATGACTAAATAAAGACTGCACATGCTCCTTTATGGCTGTCATAATTTTATACCTTTGGAACAAAGACACCCTTAGCATCCTGAGTTAAAGATATCCGCTTTTGATATTGTTGTTGAGCACAGAATTGAAATGGATTCATAAAATCCTGTGAACCCTGGGTTCCAAATTTCCGTTCCTGTTCTAAAGATCTAAGTCTATTATATTGCAGATCATTCATTTTTCGCCTGGTTTCTGCTAATTCTGCAAGAATCATTTTATTTCCTTGGGAAGCTTGAAACACTAAATTCTGAAACTGTGTTTTGTAAATACAATATTGGTCCCTCTTAGATTTCCCATTTAATCTACCTATGTGTTGAAAGTATCTTTTAATATCTAGCTTTGTATCCTCCCACCATTCCTGTGAAGTATCATATACCATTTTAACCGATTTACGTGCTTCTAATAAGGAAATAAAACCATCCTTAACAGTTGGGAGAGACAACAGTTCTAAGTTCAACCTCCAATACCCAGGTCCTTGTTGCATACCATCATAATTAGAGACCGTCAGTTCTACGATGGCGTGGTCAGATGGAGCAACAGAGACGGTCCTTTATTTTAATCTCCAAGGCAGGAGATATAAACCAGAAATCGATCCTAATAGCTAGGTTACCTCTGAAATAGGTCTTATCTGGCCGGCCAAAAAACCACAAGCATCAACCAAACCAGTTTGTGAAATCAAAGCAGCCAGGCAGTTGGTATCAGAATATAATTTGGGGGTTTGAGGACCCCTATCCTTTAAATACAACCCACAATTGAAATCTCCTCCCAAGAAAACATAACGAGATGTAAACAAATAAGGCTGTATAGTGTTAAAAAGCTCAATTCTAGCTGTCTTTGTTTGTGGGGCACATACATTAATAAACCGACAGTGCAATGTATTTAACATGACATCTAATAACAAAGCACGGCCCGGGGCTATGTCCACTACCTGTATAGATTGTGCCAAAGGGGAATTTAAACAAATTCCAACCCCACAACAAAGATCCTCTCCAATTAGACCAATAAGTTACTCCCATTTCCATCCCGCAGAGGCTCTATCCATCTCTTGTCTGCTATGTAATCGAGTGTCTTGAAAGAATACCACATCATAAAAAAAGGAATCAAATAAAGCATATGCCAAAAGTTGTTTTCTATCTGACTGAATACTGTTAGTATTTAAAGAGGCCACTGTAGTACTAAATAACATATCCATTGCGTATAAAAAACCAAAAAAAATTAAGTGTTAACTAAAGGAGACCTAATTAATCCTGAAAAAAAATTGAAAAACATTAGGATTTCTTCCTGACCTATTTACGGGAACCCATCCTAGATTTATTTTTTGGAGGGATAGTCAAATCTTCTATAGAACGCTCAGTGTCTGATCCTCCATCTGCTTGAGAGGAGTGAACCGAAACCGAGTCTGATTCTGTACCTATATCAGGTTCTTCAACCTGCAAGGTGGAAAAGGTGTTTTGCACTGGGAAATGGAAGACTTCTGAAACAGATGCTGCAGTTTTCTTTCCAGTAAATTCCTTCTTGATTATTAACTACAGTGAAGGCACCTTCTGGTGGAGGGGGAGGCATAGAACCTACATCACCAGATACCTCTAGTACTAAAAGGTTCTGCCTCCAGATGGGCATGTGAGAAACCAAAACAGAAGTGGATAAGGCCGCTGAAGGGGGATTAATAGGCCTTTCAGGAGGTGCCCTCTTAGGTAGGGAGGGGGCCCATATTGTTTCAAAGCCGATTTTAATGCAATATTCAAATAAAAATCCTGAGTGGTATAATCCTTGTCCGCAGTATTATGGGCTGCCCAAGGACAATCCATAAAGGAATGCTGTTCCTCACAAAGACTACACTTGGGAGGGTGATGACAGTCATAATATGCCCCACTTCCCCACATTGAGCACATTTCATTGTATCACAGGTTCGACTCAAATGTCTACTGGAACCACATTTATAACAATGGCGTGGCTGTCCAGGATAAAAAATAATACCCTTGTCACTATCCAGGTAAAAACAACTTGGTAGATGTTGAAGTCCATCCTCCATTTGTGGTAAAGTCACCTTATACCTCCACCTTCCATTCCAAAAACCTTCAGAATCTAAAATTGGTTCCGGATTCTCTTGTATTTGACAACGTTTCTCCAGCCAGTATGAAAAATGTCCATAATATTCACCCCTTCATTCCTGAATAAGACAGTGATCACTTTAAAAGTTTGTTTTGTTAAAGGTATAGCTTGAAAGTGGGTCTAAGCTGGGTTTGTTTTAAATAGGGCATACTTCATCCAGAAACGATTCAGGATGTCAGGGGAATGAAAACTTATGTCATATGTAGATTCTTCTGGTGTATGAATCAAAGCATACACTTCCGAGGGAGAAAACCCCAGCATCTGTTTCAGTAGAACTTTCCCCACATAAAAACGGTCTGGCATCATATCCGCTGGTCCTAAAAACCGCAGCCAAACTGCATTCCTGCGTTTAGCTAAGGAAACAGGTTTTTGAAATAAACTAGCGAAAGTGGGAGCTGTCAGGTCTGGGGTTACTGACTCATTCTCAGGAGGTACTATAGGAATAGATCCCAGCGCTTCTTCCTACTGGGGAAAATCACTAGCCACAGTAATGTTTTCCATAGGCCCCTGCTGTGCTGGAGACTGTATAGGGGAGAAGGAAATAGAATCCGCTTGTGAAATGGGCAAGTCCATCATAACCATCTCTGCATCTGTATTAGCAGATAAAGTGTGCCCTGAAACAGAGTCTAAGGCTAGCACATATGGTTTAGTAAACAGGACTGTATCAGGCCTGTGCATATTGTGAAGGAGGCCATCCACAGTTCCCCCCAGTACCCCCGTGACAATCCCCAAACCCGGAAGTGGAATATCGGGATCCGCAACCCACTGACCTGTTTCTGTTTGGATCCAACCAGCTTGTTCCAGTGCCCGTTTCGGAGACCATGCCAAATCATGCTGTGAGTGATTTTCCAATCCTGTGTCCTTCCCTGATGTAGTATCCTCTGTTAGAGGGCCCGCTGCAAAAACTTTTGCTGTAGACACCGTGAAGGCGACGGTGAACCTTGAATCGAGCGTTTCCTTTTTCCCCTTGACATGCAGTTTAGCTGCTCTGTAATCAGCCTCAGCCTGTAATAAGAGGTCCTGTTTCACACAGACCACTCGTCCTATATCTTCATCGCCCTCCACAGGTATGGGGCCTGCTCAGGACTTTCTGTAACACCTAGTGTCACCATCATAGAGGAGTGTAGCAAAACTCCATTTTCAGTGGATCCTCCACCCGTTGCTATCACAGCAAGCAGCGGGAGCTGAGGTACGATATGCTGGCCACCCTGAGGGTGCATTCCAGCCATACCATGTTCCCCGCTGAGCCTTGCTAACTCACCAGCCGCAGCATGTCCTCCTCCACTGTTCTCCTCCTCCGCTATCTTGGTCCCACAGGAAAATGGGTCCCCCCCGCTCGCAGGAAGTAGGAGAATTTCCTCGGTGTCCTGGCCAAATTTCCCTCATTCACTAAAAATACCACCAACAGCTTAATCCGGTTCAAGGTGAGTTGGTATTCATCTGTATCCCTCTCCCCTGGGTCATGCCTGAAAATAGGCAGGATTTGTCTAGTGCACTTACCCGGTCAACAAAAACTAAATAAATAAAATAAATATTTTCTCCACCCAGTTCCTTAGTGTCTGCCGTATTATAGATTTTGGTGTCATCTGGAAAAAGGCACACTTTCCCTTCCAGTTCTTCTGCAGTGTCCCCTGTGAAGACATTGAAGCAAACTGGTCCCAGAACCAAACCTTATGGTACCCGATTGATCACTCTGTCATACTTAGAGTGAGTGCCATTAACCACATATCCTTTGACTAGTTTCTAACCCAGTTTACTACTTAAGACCCCAATCCTAGGCTGGTCAACTTCTTTATCAGCGTCCTGTACGGCCCAGTGTCAAAGGCCTGCAGATGACCAAAGAAACCACATTTATTGCCCTCCCCTAATCAATCTCCATGGTCACCCAGTCCGAGAAATCTACCAGATTCATTTGGCACGACCTTTCCCCTGTGAATTCATGCTGCCTATGGTTCTGAAGCACACTGGACTCTAAATACGTAACTAGTCTTTTTTCAGTATGCTTTCTATTAATTTCCCCACTATGTATGTTTGATAGACTGGACTATAGTTGCTAGCCTCCTCCCTGCTGCTGTTTTTATGTAGGGGGACCACATCAGCCCTTCACTAGTCCTCTGGAACCACAACTGTTTCAAGTAAGCTGCTGAACAAGGCTTTCAGCAGGGCAGCTTACACCTACTTGAGTTTTTTGAGTACCTTGGCATGTATTCCGTTCAATCCCACATAGCCTTATCTACCTTCAGGACTGCAAGTCCTTTCAGGACTCTTTCCTCTGAAAATGGACTTGTGTTAATCCCCATCTCCCTATTCTTGCTTCTCCCTGGTGGTCTGTCCCCTCTTCCTTCTACTGTGAAGACTGAGCAGAAGTACCTGTTTAAAATGTCTACTTTTTCTTGGTCTTCTTCTGCACAGTCTTCCCCTTTCCATGCTTCTGAACCTCACTATTCCTCCCCTTTGTTTTTCTCTTCTCACTTACGTACCTGAAAAAAATATCTTATCCCCTTTAGCCTCCCCTAACAATCTTTTCCTCTGTCTCCACTTTTGCTCCCCTAACATCCTTGCCTGCTGCTTTTTGCTTTACCTTGTGCACCTATGTCCTCCTTCTTCTGTGTTTCTTTGTAGCTCTTGAATGCCACCCTTTTTTTTCTAACATCATCTTAGCCACCTCCTTGTTCAACCATAATGATTTACTTTTCCTTCTGCTTTTTCTTACCTTTTTCACACAGAGGTTTGTTTTCATAATTATATCTTCACTTATTCATTCCCATTGTGCCTCTATACCACTCTGCCACTCTCCCCACTTTGAGGCAATTTCTGAGACAGTCTCTCATTTCTTTAAAATCTACCCTCCTGAAGTCCAGGACTCTCGTCCGCGTGTATCACGCCTCTTCTCCTGTCCTTATGTTGAACCACACTGTGCAATGATACCTGGAAACTAGGGGACTGCTCAGTGTGACATCTGCAGTGTTGTCCCTGTTTGTAAGCACCAGGCCCAACACTGCCCCATCCCTAGTAGGTTCTTTGACTACAGTAGTTGCCCAAGAAAAGCCCCTTATAGGGAGTAAAGGATGGCCATGCTCCTTGCCGAAGCTGCAGCTGGAAGGTTCCACTCCACATCTGGCAGATTGAAGCCTGTGACTTGCAACACCTCCCCCTTACTTACCATCCAGATGATGGCTTCCCCTAGTGCCCTGTCCATCTCCTTGTCAGATCTGATTGGCCAAAACCACTTTCAGCCAGAATGATACTGCATCTCAGTACATAATTCCAGTCTGAAAGTAGATCATATCGTCCAGTCAAAAAATCAAAATGGATCCATTTCATAATCACAATAATATTCCAGGCTGTCCAATATCATGGAATATCATCCCTTCTCTGGTGGTTGAAGTCACTCAGCCTGTGGCCTTGTGTTTCACAAAGCAACTGAGGTGGGATGATATCCCATAATATTGCACACCTTAATGTATATTATTTCTCAAAGATGATATTAGAGCAGAGATGGGATCAAGACTGTTCTTTCTTTGTAGCAGTCCTGCTTTTTGAGATATGTAAAGTGACTACAAAATATTTAGTTTGTACACCAGTCAAATAAAAACAGATGCTGCAGCTTTTAATATTCCACAATGCTACTTGGCTTGAATTTGTTTGCCAGATGTTTAACATCAATGAACAAAGCATACTCCGGTGGGCGCTTATTAAACTCAGTTTTGCCTGGGTGGCCATTTTGTTCAAAAGTTAGTTTAGTTTATTAATTTTACCAAGATAAGGCTCCATTGAGCAAGCTCATTTCCAAGGAGGTCTCGGTAGAACAACATAAGGTGATACAAACAACTCACAGTAGAGTACAGTAAGTAGTACAGAACAATAGTAGTAGTATAATGTAGAAGAATCACTAGGCTACAGTTCTAACAAGGAATATCAGTGAGTGTATACAATTTTCAGGTGGCACGAACAATATTTAGAAGGAAGAACAATGGTGGAATCAGTCAAAGGAAAAGGCAAGAACATATGAACATACAGGGGAGGGAATCTGTAGTTATAAAATTGCTATAGTAGGACATACACAAACCATATAAGCATCCAAGTAACTGTACTATTACATGTGCACAGCTTTGTACATCATTTTTCAATCATGGTTTTAAACACAGTACAGTTGACTACAACAGTGAATTTAAGGGTTTTCTGCAATGTGTTCCATGTGATTGGGAGAATACTGCTTATGGCCACTTTGCCATAATTGGTGTGGACTTTTGGGATATCATATAATATGTAATTATTTTTTCTTAATGCATATTTGCTGTGTGAGTTTTTGAAGAGTTTTGAGGTATATGTCAGGACATCATTAGTAACTACTTTGAAGGCCCATCTATATACATTTTTTAATCTTCTAGTGGATGATGAAGTCCATCCTACGGTTTGGTATAGGATGCAGTGATGTGTTCTAGGCTCCAGCTCAGTAACGGACGTAAGGGCTCTGTGATATAATACATCCAGTTTGTGTGAGTATGATGGCGAACAGCTGCCGTAGATAGCATCGGCATAGTCCCGTAAAGAAAGGAAGGTTAAGCAACGGAAAGCTCAGACTTAAAAAGTGCTGTAGGTAGTAAGTAGTTAAGGTACACAGAAACAGATGAATAAAATACTCACTTATGTATGTTTCAGAGTAAATCCATGATCACTTTTTCAGGGAATAGGACTCCAATTGACTTGTCTTTATTTAAATGTGATTTCTTAAGAGGCACACATATCTTAAAACCATGCTGTCCAAGTTCAGTCATGTAATGTTAATGCCAGTTTGGAGCCCTTGGGGAAATTTTGCAACTATGTCACAAAATGATGCAAACCCCAGTTTGCGCCATTTTTTTGATGTAAGGCACCTCAAATCTGGTAAGACTATTGCAAACAACTGTAGCCCTTTAAAAATAGGACGAGGCATGTGGGACACATTCATTCAGATGCAGATGTGCGCAGATCATGCTCCCAGGTGTGCATCCACTCCTTTGAAAATACAGCTGGAAGTGTCTATTCCCTGTGTCTCATTTTTAGGGCATACACGAATTTTGCATTCTAGGAGCGTGGATATGTTGTTCATCCACACTCTCTGGCATGTCCCTTTCCCCTTTAAATCTGTCCGGAAGTCTTCGAGCTAGCTCCTCCCACCCACCGGGTGGTAAATACCTCGGCTCCACCCCATGATGCCAGATCTTCCTTTCCGCTGGAAGATTCAGGTTCTCTCGTGCTTCTTTGCAATTCGTAGGCCCTGGATTCGCAAAGTCGGTTTTCATCGCAAATTACTTTGAAACTCATCAGAGTTCACGATTCCGATATCAGTGTATCAGACATGAAGGATAAATCGTCCCCTGGATTTCGTTGGCGTCCCTGCGGCCAGAAAATGTCGTACACCGATCCCCACCTCTTGTGTGTCTATTGCCTAGGTGTCAGACATGACACCGCGTCTTGTACATTCTGTTTGGCCTTCCATCCCAACGTTCTGGATGACTGCAAGGCAAGCCTAAAATTGGGGAGATCGGAGCTTAGAAACCCGCCAGTGAAATCTAAGGAGGTAAGGTGGGCAGTTTTCGTGGCCACGGGATCCGCCAAATGAGCAGATGGCTGCTTTCAAGGAGGAGGCGGCTCAGGCTTCGGCCAGTTGCAGTTTTTTCATTCCTCTCAAACTTGGCTCTACCTTTCCAGGCTCCTTTAGGGAGTTGTGCCAGTCTCTTCCCCACCAGGGGTGAGGCGCCCTCAGGCTCGCACTCCTCCTGCCCTCGGAAGAGGGACAAGGACCCCAAGTCGTCTTCTTCCAGAAGAAGATGCTCCTGGGATCGAGTGAGGTCCGAGACCCGGGAACATGCGGTCTCGACTTCGGTCGAGATCGCTTCCTTGGCCGCCGGCTTTACCCACCTTCCATCGGGCCAAGGCACTGAGACCAAGGAAATGGCTGAACTGGCAAAGATTACTCTCGACCCAGTTGAGCCTTTATCGCCAACTCCAGTCGAAGATTCCTTGGAAAGGATGCCTGTCCTTTCCTTTTCCGATGAGGAGACACTGCCCTCGGGTGTCCCCATCGAGGATAAGGTGCCGGAACCTCAGTTTTCACCAACTCTGGTGTCCCCTGATCGAACTAGCCAACCACGTCGGTCTCGATCGAGGACCAGGACCCCTTCGGTCAATAGGCGGAAAAAGGGCCTCAAACATTCTAAAAAGAGGTGCCGCTGCCAGTCCTCATCCTCCTCAGATGAGGAGAGGCTTCGACATAAACTCCGTCGACGCTATGAGGATTTGATGTGGTAACAGCTGTTTTTGACCAAGCATAAGCTGGCTCTCCCGGCCACCCCGGCCATTACTTGGCTCCTGCCTCCTAAGCCGACGCCTACCCCTCTGGAACTGAAGGCCTCGGTTCCACCTCCCGTGGGTCTGGTGCGTATACCGACTCGGCCTATTCCGGTTTCTCCACCAATTTTGGTGGAGCAACCGCCTATGCAGCCTCAGGGAGGGGCTCCCTCAAAAGAGGACCATGCAGACACCAGGCTTCCCCAACATCTGCCCATTACGGTCACCCCAACTGCCCTTGGCGGATCGAAGGGGTTGTAGGCGGTAGGCCACTATACCCTGACTCTTCGGACTCCATTGACACGGGGTTACACTCTCATCCCAAGGATGGTGAGTCATCCATGGCCGGACTGGAGAAAGGTCCATTCTCCGCCTGATCTCCGAGTCCACCGGAATGCCCCTGGAGCCCATCCAGAAAAAGGCAGAGTACCCCCTTATGGATATCCTCAAAAGGGGGGGATACTCCAACGGAGGCCTTTCCAGTGGCCGAAGCCATCGTTGGCCTGGCTCTTGAGCTTTGGCAGCATCCTGCTTCCTGCCTAGCTCCATCTGCCTGCATGGCCCGCAAGTATATGGTGCCCATGGGGTCCCTGGCAGGGTTCACAGAGCATCCTTCGGCCGAAAGCCTAGTGACTGCTTCTGTGTTCAGGCATACTGGTAGCTCAGTCGACACTGACCAACTCCCGGACAAGGAGTCCAAAAATATGGACCACTCTGCCCATAAGGTCCATGCAACCTCTTCCTTAGGCCTTCGTCAGGCCAGCTTGGCTGTCATCATGGCACACTTCTCTCATGCCTTCCTTGCGTCATTGGATGAAGTCCTCCCTCATCTCCTGGTGGGCATGCAGACCACAGTGAAGCAGGTCCGTGATCAAGGCCATGCTGTTACTAAACAGAAGTTCCAGATGGCCCTGGACATTGGAGATTCCTGTGCCCGCTCTTTGGCAGCCACAGTGGCCACTCGCCGCAGGGCTTGGCTGAGGCTATTCTCCTTCCGTCGGATACCCAGCATAGGTTAGCTGATGTGCTCTTCTAGGCACCGACCTCTTCAGTCCAGGAGTGGCTGGTCACCTCCAGCACATGGAGCAGTCCAGTGCCACCTTGGATGCTACCTCTGTGAAGGGTTCTTCAGGCAAGAACCTGCAGAAGCACATGAAGAAGCCTTTTTGGCACTCTTCCCCTACAGTTAGGCAGCCCTCCTACCAAGGAGGCCAGCAGCAACAGTAGCAACAGCAGGCTCAAGCTTGGCACCCCAGGCCCAAGCAGGGTCCTCAACAGCCCCGTAAAGGAGGCCGAGGTGCCGGTCCAGGAGCCTCCTCCTCAAAGCCTGCCCATTGACGGGTTGGGGGTTGCCACCCCTACACCCATCACGCCAGCTCTGGATCCTCCCGTGGGGGGGCCGGCTCTGCCACTTTCTTTCTGCCTGGTCCGATATCACCTCGGACAGGTGGGTCCTAGAAGTGATCGGCCAGGGACTGCCTCTGGAATTCGAACAGTACCCTCCCAGCCGAGCCCACGCCCCTCGGGAGGAAAGGATCTCTGTTCGCACTCAGTTGGCTCTTCAAGACAACATTGCTCAGCTCCTCTGCAAAGAGGCGGCAGCTCCAGTGCCGGATCCTCCTACAGACCCAGGCTTCGTGTCCAGGTACTTCCTGGCATTAAAGCGGATGGGGGGTTGGTGCCCCATCCTAGATCTCCATGACCTGAATCAATATCTCAGGTCGTGCACCTTCTGGATGGTAACTCTGAACCAGATCATACCATCCGTGGAGCGAAACATGTGGTTCTGTTCACTGGATTTGCAGGATGCGTTCTTCCACATCCCAATCCGTCCATCCCATCAGCGGTTCTTCTGCTTCAGAGTCAAAGGGACCCTGTATGAGTTCCAAGCCATGCCATTCTGTCTGTCATTGGCCCCAAGGGTCTTCACCAAGTGCATCGCAGTGGTGGCAGCCCATCTCCGGCACTGAGGAGTTCGAATTTACCCTTATCTCAACGACTGGCTCTTGGCAGGTTCCTCCCTCCAGGAGGTGGAGAGATCCAGGGATCTGGCTCTTCAAACCTGCTCCCAACTTGGCCTCCGGATCAACGAGGCCAAGTCGGAACTTGTGCCCTCTCAGGTGATGTGCTTCATTGGGGCAGAGCTTGACTCTTGTCAAGCCAGAGCCCGGCTTCTGGCGGACAGGGCAAAGGTTCTTTCCTCCTTTGCCCAATCATTTCTGGTTGGGCACTGGCGCCCTGCCCAGGACTTCCTTTGCCTTCTGGGTTACATGGCAGCGTGCACCTCAGTGGTCCGTTGGGCCCAATGGCACATGCGCCCCTCCAATGGGAGCTGGCCGCTCAGTGGACTCAGCACCACTGTCACTTTGACCAGCTGATCACTGTGACCCAGAAGATGTGGGATGCTCTCCAGTGGTGGACTGCCCCAGACCAGTTGCCGGAGGGGATCCCGTTTGTCCGCTCCAAGCCAACAGTCGTTCTCACGACCGATGCCTCTCTCATGGGCTGGGGAGCCCACATGGGGGACAACAGAGCCCACGGGTTCTGGACCCCCGTGGAGTCCCTATGCCACATCAACCTGTTGGAGCTCAGAACAGTCAGACTGGCACTGTCAGCTTTCACTCCTCAGCTCCGGGGTCAAGTGGTTCAAGTCCAGACAGACAATACCACGGCCATGTACTACCTCAACAAACAGGGCGGCACACACTCCCGTCTGCTGTGCAAGGAGGCGCTCCACATCTGGACCCTGGTAAGCCAGTTGGAGGCGGATCTCCTAGCCATCCATGTGGCAGGAGCCTCGAACCAGCTGGCAGATGCTCTCAACCACATAGGCCAGACATCCCACGAGTGGTCTCTCCATCCAGAGGTAGCTTACAACTTGTTCTTCCGTTGGAGCAAACTGATGGTGGACCTGTTTGCCTCCAGGGAAAACACCAAGCTGAGGCTGTATCATGCCTGCCCCGCTAAGCAGGGCTTGCTGCAGGGGGATGCCTTCTTGAGGCCGTGGACCCCAGACCTCTTCTACGCCTTCCCTCCATTTCCCTTGATCCACAAGGTGTTACTCAAGGTGAGGAGGGACAAGGCGAAGGTGATCCTGGTAGCCCCAGACTGGCTGCACCAGTTCTGGTACCCAGATCTCCTCAGCCTCAGCTGCAGGCCCCTGGAGCGGCTTTGTACACACCCGGACCTGATATCTCTGAGCCAGGGGAAAGCATTCCATCCGGACCTTCAATCCCTGCACCTCACAGCCTGGTACCTGAGTGGCTAGAGTTCCAGGCTCTGGGTCCTTCTGAGGATCGGGGGGTAACCAGAAATTTCAGTTTTGTACACACAATCTCTAACAGTTACACCACCACCACCCCCCAATAAAAAATGTACACATCCTTTTCAAATGGTAATTTCCCCTTCCAAACAAGTCGGATTGTTGTCAGATGATTCCTCTAACCTATAAAGAGATTATACATGTATCTGTCTCCTAAACAACAGAAGTTTAAAGAGAGACACTCCTCAGTGGCCTACACTAACTCAAATACTACAAATTAGAATGAAAATGTTAACAGAAAGGCATATGGTTTGTGACAGGCACTCAACAAAACTGTACACAAATGTGTACAGTGAGTATGCCTGCCTACACTGAGGATGTCTACACCATGGTGGAGGCATCTCGTAAGGAATCGACCAGGAAATGTTACGCCTTCAAATGGAAGAGATTTTCCATTTGGTGTCAGGGTAAGAGTCTGGACCCCTTTTCCTGCTCTGTGGTTAACATTCTCGACTACCTTTGGTCTCTCGCCAAAGGGGTTTACGGTCATCGACCCTTAGGGTGCACCTGGCATCCACTTCTGCTTACCGGGCGTGGGCCGATCAGCCGACATTGGCACAGGAGATAGTGGTCGGGCGCTTCTTCAAAGGCCTGGATCACATATCCCCTCTGGTGCGTGAATCTTCATCTCCATGGGATCTGTTGCTGGTTTTGGCAAAGCTTATGGGCAAGCCATTCGAACCGATGCACAAGTGTGAGCTCTCACACTTGTCGTAGAAGACAGCCTTCCTGGTGGCTGTCACGTCTGCCAGAAGGACAGGGGAGCTCCAGGCGCTCTCGGTGGACTCCCCTTTTCTGGTATTTCACAGGGACAAAGTTGTCCTGCACCGCCACCCGAAATTCCTTACGAAGGTGGTGTCAGAGTTTCACCTTACCCAGGTGTTGACTGCCAATATACTACCCTAATTACACCTCGCACACCGAGTACAGGCTCCATACTCTGGACTTGAGACGTGCTTTCTCCTATTATAAGGAAAGAACAGCGGAAATTCGGGGGAGAGGTTTGCCAGCTGTTTGTCACCTGCGCTGAAGCCGCTTCTGGCAGACCTGCAGCCAAACGGACCATTGCAAGGTGGATTACATCGTGCATAGGTCTGTGCTATGAGTTGGCGGGCAAGGAGCCTCCCAGAGGGATAAGAGCTCATTCTACCCGCCATACTGCTGCATCGGTGGCTGCTTTCAGGGACATCCCTATCCAGGAAATCTGTCGGGCTGTTACCTGGAAGTCAGCAAACACCTTCATTGCCCACTACCACATCGACCTTGAGTCATGCCGGGATGCTGTTTTTGGGGCCTCGGCTCTCCAGTCTCTATTTCCCAAGTAGGGGGTGTGCGCCTTGCCTCCCTCCCTCCCTCCTCCTGGATAACTGCTTGGAGTTTGCCAGAGAGTGTGGATGAACAACATATCCACGCTCCTAGAACAGGTTACTCACCTGTAACAGTAGTTCTAGGAATGGTATATGTTGTTCATCCACACTCACCCACCCGACATCCCCAGCTTTAGGCGCACAACCTTGCTTCCAGCGGGCTAAGATCTGGTGTCATGGGGCGGAGCCGAGGTATTTACCACCCGGTTGGGTGGGAGGAGCTAGCTTGAAGACTTCCAGACAGATTTAAAGGGGAAAGGGACATGCCAGAGAGTGTGGATGAACAACATATACCACTCCTAGAACTACTGTTACAGGTGAATAACCTGTTCTTACTGCACACCCTGTTGCCACAGGCTCTTGTGTACAAGCTAAATACAGTATGTCTGCCTGTGGTTGCACTGTAAGTTAATAGGCTCTGCAAGATGTGTCTCACGGTATGAGCAAGTGAGCATCATCTTGTGCAAGTTTGGTTTATGTCAATGGTCTGGTTATTCAAACCTGTATAAGAAGACACATGTGTATGATAAGTGATGCATCTCAAAGCACCTATAAATCATCTAATAATTTTTTTTAATTCGTTTGAAAATAATTTTTTTTTGTATGATAAAAAATGCATCCATCACTCTTAAGTGGAATGTTCCATTTTGTCTAGACAACCTTTTATGATTATCAGAGGTTGCCTCTCACAAGTTAATCCTTGCGGCTGGTTGTTCAAATTCAGACTTCTAGTTTATTCGGTACCTATTTAGTAAACAATGTGTAGCATGCAATGCCAGGAAGTCTAGTCTCCTCAGCATGATACAGTACCTCTTTCTGCCCTCAAGGCACCAGTGGCATTGTTATTCTTAAAGGTAGTGCATATTTATTCATATTTATTTTTGTAAGAAGTTTTAATGAAAAGAGCGTACTGAGCAGGCACAGTTCACTTCCAGATGCATGGGGGGGGGGGCGGTAAATACAATACAGTTCAGTGCACTACAATATAACACAATACAGTATCTACAATGTCAAGGTTATGAGAGAGTGCAGTGTATCATGTTGTTAATGAAATAGACCATAAGAACATGGGTACAAAAGGGGCCAAAAATAAAATATACTTTACAAAAATGGACTCTGCAGGTAGAAAAGCAGAGATAGAGAGTGGATTGTGTGCCTACTGGAGGAACAAATACTGGAGAAAATTGCAAAGTGAAGCACATTTCCCCTCTGTGACATACTTTATGTAGTATGACTTTGTTCTGTTTGAAAAAGAAATCCATGGGTAGACTGAAATAGAAAAAAGACAAACTGACAATGTAAGGCCAGTTTCGAAACATCAGTGTTTTTTTCTGTAGTTTGCCAGTCTCCCTAAAAACTGGCTTAAGTTCATTTTGAGTTGTGCGTAGTACGATACTGCCTACTCAGACAGCCCTTCTTTGTGGATTTTGCATCATTTGTAAGAGACTTATGGCCCAGTATTGAAAGGCACAGCTTTCAATTTAGCCACATGCTTCTGGCTATGTTTGATCCTATTTTATAAAGGGTTTGAAAATGCCATTCTGCATCTATGGTAAATGTTTTTTTTAACTACAGGAACTTTTGTTTCTGGGGAGGGGGAAAAATATATGACTATATACTGTGCTGCCACCCAGTTCTAGGAACTACAGTAATTTCTATTTATGTTTTGTAGTCAGCGTCTTCAGCTCTTGTCCTCTGAACCGGGTCTTTCTGGGATCTCCGAGGGGAGTTTTCATGAAACACTTACTGGACTTCCAGGAAGCTACAAACTAACAGATGCACTCACCACACCAACTCAGAAACCATGCAAGAACTGCCCAACGGTAAGGAGTGGACAAATACAGCAGAGCTATTTCAGCTTGAAATTCCAGGTCATTCTCCAGGGCTCTAGATAAGATGAGTAATAGTCTGTTTTACCTACCCTTTTGAAAGAAATGCTCTTCAAGTGTAGCCTGGGAGCACTTGAGCAGTGCAGTGTGTTGCTAGCTCAGTGATGGGTTTGTGTGCGAGCTGCGGAGTGCCACATTGGAGCTAGATGAGGGTTGAATGGGTTGCAAGGGAGACACTTTGCTCCTGAGGAGAGAGGGGACAAAGATGTGGATGGAAGGAGTATGCAGGCATCTCAGTATTGCTGTGTCCTTTGCTAGACAATCACAGAGTGGTACTGGCTTTATTTACACATGAACATTCGAAGGATTGAACAGAAGAAGGTGTGTCACCCATGAAGACCATCCAATGGCTTCTCATTGGTAGTATCTATTTATGTTTGTCTCCCATAACGGTCTGTATACAGTGGGAGGGATGAATAACAGCTGCATAAAAATAGTTATTCAGCTCTGTCATTCACCTCCGGGGTGATAACATGTTTTCTAGGAACGTGGGTATGATGTTCTATCCACACTTTCTGGCAGTTGCCTTTCCTTTTAAGACTTGCCGGGAACGTCTTCAAGCTGGCTCCTCCCACCCACACCAGGTGTTAATGCCCTTGGCTCTGCCCCATGACTCCAGATCTTCCTTTTTGCTGGAAGAAACAAGTTCCCTCCTTACCGCTCATGCATTGAGTAGGCCCTGGCACTTAAATCATTGGATTTACTTCCAAAACTTAAATTAAAACTAATTTGAGTTTCGTCATCAGCTTGATCTTCGATTGTGACCATGATGCAGGATACTCCTTGCCTGGATTTCGCCGCTGCCCATGTGGGTAGAAGATGTTGCATACCGACCCCCATGCCTCGTGCATCTACTGTCTGGGCCATGATCATGATCTGCTGGCCTGCGACATTTGTCTATTGTTTCACCCGATGGTCCTGGAGGACCATGCTGTTCGCCTGAAGTTGGGTCATCCGGAGAAATGTTATCTGCTGGTCAAATCAAAGGATGCCTGTTGGGTGGCCTCCATGGCTGCGGAGTCCACCGAGCAGTTGAAGCAACTCACGGTCTTCGAGGAGGAGGTGCCCAGGCTGCCACCCAATCCTCGTCTGCCTCTGCCCTCGTTCCACTACAGTTGAGTTCCACTTATTTGGCCTCTTTCATGGAGCTGTGTTAGTCCCTCCTGACCAAGGGGCAGGGTCCTTCCGAGCTGCACAGTTCCCACTCACGCAAGAAGGAGTCCAAGAAGGATAAAGAGAAGACTCATTGTCAATGATCCTAGGACTGGGAGCATTCCCACTCTCAGGAATCTTCAGTTTTGACTATGGTCGAAACTGCGGCCGTGGCTGCTGGCCTCATGGAAACTCCATCGGGCCAGTCGGCTGAGACACCGGCCAACAATATGGCCGAGATTTTTCTCGACCCTGTCAACCAGTTGTCTTCTGAAAAGGCCAACAACTCTCTTTTCAGGACTCCAGTCTTGCCAGTGACCACTGAAGGGGCGGCCCAGCCAGCTGAGTTGGCCCCTCTGGTCACCGACCTAGACCAGGAGGAGCCGTGGATCTCCCCGGCTCCTTCTGAGGCCCTCTGTCAGCACCACTGAAGGCTGAGTTCATGGTCTCAGTCATCTACCTCCTCTGAGTCAAGCTGCTCCCACCGACATTGGCGGTCTCGCTCTCGACACCATGGGAAGTGGTGCCGCTGCTGTTCGTCTTTGTCCTCCTCGGGTGAGGAGAGGCATCGGCGCAAATTGCGTCACTGCTATGAAGACCTTATGTGGCAACAGTGAGTGCTGACTGGGCCGAAGACGATGCCAGCTGCCACCCCGGCCATCACCTGGTTGTTGCCTGAAAGGTTGACGCCGATGCCCCTGCCGGGGCCTGTCGACATCATTCCTCCCCCAGCAGAGCTGGTCCAGATAATTTTGATTCGGCTGAAGCTGGCTTCTCCACCAATCGTGGTGGAACCGCCACCCAAGCAGCCATCGACCGGGGCTCCGATCAAGGAGTCTCGGTCAGCTAAGGGGCTTCCCCATTGGCTGTCAGTCGCTCTCACATCTGACTGCCTGCAGTGGGTTGAGAGTGACTCGGGTGGTAGCACGCTTTATGCGGACTCCTCGGAGTCCGAGGATTCCTCTCTGCATTCCCGTCCACTGGATACAGAGTCGGGAGATCTGTCGATGGATGAAGGCCCCACTTAATTCATGGGTATTCTCTGCCTCATTTCTGAGTCCACAGGGATGAAACTGGAGCACATTCAAAAACGGGTTCGCTACCACCCTTACAGAAATTCTGGATAAAGGGGATTCTCCGATGGAGGCATCCCCAGTGGCCAAGGCCTACGTTGGCCCTGCCCTGGAGCTCTGGCAGCACCACGCCTCTTGCCCTGCGCCCTCAGCCCGGATGGCCTGCAAATATGCAGTGCCATTGGCACCCTTTCAGGGTTCATGGAGCATTCCTCGGCTGAGGGGTTGGTGGCTGACTACTTGTTCAGGCGCTCGGGCAATATGGGGGACCTTGATAGACCGCCAGATAAGGAGTCCAAGAAATTAGAGCACTCAGCTAAAAAGATCTGTGCTGCCTCCTCGCTTGGTCTCCTCCAGGTGAGCTTGGCCATCGTGATGGCACACTTCTCTCATGCCCATCTGGGTTCTTTAGATGAGGTGATTCCTTATCTTCCCACGGACCTCCAGATTATGGTCAAGTAGGTCCGGGACCTGGGTCATGCTGTGGCCAAACAGCAACTTCAGATGGACCTGGATATTGGAGATTCTTGTGCCCGCTCAGTGGTAGCCGTGGTTGCCATGCACCATAAGGCTTGGCTGCAGATCTCGACCTTCACAGCAGAAACCCAGCACAAGCTGGCGGATGTACCATTCTTAGGCAGTGTCTTCTTTGGGCCCCTTGTGGAGTGTCACCTCCAGCGCATTGAAAAGTCCAGTGTCACCCTGGATTCTGTGACATCCACCCAGAAGAACTCCAAGGGCTCTAAGCAGCAGAAGTGCAAGCCCTTTCAGTCCCCTACTCCTGCAGCAAAACCAGCCCAGCATCAGTCTGGCCAGCAGGCTCAGTCCTGGTGACCTCTGTCCAAGTCTGTGGCCTCGGTGGTCCAAAAGCCCAGAGGTAAGGGACCCAGTGGCTCCTCAGCTGGCTCCTCCTCCTCCAAATCTGCTCAGTGATGGGATGGGGGTTGCCACACTCATGCCCACCATGCCTCCTCTGGGTCCTCCTGTGGGAGGCCAGTTCCACCACTTCTTTTCCACCTGGTCCGCTGTTACTATGGACAGGTGGGTTCTGGAAGTGGTCGGTCAGGGTCTGCCTCTGGAATTCAAGCAGTACCCTCCAAGCCGAGCCTGCACTCCACAGGAGATCTTGGTATCCACAAACACTCGGTCGGCTGTTCGGGATGACATAGCCCAGTACCTCTGCAGTGAGGTTGTGGTCAGAGTTGTGGATCCTCTGAAACACCCAGGCTTTGTCTCCAGGTACTTCCTGGTGCCAAAGTGGACGGGGGGATGGCACCCCATTCTAGATCTGCATGACCTAAACAGATTCCTCAGGTCCTGCACCTTCAGGATCTTAACTCTGTCCCAGATCATACCATCTCTAGAGCAAAACATATGCTTTTGCTCTCTGGATCTTCAGGACACATTCTTTCACATCCTGATCTGTCCGTCCCACCAAAGTTTCCTCTGCTTCCGAGCAGAGGAAACCCTTTTCGAGTTCCAAGCCATACCTTTCGGCCTCTCCTTGGCCCCCAGGGTCTTCACCAGATGCATAACAGTGGTGACAGCTTACCTGAGTCACCGAGGGGTCCGATTGTACCCCTACCTGGATAGCATGTCCCTCCAGGCAGGAGGTGGATCAGTCCAGGGACCTGGCCCTCCAAACCTGCATCAACCTTGGCCTCCTGGTCAACGAGGCCAAGTCAGAATGTGTGCCCTCACAGGGGATCAGCTTCATCAGAGCAGAGCTTGACTCATGCCGATCCGGAGCTCAGCTCCCAGCAGACAGGGCGGAGGTTCTCGCCTCCTTTTCCCAGTCATTTCTGGTTGCAGACTTGCACCCTGCCCGGGATTTCATTCATCTTCTGGGTTACCTGGTGGCCTCCACCAGCGTGGTCAATGGGCCGGTTCGCATATGCGCTTCCTGCAATGGGAGCTGACCAGTTAGTGGTTTCAGCGCAAAGGTGACTTCGACCAGCTGGTCACTGTGACCCAGAGGATGTGAGATGCTGTCCAGTGGTGGCTTGTCCCAGGGCATCTGCAGGAAGGGATCCCGTTAGTTCGCCCCACGCCAATGGTCATCTTGACTACCGATGCCTCTGTCAGGGGCTGGGATGCCCATCTGGGGGAACACAGAGTCCACGGGCTCTGGACCCCTTAGGAGAACCAATGCCACATCAACCTGCTGGAGCTCCGAGCAGTCTGTCTGGCGTTGACTGCCTTCGCTCAGTTTGTTCAGGGTCAAATGGTCCAAGTCCAGACATACAGCACCATGACCATGTACTACCTCAACAAACAAGGCGGAACGCACTCCCTGCCCCTGTGCAAGGAAGCTCCCTCACATTTGGACTCTTGTGCACAGCCTGGAGGCGGATCTCCTAGCCATCCATGTGGCAGGAGCCTCCAGTCGGCTGGCGAACCCACTCAGCTGGGTGGGCGAGGTGTCTCACAAGTGATCCCTCCATCCGAAGGTAGTTCACAGTTTGTTCTCCCAGTGGGGCACCCCTCAGGTGGACCTGTTTGCCTCCAGGGGCGATACAAAGCTTAGGCTGTTTTGTGCCCGCCCTCCTCCCCCTGCAAGGAACGTTGCAGGGGGATGCCTTCTCGGGGCCTTGGACCCCAGGCCTCTTCTATGCCTTCCCTCTAGTTCCTTTGATCCACAAGTTGTTAATCAAGGTCGGGGGGACAAGGCACAGGTGATCTTGGTGGCTCCGGACTGGCCCGCCAGTTTTGGTACCCCAGTCTCCTCAGCCTCAGCAACAGGCTTCAGAGGTGTCTTCCCATATGTCCGGACCTACTCTCAATTATTCAGGGGAAGGTTCTCCACCCAGTCCTTCAGTCCCTGCACCTGACAGCCTGGTTCCTGAGTGGCTTGAGTTCCAAGCTTTGGGTCTCTCCGAAGGTGTCCTCACTGTCATGGAGGCATCTAAAAAAGGAATCAACCATAAAAATGATATGTTTTCAAATGGAAGAGATTCTCCATTTGGTGTCAGGGCAAGGGGTTGGACCCTTCATCCTGTCCAGTAGCTAGCATTTTGGACTGTTTGTGGTCTCTCTCCCAAGAGGGACTTCAGTCGACGACCCTTAAGGTGCACCTTGCAGTCATCTCTGCTTACCGGATGTGGGCTGGTCAGCACTCAGTGGCACAGGAGAAGGTGGTCTGGTGCTTTTTCAAAGGCTTTGACCACATTTACCCTCTAGTGTGTGAACCACTACCGTGGGACTTGTTGCTGGTTTTGGCAAAGCTCATGGGCAAGCCATTTGAACTGATACACAGGTGTAAGATGTCTCACCTGTCATGGAAGACCTTCTTCCTGTTGGCTGTCATGTCAGCCATAAGGATCAGTGAGTTCCAGGTGCTCTTGGTGGAGTCTGCTTACTTGGTCTTCCACAGGGACAAGATTGTCCTGTGCCCCAACCTGATGTTCCTCCTGAAGGTTGTGTCGGATTTTCACCTGAATCAGGTGACGACTCTTCTGATGTTCTTCCCGAATCACACCTCGGAGTCCGAACAAAGGCTCCATATTCTGGACCTGAGGTGAGTGCTCACTTATTACAAAGAGCGTACAGCTGGAGTTTGGAGAGAGGTTAACCAGCTGTTTGTCACCTACACTGAAGTTGCATCTGGCAGACCTGCAGCCAAGCAGATGATTGGCAGGTGGATTGTCTCCTGCATTGATCTCTGCTATAGGTTGGCGGGTAGGGAGAATCCCGGTGGGCTAGGGGCTCATTCCACCTGCCATACCGCTGTGACGGTCGCTGCTTCTATGGACGCCCCATGCAGGAAATCTGCAGGGCTGCTACCTGGAAGTCAGCACACACCTTCATTACCACATTGACTTAGAGTCATGCCAGGATGCTGGTTTTTGGCCTCAGTTCTCCATCTCTGTTCCCTAAGTGGGGGGTGTGCGCCTTGCCTCCTTCCTTCTGGAGAACTGCTAGGAGTCTACGAGAAAGTGTGGATAGAACATCATATCCACGTCCCTAGACACATAGGTTACTCACCTGTAACAGTAGTTCTAGGAGTGGTATATGATGATGTTCGTCCTCACAGACCCACCCGACCTCCCCAGCTTCGGCGCACACACTCTATCTCAACGGGCAAGATCTGGCATCATGGGGCGGAGCCAAAGGAGTTGACCACCTGGGTGGGTGGGAGGAGCTAGCTTGAAGATGTTACCAGCAAGTCTTAAAGGGAAAGGCAACTGCAAGAAAGTGTGGATGAACATCATATACCACTCCTAGAACTACTTTTACGGGTGAGTAACCTGTGCATTTTTCCCTGCAACCCATGCTATTTTCCCTGTAACCTCATCAAAATGGCATTCTGTATTCCATGGTATAAATAGGACATTTCATAAGGCATGCAGAAAGAAGCTTTTTATTTACTCTGGAATGTATCAAGTTCAAACATTTCTCGATTGTCACTATTTGTGTCATTACAGTGTTTAAAATATTACAGTAAATAACAAGACATCCATCATTTATACAAAAGAAGAAAGAAAAATGAGATTGGGATATAGCATATTAAATTATTTCTAGTGATCTTTCTAATTTTAATAGCAGGTCTAAAAAATAGGGTCAACACAGCAGGATCTCTGTCCCATGGTAACAAAAGGATTTCCATCACATCTGTTAAGCATCAACTATACAGTTTTAGAATGGTATCCCAAAAATCTTTCTCTCAGAGTTTTGTATAAAGGACATGCAATGACAATACGCCAGAGATTCTCCACTTGACCCTTACTGCAAGGACGTATAATACTGTTATTTGTACTTCACACCCCAGTATATGGTGTGGAAATGAACTGTTACAGGCTCTGTATGTCTTTCCAGTTGAAGCTTTTATTTATTTACTTTTTGTTTACCAGGTAAGGTGTCGTAGCCATAAAACTATGACTATTTTCAGACACGATCCAGGAGGTTACAATACAAAATTGGCAGACAAAACAATAACAGGTAGAGCTTAGAGGTAATCAACCATACAAGGAAAAATCTACATGATGTTTTGTGACGCAAGCAGTATTGCTAATATGATAGAGACAATGGCAGGAAAATACACAATAGTACAAAACATAATAAGCATACAATCATAGTGCAGTAGAATTTTAACACATAATCCATGGTAGGTGTTACATATAACAGTAACAAGAGGTCAGAGCAAAACTGACATTTTGAGATCTGAGGAAGGGGATGTCAAGCACCCTTTGTGGGTTTAAAAAAGTACAGGAACATAGGGCATGTTTTACAAGGAGAGACTGATGCATCTTTTTAAAAGCAGTATGACTAGGTGCAGAGCAAACATCAAGAGGTAGGGAATTCCAATATTTTGGGGTCAGGCAGGAGAAAGCTGAGGTTCCTTTAAGGGTTCTGCACCTAGGGGTGTATAGTAGAGAGAGTCCAGTAGAGTGGAGGCCATAGGTGGGGGACAGAGGCACCAGCATGCCTGCAAGAGAGATAGATAGGTTAGTTCTGATGATATTGTCCAGTAGAGTACCAAGGGCAAGGATTCGACTGGTAGATGGAGAAGGCCATCTAAGGTCTGCATATACAAGCAATGGTGCTTCAAACGTGGGGAAGCCGAGGCATAACGACAGATACTATTGTACGTTGTATCCCACTTACTTAGGGTGGTTTTTAAAGTGTTTATGTAGGTGACAGCACCATACGCAAGTGATGGAAGTAGGATACCCCTAGCAATAGCCAGTCTAGCTGAGGGGGTAAGCATCCAACTAGTCCTGTAGGCTATTCCAAGTCTGGAGTTTACTGACTTGCAGGTGCCGATGATTTGTTGTGCAAAGCTGAGAGTTTCATCAAGCAGGACACCTAAATACTTGAATGAGATTACTTTCGTAAGGGGGGGGCCATTTGCACAGGAGTCGTTGAAAAGGTTGCAGTTTGTTCTAAGTTTGGTTACAGATCTGAAGAGCATGCCCTGAGTTTTACTTATGTTTAGGGCGAGCCTTTTGTTGTGGATCCATTCTTGCATTATGAGAAACGCAGATGTTAGTCAACTGTTTATTTCTTCAGCGTTTGCAGAGGAGGTGTAGATCACCAGATCATCTGCATGCAAGATTGTTGAGCACCAAGGGGTGTTAGAAGATATGTCATTTATAAAAATAGAGAAGAGAAGCCCCAAGATGGAGCCTTGAGGAACACCAACATTGAGAGGCGCAGAGTCTGACACTACAGAGTTAAATTTTACCTGTTGTCTTCTATTGCTTATGTAGCTCTGGAACCAGTTTGTGGCTTGCTCTGAGAAATCAGTGAAGCTGAGGCAATCAAGCAGAAGAGGGTGATGTACAAGATCAAATGCCTTTGACAGGTCAGTGAACACTGCACCAGTCATGAGACCTTGATCTGTAGTGGTAAGGGCATCATTTGTGAATTGTATCAGAGCGGTAGAGGTGCTATGCCCCTTGCGGAAACCATGTTGAGTAGGTGATAGGAGAGTAGATTTAGAGAGGAACTCGGTGACCTGTATAGCCACTAATTTTTCAAGTATTTTGTTTAGTACTGACAGAATGGCTATGGGCCTATAATTAGCCATGTCCTTCTTGTCACCTTTCTTAAAGACTGGGGTGACTTTTGCTAATTTCCATATGTCCGGAACATGACCATGGCAGACGGTGTAAAGATTTTAGCCAGTGGGACCACAATAAAAGGAGCAGCCAGCTTCAGGAGTTTAGGCTCTAGGTAGTCGGAGTCTACACTAGTACTATTGGAGATTGAGTTTAGTAGTTTTAGAACATCAGCATTCGGAATAGCCTTAAAATAGAAGGGCAAATATATGGGCACGTTTGTGTGAGTAACAGGTGTCAGGATGCGATTTGCTGTGAAAGAGGCAGTGTATTTGGTGAGATCAGTAAAGTATTTGTTGAAAGAATTTGCAATGGTGGTGGGGTCATTAAAATGCATACCATTGAGGACCATATGATTTGTGTGTTGGGACTGGTTTGAGCCCAGGAAGAATTTTACATGTGTCCAGAATTTCTTCGGGTCCCCAGCAGCTTCCAGCAATAGACCTTTGCAGTATGAGCTTTTGGCAAGCCTGATTTGATTTTTTGCACATATTGCGCTGCTGTCTGTAAGTGTCTTATTGACTTTGCTGACCCAAGGTTTTGTAGCGGTTCCAACTTTTGTCATATGCCTGGAGGGAGGCAAGAAGTTCCTTTTGCAGCCACCTAGTCTGTTTGGCCCAAACGCATCAGTTCTGTTTAGGTGTATGTATGTCCTGGAGGGATAAGAATATAAAAAGAAAGAGACTGAGAGCAGATTCAACGTCTTGGGACTGGATAATAGGGATCCAGTTTACAGAAGAGATATCGTGTAGAAAGCTTGCTTGATCACGTGTGGAAAAATCCCAGAAGGTGATGTAGCGTGGCGAGGGCGGGGGCTGGAATCACCGATATTCTCCATATGCAAAACACAGGGGAATGGTCACTTATAGAATCAGGAAGCACACCTGAGGTGGTAATTCTATGAGGTCAGTTTGTGAGTATCCAGTCTATAAGTGTTCCAGTAGCAGGTGACTGGGTCAGCCTGGTGGGACCTTCAATTAACTGGTGTATGTTAAATCCATATACTAGAGAGAGCAGTGCGCTTTTATTTTTCCCAGCCAATTTAGGTTGAGTTCGCCAAGAATAATACGTTCATTTTGGCCAGCTGCAGAGGTAGAGTACTCAAGTAGTTCGGAGCATCCTAGTTGATCTGCTTTAGGAGGATTGTAGGCACATATTAAGTGAGTCTTTTAGGTCCCAAGTAGAAGCAGGGTATGTAAAAACTCGCAGTTAGAGGCGACCGAATGTTGCATTAGGAACATATTCAGGTGGTTTTTGAAATAGAGCACAACTCCACCTCCCCTCTTTCCAGATAGTCTGTCTCCTCAAAATAGGGAATAGTTAGGAAGAGAGCAGGAAGAGACAGGAGCAGAGGGCTTTAGCCAAGTTTCAGTCAAGACAGAGAATGTCAGGTTCATATATGGATATCCATGCCTCGAGTTCAGTAAAGTTACAGAGAAGGCTTCTAATGTTTAAGTGTGCTATACGAAGGCCTTTCATATTTAACCAGTCCATATTCGGAGAGGCAGTGGGTAACTGGGGACCAGGATTTGTTTCGATGTCCCCAGATAATAACAAGGCTAGGAGCACAAGGTACCATAGTTTCCGTGGGAAAAGAGGTGGTACCAGTAGCATGTTCTGCTAGAGGCATTTAGAGGTAAAGTCAGCAGCCAAGTATAAGAGATGCCTAGTGAGTAATTGAGGAGTCACGTCATGTTGCTTGATCTGTGACACAAGTAGGTTCAAGTAGGTAAAGTCTGATAGTGTGGAGGCCAATTTAGCACTGCCAGGAGAGCAAGGTCTAGCAGTGAGAAGAGCCAGTAAAAAGAGAGCAAGGCTCAGTATTCTTCCAGCCATAGCTATCATGGAAGATTCTGTGAACAGAAGTAAGTAGCAGGGCTTTGAAAAGAAACGTGACACAAGATGTAGCAGATAATGTCACATACTTTTAGATGTAGATAAACTCAAGAGCAAATGTGCAACTCTGTGGGCAAGATTGCATTTAAAAGGGGCAGTAAGAGAGTGGGTCAAGTCAGGTATTGAAGACAAAGAGGCCAATAGCCATAAGAATGTGCAGCACTGGAGTGACCAGTCGGCTGCCAGGTTGAGAGAGGGCGGCAAAGGTCTCTTTAATACTGTGAGGAGGTGGGGGGAAAAAGTTCAGTCCAGAACACAGCACAGAAAGAGATTTCCTGAAGATCAGGGAGCAGGGAGCGCCAGGAGTTGGAAATTCAGCCGAGGAGCAGAAACTACCAGTCAGTGCCTGTCTCCTCTGCTGGGCATCCAGTCAAAACAGCGGCAATCAAAACCATGAGTTTCGGAGGTCTGGTGCATACCTGAATCTGTCCAGGGGTTGGTCAGGTGGTCTGTTAGCTGCGGCCGGCTTGGAGAGCGCCAGTGCCGCAGTGGCAGCTTGGGAAGCCTGCAGAATGGCTGTCTGTGGAACAAGAGGGAAAAGACAGAGGACTAAATAGAGCCAGAATAGAATAACAAGCTAAGTGTGTGGGGGGGGCAGGCAGTGGGGAAAGACAAAGCACGAGGTGAAGAGGTGGCAAGTGCAGGGCAATTATTCAGATATAGAAGAGGAGTTAACGGGGGGGGGGGTCTGTGCTTTGGCGCCGGGACGTCTGAGGAAGACAAAAAAACAGCAGCAGGAGGGGGTGTAAGAGAAGGGTTTGTAGGTGAGGCAGAGAAGAAATTAAGCTGTTTATAGAGACAGCATAGCAAGTGGGGAGGAGAAATAAAACATTAGCAGAGTAACTAGCGTAGGACAGGAGACAGGGTTTGGCAGTAGAAGCAGAAATGGAAAAAATGCAGCAATCTTACACAGTAGCTAGGTCTAAGCAGTCAAAAATCAGCTACTAAACAATGCAGTTTGTCCAGCACTAGTCTCACAGCAGCAAGTAACACCGAGAGGTTAGATTAGAAGCTTGTAATAGACTAGCTAAACTGGCAGGTAAAGTAAGACCAATTGATGCATAACATAAATATTTACATTTACAAACATTCAGTCCAGAACACAGCACAGAAAGAGATTTCCCCAAGATCAGGGAGCAGGGAGTGCCAGGAGTTGGAAATTTAGCCAAGGAGCAGAAACTGCCAATCAGTGCAAGGCTCCTCCGCTGGGCATCCAGTCAAAACAGTGGCATTCAAAACCGTAAGTTTCGGAGGTCCGGTGCATACCTGAATATGTTCAGGGGTTGGTCAGGCGGTCTGTTAGCTGCAGCCGGCTCAGAGAGCGCCAGTGCCGCAGTGGCAGCTTGGGAAGCCTGCAGATGGGCTGTCTGTGGAACAAGAGGGAAAAGACAGAGAACTAAATAGAGCCAGAATAGAATAACAAGCTAAGTGGGGGGGCGGCAGACAATGGGGAAAGACAAAGCACGAGGTGAAGAGGTGGCAAGTGCAGGGCAATTATTCAGAGATAGAAGAGTAGTTAACGGGGGGGGGGTTCTGTGGTTTGGCGCCGGGACATCTGAGGAGGACAAAAAACCAGCAGCGGTGGGAGTGTAAGAGGAGGTTCTGTAGGTAAGGCAGAGAAGAAATTAAGCTGTTTATAGAGATAGCATAGCAAGTGGGGAGGAGAAATTAAAAATTAGCAGAGTGACTAGCATAGGACAAGAGACAGGGTTTGGCAGTAGCAGCAGAAATGAAAAAAAATGCAGCAATTTTACACAGTAGCTAGGTCTAACACAACAGCATTCAAAACCGTGCATTTCAGAGGTCCGGTGCATGCCAGAATCTGTTCGGGGTCGGTCGGGCAGTCTGTTAGCTGCTGCCGGTTCGGAGAGCAACAGGCCACAGCGGCAGCTTGGGAAGCCCGCAGATGGGCTGTCTGAATCTGTCCAGCGGTCAGTCAGGTGGTCTGTTAGCTGCGGCCGGCTCAGAGAGCACTGGGGCCGCAGCGGCAGCTTGGCAAGCCCACAGATGTCTGAATCTGTCCAGGGGTTGTTCGGGCAGTCTGTTAGCTGCGGTAGGCTCAGAGAGCACTGGGGCCGCAGCAGCAGTTTGGGAAGCCCACAGATGGGCTCTCTGAATCTATCCAGGGGTAGATCGGGCAGTCTGTTAGCTGGGGGTGGCTTGGAGAGTGCCGGGGCCACAGCGGCAGCTTGAGAAGCCTGCAGATGGGCTATCTGAACCTGTCAAGGGGTCAGTTGGGCAGGCTGTTAGCTGCGGCCAGCTCGGAGAGCGCCGGGGCTGCAGTGGCAGCTTGGGAAGCCTGCAGATGGGCTGTCTGTAAATAAGTAAATGCATATATTTATTCTCCAAAATTCTATTTGGAAGTAGTTTAATTCTTATCTGAGTGAATATCCTAGGATCATCTGGTTTCATTTCGAAACACAAATACGGTTCTAACACATGAATAGATTTGTTACTACAGAGCCACAGTGCAATTTTGAAGTTCTTTATTTGTGCTGAATCTAGTTTTTTTGGACTCATTGTATATGTTTTGTTTTTACATTAGATTTATAGGAGGAGTAATAATTATTCACAAGGTGCGATTGCTCCGTAAGTGTAACATTTTAATCTCAGTTAAAAGTAAACACCAGGGCCCTTATCCACTCATAGTTTATATTCTTTCTCTACATTTGTAGTTTTTCCTGATAACATCAGATAATGCATTATATATGTTGGAGCATGTTATAGTCTAATCCAATAATATATTTGATGGTACTATATATTGCAAATGATTTCAATCTAATTCTGCCCAATTGTACCATAGATGCAGAACAGGGCCACTCTCACTAATGCTTCAGGTATATATAATACAGAAAACGTCATAAACTTTTATAAAAAATGCAAAATGTGTTTTCAATAGTGTCATTGTAGTCATAACCCAGTATTTCAGCCTGGTAGAGTGCTGTCGGGTTTAAATTTAATTAAGCTACTTTAAGTGCAGGGAGTATAGAAAATCCTTTAAATTTCCCATTGAATGTCAGAATTGTTTTTTACTTTGTATTAGCTTATCCAGTTGAGCAGCAAACAAATCTGGTAGCCCTGTTAATCCAGTCAATGATGTAGAAGAGAAAAAAACAACAGATATTTTGCAGGCGATACCTTTTATTGCACTAACAAAATTGTTTTTGAGGCTAAATCAGTCAATGCAGAGCTGAATAACATCAAATATAGATGTTGGATATGGATTCAAGTGAGACATGATATACAAAGTCAGTTCACTCTACTGTATTCTGATATATCATTTTGTTAACACTGGAGCTCTCTAAAGGAGAATATTTAAAGGGGAACAGTCATCACAAAGGGCCTACATTCAAGTGTAGGGCTGGTCCTAATGTGCACTGTGTATGCAAAAACATTGTGGTTTTCTTTCTGTCTACCATAGTAAAGTAGATGGTATCAGACTAATGTTGCTTACTTATAGACTGACATCTTCTGCTACTGGAAATCCCAGAATCCCATCTTCTGACATCGGAGCAGTAGGCAGCAGTAGGAGATTCAATAGCCTACAGTACTGTGACAGGGTTGAATAAGGCCCTGTCCCATTTGTTATGCAGAAAGGGTTAAATGCAAGGATCTGTTTTATCTTCTCCTTTTCTGTTTCTTGTCTGTCTGATTGCACAATCAGATTTTCTTGTGAGACCTAGGAACTGATCACTCTGATGGCCTCGTGATTCTCTGTCTCCTGCTATGTCTCTATCTACACTTGCTGTTTCTGTCTTTTCTTCCTCCTTGCTTATCTGTTGTAAAAATATATGTGAATCTGCATGTGAAAATGGGATCCCTTTGCTTGCCAGTGCATATGCTAGCAATAAGACATGACATGGTGTGCATTATGCAGGATCGCTGCATGCCCTGGGTGTGTTGTGAGGTACAGTGCTGCAGTCTGAGTGCATTCAACCACCCGGGAAGTGCCGCAATCTAGCATAATGCACATCCTGGAATGTCTTATTGCGCTTATAAAATGGGCTTTTACTGTTAAAAATGCATAATTATTAAATATATTTTAAGAATTAGAAAAGTTATAATTAATGTGTGAATTTTATCTAAAATAGTCCTTCCACTTACTGGGCAGAGGGTGACTGTGAAAAGGCAGAGATACTAAACAAATCTTTTTGCTCAGTATTTACAAAGGAAGTGGGGGAGGTACCTAAAACAAACAGTAGAAATACTCTGGATACAGAAGCTGATACCAGCCCATTTACAGAAGAAAGGGTTCTGAAAGAACTCTTAAAACTGAAGGTGGACAAAGCAATGGGGCCTGATGGGATTCATCCCAGAATTCTAAAAGAACTAAGGGTAGAACTAGTGACACCACTGACTACCCTCTTTAACAAATCATGGGAGGATGGGGTGGTACCCGAGGACTGGAGAAGGGCAGATGTGATTCCCCTTCACAAAAGTGGGAGCAAGGCAGAAGCAGAAAACTACAGACCTGTTAGTTTAACCTCAGTGATAGGAAAATGTGGAATCACTTCTGAAGGAAAGAATTGTTGAGTATCTAGAGGCCTGAGGGCTCAGGACCCAAGGCAGCATGGATTCACAGCGGAAGGTCATGCCAGTCAAATCTGATAGATTTCTTTGACTGGGTGACCAAAGTAGTAGATCAGGGAGGGGCTGTGGATATGGCCTACCTAGATTTTAGCAAGGCATTTGACACAGTCCACACAAAAGATTAATATACAAGTTAGCCAGCCTGGGAGTGGGTCCCAAGATGACAGCCTGGGTAAAGAATTGGCTAGAGAATAGGACACAGAGGTAATAGTAAATGGAGTCCACTCTGAAGAAAGGGGGGTTACTAGCGGGGTACTGCAGGGTTCAGTATTGGGACCGGTCCTCTTCAATGTCTTTATAAGCGACATTGCAGAGGGACTGGAAGGAAAAGTATGTCTCTTTGCAGATGACACAAAGATCTGCAACAGAGTTGATGCACAAGGTGGGGTGGAAAGGATGAGAAGGGACTTGGCAAGGTTAGAGGAATGGTCAAATGTATGGCAGCATAGATTCAATGCTAAGAAGTGCAAGGTAATGCACCTGGGAAACAAAAACCCAGGGGAAGAGTACACAATGGGGGGTGAGATACTAACAACAACAAAAATGGAAAGGGACCTGGGGGTAGTCATATCAGATGACCTAAAGGTGGGCAAGCAATGTGAGAGGGCTGCAAGGAGGGCTGGGGGGATACTGGGATACGTAGGAAGAGGCATCACCAGTAGAAAACAGGAAGTTATTATCCCTCTGTACAGACAGTTGGTGAGACCCCATCTGGAGTACTGCGTGCAGTTCTGGAGACCCAATCTCCGCAAAGACATAGACAGGATGGAGGCTGTCCAGAGGAGGGCAACTAAAATGGTGCAGGGTCTGTACCGGAAGACATATGAAGAGAGACTTAAGGAGCTTAATATGTATAGCCTCGAGGAAAGGAGGGAGAGGGGGGACATGATAGAAACTTTCAAGTACCTCAAGGGAATCAACAAAGTCCAAGAGGGTAGCATCTTTCAAAAAAAGAGGTGTGCAAGAACAATGGGGCACAATTTGAAGATAGAAGGAGGCGGCTCAGAGGTAATTTAAGGAAGTATTTTTTCACAGAGAGGGTTGTGGATGCATGGAACGGCCTTCCGGAGGAGGTTGTGGAGTCAAAAACAGTGGTGGAATTCAAGCATGCATGGGACAGTCATAAGGCAATTCTGGGGGTTGGGGGTAGGAAGAAGTAGGCTGCTGGTTAACTAGGATCTGCAGCTTATCCATTAGGTAGGGAAATGGGCAGACTGGGTGGGCCAAGCGGTCCTTATCTGCCGTCAAAATCTATGTTTCTATGTTTCTGGGACTTGTTTGTATTTTCTGGTTTGAATGGGGTTTTTGCCACAGAGCAGTACCCGTAGCTGTAGTTTTTCACTGTTACAGTGCTGCCCCCCCAGCCTGTTTTTGTGATATATTAAATTAATATTATTTAAATGAGCTCTGCCTGGTAATTGCCACTGATGGTAGGAGGAGGAGGAGGGAGAGTGACTTATTAAATGTCCCGTTGAAAGAGAGAGACAGCAATTACAGGCGAATTGTTAGCTGCTGGTGTTGTGCCTCCCACTTCCCAATGACCACAGATTACCAGGATTGTCAGCAAGGGGTGGACTAGGCTTCTCACCCACTGCTAAGGAGGTAAATGAAAGTTGTTACATTTATTTTATTTTTTTTATGTGTAAATCATCAGTGGGAGCGGACCCCAGAATCGGCCATTTCAGACGCGGTGAATTATGTAGGTGAAGCAGTGTAGCAGGACTGAGATTGGACTGGGCTTCCCACTTCTTACTCACCACAGATTACCATTATTGTTGGCAAGAAGAGGGACTGGGCTTCTCACTCACTGCTAAGGAGGTAAATGAGAACTGTTACAGTTTTTGTTTTATTTGAAAATCGTTGACGGGAGAAGCGCAAGTTTGACAGCATGAACACGGGCCAAAAAGGCAGCTGAAATGCTGCATTCAAAAGTGATGGAAAAGAATCTGTTGAAATAAAACCAACTGAATATCATTTATTTCAAGTATGTTGGTATTTGTTTTTGTTGCTGGCACTGGTGGCAAGTGGAATACTGTGGTGGTTGTTAAAGTAATGTAATATGGGAACTGGCTACAGAGTTACAGAGACTGCTTAGCGAGGGAAAATATGGCTGCCAAAGAACTTTTAATTTTAGCATTAGTGGAATGATTTGTAATAAAGTTAAGTACCAAGATGACTTTGTGGTGAGCTAGGTCGCTGCATGGTCATGTGATGGCTCTCAGAACTCTTTATTTTAGGTGCCCATCTTATAAAACTGTATTGAAGTAATTGCAAAAAGCTATTTGGAACTCAGGAGGTTAACCGTGAGATGCAGCACAAGCTCATTTGCTGAGTTTTCAACAGGAGATTAGTTTTAGAACACCATCTTCTATTTTTTTTTCACCTGCAGGAAAGAAACTGACAAGAACTCTGATACATTTTGTATGAAAACAGGATGTCTCTTAACAAGCTCAGGATATAGACATTAATTGCCAGGCAAAGACTTCTTATACAAAGAGCAGCAATGTTTGTTAGAGAGAGAGAGACTGAAATTTAGAATTAGAGATACCCTCAGATGAAGGACTTTGTTCTGTTTGAACTGCCTATGTTTTTTTTTTTTTTTAATTCTGTTTTTCACCCCTACCTCCGAACTCTGTCCGGCAACCTCCTGGATCCAGAGTCTCTACCTCCCCACGAGGTTTGGCTAACCCATCAGCTCCTCTTCGGCACCGGGCATCCTCTGGGTCTACCCTCCAGGGAAGGGCCGCCCCCACCCAGGGTGCTCTTTCTTTATAGTGTTAAGACGTGGGGGGGGGGGGAGCCTAGGGAGCCGAGTCTGTATCTGGGAGGGTGGGCTCCGGAGAGAGGCACCTTCACCTATCTGCTTTGAGAGGGTTTTTTTACATATTTTTTACGCCCCTGTGGAGCCCGGCTGCCAAGGTGATGCAGTGCTGTGGCTTCACCCCTGGCATATGCCACGACACTGCTTTCGGCTACCCCCCAGCGTCCGCCAGAGGTTGCTTGTTGAGCGGTCGTTGCCCTAGCTCTCCCCTGGGAAGAGAGAGCAGTCCTCCGGACGCTCAATCTCTCTTCCCCCCCCCCGCCGCCCCCTGGCCGCCCGGGTCCATTCCCGAACCCGGGTCACCGGCGTAGCGCAAGGTGTGGCATCCAGCGCCTCAACCCTCCATGCCAACGTGCCGGCCTGAACTGCCTATGTTAAAAACCCATTCTGTACAATTTTTATTTTTATACAATGGGGTGAGAGATAAATGAGTGTGATAAAATGTGTTCTCACTGGAGTGAGATAAATGCTGATAATGTCAGCACAGTGATGGTAAATTACATTTATCACACCCGCCTAAACCCGTGCAAAGCTGCGCAAATGCTACCTTTTGCAAAATAGGGGCCCCTGTTGTATAAATAGGTACATGATGTGCATTCATGTGATATGGAAAATATGTTCACTCCTGCACAGTAACCTCTGAAACCTCACTCATGGCTTCGCCACTCGTGAATATCCAGAGGTCAGTCTAGAGGAGTGAAAATATTTTCCATATCATATTCATACCCATCATGTATCCTATATTTATTCTATTGTTATTGAGAATAATAAAATGCTACTTGCAAGTTTTATAGCTGCTTCTAGTTTTCCTATGCTTCCTGACCTATGCCTCGATGACAAGTGCATGTTAGAGTTTATATCAGCTCAGACAAAGTAAACCAAAATGTTTTTGCACACAAAATGCACATCTCCAACCCCACATTTGAGTGTGGGGCCCTGTGTGATGACTGTTCCCCTTTAAGAATTGCTTTCCAAGTTCTTAGTGAATCAACTTTTAAATGTAGCTCAGACAGTCTGTCAAAATTATTCCAGCCCTGTTTAGCAAGTTCTAAATCTGACGGGATAATGTAAATTGTTTTTTATGTTGGCTTGTGTGCACGCGCAAGCAACGTCTTGTGGTGGTAGCACAAATGCAGGGGTGTGTCAGTGCTGGCCAATGCAGGGGACGCTTTAGTGGGTGCATCTCTCAGCCCTCAATCAGCGAGCATGCTGCCAATGGCAGCGGTTTCAAAGAGAGCCACAGAGAAAAAACAAATATGACGCTGCAATCAGAGACAAGCTCATCATTGCAGCGGCAGATGGCATGCCTCCATTACGCACCTTTCCTGGTGAAACATTTCAGTAAAAATGGTGGCTACTGCCATCCGCCCCACAATCCACAGAAAGCCAACATCGGGGTGCCCAATTCCTGTGTCGAGATGTTCGCAGCTCCTGCAGCCTGCCACACCGCAACCTCCCACTGCTTCTGCCCTCCCTACTCCCTCCATTCCCCGTCCCCCAACAGAACAAAAAACCCTCCTGCAACCTCCCACTGCTGCTGCCCTCCCCTTCCCTCCATTCCACATCCCGGACACAAAAAAAGAACCCTCCCACAACCTCCCACTGCTGCCGCCCTCTCTGCTCCCTCCATTCCCATCCCTTGACAGACAATAAAACCCTCCAGCAACCTCCCATTGCTGCTGCCTTCCCCGCTCCCTCTGTCCCCACCCCCAGAATTGTAGCACACTGGGAACCCCACCCCAGTGTGCCTATTTTCTTTTTGTTTCTTAACCTGTAAATGAAGAAAATGTTCCCTTGCATTTTTTTTTTTTTGCTTTTTCAATGCAAACAAGAAAATGGTCCACGAGTGTCTCCCATCCCCCTCCACTATCCCCACCATCCCGCTGCCACACCACCCCCCACCCATACTTACCCTCCAGAGGTTGGGAGCCACGATATTGTCTGAACCGGGACGTGTCTACACTCTTCAAAGCCAAACTGCGATGTGAAGAAATGACAGTAAGCCTTATAATGGGAAGCAGTGGGGGGGGGGTTAACTTAGGTTGATATTTCAGCCATTTTTTGGAATTTGGGCCCCAAATTTTCAACATGGGGTTCTTGGGACTCCACCTTGTGAACATGTCATTTCATTACTCGTTCCTGAAAAGTGATTTTGCGGTCGCTACATGGAATCACCTTTGGGACCGATTAACAAAGCACACTGCCATTGTCCATGAGATGTGGTCCCAAAAGTCCATGTTGTAAATCTGTGGAAAAATTTTAAAAATAACTGCGTTACATGATGCATTGTGTCGTTTCTATCGCACACTGTAACCGCCAATTTTTAATATTTTCACTCCAGATTTTCAACATTGCCATTTTTGCACACCTCTTTATGAACAGCATAGCTGTCACTTTTCACATCCCGCCCGAAATGTGTTTTCACACCTGTGGCACACAATGGGCGCGGTCTCTGGCAAAATCAACTTTCAGTACAGAATAACAAAATCTCAGTGCCCTGTTCATGAGGAGAGGTCCCAAAATGCCCATGTTGAAAATTTGGTGAAAACATTCCAAAAAATGACCACGTTACAGTCGTGCGTTGAGCAGTTTCTACGCACGCTTGTAGGTTTGCGCATTTTTCATATTTTCTCTCCAGATTTTGAACATTGCCATTTTTTCACACCTCCTCATGAAGAGTACAGCTGTCACTTTTCGCATCCCACCTGAAATGTGTTTCTGCACCTGTGGCTCCGAATGGCGCAGTTGCTGTGCAACATCACTTTTCAGGAATGAGTAACAAAATGATAGTGCCATTGTTCATGAGATGGGGTCCCAAAAAGTCCATATTGAAAATCTGGAGTGAAAATACTAACAAACATCCAGGGCATTAAGGTTTCCAACCATACACCCACCCTGTAGAGACTGACAGGCTTCGGGGGCATAACTTGGATTTGTCAGCTGTAATGTTCGCAGCATTGAGGTGTGTCTTGGGGTCTGTCACCCTAACATTCACCCCATTCTCCTATATTGCACCCATCTCGGCTTATTTCCTTATGGAATGGGGGTGAGCATAAGGGCCGACGACCCCAAAGCACATCACGACACCTGTTAGTGTCTTCAGGGTGGGGTGAGGTGAAATGGTGTAAGCGTTATGGCCAACAACCCAGAGCCATACACCCAACGCCTTTCAGTCTCTGCGGGGGGTGGGGGGGTGGCGTTAGTTCAGTGCTTCACTGCTATTCCTGTTATGCATCTCTCTAACTCTTGCACTACCAATGCCAATGCCAGCAAGCCAACATTCAGCATTGACAAATGCTTGTTTCCTATATGTTCTTCTTCTGTAATGACCATTAAAATTTGTTTTTGCTACCCCTAATTCCTAACCCACCTTTCAAATGGTATTGAATCAGTTCTTCAATACTAGTAGCCCTAGTCTCTGCATCATTCTGAAATATTCCTATTATTCTATGCCGTGCTTCCATACCTGTAAGGTCACATGAAACAGTGTTGAACATTTCCTGCATTGTTTCCTGAGAATGTTGTTAGCACTGTTTGGGTCAGTTTTCCTTGATCTCTTTTCTAACTGGGTCAATATTTGGTGCATTTGGTTTCAGTTGACTTAAGGCTTGATCCTCCATCTCCTTTTTACTACTTTTATTCATCTCTGATTGTTTTACCATTCCATTTTTATTTTTACATTTCTTCTTTTTTTTTGCTTTGCTTTGTCTTTTTCACTTTATTCTTACTTTTTTGTTCCATTACTGGAGAAACTTCCACTGACAAATGAAAAGCCCTCAGGGTCTATTTGGGGGGATTTGTCTACTAGCACAAGCACCTTTTCTATCATAAACTTACTTTATACAAATTTCTCCTTTATGGCTTCCATTTCAGTTCTCGTTACTTTCAACATTTCCATTAGAAGTACATGGGCCATACAAGGAAAACCATGTGCTTTGATTATATCCTTTAATAAATGAATTGGACAACTTGAATTAGCATTTTCATCCAACCTTTAATTATATATTTGCTTATTTAGGTTTTCTAAAACATGACTAGAAGTCTCTTCTGTAAGACAGATACATAGAAACATAGAATGTTTCATCAGGTAAGGACTGCTTGGTCCACCTAGTCTGCTGCTTTTTTCCCTGCCTATTCTGCCACTGCAGACCCTACCTGGTCTCCAGCTACATCCCTCACCCCCCCCACACACACACACTTTGATACCAGATTTTCTTTATTCCTATCCCATACATGCTTGAAGCTCACCATTTTTTTCACCCCACCACTCCCTCTGGAAGATTGTTACAGGCATCCACCGCCCTCTCAGTGAAGGAATACTTCCTCACATCCCTCCTAAACTTCCCCCCTCCAGCTTCATTGCATGGCCCATAGTTCTTGTATACCTTGTTTTTCTGAAATGTGCTCCCTTCCTATACCTTACCCCTGTGAGACATTTAAAGGTGTCTGTCACATCCCTAGTTCCCTTCTATCTTCCAGGGTGTACATGTTTAGATCCCTCAGATCTTCTTCCAGGATATCTCTTTCATCAGGCCACACCTTTGGAAATATAAGCCACCAAGTGCTGGGACCACATGGAAACCTTTGCAAGCAGTCCACCAGGGTTGCCCATGATGACATCAGATGTCAGCTCTCTTATAATCAGGGACAGCCCTTCCTCTCCTTAGTTCTTTTCCTGCGGTCGACCATACTCTTTGGACCACTGAAGGAAAGGTCACTGCTATAGCTGCTGTTTTATTTCTCTTTTGCAGGAAAGTAATCACTTTTACAGTGTTTTTTGATTACCTGTATGTCGTCGAAGGAACCATGATGAAAAGGGGCCCTAGAAAAACACCTTTTAAAACAACAGGTGGCCCACATGGAGAAGGAGTGCCAGCATAGAGTGCCGCCGCATTGCCAGCCCAGTCTACTGGGTCCCGGTCCTCTAAATCCCATGGCAAATCATCAGGCAGTCACAAACATAAGCACCGGGACAAGGAGAAAGAGAAAACCTCACCAGTGCATTCCATGTCAATTCTATGCACAGCAGGTAGAACTTCCTCTGCACTGTCGTCTGCCACCATGGCAACATCACTCACCCCCCAACTATTGACACAACACCAAGGTTGGGGCATGGTGTAGGCACTACCAGGCCTAGTACGGCTGGTACATCGTCGTTGATGTCAGGGACGCAGACTCCCTGTTGACTACTCCCGGCGCACCCGTCCACCACACAGGTGCTGATATTCAGGTAGTTCTCTCCTCATTTACAGACATGATCAGATGCCTACTACCTACTCCCCATGGTTCAGGGGATCCATCGATGAGGACTACTATGAATTCCCCCTCGACGATGCAAGGTAGTTCCTTGCCTCAGCTGGCTTCAAGGCTGCTGTCGATGTCACCGGTGCATTCTGTATATCTCATTGACACACTCGACGACATTTATGAGTACAATCCTGACTTAATAAAGCAGAATGAGGAGGAAGATTCTGAGGATTACATGAACATATGAAAAAAGCCAGCAGATACAGGCCAAACAGGTCTATCTCGTCTGCTTGATTTTGCAGCTCATGGTATACACCATTGCTGCCACCCCCCACCATCACTACTATCACCTTTCTTCTCCTTTACTCAGCTCAACCGTTGGGTCCAGTCAACGCCAATGGTTATTCTGCCCTTTACTGCATCCCACCCCCCCCTTTTAAAACTCTCCACAGATCTCTGTGAGACCAGCTCCTCTGGCAGTATGTTCCATGCTGCCACCAATCTTTCTGTAAAGTAGTGCCTTCTTGGTTCTCTCTTGAATCTTCCTCCTTCCAGCTTCATAGTATAGCCCCTAATGATCCCCCTCTCTTCAACTTAGACATACGCCCAGTGCTAACCCTATTTATGCCCTTCAGGTACTTAGAGGTCTCAATCATATCTCCCCATCCCTTCTATCCTCCAGGGAGTACATATTTATCTCTTTCAGCCTCTGCTCATTGGGCTTATTCCCCGCCTCCCTTATTAGTTTGGTCCCATTTTGAAACGCTTGATGTCCCTCTTTAAGTAGAGGCACCAGAACTGTACACAGTATTCCAGGTGCAGCCTCACCAGTGACCTGTACAGCGGCAGGATCACCTCCACATTCTTTCAGGTGATCCTTCCGGCAATACACTCTAGCATTTTGTTGGCCTTGGCCGCTGCCAACCTGCACTGCTCCTAGTGTTTCATATTCCCTGTAACCCCCCGATCCCTTTTCTCCTCTATGACCTTTAGTCTCTCCCCCCATATGGTAGGTGTTCCTTGGGTTCTTTCCCCGAAGTGCATGACCTTGCACTTCCCAGCACTGAACCTCAGCTGCCATGTTCTTGACCAGCTTTCCAGTTTCTCCAAACCTTGTAAAGCACCCTCCCTCCTCTCCTCCTCAGAATCCACCACTGCACCAGTTTTGGTGTCATCGGGAAACAGGCTTATCTTGCTCTCCACCCCTTCCACTACATCCGCTATGAATATTTTGAATAGGACAGGTCATAGGATTGAGCCCTGTGGGACACTGCTGATGACTGCCTGAGGTGCTGAGAGCTCCCCCTTACTACCACTCTTTGTTTCCTATTTCCCAACCAATTTTCCACCAACCTTACCAGTTTTTGCCCTGCCCCGTGCCCTTGAGTTTGCTTAGTCTGCCATGTAGCACTGAGTCAAAGGCTTTACTGAAATCCAGATACAGGACATCAACTGCATTTCCCACATCCAGCGACCTAGTCACCCAGTCGAAGAATTCAACCAAGTTTGTTTGGCAGGACCTTCCAGTGATGAATCCGTATTATCTGTTTTCCCCCAGCCCGTATTCTTGCATGAATTCCACCAACTGTTCCTTTAGGATGGTTCCCATTAATTTCCCCACTAAGGTTGTGAGGCTGACTGGCCTGTAATTTCCTGGCTTGTCTCTGGGGCCACTTTCATGTATGGGTACCATGTTCGCCATTCTCCAGTCAAGTGGTACACATTCTGTCCATAGGGAGGTGTTGAATACATCCATTAGGGGTGCTGCCAGCACCTCTGCTAGTTCCATCAGCACTCTTGGATGTATCCCATCTGGACATGGAGCCTTGTCCACCCTAAGAGATCTTAGGCCATCCAGCACCCTCTTCTCTGTAATCTCAATATCTGTTATCCCTTCCCCTCCAACCGTTCCCTCCCCATCCATCCCTGGAGGGATGGGCCACCTTTCAACCTTGTGAATACCGAGCAGAAGTACTCATTTAGTACCTCCTCATGGTCGGCCCCCTTTACTGCCCATCCTACATTGTTGTTCTTAATTCTGGCAATCTGTTAATTACTTTTCCTTTTTTCTTGACATATTTAAACAAGTATTTGTCAATGCCAAATGTTTGCTTGCTGATATTAGCATTGGACGTGCAGGAGTTAGACAGATGCAGAATAGGAATGGCAGTGAAGTACTGAACTCATGTGAACCCCACCTCCACCCTGCAGAGATGGATAGGCATTGGGGTGTGCCTTTGGGTCATCACCCATAACACTCATTGCATTTTACCTTACCCTATTCTGTAGACACTGACAAGTGTTGAGGTGTGCTTTGGGGTGTTACAGGGGCAGGCCTTGGCTTGACAGTCACCCCAGGTCATATGCTGAAATGAGTGCAGTATAGGTGAATGGAGTGAACTCTGGGGCCGATGAGTCCAAGGCACACCTCAGTGCCTGTCACTGGCTTCAGGGTGGAGGTGGGGGTGGAATGGTGTGAGCATTACATCTGGCAATCCAAAGGCACACCCCTGACGCCTGTCAGTCTGTACATGGTGGGACGTTATGGTTAGAAACCCTAACGCCCCGGGCGTTTGTTGGTATTTGCAGTACGGATTTTCAGCATGGCCTTTTTGTGACCCCCCACCTCATGAAAGCATTTGGGAACTCTGCTCATGAATAGAGGCACTGTGATTTTGTTAATCTGTCCCATACGTTGATTTCCCACAGCGACCGCACCATTCTGCACCAGATGTGCGAAAACACAGTTCGGGTAGGATGTGAAAAATGGCAGCTGTACCATTCATAGGGAGGTGTGAAGAGATGGCAATGTTGAAAATCTGGAATGAAAATATTAAAAATGCTTGAAGTTACGAGCATACGTGGAAACTGCAATGCACGTTAGTAACACAGTCATTTAGTGGAATTATTTCACCAGATTTTCAACACAGGCATTTTGTGACCTCTGTTCATGAACAGTGTCACAATGATTTTCTTAATCTGTCCTGAACACTGATTTCCCACAGCGACCGCACTATTGTGCGCCAGAAGTGCGAAAACACATTTCGGACAGGATGTAAAAAATGACAGCTGTACTGTTCATAAGGAGGTGTGAAACAAAAGGCAATGTTGAAAATCTGGAGTGAAAATATTACAAATTCGCAAAGTTCCGAGTGTGTGTGGAAACTGTGCAATGCACACTCGTAACACAGTAATTTTTGGGAATTTTTACACCAAATTTGCAACATAGGCTTTTTGGGAGGCCACCTCATAAACAGTGACACTGTCGTTTCATTACTCAATCCTGAAAGGTGTGTTCATGCAGTGACCTCAAAATCACCTTTCAAGACTGAATAATGACATGACAGTGATTGAATTCATGAGGAGTGGTCCCAAGAACCCCATGTTGAAAATTTGGTGCCAAAATTCACAAAAATGGCCGAGATATCCACCTAAGTTGACGCCCCCCCAATTTATGCCATTATACAGCTTACCAGCATTTTTTCAGTTTTTGGTCGTCTTTGAAGAGTGCAGATGTGTTCCCAGTCCACCAAAATTGTCATGCAGGGTTCGGAGGTAAGTATGGGGTGGGGGGGTGCGGGAATGTGGGGTGCGCAGAGGGTGGGTGTGGGTTTGGGGAGGGGCACCAGAGACAGCAAGGGACCGTTTTCTGATCTTACTTGAGAGGGCTCTTGCAGTAGGTATTCACAAGTAGGACTAAGCTGCCAGGCATCAGGACCCCACGGAAAAATCTCTAGTTAGCAGTCTCTGGCGGGGACCGACATCTGCCCTCCAGTTCTTTTCCGCCGTTGGCTTGCGAAAGTACCTCACGGAAGAACAGCGTTCGCTTATCTCGCCATTTGGATAACTATAAACCCTTTTTGACAATTTTCTTTCTTATTCTGATAATTGTTTCTTACTACCTCACTGTGCATGTCATCCCCAACGCTATCAAAATCGCATAAAAACAAGTGCAACTCGTGTGAATCCCAGCTCCCTCACAAGGACAGCCATTCCCTCTGCCTCTTCTGTCTGGGCCCAGACCACCGCGTGGAGGAGTGTGAACACTGCGGAAAATTCATCGCTGCTACTTGGAAACAAAGGCAACAGTCCCAGGAAGCCCATTTGCTCAAAAAGAAAATGGCATCCATGGAAAAAGAACTGAAGAAATTGAGGCAGGCGTCAACTTCTCCTGAGGGCTATCACAAGAAAAGGAGGGACAAGGAGAAACACAAGGATCGGAACTTGCCATCCACAGTGGCTGCAACTTCAGCTGGAGTCACAGCTCTCCAGGTAACTCCCGTCTGGCTCGCTCGGGCGGCGAGAGCCTCTGGAGCAGAGGAGGCCCGCCTCCTGCTGCGGCCTCTAAACCAGGCCTACCGGTCAGAATGTGTCCGATAAGCCGGGCATCGGTCCCACCGACACCCGCCCAAACTCGGCTGGTAAGTCGGTCATCGGTATACCTGACGTTCACCCAGCCGGCGACCCGTCATCAGGCTCTCCTTCCACCCCTGATGCCGGAGAGTCGCCGCAGCGCACACCTGTTACGTTGCCTACTGAGGTCCCCACATCTCCTCCGGCTCCTCCTGAGGAGTTCACTCCTCCCTCCCCAGCTGGGGTTGAGGAGCCTAAAATGCTGCCATCGGGGGTGCCTCCTCTGACGCCGGATCCTCAGATGCCGGACCTGACGCCAGACAACCCGACATCACCATCCAGCATACCGCTTCCTTGTGAGAGGCCTTCTGGGTTCCCGGACCCCCCAACAGGTACCCCTTCAGGCCCTCCGCCCTCCGGGCTGATGCCTGATCCATCTGGTCCGTCTGCAGGGCAGAAGCCAGGACCTTCGATCCTGTCGGAGCCCCTGGCGCCAGGATACTCAGTGCCAACATATCCGGCTCCTCAGTACCTGACGCCGCACTACCCGATGCTGCAGTACCCAGCGCTTCAGTACCCGAAGCCGGGCCTCCCGCTGTCAGGTTATGGGTACCCTTATTACGGGTTTCAAGGTTACGCCTATCCAAGACCCCCTCCACCGCCTCCTCCACCTACTACGCAGCCTCAGGTGGACTTGAGGGAGGTCTTGGCCTCCTGGTGGGCTGAGGCTAAAACACAGATCACCCAAGAGGTCGAAAAACATATGCCGATGCCGGTCCCGACACCAGAGACCTTACATCAGTGCGAAGAGACTCCCCAACCTCTGCCTGACACCAGAGCTGAACTTTGTGGCTCTCTGGCCAGGGAGGACATGCTTCTCCTGGGGAACCCCCAGAGAGGGCGATCCTCCTCCTCCTCCTAGGGAGGACTCTTCTTTTTCTGCATCATCAGAGTCTTCAGAGTCAGATTTGGACTCTGGATGCTCTGACCTAGAGGATGAGCCCCGCACTCCAGATAGATCCAGGCCGGAAGGTTCTCCAAAATCCCCTCCGGAAGACCATTCCTTTCTGGAGCTGCTGAAGAAAATCTGGGCTGCCTGTGAGTGGCAATCAGTGGAGCCAGACCCCCAGTGTAAGAAGCTCGTGGCCCATCTGGATCTCCCAGAGACTTCTCCCACCCTGATTCAACCATGGATAGAGTCTCACACAGATCTTGTTTCCACTATTTGGAAGCAACCTTCCTTGTTAACCCCCCTTTCTTGGAATGCAGACAGGCTATACCAGGCTCCTGAGGGGAAAGACTTCCTCAGCCTTCACCCCAAGGCTGATTCGGTAGTGATTAGCGCTGCACATGACCGATCAGTCAACCTTAAGCACCTTAGCTCATCCCCTCCTGACAAGGAATAACATCTTCTGGACCAGTATGGGAAGAAGGTCTATACTTCTTCCACTCTGGGCATGAGGGCCCTCAACTACATTGGCTACATGGGAGATTACCAGAAGACTATCCTTAGTCAGATGGAAACAAAACTGGACTCCCCTCCAGGCTCCCAGACTAAGCAGGAACTGGAAGATGTTGTCCGCTCTGCGCGTTCGGCTTGTAGACACATGCTCTGTGCTACATATGACATGGTGGACACAGCAGGCAGGAGCTCGGCCTTCGCCGTATCCTTGCAGCGTCATGCCTGGCTCCAAGTGTCAGGTCTGACACCTGAAGTACAATCGACTATCCACGATGCTCCCTTCAGAGGGTCTGTGCTGTTTGGCAGTGATGTCAAGGACATCATCACCAAATTACAGGAGAAGGGTTTGGCATTAAAGTCTGTTTAGACAATGTACAAACCCTCTCAAGGGCAGAAACAGTCCTTTCAGCACCCCAGCCGTCAAAGGGCTAAGCAGATGCAATCCAGACGTCCCAATAAACATAAGGCCATGCCAGCTGCCAACCCCCCCCCCCGAGCAATAAAGCTCCCTGGGCCTCAGCCACTACTCTGCCCTCCGCCTCCTGACTCCCTGCCTCTCCCAGTGCCTCTGTCCAGTTCAGAGAAACCGGTGTGGGGGGGAGATTCTCCTCCCACCTACCGGGATGGGAGAGGATAACGACAGATGCCTGGGTGTTCCAGCTGATTGCAGCAGGACACTCGATAGAATTCATTCAGAAACCACCTCGCAGGCCACCCCCTCCCTCATCGTACTCCCCTACTCATCTGCAATTGGTACTGGAAGAGATACACTCTCTTCTGTTGAAAGAGGCATTAGAACCTGTCCCCCTCCATCTTCAGGGGACAGGTTACTCTTCTCACTTCTTCCTAGTACCAAAGAAAACTGCAGATCTGAGGCCCTTTCTCGACCTCAGCTCCCTCAATCAGTTTGTGGAGTACAAACGGTTCCGAATGCTCTCCCTCCAGAGCCTTCTTCCCATGCTTCGGCCGGGCCTGTGGCTATGTGCCCTGGATATGCAGGATGCCTACCTCCATATCCCCATTTGCCACTCCCACCGCAAGTACCTCCGTTTTTGTTTTCAGGGGTCCCACTACCAGTTCAGGGCCCTTCCATTTGGTCTATCCTCGGCCACTAGAGTATTTACCAAATGCTTGGCGGTAGTGGCGGCCTTCCTGCGTACCAGGGGGGCCCAAGTCTTCCCCTACTTGGCCGATTGGCTTCTGGCAGCCTCATCCAGGGAAGAACTCTTGGGCTCCCTTTCCCTCATCCTTCAAGTTTTCTCCAACCTGGGGATTAGAATCAACCTTGTCAAGTCCCCTCTGATCCCTTTCCAGTGGCTGCGGTTCATAGGGGCAGTATTGGACATGACCCTGGGCAAGGCCTTTTTGCTCCCGGACAGAGCCGAGACACTGTCAGTCCAGGCTCGGTTTGTATTGGGTCTCAGAAGGGTCGGAGCCAGGAAGGTTCTTGGCCTGATGGTGGCCGCCAACCTGACCGCCCCACTAGCTCGTCTCCACATGAGGATCTCTCAGTAGACCCTATGGACTCAATGGGATCAGTCCCAGGACGACCTGGATCACGAGATCCTGGTGTCAGATCCTATGGTCAGGGACTTACAGTGGTGGACGGTTGCAGATCACCTCAATCTGGGGACCCCGTTCTGTACCGTCCCATCCACCCACCCAGACCCTGACGACGAATGCGTCAGGGGCAGGCTGGGGTGCCCATCTTGGGTCTCATCGGACTCAGGGCAGCTGGTCTCAGTTCGAACAGAGACTCCATATAAATGTCCTTAAGCTGAGGGCAGTCCTTTATGCCCTCCAGGCTCTCCTGCCGGTTGTTCGTCCCAGTTATCTTCTTGTACAATCAGACAGGTGTGTTGTCTGGTACCTCAACAAACAGGGGGATCTCATTCTTATCCCCTCTGCCGGGAAGCCATGAGAATCTGGCACTGGGCGTCCCAGCACAGCCTTCATTTAATGGCTGTCCATGTGCTGGGGATGGAGAACACTCTCGCGGACGCTTTAAGTCGCTCGTCAGCCAAGTCTCACGAATAGGAACGAGACCAGGTTGTGCTAAACGATGTCTTTCAGCATTGGGGGACCCCTCAAATGGACCTTTTCACCTCCCCTGACAATGCCAAACATCCCGTCTTCTGCTCGCTCACTCCAGGGCTAGACGTTTTTTGTCGGGATGCACTGTCTCTGTGCTGGAAGGACAAGTTTGTTTACACCGTCTCTCTAGTTCCTCTGATCCCGAGAGTGCTCAACAAGCTAAGGTCGATGGGGCGAGAATGATCTTCATCACTTCTTTCTGGCCAAGGCAAGCCTGGTTCTCTCTTCTGCAATAGTTTTCCAAGGAACCTCCTCTTCTTCTACCACTGTCACAACACTTGCTGACCCAGGAGCAGGGGACCCTGGTCCATCCAGGCCTCAAGTCTCTTCACCTTCACGCATGGCTCCTTCAGACATAGCTAAAGCATGTTTTGGAGTTTCCCCCATGGTAGCAGATATTCTGGCTTACGCCATGAAGTGGAAATGCTTCACTATCTGGGTGGGTTCTAATAACCTAGAACCTTTTTCTTGTCCAGCCAATAAGATTCTGGACTACCTTAGGCACCTGTACGGCTTGGGCCTTAGTGATTCGTCAGTGAAAGTACATATGGCAGCCATTTTGGCCTACCACATCCCTTTCGGGAGCAGGACGTTTGCACAACTAGAAGTTTCCAAGACTTTTCTGTGAGGGGTCTTGCACCTAAGTCCCCCGATTCACAACCCTGCTTCCCCTTAGGACCTGAATTTCATTCTGGAGAAGATTAGTCTGCCTCCCTTCGAACCTGCAGCAGAGCCAGAACTAAAGTTTCTTTCTTGGAAGACTTCATTTCTGGTGGCCATTACCTCAGCTCAGAGGATTTCTGAGCTGCAAGCCCTGATGTGTAAAATTACGTATTTGATTTTCCACAGGGATAGAGTGGCCATGCGTACTAATCCTAAATTTCTTCGGAAAGTGGTGGCTGAATCTACTCTGAATCAGTCCATTGAGCTTCCAGCCTTCTTCACAGAGCACTCCAATCAGGGAGAGTACCTCCTACATACCCTGGATGTACATAGAATTCTGAGATACTATACTCACAGGACTAAGGATCTCAGGAGAACAGACCAACTCTTTGTGTCTTTCGCGCACAAGAGAGAAGGCAACCCTGTTTCCAAGCAATGCCTATCTAAATGGTTGGCCAATTGTATCACTTTCTGTTACGACAAGTATCACAAGACCCTTCTGAGTCAGGTCAAAGGCCACTCCACTAGAGGGGTCGGGCCTCAGCCGCTTGCTTTAAGAATATGTCAGCAGCTGAGATTTGTGCAGCTGCAACTTGGACTTAGTCCATACCTTCACAAAACATTACGGGTTGGATATTGCCTCTCGCCACAGAACAGGCTTCAGGCTAGCTGTTCTGCAGGGACTCCTCTCATGATCCCTGTCTAGAAGCTTAGCCTTTGTGGATGGTGTTTCCTCCTCCTACCACTTTCTTTTTGTTCCAGACTGTTTGGGACTCAGTCCTACTTGTGAATACCTACTGCAAGAGCCCTCTCGAAGTAAGATAGTACAGTTCGTGAGAACTTACAAAGCGGTAGATCTTGGAGAAGCTCTTACGTGGTGTCCCTCCCTCCTTCAACCCCTCAATTTCTTCTTTCAGATATGGGGCCATATCTTCTTTTCTCCTATCAGACCTTTGGCTCTTGGCGGAAGGAAGAACTGGAGAGTGATGTCCGGAACCGCCCCTTTATCCCGATGTCGGATGGATTCGAGTCACCTGATGGGCGGTCCCGTCCAGAAACTGCTAGCTAGAGATTTTCCAGGGTCCTGATGCCTGGCGGCTAGTCCTACTTGTGAATACCTACTGCAAGAGCCTCTCTCAAATATCTACCATTATGGTAAGTTTTCCGTAACTGTACTTTTTACAGGAAAAAAAAACAATTCGGGAGGCTTTTGGCATGCTGGGGTGGGCTCACAGCATGCCACCTGGGTATTTGTTGGCAGGGGGGCTGGAGCCGATGGGGATTGGCACCCCCCATTGGCCATACAGTGTGCTTGGGGGGGGCGCATGAGCTGAGGGGGATTGGGCGCCCACCTCAGCACACAACAAATGGGGGGGCATTATGCCAACAGGAATAGGGCTACCCCGTCGGCAGATGTACTGGTGTGGGGTCATGCCGACAGGGGGATTGGGCACCCCCATCAGCTTTCATGGGGACTGAGAGGCGGCTGGTGATAGCCGCCACTTGACTTCAATATGCAAATTGCCTATATGTTACCACCGCTGATTGCAGTGGTGGTTTTCTTTCAACTGCACACCACTGCATTTGAACAGCTGTCATAGACAGCTCGGCCATTCATTGGTGTGGTGTGGTCGCACCTGCAAAATGGATCAGGGCATTGGCAGAGCGAGCGGCACACCTCCAAAAAGTCTTATGGTGGCACTATGTTTCTTGCGCATGCGCGCAAGCAAACATAAAAATGCTTTCTCCCCCTTCCTAATCCTCTGCACCAGCCTTAGCTCCTTTGTGACCTTGTCTGCCGTCACTACCCTGGTCATCTGTCTGGATTTTGCAATGTACCCCTCCTTGTCTACCGGCACCTTGTCTTTTTTAGTCACTTTCTGACACTCCGCACAGTAACTGCAATAGGTATCAACATCTTTTTTTTTTTTATTCTTTGTTTACCTGGTAAGGCTCACTAGGCACAACTGCCTGTTTTCAGGGGTGACCTGGGAGCTTTTGGCCGGTTAAGTGTCTTGCTCAGAGTCACACAGTATTCAAGTGGAGGTGGGGGAATCAAACCCAGGTCTGCTGAACGATGCTTATTCACAGCTCATTACTCTAACCTCTAGGCTGTACTATCAGCATCTTCATAAATTCCAGGCCAGTAAAATCTGTACAGCAGTCTGGCAGGGGTACGATCCCTCCCCGAGTGACCAGCCATAGGACTGTCATGCTATCTGTAACAACTCAGATCTGTACTTTTGTGGTATAACCAGTTGTTCTGTCTGGTCCTGTGTCAGGTTTAATCCAAACTCTGTACAGTAGCCCATTACATTTTTTAAACATAGGTTCACCCTGTTTTGGTTTCACCCCCAGCTGCTTAAAATAACCCTGGAGAGAAACATTGGTAGCTTGTTCTGAAAGAAAATCAGAATCTGTGATCAGTTTAGTTTCAGCATTTTCATATGTTACCCCTTATGTCCATCAGTCTTTTTTTGCCACTGTTTCTTTAGGAATTGTCTTTCTTTCATTCATGGATTTCTGGATCTTGGAACTGTGCTTAAACAAGTCCGAATCAAAATCAGCGAAAGGAAAGGAGTCCCCACCATCTGAGATTTGACCTCTTGTCTCCACAGCTGCTGAAACATCATGATTTACTCCCTCTTTGATTAACTCAGTAAATCCTGGAATGTTATTTCCAGTAATCACAGGTACAGGTACAGGTTACTTAGGCACTACCCACACTTTCATGTGGTGCGACATCCCATTAACCCTTAGGCTGCTGTCAGAATTAGAACATATAGGAATTTTGAGGGTTAATAGAGTCACTTGGCTGGTGGGAGAGTATCAGTTGTACCCGTGGATGCAGATGACACCAGTACCTGGTCCTTTTGGACATTGTTTTTCCAGCACTTCAGTATGCACTGGGGTCTATTTGCTTCCCGAATCTATAAGTTCCTTCACAGTCTTATCTCCCACCTTCACATCTGTTAAATACAGTAATTGCTCCAATTTGCTAAGGACAAATCTGCTCCAGTGTCACTCTTCTTACTATGGCAATTTCTTGCAGTATGACCTGACTTATTGCAGTTATAGCAAATAAAGTCTTTGGATGCAGATTTGTTACCACCACCAGAGTTCTTATCAGACTTGGAGCTTAAATGGAAAAAAGAGTGTCTTATCAGTGCCTGGCTGTTACCTTGCTACTGTGGTGTATATTTGGCCATTTGGTAGTCTTCAACCAAAGAAACGTCCTTTTCCCCACTTTCGGGTCAGTGTTCTTTTATCCAAAGCTGTACATCTGTAGGCAGGATGTTGATGAATTGCTCCATTTCAAATGTGTCGGTGATCTGTGGTACTGTTTTGCCCTCTGGTTGGAGCCATTTCATCAGGAGTTCTCTGAGTCAGGTGAAGGCTTCTCGAGGATTGTTGATCTAGTTGTACTTTAGAGACCTGAAATCTCTGCCTGTAGGTCTCTCCTTTGTTGTCATACCTTTTCAGGATTTTGCTTTTCACTAGGTCATAGTGTTCTGACTATGCAGTGTCCATATTATTGTAGGCAAGTTGGGCTTTCTCTGTCTGGTAAGGTACCAGTCTGATTGCCCATTGTTACTTTGGCCACTGGCAGACTGCGGCAACCCTCTCAAAAGTTGTCAGGTATGCTTCAGTATCATCCGAGGGACACAACTTTGTAAGTTTATTGTATTTTAAGTTGTTTGTGTCTTGTTGCTCCTGTCACTACATCTCTTCTTTTCTCTGCTTCTCGAGTTGCATTTGTCCTTTTCTCTGTGTCTCTAAATGTTGAATCTCTTTTTCTTTATTGCTTCACCTCTCTTCTCTGTTTCTCCATCTCTGTTTGTTGTATAGTCCACCATTTGTAAAAGGCAGTCAGGCATTCAGGTTCTGTCACTGCCTATTATTTTTTTTTCCATTGCTGGTGCTGGCTGTACAGTTTCAGCTTGGATTTCTGTCTCTACTAGTTTGGCTGCCATTCTTCTGGTAATCACTCCTGGACTTGCTGTTGCAGAATCCATACCTGTCTTCTATGCTTCCTTGGTACCAAGTCTAGTACCCACGCACAAAACTACTGGCTTAGAGTATGCACAGCATAAATCCCACTTAGGCTGACACCATCCGTCGTCAAGGCACAAGTCAGGAAGCATAGGAAAACCAGAAACAGTTTCAAAATTCTCAAATAGCATTTTATTTTTCTCAATAACAGCAAAATAAAAAAGGAAAAATGTGTTCACTATAACTATTTGCAAAGGCAGTACAGAGAAAACCGTCCTTCTTCTAAGTGTTTCTTCTCGGTTTCAAATCTCAGTCTCTCTCTCTCTCTCTCTCTCTCTCCCCTTGTCTCTCTAGCAAAAGCATTGCTGCTCTTTTTTAATAAGTCTTTGTCTGGGAACTCGTTAAGAGAGACTGCTTCTCATAGAATGTTCTTGTAAGTTTACAGAGTGTTCTTGTCAGTTTCATTCTTTGCAGGTACAGCAAAACAGTACATGGTGTCCCAGAACTAACCTCTTGTTAACAATTCTGCAAAGGGCTTAAAAATTGCACCTCAGGTACACCCTTGAATTCCAAATAGCTTTTGCAATCATTTCAACAGTGTAACTATATACATTTTAAACAAAGGATCACAGTATCACATACAGCTTTACACAGAGAGTCACATATATGTTTATACCTGCAGGTGTGCAAGGGGGAAGAAAAGACAGAAACAGCAAGGGAAGGCAGAGAGATAGCGAGAGGTGGAGAATTGCGAACCGTTAGAGTGATCAGTTCCCAGGTCTTACAGAAACATTTGGTTGTACAACCAGGCAGAGAAGAGAAAGAAACAGAAAGGATAGAACAGATCCTTGCGTTTAAAATCTTTCTGCATGTCAAATGGGGCAGGGCCTTATTCAACCCTGTCACACACCCCCAACCAGCATTACATCCAGGAGTGGTTGTAGGGGGTTGTCTCTCCCTCCACTTAACTCAGTGGAGGAAGATGACCACAGATGCCTGGGTTCTACAAATCATAGAACAAGGCCATGCTCTGGAACTTTTGGACGCACCTCCAGATCATCTGCCAGTGTTAACCCACTATCCTCCAGAACACCTTTTTCTACTGCTGGAGGAAATTTAGACTTTGCTTCAAAAGAAGGCCAGAGAGCCTGTGCCCTTCGAGCAAAGGCACACGGGGTGTTCTACTCTTGGTTATTCCTAGTCCTGAAGTGGACAGGAGACCTGCAGCCTATTCTGGATGTCAGGGAACTGAACTTCTTCCTAGAGTACAAAAAGTTCCGAATGGTCACCCTGCAAGGCTTACTCACACTGCTTTATTTATTTATTAATGTTTTGGGTTTACAAACACCTTTGAGCCAGGGGCTCGTTTACAAAGGCACAACGTCAACTGAAGGAACAGGGGTCACATACATGGTACAGAGGGCTATTAGAAAATTTAACATATAATACATTTTACAGTACAATACTTAGTAGGTGCAAGTAGAATTACATGAGTTCCAGTTTACCGGATAAGTAATACACTAGGTGAGAGCAGTCAGTGAGAGTGACCTTGTCTTAGACCTCAAAGGTAGAGATTCAGTCAGTGCAAGTAGAAGTGGCATGAGTTACACTTTTCCAGGTAGGTAAAGTAATGAGAGAAAAGCAGTCAGTGTGATGGCCTTGTCCGAGTCCTTGAAGGTTGAGAGCTAAGAAGGAAGGATAAGGGAACAGAGAGATAAGGGAGCAGAGAGATAAGGAAATGGCTAGAGTAAGGCTGAGAGTAGATCAGGAAGGAGGTAAAAAGGAAGAGTGAGGAAGGCAGTGAAAGGAAGGGGTGAGGACAACCAAATTAATAAAAGTAATTGCTAGGATGTAGAGGAGAAGATAGAACACTGAACAACAGCAAAAGTGAAGAAAATTTTGGGGGTAAAATTGTGGTGGAGAGGAAGGGACGGGAGGTGTAAAACTCTGACAGGAAAGGGGAGTGGGGGGAATGGCAGGGGGTAGTATGGGGCAGATAGGGACAAGGAAAAAAGACTGTTCAGGGGTGGCGAGGAAAGGAGTGGAAAATAAGAGACATAAGTTCTAACAAAATAGGAAAGCAGTGGGGGGACGAGGAAGATGTGGAGGGGAAATATAGGTAGGAAGGAACATTATGAAAGATCAGGCAAGGCAGTCACAGCTGCTACGTTCCAATAGGTGCTGCAAGAGCTTTGTTCTGAAAGGGCCAATTTTGGAGTCAGTCAGAAGGTCTTGTGGGAGACTATTTAGCCTAGCTATTTAAGGAACAGATCCAATCCCCTGCTGCAGGCAGGGGACTGGATCTGTTCCTTAGACATGAAGGATGCTTGCCTTCATGTCAAAATTTGGAAGCCTCACAGAAAATGCTTGAGGTTCCTGTTCCAAGGGGAACATTACCAATTTAGAGTGTTCCCTTTGGCTTGTCTTCTGCACCATGGGTTAATACCAAATGCTTGGCAGTAGTGGCAGCAGCACTTCACAGGGAAGGTCTCTGTGTTTTCCACTACCTGGACTGGATTGGCTTCTGAAAGCCCATTCCAGGGATTGGCTCCTGCACACATTAGCTCAAACTAGGTAGATTTACAGTGCTCTGGGGTTACTGTCAACATACCCAAGTCAGTGCTGACCCCTTGTCAACAACTGCAGTATGTAGGAACAGTCTGGGAGACCACTCAGGGCTGAGCCTTCCTACCGTGGACAGGACCCAGCACCTCATTGCCCAGGCACAGCTGGTACATGACAGCCACAATGTCTCAGCCAAGAAATTCCAACAGCTCCTGGGCCTCATGGCAGTGGCCCTTGTCACAGTCCTATTGGCCAGACTACACATGATGATACCCCAGTGGATCATTAGAGTCCAGTGGGATCATCTCACAGATGATCTAGAACTAAAGGTTCTAGTCACTTCTCATGTTCGCAGAGTGCTCAAGTGGTGGAGGGAACCCAGCAGTCTGTTAAAGGGGGGTTCCCCTCTTGATCACCTCATCTCTCCAGATTCTCACAAGAAATGCCTCGGGGATGGGCTAGGGTGCACACTTGGGTCCCCATCAGACACCGGGTACATGGTCCCCAGTGGAAAGCATCTTGTACATAAATGTTCTAGAAATGCAAGCTGTTCTGTACAGGCTACATGCCTTACAGACTCATCTGTCCCTGTGTCCTCTACTAGTGCAGATGGACAAAGTCAGTGTGATGCACTACATCAACAAACAAGGGTTACTCACTCCTATCCCTATGCAGGGAAGCAATGAGAGTTTGGTATTGGGCTCTGGAACACAGTCTAGAACTGTCAACAGTACATGTTCCATGCACCCAAAATGTCTTGGCAGCAGGAATGCCAACTTTTAGGAATCTTTGCGGGTGCTCATTGCCAGTAGCTAGTATTTTTCCTGTGACCAGTTTCCCTAACAATCCTTTGTTGCAGGCTGTGCTCAAAATATTGAGGGTGCTTATTTCAACGTTGTGGGTGCTAGAGCACCCAAGCACCCATGGAGTCGGCTCCTATGCTTGGCAGACTAAGCAGGTCACAGTCCAGGCTGCATGAATGGGGGGGACTGCTGACCTCAGTCGTCAATGACCTGTTTGACAGATGGGGTCATCTACAGCTGGACCTCATCGCAATACTGCCACTTTTCTGCTCACTTGCTCCAGGGCCTGGAGTTTTCCAGTGAGATGTGTTGTTCCTCTCTTAGTAAGGGAAGTTCCTGTATGCCTTCCTTTGCTTCTCTCTAATTAAGAGAGTGCTACTCAAGCTACAGATGGAGGGGACAGTTCTGGCACTGGAAAACTGCACATGCAATTTTTTTGCGGAATCTGCAATTTCCACCATTCTCCACAAAAACCGACATGTTTCACAATTTCTTGCAATTTTTGAGTTTTTTATTTTTTTTGAATGGTGTAAAAAGTATTAACATTTTCAGTACAATACTCTCAAATATTTTGACAATTTTACATACAGACTTGGGTTTGGCCAAAACAATGAAGTACAAGGTGGGGAAGGGTTTTATGTTACACTGCTTTCTTTGCATCTTTGTCTGGTTTGGTTTCAAAATTCACTAGCCAAGCACATACGTACACTTAAACATTAACATTTGATTTGTAAAGCAATCTTTCAGAAAACTTTGTAGCCACAGAGACTAAAACAGCAGGTGGGAGAAAAGGTGCAAATTATCCCATTCACCTAAATGGGGTGCTAACTACAAATCCTTTTTGTAAGTGGTAGGAAGGGTTTTCCTTGTAAACATACTTTTATTCAGACTAGTTTTCATTCAAACAGCTGAGGATTTTGGACAGCCCTGCTGATTATAAACTTGAAACATCTATTTGGTAACTGTGATCCAGTGCTTAGCAATCTACAACCTAGTTGCACACATGTAAAGACTACAATAGAAACATGTCTAAAGCCTAAAAACAAGCTTATGAAACACATAAAATGTATCTGAACATTTATATTTACCTGAACAAAATCATTGCAGCCCGAGTAAAACAAAGGTAAATTACAGGGTACCCTGACTATTGTATGATGCAGTAAAATATATATATATATATATATATATTTTTATTCTTTGGTAACTGGGTAAGGCCCACTAGGCAGTAGTGCCTGTTTTCAGGGGTGACCCAGGAGCACTAGGGAGGTGGAGTGACTCACTCACTCAGTGTCACACAGTATGCAAGTGGAGGTTGTGGGAATCAAACCCAAGTCTGCTGGATGTACCCAGTTCATTCACAGTTTGTTACTCTAACCTCTAGGCTATACTGCCAGCCCCAATAACCGCCAGATTTAATATGTGAATACAATAATAGTGTACAGTACCTAAAGTGCAAATTATGAACATTAAACACTGTAACAACATTTTACTAAAACTGAATTATTCGCCACACTATCTGCTTATTTTTTCTTGCACCAAAGTGGGTGAATAGTTGACAGAGCACTGTAAATAGCTGTAGATCAGTCTTCACTTTTTTTACATGCAGAAACAGACAACATGTTGTTTATTCTGGATTTATTTAATATTGATTTTCTGTGGCTCACTAAATAGAATCTGTTTAGTAGTGTATGAGGCAGATTTTTTTTTATTTTATTTATTTGAACAAGTCGGATTTACAACCTTTGAGTCAGGGACTCATTTACAAAGGCACCTCGTTGCAGGGAGGGCAAGACAATAGAACATTGTGCAGATACAACATTGGACAACATTACAGGTGCAGACATTGAACACAGAATACACTTAGTTACGTGTTGATATAAAATACAGATGTACAATTAAAGATGTACAATTTCTCTGGAGTTGCAGTGGACTACATCCTTGTATAAACCTAAGGGAGTAGGTAAATAGGGGTAGGGGGAAAGATGGATCGGCAGTCCAGGGGACCTTGTTGAGATTAGGGGGCCAGGCAGGGAAAGGTTCTGCAGCAGAATTGGGTGGGGGGGGCAAGGTTAGTTGCACCTACAGCAGCGGACATTAAAGAGATGGTTCCAGAGAGTGGTTTTGAAGGGACCAAGTTTGGCAGCGTTTGTGATGAAGGTAAGGAGAGAGTTGAACTGGCGGGGGCTCGATAAAAGAAGGACCTCTGGGCGAGGGAGGTCTTGGTTCTGGGCACTTTGAAGGTGGCTTTTTTTTTTTTTTTTAATTGTTTAACCAGGAGTAGCACACTAAGCTGAAAGCTTTTTTACAGGAGCATCCTGGGAGCACAAGGAAGTTAAGTGACTTGCTCAGGGTCACACAGTATGTAAGTGGAAGCTGTGGGATTCAAACCCATGTCTGGGCTGCTGGATGTCACCAGATTTGCAGCTCAGTCAGAGCCTTAAACCACTGCTCTATACTACCTCCCTTTAACTGCTTTAACAGAGCTGCAGGTGGAAACGGATGAGGATGACCATGGTAGGGAGGCAGAGATTCCTGGGGGAGTCCAAGCAGGGATTTCTTAGCAAGAAGGCAGGTCTGATACTGCAGACGTTCCTCGAAGTTGAGCAGGTTGGCGGAGGAATAGAGTAGGCAGGTGTGGGTGCAGCCAGAGGCTTCGGTCAGGAGCCTACAGGCCTTATTGCTGGAGAGCTGGATTTTAGAGAGGATGGTGTTATCAGCTGTTTTATAGATGGGCAAGCCGTAGTCCACTAGGGATAGGACGGAGGAGGTGATGGACAGCTGGAGGGCAGCAAGGGGCAGGCACTCTCTATGGTGGTAAAGTAGGCCAATCCGAGAGTTTATGGTTGAGAAAAGAGTGCTGACTTGGGTGTGGAAGGTGAGGGCAGTATCGAAAGTGATGCCTAGGTATTTGTATGTGGGCACTTGCTCTAATGGGAACTGAGAGTTGGGGGTAATCAGGAGGGGGGCACTTCTAGCTTTATTTTGGTGGTGAGAGAAGAGCATTGATTTGGTTTTCTTAAGGTTTATGACTAGTCTGTGATCAAGAAACCACCCTTCTGTTTGGGTGTAGGCGAGTTGAAGGGATGATTGGAGAGTGGAGGGATCTGGGTGTGAGGCAAAGAGAACTGCATTGTCTGCATAGAGGATCATATTGCTATTGCAGGAGCTGGGGAGAGTGTTGAGGTAGAAACTGAAGAGAATGGGACCCAGGATTGAGCCCTGTGTGACCCCGGACCCCCGGAGCTAACGGGTCGAATGTTGGAGAGGGAGCCATTGATTTTTGCATGCTGGGATCTAGCAGAGAGGTAGCTGGAAAGCCAGGCAAGGGGATCAGCAGAGAAACTGAGTTGGTGGAGAGGGTCAAGTAGGAGGGGGTGACAGACAGTGTCAAAGGCCTTGGAGAGGTCAATGAACACTGCACCAGCCAGGTTCCGGAGTCAGAGCAGAGTGCAGGTATTGGGAGAACTCCAGGAGAGCAGTGGTTGTACTGTGATCCTGGGCGGCATGCTGCTTCTGGACACATAATGTCATACTTAGCCAAGTACTCAGATAGTTGGATAGACACCACTTTTTCGAGGGCTTTGGAGAATGGGGGGAGGATGGAGATTGGCCGATAGTTGCGGGGAGGATCAATCACTGCTCTTGTGTATTGGAGTGATGTCAGCAGTTTTCCATGCACTGGGTAACTGTCCAAGGCATAGGGACCAGTTGAGCAGGTCTGTCAGGGGGACTAGGACAACATCCAGGACCAAGTGGAGGATCCTGGAGTCGAGAGGGTCGCTGTTGGGGTTATTACTTCCAAGGGCTTTTAGTAGGTGTGGCCTGGCTTTGTGGGGGAATAGGGTGCTCAGGTAGAAAGGGGCGCGATGCAGGGCAGGGGGGACTGAGGGGGGGGATTGTATCAGAAAAGCTGCTGGGGAGGACAGAGCTTAGATCAGAGAAAGTGGTGTTGAGGCAGTCAGCTGTAGGTAGTGGATCATAGGAGGTAGCGCCATCGATGGTGAGCTGAGATGGTGGAGGGGAGCGGGTCTTCCCATTTAGTTCTTGCATGCTATCCCAGAAGGTCCGGGCCGAACTCCAGGTGGAGGTGAGGGTGGCCTGGTAGTGCTCCGCCTTGGCCTGTCTGATGGCCCAGGTGCACTTATTGCACTCTGCGTTGTAGGCTTGTCTGTCAGATGGATTGCCTGAATCTACAGCGATTCACCGGAGATTATACCTTTTCTTAAGTTTCTGGATGAGGGAAGGAGTGATCCAAGGGGTGTTGCATCTCTTTCTATGGATCCTGGTTAGGGGGGCAAAGAGGTCACAGGACTTGCAGAAGGCACTTGTGAAGAAGTCAAGAGCTGAGTCGATATCTGGGGCATGTCAGATAGGGGACCAGTCTAGCTGGGCTAGGTGCTGTTTCAACTTTTTTAGGCCACCAGGGCGAAGCCGCCGGTGCAGTGTAGCCTGGGATACTGGTTTTGGAGAGGAGTATGACTAGGTACAGATGACTGGGGAGTGATCACTAAGTGAGTCGGGGAGGACAGTGATGTCCCGGATTTTAAAGGGGCGGTTTGATAAGATAACATCTAGGAGGGAGTTGGTTCCACTGGATCGGTTGAACCTGGTGGGCTGTGAGACTAGTTGGGACTTATCCAGGGCAGCGAAGGAGTCCCTGGTTTGGGAAGTGGCGGAAGCAAGCCTGTTAACATTAAGATCACCAAGGATGATTTGCTCGACTTTGTGCGGGAGGGATGTGAGGTAGTTGATGAGGGCTAGACTGCTGAGTTCTGGTCCTTTGGGGTATGTAGGAGACAGTGAGAAAAAGAGGGCCTCTGGCGGGGTCAGAGATAACTTTTAGCGTGAGGGCCTGGGCACCATAGTCAAGTTTGGGAGCAGGGCGTGCATGACCTATTAGGGTGTCCTGCATGAATATAGTGCACCCACCACCATGTTTGCCTACGTGGTCTTCTCTGAATAAGGTGTATCCAGGAAGGGAGATAGCGGAGTCGGGGTGGACTTAGGGAGCCAAGTCTCCACCAGAGCAAGAATATCAGGTTGATGCTGGGTGACCCAGCACTGGACAGCAGCAGTTTTCTTTAGGAGGCTACATATGTTAAGGGATGTGAGGCGGAGATCGCTAGTGGTACAGGATTTGGATGGGCTGGCAGATAAAGTTCCAGGATTGGGATGTACATTCCCAGACAGTAAGAGCAGCAATGTGATTATTCTGATTAGGGGACGGTGGTGGCAGGGACCCATGGTTCAGCGCCCGGGCAAGGACCTGGTGATAAGGGTGCAGGGGATAGGTAGAGCACAAAGGGTGGGTATGGCAGGGAACAGATGGGTCCAGGATGGGCCCGGAGGGCAGGGGGAGTGGGGCAGTAGGCAAGGGGGGTGCTGGGGAGTTAGGGGTGCATTCAAGGTGGGGGGGCTACTATACTGGGGTAACTTGGGGGTGAGGTGTCTGATGTAGTGGCAGGAGCTCAGGTCGGGGGGAGGTTTGAACCAGGAGGGTAAAGGTGAGAAGACCTAGCAAGGGAGTGCAAGTGCCCATAGTTCCATGCTTATAGTGAAAGATAAGGGCAATAGCTGAACTTCAGTGAGGGTGACTGCCACTGTACAGTAGTGATAGTGTTACTGACTTTGGTGCAAGAGGTCGCAGGTTCAAGTACTCCAGGGAGAGGGTGTCTTAGAGCCTTGTGGAGGAGATGTCGGAGGTTACCCAGGGGCTGGATAGGGCTGGGTTTGGAGAGGAAAAAAGAGGAAAAATAGCGATTTAGGTTTGATCTCCTTAGGAGGGTGTGGTTTCAGGGGATAGAAAACCAGCTGACTGTGGTATTCCTGTGGGAGAAGTTACTGGACAGAGACTATATATAATAAACTGTCACAGAAGGGGGAGGGTTGGGATTCCAGTGGGAGGAGTTCCTGGACAGAGACTGTATAATAAACTGTCAGAGAACAGGGAGGGTCGCATTGGCGAAAATCCAGTGAGAGCAGGCTCTGGCACAAAGGTCTCTCAGTGCGCAACTAGCTTGATTTAGGAAGCTGCTTAAGGAGGGGGAATGAAAACTAATTCTTAAATATTGAGTTGCTAAGTTAGGGATTACAGGTGACCTCACAGCTCCTAGGTTCAAGGATAGAGTCAATGCTCAGGCTCACACAAAGATCCAAGAAATGGTGCCGGATTTAAAATTTACACCTGGGGGGGGGCACACTATCAGTTGAGCAGGCGTACCTGTTTTCGGCCCTTGAGAGGGCAGGGAACAGCCCCTTTGGCTATGGCCATGGGTGGAGGAATGCCCAGGGGACTTTGGCACAGTCTGTAAATAAAGGGAGAAGAGATTAGCAGGAGGAAGGGGAAGGACTGTCTGAGTAGGCAGGGCAGATGGGGAGGGAAGTGATAGGATGACTAAGGTAGGATTCCTTGAGAAAAGGGAGACAGAAAGGGGGAATGGGGTGAAGAGAAGAGAAGAGGAGAAGGTTAGTTAACAAGCATTTGTCAATGCCGACTGTTTGCTTGCTGGCATTGGCATTGGTAGTGTAGGAGTTACAGAGCTGCATACTAGGAATGGCAGTGAAGTATTGAACTGAAGCCAAGCCCGACACCACCCTGCAGATAGTGACAGGCATTGGGGTGTGCCTTTGGGTCGTCAGGCATAACGGCCATGCCATTTCACCACACCCTACCCTGCAGACACCGACAAGTGTCACGGTGTGCCTTGGGGTCTTTGGCCCTTATGCGCACCCCCTTCCATCAGGAAATACAGTGAGATGGGTGCGGTATAGGAGAATGGGGCGAACTTTGGGGCCGGAGAGTCCAAGGCACACCTCGATGCCTCTCACTGGCTGCAGGGTGTGGGTGGGGGTGGAATGGTATGAGCATTGCAGGCAACAATCCCAAGTCACAGCCCTGATGCTTGTCATTCTGTACAGGGTGGGGCGTTATGGTCGGAAACTCTAATGCCTCAGGCATTCGTTGGTATTTTCACTCCAAAATTTCAACATGTTTTTTTTGTGACCCCCCCACCTTATGATCAGTGGCAATATCAGTTTGTTAGCCGAAAGCTGTTTTTGCACAGCGACTACAGCATTTGGCACCACAGGTGCAAAAAACACCTTCCGAACAGGATGAAAACCGCAGTGGTACTGTTCATGGGGAGGTGTAAAATGGCAATGTTGAAAATCTGCTGTGAAAATATTAAAAACTGGTGAAGTCAATGAGCATGCGAGAACTGCTGTGCAGCGACACCGTAATGTAACTAGTTTGGGGATTTTTACAGCAGATTAACATCAGGCATTTTGGGGACCTCCGATCATGAACAGTGTCACTGTGATTTTCTTCATCTGTCCCGAACAATAATTTCCCACAGCGACCACGCATTTCTGCACTGAAAGTGTGAAAACACTTTTTGGCCATTTTGTGAAAAATGACAGCTGTACTGTTCATAAGGAAGTTGGAAAAATGCCACTGGTGAAAATCTGGACTGAAAATATTACAAATTCGTGAACTTATGAGGGTGCGTGGAAACTGCGCAATGCTCACTAGTAACGCAGTCATTCTATGGAGTTTTGTCACCAAATTTTCAACCTAGCCATTTTAAAACCTCTGCTCATGAACAGTGTCACTGTGATTTTCTTAATCTGTCCCAAACATTGTTTTCGCACACCGACTGCACCATTGTGTGCTACATGTGCGGAAACACATTTTGGGTGAGATGTGAAAAATGGCAACTGTACTGCTCATATGAAGTGTGGTAAAATGGCAATGTTGAAAATCTGCATGCAAATATTACAAATTCACAAACTTGCCAGCGTCTGTAGGAACTGTGCAACGTGCGCTCCTAAAACAGTAATTTTTGGGAATTTTTTTTCACCACATTTTCAACATAGCCATTTTAACACCTCTGCTCATGACCAGTGTCACTGCGACTTTCTTAATCTATCCTAAACATTGATTGTGCACACCGACTGCGCCATTGTGCGCTACATGCACGGAAACACATTTTGGGCGATGTGTGAAAAATGACAACCGTATTGTCATTAAGGATGTGGTAAAGGCAATGAAAATTGAGTGCAAATATTAAAATTTAAGCAAACTTACGAAAGATGCTGAATCCGCGAACGACGCCGAAAACAGTCAGTTTTAGGAATTTTTCCACCAAATTTTCAACATAGTCATTTTGAGAGCCCACCTCATGAACACTGGCACTGTCATTCCATTAATCAGTCCCGAAAGGTGATTCTGCACAGTGACCACAAAATCACCCTTCGGGCCTGATTAATGCCATGACAGTGACAGAATTCATGAGGAGGCGTCCCAAAAACCCCATGTTGAAAATTGCCTGAGATATGCAGCAAAGTTGAAAACCCCCTATCTATTACATTATACAGCCTACCAGCATTTCCTCAGTTCGCGGTCGGCTTTGAAGAGTGCAGATGTGTTCCCGATCCACCGAAGATCATCGCACCAGAGTCCGGAGGTAAGTATGGGGTGAAGGGAGGGTGTGGGGAGGCAGGGTGTGCAGTGGTGGGTGCAGGTGGGGAGGGGCCAACAGACTACGAGGACGTTTTTCTTTCAGAGATGACCTTGGGGCGTTTGCCACGCTGGAGGTAGGCTCCCAGCATGGCATTGGGAAGGCAACAGGGGGGCTGGAGCAGGCGGGGATTGGGCACCCGTTGGCCGTACAGTTTCTGCCACGCTGGGGTGGGCTCCCAGCATGGCAGCTGAGAAAGCGTTTTGGGGCTGGAGGCGGCGTGGCCGGCCGGGAGTTGGCACCCCGTCGGCCATTACATTTGTTTGCCACGCTGGGAGTTGGCTCCCAGCGCGTGACACCGAAAGCTTTGGGGGGGGCCTGGAGCCGGCGGGGATTGGGCACCCCGTCGCCATACAGTGTGCGTCGGGGGCAGCGCGCACGAGCACGCAAAATGCAGTGCTTGCATGCCTGCGTGGGGGGGGAATGCTCTGCTCACTGAAGCAGAGCTCTCCCTTTCAGCTGTATGCCACTGCATCCGGTATCTTGGATGATGGCAGTATGTTTCTTGCACATGCGTGCAAGCAAACATAAAAATGCAGAAATGAAAAGGCTGAAGTTCAAGGCAAGGTAGATGCAGATTTGTGAGTTAACATGAGTGAGAAAGGTGAAATCAGGGGCTCAGGCAGAAGATTTTAAGCATTAATGTTCCATTTCAATATATGCAGACTTTGGTTAACTCACAAGTTGAGGAAATTTGTTCAGTAAGACCTTGCTAATTCGCTAGCTAAGGAGATGCAGTACATAGAGGAATAAATGTAGGCTTTGGAAAACCCGCTTGCTGTAATAGAACTATGCAGGGAGGCCTTGCTACACAAATTACAAGTACACTGTAACACAACTACATAAAGCTACCTAGCAGGAACAGTTCAAGAAAACATACAGGTCTGCTACAGGCTTACTGGATTGCAGGTCATGCGCTGTTACAGTCACTTAGCTAACAGTACATAAGAAGCAGTTCTACAAAAATCTCACTTGCTAAAGAAAAATCTTACAGAAACAAAATCTACTGGACTACTAGAAAATCAAACTGGTCTGAAGAACATGCAGCGTTACAGTCGTTAACAAACAGTACATATTGAAAATGATGTAGGCAGGTGAAAAATCGAGTGAGAGCAGGCTTTGGCACAAAGGTCCCTCAATGTGCAACTAGCTTGATTTAGAAAGCTGCTTAAGGAGGGGGAACAAAAACTAATTCTTAAATATTGAGTTACTAAGTTAGGGATTACAGCTGATCTCACAGCTCCTAGGTTCAAGGATGGAGTCAATGTTCAGGCTCACACAAAGATCTGAGAAATGGTGCCACATTTAAAATTTACAACTGGAGGGGGGCACTCTATCAGTTGAACAGGCGTACCTGTTTTCAGCCCCTTAGAAGGAAGGGAGCAGCTCCTGTGGCTACGGCCACGGGAGGAGGAATGCCCAGGGGACTTTGGCACAGTCTGTTTTCAGCCCTTGAGAGGGCAGGGAGCAGCTCCTGTGGCTACGGCTACGGGTGGAGGAATGCCCAGGGGACTTTGGCACAGTCTGTTTTCAGCCCTTGAGAGGGCAGGGAGCAGCTCCTGTGGTTACGGCCAGGGGTGGAGAAAATTTTGGAAGACAGGCAACACATCATAGAAATATTGAAATTGTCGGTAGGTAAGGACCGCTAGGCCCATCCAGTCTGCCCGTAGACCCTATGCATTTTATGTAGCCACTGATCCTATGTGATCAATGACTTGTCATCACTCCCTCCCCACTCAGGCTTCCCTTGTGCCTGTCCCAAGCATGCTTAAACCACTCCACTGTGCTTGCCCCCACTACCTCCTGTGGCAGACTATTCCATGTGTCGACTACCCATTCTGTGTAGAAAAACTTCCTCACATTACCTCTTAACCTACCCACCCCCCAATTTCATATCATGCCCCCTTGTTCTAGTACTTTTTCTACATTGGAAAAGCTCCCCTGCCTGCACCTTATTTATGCCCTTAAGGTACTTGAAAGTTTCAATCATGTCCCCCCGCTGTCTCCTCTTCTCCAATGAGTACATATTGAGGTCCCTTAGTCTCTCCTCATATGTTTTGTGGTGTAAGCCATGCACCATCTTTGTTGCCCTTCTCTGGATAGTCTCCACCTTATCTATGTCCTTGCGCAGGTGTGGTCTCCAGAACTGCATGCACTACTCCAGGTGAGGCCTTACCAATGTTTTATACAATGGCATCACCACCTCCCGCCTCCTGCTAGTGATACCTCTGCCTATGCACCTAGCATAGCACTGGCCCTCCCTGCTGCCTTTGTACACTGCTTTGATACCTTAAGTTCATCAGAGATGATAACTCCTAGGTTACTTTCCTCCTTCGTGACAGTCAGCTCCTCTCCCCCCAACCTGTAGCTCTCCCCAGGGTTCCCTCTACCCAGGTGCATTATTTTGCACTTCTTTACATTAAACCTCAGTTGCCACATCTCTGACCATCTTTCAAGCTTCTCCAGGTCCCTCTTCATTTTCTGCACCCCTTCTGGAGTATCCACCCTGTTGCAGATCTTGGTGTCATCTGCAAACAGGCAGACCTTTCCTTCCAGCCCCTCTGCAATGTCACAAACGAAGACATTGAACAGTACTGGTCCTAGTACTGATCCCTCAGGTACCCCACTGGTCACCCCCATCTCCCCAGATTGTACCCCATTTACCACCACCCTCTGTCTCCTGTCTGTTAACCAATTCTTAACCCAGTTCACCACCTTGTCTCCCATCCCCAGACTACTCATCTTGTTAATCAGCCTTCTGTGTGGGACAGTGTTGAAGGCTTTGCTAAAATCCAGGTAGGCGACGTCTACTGCCCATCCCTGATTAAGTTCCCTTGTCACCCAATCAAAAAAAATTATTAGATTTGTTTGACATGACCTTCCTGCTGTGAATCCATGTTGCCTCAAATCCTGCGCACCACTGGATTCCAAATGTGTCACTATCCTTACTTTCAGCAGTGTCTCCATGATCTTTCCCACCACTGAGGTGAGGCTGACTGGCCTGTAGTTCCCCGCCTCCTCCCTACTGCCACTTTTGTGCAGTGGGACTACCTGTGCCCTACTCCAGTCCACTGGAATGACACCCTGTTGAGTGACTCTGTGAACAGGGCCGCCAGAGGCGTTGCTAGTTCCTTTCACAGCTCCTTTATTATCCTCGGGTGGATGCCATCTGGCCCCATGGCCTTATCCACCTTCAGCTTTGTGAGTTCTTCTAGAACTCTCTCCACTGTAAATGGACTGGTGTTCACTTCTCCCCCACCCCATTGCTTCTGCACCCCAACTGTGATCCTAGATCTGCCCCTACCTTAGTGAATACTGAGCAGAAGTTTAGTTTATCAGTTCAGCATTTATTTTAAGAACACAATATTTTCTTCATGTTTAAAACACAATTAAGTGGCAGTGTATTCATTCAGTAATTTATGCTGGCTAATATATGCTGCAGAAAACAGTAAAAGATTTACTGTGAAACACTCAGGGTCTATAGTAGAACTCCTGCAATTTTCAAAAAATCTCTGCAATTTGGGGTAACTTTTTCCTCAATTTTCCAGTGGCCCTGCTCATTACACCCTTATGGCCTCGACAGATTTGGTTTCCCCTACTACAACAGCTAGCAGTGGAACCACCAGTGCCTCTGCCCCTGTGCAAGGGTCTACTGTCACAGGAACAGGGAACTCTGGTCCATCCAGACCTTAAATCTGTTCATCTCCATGTATGGCTCCTGAAAAAGTAGCCATTGCCCGGTTTGGGGTTTCCCAAAAACCAGCTGATGTCCTGGCGACTGTCAGAAAGCCTTCCACCAGATCCACGTATTTTGTGATATGGAAGCAGTTTGCTCTATGGCTTCTTCCCATCACCTGGATCTGTTCACCTGTCCAGTTAACCAAGTTCTGGAGTATCTGCTGATCTTATGAGATGCAGGCTTACAGTATTCTTCAATCAAGGTGCAGCTGGCTGCCATTTCAGCTTTCCATGTGCCTGTTGAGGGTCGTACAGCTGCCCAGCTAGAGGTGGCCTGTATGTTCTTGAGAGGCATTCTACTTGTGAAGCCTCCCATCAGGAATCCAGTCCCAGCTTGGGATCTGAATTTTGTTTTGGAAAAGCTTACTTTGGCCCCTTTTGAGCCAGCCACGACTTGTGGCTTACGCTTTCTTTGTTGGAAAGTGTTGTTTTTAGTTGCAATCACTTCTGCTCGAAGGATTTCAGAGCCACAGACTCTAATGTGTGAGCCTCCTTATTTTATTCATCACAAAGATGGGATGTCTTTGTGTACTAATCCTAAGTTTCCACCAAAGGTGGTGTCTCAGTTTACTTACAATCAAACCATTTACCTTGCAGTTTATTTTCCTGAGCATTCCAATCCAGGGGAAGCAGTGCTCCCTACTCTATATGTACATAGAATACTTAAGTACTATATACACCACAGGAAGGACTGCAGAAAGTCCTTACAGCTTTTTGTTTCATTCACCCATTGGAAAGATGGTGCCCCAGTTTCTAAACAGTGCTTGTCTAAATAGCTAACAAACTGTGTTACTTTCTGTTACGGGAAGTACAGTAAGGAACTTCCTGGGCTGGTTCATGCTCCTTCCACAAGATGCATGGCCGTGGCATGCTTGTGTCAAGAATGTTTTTGCTGCAGAGATCTGTGCACCTGCCACCTGGAGCACTGTCCACACTTTCGCTGAATACTACAGTCTGGACATTGTCTGTGAAAAAGGATTGACTTTGGCCTAGCTGTGCTTTACGGCCTACTTTCTTAAGCCTGCAGGCTTCAGCCACCCAGATTGTTCATGGTCAGTACGGCTTGGTGTTCATTCCATAGGTGTGGCCTGACGAAAGAGATATCCTCGAAGAAGAATAGTTACATACTTACCCTAACAGTAGATCTTCAAGAGAATTTATCATAATACCATGCTGTTCCACCCTCCGACTCTCTGAGGGTAGTGAGACTCTAACTTGTGCTGTCTTGATCTCCTGGATAATCTGCCTGTCACTCTCTGCCTCACCAGGTTTGCAGAGCACTAGGTTCTCTCCTGGTTCCCTATAGAGTCCTTCTGAGTGTGATCTCTGGCAGGAAACTGAGTAAGGGAGGGGACCGCAAGACAGTTATATAAGAGACAACGTATGAAGTCATTGTGGGCGGCTTCCGGGGAGATTCCTTACAAAAATTTCTGTGTGGTCATAGCGCCTGGCAGCTTATAGTTTCATTGATGTGGTTTGATAAAAAAGAGATTCTCTTGAAGAGCTGTTGTTATGGTAAGTACATTATTGTTCTTTTCTGCTAGTAGGATATTTGGTATAGCTTCTGCATGATTTTTGTTGGCCTTATTTGGATGGCCTCTACCCTGTCTGTGTTCTGTCTGAGGTGTTGTCTCCAGAACTGAGACAGTATTCCAGGTGTGGTCTCACCAATGACTGATACAGCACAACATCATCTCCCTTCTTCTGCTGGTGGTACCCCTCCCTATGCACCCCAGCATCCCACTGGCTTTTCCTGCTGCTTTGTTGCACTGTCTTGCAATGTTAAGGTCATCCATTATGATTACACATAGGTCCCCTTCCTATTTAGGGACCATCAGCACCCCCCCCCCATTCTATTCTCTACCTCTGGGTTTCTGTGCCAAAATGCATGATTTTGCACTTTTTTTTTGCATTGGAACCCAGTTGCCATACTCTTGACTATTCCTTAAGCTTTTTCAGGTCTTTTTTCATCCCCCGCCACTCCCGAGTGTCCACCCTATTACAGATCTTGGTGTTATCTATATGCCTTCTCTTCACTGTCACTTATAAAGACATTAAGGAGGAGTGGACTCAGATCTGGGATACTAGACCTTCTCCCTTACTATACAATTCACAAATGAAATATAAACAGGCATTAAAAGAACAGTTGCATTATAGTAAGGAAAAATCAAAAAACAACATAAGCAATGACATATGTAATCATGTTAAACAAGGCTACACAAGGGGCTAAGTACTACAATAAATTTAAAGTCAAAAGTAAATAACTGACTTATGCAAGTTATGCTCATAAGTGCCTGCCTTCTCCCATCAGCCAGTCCTCCAATCCCATCACCTAACTTCTCTGAGACGTACCATATTCCTCCAAGCTCTTATAGATTGCCCCCCATGTTGGGGCACTGGGGTGGGACCACTCCCCTTGGGATGATGTACATTCACTAGAGGTAAGAGTCACAGTCAGTGTTGCTGGGCCTGCAGTTTTCCTCCATTGTTTCCTTCCTCACCCAAACTGTCAGCTATGAACGTTCACATGCAGTGTATGCAGTGGGTGTACATGCCTGCAAAGCCATCCATCTCTCCACCTATAGCTGTCCATCTGCTCTTCCACCTGGAAGCATCCAGATGACAACTAGCACAGCAGATTCAGGCTCTCGTCCTCCCTGAAGAAGGCACGCAATCATCCTATGGAACGCTCAAACCGATCTCCCCACAGTCGGCCCCAATGACCCTGGGCTGGTCCCCAAATTCTGGTTACTGATATTGCGAGCCATGGACTAGTCTAACATAGCTGCTCTTCTTTGGACCCTTTCCAGTCTATATATATATATCACTCCTGCAATATGGATTCCTTAGCTGGCAGAAGTACTCCAACTGTTTGCTTGTTTTTTTATTTATGTGCATATGTATGTGTTTATTGACTGGGTATGTACACTGGCCCAAGGAAACTTTTTCAGGAACTGTCGTCTCACATACACGCTGCATAGTGGTGCTAAAAGTTCCGCTGATCTGCTTATAAAGTTTCTCTTTATGTAACCTAGTACCAAGACAGTTACTCTTTTGCCCTCTTGGCTGGTGGAAGGGTGCAGCTATGCAAGCACTCATTGTTAGGGGGCAGGTGTAAAATGAGAGATAAAGCAAGTAAAGAAAAAAAAAATCAGAAAACAAAATTGCCCCAAGTATTGGTACCCTGTTCACCACCTTGAAATGCTCCACACTCAGAAGAGCTCAGCTTTCACAGCACTCTTCATGCCTCAAGAGAAGTAACATTCTTCTAGCTTTAAAGCGCTTTTACTAATTACAAATAGGAGCCTCATCTGATTTGTACATTAATGCTTTCATTAGTCTTTCTTGCCAGTATTTTTTGGAGCACAGTCTCCGACAGATAAAATCACCTAATGACCTTATTGTTTTAGAATAATAAAAATCCATCAGGCAGTAACATCATCAAGGTACTCTGGTGCATCCTACACCATGAGGGCAAAGCTTTAGTGATGTGGGATGTCACCAGAATTCCAAGATGGAATTACAGGCCTTGTTACTGATGGTTTAACGTACTAACATACTAAAATACCAGCAGAGTAGGCCTAGTGGTCTATCGAGTCTGCTCGACAGACAGTACCCTTAATGGGCACCGCAACTATCCTCCTGATTTCTCTTCCTACCCCCCCTTCCCCCTGCCAGGGTTCCCTTCCCCCAGGCAGGCAGCCTTTCTCTTCATCACTCTCCTGTATCTGTCCCAGCCTCTCTTGAATCCTTCCACCATAGACACCACCACCAGTTACTCAGGCAGTGCATTCCATGGATCCACCACCCTCTCAGTGAAGTATCGCCTCCTCCTTTCCCCCCCAAGTCTCCTTCCCTCCAGCCTCCAACCATGCCTCCTAGTGGGCCCTCCCACCTTCCTCTGAAAGGTCCCATGTAGGCATACCTTATTAACCCCTTTTAGATACTTGAAGACCTCAATCATGTCCACCCTGTCTCTCCTCTCCTCTCCTCCAGTGAGAACAGGTTGAGCTCCTCAAGTCTCTCCTCATAAGTCCTATCTCCCAGACTCCAGATCATCCTAGTTGCCCTCCTCTGAACCTGCTCCAGAAGCTGAACATCCTTCCTGAGGTGTGGGTGCTAAAACTAAATGCAGTACTCAAGGTGCAGGCTGACAAGGCAATTGTACAGTGGTATAATCAATCACCTCCCTGCTTCTTGAGGTGAACCCCCTGGTGATACAGCCCAGCATTCTATTTGCCCTGGCTGCAGCCCTCCTACACTGTTCCGAGTTATTCATTCTGTCATCCACCAGCACTCCCAATTCCTTCTCCCCACTTGAGACCTGCAGTATGCCCCTCCTAGGGTGTACACCTGACCCAGGTTTCCTTGCCCCAGGTGATACACCTTGCATTTTGCAGTGTTGAACCTTAGATTCCAAGCCTGTGACCATCGCCCTAGAACATCCAGGTCTCCCTGCAGGGCAACCCTACCCTCCTCCCCATCCACCACTGCCCCCAGCTTAGAGTCATCCGCAAAGAGACACATTTCACTACTGATGCCCTCCCTGATGTCGGAGATGTAAGCGCTAAATAGGAGCGGTCCCAGAACTGATCCCTGTGGGACCCCACTGATAACCCTCCTGGGGGGATGAGACTACCTCTTCTACCACCGCCCACTGGATATGCCCAAATAGCCAGCTTCCAATCCACCTGACCATCCATGCCCCCACCCCCATCTTTCCGAGCTTATCCAGCAGACCAATATGGGGGACAAAGTCAAATGCCTTGTTGAAGTCTAGGAAGATGACTTCAGCTGGCCTACCCTGGTCGACTGTGACCATCACCCATTCGTGGAACTCCACAAGGTTAGTTTGTCACGATCTCCCCTGGATGAAGCCATGCTGGCGATCATCCAGGAACCCCTGTTCCACCCAGTACACCCCCAGCCTCTCCTTTACTATGGTCTCCATCAGTTTGCCCACCATTGATGTCAGGCTAACTGGACTGTAGTTCCCCTGCTCCTCCCTTGATCCCCCATTATGGATGGGCACAATATGTGCCTCCCTCCAATCCTTCGGCACCCTCCCTGTCTGTAGAGAAGCATTAAAAAGGGCCGCCAGTGGTTCAACCAAGTCATCAGCCAATTACACAACATCTTCAGATGGATTCCATCAAGACCCGGGGATTTGTCCTTTTTTAGGGACCAGAGGGCTTCCCATACCCCATCCACAGGAATTTCCCCATCCGTGCTTCCACTCCCCTCAGCCGATCCTGCGCTCCGCCTCCCGTATGAGTCAGTTTCCTCAGCCCCCTCTGCAACAAGAGGTACTCTAACTTGTAAGGGCCTGTCCCCTGCATCCCTATTGCCTGTGACTCCCCCTCTTCCCCCTAGCGAAAACTGATGCAAAGTATCCGTTAAGCACCTATGCTTGTTCCCCCACCTCCTCCGCCCTCCCCATCCCCGTCTCCAATCTGCTAAACTGCCCTTTTACTCTCCTCCTTTCCCCAATATACCTAAAGAACCCTGTTTCTCCCTTCTTTATCCCCGCACCAATTTCTGCTCCATCCTTGCCTTGGCCCCCCCTCACCACCCTACCTGGTCATGCAAAGACACTCATCCCTATCCAAGACCCCACATGAACTCTTGAACCTACGGTAGGCTGCCCTCTTTTCCCTCACCACCTTCTGGACCTCCTTGGTCCACCAGCATGGCCTCCTATATCTACCACCCTTGCGCCTCACCCTTACACAGGACCTGGTCACCTCCTGTAGTCCTCTCCTGATGATTTCCCACCTACTTTCTACATCCATGTCCTGCTTAATCCAAACCAAGTGGTCTCTGAGGATGTGCCCCATGCTCTTGAAGTCTGCTCCTCTAAAGTCAACCAGCCTAGTCTTTGTGTAGTCCCTCCTACCTCCCAGGTCTAGTACAAACCAAACCGTGTCATGGTCCTTCTTCCACATGATCCCCACCAGTTCACCTGGTCTACTTCCTCAGGTTTCTGTTGCAAATCATAGACCCTCTTGATCAGAGCCGGAATTCTCAGGGCCCTCCCAGTCCGTCGCCCTTGTTTCTCATGACAGAGTTGCTCCAGTCTCCCAAACATATGGGTATTTGTACCAATTAACAGGGGGACCCCACTGTACAGGCCGGTGAGGGGACACACTAGGGCCAAGGTCTCTACTCGCTCCTCTACATCAGTAACAGTAACAGTTGCAGGAAAAGACAACCAGAGGCGAACATACCTTAGGTAGGGATAGGACTTATCGCTCAGGCCCCACACGTGTAGGCCTTCCAGGGATTGCAAAGACACATCAAATAAGTGTTTGTCATACCAGACCTAGAATACAGTGGTCACTTGTGACCCACTGTCAAACACAGCCCGAGTATGAATACCATTCACAGTCACCGTAGTCTCCATTGAAGGGCCCACTATTTTGGACCAGTCTGGAGAGGCAGTAGCAGAGGTCTGGACAGATGATTTAGCCACAGAGTAGTTTGAGTTAGGGTTTCTCGAACCCTCATTGCAGTCATTTCGGGCACCCCTTGGCCAATGATTTGCTTTTTGGAGCTCCCCTTGGAGTCTGTTTTCTACTCTTTCTAAGTCCTTCTGAGACCGTCATTCTCTGTTCATATGGCCATCCTTTCCACAGTTGTGACAAATGATAGACTCCTGGGTCATCCTGGGAGAGAAAGTCATATGAGGAACTGAAGCAGTAGTAAAAGATTGGGGTCTAATATCTGCTTGCAGTGGTGAGAGTGGTGCAACGTGTCTTAACTGTTCCTTCAGAGTGGCAGTCAACCCAGTGATCTCAGCCTTGGAGCCACCCTCGGTAGCGGATGCCTGAGGGTGCACCCCCACCACCATGGCAGTCACATCCTGAGAGAGACCAGAATCTTGTTCCATGTGGGAAACCCTTGCAGAGGCACCCGTCTTCAACTCTCGGACTTCCTTTAGTAGCTCGTCTTTCCAGTGCTAGGCTTAGGGCGGGAAGTCCTTTGCATTCTCAGAGTGCTCGTTAAGTGCCAACTTTTGCCTCTGAGCCTCACTTGGCTGATCAATCTTGTTCACTTGCGCAACAGCAGCAGATAGGGGTGCAATTCCCATGGGGTCGCCTCAGCTCAGCCCCCAAATTTCTCATTAGCCCGTCCATAAGAGGGGCGATTCCAGTCAGGTGGCAAGGCACAACTGAAGCAGTAACAATTCTGAAAATGGAGCAGACTTAAGGATCCAGTCCAGCCTAGTTCAATCTAATTCATTTGACGGCAAACTACCCTTTCTGAGGCACTCTTGTAGCAGCTTTTCAAGCCGAGGTACATACACAGACAATGGCTCCCCTGGATACTGCTGAGCATTTCTTATTCTCCACCATAGATCCTCATCTGAATCCAGGCTCCCATACACATTGTCCAATGCATCAAGATAGTCATGTGCAGTTGCTTCAGGGTTATTGGCTCGGCTGGCACGGATGGTAGCCAGGGCAGGACCATGGAGGCTCTCACTCAACCTCTTTCGTTTCTCTGCTTCTGAGCATTGCCATTCAAGTACTATAGGGGCAACATAATCTATCTAGGTCTCCCAGTCATCCTCCCTCTGGGGGGTGAGGAGGGTGCCCGAGAAGATTTTCAGCCTTCGGTAGGAGTCGTGACTAATGGCAGGTACAGATATAGGGGTCAGCATTGGCACAGGCACAGAAAGTGGGGCAGTAACAGGTGCTGGAGTGGGAGGGGGTGCTGAGGAAGGAACACCCCCAGGTGGCAGGAATAGTTTCTTACAGTCCTCTACAGTTTTCCCTTCCTCCAGCAACAACTTAGCAAATTTCTCCTCAGAAGTCTCAGATAATGTTGGGAGCTCATCCTCCCTGGGGTCTTCACTGTCTTTTGTTATCACTCACCAGGCAGCTGGAACCCCTTCTGGGGCAATAGTCTGTGGCACTTTAGAGCTGTCCCCAAGGTCACTACACTCTACTAAGGCTATGAAAGTTTGTGCGATCAGATCTGTCTGTTGACCCACCACCACAGGGTTTTTTTAAACATTCAACTTTGGAGAGTACTCCCTCTACAGTGTACTTATTGGTACCCAAGGGAATATCCAGTATAAGTAGAGCATTTTGGGAGTCGATTTCCTGCCCAGTACACCACCCCACCAACTGGTGTACAGCCATTTCTACTGGGGTAGCCATTAATCTTTAACAATAATTCATAATTTTTGGCCACTAAAAGGCACAAAATCCCAGCGGTGCCTCCAAAATGTAACCCTTATGTGGCGCTATCCCAAGGGCTACTATCACTGCCTGCTTGGCTAGGAGCAGGTTAAGGGGCCTGAGTTCTGAAACAGGTGCCTCCACCCGGAGGTCAGGGTTGGTAGTGGTCAAGCTAACCTGGGCACAGCCCTCTGGGACACTGTAACCCCCCTCTTTCCTTATTAGTGGCTGGAACAATACACAGTAATCACTTTCTCAATGCCCCGATACACTACACAAGTACCCACACTGTTTGTACTTACCACCAGGGCTTTCTTCTGGCTTGACCCTGGGGACCCCCTGTAAAACAAGGTTATACACAGCAAATAACAGCAGTACAGTACTCTTGCACAAACTGGAACCACGGGGTAAATGCAAACTGAGTTAGATCTGACTTATTTAAGGGACTTGAACAAGGAAGGGGGTGTAATCAGGTTAATTTGCTTAAAAGCTGTATCAATCAAACAGTTATGCATGCACTTCAGAATCAATAAACAGTCACACACTCTGGGTACTCAGGTGAAGAAGAGGTGGGCTAGCCAGGATCGTTACCCGGGGTAGACCAGCGTCGCAGCTGGTTGGGGCCCTGTGATGGAAGAAAACAACATGCACCACACGCATTAATTGTAATCCGGAGCTGGAGGGCTCAGTTCGTGAAAGAAAAAACAAGAAGACAATCAGATGACATGCGCAGATTAAGCTGTTGCTGCAGGGAGCTACCCTGATGGTTACTCACGATACCAAAAACTGGACATAGGCTGGACGAAAATTGAGACTGCAGGTGGTTGATCTGGAGTGCCAGGAAAAGCAGGGCCCACACGATTCGCTGAGGCATCGTTCCTGTTCAAGTGTGGAGCAGGGGGCTGATCCCCAGGCAGGTCTCTCGTCAATGGCTTTTTCTTTGCAGTGGAGTAGTCTGGCAGGGCCAGTGTGGCAAGGCCCAGGCCGTATGGAGATGAATGCAGATTCAGTCCGGTCGAGCTGGATACAGCTTCCAGCAAGCAGAACACAATTCACACAGTAGGGAACCAAATCACGACCCACTATAAACACACAGCACATTTACATGTAAGGGACTCTACTGTACCAGGCAAACCGCTCTCCAGTCACAATCGCAAAGTCTCTGCACACACCAGGAGTTTAGAGGTAGCTGGAAATCCTGACAGGCCGATGCATTTAGCAAATTTTCGGTCTTCTTCAGGTTGATCCTGGTCACAACTCAGTGGCTTACTTCATTCTCACAGACTCGGATTCAGTCCGAACTGATTCTCTTCTCCCTCTCAGGGGCAGCAGGGAGCCATGCAGGCCAAAACTCGGGACTTTCCACAGAGACTGTCTCGAGCTGTTACTTCTTCGTCTCCCAACTTACAGTAGATCTCACTCAACTGCCAGCAAGCCTGGGAATTTCCCCGAGATCCAAAAGGTTCGGTTGGCTGATTCATCTGTCAGTCACAACAGGAGCTCCCCCTTCAGGTGCAAAAGGGCACCAGAAGCCCAAAACTACAATTCCTACAGATTCTGACTCCAGACAGCTCCTGTAGTCCGGCTCCATTTTAGGTCCCACCAGTACTGATTGGTCCAATTCGGCAGTCCCGGGCGAAGATAGTGGAGATAAACAAAACAGTCCTTGCTGCAAAGAAGGCAGGTTAGACAAACTACATTATCATTATCACTCTAAATGATTTTCGGCAAATAGTTACATCTTTCAACAGAGCTCCCTCTCAGATTACTTATGACTGCAATCCAGGCAACTTTTAAAGAGACAGTACACAGAGGCTATACAGGCACTCTCTGGCAATCACATTTAAACTGCTAAAAAACAGGACACCAGCTTGGCAGTGAGCATTTAGGCAAGCTCAAGGAAGACTTTTCAGGAACCCCCATTTGTAGGGGGGGTTACACGGGATTCAAATGTAACTCTTACTTATGGTGAAAAAGTGACCATCCATATATTATGTAACCTTAACTGATTCTTTTTCCCTGAGCCTCACCATTGTGAATACCTTGAATATGCCCTGCATAGCCTTCCCATCCCAGTGAGAGGTCTCAGATCCTTGAGTCTATCCTCATCTGACTTATTTTTTCCCCCTGATTATTCTTACAGCGCTTTGGTATACCATTTCCAGTTTTGCAGATTTTATTTTGAGGTTTGCAAAAGTTCTTCCTGCCTAAGAGAACATCTCCACCTGGAAACACTTGGCTGAAGACTCTTTAAATAAGGCTGTAAATTGAGTTGGTCAAAAGGGGCTGACATGATATGAATGGATGGGTTGCTGAAGGCATAGTTGAGTGTCCTCAGCATAGGAATTATAGTTGAAGGTAGAGATGCAGTGTCCAAAGTGAAAAAGGGAGATGAAAAATGGTAGATGGTCAAGACTAGAATCATGAGGTACTTCAAAAAGGAGGAGGAGGAGACTAGACACAGATGAAAATTTATTATACTGGCAAAAACAGAAAACACATAATTTGGTCTGTACTTGCACGTTGTAGAAACAATTTAGGTCACCTTCTGAGATGCGGCCACAGACACCCCAGGAAAGTTTCCTCAGTTGGTTTTGGCCAGCACCACAAACCCTCCTCACACTGTGAGAGCTAACTGCTAACTCCTTGGAACTTTCTGCAGACTTTGGGGAAGGTCAGCATCTGATTAGTCCAGAGGGCTGTCACTCACTTGTCTTAGTATGCAGAATGGTCACTGGACACCCTGTTGGTCAGCAGAAAGTGCATCAAGTAGCCTGCATAGTCTCTGTCTCCCATAATTCACCTGTAACACAGTCTGAGATCACTGACCTCTGACTGGCTAGTGACTGAAGTCATGGGTCAGAAAGGTGGCAGCCTCCATGCTGAACAGGAGCACAGGCTCCATAGAAAGTCTTTATTCTGGGATCCTGTCCTTGTTTTGATTTTACTGACCCCACCAGAGTTTTTGGGCACATCTCTGCCCTCCTAGCCTGTCAAGTCATGTACACATTGGGGAATCCCCTGCCTTGTCACCAGCACCAAAACCTTGCTCCTTCTAGAGAAGGCAGTCCCCAGTTTAGGTGTGGCCGAACTGCGCTGATACATATGCACTGACACCAAACTCATGATGTTTGTGGTTTCTTCCCCTTCAAGTGTCTCCGGCCCCTTGATGGCTTGCCATTGTCCTTGGAGCTGGGGCACACGGGGAACTGTTTTGAGTTGTCTGCAGTTGCAGCACTAATGAGCCATACATGAGGATTGCTATGAATGAACACACAACCATCTCGATTGCAGCACTGCAGAGCTCCTCCAGTCCCCACACAGGCTGCAATCTTGGGGGCCAGAGCGAACTGAAGATATTGGTGGCTTCACAGGGTGGCTCAAGAGAGCAAAGGTAAGCTTTACCATTGAGGGGGTGAGAGAGGGAGCTGTAGATGAAAGACCAGGTCAAACAAATGATAGCAGATATTGGTGGGAGAGCTTACAGACTGGATGTAACCACTGGAGTCAAGACTTAAGAGAATATTGAAAGCCAGGGAGTCATGGGGTATCAACATGAATGTTGAAGTCAACAGTGAGGATGATGCCAGAGGAGAATTGGCCAATCAAGAAGAAGTAGTCAAAACAACTGTGAAAGAAAAGTAAGATGGGGGTACTAGATTTGGCTGAGAAGATCAATGACAGAGAGTTTGAAGGAGGAGAAAGACACAAGGCAGTATATTCAAAGGAGGAAAAGGCATGAGAGGAGGAGGAAAATTCAAACCCTACCATGAAATCACAATGGCACCTTATCTGTTCTTGAATGGGGAGTCACTTCCAGAAGCGGGGAGGCATAGTTTCAACAGTTCAGAGGCAGAATGCTAAGTTTTGGTGAGGCAGAGGAAGTTGGTGGTGTAAGTAATGATAAGAAGGAAATGTAGAGGCGCACACTACTCAGGCTTGATGGAAATCTGGTTGAAGGCCTACAGAGAGATTGCAAAAGGGGAGGATATGTTAGATGCAATCTTATTTTATTCTAATTATCTTTGGCATTTTGTTGTATATTGCAGTATTTATCTACTGTATCTAAAATGATCATGCATCGAAGTTTGAATGTGCTCAGGACACCACTGGAAATATGCTTCAGCTGAATGGCCTGTTTGTTGTCCTGTTTTAAATAAAATTGATTTGAATTGGATGTTGAGGTTTGCATCTGCAGAGCATGGAGATGAGAGGTGAGAGGTAGTTTCAGGAAAGAACAGTGGGGTTTAGTGAGGGAAGACTTGGGATGGAGCAGAAGCTGATAAGTACAGGGGTTGTTTGTGGTAGGAGCCATGAAGAGGAGTATTTAGTGACCTGCTGGAGAAGGTAATGGTGTGAGGGTGTGTGGGAGAGGGGGTTTGGGAGAGAGGAGGAATAATGGAAAGGAAAAGTAGGAGGTGGACAAGAACATTGGAGAATAGGGAAGGCAGAAAGGTAGAGAGAATGTTGAGTTGTTAGGCAAAAGGAAGGAATATGGGGGGGGAGTGACATGTAGGTTTGTTTGAAGGTGAGGGCTACAGGGCTGAAATGAGGTGTAGGTGGCCCACCTGGAAGTTGGCACAGGGGCCTGACTGGAAAATGAATATGGGGGGCCCAGGTTGATACACTTATATCAGCACTGCACTTCAGTATGCACTGACTGTATTTTTACTTTTGATATGTAATTGCAGTGAAAAAATAATTGGTAAGTAAATAGGTATGTGAAAAGCTTTTTAATGATTGGAATATGAAGAGGGACCCAACTGAGGAGGCCCCGCCTGGATATTTGGAAGTCCAGCGCTGTAGGGCTAGGGAGGCTCAGAGTGGGTATGAAGGATGTGAGGGAGGTGAGAACAGTGGAACATTTGAAGCATAGGAGGGAGGTGACAAGGTCAGAGGAGAGGAGATGGTGAAAGGTGAGGGAGGAGTGGAGTTGTAGGGATGTGGGAAGAGAGATAGTGACAGATGGGGTTTCTTTTATTGCAGCATAGAAACACAGTAGCATAATCTAGAAGGCAGGGAGGGATGTGAGGTGAGTAAGGAAGGAAAGGAAGGAAGACACTGGTCCAAGTCCCAGGGCAGGAGGAATAAAGCCCTGCATGATTAAGGGGAGGAGTTAAGAAACTAGGTAAGAAATTAGGCAAGGTGATAAAGAATTGACCAGAGAAACAAACAATTGAAATGGCAATAGTTAAACCACAAGGCTATCTGCAGTAAGTCCATGGCATCGCTATGAGCTGATACACAGATAAGGAGGTGATAAGAGAAGGTCTTCTACAATATCTTTTTGCAGCAGAGGGGAATGAGCAATCAGTTGGTGTTGGCAGATCTAAGAAAGTAGTTATGAGCTGCTTGCACTAGCTGTTAGTGAGTGGAGGTAGTCAGGGAGCGTATCACTCCAATAGTTATTTGCTGAAGCAGTCAAGTGTTTGGTGTCAGGTGTTTGTGTTAAAGACAGCAGAAAGGTGCAGCCCCACCAAGGAAGCAAGCAGTGGGCATGTCCCAACAGGAGGAGGAAAACACAGGAGAGGAAGCAGGCTGAGGGGAGAGAAACTGGAGAAATTTCTTGGGGAAAAAAAATTACTGGATAGGCTGCAGAGAGTAGAATCATTTTTAGCTGTCTTTGGCCTTCAAATCACACTGTCATATTGTTCTGGCTGAAAAGGCCAGAACAAATTTGACAGTACCTCTCCACAGCTAAGAGTATTTGGTTCATTCGTGGTGGATAAATTTTAATTATTCTGGCATATTTTCTTAATGAAGACTCCCAGTAGCCTAGCAGCCAGCTCCCCTTTCTGCTGTAAACAGAAAATATTTTGCTGACTCCACTCCACATACCAAGCCAACATCTTCCTAACGATCAAGCCTTTCATCCCTCGTCCGTTTGCCTTCAGTAAATTTCCTGAAGGTCATTGGCTCAATAGAACTCTTGATAATTGAAGGTTGATTAAATTCCTTTTGAGTGTTTCAAGGATGCAGTTTTAACCTTTAATGTCCCCTAGTCACATTTGCAGGAACTCATATACTCCTATCAGCTAACACAGATCTTCCATTTCATAATTGTGTGCCTTCTACCATTTGGGACTAGCATAATGATGCAAATAACCATGCTGCAGTAGAACATTTGGATTGTGTTACCACCCTGACTAATGATGCAACAATTTTTAGCTTACCACATGATCACTGATATCCAAGGTTGTAGCTTCACGAATGACTGATGGCATTAAAATTGATTTGGAGGTTTTAAAGGTGGCCAACAATGGTTTTAAGAAGCTTGCTGCTACTTAAAACCATTTACTCCGGGGTCTCTGGAGGTGCCCGTTGCTGACTGCACCTGGTGCAGAATGGCACTGCTAGGTTACTGACTGGCCTTCCGAGGTCCAATCATGTATCCTCGGTGTTGCGTTCTTTGCACTGGCTGCCTGTCAGGTGGAGGGTTATCTTCAAGGTGAATCTTCTCACCTATAAGGCCCTATACAGTCTAAGCTCTGGTTACCTGGCTGAGCTTCTGACACCCTGCACTTTGGTCCACTCCTTCCGCTCCTCAGCCAGGTTGCCAGGACTAGGTTGGAAACTGCCAGCGGCCGTGCTTTCAGTGTCACCAGCCCCGTCCTGTGAAACGCTCTACCACCGTCTGTCCGGGAGGCCCCTTTGGTCGAAGTATTTAAAAGGGGTCTCAAGGCCCATCTGTTTGCTCTGGCCTTCCCGAGCAAAGGATTATGACCAGTATTAATTTTAGTACTGCTGCAGAGATGTTTTAGTTTATTTATATATTTATCTTACTGTGTTATTTTATTTGTTTTCTTGCTTGCTTTAGTCTGTTCCTGCTTTGATGTAAGGCACCCATAGCCTTCGGGATTGGGCATGGTACAGGTAAACTTGCCTTGCCAGTTACCTACCAGGCAAGAGTGGTAGCAGAGTCCAACAAAAGAAATTGCCATCATTTTCTGACATGCTGTAATTCTGTTTTTAAAACAGTACTATGTTGATGATCTAGGAAGTCAACGCGGCTGTCTATTGCATACAGTCAAGCTGCAGCAAAGGCTGCGGGGTGACTAAACCTGAGTTGTGCTGTAGAGGCCACCACTGCTGTGAAAGAAACAGCAGTTGCCAGGTATTGTTGTTATTGATTCAGGGAGAAATTTAGAGGTTTAAAGTTATACATTACTTACAGCAGTGTGTAGACCTAAAGTCTCAGATTCAATTAATGGCAGTTTTAGTCATAATTTGAAGTGTAACCATAATGTGATAGTTTTACATGGAGCTGCTGTGCCATATCTAGCCACGCAGTGGCATTGAACACCATTATATAATGGAAACTTCAAATAATGACTGAAAAAAAACATAAACAACCTGCTGACTGCATTATGTAGGTGTGATGAAGAAAGGATGAGCACATATTATAAGAGATGCTGACGCTTCTTTATAGGCCTATTAAGCTGACTTTTCTAAACAAATTATTTACCTTGAACTTACTGTCCTTGAGAGGTTTCCTCAGTGAGATTCTGGATTGGGGGTGGCGGTGGGTAGGTGTTGTTCCTGTAAAAAAATGAAAAAAAATGTCACAAAGGATCTGCAATGCTTTAAAAGTATTTTTACCTAATAAATACATAGAATTATACAGTAGCAAGAAAGAATACTGCAACCTGATTGATCAGCTGAGTCCATGACCCGTGACGTTAACCCAGCACAGCATCACGGATCAAATCCCAGCACATATATTACCACATTAAATGTAAAATGAATCGGTCCACAAATCATGTCCAAGTTGCCCACACTTGGCATGGCTGCTCCAGCTTTTGCCAGTACTTCCTCCATTTTCAAAGAACTCAGTCCCTCTATCCCACTGCCACAAAAAACACAAAAGCCATGCTGAATTAATGTAGTCTATTCCCCTGGACAGTAAAACACTTCAACATTTATTTATTTATTGCTATTTCTTTCTTCTTCTGATGTCGGCGATCCTCTGTAGGGAGCCCCCCAGCCCCGTCTCCCGGCATCTACCATCTGGCACTGGCCCTTACTGCCAGGGCTTACCCCCGCCCCGGCGGGGTCAGCAGGGATCCCAAACCCCCACCGGAGGCTGGATTCAGTGTGGCCAGCGCCGTGGAGCCTGGAGCGGAGCTTGGGAGGTGCCCTCCATCATTCGCTGCGGCATCCATTTTTCCTGGTTTCTCCCCAGGAGATGAGGCATGCATGACGCCTGTGGGGAGAGCATACACGTGTCTGCATGTGCTCCCTCCTAGCATCTGCCCCATCTCCTACCCCTTTCTACAGCATCGGCGCACTGTCCCCCAGCCTCCACTAAGGTGCAGGCAAACACCAACCACTGGAACCCCCCCCTCCTCGGAGAAGGAGAGCAGTCCCTTGGACGCTCAATCCTTCTCCTCCCCTGCCAACCCCCAGTGGCCCATACTCATTCCTGAACATGGGTCACCAGCGTAGCGTGAGGTAAGGCTTCCAGTGCCTCAGCCCTCAGTGCTACCGGGCTGGCTGAACACTTCAACATTTATAATTTCTATGTAAAAAAATTAAGAAATTGAAGTGCCATTACCACGGTCCACTTCAACAGTTCCCGGACGTCTCTCGGCCTGAAGACACTAGGTGCATGTACTTTTCAAATGTATACCGCACTTCAGTTACTTAAAAAAAAAATCATCATTTTCATTATTTTCTTAGTTTTCTCTCAGTACAATCATGCGACTATGGTACCAGGAGAAACAGGCAAACCACTATTACAGTAGGATGGGAGCTGTGATCCTGAGACTGCCTGGGGGAGCACACATTACTGAGATCGATGGTGGGAAGAAGTAAGATCCTGAGACTGCTCTGAGAGCACACATTACTGCACTCAGCAGCAGGGAGAGGTAGTGCATGTCTCGGCGAGGAGAGGGAATGTAGGTATAGTGGCACACAGAGACATTGAGAGACAATCAGTGTAAATAGAAGTAGTGAACTGTAGTTGGGGAGTTACAGAAGGGCACATTCTCCTAGCTTCCTGTAGTGTGTGTGTGTGTGGGGGGGCGGGAGGTGAGCGGGGATAAAAAATATTCTTCTCTAGCTTCTCAAAACAAAAATAAAACCTCATGTATTTTAAAATAAGAATTGATCCTTCTTCCAAAGCTAGGTATTTCGGGGGGTGGGGGTGTCGAGTGCAACATAACAGTCCAGCACCATTCCAAAACAGTGAAACCGAACTTTTTTTAAACATGTATACCTACGTCTGTAAAAATGAACTGAAAAGATATTTAAAAATGTATATTTTACATTTTTTTCTTTTCTTCTTTATACTCAAGCCATCTGATAATAGCAATAATGCACTCCAGGGTCTGAGTCGTGCTGGGATAATGTCACTTCTCAGGTGTTGGACACGCTCAACCTGTGGCTCATGCCCAACCACCCAAAGCGTGATGTTATCCAGCACAACACACACTTTGTTGTGCATGATTGCTTAAATGAATACAAATACGTATCAAGAGTGGAAGCACAGATGTCAACTTACAATGGGACATCAAAGAGAAAAATATTAGTCTACTAGTATAAAAAGGGACAATAAGAGAGAGAGTGGTTCAGCAAGCAGTATGCACAAAAAGGCTACAAAGAATATAAATAATTTAGAAACAAATAAAGATTACAAATAAAGAATAAACAATAGGAAAGAAATAAATAGTTAAAGGGAAAAATAGGAGAAAGATGGAGAGGAAAGGTTCAGTTTTGAAGGGATCTAGCCAGTGTCCTTTTCAGCATCCTTTGCTGCCTTTTTTGTAGAGTCCCCGGTGGTCCAGTGGATTAATGGGGTGTTCCCTGGTGATCCACTGGATTAAAGTGGTCTTCCTTTTTTGATTACTGGTGTCCTAGTAAGTTTAGAAAAGGACAGGTACTTCCTGGACAGGATGTGATCGGTACTTAATCTAGAGAGTTCATCAGAACTGGTGCATGTAAAACAGAGCTGTAAAAAGTTTCAATAGTCTATATATGGACTAACTGACTCTCTCCTAGCTGATTCCCATTCGGGATGTCAACCACAGGGATTCTGGGAGGCCATTCAGGTGGCTTTCAGGGTTCGGTGAATCACAACAGAAACAGGCGGCTGCAAAGCACCAATGCAGGGCCAAACACCAAATTGTACTCACAGAAGGCAGGCAGTCAGGTCGGCTCCTCATCACTGTCTTAACTCCAAGATAAAACCCACACAAGATGTAGAAAGGATAAAAGCAGGGGTGTGCACATCCCATTGCCCCCTATCCAGGGCAAGTAAATTTCATTGAAGGGCAAGTACCAAAACACAGCTAATTTCATTGTAATTAATAGGGGCAAGTGAAAATTCAGCTACAGTTGGCTGTGCAAGTAATAAAAGTTTTGATTTGAACACCCCTGATAAATTTTATTTTTTTTATTTGTTTTATTTAGTTTTTGTTGACCGGGTAAGTACACAAGACAAATTCTGCCTATTTTCAGGTATGACCCGGGGAAGGGGGGTACAGATGAATGCCAACTGACCTTGAACCAGATTAAGCTGTTGGTGGTATTTTTTGTGAATGGAGGAAATGTAGCCGTTACACTGGGGAAATTCCCCTACTCTTTTCGAGAAGTGCCATGGGATCTTTAACATCCACATGAACTACCACCAGAACGGGCAGATAAAAGCCGTATTTAATTTAAAAGCTGGCAAACCAGTAGTACAAGAAACACGATGCACCTCCCAGAGGCCAGCCAAACATTTTCGTGGGACAATGCGCTTTCTCAAGCATCTTGTGTGGATTTTGTCTTGGAGTTAAGACGGTGACAAGGAGCTGATCTGACTGCCTGCCTTCTGAGGGTTCAGTGAATGCAAAATAATTTCAACCAGATAAATCTGAAATAAACAAATTATCTGTCAGTAAAACAGAAAGTGCTAATCGGCAGTAACTCCACGCTTAGTTGGATATTTCCCTTTAAAAAATAAGATACAGACAGGGGCTACATTAACAGTCTGTTAATCACCACCACCTAGGGATGTGCCACATACCTCTAGAGGGGAAATTAACTGACTGCTAATGTAACCCATGGAACTACCTTAGTGCCATTATTAAAAAAGCTTCATGTTGTTTTTGCATGGTTTGACATTACTGTAGGTGTTTTCATTGGGCAATAGTTCCTCAGCCTTTTGTGTGGAGTCTTGCATGTTCTGTTATGTCCTTGAAATGAAAGTAGCTAGGATGTTAAATGGTACCGTGGCAGCATGGACGAGTGCTAGAAACAGTTCAGCATAAAGTGGCAGCTCAAGCAGTGCTCGTGCATGCTGATGTCTCATGGGAATGACTGGTGGGTTAGTCATGAGGAAACCATACTACAAGTGTAGCTATGGCAATATACACGCACCTGTCATGCTGATAGTGAGCGTCACCATGATATTGATCATTTACGTGATCTGCCTTGCAGTACAATTTGTTTATTTGAAGTAACATGAAACCATGAACATGTTCTGAAGCTGGCAGTTGGGAGGGCGAGCTAGTCAGCTGAAAGATATGTGGTGCCACTGTGTTCCAGCATTAGCTCTGGAAACATGGAGGTTGCTCATTGTGTTGGGGGAATGGGGCCCTTACCAGTGAGATTTCTGCACCCAGGGCTGAAATAAGGTTCTTGAGAAGCACCTTAGGGCAGGGCCTTATGGGGGCTGAAGCTGTACTACCCTTAAGACTCAAGAGGCTCAGAGAGGGTGGATGGACTGTGGTGGAGAGGGGTGGCAGAGAAGAGCTTTTTTTTTTTTTTTAACTTTCTTTCTTGCTCTGGAGCCCGGGCATCCTTTAGAAGAGCCCTCATGGCTGTGTCTGTCACTCCCTGCCTGAGTCCTTGCTTCCCCCAGACTGTCCCCCGAATGACTGGGCAGGTTCAGCCCCCCGGATCACCCCCGGGGTGAGGGTCTGCCTTCCCTTGGCAGCTCTTTCTGAAATGAGAGGTACCTTATCAGTCGTTGGGTCGGCCATGGAGAGTCCTGGGTGTGTTGGGCTGGCGTTGGGATCTGGGCATGCCCACGGGGCCTCTGTCATCTCACAGGGCTTCCAGAGGGCTTTTTTGTACTGGTTATCTCCCGCCCATCCCCCACCCCACAGTAGAACTTGGATGTGCAGTGATGTCCAGCGTCCACCAAGCTCCACCCTTGCCATACAGCTGAGTCACCTGTTCCATGGCTTCCCCCGACTGCCGCCAAAGATTGCACAGGAGCAACGCATGTCCCTACACCCTCCCCAGGGAGAGAGAGCTGTCCTCCGGACATTCAGTCCCTTCTCGCCCTTGCTAACCCCCAGCGGCCTGGGCTTATTCCCGAACCCGGGTCACCAGTGTAGCGTGAGGTAAGGTGACTAGTGCCTTAAACCTCAGCGCCACTGGGCCATCGGCAGAGAAGAGTTGGAGGTGTACTGTGAGGGGAGGGGAGAAACTCAAGGGATGAAAACTAGGAACTGGTTCATGCCACTGACAGAATCAACTTGATCTACTGACACCAGGGTTAAAAAAAAAAACAGGGAGCAGTACTGTTGCTGCAGCTGGTAACAGGACATCAAAGGGATAGGGCATGTTAGGAGGAAAGGGAAGATGAGGAGGCTGGGGGACTTTATACAAAGAGGGATGCTGTGTACCTCCTACCAGGAGGAGAAATCTGTATGCTGCATGCTGGAAGCAGCAGTAAACAGGATCCTGCCCTTCCTGGAAAAGCTCATCAAAGTGGAGGAGGGAAAGCTGGACAGGGTGATTCATCTGGGAACCAATGATCTGGCAGGGTGCAGTGTAGAGAGAATCAAGGGCAGCTTTAGTGAACTAGGCAGGAAGCTGAGGATAGCTGCAGAGACAGTAACCTTCTCCAAGGTCTTAATGGTGCCATGTGAGGATAAGGACAGACAGGCAAAAATAAAAGGTTTCAACACATGGCTAAAGGGCTGGTGTGGTTAAGAGCATTTTCTTATTCTAGGGGGAGTGGGAAACATTTGGGGAGGAGCACCAGTTGTTTGCCAGAGATAGTTGGCATTGGTGCACTAGAGCATAATTTGATGTGGGAATAAGGAAGAATTTAAACTGTGCTGGAGTACTCAACACCAGCAGACATATAGAAAACTGTAAGTGATCTCTCCCACCATATGCACACAAACAGTGTTGAGACAGGGCATGGTGAAAATAACAGCACAAGGGATGACAGGTACTGGATCCAAGGGAGTAGGTAGTGAAAGAAAAAAAGGTCCCCTGATGATAGGAATAGTAAGAAGACTACAGAATGGGTCCAGAACAAAGGGAACAAGGGAAAAACAGAGGGGAAGGGGAGTCAACCCTGAATGACAAGGGGTCAGATAGCAGAAGAGCAAGGGGTAGGGCAGAAAGTAGGAACTTGGAAGGCAGACTGTATGAATGCAAGGAGCCTGTGGAACAAAATGGGGCATTACAAGCAGTAGCAGCAGAGGAAAAATTGGATTTGTTGACAGTAACAGAAACATGAGCAGCACAATACCATGACTGAGATTTAGCTATTTCTGCATACTCTTTTCTCAGGAGAGACAGGATGCATGGAAGAGGAGGGGGATGTCTCAGTACATAAAAGAAAGCATAGAAGCCACAGAAGAGAGCACCCTAAAGAGGGGAAATGGGGTGGAGTCCTTCAGTCTCTGTTTGCAAAATAGAGGTGCGCACCTTGCCCACTCCTCCTGGAAGAATGCTAGGAGTCTGTTAGATTGTGGCTAGTGAACAGAATCCATGTTTTATAAGTCTGAGCTACTTAAGCAATAAACCACGACAGGATGTGGGTTATGCTGGGATTTACCCATGCCTGGTGTGGTGCGCCGAGTGACCAAATCCACACCAGAAGTGGGTAAATCCCAGCATACCCCACACCCTGGAGTGGTTTATTGTGATTATACAATGGTCCACTTTTTGGGGAGGTGAGGAAAAAAAAAACTGAAACTGGGTTTTATTTTAAATAAATAATTATTATTATTATATTTTATTACTCCGCCACAAAAAAAATGGTTCCTTGTTGGTAGGGAGACTGCTGCCTGCGCTCCCCCCCCCCACACACACACTCTGTGCCTTCTGCTCCAACTATCTGATTATGTGCCCCCTGAGCTTGTTTCAAACATTTAACTATTGTAGTTTATTAAGTTTCCTACTTCTGCTTTGCTCTACATTGCTCCAACTATAACAACTTATGTTAACAAGAACGGCAATGGTGTGAGGTATGAATGACCTACTGCTGTGGTTTTGGTCAGAAAGTAAACAATAAAAACTGCTGCGATGGATTAGACTGTACAGATGAGCCACTGTCCGACAAAATGTTTTAGTTTACATTTTTCCCCACTTCTTTGGGCCATTTTCAGATGCCATACAGACCCGGTACAGCACAAAGTTTTTGTTCTTTTATTAATGAAAGACAAGGCAGGGTAGTGATGAGCCAGAGAGAGTGCAGTGCTTGTGAGAGGGAGGGAGTGTGGACGATGTGAAACTGAACTGCCATCCATTGCAGTTGAGAGAGAGAGAGAGAGAGAGAGAGAGAGAGAGACACTTTCTTTCCCCATAGGCAGACAGTGAAAAATCTGACATGCAGATGAAGGATTAACTGGAGAGTGGGAGAAGCTGCAAAGGGCCGTCCCGTGCTTCTGGGTTTACTGCCACATTAGCGGTTCCGGTTTAGAGTGCCTGTTGTGGTCGGAAGAAACTGTTTTATGTCTGGTGATATTTGCGATTAGGACATCAGGCATTTTTTTTTTTACTTACGGGGGGCATTTATTGTTGATACTGAGGTGTGATTTATGGGGACGGAGAAGTGAGCCGATGAAAAGATGAGGCAGGTGGACTGTCTGACTTTTCAAGGAGATACCGTATTCAAAAAGGGGGGCGTTGGTGTACTGAGTTTGGTGACTGTTGTGATCGATCTGATTGAAACTGCAGTGATTGTTTGAATCTCCGGCTTTGGCATCGCGCTTTAGCGGGGGATCAATGTGGCAGCTGAATTGTTTTATTTTTGGGGGTTGTATTTATCTTTTGGGAGATGTGGCTGACTGGCACCTTTTCCAGTGGGTTATGCCAGCATTTACCGTAGGTAAAAGGTGCCAGTTAGCCAATCAGATTAAAGAAATCTAGGACCCCATTGTATAATCACTTATAACCGTAGTTCTGATAGTGGTATTCAGTTTCCTTCCACATCTGCGCATGTTAGAAGAGTTTAGGTTTGGGCAAGGGAGCTCCTGGGGATGACTGATCACAACTTTGTTTGGTTCACTGTGGCCCTAGATGACCAGAAGAGAAAATCTCAGACACAGGTATTAGATTTCTGGAGGGCAGATTTTAGGAGAATGGAAGAGACCCTCTGAAACAAAGTGAGGGAAGGGAGTGGAAAAGTTTAAGAGAGTAGATGAAATGTGGGACCTCATTCAGAGGAGTCTTTTAGAGATGACTAAAACCTGTCTGAAGCTGGTAAGTATAAACAAAAAACACAAGAAACCACTGTGGTTCTCCAAAAAAATTAGAGAAATGACTCTTTCCCTGACCCATCCCCCCACTCCCTCTCTTTCTCCCTCTTTACACCAGCCTCTGGCCTCACCTCCCTCTGTCGGATGGCTACCTATATGAATCTATATTGTTTAAATTGTTATAGAAGTGATTTGCACAATTGTGATGTTTTGGTAATTGACAAAGCCCTCCGGCTGCTATGTTTATTTCTCTTTTGCACAAAACCACTGCCTGTCCTAATGTTTCAAGTAACCTGATGTTAAACCTTTGTAAAAGAGCCCCTGGCTCAAAGGTGTATCTGATTCCCTTAAATAAATAAATAAATAAAAACACAGTCCAGGCAGAGAGGACTGCACTCAAAAAAGTATAAAGGGGATCAGTCTGAGGGTGTTAGAGAGGCATACTTAGTGAAAATGGAAGAGGCAAGCAGAGTCATAAGTAGGACAGAAGCAGAGACAAAATTGAGGATAGCTAAGGGGCAAAGCAAAACAAAGGTTCTTCTTTAGATATAGTAAAGAGAAGAGTAATACCAAGGAGGGTACTGTGAGGCTAAAACCAGGAGACGTATATGCAGAGGAGGATGGGAAGAAGACCGACATCCTCAGTGAGTACTGTAGTTTAGTATTAATGGTAGAATTGGTGGCTCACTACCCAGCTGCAGTAGGCAGGCTTCAGGGGTGGGGGGTGGGGGGTGTGGGGTGGAGGGAACTGAACATGAGACTAGGGTTAGGTGATTGGGTACTTCAGGTGTAAGTCTCCAGAACCAGATGGGATACACCCCTCAGAGTGCTAAGGGGATTGGGGCAGGAACCGGCATGGCCCTTGATGGTCTTGTTCAGCCACTTTCTGGAGACTAGGGTAGTCCCAGTGGATTGAGAAAGTGTATGTGGTCCCACTGCACAAGAGTGGGAACAGGGAAGACCTGGGAAACTGTGGACTGGTGAGTTTGACATCTAGTGGGAAAACTCCTGGAAACTATCATCAGGGAGCATCATCTGAGATTTCTTGATACAAATGGGCTCCAAGATGAGAATAAGCACAGCTTCGTTAAAGGAAGTTCATGCCAGACTAACCTGATTGAGTGTTTTGACTCTGTTACAAGAGCAGTACACAGGAGCCACGCAGTCAATGTGGTGTATCTAGATTTCAGTACGGCCTTCGACTTTGCACCCCATAGACAGCTTATCAAGAAGCTGGAGGATGAAAGGCTTGGGTCAAAGCCAAAAAGGTGTGTAGCAAATTAGATAGGTGGAAGGACTCAGAGGGTGATTGTAATTGAAGAACATTCAGAGATCAAGGAGATCGCAAGTTGGGTACCAGAAGGGTCAGTGCTGGGACCAGCCTGGGTTAAACCCCAGAGTGCTGAGAGAATTGGGGAAGGAACTTACATGGCCCCTGACAGTCTGTTCAACAACTTTTTGCAGACTGGGGTAGTCCCAGTTGATTGGAGGAGGGTGGACATGGTCTCACTGCACAAGAGTGTGAACAGAGAAGACCTGGGGAACGGTGGACTGTGAGTTTGACATCTAGTGGGAAAACTCCTGGAAACTATCATCAAGGAGTATCTTCTGGGATTTCTTAATATAAATGTGCTCCAAGAGTGGAATCAGCACAGCTTCGTTAAGGGAAGGTCTTGCCAGACTAACCTGATTGAGTGTTTTGATTCTGTTACAAGAGCAGTGCACAGGAGCCTGGCAGCCAATATGCTATATCTAGATTTCAGTAAGGCCTTCGACTTTGTACCCCATAGACAGCTTATCAAGAAGCTGAGGGATCAAAGGCTTGGGTCAAAGCAAACAAGGTGGGTAGCAAAATTAACTAGGTGGAAGGATCCACTGGGTGACTGTAAGTTGGGAGCATTCAGAGGTCCCCATTAACATTCACCCTCTGGGTTCTTCCTTCTTGTTGGGCACCTCAAGGGTCGGTGCTGGGACCAGTACTGTTTGATGTTTTAATCTGTGACTTGAGTGAAGGGATCAAGAGAAAAAATGTGCCTCTTTGCAAATGACACTGAACTCTGAGGCAGGGTAGACACCAAGGTGGGGATCAGGGACATAAAGGGGGGCATAAAAAAGTGAGATGGGTGGTCCAAGGTATGGCAACAAAAGTTTAGTGCAAAGAAGTGCAAAGTTTTGCACATAGGCGAGGGTGCTTACCACTGAGAAAAGGGATTTGGGGATTATCAGTCATGATAGCCTCAAGCCAATGACCAGTGCCCCAGAGCACTCAGGAAGGCAAACTGGATGATGGTATGTATAGTGAAGGGGTTCTTCAGTAGGCAAAAGGATGTACTACTACTACTGCTGCTGTTCTGTGGATCACTGGTGGGGCCACATCTCAAGTACTATGACCAGTTCTAGAGCTGAACCTAGAAAGGATAAAGGCCATACAGAATCTCTCCAGAGATGGGCTGCAAAGATGATACTGGGTCAGCAAGGAAGATCATTTGAGGAGCGTTTAGATAGCCTTAGCATGTACTGAGTGAAAACCAGGAAGGAGGAGGGGCAGGCATGATGGAAACCTTTAAGTATCTGAAAAGGATAAACAGGGTAGAGTCTCATGACCTATTTAAGTATAGCATGGGGACAGCAGCTAGGGGACACGAGTATGACCTGGTTGGTGTAGATTCAGGAAGAATGTGAGAAACGTTTCACAGAAAGTTGTGGATTAATGGAACTGTGTGTCAAGAGAAGTGGTAAATGCCAAGATGGTGACAAGCTTCAAGTGAGCATAGGTAAACTACATTATAAGTGGTTAGTGAACACTAGACAGTAAAGGGGGTGTAGGGTGGGGGTGAGGGGATAAACTACCACTGGGCATTTAGCCTAGACAGGAACAAAAGTAGGTTGGTACAGCTGGGGTACCAAATGGGCAGGCAAGATGGACTGTTAGTGTTTTGAAGGTAGTCTGTGACCAGTGCAGAAATCTTCATGGACGGGATCCAGGTTCATTCTCTAGGATAAATCTGTAACAAAGTACAAACTCTGTGCCTTGAGTTGCATGCTTGTTTGCATTTGGAACTTAAAAACTGCTTATGGATTTTATCTTTTACCTGGCCAGGAAGTTTTGGAGTCAGAAGATATGGCAGAACAAGTACAGGTGTTATCATTTTTTAACAAATCAGCTGGGCTGTTCCAATGGCAAATGGTGTAGCTTGATAAGCAAGTAAAGCTTGTTACCAGTCCTCAGCTTTCTTTTGTTTTTAATTAAATTTTTTTTTAAGATTTAAAAAAAAAAAGACCTTAAGTACAGTGCTGTGTAACATGCCTAATATGAGGGGTTTCAGACTGTGACAGATACAGAAATATCTGTGTTACTCAGCCTTGTTACCGCCCTGAGATTAGACAAATCAGATCTATCTCAGCATAGCATTTTTGTTATGTTTTCTTTTACAGGGAAAAGTTTACAGAAGCCATATCTTGCTACTTACATAGTCCAAAAAGTTTTGCATCTTCTCACAGTCCCTCATTTTTTGATCAGAGTTTTTGATCAAGATTATGTTACTACTCCCCCCTCCTTCTTGCCCATCTGCCCCCCCCCCCCCCCCCACCACCACCACCACAATTCTCAATTCTAAAATAATTTAATACAGGACATTTTTTTACTTGAGAGAGGCAACCAGTAACCTTTTAGGTTTAAAAACATAATTCATCCATCTAGTTACATAATATTTATTTTCAATATTCCTTTTGCTTTATTGTACAAATATTTGTAGTCATATACACTATATCTAATAACAGGGCTTGTTTATGCGCATAGCCTTTATCAGCACATACATCAATCTTTTCTATAGGACTATCTATCAATTCTTATCCTGGTCAATTTGTACTAATTGGATTTTGCTATGCCTATTAAGATTAGAGTCCAATTTTTGTCATTATTACTAGTAATTTGATGATATTAAAGTATTTAACAGGACTCTGGCTTTATGGACTTCCAGTGGCGCTCCCGCGGTGATGGCGGCTGAAGGGCCCAGGGCTCTGTCGGCTCATTCCCCCCCAAAAAAACAACTTCCATCAACCATTCTGATTTCAAATAAAAGGTTCTTTTTTGCATTGGGGAGGTGCTTGAGAGTTGGGCTACTTTAGACATTCAGAAAGTGTATGGTATTGCGACCGGAGCTATAGTTTTATTCTATTGCGGAACACCTGTCTGGATTAGAGATGGTGACCGACAATACTACAGGGCTGGATCAGCCAACTAATGCAGTGCGAGAGCCAGTCTTTTTGGGAAGAAACTCGCTCTTTATATCAGCAACTTCATACAACAATAACTAATCAATAGAGAGGAATCAAAGCACCCGCTGTCCTACCAAAGAGACTCTGGACTACTCTGTAGTTTTAGTAGACCATTTTTATAAACGACACCAACAGGTACATATCCCGCCAGGAACCACAAAAAGACTGACGTTTCATTTAGTATACTACTAAGCTTCTTCAGAGTAAAGAAGCTTGTGTGCTATGTGTTCCTTAAGTAATCTGTTTCATGTGTATTACTGTTACCTTGTACTCCACTGTCACCCTGCGCCATGTGTTATGGCCCGGGGTCATGCCTGAAAACGGTCCCTGGGATCAGTGCACTCACCTGGTTATCAAAGTCATAAATAAATAAATAAAACATGACCTATACACCAATCACCTGTGCCTTGGCTCTGTCTAAAAGATCCATGTGCTTAATATCTAAATTACATTTTACAAACATTACCCAATCTAGACATAACAATATATATAAATCTGTAATACATTTTACTATCCACTTCTTTCAAAATCACTTTTATGTATAGAATTCCTCACTTTTATTATCATAACTATTATTCCATGAAAACATTTTTTATTATTATTTTTCATTATATTTCTTGGGTACTATTCAGTACAAGACTTATACACTCGAGTAATTATAGTTTATGGTTTCCTATCAATAAGCAAACCATAATGCTACCAGGCACCACCTTCACTTTTTCAAGCATTCTTAAACTGGCTGCTGAATTATCCACATCTTTATCTCGTTTGTTTATCTAGTTGAACACTCTTCATTTAGGCTATCAAAACTACAAAATACATGTAATTTATTACTTTTAATTTTTAACAGCACATGACTATGTCACTCAGTTCCATTTATCCTTTCCACTTGATGTGTTCCATAAGTACATATAAAATATGTGGTAACAAATTTGCCTCATTATTTCCTATTATAGGCATTTTAAATTTGATTTGTTACGTCTCTTTTCTATAAAGGGTGGCATCAATTATTATTCAAATGTCCCCTAATAGAAATGTGTAGCCGGAGATGTTGGGGGAGGGAGGGAGGAGAGAGAGAGAGAGCTTAGGGTGAACACAAAAGCTGAGCTAACATTGATATTTTTTCAAAAAAGCTGACAGATCTATGCTGTCATTAAGTCCCAGATTTTGTCTAGCCCCTAATTCAGAAATCCAGTAACTCTCCCGTTGACCGATCATTTTTTTTTCAAATCCCCTCCTCTCACTCCAATATTGACAGTTTCTATGCCAATAAAGTCATAAACATGAACACCTCCCCTATTTGTAAGGAGATGTCTGACAGTAGCGTAAGACCAGTCATTTCTCTGGACTGCTCTCACGTGTTCTCCTATTCTAACTTTGAAACTACAAGTAGTCCTCCCCACAGAAAATGCTCCGCAGCTACATTGTAACAAATATACCACATTAGTACTGGAACATGTAATAAAATTTGTAATGGAAATCACTTTACCTGAACTGGGGTGGGAAAAACATTTACCTTGTTTTACAAATTTATAATACATGCACCTCCCACATCTAAAAGTTCCCTGAGGAGGGGAGGCCATAGTGGTCTAACGTGAAATCACTTGTCCAGGACAGTAAATTATTAACTACTCAATCCTTTACATTTTTACATCTGCGGAACACCACCTTGGGTCCTGCTGTCACCACACTTGCTAACTTAGTTTCGTTAGAGAGCATGGACCAATTCTCCTCCGTAATTCTTCATACCTGTTCTGCTCTTTTAAAAAAGGTGGTGACAAAGGGACAGTTAACATCCTGAGCTGCATTTTGTGCATGATTCGCATACTGCAAAGTTGTTTATTCATAGCATCTACCTTTAAAATTGCAGTACCTATACCATGGGTACTGTACCCCCTCTCCTTAAATCTATGCACTTGCAACCCTTTCTTATGTTGGAATTCACCACTTTCAGTACAGTTTCTCAAAGTCCTAACCAATTGCCCCTTTGGTATATTGAACTGCACATGTTCTGGATGGCAACTGTCTCACTGACCTCATGCCTCTCCCTATTGAACAGGCCAACTGCGCTCTTTCAGCTCCTGGGTATGGACCCGGTGCTCGTCCCTGATCACTAATACTTTGTTTCTACAACTTTGCAGTGAAACAGGCCATTCTGACTCGGGCTTAGAAAAAGGGTCAATTAATGTATGAGGGACACAGGATAATACTAAATAATGACTATTCTATGAGTATTCAACATTGCTGTAGGGCATTTGTACCATTGTTTCAAATCCTTCGGAAGAACAACTTAAAGTTTTCCACACCCTACCCAGCCACATTAAAAATCCACTTTAAAGATGACACTAAAGTTTATGAGGACTATGAATCAGCTTTGTCGGATTTACAACAGTGGCATTTAATTCCCCCAGAAAATATGGAAGTACAGGGAGCCAGAGACAAGTGTGCTCTCCAGAAGGAGCTATGGTCCAAAGTATCACTGGAGAGGAAAAAGAAGAGATGAGAGCAGACTTTGGATGAAATACCTACCCTCCTTCAAACTTTCAGAAGGGAGCCTGCAGAGTAATGGTGAGACAACAAAATACCTTGGTTGAATAGGCAGGCTTAATTCCTCTGAGTTTTGAGAGGCAATAGATTTATATGCTTTAGATGGCTACCTGGTCTTAAGTTCATGCTTATACTATCTGTACCAGCCTGTGTTGATTGTCCTATGAAGACGGCTGGGACTGGTTAAGAAATACATTTTCTAAATTGGATTTTTTGGATCGGGTATTTAATTTTGCCTCTCTAGTTCAAAAACTTTGGAAGAGTGGCCTATGGGGGCATGTTTCTTCCCCTCTGATGCAGAGTTTTTGAGACCACAGAAATTCAGGCTTGAGCGGACTGAAATAATGTCTTTCTTGTCTGTCTGGCTTTCTGGACCTATGGTCACAATGTGAGTCCCTTTAATTGTCTCTTACTAATTGGGTCGGACATTATTCTTAGAGGAGGCTGATTTCTAAGGATCACATATGGATTTCAGTTTCAAGTGTCAATATGATTTGTTGTAAAAGGGTACTTTGGAGGCATTGGCAAATGCTTTTTTCTATTCGAGCTGGGACTGATGGATCAGACAATTGCAGAATATTAGATTGTATCGCCTTTTTGACCTGAAGTTATAGATAAGGACTGATGGGAGAAATGGTATTGTTCTAATTGCATGAGACCATTTTATTGATTGCTTAAACTTATGTTTATGGTACTCAAATATGGAGATTAGACTTTGAATTGAGTGTTAGTCGCCAATACACTATCCAATACTGATGCCTCAAGAGGATTACAAAGTATTATAGATTGAATTATCACTCAATCTATTGGGATAGATCGAAACTATCAGTGAATGTCCTTTTACCTTGCTCTGCACTACTTCCACATTTCCAGTGCATGCCTTTTTATATACTTTTATACCTTACTACATATACTGAGATTCCTATTAGAAGTTACCAGAGCAGTATATGGCAATAAAATGTCCTTTTTCGTGGAATAAAAGTGTCCCTCTTCTCTATTATATGCAGTAACCAGCCCTGTGATTTGTTATTAAATAGATTTGTCTGGTGCTTTAGTTTATAAATCATTTTTTTCTGTTTGATAGATTGTTGTAATTGTATCTCTCCACTGTTGGGGGTTATCCCTGTAACTACAATTTTATAATTGTGTTCTTTGCTGCTGTTAATAAAACACCCATGAGACACATCTGGTGTTTAGTAAATATTTTAGGAGGAAAAATTAGAAGGAGAGTCAGCTTAGGTAGTAAAGGTGGTAGTGCAAGACACAGGTCTTTTCAGTTTTGCTCAAGTTCCCCTCAATAGGGGACAAGAACTGGGCATTGCCAAACTATATGGGAATGAGAAGCATGCTGTTCTCCACATTGCCTCTAGCAATTTGCTGCTGTTCCTGGAGTAAACATTGCTGTTATAACTGATGTTCTGAAAAACTTTATGACAGTTTACCATGAATATTCTTTCCAGATATCCGATGAGAACACTTTATACTGCTGTACACAGCTTGTTTCCCATTCCCCCTCAGTGAAATGAATACCTAATTCTTGTGCCCATTGCCTTTCATTTACCTCCAGTATAATTAAAGGAGGGATGCCCAGGCTTTGTAGGCCACTGAGATCAAGTGATGTGGGGATCCTGCAAGATGAAGTGAGGTGGGGATCCTGCCTGTTGCACCATTTTCATAAGAGAGATTAGAGATGTGCTTTATTTAAGTCAAGCGACTGTCCCATTTTTGTGTTCACATAATGGCATGTTTGCAAATATTTATAGCAGTCCCCAATATTCAGAGAATATTGTTGTTTTAACTGGGCACATGATAATGAGAGGGCGTTCTTATAAAATTGGTGTACCTGTGTCAGCCCTTGTCTTTCCCACTGGAGAAACTGGTCATCTAAGCGAGCTTGCTGAAAATTTTTGTCATATTGAAGAGCATATTATAAGTGCAGCTCTACATGACACCTTGGGCTCGTAAGTATTTGGAACCATGTAGTGAGTACATTTTGGGTATAGACATTGTCCGTGAGGAGTGCTGTTTGTCAGCATTGTATTTAAACAATTTCCTGTTCTTTCCTCTCTGCCACATACAGGTATGTGGCATCCATCCACGCACAAAGGTGGCACAGTTGGTCTGTGTGACAGGGTTGAATAAGGCCCTGCCCCTTTTGTTATGCAGAAAGAGTTTAAATGCAAGGGTCTGTTCTATCCTCTCCTTTTCTATCTCTTCTCTGTCTGGTTGTGCAACAGATTTTTTTGTGAGACCTAGGAACTGATCACTCCAACGGTTTCTCAGTTCTCCACCTCTCACCATCTCTTTACCTTCCCTTGCTATTTCTGTCTTTTTTTCCCCTTGCATATCTGCAGATATAAACATATATGTGAATCTTTATGTGGTAATGTCACTGATACTGGGATTCCTTTGTTTAAAACTGTATTATCGTTATATTGTTGAAATTATTGCAAAAAGCTATGTGGAACTCAAGGGTTAACCTGAGCTGCAGTTTTTAAGCCCTTTGCAGAGTTGTCAATAAGAGGTCAGTTCTGGGACACCATGTACTGTTTTGCTGCACCTACAAGGAATGGAACTGACAAGAACATTCTGTAAACTTACAAGAACATTCTGTGAGAAGCAGGCTCGCTTAACAAGTTCCCAGACAAAGACTTATAAAAAAGAGCAGCAATGCTTTTGCTAGAGAGATAAGGAGAGTGAAAGACTGAAACTTGGAATTAAGAGATACCCTTAGAGGAAGGACTTAGTTTTCTCTGTTTGTACTGCCTTGTAAATAGTTATACTGGATAATTAAAATGTTGTTATTTTGTTGTTATCAAGAAAAATAAAAATGCTATTTGCAAATTTTGAAACTGCTTCTAGTTTTCCTATGATTCCTGACTTGTGCCTCAACGACAGTCTGCATGGAAATAGTCCTGTAAGGAAAGTAATGCCTGCCTTCCTTTACATTTTGGTAACAGCAGTTTTTTTAAAGGAGATTCTAGGGCAGTCCCCTGACCACAGGAATCTAGATAATGGCTTACGTACATACTAAGTCCTGCATAGTGAGAGCAATTGGCAGGGTCTGAAATAAATATAGAAGCAGGGGTAATAGATTCATGCATATAGTGGTTGTTTTATTGCTAAAAGAGAGTGGAAGAACTGACCACCTAGCTATGTCAGAAGTAACCATCTGTAGTTGAGGGGGAAGGATAATTTTGATTATAGAGGGTGGATAGCTCCTGTGGGATGTAAACTCCTAAATACCTTATCCTAAGTTGATTCCATTTAAATTTATAATTCTGTAACATGTGGTTCAGCAGAGTGCAGTTAGTATGCAGAGCTGCAGTCTTATCAATGTTTAATTTATAGCCTGATGGGTGACTATATGCTTCCCACATCCACCAAAGTTGAGGAAGGGATGAGTCAGGGTCTGTTAAGTACATAAGCAGGTCACCTGCATAAAATTCTAATTTATGAGGTGTTCCATGTTGGGAAATCCCTTTAATTGTGGTGATCTGCCTGATGGCCTGGGCCAGTGGTGCAACTGTTAATGCAAAAAGCAGCGGCGACATTGGGCAGCCCTGCCTTGTGCCTCTGTATAAAGCAAATCTGTCAGCTAGTGACCCATTGGCTCGCGGTATAATGTAAAGTGCTTTAACTGTGGATAAATATTCAGGAGAAATGCCAAATTTAAGTAACGTAGGGGAACATCCAGGAAACTCTTATTGCATGCCTTTTCTGCATCCAGGCTCAGCAGTGAAGCTGGCTGCTAAGTCCTGGACACATACTGGTGCAATGACAGAGTTTGCTTTATGTTATCTTGGGTTTGCCTGTTTGTTGTGAATCCTGTGTGATTATGATGGATAAGGTTGGGTAATATTTTTTTCTAGTCTTTTAGCCATAACAGAGGTGAATATTCTAAAATCAGCATTCAAGATTGATGTGGGCTGGTATGATTCTGGATATGCAGGGGTTTTCTGTGACTTTTTTTTTTTTTTCAGGCAGGTATTTTTCCCTCCAGTCGCCATTGACTGGGGCTTCTTTGGTTAACCTTCCTTATCCCCTCCAGCCTGAGATCCTCCCATCTGTGCCTGGATTCCTGACTGGCCCGTGACATACCTGATGAAGCCAGTCCCCCCCGGAATACATCCCACAAAGTGGGGCGGCCGTCTGCTCCATGGCGCTTTCATCCAGCACTCCATGGATGGAGGCGATGTCAGGACCAGGACACAGTGGGCAGGATCCGGCAGTAGAGGTGGGGGTAGGCGATGTCCACTCCCCAGTCAGTGGGTGGTTTCCCTTGTTCTAGAGCTCTCCCTAGGAGCCCGGATGTGTGATGCCATCCAGTGATGCTGGGCGCTCTCCCACACCCAGCTTGCGGAAGGCTGCCAAGGCTCCTCCCCTGCACCTAGCTTGATCCCAGGACTGCATCACTCCCAGCCTCCGCTAGGAGCCGCTTACACTGGGGAATCCTCCACCCACCCTCTCTAGGAGAGGAGAGCTGTCCTCCGGATGCTCAATCCTCTATGTCCCCTGCCGACCCAAGCTCGCTTCCGAACCCAGGTTGCCGGTGTGGCGTCCAGCGCATCAACCCTCAGCGCCATCGGACCGGCTTTCTGTGGCTCTAGGATGGCCGAGATTGTAGCATATTGCCAGGAGGGTTGGTGGTGGTGTGGTTTCTCCATTCTGTAATTCCTGGTCTGCTTTAAGCAGAGGGAACAGTAGGGCTTCATTGTGAGCTTTATATAGCTCAGCTGGATAACTGTCAGGTCCCGGACACTTTCCAGCTTTGAGAGTAGTAAGGATAAACTGTAACTTTGCCATCATTATGGGAGCCTTAAAGAACCCATGACACCACTGGAATATCTTGGAAAAATTTAAGATTTAGACACCATTCAGTTTGTATTTCTTGTATTTTCTGCAGTGATACCCACTTTTTTCATTATTACTGAGGACAGTTTCATGAAAACAGGATCGCTGTCCTCCAGATTTCATCTACTCTTGGCAGCGTGTCTACACCCAACATCATAATCCCAGTTTATGACATCATAATTGCTGCTGCAGCACCAGACTGTGATGTCAAACAGAATTATGATGTCAGATGTAGGCAAGCAGCCACAGCAGATAGGGAAGAAATCCTGTTACCAAGCAAATGTCCTTAGTAATGAAGAAATAAGGGAGAGAATTACAGAAAGAAACATGAAATATAAGATGGATTATGTCTAAATATTGCATTTTTCTAAAGTTATCCCAGTGGAGTAAGGGGCTCTTTAAGTATAAATATGTCTCCCAGAGCCACTTATTTCTGGATAAGAGTGGTTTCACATGCGTTCTGCTGAGCCAGAACAACAATAAGCTTTGCAATTTCCGGCTCAAGCAGAGCGATGTGAAACCACTCTTATCCAGCAACAAGTGGTGACAGGGACATATTATTATGTAATTGATCGAGTGCAATCAATAATATATATATATTTTTTTAAACTGTCCCGGAACATGCCCATTTCCAAGGCATCTGCACGTGAGACACTCTTTTCGGAGTAAGAGTGTCTCATGCGCAGAGGAAAAGTGCACTCCTATTGGTTGGAAGCACTCCCTCGATCTATAATAGGAGTGTTGCTCTTCTGTCTCTACTGAGAACTGGATGTTGTCAAAATAATGCCAGTACTCAGCTTTCTTGAGAAACCTTTTTGATTGCAGGTGTCAGATGATGTTGCATGCTATAGTGAGGTTCAATTGAGCAACTTCAATGTAGTTTGAGAGGTAGTACACAACAGCAAGAAGTTTGGGATTTTTGAGGTCGAACAGATCTGTAGCCACTTTTTGTCATGGTCTGTCCTGAAAAATAGAATCAAGAACCCCATTGGGTTGCTGCAGATTTTTGTATCAGACTTCACATTTGTTGATCAGGGTTGTTAATTGTGCACCAAGCCCTGAGCACTGTACAGTCTGCTGTGCTCTCCTGCAGCTTCTTTTTTTTATTGGTACTTTTTCCTCCTGAGCCCTGGCAGGCGGCTACGGCCCTCCGATTGGAGGGACTGTCTCTCTCTGGTCCCGCCGCTTCCGTGCTAGGCAGACCCCCCAGTAGTTCACCTGCGGATTACCCCCCACGGCGGGGCGAGGAGGAGGTTGCCGACTTCTCCCTCCTCCAGGAGACCCAATCCAGAATCTGGGGGACCACTTCCGGGCAGCCGGACTATCATCGAGCCTGCCAGGCTCGCTTTCCTATTATCACCCAGCCCCCTCCTGCTGACACAAAGATGCCAGCTTTGAACCTCCCGACCTGTGCTGCCCTCCAGCCACCGCCACAGGGCAGTCAGCGAGCAGGACAACTAGTCCCCCTCCCCCCAAAAGAGGAGAGCAGTCCTCTAGATGTTCAATCCTCTCTCCCAATGCCAACCCCCAGTGGCCCAGGCTTGTTCCTGAACCCAGGTCGCCGGTGTGGCACGAGGTGTGGCGTCCAGCGCCTCAACCTTCAGCGCCACCAGGTTGGCTTCTCCTGCAGCTTTTTTCTTTTTTTTTTTTTAATAATTTCTTTGTATTGAGAGAGACAGGTTACAAATAGTTAAAATTTCCATCTTTCCATTTCAAATGTTGCATACCATTAAATACAGTGGTGGTTCTATGACAGCTAGCTACTCCATAGTACTTATTTCACAACAGTAAATATTCGGCAGAAATATGTACAGTCCAAACTTGCCTTGATATTTCTTCCTGCAGCTTTTTTTGATGCTGTGGCATCTGTCATGGTGTAGAATCAGTGTAGCAGCTTGTAGGGATTAAGGAATCACTTGCCTGCACCCTTTAAAAGGTATTCCACCTTGAATTGTAAAGGTACGTCATTCACGTCTCAGTGTTTCTGAACCCTCAGTGGCCAACCTTGTCAGCAAGACTGCAGAGCATTCTTTGAAAATAGGGCTTAGTCCCTAAATGTATGTACCTGGATTAAAATAAAATGTTCATCATCATCATCACTTCATGACCTGTTGACAGACGTGCTCTTTCTGTAAGTAAAGCAGTGCAAAGCAACTTTTCTATTGCTGTGATGTTTCTGCAGTTGTCTGATTTGTTCCATGTTGCTTTGAGATGCTAGAAGAGTGTACCGTATTTTTTTCTTCTTCTTCTTCTTCTTTGGTAATCAGGTAAGGCCCACTAGGCACAATGCCTGTTTTTATGGGAAATCCGTAGAGCACTGGGGAGGTTAAGTGACTTGCTCAGAGTCACATAGTATGCAAGTGGAGGTTGTGAGAATCAAATCCAGGTCTACTGAATGTACCAAGCTGATTCACAGCTCATTACTCTAACTTATAGACTATACAGCCAGCTAGCTTTGAGCTAGGTAGATATTTGTATCTTCCATGAGACTGGCATATCTGTCAGTGAACTGTGCCTTAAAATGCTTTTCTGATTTCCAGCAAAGGCTCGCAGTTGATACCAGCAGAACTGGGTTACACAAAATGGCCCCTAAATTTGAATTTCTGGAACTTCTATTTTTTATCATTGAAGAAATTTTGCATAAATAAGGGCTCTTCTTAGCACATTGGACTGTATCAGTTCCAGATGCTTTTCCTGCCTTGAAGTTACTGTCCTTGGCCTGTAATGTCAGAATAGTATCTGTGGTGACAGGTTGTGATGTTATAACAAAGGATTGTGATGTCAGGGTAGGAAAAGCAGTAGGAACCGATTAAGTTAAAATGGCAAAGAGCCTGATTTCCTTGAAATGTATCCTTCAGTAATAAAAACTGGAATGTCCGAAAAGTCATATTATAGGGGGTGTTATGAGATTTCAGTCCTGTTGATGCAATGTGTCACTATTTTGCAGAAAACTGGAAAATCATTTTATGAGGCATTCTGGAGAGTGCGTCTGCGGTGAAGAAAGACTTGGCAGGAATTTGAACAATGTTGTAGGCTTAGCTTATCAACTGAATGCAGAACTTCTGTACTCTTGGAGAAAAGACATCTAGATTCATGGGCCCGGATTTTTAAATGTTGCTTTTTGCTGCACGACTCAGGTGCATTAAAGATACAGTGCACCAAACTTGCAGCAGAAAATGGGACTGTGCATCCCAAGAGTAATGTTGATGCCCACTAGACCCTTTTTTTAATCTTTTTTTATAGGTCTAGCAAGTGTCGGTGCTGGGACCTTTCACAGTCCACTTGCGACCAGTCTTTGCCACAGGTTGCCATACATACACACACACATACACACACACAAAGAAGTCAGCAGAGGAAGGCCATTTGGTTTATCAAGTCTGCTCATGTTGCAGGGTCCACAACTTGAGCTAATGTCCCTGCTCTCCCTCCCCAATCCTCCCATCCTCCTTACGCATGATCCTTATCTTCTCCCTATGCCTATCCCAGCCTCTCTTAAAGCTGCCCACTCTCTTCAGTGAGATGACCTCTTCCGGCAGTGCATTCCAAGTGTCCACCATCTCTGTGAAGAAGTGCTTCCTGATCTCCCTCCTAAACCTCCCACCCTCCAGCTTAACACTGTGCCCCCTCATGTTATGGTTGCCACTCAGCTTAAAGAGACTGTCCTTATCAATCTTATTTATCCCTTTCAGGTACTTGAAGGTCCCAATCATGTCCTCTCTCTCTCCTGTCTTCCAGGGTGTACATATTCAGTGCCCTCAACCTCTCCTCGTATGCCTTACCCTGCTGACCCATTATCATCTTTGTAGCCCTCCTCCGAACCTTCCCCAGCACGTTAATGCCCTTTTTGAGGTGTGGGCTTCAGTACTGAACTCTATACACTAGATGCGGCCTTACCAGTGACCTATACAAGGGCAGTATAACGTCCTCTCTCCTACTACTGATCCCCTTAGATATGCATCCCAGCATCTTGTTTGCCTTTGCTGCTTTCTTGCACTGTGTGGAGTGCTTCAGGTCACTAGTGATCATAACTCCCAGGTCCTTCGCCTCCTCTGATGCAGACACTCGGACTCCACCCAGTTAGTACTCTGTCCTGGGATTTTTGGCTCCAAAATGCATACATTTGCATTTCTTGGCATTGAAGCCAAGCTGCCAGATCCTGGACCACCTCTCCAGCTTTTTCAGATCTTCCTGTAGGTCCTGTATCCCTTCAGCTGTGTCCACTCTCCTGCAGAGCTTGATGTCATCCGCGAATAGGCACATTTTGCCCTTAGTGACACTGATGAAGACATTGAATAACATCAGCCCCAACACTGAGCCCTGTGGGACCCCACTGGTTACCTCTATGGTGCCAGATAACTCTCCCCCCAGAACCACCCTCTTGATTCTGTCTCTCAGCCAGTTTTCCACCCATCTGGCCATCTTTTCCCGAACCCCAAGATCCACCAACTTCCTGATCAGCCTTTTGTGGGGCACAGAGTCAAAGGCCTTGCTGAAATCAAGATAGAGTATGTCTATCACTTGGCCCCTGTCTACTGTCTTAGTGACACAGTCAAGGAAGTCAATCAGATTCGTTTGACACGCTCTCCTCCCCATGAACCCATGCTGCCTCACATCCTGGAGACCATGCTTCTCTAGATATTCCATCACTTTTCTTTTAGTATGGTCTCCATGAGCTTGCCCACTGTGGACGTCAGACTGGCTGGTCTGTAATTCCCTGAGTCATCCTTGGGGCCGCTTTTTTGGAGGGGCACTACATGTGCTGTTCTCCAGTCCTGCAGTACTATGCCTGGCTCTAGTGAACTATTAAATAGGTCTGCCAGTGGCCCTACCAGCTCCCCAGTCAGTTCCTTTTGTACTCTTGGATGTATTATGTCCAGGCCTGGTGATTTGTCCACCTTCAATGCCAGCAGACTCTTCCTCACTCTATCCTTCTCTATCACTACATCTGTGTTCCCTTCCCTCATCCTCTTTTTTTTCTCCTGAAGGCACTGGTCCATCCTTCTCCCAGGTGAAGACGGAACAGGGGTATTCATTTAGTATCTCTTCTTTTCCCCCATTATCCTCCACTCCTTTCTTAAGCTTAACAATCCCTTCCTTCTTGTCCCTTTTCTCACTTATATAGCAAAATAAAGCCTTCTCTCCTTCTTAATTCCTTCAGCTGTCTGCAGCTCCTTCTATGCCTTTGCTCACCAGACTTCCTTACTTGTCTCACTAGCCAACCTTAGGTAATTTTCCCTATCCACCTCTCTGTTGGTCTTCCTGAATTTTCTATAGGCCAACCTCTTTTCCCTTACTGCGTGTGCAACCCCATAATTAAACCAGCTGGGTGCTTTGGCCCTTGTGTTCTTCCCCCTGAGCCTAACGCACTCATCTGTGGCAACCAGTATTCCTTCCTTAATGATGGACCACCTTTGGTCCACCCCCATATCTGCTCTGATGACCACCGGATGGCTCCTTAACGCTTTGCCCATTTTCCTGAAGTCTGCCCTCCTGAAATCCAAGATTTTGGTCGTAGTCGGGATGTTTTCCCTGCCCATATCCAACTGGAATCACACTGTACAATGGTCACTTCCACCCAGTGGCTCCCTGACCATTATTTCCTGTACATGCTTCCCATTTGTAATCACCAAAGAATTGCCTCAGCTTTTCTTAGTTCAGTAATGCTGTGAGTCAGGAACCCACTCTGCAGTCCTTCCAGGATCACCTGACTCCTAGCACATGTTGTGGAGGGTATGCTCCAGTCCACCTTGGGCAGGTTGAAGTCCCCCACAATTACCACCTCTCATTTCCCCGCGGTTTCCAATATTTGTGAACTCAGTTCCCTGTCCCTCTCCTCATTCTGATTGGGTGGTCTATAAACCACTCCCAACCTCACCTTTCTCCCTCTATTGGACCTTAGCTGAACCCATAATGCCTCCACCTCCCCTTCCTCCGACTCCTCCCTCATGCAAGTTATTCCCTCCCTAATATAAACTGCCACCCCTCTCCCCTTCCCAACTACCCTGTCCCTCCTGTATAGTTTATATACAGGGATCGCAAGGTCCCAGTCTTGGTGTGATGTTGCTCAAGTCTTGGTTACTGCAGCTGTGTCCTCTCTTCTGTCTGCTAATAGTGCCTGCAGGATGTCAAAATGTCGCAACTGTGTCCATGATTATAAAATCTGGTGCACTTGCACCATTTTGACTTAACATAGCTTCCATGATGCAAGGGGTGGCACAAGAATTGGATGGAGGTCCCGCATCACCCTTTGGAAATCTGGCCACTGGTGTGCAGTACAAGCTTGTAAGAGGCTTGTTATCAGTCTCAAGAATAAAGTGTAGTGTGCCCCCGCAAGTCAGCAGCTTCTTTAAAGAGCTTCATGCCTATCTGCTTTCATTGTGGGAACGATAATGTTGATAATGTGTTGCATTTCATGTTTTACAGTAATTTACATAATGAAATAAGTGAACATGGCTCCAGGCTCTTACTGAGGATATATATATAGTCCTTACTAGGGTTGCTCAGGTAATGTTTTAAAAACGTAGTCCTCGGATTTCAGCAAAAATCTATGATTTTGCATGTTTGGATAAAGGTGCCAAACATCTGAAATCCAGCAGTTTTTAAAAACAAAATTCCCCCACCCTGTAACCCCTCCCCCACATCCACCCTGCAATTAGTTACCTCCTGCCCAAACCACCTTCTAGTCCCCAACCTCCCCCCCACCCCCAGCCCCTGTAGTAAGAATTTGTGTGCCCAACCTTTCCTATAATAAAAGAAAATGGTTTCTATAATAAAAAAAAATCCACCACCTGCCCGTGCTTTGCAGCTTGCTTCCCTGGCACTCCACTCCCTTGCACCACAAGGCAGTAACAGTTTATTAGATCTCTCCCCGCTCAACACGCCCACTGGCCCCCACTTCCCTACCCTCCCACAGCACCCAAATAATTACCCAGAGTCAATTCGAGTCAGGGTGCCAGGCAGCAGGAGATCGGTTCTGCAGTGGAGCTGGTTGCACTCATCTTCTGACTTGTTGGGCCCTATGCACAAAGGTGCGGAGTGGGTAAGTGCCATGTATCCCTGGCACGTAGCCCTCTCCGCACCCGCCCGGACCACTGCACCCCCCTGCATGGCATTCGCTACAGATGGCTGCCCCCCTCCGTGTCAGATACCCAGCAGCATGAGGACTTATGCGCAGGGGCAAACCGGAGGGTGGCTCAGGGGGCATTCAGCACTCCACTGGATGCATGTATGTGCAGAGTGCCGGGCATAGGTGTCGACGCCTCTGCCAGGTCGGGGCAGCCGTAAAGACAGGAGGCCTGTTATATTGCCCCCCCCAAGAGCAACAGCCACGGGCTGTGGCTGTGAAGGAGGTTCCATCACACCTCCACCGAGGATGCCCAGCATGTGGGGCACACTGGGGGGACTGCAGGTGGTGTCCGGGCACCTGCCCCCACACCACATGTGGTGCCCTATGCACTGGATCCTCACCCGGAGCACACAGGCGCAGGTGATCCACTGAGAGGTCTGGGTCGGGCAGCTGATTGGCCGCCCACCCAAGTCCACGGCTCTGCACCCAACCGCCCCCATGGGCCTGCGCATCGGGGAGTAGGGCCCCGTATGGGAGATGCATGGTGGCCACTCTTCATGAATGTGGCCACCTGTGGATCTCCTGCTGGTGCAAAGCTGCGTGGGTGGGGTATGCGCCTCAGGCACGTCTTATCCTCCCCTTTGTGCATAGGAACCACAGTGAATGAAAGCTGACATCCTCCTGTTCCTATAATAACACCTGCTTGACCAATCAAGTGTTACTGGAGGAGGACATTAGCATTTCATTCACAAGGCGGAACTTAAGAAGAGCACAAGCAGCTTCACCACGGAACCAATCTCTACTGCCCGGTACCCTGACCCAAACTGACTTTGGGTAATTATTTGGGTGCTGTGGGAAGGGGGGAAGTATAGGTGCCAATGGGTGTGTTGGGCGGGGGGAAATATAATAAATTGTTGCTGCCTTATGGGGCAAGGGAGGGGGAAGCTGGGGAGGCAAACTAAACTGTAAGTGGGGGTATCTAGTTTATTATTATTATTATAGGAGCTATTTTCTTTATTATAGGAAAGGTTGGGTTATCACTGATTTCTAACTTCAGGGGCTTTAGGTGGGAGGAAGGAGGTTTGAGGCTAGAGTATGGGTTAGACATTAATTGCAGGTGGCTGTGTGGGGGCCAGCACAGTAGTGCAGTGTGTGTTGGTCGGTAGTGCAGTTTTCCCAAGTCTCAGATGGAATTTGGACTAGGATGGTTCAAAGTCCAGCAGACAGATCAGATTTCAAGACATTCGAGCAACCCTAGTCGTTTATTTATTATTTATTTATTTGTTTTTGTTAACCAGGTAGGCACACTAGACAACAAATGCCTATTTTCAGGTGCGACCTGGGAGGTTACAATACAGAAAACGAGGTACAGAGTCAAGGTAGCAAACATGCGCAATACAGAAAACAAGGTACATAGACATGGTAGAAAACAAGCCCATACAACAGGTGAGACAGCGAAAATATTACAATACAGAGAACATGGTACACTGTCAAGGTGGCATGCAAGCCATCACGCAGGGAGGGGCCGGGGTGCAGAGTAAAGACTTGTGTTCAACAACAGCTAGAAAGGAAAACAGTAAGTATAAGGCAGCAGTGCGTATAATCCGAGCGAGAGGAAGGTGAAAGTCCACAGAAAGGAGCAGGAGGGATTAGCAGGTAGACAGGGAGGGGCAGGCAGAGCAGGAGGCGAGGTGGTGGTCAGGAGAGTAGGCAGGGGAGAGTAGGCAGGAGGAAGGTCAACAGGGGCGGCAGGAGGACCACCGTGATAAGATAGCTAGGCCTGCAGGGAGGCGGCCCTACAGTTCGAACCCCAGAGGCGGGGGCAAGGGAATTGAAGGTTCGTTAAGTGCCACAAGGGAGGGAGCTAATGGGTAAGTCAGGTGGGGGCTCCTTGCAGAGGTGAGGGGTTGAGGTTGGTCTAAGTGCTGCAGGAGAGAACAGAAGGGAGGTAAAAGGAGACAGGGCAGCGGAGGGGCTAAAGTGTGAATAGGGTAAGGGCACCTACGGAGGAGGAGGAGGGAGGTGGAAGGGGGAGGAGGTCAGAGGCCGAAGTTCAGTATGTGGGGAATGAGAGGGAGGAGGGAGACCCAGCAACTAGTGGGCACAGAGACAGTCACCCAGCAACTAGTGGGCACACAGACAGGTGGAGGCAGCCTTGAGGAACTTCCAAAGGGACGTTTTGAAGCCAGGGTGGGAGGGGGCTGCCCGGACTGAGACGGGAAGGGAGTTCCAGAGTCTCGGAGCATAGTCGTTACTTCAGAAGATCAAAAGTTGGCATGGTTGCTCACATTTAGAAGTTGATGGTTTTATATGAGCTGTCCTCATATCTATTCTGAAAGGTAGAGAATGAGAATAATGAAATAGCCAATACATAACAGTGGTCTAGTTAACCTAGCCCTCTTTTCATTGTTAAATGTATGCATAATTAGGCTTTCATTATGTCCGTGTTGTGTATTTCGTTTTTTAAATTCTATGAACCATTTAGCAATGTTGTTTATGCACTGTGTGTGTTGAGCTTATCTGTTTTTATATGTATTGTAAATCTGCCAGTTTTAATTTGCTTTGACTTCATGGTCTGTACACAATAAACTCTCCACTACTACTACTGCTACTATTTATTTCAAGGGCTGTCCTTGGTTGGAGAGATTTACCGGCACCCTGTCAGCTTTTGGGTGATATTTTTTAGTTCCTTGTTTCAGCACTATATAGCAATAGTTTACCTTCATGAAGTGTCAGCTGGACTAAAAAGGTTAATTCAGCCTTTGTTTTCAAATATTTTAATGTTTTCCACAACCTGACCTAAACTTGTGTGGACCACTGCTCAGACGTGTTCGTGTTAATCATGGTGCTGAAGTGCATGTAAACGCGTACTTCGGCACATTTGATGTTTTTGAAGCAGTATGAGTAAAGTACACTTTCTGGTGTCTAGCAGTGTTCTGAGTGGCATAAAGCAGCTCATATATAAAGCAAGCTCTGTAACAGAGGCAATTCTATATTTAAAATGTAAAGCTGCGACTCCAGGCATGCACAGCTTGCATCGGAAGACATTTGGTTTTACTGCCTACCATGTTTAGAAAAGGCAGCTCCATTCTCCTTGCTCGCCCCACTCAACACATTGAGTTCCTGAATACCGAAGGGGGTTAGTAGTACTTACAGTATATCTCGATTTTGTTTTGTTGATCATTATCTATTACTTTGTCAGGGAATTTATGTAGAAGCCATGTTGCTGCATTTTTTTGAAAGGGTCTTTAAGAAAACCTTTTATTTTGAAATAAAAAACACAAAGGAGGCTTACCTCCTGGTGAGGGATGTACCACATAAGGAAAAGTGTTCTTGTCCTGGGATTTTAGGAGGAAAGGGGTCATATTTAGTCTCCATGGAGCCAATAGCCTGATCCCTTACACTTCCCTATTGTAAGCCCCACCGCTGGGGTCCAGTATTTTGTGATATAATAGTCTGGGAAGTGGGTGGAAGTGCGCTCCATAGGGGGCATTTCTTCTTATACTTTTTTTGTACTTTAGAGGGCTGATTTGAACAAATCAAAGACACAGTTACTTGAGCGATGACATTGATTTGTTCAAATCAGCACTCTAAAATACAATGAAAAAAAAAGGTTTAAGACAAGGTATCTACATTACAGCCTATGGAACATGCCCCCACACTCTGCAGACAATTGCATTACAAAACATTGGACCTCAGGGGTGGGAGAGATAATAGAGAAGTGGAAGGGATCACACTTTTGGTTCCATGGAGCCCAAATATTTTGCCTCCTGAAAAAACAGGGCAAGAACATTTTTCTTTATGTAGCAGATGCCTCACCTGTAGGTAAGGCTCCTTTGTGGATTTTGAACTGCATTTTAACAATGAGCATGACTGGTACTCTTTAAGTGGTGAAACTCTTGACACATGGTTTAGTTGATACTTTACCTTGAACCCTGTTTGTGAAGCCTTCTTCACATTTTTGCTTATAGCTAGGCGATTTATTCATTAATGGTGGTGGTTATATATATTACCCATGATGCTTTACGTTATTGTGATATGTATAATTTTACACTTCTGAGAAAGTGGCGTTGCTGCTTGTTCACATTTGGTGTAACCCTTTCCAAATGCTTTGCTCTGACATTCCTTTCTTTTAAAATGCTTAAAGTGATTTAACTACATATTCTAATATAGCCATCATTTACAAAATCTGGTACCTTGTGTCAGTGAAACTAAGTCCTTGCTATTTTTAGCATTTAATCTGGTGCTTGTATTTAGGTGAAAGGGATCATATTTCAGCCCTGAAAAAGTGGTCAGCCACTCCCTTCCACTTCCTGATTTCTCTACCACGCCCCCTCAGTCAGCATGCAATGACATGAAGCAAGGGAGAGTGCGGGGACGAGCACCATTATCGTCAATGAGGGCTGATTTTCATTACTATTTAATGCATAATAATGGCCAGGTGGAGATTTAAGAAGGCTATAGCTCAACTAACAAGGGCCTAGTTAGTCAAACGGTGGCCTTCTTTAATCTCCAACTGGCCATCATTGTGAATTAAATAGTAATGAAAATCGGCCCCCATTGACTTCAGTGGGACTAACCCCTACGCTCTCCCTAGCTTCACGTCATTGCGTGTTGAGTGTAGGGGTGTGCCAGAGGAGTTGGGAAGTGGAAGGGATCCACCTTGTCAGGGCTGAAATACAATCCCTTTGTCCACCTAAATACTGGCACCGGATTAAATGTTAAAAATATCAAGGACTTAGTTTTTGTCGACATAAGGTACCAGATTTTGTAAGTGATGGCTATAGCTGCTAAAATCACTTTAGCCGATGTGGCCTCACCATGAAGCAAACTATTGTCACCAGTGGCTAGCTGACCCCTGTGCCTGGTTGAAATAATGAGTACATCATTCTAATTTGTGTTAACAGAATGGAACAAATGTCTGTGGTTTATTTATTCAAAGACGATAGAAACGTTTTTTTTTTTTTACACTTCTGGATGCCCTCCTGTTGTCCTTTTAGTGTCTATCCAATATTCTGATATGTTTTTGACTTTTTTGTTACATTAATAATCTAATGTTGTGGTTTTTGTAACTACCTGAATCCTTTTCTCCTCAGCAGTTGCTGCTCTGTCATTTCATACTGCCTGAACATTCTATGACATCAATTAACATCATTCCGGGCCACTGAGGTGAATAGTATAGAATAGTGTTATTGATGTCACAGAATGTCTTAGAAATATGAAAAGAAACAGAGGTAGCTGGTGAGGAAAGTGGAACACAATGTATATCTTTCCTGTGTCTGTGTCTAAATGGATTTATAGCACTTGCACAAATAAACCTGCACTTATATTTTTGCTGTTTTTGTGTCTGTGCAGTCCTTTCTGTGCTCCATGGTTTTGTAACAAACCATGGGGGTGTAAAAATACAAAATGACAGGGTACACTGAATTTTAAACTTTATTGTACAATATGGTAAGTGAAAGCATGGGTAAGAAGAAAGGCTATGAAGAGGGCAGAGGCTTTTGTAATCCTGGAGAAAAGAGGATGATGGCTGCCTGCAGGTGCATGCCTATGAAAAGTGAGCTAGTAGGAGTGGTTTTCATGAAACTTAGTGCACATTGCAAACCTTAAAGCAAAATATTTGTTTTTAGGTCATGGCAGTTAGATATATTATTACCCAGCATGTATTGCAATAATGGGAATGTATTGTGTGGTTTATGATATTCATTACTCTTGGGTATGAAGGGTTAGTACATAAAGTTCAGAAGATCTAAATCATATTACCACATCAGTGGCCAGTTCGAAAACTGAGGGAAGATGCAACACATGTACTGTACAGTATGTGTGGGGTGGGACCTGAAACTGTATCCCAGAGACTGTCCAGGAGATATCATTTTAGATTTTCTTTTCACCCTTTTTTAAAGATGGAATCCTTTTTGAAGATGCACAGGGTTGATGCCTCAAAACTGAAAACCTCAAAGCACTTCCTCAAAACAGTAAACACTCTGCGTGAAGCCAAGAAGAAAGACATCCTCTACATATTGAAAAAAGCTCCCAAGCAAGCGGTGTAAGTAAGCAGGGGTAAAGGTGTGTGTGTGTAGCAGGGGGGAGGGGAGACATTTGTAAGGTTTCATACCTGCTGATGGATGTATGATCCCCGGTACAACTTTATTTCACAGGTCTGTTCATCAGTATCAGTGCTGACTGTGACACATCTTACAGATTTATTACAATAAAATGTATTTGGTTACATTAGGGTAGTGGAACTGCTGCTTTAGAAGCCAGTACTGTAACTGTCATAGCAGTCCTGTCTACAGTATTTATTTGTTTTGTGTTGACCGGGTAAGTGCAGTAGACAAATTCTGCCTATTTTCAGGCACGACCGGGGGATACAGATGAATGCCAACTGACCTTGAACCAGATTAAGCTGTTGGTGGTATTTTTAGTGCATGGGGAGGGGGGAGAAATTGGCCAGGGCACTGAGAAAATTCCCCTACTCCTCCGTAGGGGGAGCTACTGTCCGAGTTTTGGGTGGCAGTCCGCGTCTGGATGGCTGACGAGGAGGTTGTGTCAGTGTTTTAGCCGGGGGTTCAATCCCCAACCTCGGCTGCAGGAACTCGAGGGGATGCCAAGTGTGGTTTAAGGCTGGAGAAGGATTTACTAGTGGTCCTGATGGATATGCCTCCTAGGAATGAGGCAGTGAAGCCAGCAAGCTTACCTGCAGGGCAACAGGAATCCTGTTCCTCTGCAATATTTCTGGTGATTGATGAGATGGAAATGGATTTGCTTGACACGGCAGGAGCAAGGATAGTGTTATCTGATCAGCAGGTTTCAGCAGTGAGTCAGCAAGCTGCTGACAAGAGTGAGGACTGTGCCACGGAGCCTATTGACGTGGCGGTGTGTGGAGATGCAAGAATGCGGAAGTCTTCAGAGATACCCAGCTGGGACGCTCTCTTTAAGGGTTAGCAATGGTCTAAAGATGACGCTTTGTTAAAAGTGGGCTGGGTTTTGTTGGAGAATGGCACCTGGGTTACTGATTCTGAGTGGATTGACTTTTCTTCACAGGAGGAGGTTGTACCGGGAATTTCCCAGTCTGCTACTACTATACAAATGAGCTGTAGCACTCCTTCGGAGACTGAGGCTTCTCAGGTCAGTTTGCCTACATTTTCCACGGCTCTTAATGATCCTGACTTGGGGGGGGGGGGACAGGGAGTTGCCGTTGCAGGTGTCTCACGCTCTGCTTCCCTGGATAATTCACAGAGGGCCCCCCCCTTCCCTGACTCATGGACATCGTAGAACTGGGCCCTTTTTCTCGGACTTGTTCAACAATAATAAAGTAGAATAGGCTCCGAGAAGAAATGCGGTTCGACTGCGATATAGGGTTGGGTTACAGGAGCACCCTGACAGAACATGTGTGGCTAAGAGACTTTTGAAAGAGTCGATGAACTTTCGTGTGGCGGATATCTTTGCCCTTATTACTATAAGAGGCGTGGACTTCTTTGACATTAGTTTTAAGACATTCACTAGTTTGGACACATTTTGGAGGAAATATGAAACTTTGAAAATGACTGCTCTTTGGACTCCCTTTTGGGCGATTCCTCTAACTAAACCTCTTTGTAAGACTGTAAATATTATGTTCAGAAATGAGGGGGTTAATGTGGGGGATGTTCAGTTTTGGTTGGAGAAAAAATGTAATGTCCTTAGCCCCCTGGAGGCTATTATAGATTTAGAAGGTATATGGACTGGTAATTGGAGGTTTAAAGTTAAATTACATATGGTTGGGTCAGAGGTTCTGCATATACCCAACAGTTTCTTTCTTGGCAAAAATAGAGGGGTATGTTTTTATCCTGGCCAGCCTAAGGCCTGTTATAAGTGTGGAAGCAGTAGACATCTTAGCAGCACTTGTGATAAGTTGCAGTGTGCTTTATGTGGGGACTATGATCATGTCAGTGCAGTTTGTAGAAACACATTCCAATGTAACCTTTGTGATGAGCAGGGTCACGCCTATAATCAGTGCCCCTGGGCAGGTCAGAATAGGACGGGTGGCCCAAACAAAGATGGTTTTATTAACCAGGCCCAGGACAGATATAGGCTGCACAGGCCTGATCCCTACCAGCAGGATCACAATCAGGATAATGCTCAGTTTTCTGACCCTCCCACGATGCCCCTCCACCATCTTCACAGGCTGCACCCCGCGTGCTGAAACTGCCCCTTCTACCTCTCGGGCTGATTCACAACCCCAAGGGAAAGGAGATGTTTTGATTTCTAGTACTCCTAGGGCAGGCCCAGATGTCCAGACTGTGCCTCCTCCTTAATTGACTTTTAGCTTCCTAAAAGGGTCACTAGATCTGTCAGTAAACAAAAACCCCTATCTAAACAGGTTCCCCTTCAAAATCCCTTCCAGGTTTTTCAAGAAGGAGATGCTGGGTCTGAGTCAGATGTGTCCTCTAGGTCTGAGGTTGTTTCTGAAATGGAATTTGAGGAGGGGTCTGTGGTAGATGTTAAGGAGATGAAAAAGAAAACTGGAAGGAAGAGAAAAAAGATAAGACATAACTCTTGTCATATAAGTCATGGCTACTTTAAGGTTGGCATCTTTTAATGTCCGTAGCATTAAAAATCCAAAAAAGAGAGCTACGGTTTTGCCTTTCTGTAAGGATTTGAATGCTGACATAGTGTTTCTACAGGAAACTACAATCTTTACAGGATGTTAACCTAACAAAACGATTATGGCCTTGGGGAACTTCCTTCTGGACATTTGGGACGGTAGTGGCTGATGGCATAGGGGTTTTGTTTAAAGGTATTCAAGTGAAAGTCCAAAGGATTGTTGATGTTTTACCAGGTAGAGCTTTTATAGTGGATTGTTACATACATGGGTTTGCCTTTATTTGATGCTATAAAACCTTTTCTTTTTATGGAGAAACATGTTATTGGAGGTGGGGATATGAATTGTGGATTGGATGTAAAACTTAAGGATACTATACAAAAGAAGGTTTATTGTGATTCTCATGCTCTACACAACACTATCATGGTGGCTGGGTTGAAGGATGCCTATAGATTGCTACATAAAGATAAGGGAGCTACTTAGTTTAGGAGTGCATTTCCACCCTGACAGATTATTTTTTTGTGTCTAAATTTTTATATCCCCAATTATTTCAGTTACATTATTCTGAATTTTCTGACCATGTACTACTGATTTGTGAGGTTTCTTTTAAAAATATTCCCCCTAAGGAAACTGAATGCCGCTTTATTACAGCAGCAGGAGGTCCGGCAAAAGTTGGATAGGCTGTTTGCATTCAGGAAATCAGTATCTGTTATGTATGATAATTGGCTAAGTTGGTGGGTTGATACAAAAAAAGGAACTTAAACAGTGTTTTCTTGATTATGGGAAAAGTATCAGTAATAATAATAATAAAATAACATTTTATTTTTATGGCGCCTTTCAAATACCAAGGCACCTAACAAATTTAAAATAAAAAATCAAATATCAACAACATACATCATATAAAATGAGTGATCAGTAATGTGGAGTATTTAAAGTATTTAGCACATAGAGATCAGTTTTATAAGTTGATGTCTCTTCCGAATGTTTCAGACTGTAGAATTAAGCCACAATTGGATGATATTAAAAGTAAAATGTTTTCTTTTCAATATAACAGGGTGGTTTCCCTGAATGCTGAGCTTCGGTATGGTACAGAGAAGCGCCCTTACTCGGATCCATATGCTGCTTGTAAGGACAGAGTAGACCATAAAGTTATGATGGGTCTCTATGACACTACAGGTGTGTTAAAAACGTCAGATGTAGAAATGTTAGATATTATACATTCAGAGCTCTTTACTACTTTAGGGACAGAACAGTTTTTTTTACGATTGTGGGGGAATAATATACCTTTTCCTATCCCTACATTAGAGGCACCCTTAATGACGGAGATAGCCAGCCCAGTTTCTAAACGAGAAGTTCGAGAAGCTATTGTGCACCTAAAAACAGGGGTTTCTCCAGGGGTCTATGGGTTAACCAACAAATTCTATAAATGTTTTATTGACGAATTGACGGTTATTCTCACACAAGTTTTTAATGATTTGAGTGAGAGGAGTGGGAATTTGCAGGATTTTGTCTCAGCATTGGTAGTTCACATTTTTAAAAAAGGTGGTAGGTGTGATTTACAAAACTGGAGACCGATCAGTCTCCTGAATGCTAATTATAAAATGTTTGCTTCCGTGTTATGTAAAACATTGCAAAGAGTGGCATCTTTTTTGATACACCCGGCACAGACTTGTTCCATTAGAAAAAGGAATATAAATCAAAATCTTTTGCTTTTGAGAGCGGTGACTGAATTTGGGAAACAAAGTAAATTATCTGTTTTTTTGTTGGCTTTAGATCAACACAAGGCTTTTGATAGTGTCTCACATAACTTTTTATACACAGTTTTGGAGAGGTATGGCTTACCTAGTCAGTTAATTGCATGGATTAAGTTACTGTACAATACAGTCTCTTTTTCTCCTTTGGTAAATGGTTTAGTGGGGAATACTATTTGGCTAAAAAGGGGGGGTTCGTCAGGGGTGTCCTATCACTCCTTTGCTTTTTACATTTGTGCTGGACCTGATTGTTCAATGGATTCTGTGGGATGATTCAGTACAGGGTCTCTCTTCTGCTTCTGGGATTATACCTCAAAACATTTCTGCATATGCAGACGATGTGTGCCTTATGGTTAGAGACACAGTTTCAGGTTTACAGGCCTTAAAAATTATAAACAATGTTTTGGCTTTTTGGGGGGGTTTGTTTGAATTATGACAAAAGTATAGGGTTACAAATTGAAGACAGGGACCAGGTTGCTTGGATGGGTCCTATAAAAATCTTACTTACTCATATTAAAATCTTAGGGGTTATCTTTGGAGCTGGGGATATTTCCTTTATGAACTGGGAAGAGAAACTGTTGCTGGGTGAAAAAAAAGTCTAAGTTTGGAAATCTTGGACTCTCCCAAAAAAGAAAAGGGTTATGATTATTAAGAAGTTTCTTCTCCCTATCTTTTTGTATGTTAGTCACATTTTTCCTATTCCTGTGGGATTTGAAACTCGTGTGTTCAGTTGTTTTTTTAAAATGCTTTGGGGAAACAGATTAAACTCTATTAAAAGAGATTTTACTTATTTGCCCATTAAGGATGGAGGTCTGAATATGATTTATCCAGTGGTGTTTTATTGTTCCTTTTTTTTAAGTTCTATTTTGACTTGTTGTTTAGGAACCTTGGAGGATTCATGGTATCATTGGCTGAAGGTGCTATTTCAACCTTTTCTTCAATGTTGGGGGGCCCAGGTTTTTAAGTGTACAAAGGAGCTCTGCATTCCAGAATTTGCAGTTCCAGTGATGAGAAAACTGAAGGGATGGTCCTTAGGGAAGGAGGAGGCTTGTTTATTAAACAGAAAACAATTATATGTGAGAATTGTGGCATTGAATCATACGGTTCAAGTGGACTTCCCAAAATGTAGTCCTACTAAACTGCAGTATGCGCTTAAACTTTTGACATATCCTAGAGTCCCTGTTCCTACATGGGATGTGCAGTGGTTATGTTGCTATGGCAGATTGGGTGTGAAGGGAAACTGGCAACATAAAGCCCTGGATGAACAGAAATGCTTGAGACAAGAATGTGGGGGTCAATTGGAGACATTGGAACACTTTTACATACAATGTGGGTATATTGTGCAATTTTGGCAAGATTTAGTTACAAAATGGGGGTGGGGGCCCATATCTTATGAATGTTTAATTTTAGGGGACTATTCAGGATATTTTAGGAGATATTACCCCAGTACATTGAATGTCATTTTTGCTTGTATTAAGTTTTATCTTTGGCAAGCTCGCTGTCTGTTTTATTTACAGCATGTTATTCTTCTGAATAGTGTGCTCCTCTCTCAAATAGAGTCTGCAATTAGTAAAGTTAAAAGTTCTGATTTTTTTAAGTGGGATTGGGGCCGTTTTTATGTCTTCTGGAAACATGTTGATTGGCTACCTTGAGGAGTGTATAGGCTTTTTGAAGAACTTCTCAATTTATTGAATGGTCTTTTTCTTATTTATTCTTTGTCTTTAGTTTAAGTACTGAACAATGGTATATGTGCTGTGATATTTCCAATGGAAAACTCTGTTTTACTTTATGATATGTTCTTGCAATAAAAAAATTCCCCTACTCTTTTCAAGAAGTACCATGAGATCTTTAACATCCACCTGAACTACCACCAGAACAGGCAGATGGGACCTTGGTTTAACGTCTCATCTAAAAAGATGGCACCTCAGGAGTGAAGCACCCCCCCTCATACTGCACTAAGTGCATTGGGATAGTAATCCAAGTGCCTGGTATGGGGATAGAACCCACAGCATTCTGCTCACCCGGCCTCAGAGGCAAGTGTGCTACTAGCTGAGCCACTGACACTGCACTCAGGAAACATACCGCATAGCAGTCTTGTGAGAAGACTACACATATATATTTTGCATGGGTTAAGTACTTCTAAACAGAAGTGTTGGAGTTTGAAAAATAAAGTTAAAACTTCAAAAATAAAAGGGGGAAATATTTAACTGTGAAAAGGGGAAAAAGAAAACAAATTATAAACTGTCAAGAAAAATGACTGTCCTGTGATTGGTCATCTGGTTACTTCACTAGTGATGTCACCCTGGCACAACATCACTGGAGAAAGTGCCAGCACATACCTAACCAGATTTCAGGAAGTAAACCTGCTGCCTCCTTGCCACTGTCTGCCCTCAGTTGTCATGGCTGCCCACAACTGTGCTATTAGAAGGGGCTGACTGTTCAAAACATTAATCCCTCTCTGCCACTGTGGCATCACTGATCAGCAATAAATATTAAAGCAAACTGTAGCACGATTCTAATTCTAACCAAATTAGCTATTCAAATGCTGCCTTTCCACAAAACTGCCTCACATTTTTCTCCTTCATGGCACTCCAAGCAGCTTCCCTGTGTAAACTCCAACTTGAAAGCCGCGTGTGATCGCAACCACTTTCAAATCCTGCTATAATCACAGCACATTGAAGAGCTTCTGCAGTTATGAGGTAAATGTCATTTTTATATGACATGGGAGCCAGGAGAAGAAGTGGGATTTGTAATGGGAGGGTAATAAACACTGGAAGTTGGTCACTCCTAGCTCCAATTGCTACCACATCGAAAAATGCCAGCAAATACAGGCCATACGGTCTATCAAGTTTGCTCAGTGTGCAGCCAGGACTATTATACTGCAGCTGCCCTCTCATTTAGGCCGTGCTCTGCTTGTTGACACCACTTCCTCCATTTTCCCTCTTAGTGAACTTCCCCTTGATTTTGTCCCACCCACTCTTAACACCGCCCACTGATGTTAAGGACACCACCTCCCCTGGCAGAACGTTCCACCCTGTCACCACTCTTTCCGTAAAGTAATGCCTTCTCATTTCCCTTCTGAATCTACCACCCTCCAGCTTCAGACTGTATCCTCTAATATCCCTGCCCTCCCTTCACTTAAGAATGCCCTCTATGTCAACCTTATTTATGCTCTTCATATAGTTGAAGGTTTCTATCATGTCCCTGCTATCCCTCCAATCCTCCAGGGAGTACATGCTGAGTACCCTCAGTCTCTCCTCACAGGGTTTGTCCTCCAGCCCTAGGATCAGACTGGTTGCTCTGTGTTGAACCCCTTCTAGCAATTTGACATCCTTCTTCACGTAGGGGTGCCAGAACTGCATGCAGTATTCCAGGTGTGGCCTCACTAACGATCAATATAGTGGCAGAATGACCTCCCCCACCTGGAGGTGATTCCTCTATATACCCCAACATCTTGTTGGCTTTGGCTGCTGCTTTCCTACACTGTGCTGAGTGGTTCATTTTCTCTGTTATAAGCACCCCCAGATATTTTTCCTCCTCTCTAGTGGACATCTGTATCCCCCCCCAACCAATATCCATTCCTTCAGTTTTCTGCTTCCAAGTGCATGACTTTGCACTTTTTTGCATTAAATCCCAGCTGCCATTTTGCACCACTGTCAAGTCATGCTGCAGTCATAGCCCATTGAGGAGCATCTGCAGTTTTGAGGTAAACCTCATTTTCTACACGGCACTGGAGAAGGGAAAAGGTGGGGTGGAGTTGCTAACTGGGAGGGTTGGAGGTTGCTTTGGTAACTGACACCCATATTTTACAGACCTATGGAATAACAATAGCAATACCTACTGGAAAGAGAATCACGATGGTGTTGGGGAGAGGTTGGGAGTAGGAACTTAGTGAACCCCTTCCCCCCAGGTATGTAGTTTCATACCTCAGCAACCCAGCAGAATTTGATAAAGGAGTGAAAATAATTAGCCTGGATATAGCATCAGTGGTGGAGCTAAACCAGTTGTGACACACTGCCCCTTGGGTCCTACTGGCTTACAGGGCAGTTTGGGAGACTTCATTCACTTCTTCTGCCACCACCTGATTATATCAGAAAAAACTCCTGCCCTGCCCAGCATCTCGGAAGGTCAAACACAAGAAATATGGCAGAGTGTACTTTGGGTAGTGGACTTTAAACAGAGGATTTTCAACTCAGCAGCAGAAATATTACTTTTACTATTTTAAAAGGGAGGCACAGTCACTAGTTCTATAAAAAAATAGATTCTTTACTACTAGATACCACAGATATTTACAAACAGGATATATCTACAACAACCAGAAAGATTTACACATTTACAGGAAAGAATAAAATAATGCAGTTACACAGGCAGATGACTTAAAGAAAAAGCTCAACATCTAGTCTTACACTACGCCTATATTTGCCTGCCAGCTGGCTTGAAAGAGCACTCACCTAGACTGCTCTTCCCTCACACAGATAAGCTATCTATGGGCAGGGCCCTCCCTTCTTTGGACACTCACCAGGAGAGTCCAATCCTCTTCGAGGCTGTGGAAAGTTAGAAAGAGAGAGAGAGAGAGAGAGAGTCGGGGGTCCAACTCCTCAGTTTATATCTTCAGTCAGGGCGGAGGGGTGGGACCTCTCCCTGGAGTGACAGTCCTTCTAGTACTCCCCATATATGTGACAGTGTGTGTGTGTGATTACATCACCCACCTAGCATTTCCTCACTGCTGTTATTACTTTGAAGTTTTATGATATCCTTGCCTCATTGTCTGAGTATGGGAATGCATCCCATGAAAGCTTCCTCAGATTGGGTTTATTCTTTTATTACGTCCTGCCTCTCAGAATGCCTTTGTGGGAAAATGTGCACCCTCCCAGCTGGTAGTTCTCATGAGAGCTACTGGGACATGTGACTCCTGCAATCCATTTTGTAACTGCAAACAGAAGGAACTTACATGAAAATAAGTATAAACAGAAAAATAATTACACTAACCCAAAAAAAGTTTAAATTAACTCTGGTTCCCCACCACCCCCGGAAAATGAAGGCTTGTCTCTTTTGATTGACCACCAAGAGACACTGTTGTTAATGTAGGGAATGGGATGTGCCTAAAGTATCATGTCCTGCACTTAGCCCTGCCTAGACAACCCATCCGCACTGGCATTTTGTGAATCATTGTGGTACTGGATGGTCATGTTGTATGACTACAATACCAAACTCCAGCACAGTCATTTGGTATTTTACCTACTAGTCCTGTGGATCCATGGCAGGGGATTATGATCTGTGACCACAGTGAGCTCCCATCTGTACAAATATGGCTGAAGCTTTTGAAGTGCCCACATGATCCCGAGACACTCCCTCTCAATTGTGACATATGGTTCCTCCCTGGGCAGAAGCTCCTGGCTCAGATACACTATGGGGTGCTCCTCGCCTTTCGGTATAACTTGACTCAGGACAGTGCCCAGCATATGGTCTGAGATGTCCACATACACAATGAACTTGAGGTCATAATTTGGGCTAGCAAGCATGGGTGACCCACATAATGTCTCCTTCAACTTCCAGAAAGCAGATTCACAGTCCTTCATCCAGAGAACTTTCTCCAACAGTTTCCTTTTTGTCAGGTTTATCAGGGGTTTGGCCACATCACTATAGTGAGGAGCAAACCTGCTATAGTACCCGGTGTCCCCAGAAATTCCCTTACCTGTCTCTTTGTGGTAGGGATGGGCCAGGCCTGGATGGCATCAGCCTGCACATGCTATGGATGCCCAAGGTAGGACACTTCTGCCATGCCTAGCTGGTATTTTTCCACGTTAACTGTCAGCCCCGCAGCCTTCAATAGGTGGAATACCTCCCTCATATGCCTGATGTGATCCTCCCATGTCCAGCTGTAAATGGCTGTATCATCTATGTACGCCAGTGCATATTCAAACTGCTGGAAGTTTACGGGTGCATTCTTCATCCCAAATGGCATTACCCAGAATTCAAAGAAGCCAAATGGGGTGACGAAGGCTGACCTCTCCCTGGCTGCAGGGGTTAAAGGTACCTGCCAGTACCCCTTTGTCAGGTCTGTCGTGGTCAGGAACAGGGTTTCCCCCAGCTGTTCTAAGGTCTCATCCCTTCTGGGCATGGGGTAGGCGTCCGACTCTGTGCAGCTGTTGATCCTTTAGTAGTCAATGCATAAACCTTCTGGTACTATCCTTTTTCGGGATAAGGACACAGGTAAGGTCCAGCGGTTACTGGACTCCTGGATTACTCCAAGAGCCAGCATCTCTCTGAGCTCCTCCTGCACAGAAACGTAGAAACATAACATAGACTTTGATGGCAGATAAGGGCCGTTTGGCCCACCTAATCTGCCCATTTGCCTACCTATTGGATAAGCTGCAGATCCTAGTTAACCATAGAAACAGAATTTGACGGCAGATAAGGACCGCTTGGCCCACCCAGTCTGCCCATTTCCCTACCTAATGGATAAGCTGCAGATCCTAGCTAACCAACAGCCTACTTCATCCTACCTCCACCCCCTATAATTGCCTTATGCCTGTCCCATGCATTCTTGAATTCCACCACTGTTTTTGACTCCACAACCTCCTCAGGAAGGCTGTTCCATGCATCCACAACCCTCTCTGTGAAAAAATACTTCCTCACGTTACCTCTGAGCATCCCCCTTCTAGCGTCAAATTGTGCCCCCTTGTTCTTGCACACCTCTTTTTCTGAAAAATGCTACCCTCTTGGACTTTGTTGATTCCCTTGAGGTACTTGAAAGTTTCTATCATGTCCCCCCTCTCCCTCCCCTCCTCGAGGCTATACATATTAAGCTCCTTAAGTCTCTCTTGATATGTCTTCGGTGCAGACCCTGCACCATTTTAGTTGCCCTCTTCTGGACTGCCTCCATCTTGTCTATGTCTTTGCGGCGATTGGGTCTCCAGAACTGCACGCAGTACTCCAGATGGGGTCTCACCAGCTGTCTGTACAGAGGGATATCAACTTACTGTTTCCTACTGGTGATGCCTCTCCTTATGCATTCCAGTATCCCCCCAGCTCTCCTTACTGACCTCTCACATTTGCTTGCTCACCTTTAGGTCATCTGATATGACTACCCCCAGGTCCCTTTCCATTTTTGTTGTTCTTAGTATCTCACCCCCCATTGTGTACTCTTCCCCTGGGTTTTTGTTTCCCAGGTGCATTACTTTGCACTTCTTAGCATTGAATCTAAGCTGCCATACATTTGACCTTTTCTCCAACCTTGCCAAGTCCCTTCTCATCCTTTCCACCCCACCTTGTGTATCAGCTCTGTTGCAGATCTTTGTGACGTCTGCAAAGAGGCATACTTTTCCTTCCAGTCCCTCTACAATGTCACTTATAAAGACATTAAAGAGGACCAGTCCTAGTACTGAACCCTGTGGTACCCCACTAGTAACCCCCCCCTTTCTTCAGAGTGGACTCCATTTACTATTAGCCTCTGTGTTCTGTTCTCTAGCCAATTCATTACCCAGGCTACCATCTTGGGACCCACTCCCAGGCTGGCCAACTTGTATATTAATCTTTTGTGTGGGACTGTGTCAGATGCCTTGCTAAAATCTAGGTAGGCCATGTCCACAGCCACTCCCTGATCTACCACTTTGGTCACCCAGTCAAAGAAATCTGTTAGATTCATCTGACATGACCTTCCCACTGTGAATCCATGCTGCCTTGGGTCCTGTGCTCCTCTGGCCTCTAGGTACTCAACAGTTCTTTCCTTCAGAAGTGATTCCATCATTTTCCCAATCACTGAGGTTAAACTAACAGGTCTGTAGTTTTCCGCTTCTGCCCTGCTCAAACTTTTGTGAAGTGGAATAACATCTGCCCTCCTCCAGTCCTCAGGTATCGCCCCATCCTCCCATGATTTATTAAAGAGGGTAGTCAGTGGTGTTGCTAGTTCTATCCTTAGTTCTTTTAGAATTCTGGGATGAATCCCATCAGGCCCCATTGCATTGTCCATCCTTCAGTTTTAAGAGTTCCTTCAGAACCCTTTCTTCTGTGAAAGGGCTGGTATCAACCCCCGTATCCAGCGTGTTTCTATTGCTTGGTTTAGGTACCTCCCCCTCTTCATTTGTGAATACTGGGCAAAAATATTTGTTTAGTATCTCTGCCTTTTCACAGTCACCCTCTGCCCACCCCCTCCCTTTATTAAGCCTCACTATCCCTTCCTTGGTCTTCCTTCGCTCCCTGATGTACCTATAAAAGGTTTTATCCCCCTTCTTAACTGAGTTGGCTATCTTTTCCTCGGTTTGGGCCTTTGCTGTTCTGACTGCCTTTCCTGCTTCCTTTTGCTTTAACTGATACAATTCCCTGTCCTTCTCCTTCTGTGATTCCTTGTACTTCCGGAGTGCTCTCTTTTTCTCCATAGTCTTCCCTGCCACCTCCTTTGAGAACCATAGTGGTTTCTTACATCGTTTTGTTTTGTTTATTTGCTTCACACAAAGGCTTGTTGCCTCTGTGATGGCAGTTTTGATTATTCCCCATTGTTCTTCCACCCCTCCTTCCTGCCCATTTGCTAGTGCATTCCTTAGGCACTCACCCATTTTGGCAAAGTCAGCCCTCCTGAAGTTCAGTACATTTGCTGTTGTATGGCTTGACTCTACTGCTGTGTTTATCGTGAACCATACTGTTCGATGGTCACTAGTTCCCAGCTGGCTACCCATTTCTAAATCTGTGATCCTCTCACCATCTCCATTTGAGAGTACCAGATCTAAGATTGCTCCCACTCGAGTTGGTTCCAGTACTAGTTGTCTAAGACATGCCCCCTGTAGGGCATCTAGAATGACCCCACTCTTAGAAGTGGCTGCTGCAAATGCACTCCAGTTAACATCTGGCATATTCAGATCCCCATTAGCAATATCTCTCCTTTTTCTGCCATTCTGAGGATACTTTCTATCATTTCCTTGTCCATTTCCTCCCCCTGAGATTGTGGTCTGTATGCAACCCCTGTGCGGATTGTGGTGCCATTGCCTGTCTCCAAATTGACCCACAGTGCTTCCTTTCCTCCCTGTTTACCCTTTTGTTCTGTTGCTTTGATTTCTTCCCTTATGTAGAGAGCTTCTCCTCCTCCTCTTTTACCCTTCTTGTCCCTCCTGTAGATAACAGCCTACTTCTTCCTACCCACAAGAATTGCCTTATGTCTGTCCCATGCATTCTTGAATTCCTTCATTATTTTTGACCCCACGACCTCCTCAGGAAGGCTGTTCCATGCGTCCCCCACCCTCTCTGTGAAAAAATACTTCCTCACATTGCCCCTGAGCCGTCCCCCTCTATCTTCAGATTGTGTCCCTGTGTTATTGCACATCTCTTTTTCTGAAAGATGCTACCCTCTTGGACTTTATTGATTCCCTTGAGGTACTTAAAAGTTTTTATCATGTCCCCCCTCTCCGTCCTTATCTCAAGGGTATACATATTAATTTATTTAGTTTTTGTTTACCAGGTAGGTGTGCTAGCCATAACAATGACTTATTTTCAGGCACGACCTGGGAGAATACAAAGCAAACTTCTGGAAACTAACAGTAACAGTACATTCTTAGAAGTAATCAAAGTAATGGGTACATACAAGCAGGTAGCAACATTGGTAATACAGTATCACAGGTAAGTGTAAACAACACAGACAATTACAAGAAAAATTAGGGCTTATGTTAACACGAGGAGGAAAATAATTGAGAAAAATGCAGTGTCACTATAAGGAGACAATAACTGGGTAGATTAGAGAGGAAGGAATGGAGAAAGTAATCTTTCGACGACCAGAGCAAGTCTGAGAGAAAGAAGAAAGTTAGGGAAGCAGGTAGTAGCAAGATGCAGTGGTGGGAAAAGATAGAGGGGTTGTGAAGGGGATAGGATTAGGAAGTGCAGAACAGCAGGGTGAGGGAGTAATCCTGTCAGATTGAGAGAAAGTGTTGCGGCAGGAAGTGGTCAAAATTAAAATGGGAGGTGAGGGAAGTTGGAATAAAACCTTGTGTCTATGGAGGTTTGAAACAGGAGCACATACAGGAAGTTATGAGATGGTGGCACAGTGCTTTCTTAAAGCAGGAGTGGGAAGAGGCTTGACAAATGGTTAGAGGGAGGGAGTTCCAGTACTGGGGGGGCCTGATAGGCAAAAGCACTAGAGCCCATTGTGGTAGTATATTTAGGAATACAGACAGGGGCATTGTCAGCAGAGCGAAGGTCATAGCAGGAGGCCTGACATTGGAAGAGTACCGCTAGAGGTTTAGGTATCTGGGTCCTAATTATATTGTCAATGAGGGAGCCAAAAGAATAAAGCCTTGACGCCTGAGGAGGATGCCAGCCAAGGTCAGAGAAGAGAAGGCAGCGGTGTTTCAGCCGATGAGAGGAGGAGGATGCATAGTGACATATATTGTTGTAGGTAACATCCCATTTGTGAAAACTTGATTTGCTTGCAGAAATATAGGTAGCTGCCCCATAGTTAAGTGATGGCAGTAGTATCCCACGGGCTACAGCAAGCCTGGTGGATGGGGTGAGGGCATAGCTGGTTTGATAGGCAACTCCTAGTTTAGAGTTTACAGATTTGCAGTTCCTCTGAATATGGAGATCATAGTTTAGTAGTGAATCCAGTGTGACCCCCAGGTACTTAAAAGAGTTTAACAACTTCTACTGAGGTGCCACTGATCATGGAGACTTTAAACTTGTGTTGGGAGTGTTTAAGTTTAAAATTGGATCCAAAGAGCATAGCTTGGGTCTTTGTTTCATTTAGGGCAAGTTTGTGTCTAACCAGCCACTCCTGGAGTAGTTGGAAGTCGTGGGAGAGCTTCAGGTTTATATCCTCAATACATTTGGCACTAGAGTACAGCACTATGTTACCTGCATACAACAGAGAGCTGTTTTTCATAAGGTTTGAGGTGATGCTGTTTATAAAGATAAAAAAACACAAAGTGCCAAGTATGGACCCCTGGGGTACTCCAGTGTTAGCCGTGGCCTTGTCAGAGAGGGTGGAGTTGTACTTCACAAATTGTGTTCTGTCAGTCAGGTAGCTTTTGAACCAGTTCATAATGTTGGGTGAGAAACCTAGTGATTGAAGTGTGGCTATGAGGATGGGGTGGTCAACTAGGTCAAAGGCCTTGGTCATGTCAATGAAAATGGCCCCTGTGAGGGAGGCAGTGTCCATGACCATCAGGGCATCTGATGTGAATTTGAGTAGAGCAGTGGTAGTACTATGGCCCTTGTGGAGGCCATGCTGGACAGAGTTTAAAAGGTCATTTTTCTAGAGGAACTCAGTAGTTTGGTTAGCTACAAGCTTTTCAAGGATTTTCCCCGAGGACAGACAGGATAGCAATTGGCCTATAGTTTGAGGAGTCCTTTGGGCCAACTTTTTTAAAAATGGGTAATCCTTGCCATCTTCCAGATATCTGGGACATGACCCTGGCATAAGGAGAGAGTAAGGATTTTGGCTAAGGGAGCAGCTATGAATGGCGCAGCTAGTTTAAGAAGTTTGGGTTCAAGGTTGTCAGGACCGGCAGCCATATGCTCAGAGATATTATTAAGTAATTTCAGTACATTACGTCTGGAGATCGATTTAAAGAAAAAGTTTGGGCCAGAGGCATTTGTTGGATATGCTAAGGTCAGGTTGGAGGGGAAAGTGGAGGTATAGTTAGTTAGGTACGCTCCTATAGTCTCTCTTTGTATGGCTTCTGTTGCAGACCCTGCACCATTTTAGTTGCCCTCCTCTGGACTGCCTCCATTCTGTCTATGTCCTTGCAGAGATGGGGTCTCCAGAGCTGCACACAGTACTCCAGATGGTGTCTCACCAACTGTCTGTACAGAGGGAAAACAACTTCCTGTTTTCTGCTGGTGATGCCTCTTCCTATACATCCCAGTATCCCCACCCATCCCTACTGCCTTCTCACATTGCTTGCTTACCTTTAGGTCATCTGATATGACTACCCCCAGGTCCCTTTCCATTTTTGTTGTTGTTACTACTCCCCCCCATTGTGTACTCTTCCCCTGGGTTTTTGTTTCCCAGGTGCATTATGTTGCACTTCTTTGCATTGAATCTAAGCTGCCGTACTTTGACCATTCCTCCAACCTTGCCAAGTCCCTTCTCATCCTTCCCCCCCCTTGTGTATCAACCCTGTTGCAGATCTTTGTGTCGTCTGCAAAGAGACATACTTTTCCTTCCAGTCCCTCTGCAATGTCACTTATAAAGACATTAAAAAGGACCGGACCCAATACTGAACCCTGTGGTACCCCACTAGTAAACACCCTTTCTTCGGAGTAGACTCCATTTACTGTTACACTCTGTGTCCTGTTGTTCAGCCAATGTTTTACACAGGCTACCACCCTAGGACCCACTCCCAGGCTGGCTAATTTGCTTATTAATCTTTTGTGTGGGACTGTGTCAAATGCCTTGCTAAAGTCTAAGTTGGCCATGTCCACAGCCCCTCCCTGGTCTAATACTTCGGTCACCCAGTCAAAGAAATCTGTTGGATTCATCTGATATGACTTTCCTGCTGTAAATCCGTGCTGCCTTGGGTACTGTGCCCCGCTGGCCTCTAGGTACTCAACAATTCTTTCTTTCAGAAGTGATTCCATCATTTTCCCTACCACTGAGGTTAAGCTAACAGGTCTGTAGTTTCCTGCCTCTGCTTTGCTTCCACTTTTGTGAAGGGGAATCACATCCGCCCTCCTCCAGTCCTTAGGTACTACACCACCCTCCCATGATTTGTTAAAAATGGTAGTCAGTGGTGTCACTAGCTCTCCCCATAGTTCTTTTAGAATTCTGGGGTGAATCCCATCAGGTTCCATTGCTTTGTCCACCTTCAGTTTTAGGAGTTCTTTCAGAACCCTTTCTTCTGTGAAAGGACTGGTATCGACCCCCTTATCCAGAGTGCTTTTATTGATTGGATTAGGTACCTCCCCCTCCTCCTCTTCTTTTATGAATACTGAGCAGATGTATTTGTTCAGTATCCCCGCTTTTTCACTGTCCCTCTTTGCCTACCCACCCTCCCCTTTATTAAGCCTCACTATCCCTCCCTTGGACTTTCTTTGCTCCCTAATGTACCTATAAAAGGTTTTATCCCCCTTCTTAACCCAGTTGGCTATCTTTTCCTCGGTTTGGGCCTTTGCTATTCTGACTATCTTCCCTGCTTCCTGCTACTTTAACTGGCACAGTTCTCTGTCCTGCTCCTTTTGTGTTTCCTTATACTTCCTGAATGCTATCTTTTTCTCCCTAACCTTCCCTGTCACCTCGTTTGAGAACCATAGTGTTTTTTTCTTTCATTTTGATTTATTTGCTTCATACAAAGGCTTGTTGCCTTTGTGATGGCAGTTTTGATGTTTCCCCATAGTTCCTCCACCCCTCCTTCTTGCCTGTGTGCTAGTGCTTTTCTGAGGCACTATCCCATTTTGACAAAGTCAGCCCTCCTAAAGTCCAGTACCCTCACTTTTTTATGGTTTGACTGTGCAGCTGTGTTTATCGTGAACCACAATTTGGTGGTCACTTGTTCCCAAATGGCTACCCACTTCTAGATCTGAGATCTTCTCTCCATCCCCATTTGAGAGTACCAGGTCTAAGATTGCTCCCTCCCGAGTGGGTTCCAACATTAGCTGACTGAGGCATGCCCCCTGTAGGACATCGAGAATTACCCTGCTCTTGGATCTGGCTGCAGCAAAGGTGCTCCAGTTAACATCTGGCACATTCAGGTCACCCATCAACAATATATCCCCTTTCTCTGCCATCCTAAGGATGCCTTCTATCATTTCCTTGACCATTTCCTCTTCCCATACAGCTTGTGGTGCCATTTCCGGTCTCCAGAGTGACCCACATTGCCTCCTGTCCTCCCTGTTTACACTTGAGTTCCGTTGCTTTGATCCCTTCCTTTATGTAGAGAGCTACTCCTCCTCCCCTTCTACCTTCCCTGACCCTGCTGTAGATTGTGTACCCTGGTATGTTGATATTCCAGTCATGGTTTTCTGTGTACCATGTTTCTGTGACTGCCAGAATATCCAGGTGTCCCTCTTCCATCAAGGCCACCAGTTCAGGGAGCTTGTTACCGAGACTACAGGCATTGGTACTCACCCTCCATTTTTTGATGGCCTTACCCCTTTTTGCCCCATCCCTGTCCTTAAGGCCTTTGCCCTTTTCTGCATTTACCCCTGCCCTTCTACTTATCGACTTCTCTAACCTGGTGTTTACCTCACTAACTACCCTGATTTTTGGGGGGGCCAGGATTTCCCTGCTCCTTTTTGGTGCCTCCCCCCTTGGCTAGTTTAAATACTTGCCAGTGAAGCATTTAAACCTGTCACCTAGGATCCTGGTTCCCCTTCTGGACAGATGCAAACCATCGCACCAGTATAGGCCTGTATCCCTCCAGGTGGACCCCCAGTCCCCAGTGAAGCCAAAACCCTGATCTCTGCACCAGTTTTTCAACCACTGATTGAATCTCATGGTGTGGAGCACCTAACCTCACCCATGCCATAGACAGGCAGCACCTCCAAGAAGGTTACCATGTGTGCTACTTGTCAAGGCCCCTCCCCAACTCCACAAACTCCTCCTGCACTGCTGTGATCCCTTCCCAGCCAGATCATTTGTCCCTAGGTGGACAATAACATCCAGCTCTCTCCCCCGTGCAGCTGCTCCTGCGATCCTGAGGATTCGCTCCCTGTCTCTCTAAGCCATGGTGCTAGGCAGGCACCTTACCTTCCTCTCCCCCTTCCCCAATTCTACCCTCCTAACAATGGAGTTCCCCAACAGGAGTTGTTTCCTTCCCCTGTGGGGTCCCATGCCACCCTCCTGTGGGTCTCCTTTGTGGAGGTTCCCAGCATCCTTCTTGGTCTGCAGTGCAGGTGTCTCCATAGAGGAACCACACTCTGCCAGAACGGCATACGAATTGTGGAGCGGTACATCTGGAGCGATGCAACTCTGTTCCACCACCTTAACCCTCCCTGAGCCCACTGTGGTCCAACCACTCCTCTTTCTTGGCAAACTCTGAGGTAGCCTTGGTGGTCCTGGGTAGGAGAATAGGTCCCCGAATCCTGGCCAACTCTGCCTGGAGATGATCAACCTCCTCCCTCAGCTCAGAGAGGTGCCTGCAGATGGGACAACTCTGCATCCTCCAGAACATCTCCTGGAAGACTGCCACTCCACAGCCACTGCACTGCACCACTCCCATCATGTCTTATTTGTGGCCCCTCAACTGTTGTTTTGTATGCTTCCTCTTTCCTCTCTCTGTTTATTTATTTACTTTTTTTATGTTATATATATTTTTTTCTCCCTACTATCCTACTGCCTCCGTGCCCTTAAAGCTCCTGCTCTTCCTGTTCTGGGACAGGAAGTTTCTATATTCCTCAGTAGTCTCCTTCTTACTTGCTGAGAGTCAGGCGTCCAGCAGCTGGGGGGTGGAGAGCTACTCTTTCCCTTCTAGGATGGTGAGTCTTTTATGCCTCTGTGATCACTCCTTTCTGTTTCCAAACAGGAAGTTCCTGTTGTCAGTCAAATCCTCTGCCAATAAAAGTAGAACTGGCTGGGGAAGGGGGGGTGCAAGGGAAGGAGGGCAATATAGTCCCAGTAGAGTAGTAAAGTTCTAACAGCACCTCCTTCCTCTTGCTGTTCTCTGCTAAAAGCCATCTAGGGCAGATTTAAATGCAAACACCTGGCTTCCTTTTGCCTAAGCCACTCCCCCAATTCACAGTTTTCATCTTCACCCAACTAACTGCACAGATAACAATTCACTACACCCAGCTCAGACAAACACACTCTTTTTTGTTTTTACCTTAAATTGAAGGTCCCAGTAGTAGAGTTATAGTTCTTTAGTCCCAGTACAGTAGTAAAGTTCTGACAGCACCTCCTTCCTCTTGCTGTTCTCTGCCAAAAGCTATCTAGGGCAGATTTAAATGCAAACACCTGTCTTCCTGTTGCCCAAGTCACTCCCCCTAATTCACAGTTTCCTTCTTCATTTAGCTAACTGCACAGATAACAATTCACTTCACCCAACTCAGACAAACACACTAACTCTTTTTTTTGCTTGTTTTTACCCTAAATTGAAGGTCCCAGTAATAGAGTTATAGTTCTTTAGTCCCAGTAGAGTAGCAAAGGTCTAACAGCACCTCCTTCCTCTTGCTGTTCTAGGGCAGATTTAAATGCAGACACCTGGCTTCCTGTTGCCTGAGCCACTCCCCCTAATTCACAGTTTCCTTCTTCACTTAGCTAACTGCACAGATAACAATTCACTTCACCCAACTCAGACAAACACACTAACTTTTTTTTTTTGTTTTTACCCTAAATTGGTAATGCATGGTCTGCTTAATCCTCTCTGATACCCTGTAGGGGAGGACTGCCTCAGTGGCACTTGGATCCCACTGTCCACATGGTGTTCTGCCATTGTGGTGTACCCAGTTTCCCCGAGAACATTTCCTTAACTGCACACAGCAGCACCCTCATCTTCTCTGCCTGGGCTGGTGTCAGCTGTTCCTAGAGGGTGAGTTTATCCACTGAGGATCCATCCAATGCCTCCCTCCCAAGGAGGGCCACCAGTGGATCAGCCTCATTTTCCTCTTTTGGTGCTGTACACAGTGAGGACCATTTCCTCCCTCTCATAGTAGGGTTTCATCATTTTAACATGATATACCCTCTGCCTGCACCTCCTTCCTATTAGGCAGCTCTACTACATAATCAGCCTCTCTCACCTTCCTAACTATGGAGAATGGTCCTTCCCATGCTGTCTGCAGTTTATTTTGGTGGACTGGGCTGAGTACCATCACTCACTATCCAACTTCTTCCTCCCGTGTTCTGACCCTGTGGTCGTACCAGGTTTTCTGCCATTGTTGTACATTGGCTAAGTGCTCCTGGGTAAGCCCCATGAGCTCCTTAAGCCAGGTCCTGAAGTTCAGGATGTACTCCACAACAGATTCCCCTTGGGAGGCAAGGTCACCCTCCCATTCATCCCTAACTAAATCTAGGAGCTCCCTCACCCCATAACCAAAAATAAGCTGGAAAGATGAGAACCTTGAGGACTCTTGGGGGACTTCCCTGTAAGAAAACAGGAGATTGGGCAGATATTTGTCCAACTCTCTCTTTTGTTTGTCAGCAAATGTCCTGAGCATAGTTTTCAAGGATCTGTTGAACAGCCCTACTAGGCCATTAGTGTTGGGGTGATAGGAAGGGGCATGGAGCTGTTTCACCCTGCACTTCTCCCACAGACTAGTCCTTTGTGGCAACATGAAATTTGTCCCCCTGGCCTGACAGAATCTCCTAGGGAAATCCCACTTGGCTAAAGATTCCCAGTTCATCAACCACTTTCTCTACCTCAGTGGAGAACATGACTACCGCCGCAGGGTACCTGGATGCATCGTCCACAACAGCCAATATGTACTTTTGCCTGTGCGACTTGGGGTACTCAGTGACCCCCACTATGTCTATGGCTACCATCTTAAAGAGCTCATCAGTAATAGGCAGGGGTACAAAAGCTGCCTTAGCCCTGTCCTCAAACTTTCCCACCCCGTGGTACTATGGACAAGATCAGCTGTAATTTGCTACATCTTTGTACATAGCTGACAAAAAGAAATTGTTTGTAAGCTGCCTTTTTATGCGACTAATACCTAAGTGGTCTGAAAAAGGTATGTCATGGGCCAGGGTAAAAAAAGCTGCTTGTGATAGGACCATGGAACTACCAGCTGCCAGAGTACCTTTCCCTCTAGCCCACTCTGTGGTGTATACTTCCTGTACAACAGTCCATTCTCCTAGTAAACTAGCTTTTTACATTCCTGGTAGTCCTCATCACAATCCGCTATCTCTGTTTCTGTAGGGTAGGAGCAGCCAGCTGAGCTCTGCCCAGCTGCTCCCATCTAACCCCCCCCCACCTCCCCTTCAGACAGAAAACCACCCACAGCTGAGATCTCCACTGTTTGCAGTTGGGGCGCAGGGCTGCTACTCTTAGCTAGCCCCTTACTCACACTAGCCACTTCCTCCATTGCTGAGGGGGGGTGTTAGTAGAGACTGTGTTGCCCTCTCCTCACCCTCTGATGCTTGCCCTTTTGCTTGATTGTGGATAGTAACACACCAGAGTTTCCCTGTGGCTAAATCATTCCCTATGATCACATCCACAGGGAGATCAGGTATGACTCCCACCTTTTGTACCCTATGGCCACATTCCCATCTCAGGAAGACTTGAGCCATTGGTACTTGGGACGCTGAACCCGTGACTCCCCGAATCTATGAAAACTGCCCTGGTAGACTCTGCTCTGCCTGAATTAGATCTTGCCTCACCATGGAGATGAAGGTGCCAGTGTCCCTCAGCCCCTGTCTTATAGTCCCATTAACTAGGATAGTGTACATATGCATGGAGGAGTTAGGTGGTACTGCAGTCTGTGAGCAGGCTACTATATGCTGGGAACTGTCTTGATCACTCCCTCCCCCAGGCTTTTGCCCTTTGTTCATATTTTTAGGGCAGTCATAGAACAGATACCCCACATTTTGGCAAATGTAGCACTTTTTTGCCGCCAGCTTCTTGTTCCTCTTAGGACTGGTGAGTTGTGTTTTGGGCTGTGATGCATGCTGGTTTACCTTAAGCCAACTTCCCTAGGTCCCCTTGAAACCATGTGCTGCCCCCCTGCTCCCATTGTTCTTGCGCAATGTGTGTGGTCCACTGGCCTCATATAGATCAGAAGTTTCTGCTGCCTCCTTTGCGGAGCTGCTTGCCCTGCCCAGCAACCATGTGTGCAGATCCTCAGGCACAATTTTAATAAATTGTTCCCTTATGAACAAGTCTTTTATTTGCTCCACAGTTCTAAATTCGGTCCCATCCACCTAGCAGTCTAGATAGGTACACATTTGAACATGCAGTTCTACGCAGCGATTTCCTTGGCCCTTTCTTAATACCCTGAATTTTCACCTAGAAGCTTCAGGAGTTAGCTTATAATGTTCGAATAACACCCTCTTAACTTCACCATAGTCCGTACAGACCTGATCATCCATTCTAACAATGTGTGCAAAGCACGGCCTGTAAGCAGTGACATAAGGTGGGTCATCCACAAGCCGTGTCCAGTTTAAACTGCACACATACTCTCTCAAATAATTTTAAAAACAAATCAAGATCATCCCCCTCTTGTTTTTGAGGAAATATTTTAGAATTAATTGTGGCTTCGTGGGTTTTGACCCCCATGCCATTATTTAAGTTTTGCCGTGGTACTTTCTGGTGCAGTTTCATCATCTTTTTCTCATGCTGTTGTTTCTCGACCTCGTGCTTGTGCTCCTTCTTTCTTTCCTGTTGTTGCTGTTGGCATTCCCTCACTCTTGCTTCTTGCATGAGATGCTCATGCTGACGTGCCTTCTCTCTTTCCTCAGCCTCCAGTCTTATTCTCTCCCTCTCAGCATCTAGTTTTGCCCACTGCAGTTCTGCTTCTTTCAATGTAAGCTTCAGTTTCATGAGCTCGAGTTGAGTTTGAGACTCTGCTGCACCAGTCCTTGTCTCAGGCTTGGGCTACATTGCTCCACTAGGTCGTGGCTCGAGGTCCACCTCTAGCTCAGCCCCTGTGACCTCAGTCTCGCTACTTGGAATCCTTCCTCAGTGACCACTTGCTCCACAGGTATTTGGTCATACTCCTCAGTGACCATCTGCCTTCCTTGCATTCGGTCCTGTTCCACTAGGACTTCTATGAGTCCATTCTTTTGTCAGGCCCTCATGGACAACCCCCCTGTCTTTGCACAGCTCACAGAGCTGAGATACATTAAATCTATCATATATTAAGAAGCTCATACTTGCTAGCTACACTGCACTAAGCTGTGTTCCTGGAAATGGAAAGAACAGTAGTAAAAGATGTAATATTTTTGTATATCCTGATTCGTGACTGTTAATGTAGCTTTTCTACTGCAATCTCTGTTTGTCGATATGACAGGTAAGGCTTTTACCTCTCTCTCAGAGTTGCCAGTTCTGCCAGGAAAGCACACTGCACACAAATTCTGGCTTTAAATTTATGTACCGATCCCAACATTGTGTCATCAGTTTGTGACAAACTGCTTATTGGGCCGTACTAGTGTAACCCCTAGGTGGCACTATCCCAAGGGCTACTACCCCTGCCTGCTTGGCTAGTAGCAGGTTAAGGGGCCTGAGTTCTGAAACGGGTGCCTCCACCCGGAGGTCAGGTTGGTAGTGGTCAAGCTAACCTGGGCATACCTCCGGACACCTTAACCCTCCTCTTTCCTTAATAGTGGACGGAACAATACACAATAATCCCTTTCACAATACCCCTGATACACCACACAAGTACCCACACTGTTTGCACTTACCACCAGGGTTTTCCTCTGGCCTGGCCCTGGGGACCCCCTGTAAAACAAGGTTATACACAGTAAATAACAGCAGTACAGTACTCTTGCACAAACTGGAACCACAGTCAGGGTAAATGCAAAAAAGAGTTAGATCTGATTTATGTAAAGGGCTTGAACAAGGGAGGGGCATAATCAGGTTAATTTGCTTAAAGGCTCTAACAATCAAACAGTTATGCATGCACTTCTGGGTCCATAAACAGCCACACACTCTGTGTACCCAGATGGAGAATGGTGGGCTAGCCAGCAACGTTGCAGCTGGTTGGGGCCCTGTGGTGGAAGAAAACAACATGTACAACACACACTATTTGTAATCAGGCTGAATGGAGATGAATGTGGATTCAGTCCGATTAGGCTGGATAAAACTTCCAGCAAGCAGAACACAGTTCACACAGTGGGGAACCAAATCACGACCCACTTTCAATACGCAGCACATTTACATGTAAGGAAATTCTACTGTACCAGGCAAACCACTCTCTGGTCATGATCGCAAAATCTCTGCACAAACTGGGGATTCAAAAGCAGCTGGAAGTCCTGACAGGCCAATCGCATTCAGCAAATCTTCAGTCTTCTTCATGTATGAGCCTGGTAAAAAATCAGTGGTTTACTTCGTTCTCACAAACTTGGATTTAGTCCGAAATAATTCTCTTCTCCACCTGTCAGGGACAGCAGGCAGACACATGCAGGCCACAACTCAGGCCTTTCCACAGTTCTCCCATGCGAAACTACTCAGACGACTGCTTGACTGTCTCAAGCTCTTGCTCACTCAGCTCCCAACTGAGATTTGACTCAACTGCCAGCAAGCCAGGTCCTTTCCCTAGAATCCAAAAGGTTTGGTTAGCTGATCTGTCTGTCAGTTACAACAAAGCTCCCTCTTCAGGTGCAAAAAGACGCTAAAAGCCCAAAACTACAATTCCTACAGATTTTGACTCCAGACAGCTCCTACAGTCTGGCTCCATTTTAGATACCACCAGAACTGATTGGTCCAATTTGCAGTCCAGGACCAAGATAGTGGAAATAAACAAAACAGTCCTTGCTGCAAAGAAGGCAGGTTAGACAAACTACATTATCATTATCACTCTAAATGATTTTCAGCAAATAGTTACATCTTTCAACAGAGCTCCCTCTCAGATTCTTATGACTGCAATCCAGGCAGCTCTTAAAGAGACAGTACACAGAGGCTATACAGGCACTGTCTGGCAATCACATTTAAACTACTAAAACACAGGATAAACAGCCTGGCAGTGAGCATTTAGGCAAGCTCGAGGAAGACTTTTCAGGAACCCCCATTTGTAGGGGGGTTACACTAGCTTACAGGGCAATTTGGGAGGGTCGATTCACTTCTTCTATCACCACATGTTTATATCAGGAAATACTGCTGCCCTGCTCAGGAAAAGGAAATACCTCTGCCCTGCTCAGGAACTAGGAAGGTCAAACACAGAAAATATGGTAGAGTGCACTTCAGATGGTGGACTATAAACAGAGAATTTTCACCTCACCAGCAGAAGTATAACTTCTACCTTTTCAAACAGCAGCTTAATCTGGTTCAAGGTCAGTTGGCATTCATCTGTATCCCCCTTCTCCCGGGTCATGCCTGAAAATAGGCAGAATTTGTCTAGTGCACTTACCTGGTCAACAAAAACTAAATAAATAAATAAGGTGGCACAGTCACTATTTCTATAACAAGCATTTGTCAATGCCGAATGTTGATTGCTTATATGTGCTGGTTAGGTATTTGGAAGTGAAAGTATCATGCCTAAGAACTGTAATGTGCTCTCCCCCAGACATCCTGTGTCTTTCTGTTCAGTATTCACAGAAGAGGGGAGGGCAAGGAGCCACAACAGTACAGCAGTTACAAAGGCGTGAAGAGGTGGACAATAGTCCATTCACAGGCAGATGAATCCTGCAGAAGGTGAGTAAATTGAAGGTGGACAAAGCGATGGGACCAGATGGCATACACCCAAGGATATTAAAAGAACTGTGAAGGGAAATAGCAGTACCTATGGCAGCCATGTTCACTGAGTCATTCAACATAGGGGTGGTACCAGAGAATTGGAGGAGGGCACATGTGGTCCCTCTATACAAATCCAGCAGTAGGGAGGAGGTGGGGAACAACAAAGTCCAAGAGGGTAGCATCTTCCAGAAAAAGAGATGTGCAAGAACAAGGGGCACAATTTGAAGATAGAAGAGGATGGCTCAGAGGTAATGTGAGAAATATTTTTCACTGAGAGGGTTGTGGATGCATGGAACAGCCTCCCTGAAGAGGTCGTGGGGTCAAGAACAGTGGGGGACTTCAAGAATGCATGGGACAGGCATAGGGCAGTCCTAGTGGGGGGTAGGAGGAATTAAGCTGTTGGTTAACTAGGATCTGCAGCTTATCTGTTAGGTAGGAAAATGGGCAGACTAGGTGGGCCAAGCGGTCCTTATCTGCCGTCAAATTCTATGTTTCTATAGGCTGGTCAGTCTCACTTCAGTAGTGGAAATGAGAAAGGAAAAGTGTGGCCTACTGGGATTTGAACCTCAGATCTCTGGTATGCCGTTCCAACGCTCTAACGATTAAGCTACAGCCTCACTGGTCAAAACGTCTGAGGAATTTCCTTAGAGCCACACACACATCTTTCTCTAGTGTTGCGCAATTATGCAACTAGGTGGTTTGCCTTGTATACCTTGCAAGGGTTAAACTGCACTGAGATAAAGTGGTATTTCTAATATTCAGTAGTGGGGAAGATCATGGAGACATTGGTTAAAGAAAGGATAATGGGGCATCTAGAAGCCATCAGAGCCCAGGACCATAAGCAACATGGATTCACAGTGAGGTCATGTCAGACAAATCTGGTTGATCTCTTTGACTGGGTGACAAAGGAAGTAAATCAGGATGGGGCAGTGGACAACGCCTTACCTTGATGTAAGCAAAGCCTTTGACACTGTCCCACATAGAAGGCTGATAAACAAGCTGAGTAGGCTGGGCATGGGGGGAAAGGTGGTAAACTGGGTGAGAAACTGGGTAACAGACAGGAGGCAGAGAGTGGTGGTAAATGGGGCGCAGTCTGGGGAGAGGGGGTGACTAGTGGGGTGCCACAGGGAGTGGTCCTCGGGCCAGTCCTGTTCAATGGCTTCATTAGTGACGTTGCAGAAGGGCTGAAGGGTAAGGTCTGCCTGTTTGCAGATAACACTAAGATGTGTAACACAGTGGATACCCTAGGGGGGGTGGAGAAAATAAGGAGGGACTTGGGGAAGCTTGAGAAATGGTCTGAGGACCGGCAACTGAAGTTTAATTCAAAAAAGTGCACAATTATGCACCTGGGACACAGAAACCCTGGGGAAAGGTACAGGATGGGGGGGGAGTTGCTGACAGTCACAAAGAAGGAAAGGGACCTGGGGGTTCTTATTTCAGATGACCTGAAAATGTCAAAGTGGGTAAGGCAACTGGGACGGCAGTGACATGCTGGGGTGCATAGGCAGGGGTATCACCAGCATGAGAAGGAAGGTAGTGATGCCATTATATGAAACCATGGTCAGGCTTCACACGGAGTACTATGTGCAGTTCTGGAGGTCGCACCTTTATAAGGATATTAACAGGCTGGAGATGGTCCAGAGAAGGGCAGTTGAGATGGTACAGAGCTTGCAACACAAGACTTGTGAGGAGAAATTAAGGGACCTCAATATGTACTCATTGGAAGAGAGAAGGGAAAGAGGGTATATGATAGAAACATTCAAGTATCTCGAGGGTATAAATATAACTACTGAGAAGCAGCCGACAGCTGCTATAGGCATATGCGCCAGCTTCTGTGTGATATATATTCTTTTGTTCTTATAAATCTGTACTCTCCAGTATTTCAGTAACCACACGACCACACTGCCTTCTTTAGGCAATTTTATGCTGGTTGATGCCTGGTGTCAGATGGCAGAGGGCTCACCAGATTGTTTCGCCATTTGAAAAATGTCATAGAGTGTTCTTTTACTGGTAAGCGTTTTGGAAAGCTGATGAAGGTCTCACAATTTTTATTATGATTTTATCTCCTTATGTCTGTCCTCTTTGGTCCCCCCATCCCCCGACCCCAACAGTCATCAGTGGCCACAGCTGCAGCCTTCTTCTTGCCAAGATGGTGGGTGAGAAACATAGAATTTGACAGCAGATAAGGACCGCTTGGCCCACCTAGTCTGCCCATTTCCCTACCTAATGGATAAGCTGCAGATTCTAGTTAATCAACAGCTTGCTTCCTCCTACCCCCCAATAGAATTGCCTTATGTCTGTCTGTGAGCAGCTGCCTTCACAGTCTTTGAAGTCTGACATCTTTCAGTGCCACTTATTGGTCATCTTCTAACATAGGCGAGGCGCTGCCAGCCCAAAACTAACTCAGGACAGGGAGGTTTCAAAGTGGGGAAGAAATGGAGTGAGCAAGAATCAAGTACTCATTCAGATACAGCGTTGATTTTAAGATCAGCATACCGGTGTGGCCACTGCAAATAGAACCCCAGCTCTTTAATTTTAATTTTTAATTTAGTTGTTTAACCAGGTATAGCACACTAAGCTGAAAGCTTTTTTACAGGAGCGACCTGGGAGCACAAGGAGGTTAAGTGACTTGCTCAGGGTCACACAGTATGCAAGTGGAAACAGTGGGATTCAAACCCAGGTCTGGTCTGCTGGATGTCACCAGATTTGCAGCTCAGAGCCTTAGACCACTGCGCTATACTGCCTCCTTAAGCAGCCTTATGGAGAGTAAAGGCTTCTCGAAGCACTGAGGTTCTGTTTATTGTACTGTAATTGGGCTGCATTTAATTCAGTAATTTACTGTACCTTACATCTGGATGTATGGTAGGCCCAACATTAAATAAACACTGCACCTGAATTAACACATGGTGCCCTAGAAACATAGAATTTGTCAGCAGAAAAGGACCGCTCAGCCCACCCAGTCTGCCCAAGTGTTCTCTACCTACTTGTAATTCCTGCCTGTTTATGTTACTGCATGTCTTATTCTGCCTGCGTCCATCAGGACCTCCTTGTGAATGAGCTTGCTTAATGGATTTTTCCCTGCAATGAACTTGAACCTACTTCACTTCCATAGCCCTATTGATCTCCATTGACCCCCTCCTTCACCTTTTTCTAATATACCCCTATATTTATCCCCCATGCATGCTTCATGTCCCCCTACCATTTTACCTTCCACCACTTCTCCTGGCAGTCTGTTCAAGGTATCTACCACCCTTTCAGTAAAGAAATATTTCTTCACATCTGTCCTGAATGCCCCCCCAGCTTCATTGTATTTCCCTTGGATTTGGTGCTCATCCTCATTTCAAGGAAACTCCCCAACTATACCCTCTTTACCCCTGTGAGGTACTTTGTAGGTCATGATCATGTCACCTCTCGCCCTCCTGTCCTCCAGAGTGTACATGTTGAGATTCTTCAGCATTTCCTTGTAGGGATTCCTGTGAAAATTCTGAACCATTTTAGTTGCCTTCCTCTGGAAAACCTCCTCATTATGTCCTTTCTGAAGTGTGGACTCTAAAACTGGACACAGTACTCCAGCTGGGGGTATAGCAGGGAGTGATACAATGGCAGTACAACATCCCTACTACTCCTACTGGAGATGCCACTCCTTATGCACCCCATAATCCAATTTGCCCTGCCCATAGCCTTGTCACACTGTACTGCCATCTTGAGGTCCTCTGATATAATAACCTCAAGGACCCTTTCATGCCTAGTGAGTATCAGTACCTGTCCCCATCCTATACCCAGCATTGGGGTTCCTGTGCCTTAGGTACATGATTTTACACTTGTTGGCATTGAACCCCAAGTAAGTAAGAAAATGGAATTGATTTGAATGAATTGCTGGCTTTTAAGCAGCTTTTCGTGGAGTGTGTATGTGTGTGTGTGTGTGGGGGGGGGGGCTTTTCTACTATAACTATTTGCTTTTGATTTGGTATAATGTGCAAACAGACTAACCCTGCTCCCTACTCCATGTGGTATATCACAGATAAAAAGCCCGAATAGCATTGGGCCAAGCATTAAGCCCTGTGGCACACCGCTTGTTACTGCTCTGGGTACCAAGAGCTACACCACCACCACCACCACCCTCTGCAACCTTCCCTGTAATCAGTTCTCTATCCATTTAGTCAGACCACCTTCCACCCGTATGCCTTCTTCTCCTCACTCTTCTCCTCCTTGGCCTGTGTCCTTCCTCTCAGTAGTCCGCACCCTTTCTCCTCCTTATTCTTACTGGGTGGTGGTGCCTTCTGTATTACACTTAGACCACTCTGCCTGCCCCCTTCCAGGGTTACTATGCCTCCGCCTTTTCCTATATCTGGGTGGTGACCTCATCAGGCTCCCCTGTCCGGACCTTTCTACCAACCTCAGTGTTTTGGCCACCACCCCCATTTGTTTTAATCCACCTTTGTAGAGATATACCCCTCTAATCCTGCCTTTTTTTTCTTTTTTTTTACATATTTTCTCACTGGGCTGCGGTCGGCTTGTCATCCCGATCGACCCACCTAGCTCTGCTCCCGACATCAGGCTGACCTGCTCACCTCCACGGATTACCCCCGTGGAGGGGTGGTGAGGAGCTTCCCAGATCGACCCACCGGAGCAGGACCCGGTTGAGGAGACACCATTCAGGGCGGGCAGGGGGTGTCGGAAGCTCATGCTGCCTGACCGTATCCCATTTTCCACTCTTCTCCCCTTTGCAGAGTGCGGGCGTGCAGTGACACTTAGGCAGAGTGTGCCAACGTCCGCCACACTCCGTCACCCCTTACTACACCGCTTTAGTAGTGCCTGTGGTTGTCACCAGGGGCCGCTGCAGAGCGGCGGGTCCCTGGATCCCGCCCTGGGATAGGAGAGCAGTCCTCTGGAAGCTCAATCCTATCCCTCCCTTGCCAACCCTTGGCAGCCTGGGCTTGCATCCGAACCCGGGTTGCCACCGTGGCGCAAGGTGTGGCATCCAGCGCCTCAACCCTCAGCGCCAGTAGCCCGGCAGCAATGCTGCCTTTAATACTCCCCTCCCCTTCCTACTCGAGTGTACCCTGTCCCCCGCGTACAAGTCACTATTCCCCCCAGACCCTACCCCAGTTAGTCATTAACCCATGATGTTTCATGTGGCACCAATCCCTTAGCCACTCGAGCTCCTCAAGCCTACCCTTCCTCGCCATGCTTGCACATGGTACCGGCAGTACCTCCAAGAATGCCACTGACTTCCCCACCCCCTCACACTGCCTGCCCAAGTACTCAAACCTCCCCCTCACTACTTCCACAGTGTCCCCCGCCAAGTCGTTTGTACCCATATGCAACAGTAAATAAGGTTTCTTCCTCCCCCTTGCTGCACGCTTGAGCAGTGCCTGCCCTGCCCCTCCTGCAGTCAACCTGGGGACAGCTTCAACCCAAATATGGCTGTGCCTTTCCCTCTTTACGCCCCATCTCACCCATTTCAGAATAGAGTCCCCCTGGACGAGTACCCCCTCACCCCTTGCCCCTTCCACCACCCCAGTATTCGTTCTTCCCTGTCCCTTACACTCACCAACTGCACCCTCTGTGACTTCTGTATCTGTACCCCCTACTTCCGCCTCACCCCTTTTCTCTGCCTTATTCCTCCCATTCCCCTTGAACCCCTTTCTAGCCTGACTACTTCCTACTGGGCTTCCTGTGTCGACCTCTCCTCCTCCCCTGCTGATTTCCAACTCCTCTCCTATCCCCACTGTTGTCGATTTAGAGCCCCCATTCCCTTCTACCCTGATAGTGATGCCCCTCCCATCCTTCCCCTTCCTGTAGCCTTCTCTCCTTCAGTCACCACCCCTCCTTTCTTATTAGCCCCTTCTACCATTATGTCCTCGCTATCTCTTCCCCTACCTGTTGCCATCCCTCTAATGCACCACTTGTCCTCCCCTCAGTATGTTCCTGCTCCCCCTCTCTGTCCCATAACAGAGGTTCGAATCTATTCATAGTTGATACCTGTCCTACATCTCTTCCCCATATCGGTTCCCCCCCTCCTACTTGTTCCCATCCGTGGCACCCCTGTCCCTCCCTATCCGTAGCCTTCTGCTATCTCCCCTGGTATTCCTCTTGGTCTCTTCCTCCCCATCAGGAGACCCCCCGCCCTCGCCTCGGGCACCCCCTCCCTTCTTCTCTCTTTTCTGCTAGTGCCTCTGGTACTGGGGTCGGTTTCAGTCCCATGTTATTCTTCCTCTGTCCCCTTTTGCCGTCCCCTATTCCCCCCCTCAGGATGCCTACCGTACTCATCTGCCCTGCCATTTACACTCCTCCCTAACCTCCACAGTTCCTCCCTCAAACTAGCCAGTCATCTACAGATCAAGGCAGAAGAACAGGTATAGTTATTTATTTATTTATGTATGTATGTTTTTGGTAACTGGGTCAGTGCACTGATCCAAGGACCATTTTCAGTCGTGACTCTGGCCACAAAGTGGCAGACAGCAAGCAACAGCAATAAAAGTACATGGATAGCAGTAACAACAGAGAATACAATACCTATGCAGGTAAAGAATACATATACAGGTATATTACAATAAGTACATAGTCCAGTGAGGGAATACACAACTCAGTATGAGGTATAATTACAGTAAGTACATAGTTCAGTGTGGGAAGTACACAAATTCAGCATGAGGTCAGAGCCCATTACATTCATTCAGTGTTGGATATACACCTCAGCATGAAGTCAGAGTACCTTATAAGTAGTTCGGTCTGCACAATCAGATAGAAAAAAAAGTCAGGATACCAGAAGTTGGCAGCTGTAGGACTTTTTAGGCAGTGGATAAATAATTAGGTGTTAATAGGGCCACCATCTCTATTTTTAATGACCTTCCACCGGACTTGGTGGTAGAAGTGAGGACTTTTGACCATTTGTGGAACAAATTCTGGGTGAACATTTGGAAGCCAGCAATGGTTTGTGATAGATGGAATCCGTAATGCCTAGAAACACCTGTGGAAGCTCATAGGGATCTGGAAATCAGACTCCCCAATATTTTTCAATAAATTATGTTTATAGGAAGTTGGGGAAAGGTACCATAACTTTTTGCACTAGACAGTTTGTATTTTATTTTTTGATTACTGTAGATAATATAGAGCAATAAGCTGGGGGGTGGAGGGTTATTAAATGGATGAGGTAAACTGCCCCTTACAGGCAGCCCAGGTGGCAGCAGAATTTTCATATTTTTTTTTTCTATTTGTGGTTACCCCATGATGGAATATTCTGGAGAAGGACTTGGGCAATAATTTCTGAGAGTACTGTATATATGGGGGTAGGTTTCGAAGTAGGCATTGGACAATACTTATAAATCCAATTGTTTTCTTTTTTCTTCCACACAGGTTTTTATCCTCTGGAAGCAGGCTTGGGCGGCTGTCAGCCATGTCCCCATGCTCTGTGGCCATCTCTTGCCTCCTCTGGTTCAAGGCCCCAGTGTCTCATGGGTCCCCCCTCACGACGAGACAGGAGAGGGTGGGACATCCTCCCCTGAGATGCATCCAGATGCACCTGGGACTGGAGTGGACTGGAGTGGCCAGGTGGACTGCCAAGACACGAGTGGAGCTTCACAAAGCCCAGGCCACTACATTTCGCCCTTTCTCCCTGTTCCCCAGGCAGGGGTGTGCATGCCAACATGCACTCATGCTTGTTGCAGAGGTCCTACAGCTTCCTCTCTTCCTGTGCTGTCTTGCTCACAAGCACTATCACCAAGCCTCCACCTGGTGGCAGTCATTTAGCAGGAACAGCATGCTTCCCCCTGGGAGAAGAGAGCAATCTGTCGAATGCTCATCCTCTCCCTCCCCTGCCAGCTCCCACCAATCTGAGACTGCTTCCAGTCCCAGGTTGCTGGCATGGTGGGCAGTAGCACTACTGCCACACCACTGGCCCGGTCCCTAATGTAAATGTTTTGTTTTGTGATTTTGTGTTTCTATTCAAATTATAAACTTTAGGGAATTCAGATGTGCCTCTTTCAGTGTGCGCAGTATACATTCATTGATTAAAAAGATCTAAACTACTGAATTATATTAATAAAAGTAAATTGGATTGTATATATTTGCAAAAGACCCATTTAGACAACGCTGAAATTAACAAACTTAAAAGAAACTGTATTTCCCATATTGGTAGCTCAGAAGGTGCATTCAGGAGCTCTGAGGTGGCAATAATATCAAGGAAGTCAGCAAAATGTTCTATGATAGATACCTTTGCTGACTCTAATGGCAGGATAATATTGGCTAAAATTAAAATTCAGAATGAGTTTCTCACAGTAGTATCTGTTTATGCTCCTTTTACTAGGTATACTGAATTTATAGCAGCTGTCACTGAAGGAATAAGTAAGATTACAAGCTACTAATATAATTTTACATGGTAACTTTAATGCATCATTATATCCTGATACAGATAAATAATCTACATCATTGGTTACAAATAGAACTCATGTTGAATTCTTGCAAATTTCCTGCTATTACATGATTTTCTAGACCCTTGGAGATTTGCCTTCCTGTTTGCTAGAGAATACTTCCACTTCCATAAAAAAAAAAAAAAAAAAACTTCCCACAGATTGATTATATATTTGCATCCAAATTGTTATCAGCAAATGTACAAGACCCTAAAATAAATACAGTAATGTCTGACCATTACTAATATGACAGGACATAAAACTAGAGAAACATTACAGGTTTTATCAAAAATGATGGGTATTCAACAATAAATTGTTAAAGGTTCATGCCTTCTTAGAGAAAATTAAAGGATGAACAAGGGAATATTGGGTATTACAATTATGATGGCAGTACCAGAGTATCCAAACTTTGGGATCCATCTAAAGCAGTTATCAGGGTGTTGTAATATCTTACCTAGCATATGAAGCTAAACAAAAAAAAAGAACAAAAAATAAATAAAAGATTGCAAGAATTAGGCCAGTTACTATTAAGTGACTATAAAAGTACCAGCAAGAATGGAATAATTTAAGGTTGAAAAAACCTCTGAAATTAATTATAGTGAAACAGGGTTTAATATCAAGAAGCTTAAAATGACAAGATGCCGTCAAAGTGAATAAATCTGAAAAAATGCCAACTATATTACTTAAAAAAACACAAAAATAATAAAAATAATGGTTTTAGAAGATAATTAAGAGGAAAGAATATATAAAGATAGGGATATGAGTGTAGCTATTCAGGATTTGTATAAAAATAATTTATCAAAGTTAACTGTCAGAAAATGTACTAGACCTTGAAAAAGACTTAAAAGTATGCAAAACTACATAAGATTAAGTGCAGTTCTATTAAATTTACACTGAAAGAAATTAGAGACAATTCTTACAATGCCCAAGAGGAAAACTCTGGACTTAGACGGAGTTATGTTGGAGTTCTACATAACTTTTTCTGATCAATTGGCACCTTGGATTGAACTAATGCTGAGTAAGACGGGGAATGGCAAGTACCAAAATCAATGGAAGAAATTAAAATAATATTGAGTTTAAATGAGGGGAAGGAGCCAGTTAAAATGTATTTGTTTAGACTGGTAGCTTTACTGAACACTGATTATAAATTGTTAGCAAAACTAATAGTGAATCGAATCAAGGGAGCCTTACCCGAGGCCATCCACCCGGATCAGTTTGGATTTATCTAAGGGAGAACAACTACCCAGGCTACTAGACAGGTTCAAATGCTATTCCACCATAGCAAATTAGAAAAATCTATTTATCATGCAATCGCAACTGATGCCAGCAAAGTATTTGGGGCCTGATATTCAAATATGTATAAAGCACAACACAAAAATTTGCTCGACGCCTTGCACTTGCCCGTGTGCCCAAATATACTATATTCAATGGAATAGCACACCAGTGCTATTCAACTGAATATAGGGACATGGCAACCAAGTGCTAAGCCACTTAGCACTGCCCCGACTGGGTTCCCGAAGTATGCTGCCAGAATGGATAGCGCTGGGGCACTATTTCAGTACTCAAAGGGACCCATGCAGATGAGCCCATTGGACACGCAAGGTGCTAAGGGCCTATTTGCATTCCCATTATGAGCTCATTTGTATGGGCAGCAATGCACGTTAGCATGGTGCAACCCCCCAAATGCCCACTCCCAGCCATACATACAGATCCCTGGTGCTAGTGGCACCCCCCCCCAGACAATTGCTGGCCCATTCTTTAAATTAAAAGGCTCCCTGGTGCTAGTAGTCACCCCCTCCTCCATCGATCATTGGCCCCATTGTTAAAAATAAATCTATTCCTGGTGCTAGTGCCCCAATGCCAGCCCATTGTTGAGAATAAATTTATCCTCAGCACTAGTGGTCTCTCCCCCCGCTAATCGCCAGCCCATTGTTGAAAATAAATGTATCCCTGGTGCTACTGGTTAACCCCCAATCCCCGCCGATCGCCAGCCCATTCAATCATTAAATATTGTCCCTGGTGCTAGTGATAACCAGCAAATCAAGAAGTTTTTACCACAACCTACTGAATACAGCTGGTGCAGCACTACATACAGAGGCAGCTTACCTCAACAGTCGAAAACCAAAGCAGAAAGAGTAGTGCACACATAAAAAAGGTTGAGGAGCTAAACTTGCAAATAAAAGTTTCTTTTACGATAGCTCCACAATAAGCACAGCACAGTGCTAAGTTGCCACTGCTTCCTGGTTACAACACATCCCCTAGCGCCTTGAATCTCGCAAGTCTTAATCTGATATGGACTTGATCTGGAAATAGAAGAAAACTTTAAAATTAATACTACTATTATATACTTAGGAATCATGCCCATTAATCATCAATGGGGGTGCTGCTGAGCTTTGAGAGAGACGCATGCATTCGTTTGGAGCTCCACTGATTTTAAAGCTGAAAAAATCAACAAATACATTTTAAAATAAACATCTTTTAAGTTACAATTCCTCATGACTGTGATTAATTTTTCAGCAAAGTTCATGGATAAATTTATTTTCCCCAAAAACGTTCGGGAGAGGAGGCTCTAGCTCGGTGGCCTGAGAGCTCTGTGACTGTGGCTGCAGTAGAAACCCCTCCCGTAATGCAGACACACTCCGATGTGAGCATGAAGCTGAAACCACAAGCTAAACCAACTGTGGCATCAATACAAACCTTACTTGCTGAGTTCCAAGCAGAAGTCAGACAATCCACTTCCCGAATTGAAAGTTCTCTGGCTGAAATTTCCTCTCATTGTTCTGCCATTGAAATGAGGGTTGAGAGCACAGAGCAAGCTATTAAGAGCAATGAAATGAAGTAAAAGCAATTTCGGCAAGGACTCTTGCTTTGAAAGGTGCAGTGAATGCCACGCTTCACGAGCAATTAGCTCAGATATCACGATTGGAGTGACTAGAAAATAATGCTCTAAGAAGAAATTTGAGGCTAATCAGTTTTCCTGGATCTGTCCCAATCTCGGAGCTGGAAGAAACAGTCGAAAAGGCTTTTACATTGGTTTTCTCATTAGAACCTTCATTGTCTCTGGAGTATAATTTTAGACCCCCTGTTCACCAGGCATGACGTCACCATGGACCCATATAAGGCAAGATTTATAATACTTACCTTTAACAGTTTGGCTGACCATAACAAATTACTTCAGATGGTGCGAAAGACAAAGCATTACATCTGTGAAGGTAATCGTTTCCATCTGTACCCTGATTTTTGCCTGCAGACCCAGCACAGACGTAAGCGCTTTCTTCCAGTTTTATCAGAGTTTAAAGAAGCTCGGTTAACAGCTACTTTACTTGCACCAGGCCATCTGAGGGTACAGTTTCAGAGCAAAATGTACTTTTTTGAAGATATTGATTCTGCTCTAGCATTTTATGATAGTAATGTTTAAATACTAGATGATATAGGCTCTGATCTTGAAGAAGATGAAGCAAAGCTCACAGAATATCCCAGTGAACATACAGAGCATCTAAAAAAGGTATTGCTTCTGATTCTCTGACCCTCTGAAGATGAAAAGATAAACTATAAACTTTATACGTGATTGTGTTATTGAATGGCTATGTTAAAGGACTCGTTGGAGAGGGAATGTTTGGATTTAAGGCTACATTATATAGTTTGACCCGATTTAAAGCTGGGAAGTTAATAGCTTGGAGCACACTTGAATATTATTATAAAATAGATTGTATTTATAAGCTCTGAGTATAAGAATACGTTTTGTATTCTTTTTTCTTTTAACCCCCCTAAAAAGTTAAAAAAATAATTTTGTGCTTTATAATGTTTAAAATCTTATGTATTAACCATCTCATTTTGTTTTCTAACCAATAAAATGTTATGCTTGTTTTTCTTTTCTCATAAGGGATAAAATAAAGTATTAAAAAATGTAATTTGATGCTTAAGAAGTTTATTATGAGCTCAACTAGCCAATGTAGAAAGGCTGATGGAGGAATAGAAGTGCATAATGAAGCAAGGTACAGAGAAACTACTTCAAAGAATTGATCATATTTTGATAGTTAATAAAAACGTTCCATGGGAAAGAAAAACAAATAAGAAATGGAACCAGGAATCAAATTTAACTGATCAACAGTGGAGGAATTTACATATTAAAGCACATGGGGATTAAATGTGTGCTAAAAAATAAGGCTATACAGAGCAAGATAATAGAGCCAACTACACCCCACATATTTTGAGTCAAATCAGTAATACAGGGAATGTGCAGTGTTGGCATTTATGTGGAGCCACAGTAAATTTATATCATTGTTTATGGGGGTGCCCTCAACTTCTGAAATGGTGGGGAAAAACAACTAATCTACTGTCTCAATTTTTAAAGGTACTTATCCTCTGTGCATTTAATATTTTACTTTTTAATGATTTAACCATTTTAAACTTTAATAGAGCTGAGAAGAAAATGTTATTCGTACAATTACCAGGTCGTACCTGTAAACAAGCTTTCAGCTTAGCGTGTCTCTCCTGGTTAAAAAAAAAAAAGAAATTTGAAGAACGTGAATGGTGGTTTATGTTAAGAGAAGCTTTATCCTATGAAAGGTTATGGCATGATATATCTGTGCTGGAAGATTTCCTGGAAATATCTTGGAAAGAAATAGAAACCATCCTACCACCTTTGTTAGATTAAAAAAAATGAGTACATATACTGTATAGAGTGTCACATGGGGGATTTAGTTATAAACAATGCCCTCCTGTAGGTAATATGGAGAAGTAATAGTTCAGAGCCATCCATTGTGCACAAAATCAGTACTTTAGGGAGGCGCTTTCAAACTCGTGAGGTGACAGTAAACATTTCTGGAGCAACATAAAGGGTGTCACTGGCAAAGACCCCAAGAGAGCACCCACCATGCTTAACATTGATGGAATCCCGAATCTTGACCCAATGGCCATAGCCAATATTTTTAACAATGCCTTTACAAACCTCAACAGTGTTTTCCCACCTGATTTTTTCATGGTCTCTGCCCCTGCCACCCCCCCCCCAGTCTGTGATGTTTAGAAGCAGGCTCCCCCCTTTTTTACTTCAAAGAGGTTACTAAGCATGAGGCTAGAAAGTACATATGCAAAGTATTCGGTAAATCAGGATTCAGTGGGGACAATCTAGATCTCAAATTTCTTGCCCTCACCCTCGAGGAAACTCTTACACCTCTTTCCAAGATTCTGAACCTTTCTCTAAGACGGGCTATTCCCCTAAAAATGGAAACAGGCCCTAGTAACCCCAATGCACAAAGGTGGAGATACGGCACACCACACAAACTACAAGCCAATCTCCATTCTAGCTCCTCTATCGAAAGCACTAGAGAGTATAATTGCAGATCAGCTTGTGGAATACCTGGACAAATACAATAGTCAATGTCCCCATCAGCATGGCTTTCATAAAGGTCATAGTACTACCACTGCACTGTTAGAATTCACTGGTTTCATACATAATGCACTCGACCAAGGCCATCTGGTAGGGGCTGCCTTTATCGACCTGATGAAGGCCTTTGATACTGTGAACCACTCACTGCTACTCGGGCAGTTATCGCTCACAGGGGTGTTGAATGATGCTGTCAGCTGGTTCAAAAGTTACTTAGAAGACCGTTCGCAGCAGGTCAAGATAACCAATGTCCTCTCCGAAAGGAAACCAGTCTGTTCTGGAGTGCCTCAGGGATCTTTACTAGGGCCCCTTCTCTTCAGTATCTTCTTGAATAACCTCCCACGAGCCTGTCAAGAACAGATTCTGCTCTACGCGGATGGTGCCGTGATCTACTCTAGTTACCCTGACCCTAAGATCCTCCAGGATAACCTTCAGCACAGTTTCTCAGAAGTGGAAAAGTGGTTCAGCACTCAAAAACTGGTGCTAAACTATAAAAAGACCAAAGTGATGCTTTTCAGCAATGCCCATAAGAAACACAAGTCCAAACCCTTGTTCAAAACAAATTGCATTGGCACCCCGCTTGAACAGATCCACTCCTTCAGATATCTAGGGATCACTGTTGATAGCTCACTCACCTACTCACAACATATTAATAACGTAGCTCAAGCTGTCAACATAAGGACTGGCCTACTCCACAGGCACAAGCATAGCCTCACTCCCGAGGCACTAAGAATAGCAATTTTCAGCTCTGTCATTACCATCATCAATTATGGGCTTGTTATTTATGGCTCTGCCTCTGCTACATCCCTTCATAGGATCACTGTTGCTCTTAACAAAGCATGCAGACTCCTTACTGGGGTTGCCCGCCTCACACACACGTGACATATATGCTCAGACTGGGTGGCTTCAATTATTCAGCCGGATCCAATATCAAACCTGCTTACTTGCCAAGAAGGCACACCTTGGTTTGCTACCCCTTGGGGTCCAACAGCTCTTTAGCCCTTATCACAGTATTCAACATACTCGCAGCTTGGCAAATCAGGTCTTTACTGTTCCCAGATGCCGCACCACCTTAGGTCAGTGGTCTTTTGCTTATAGAGCCCCCCTCTGGCTCAACTCCCTGGGTAGGGACATCTCTCCTGAATCAAAACTCAGCCCTTTCAAACACAAACTCTGGCAGCATCTGTTAGCAAACAGCATATGTGACTGCTGCCCTTAGCAGCCTTCAGCTTATGTTATCGTTGTACTTATACCTTTCTGCACTTTTAACTCTTGGCACTTCATTTGAATCCTACCCTCGAGCCTTTTCCCCGCCACCCCTCACCCCGCTTCTTCCCTGCTCACGCATCTTTGAGTTCTTCCCCTGCTCCTCCTCACCTTCTCTCTCTTCTACCTTACACCCATTCTCTTATCTCATGCCACCGCTTTTGCAACTTCTTCCCCTCCTCCCCCCTAGGTATCTCTCTCTCTCTTACCTCTCTCCCACCCATATTACTCTCTGTCTCTCTCTCTTTTTTTTTTTTTTATATTTTATTTTTATTGGTTTTCAGTTTTTATAGTACATGTATTATTTTATGAACATAGTACAGAAAAACTTTTTATACACATAAGACAAATACAATAGAAATTCCAGTAAGATTATACAAGTCTATAAATAGAGTATTATCCTACAGTTTAAAATACCATCTGGATTTATTACAATCACTTATTTTATATGTTTTTACTTACTCTATTTTCTTTTCATTAACATATTAAAAAAAAACAATGCTAAGTAAAAGAAAAGAAAAAAGGGAGAGTGAACATTTTTACGTAGACTGTCAATTAATTAAGCCACATCATTTCTAATTTATTCTGTCTAGAGGATATTTCCAGGTAAGTCTTTTATTCTTTCTGAGTTAATAGCCGATGTGCAAGAGGCGGTGGGGGGGGAATCATACATTTTGTACAAAATGTTTATCACATTAGGGGAAGCTACAGACCTACTCAGATTGTTTGGGTTCTTTTTTTTTAAAAAAGAAGAGTGGCGAGTCACTGTATTTTCTCCTTATAAAGTTCCCATCTGGTCCATCTATTGTTATACTGTTCTTTTTTCTGATTAACATTGTATGTTATTCTCTCCATCTGTTGAATTTGGTTTATAATTTCTAGCCACTCTTGCACTACAGGAGAGAACTGCTATAACCATTTTTTTGTTATAGTTTTCAAGGCTGCTACTGTTAGGATAGCCCATAAATATTGTGTTGCCTTATCCTTGATCTCTTGAGGGTATGATCCTAATATGCAATGTTTAGGGCCAACATCTATTGTTAACCCAAATAGTTCAATTAAGTTTTTAATAATGGGAGACCAAACCCCTTGGATTCCAGGGCAATCCCAAAATATGTGAGCCTGATCAGCATTATCTTGCCCACAGTGCCTCTAACAATGACCTTGTGTTTTTAAACCGATTCTGTTTAACTTCATTGGTGTATAAAAATATCTAACCCTTATTTTCCAGGCATATTCTTGCCTGCCTGGGGAGGATGTTGTTTTCCATATATTATGAAATATGGCTGCCCACCTCTGTGAGTTCAATACTATGCCCAATTCTCCCTCCCATTTCTTTTGTATATATTGAACATACTGTGCTATATCAGCAATCTGATTTGCATATAACATGGTAATCGCCCCCTTTCTATGAGTTCTTCCCCAGATTGACTCAAACACCTGTGGGAAGGGTCTTTCATCTTGCCAAGATAAAGTCTGTCTCATTTTATTATTTATATAATCTCTTAGCTGATAGTAATAGAAACGATCCATTGCTGGCCACTTGTTTCTGGTACTAAGAGTTTCAAATGGAATCAGGTCAGTACCCCTAGTGATTTGCCATGTTGCTCTTATTCCAACTTTCATCTGGTCAGCATACCATTTATGTATTGTAGCCGGGGGATATTCAGAGTCATAACACTACCACCTATATTTCCAGAGGCTTTTTGCTGTATAGCCTCTTCTAGTACCCTGTAACCAACCTTTTAAAGTTACTTGAATTGTATACATCTCATAGGTTAATATATTTAACTGAGATGGGGGAGTAAACCAGATGGCTTGCAGAGGTGGACTAGTTACCCTTGATAACTCCATTTGCTGCCAATGTGCATTATACTGAGGGTGAGACCACAGGAGGGCACTCTTCATGTGAGATGCTAACCAGTATTCCTGAAGACTAGGACATGCTCTCCCCCACTTTGTTTAGGTAGAAGTAATGTTTTTTTTTTTAAATCCATGGGCAAGTTTGAGCCCCAAAAAAATACATTAATTTTTTCTGCCAAGTTGTTTATACTTTTTGGAGGATATGACAGGGTACAGCCTGAAGTAAGTAAAGGAACCTGGGTAAAATATTGGTTTTTAATATTTGCAATTTAGAGTAAAAAGGGAAAGGGAGCAAATACTACCTTTCAGGGTCATCCCGGGCTAACTTCACTAAAGGAGGAAAGTTATCTTCAAGGAGATTGTTAGGGCGTATACCTATATGGACACCTAGACACTCAATAATTGAGCAGTCCCACTTCATTGGGTAATTGGATTTAAATTTCCTTGGAGTCTGGGTATTAAGCACCAGTACTTCTGTCTTTGCCCAGTTAAGTTTATAACCAGATAATTTGGAGTATATTTCGATCTGTTGGAAGACTTTTGGCAATTACTCTTCTGGATGTGTTAGGTAAAGTAAAACGTCATCCGCGTATAACGCAATTTTATGAGTTGTGTTTCCCCATTTCACTCCCTCTATCCCTTTGTTTAATCTTATGCTCTGAGCAAGAGGCTCTATGTAGAGTGCAAATAAAAGTGGAGAGAGGGGGTACCCTTGACGCATGCCTCTAGATAATTTAAAATGTTTGGAGATAAATCCATTAGCTCTTACATAAGCCACCGGTGACATATACATTTTGGTTATTATGTTTAGGAGAGCTTTAGAAAAACCGAAGCCAGCAAGGGAGACCCACAAAAATTCCCAAGACACTTGATCAAAAGCTTTTTCTGTGTCCAAGCTCATAATATATACTGGCTGCTTTTTAATCTGTATATTCTCAATAATATTGATCAATCTACGGACATTGTCCAAGGTGTGATGGCCCGGGACAAAGCCCGCCTGATCTATATGTATAAATCCCGGTAAGATCCATTCTATTCGTTTAGCTATAATTCCTGCCATTATTTTATAATCAACATTTAGGATAGAAATAGGACGGTATGATCCACAATTTGTAGCGTCCCTGGCCGGCTTCGGTATCACAGATACTATTTATTGCCTGTGTCCAAGATGGGGGCATTTTACCTTGCTCTTGGAAAAGATGGTTATATGCCTTACATAATACTGGGGAAACTAGATCTCTAAATTGTTTAAAAAATTCACTGGGGAGGCCATCTGTACCTGGACATTTGCCTGTCTTAATTATTTTAATTTCTGTTTTCACCTCCATTTCCAAGAAGGGATGACCCAGTACCTCACTCTGGGTTTGAGATAACATGGGAAGCCCCAATGGATCCAAAAACTCTTCAATCTCCTATTCTGTAGGTTTAGGTCCTCCATTATATAATTTTTCATAGTATGTTTTAAAGGTGTTAGCTATTTTTTCTGTTTTATATTGTAATGTCTGCTTCACTGGATCTTTGATTTTAGAAATAACTGCCTTGCTTTTTTGCTGGTGCAGTCTACTAGTTAACAATTTTAAAGCTCATGGCCCCCCTCATAGAACCTCTGGCGTAGATATATAAGTTTTTGTTCAGTCTGATAATCTAAAATTTTCAAATATTCTTCTTTTAATTTAATTAGGCGTTTCCGCCTCTCTCTAGCTACTTTTTGTTGTTGTTGCTCCTCCAATACCCGTATTTGTTCTTGTACCTCCAATCTTTTCTTTTCCCTCATTTTCTTTAGTCTAGAGGAGACCTCTATAAATGTCCCCCTAATAATAGCCTTTATTGTGTCCCATAGGATGCCCGGGGATATTTCAGGGCTCTGATTTATTTGGATTGCTTGTTCTGTATTTTGTGCTATTGTGTCCCTTATTTCTTTAGTTTGCAAAAGGGATTTATTTAGTCTCCAAAATGATGATCTTTTTGGGGGGCCTATTCTTAATTTTAAATATATAGGTGAATGGTCTGATAATGGACTCGAACCTATGTCTGAGGAGAGGCAAGTTTCCAAAGATTCCTTGGGAGTTAAAAAGTAATCTAGACATGAAAAAGTCTGGTGGGGGGCTGAAAAAAAAGTATATTGTCTGGTTTTAGTATTCAAATACCGCCACACATCCTTTAAGCCTATTTCCTCCAGTAATTTAGTCACTTTATTTGCTAGTCCCCTTTCCCCCTTAGGTGTTCTCGCTGTAGAGTCCAAATTGGAATTTAGTCTCAAATTTAAGTCCCCCCCATCACTAGGTGCCCCTCTGTCCACTTCATTATCTTAAGAAAAAAGTTCTTGTAAAATGTAAACTCTGTTCCTGGTGGTGCGTATATAGATACTAGAGTTATCTTCCGCCCATCTATAGTTCCCTTGGCAGCTGCGAAACTTCCCTACTTATCTACCTGCTTGTCTACTAGCTCGAAATTAGTAGAATGAGGTATAAGTATGACGGCTCCCCTTCTACGGTCCTTACCATATTCAGATGCAATCACTTGCTTATATCCAAATTTCGCTAACTTCCCATGTTCTGTTTTGTTCATATGGGTCTCTTGAAGTAAAATTATGTTAGCTTTGTTTTTCTTTATAAAGGACATAGTCCTGGCTCTTTTAATCGGATATGCTTCCATACTACCCATGATTTGGTAAACTTAATAAGGCTTTTATTTTTTTAACGTTTCTTCCCAGATACCCCCTCTCTGCTTTAAGAATCCATATGACAGTCCAAAACTCTCCTTTAACAAACAGCAAACAGAAAACTTATAGTAAAACTAATCATTGCTTAAATTCAAAAACTTTGTACATTTTGTAGCTTCCACAGTGGAGATCTACCATGTTCCTAGGAGATCTCTATTTGCTCAGTAGTTCTTCTCTAATCTAGGAGCAAGTACTGAGCTGGGGAGTTGGAGTATAAATACCCCTAGCTGCACTTCTGCAGCTTTCCGACGGAGCCAAATGTAACCCCTCACCCCTACCTTTTTATTAAAATGACAGGTGGCATGCTGTTGGCGTTGGCAGCAATACCTGGTGGGGACCTGGGTTCGGGGAGGATGAGGTTACCTGGCACAAGGGACCTAGGTTTGGCTACTCTGCACAGGGGCATCCAAGTAAATCCAACTACAGGAAGCAATAACTGTAATGTCCAGAACCAGGATTGGGATTTTTTCAATGTGGCTTTATTCAAAACTAGCTGACACATGACAAAGCATTGATGGTCCCCAAGGGCTACGTCACTGTATATGCAGATAGAGACTAAAGGCGGTCCATTTGAAGAATGAACCATTTTACTATTGTCTGCTCTGGACCCACCAGGCAGTCAGCCCGACTTGCATGCGCTTTGGATACACAGCCCGACTGGCCCGGCTCCCCTGCCGGCCACTTGACTGACGGTCCATTTGAAGAATGAACCCAAACTTTACTTGGAGAGACTCCCATCACACAAGGAGTATAATTTCCCATCCTGTGGCTCCCCACACCACTTAGAGTCTGCGACTCCTAGAGAGATTTGATTTCTTACTTCCTTTGGACTCCTATCAAACAAGGAGTATAATTTCCCATCCTGTGGCTCCCCACACGACTTAGAGTCTCTGACTCCTAGAGAGATTTTCCAAAGTTGCAACCCACGTCTGGGTACCCACCTCATCACTGGCCAGGTGCATGAGGCAAGTAGCAAATCACAGAAGAAATCCATAGAGGTGGACCTGGTTACTAAAGATGGGGGGTGTTCCCACCTCCAGCTCCCACAGCCCATACCCGGCCATTTCTCTGGACAAACAGAAACTTAAACTTTGAAAATGTAGATTAAACGGTGGATGACCTGAAGCACCCCCTCTACAGCATTACTTGAAATCCATTAAAACTTTAGACTTTTTGACTGCTCTATTTGTTTGTCCTAGTAAAACAGTCCTCCCAAAATAGCAGTCCACATTCTAGCTTTCTTTATATTTCCAAACTGATGAAACAATTGGTTTGCCCCTTCAAATGGAGCAAAACACTCACCCTTTCATTGCAGGTGCCCCACAGGCGAAGTATCACATCCTTCACTGGTATACAAGAACAGAAACTGTAAACAGGCAGCTTTCTTCTATAGTGGAAATAGGGGATTGCCCCTGGAATCCACAGAGGGACTTTTCTTCCACCCCCCCCCCCAGAGGGAGGGGGCACTGAGACCTGGACAGCGGTCTCCACCACTTTCAAAAGGTAAACAGGATCACACCTCCTTCTCCAACAAAAGGTAAACAGAAACTGCCTCCTTCCTGCTTGGAGGTAAACAGACAACTGGCTTTGAAACTCCCAAAGTTCTAAACTCACTCCCTGAGCTGCAGATTCCAATGTGGCTTATGCAGCTGCGACAGTTCTATGATGATGTCATCTCTCAAGTCTCAACTGTGACTGAGAACAGAGTGAGACAGTGTGAAACCCATGTAACTGGAGTTTCACAAGCTGCCTTCCCTGCCTACCACTAGGTCTTACTGGGATTCTAGTAACCCCGGATAACAAGGGGGTTACACTCGCCCTTGACCAGGAAAATGACTGTCCCCAGTCGTTATGCACCCGGCCTTAGGCCATCCCACCCTATGTGCTACTTGCAGAGGGGGGTGATCAGGCCTCCTCCTACCATGTGCAAGCACAGGCAGGCAACACTAAGGGCCTAGAGGCCTGTAGCTGACATATCAGCCTCTATCCACTTACTATGGATACCTAGTGGCTCTGGTAGAACTGTCCAGAGCATAGCCCTGATAGATCAGTACTGCAGTCCCTATGGCCACTGAGGACCACAGCCTGTCCATCCCCCCTAACCCTCTAGGGAAAACCTATCTGCCTCTAACATAACATCCCAAACAAAAACAAAACCCGGGGACCTCCCCGACCTTGGGCAACCTGCAACTACAACCATTAGAATACCAAGAAACACGTCCTCCCTACTCCCACAATCACACCTGTGGAAGGAAAAGGGTTAACACAGTAACAACCATAGCAATAACAACACAGTACTTTAAATTCTACACAATAAAGCACTGACGAGGAACACCGATGAGCCCCTCCTCCTCTTCTTGTCTTCTCTTCTGTCTTCCCAGGAACACCTGTAAGAAAAAGACAAAAACAAAACACACTCCTAATCTGCATACACAGTCTACCTAAACAACAACAACCCCTACCATACAGAAAAACACTGAACAATCCCAAAAAAGAATTTTTTAGAAAAAGGTAGAAAAACAGTATTTACATTAGAGTACAGTAATGACATTATTTACAATACATATTTGGGGGGATGGAGTGCCTTAAACGTCCCAACTAGTGACCACAAGGGCCGAAGGCTAGTCCAATAAAGAGTCTCTCCTGGGCCGGAGCCCCGTGAAGCATAGTTCTTAAAGGCCAAAATCCCGAAGGGGAGAGTCTTTGCAGACAGTTCACACATTTTTGAAGTCTGTAGTGTAGGGTGTGTACTGCAGTGTCATAAAGATAGAAAAAGGGTTTTTCGGACTTACCAGCCACTTGAAGTATAAGACTAGGCACCGACCTGCACCGCAGCCTAAGACTCTCCCTGGCAGCATTTCTTCTGATACAGCTGGGAAGACATCTTCCGGGAACACAGGAGGGCACATCTGGAAACAGCTGAGCTGATGTCATCTCTGGAGAAGGAACCTTAGAACAGGAACAAAAGGAAAAACAGCTGGTCCGACGTCATCCAATTACCAGGCGATGAACAGGAAACAGCTGGGCTGGTGTCCTCTCTGGATCTGAAGTCATCTGGTGGGCCAGTAGATGGTTGCTGAACAAGACAGTACACTGTAGACTGGTGAATGTGGAGCACCTGAGTCCTTGGTTATTCATATTGGCGGATCAATAAGGGCACTTCACAGTCTGGTGTGGCAGTATTGACTACCACTGCTCGGCTCTCCATTTTGTAGGCACGGGCTTAATTACTGGGAGGTCCTTGCACTGAGGCCAATAGTACCAGGGGTCAGGGGCTTGAAATATTACCCCGTCTGGGCGAACATAATTCACACAGTGGGAGACTTCACGTCCCTCTCCATCCACTATTCTCACTCTGTCCATAAACAGTGTCCTGCCTCTCTTCCACTGTGTATACATTTCATGAAACAGTCTATTTTTTACATGCTGGTTGGCCCCAGGATGCACATGTTTCATTGCTTCATCCCAGATCCAGGATTTCCTGCAGTTCTCAATCTCCTCCCAGACTCTCCGAGGAAAGGTAGGAAAGGTCATACCATAGATTTCATTGGCCTTTCTACGAACTAGTCTCTCCTCTTTACTTGCTTTGGTCAATCTGAGACCACTGGCCTGGCTTGGGGTGGCCAGTCCTGGTTCTCTCCAGCTTCCATCCTCAAAGAAATTAAAAGCGGATCCCTGACTACTTCTTCTTGTAAAGCCAGGGCAGTGGCATCACCACCTTCTTGAACACATTCCTCCGAGGCAAGATCTTGAGGCTGTGTACCTGTTCCTTTCTCACAAGGCCACATAGGTTCCCCCTCATCTTCCTCTTCACTGAGGATCTGAGCCCAGGAGTGAGCAGTCGTTCTCATCCCCGAGACTATCCATTCATCACTAGGAGCGGAGGTCGACACCTCCCATTCAAAGGCCTCCCGCATCTCATCTTCACCTGTGAAACTTGGGCTAGGCCCCCCCACCCAGGGGTATATTGATGCTTTATCCGAACTTTCTTTCTGAGATCCAGCATCCAAAACTTCAATTTCAGATTCAGTCTCTAATTCTGCACCCTCTAGCTTTGTGCCACACTCCCCCGAGGGACCTTCCTCCACAGGCTCTGCCTGATGCTGTGTGCTACCAACTGCAGATTACTGAATTTTTGTCCATGTGGGAGCCAAACGAATTGGAGGTGCTTTAAACAAGCCATATTTTTGTAGACATCCAGCACAGTGAAGAATCATGAAGACATCCCTTCCAGCACTCAAGCACATCTGGCATACACGCACTGGATAATTAGGAATTGCCACATCAGGAGGGAGTTGCCCTCCATAGCACCACTTTTCAATATCTCTCAGTCTATTTACTGCTGCTGTTACTGCAACCCGGGCATGATCCAGGTAACGAGCTGGTCCTGAGGCCATAACTGCAGAAAAATAAACAAAAGTTCACTGTAACTGAAAGTCCCACTTTAAATGAACACACTCTGTAGCTTTAAAATGGCTCCTCTGCTGCTGTGTTTACTTTACTACCCCACCCTATAATGGCGGCGGCAGCACTCCTGTGCATCAACATTTAGACTCTGGGTCAAGCCACTGCACACCCGATTTACATCAGCTACTGATAACTTTTACTCAAACTGCACACCTCGCTCTGATCTGGCTTTTCACACATTTACAGGATTTTCCTTGGACTTTTCACTTGCTGGCAACATTCATTTAATTACAGTCCCTTAAAAACTTCAGGTTTCAGCACAGGATTGCCCGCTTCTACTAGTGTTGCACTTTTTTACAACCCACAGTCTCTCTCTGGCTACAAACTTTAAACTGAGGCTATTTTCACTTCCATGCACACATTCAATGGCTTTACAGACTTGCACTTGCTGGCAGGACATCACACAATCGCTACTTGCAAAGCAACTATAGAGCTGCACACATATTTTATATGGCATTTCTGAAAATCACTGTTTGAGCAGTTTTAAATTGTTTACTCACTGTTATTGTAGCAACTTGCTGCGATGGGGTAAAACGGCCTGTAGCCAGATTTTGAAGGCCTCAGAATGCAAACGGGCGGGCAGTCTCCGCTATCGTTGTTTTCACCACAAAATTCACTAATCCCACGATCGATTTGTGGGTTGAGCCCGATTTTAAACTTAAAAGTCACTTTTTGAACTGTTTCACAGCGCTTTGAATCCTCGCGACGCTCCTCCACTGCCAGTACACGCACTACTCTCTGTCTCCCTCTCGAATGCTGAAGCAGTCACAGAAGAGCTGGCTGAGGGCCGGGACTAATGGCAAACTGACCAACCACACGACGCCATGCAAATGAGCCTCTTCTTCCTCGCGAGGGCTCCTCTCCTCACGGCGATCGTCGAGCAGGCAAATTTAAACTGTAAAATGCACTTTTTTTTTTTCAACTGACTCCACGGCGGGAGCCCATTTCAACCATGTAACATTGCCATTAACTCTGCAGTCTCTTACTTTACACAGAAAGCATTTCCAACGTCCAGGGCATATTTTCTCTGTTACTACCCCTAGTCTTCCACACTTTTCTTCACAGAAATTCATTTTAAAACTGACAAAAACGCTGTAAACAATTTTGATGATGCAGGACAAGGGCGCACTCTTTGGCTTTACAGCTCCTTGGTAAACAGTTGGCATTTTTTAAACAGCAGCACAAGATTCACAGCACACAGCAACACACTAGGGAAATTGCGTCAACTTTTTTGGGCTACCCACTGCCAGATAGCCAAAACGCTAGCCTACTTGCCCAAGCACCTTCCTTCCCGAACAAATCCAAAGCGGTGCCTCCATTTTTGTAACCCCTCACCCCTGCCGTTTTACTAAAATGACAGGTGGCATGCTGTTGGCATTGGCAGCAATACCTGGTGGGGACCTGGGTTCTGGGAGGATGAGGTTACCTGGCACAAAGGACCTAGGTTTCGCTACTCTGCACAGGGGCATCCAAGTAAATCCAACTACAGGAAGCAATAACTGTAATGTCCAGAACCAGCATTAGGATTTTTCAGTGTGGCTTTATTCAAAACTATCTGACACATGACAAAGCATTGATGGTCCCCCAAGGGGCTACGTTCACTGTATATGCAGATAGAGACTAAAGGTGGTCCACTTGAAGAATGAACCCATTTTTACTATTGTCTGGCTCTGGACCCACCAGGCACTCAGCCTGGACTTGCATGCGCTTTGGATACACAGCCCGACTGGCCCGGCTCCTCTGCCGGCCACTTGACTGACGGTCCATTTGAAGAATGAACCCAAACTTTACTTGGAGAGACTCCCATCACACAAGGAGTATAATTTCCCATCCTGTGGCTCCCCACAACACTTAGAGTCTGCGACTCCTAGAGAGATTTGATTTCTTACTTCCTTTGGACTCCCATCACACAAGGAGTATAATTTCCCTTCCTGTGGCTCCCCACAACACTTAGAGTCTGCGACTCCTAGAGAGATTTGATTTCTTACTTCCTTTGCACTCCTATCAAACAAGGAGTATAATTTCTCATCCTGTGGCTCCCCACACCACTTAGAGTCTGCGACTCCTAGAGAGATTTTCCAAAGTTGCGACCCACGTCTGGGTACCCACCTCATCACTGGCCAGGCGCATGAGGCAAGTAGCAAATCACAGAAGAAATCCGTAGAGGTGGACCTGGTTACTAAAGATGGGGGGTGTTCCCACCTCCAGCTCCCACAGCCCATACCCAGCCATTTCTCTGGACAAACAGAAACTTAAACTTTGAAAATGTAGATTAAACGGTGGATGACCTGAAGCACCCCCGCTACAGCATTACTTGAAATCCATTAAAACTTTAGACTTTTTGACTGCTCTGTTTGTTTGTCCTAGTAAAATAGTCCTCCCAAAATAGCAGTCCATATCCTAGCTTTCTTTATATTTCCAAACTGATGAAATAATTGGTTTGCCCCTTCAAATGGAGCAAAACACTCACCCTTTCGTTGCAGGTGCCCCACAGGCGAAGTATCACATCCTTCACTGGTATACAAGAACAGAAACTGTAAACAGGCAGCTTTCTTCCATAGTGGAAATAGGGGATTGGCCCTGGAATCCACAGAGGGACTTTTCTTCCACACACCCCGGGAGGGGGCACTGAGACCTGGATAGCGGTCTCCGCCACTTTCAAAAGGTAAACAGGATCACACCTCCTTCTCCAACAAAGGTAAACAGAAACTGCCTCCTTCCTGCTTGAGGTAAACAGACAACTGGCTTTGAAACTCCCCAGTTCTAAACTCACTCCCCTGAGCTGCAGATTCCAATGTGGCTTATGCAGCTGCGACAGTTCTATGGTGATGTCATCTCTCAAGTCTCAGCTGTGACTGAGAACAGAGTGAGACAGTGTGAAATCCATTTTACTGGAGTTTCACAAGCTGCCTTCCCTGCCTACCACTAGGTCTTACTGGGATTCTAGTAACCCCAGATAACAAGGGGGTTACACAAAGATCTAAAAAATGGGTTCCTCTTCACTCAACAACGGTTTTGTGGCGAAAATAATCTAAATAGGCAGTTTAAATTCAAACTTTATCCAGTTCAACTATATGGAGCAGTCAAGTCGACACTGTACTAATGAAGCCTCCTTATTTCACAAGAGAAACTTACCCCCCCCCAATTTCGACACCCCTTTTTTTTTTAAATCCCTCATTCCCTTACAAAAGGGAAGATGGTAGCATCAAGAAAAAGCACCTTAATTAAGTTAAAGCAGCAAAATTGAACAACGGGCTGCAATTAGTTGTTACTTCTATGAACAGAGATAAATCTTAACACTAATACATGGCTAAGTTGTGTTCTCTGTATAAAGTTAAAGTCCTTATACTGAATTTTATTCCAATAATAAACAAAAGTCCTGGCCATTATTTTAACCAGTTAGAGTCCGAACTCTTGTAAAACAATAGATTTTCTGTCTCAAGATAATCACCACATCGAGAGCATAACGCTCATTTATTTTAATAATAAACAAAAAGTCCTGGCCATTCTTTTTACCAGTTAGAGTCTGAACTCTTGTCAGACAGTAAATTTTCTGTCTTGAAATAACCGCCATGTCAAGAGCATAACGCTCTAATGGCAGAGACCACAATGAAATTTAGGCCCTAAAATCGAGAGCCGGAGTCAGCAAGTTATAGGGCAGAACATACAAATGTACCTGGGGAAGATAGTCAGTCTTGAGTGTCTGTAATCCTCAATTTTTTCGTTTCCTGGGATTTCTGTAGCACTGCTCTAATCACCGAAAATGGTAGTGTTGGTATTGCTGCCTGAAGACCTCTTCCTCTTCTCTTTTTACTCAGCGCAATTATCCAGTCCACTGGAGCTTTCATGGGTGTGGGTTGTCGGTGTTCTTGTGCTCCTTCTGTGACCATCTCCATCAAGCCCTCTTTCTGCCAATGCTTTCCCCGCTTCCTCTGCTTTGCCATACATTTTAGCCCCTTCTGGCCAAAAGATTCCTATCCGTGCTGGCTAGGGAGTATTGAAACAAATGTTTTTAGCTCGAAGGACTTTTAAGATAGGGCCATACTGTAACCTCTGCTGCTGTATCTCTACCTGGTAATTGTGGTCAAAGTACAGACAGTATGAAAGATACTTTACTTCTTTTTGCTGCCAACTTTTTGGAGGATTTCCTCTTTTATTTTATAACTGTTAAATTTAAGTATGACTGATCTGGGCCTCGCTTCTGGTGGGGGTTTCGCTTGTAGTGCCCTATGCGCTCTTTTGATTCCTAGCTGGTATCCAGGGGGAAGTTGGAGTACATCTGAGATGAGATCAGCCATAAAATCGGTCATAATGCCTGTTTCTGAACCTTCAGAGAGGCAGTGGATTCGTAGATTATCCCAACGGGATCTTCCTTCAAGGTCAGTATATTTATGTTGTAACTGCTCAGTGTGATTCACCAAGGCTTGAATTATCAGGCCCATCTTGGTGGTGTCTTCTTCAGTATTACCAATACGTTCCTGTGGCTCCCCGATTCTTTTCTCCAATCCGTTTAGATGCTGATTCAATTGCTTAAACTCCGCTCGGTTCTCAGCTCTCATTTCTTTTATTTCCCAAAAGAGCTTTTCAAAGCGGAATCGAGTTACTTGGTCGTTCTCTGCATCGGTGTCCGGAATGCTTTCAGGAGAGGGGCTTCTACTATCCTCTCGTTGAAGTAGCTTGGATCCTGAAGCCTCTGAACGTTTAGCTGTTTCTTCATTTTAGATCTCCCTCGATTATCTTTTGCCGGTTTAGTATTTGCCATTTTTAATGTTTCTGGTGCTATTTTTCTTTATTTTCTATTGAAATTAGGGTCCTTTGGGTGGAGAGCTCAGTCTAGTGTGCTGCTTCCTGCTTCGTGGCAGCACCGGAAGTCTCTCTTGGGTTTTAGACAAGGCCTGCTAGGCTGCCCTGCTCCCCTGGCTAAACACCACCTCTTCTCCTTCTACTATTAATTTGTCTTCCTCCCCCTCACTTCACCAGCACTCTCCCCTTCTCTCTGCACTTGCTCCATTTCCCTGCTTCCACCCCCATCCCCTCATCTCTATCCCCATTACCTCCTCTGCAACTCTGCTCCTTCCCTCTCCACCTCCTGTGCAACTCATCTCTTACCTCTTGTTTCTCCCTTCCCCCACCTTACACCCCATTAGTTTCTCTCCTAGATTTTGACAAGGCCTCTCAGGCTGCCCTCTCTTCTAGTCCACTCTGCTGTTATATTGAGTAACATTCAGTGCTATTCTGATTGCTTTCGATGTATTAGTTTTTTTTTTAAGTATATTCTTGATATTCGCTATTGTTTACCTTGTTTTGTTTTTGTACTACTGACGTGGAACCTTTGTAAATGAGTTGTATTGCTCAAAGGTGTAGTAATCCAAGACTCAATAAATAAATAAATAAAATAATTATTGGTCTTTCAGTAAACAAGAAGGAAGGAAGGAGGGATTGGAATATTGTAATGTGTAAGGTATTCATAGATAAGTATTTGGATGAGTATTGGATGTTATAAATGACTGTCTAGAAATTGTCAACCATTGTAAGGATGAGTTACATATGTATGTTCTCCTTTCCATGTTCTGGTTCCATTTCTTATTTGTTTTTCTTTCAGAAGAAAGAAAGCACTTTCTTAAATCATGTATGTGACGGGTTCTATAATCCCTGAGTGATTTTAAATATTTGTAGATTTTACCATATGTGTACATAAGTGTCTGTATGGTGTTTGTATATGTTATTGTAGAGGACTTTGTTGAAAATAGGACTTGCCCTAACAAAATGTATTCCTGTATAATAAAAATAAATATTTTATCATCATCATCATCAAAAGAAATTAATACATTTATATTTTAAAAAAGCAATACCTACTGAAAAGAACATAAACACCATCTTTTTTTATAACTGCAAGTACCTACAAGTTGTTAAGAGCATTACGGCACTTCAGGGTGTGTGTAATGGTGCACCAACATCACTTCTTGGGAGACTGAAGTCACTCGCCCTTCAGACTCCACACTAGAGGTGTGACATTATCCCACCATAACACACACCCAGTCATATCTTATTGTTTAAAAAGCTACTGACATGAAAAAGAAAACTTTGAAAAATATAATAATTAGGTACAATTCAGCTTGCATTCCATATGTATTCTATATATTTCTCTTATTTGTTATTTTATTATTGAGTAAATTTGCATGAGTACATGCTATTTATCCCTTAGATTTTATCTGCCTTTCTAGCTTACTCCCTACTTCAAGCCATAATGCTTTGTTATGACAACACAATCTGTTGCCATGGGAGTAACTGTGGTGTCGCAAGCACAGCATTATGACCTCAGGTAGGGAGAAAGCAGCAGGACCAGACAAACTCTCCAGGAGCAAAGATCCTGTTTTCATGCAAATTACTTCAGTAATAAATAATGGGGAGGAAGAATACAAAACTAATGTGAAATACAGGCTGAACTGTGCTTAAATGTACTTGTTTGTTAAAGTTCTCCTGAAGGTGTCAGCGGCTCTTTAAAGGGACACTATCAACCATTTTTGCATCATATTATTTCTGGTTGTAATGGTGTAATTATGCCTGCCTTGTTTATTTCAAATCCTCGATTTTCTCTTATTGCATACTTTCTGAACATTAGAGACACCCCAAACAGTGCAGCTATTCATGATGCAAATGATGTCTTCTACTCCCACTTCATCACAAGTGGCGACACTTTTGGGGGTGTTCCCAAGTCCAGGAAAGATGCAGGGGGAGTTGATCAAGAAATGCAAACAAACACGTTTTTGCGTGGTAACACTAATATGATTTATAATATGGCAAGAAATAGTAACGCAAAATGGAGCAAAGAGATTGGTGGAAAACAGCACACTTGGTACAAACTGAAATGAGGATTAATTCCCTAGTAATGCCTGCTTCAGAATGTACTGTTGTTTGCAGCCACAATGCCTGGTAGCGAACTCGGGAGCGCGCAAAAGAAATAATTAGACCACAGTTGGCATTGTGGTTGCACCGCATAGAGAATAATGTATACCCAGCTATTGGTAACAAGCTGGTTAGTTCATCAAGAGGTTGCCATGGGGACCATTGAAACCTCGAGAGCGTAGCTTGAGAGGTTCGGTTGCCATTGGTGACCTCAAGATGAACTAATCCAGCTTGTTATGAATAGCTGGGTATACATTGTTTTTTTATAGTGTAGGATGCCAAATGCTACAAAGTGCAACTTATTTTGTTTTATTTCTCTACTTTGCCACTCATTTCACTGTTGTTTTCACTGCCACGGCCGCTTCCTGGTCTTATAACTCACACGCGCTTCGCACGCTCAATGTTGTTATGCTGTAATAGCTACATAGCTAGTGTAGCATAACAGCTGCGGTGACATAGCTACTACAGCATAACAACATTTCGAAAGTGATGGATTTTTAACAATAACAGCATTTCATCATACACTATAAAAATGTTGTCTGCACTCGTGGCCGACCCCAGCAAGCCCATGGAGATAAGGCAAGTAAGGCAAGGCAAGGCAGTTTTATTTGAATGGCACCCAATCCCGGAGGCTCTGGGCACCTAACAATAGTTAAAATAAGACATAACAAAAAACAGCATAAATAATACAATAACAATGCTAAGTATAAATATAACGATTTAAAATAGATTAAAAAGGGGTTCAGAATATCACAGCAGGGACTAGCACAGAATGTGCTCAAAAAACTGGAAAAGCCGAGGCAAAGAGGTGGGCCTTCAGCCTCCACTTGAACACCTCAACTGAGGGAGCCTCCTGGACAGAAGGTGGTAATGAGTTCCACAGGGTCGGCCCGGAGACACTAAATGCACCATCTCCTGAGGTCTTGAGCCGAACCCTGGGAAGGTCCAGGAGGCCCCTTGAAGAGGAGTGGAGGGTGCGAGCAGAGGTCACCGATGTCAGGAATTCTGACAGGTAACCAGGACCCAATCCATATGGGGCCTTGAAGGTGAGAAGACCCACCTTGAAAAGGACCCTCCACCTGACCGGCAGCCAGTGCAGAGCCCACAGGACTGGAGTCACATATGACTGGACCTCGAAAGGCCCGTCTGCAACTGGGCCACCACATTCTGCACTAGCTGAAGTCTGCGGAGGGTCCCTCCCATGACCCCGAAGTATAGAGAGTTGCACTAGTCCAGTCTGGAGGTCACAAAAGCATGCCCTAGTGTTGGCAGGTCCTCAGACAGAATGAGGGGCTTAATCCGGGCAATGTTCCGGAGATGATAGAAACCACTACTGACAACAGATGACACCAGCTCTTCAAAAGTCAATCTGTTATCAAGGATCATGCCCAGATTTCGCACCCTTGGAGTAGCCACCAATGGAGCAGGACCCAGGAAAAGTCCTGAGTCTGCCCCAGGTGGCAGCCCATCACGTCTGCGACCAGGCTGAATCCCCAGTACCTCTGTCTTGGCCGGGTTACGTCTCAGCCAGCTGGAAGCCAAACAATCATTGATTTTACTCAGCCACAAGTTGTTAAACACATTAACTGCTCCTGATGTTCTGGGGGCAAAAGACAAGTGCAGCTGGGTATCATCTGCATAACAGTGAAACTCCACACTGTACTGTTTCGAATGATCTCGCCCAGGGGCAGCATGTACAATGCAAACAGCATTGGCGACAAGATCGAGCCATGTGGCACTGCACAAGACAGGGGCATTGGGGAGGAGGAGAAATTCCCCATCACTACCCGCTGCACTCTCTTTGAGAGATAGGACCCAAACCACCAGATGACAGTACCGGCAAGTCCACAAAACTCACAGAGCCGATCAAGAAGCACAGTGTGGTCCATAGTGTCAAATGCTGAGGAGAGATCAAGGAGAACAAGAACTGACTTGTCTCCTCTGTCTCTAGTCCTGAGTAGGTCATTATGCACCTTCACTAGAGCTGTTTCTATGCTGTGTCTAGCCCAAAAACCTGACTGAAATGGCTCATAGCTGTCCGAGGACACCAGGTGATCCTCAAGCTGATGTGCCACTAACTTCTCAACAGCCTTGCCCAGAAAGGGCAGGTTGGAGATAGGACGGTACTTCGCCAGAGCGTCAAGGTCAAGGGAAGATTTCTTAAGGAGGGGCCTCAACAGCGCTTCTTTCAAAGCCGCAGGAAGGACCCCCTCCACCATAGAGCACCTGGCAATCCTGGCAAACACCGGGCCAACAGCCTCGATATATTCCATTAAGAAACGCGTCGGGCTGGGTCCGGTTCATAAGAGGTGTGCTTCAGCTGTAAGATCACCCTAGTCACTTCAGACACCTCCACTGGCCTAAATTCTTCCCAAATAGGCAGAGTGCCTCCAAGACCCTCAGCCTGACCACTGCGAGGCGAATGTCTCCCTGGCGGGATCCCCAACCGGATGACTGACACTCTGTCGGAAAAAAACAGAGCACACTCCTCATACAAGGTGGATGACAATGCTTTTCTTGGCTGCAGACAGGCAGGGTGCGAAAGCTTGTCTGCAGTCCGAAATAGCTGAGATGGTCTGCTTTTCCCCGTGGCAATTTCCCTGGACAGGAATTCTGCCTTCTTACAGGAAATTGACCCCTGGTACTCCACATAGTGGGCACGTAGGGTCAGCCTATCTGCCTCCAGACGGGTCTTCCGCCAGCAACACTCCAACCTCCGACCCTTGATCTTTATCGCCTTGAAGTCCCCATCACACCAGGAGGACCTCAAGTGAGAAGATCTGGGTCATATACGAACTGGTGCGAGAGCATCCAGAACTTCGGAGACCACCCTGTTATAAGTGGCCACCGCCTCTCCTGAACCAATCGCACATGCCACGTCAACCCAAAATAGGTCTGACCAGTTACCAAACTTATTTAGGTCCTTCCAAAAAATAATTCAAGATCTTCTTTGAGGATATCTCTTTCATCAGGTCACGCGTATGGAACTATAGCCACCAGGCACCAAAACCACATGGAAACTTTTTGCAAGCAAACTGCTAGGGGCCACCTATGATGAAGTCCTTCATCAGCACTTCCCATATAAGTGTGGGCAGCCCCTTCCCTCCTCAGTCCTTTTCCAACCATTGACCATACTCGCTGGACCCTATACAGATATGCCGCTGCTATAGTAGACCGCTCTTATACTTATTTCTCTCCCAGGTTTGTTATTACTTTTCATAAGTGATGCCCAACTTTGTGTACGTCGACTAAAGAGCCGTCAAAGCTCTTCAGATACTGCGAATGCAATGAGAAGATATACTTGAGCGACTACCATGACGTCTGCATGTGCTGCCTTAGCACAGCCCACAGCATAAAGGCCTGCCAGTTTTGTTGTAAATTTAGTACTGCTACCCAGTGATGCCAAAAGAACACCTTGGAGACCCACCTACTTAAACAGAAGATAATCAGACTAGAGAGAGAGCTGCAGGAAAAAAGCTCCACTGCATCGCTGGTCCACTCCTTGGGCTCCCACTCCTCAGAGTCCTGGGAAAAGACTACAGGATAGCACAAACACAAGTGCTGGGAGAAAGAATGCAATAAGGATAAAACCTCCCCAGTTTGCTCATGGTCACCCCTTCACTCCAGCGCAACCACTTCTGTGCCGTGGGCCGTCCAGCAGTGATGTCGCCAGCCACCCAGACCATTGACTCTTCTTGATCAGGACAGGCTACGAGCACCACCAGACATAGTACAGCTGGTGTGTTGCCGTCAACATTGAGGACAGTGTCTACCCCCATCAATATCACCTTGCGTTCCTGCCATCCACGCAGGCGCTGATGTTCAGGCGGTACTTTTGTGCATCATGGACATGTTCAGGAAGCAGTCCTTTTGGAGATCCTCTGGTCAGCAGTCCTGCAACCAGCAGCAGCAGCAGTGAGGGGGTTACAAATGTAAGGCCACTTCCCAGATTCCTGGAGGTTCTTCATCCAGAACCACCAAGTCTTCCCAGGTCGCCCTACCCACCCCAGGGGCTTCCCCCTAACTCCTTGCCAGACCCCCTCCCCTAGCAGAGGCCCTGGGAGAGGTGGGGGTGGTCGCTTCTCCTTTTATCTGGAGGAAAGGAGCAAAATAACTACCAACCAGTGGGTCCTCCAACTCATAGAGAGAGGACATACTTTGGAGTTCCTGTAGAGGCCACTGGACAACCCACCAGTGTTCTCCCACTACCCCCTGTCACACATCACCTTAATCAAAGAGGAAATTCAGGTGCTTCTTCGGAAGCAGGCCATAGAGCCTGTCCTTGCAAGTCAGAGGGGGAAAGGGATGTTATTCCCATTTCTTCCTACTGCCCAGAAAGACTGTGGATCTTCTCCCCATTCTAGACCTCAGTCATCTGAACAAATACGTCCAGTGCAAGAGGTTCAAAATGGTCACTCTACCTGGCCTACTTCCCCTTCTTCACCAAGGGGACTGGCTGTGCTTTGTGGACATGCAGGATGCGTCCAGTGCCTTCACATCCTAATGTACCAGCCACACAGAATTTACCTGTGTTTCCTCTTCCAGGGACACCATTACTAGTTCTGGGCCCTGCCGTTTGGCCTGTCCTTGGCTCCAAGAGTCTTTACCAAGTGCCTAGTGGGGTGGCTGTGGCCCTCAGTAGGAAAGGCCATTACGTCTTTTCCTACCTAGATGACTGGCTTCTCACAACACCTACAAGGGCTCAGCTGCTAGGAACTCTTGCAGGCACCTTTACTGTCTTCAGAGAACTTGGGATCATGCTGAACCTGCCAAAGTCATCCCCATGGCCCAGTCAAAGACTCCAATACATCGGAACAGTATTGGATATAGAACAGGGAAAGGCCTTTCTACCGCCAGACAGAGCAGATCGCCTTCTGTCTCAGGCCCGGACAATGTCCTTGTCCCGGCAAATAGCCAGGGCATTTCTACGAATGCTAGGCCACATAGCTGCTGCCATTCTGACCTTTCCCCTGGCTTGTTTGCGTGTGAGGGTCCCCCAGTGGACACTCAGGGTGCAGTGGGACCAACACTTAGACAACCTGGGTCAGTCAGTATTGGTCCACAATCCAGTTTTTTGGTTCCTGAACTGATGGATGAACCCTGTCAACCTTTCCAAGGGAATCCCCTTCAGACAGGAGTCCCTGGGGCGAATCCTAACTGCGGACACCTCGGGACAGGGTTGGGGCACCCACTTAGCAGATCTGCAGACCCAGGGAATCTGGTCCACCTTAGAACAGACTCTGCACATCAATGTTCTAGAGATGCGAGTGGTCCTCTATGCCTTATATGCCTTTCAGATGGACCTTCTTCTGGGCCCTCTCTTAGTCCAGATGGACAATATGTTGGTGGTCTTTTACATCAGCAAACAGGGAGGAACTCATTCATACCCCTTCTGCAGGGATGCCATGAGGATCTGGTACTGGGCACTGGAGCATCATCTGGAGCTCACCAATGTTCATGTTCCAGGCATCCAAAATGTCTTGGCCAACAGCCTAAGCAGGTCTTGGTGCAAAGCCCATAAGTGGGAACTACTCCAGTCAGTCGCAGAGCAACTGTTTGACAGATTGGACGGCTAGAGTTGGACCTTTTTGCGTCCCCACTCAACGCCAAACTGCCCAATTTCTGCTTTTTAGATCCAGGGCCTGGTGTTTTCTGGCAAGACGCATTGGCCCTCTGTTGGACAGGGAGGTTTCTGTATGCCTTTCCTCCCTTTCCTCTACTTCAGAGGGTACTTCTCAAGCTGCAGATGGAAGGAGCAGAGATAATCCTCATCGCTCCCTACTGGCCTCATCAGATATTGTTCCCTCTGCTCCAACAGTTGGCAGCGGAACCTCTGGTCCCTTTGCCCCTAAGCTCACACTTACTCTCCCAGGACCAGGGCACTCTAGTCCATCCAGACCTCAAGACTCTGCACCTGCATGCATGGCTGCTGCAGACTTAGTGGTTGCCAGATTTGGGTTCTCTCCACAGTAGCCAACGTTCTAGAGGCTGCTAGAAAGCCGTCCACTTACACCATGAAGTGGAAGCTGTTCTGCCTGTGGGCATTGGCTCACCACCTTGATCCCTTCACTTGTTCAGTGAACTCCATTTTAGAGAATCTCCTTTCTCTGTCCGACACTGGTCTGAGCTACTCCTCTATCAAGGTGCACTTTTTGGCCATCTGCATACCATGCACCTATACAGGGCAAGGCCCTTGCCCAGTTAGATTTGTCCTGCACTTTTTTGCAGGGCATCCTACACCTGAAACCTCCCATCTGGGACCTAGTCCCTCCTCAGAATCTTTTATTTATGTTAGAAAAACTTACCTTGCCTCCCTTTGAACTGGCGAGTTGTGTTTTCTGTCAAGGAAAGCATTATTTTTGGTTGCAGTTACCTCTGCTCCGAGGATTTCCTAGCTTCTGTCTCTGATGTGTAAACAGCCCTACTTAGTTTTTCACAAGGACAGAGTTTCCTTGAGGACAAATCCTAAATTTTTGCCTAAGGTGGTGTCAGTGTTTACCCTGAATCAGAACATCCATTTACCTGTATATTATCCAGAGTATTCAAACAAAGGGAAGACTTTACTCCATACTCTGCATGTCCACAGGATGCTTTGCTACTACCTTCAGCACGCTGGTCCTGTCAGGAAGACAGACCAGTTGTTTGTTTCTTTCGTCCCCAGATTGGAAGGAACACCTGTTACTAAACAGACATTATCTAAGTGGTTAGTTAATTGCACTGTTTACTGTTCTCGAGTACGACTGGCCATTACCAGGCCCAGTAAAAGGCCACTCCACCAGGGATATGGCTATGTCCTTTGCCTCCTTAAGAAACGTGTCTGCTGTTCGGCCTGGCGGCTCTGAGGGTTGAGGCGCTGGATGCCACACTTCGCACCATGCTGGCGGCCCAGGTTTGGGAATGAGCCTGGGTCGTCAGGGGTCGGCAGGGGAAGAGAAGGATTGAGCATCTGTAGGACTGCTCTCCTTCTCCGGGGAGGAGGGGTGGGTTGTCTCGGTGCCCTAGTGGCCTCTAGCAGTGGCTGGGGGCGACGGGCAGGACACAGGTAGAGACATGGGACATGCTGGTGCAGACGCTACAGGGGTGCATGCGGTAGCATGTGCGCCTCCTGTTCCTTGGCATCATTGCACGCTGCAGACGTCATGGGAAGGGAGAACATGGAAAAATATGGCACTAGTCGCAGCAGCATTATGGCTTTCCCCGGAGGGACTAGCTCAGCTCCGAGTGCGCGTGGCTTAACTGGATCCTGGTCTGGTGGAGAGCTTGAGAGGGGGGGCTCTCCACCTCCTGCCACGGAAGTAAGCCAAAAATGAGGTCCAATGTGGAGCCGGGGAGTCCTTGGGTTGGTGGCCGGACAACCTCAGAAGGGATGCCTGGAAGTAGAGGTAAGCAGACTAGGTGGCCAGGGAGAAAAAGCACTAACAAAAAAAAAAGAAACGTGTCTGCAGCAGACATCTGCATAGCAGCTACATGGAGTTCTGTTCACACTTTCGTTAAGCACTACAGTTTGGACGTTGCTTTCAGACACAGGACTGGCTTTGGACTGGCTGGCCTCCAAGGCCTGCTGTCCTGAAGACTTCTGACTACCTTTAGCCTCCATCCATGCCTGTCAGTCTCTTCTTCTTGACTGCTTGGGACTCAGTCCTTATGGGTATTCCTGCTGCAAGAGCTGCAACTCGAAGTAAGATTGTACAGTTATGTAAGAACTTACCATAACAGTAGATCATCAAGAGGAGCATTTGCAGAAGGCGCTGCTTTCCTTCCCCCCTTCCCCTTGGTATTCCATTCTGCTCTCCCTTTTATCTAGAATTGAACCACCTCAGTTCACCTTTTCTCCTTGGCTCAGGGTCTCCGGCAGGAGAACTGAGGTGGGGGCTGGGGACTGCCCCTTTGATAACATTATTTAACATTGGCTGATGTTGGGGGTGGGCCGATGTCAGGGGGTGGTCCCCACTGTAAACTGTCAGCTAGTGGTTTTCTGTGGGGTTCTGGTTATTGCCTACTGCAAGCACTCCTCTTGAAGATCTACTGTTACAGTAAGTTCTTACATAACTGTACTATTTGCCTGCTCCAGGACCCACCCCAGGTGCCCACTCAAAAGCCCCTAGAGGTGCGGGAGTGACTGCAGCCGCAGCATCCAGATTTGCATGACTCCTTCCTCAACCCCTAATCACCAATACTTCCAGGGGTGGTTGTGGCGGGTCACTTGTCCCTCCACCTGACCAGTGGAGGATGGTAACATCAGATGCTTGGGTCCTGCAGATAATAGAACAAGACCATGCTCTGGAGCTTCTGAAATCACCTCCAGACTATCCATCAGTGTCTTCCTTCTATCCTTCAGAGCACATACCTGTGCTGCTAGAAGAGATCCATGCTTTGATCCAGAAAAGGGCTATAGAACCTGTTCCTTGGGAACAAAGGAAGAAGGGGTTCTGTTCTCAGTACTTCCTAGTTCCAAAGTGCACAGGAGATCAGAGGCCCATTCTAGATCTCGTAGAGCTGAACTTTTTCATCCAATACAAGAAGTTCAGAATGGTAGCTCTGCAAGGCCTGCTTCCACTACTGCAAGTAAGGGACTGGATTTGTTCCCTGGACATGCAGGATGCTTAACTGCATAAAAAGATTTGACCCCCTCACAGGAAATATCTGAGCTTTCTGTTTCAGGGGAAACACTACCAGTTCAGGATATTGCCCTTTTGCTTGTCATCTGCACCATGGATCTTTACCAAATGTTTAGTAGTAGTGGCAGCAACCCTCCAGAGAGAAGGACTACGTGTCTTCCCCTACTTGGAAATTGGCAGCTCAAAGCTCGCTCCAAGGAGTGGCTTTGTCATGCTCTAGCACACACCAGGCAACTATTCAGTGCTCTTGGGATTATGGTCAGTGTGCTGAAGTCTATCTTGATCCCTTGCCAGCATCTGCAGTACAGAGGGGCAGTTCTGGACCCAGCCCAAGGCTTGGCCTTCCTGCCTCAGGACAGGGCTAAACATCTGATTGCATAGGCCCAGATGGTATACAACAGGTATGTCACAGCCAGGACATCCCTGAGACTCTTATGCCTAATGGCAGCAGCCATTGTCATGATACCAATGGCCAGACTGCATATGAGAATTCCACGATGGACATTAAGAGTCCAGTGGGACCAACATACGGATGACCTAGAACAGAAGGTTCTAGTAACCTCTCCTGCCTGAAAGGTGCTTCAATGGTTGATGGAACACAGTCATTTGTTGAAGGGGGCTCCTTTACTTATCCCCCTCCCCTCATCAGATTCTCACTACAGATGCCTCGGGATGGTCTGGGGGGCACATTTGGGGCTCCATCCGACACAGGGAATGTGGACCAGAGTGGAGAGCACCCTCCACATAAATGTCCTAGAAATGAGGGCTGCTCTGTACGGTCTACAAGCCTTCTAGATCCATCTGTCTCCAGGACCTCTGGTTGTGCAAACAGACAACATCAGTGGGATGCACTATATCTGCAAGCAAGGGGGAACTCATTCCTACCCGCTGTGTATGGAGGTGATGAGGGTTTGGTATTGGGCTCCAGAACACAGTCTAGAACTATCGGCAATGCATGTTCCAGGTACCAAAAACATCTTGGCAGACAGGCTAAGCAGGTTGTAGTCCAGGATGCATGAGTGGGAGCTGCTGACCTCAGTAGCACAAGACCTGTTCGACAGGTGGGGTCATCCAGAGTTGGACCTTTTTGCGTCCCCACACAATTCAAAACTGCCACTTTTCTGCCTGCTCGTTCCAGGGCCTGGAGTGTTCTGGCAAGACACGTTATCCCTCTCTTGGAAGGGCAGGTTCCTCTATGCCTTCTCTCCCTTCCCTCTGATTCAGAGGGCGCTAATCAAGCTCTGAATGGAGAGGGCAATGCTGATACTCATTGCTCCCATTTGGCCTCATCAGATCTGGTTCCCCCTACTGCAGCAATTAGCAGCGGAACCCCAAGTTATCTGCTGTTATGTTGGGGTCTGTTGTCACAGAAACAGGGAACCCAGGTCCATCTGGACCTCAAGTCACTCCACCTGCATGCATGACTCATGAAGACATAGCCATTGCTTGGTTTGGGGGGTGTCACAAAAGGTGCTAATGTCCTGGTGGCTACCAGAAAATCTTCCACCAGGGCCACTTATGCCATGAAGTGGAAGCGGTTTGCATAGTTCTGGAGTATTTGCTGTCCATGTCAGATGCAGGCTTGCAATACTCTTCTATCAAAGTGCACTTGGCAGTCATTTCAGCTTTACATGTGCCTATTGATGGTCATACGGTTGCTCAGGTGGAGGTGGCTCGTACGTTTTTTAATATTTATTTATTTATGTATGTATGTATGTCTTTGGTAACCGGATAAGTGAGCTGATCCACAGCCATGACCCGGGCCACAGGTGGCAACAAGAGTAAAACATCAAAACGAAATACAGTACATGGGTAGTACTGCAATACAGAGGATATAGTACATAAATATAAAAATGCACACAGCTATGGTGACAGCAAACACTGCAACTTGCGGTTGGAAGTACAACACAGTGAGATTCATATTAAAATACAAAGAGTACAGTCAGCAACACTTTACAGAATAACAGGCATGCAATAGCCTGACTAACATAAAAGGGGAGCTAACTAATGATAAGCAATTAGTACTAAAACAGATAAAACATAGTCAGCACGGGGAGACATAGGTTATACTCTAAGCAGGTGAATCACAGAAGCCCAGGGAGACATAAGTCACTCAGTACCACTTTCCTAGTAACTAGGGTGGTTTTTGTACACCTGAGTTGACAAGGGGGCAGCTACACATGGACTCGATGATTAAAGACATTCTGCACTTGAAGCCTCCTATCCACAATCCAGTCCCAGCTAGAGACTTAAATTATGTGTTGGAAAAGCTTACTTTGGCTCCTTTTGAGATGGTCATAACTTGTGGCTTACGCTTCCTTTCTTGGAAAGCGTTGTTTTTAGTTGCTGTTACTTCTGCTTGAAAAATTTCAGAGCTTCAGGCTCTAATGTGTGAGCCTGCTTATTTGATTTTTCACAAAGACATGGTGTGTATGTACCTGTCCTAAATTTCTACCAAAGGTGGTGTCTGAGTTTACTTTGAATCAAACCTTCAAACTGCCAGTGTATTTTCCTAAGCATGCCAATCCAGGGGAAGCATTGCTCTGTACTTTAGATGTACATAGAATACTCGGGTATTATACACACCACAAGAAGGACCTCAGGAAGTTCTCACAGCTTTTTGTTTCTTTTACCCCTGGGAAAGAGGGCACACCTATTTCTAAACAGTGCCTGTCAAAATGGTTGGCCAGCTGCATTACTTTTTGTTACAGAAAGCATGGTAAGGAACTGCCTGGTGTCGTCCATGGTCATTCCACCAGAAGCATGGCCATTTCTGTTGCCTGTTTCAAAAAAATGTGTCGACTGCAGAGATCTGTGCAGCTGCCACCTGTAATACTGTCCACACCATCACTGAACACTACTATAGTCTGGACATTACCTCCTGAAAAAGGGCAGACTTTGGCCTAGCAGTGCTTCAAGGCCTCCTTTCTTAGGCCTGTGGGCTCCAGTCACCCAGACTGTTTACAGTAAGTACTGCTTGGCACTCGTTCCGTAGGTGTGGCCTGATGAAAGAAATGTCCTCAAGGAAGATAGAACAGTTACATACTTACCATAACAGTAGATCTTTGAGAGAATCTCTTTCATCAGGCCATGCCATCCCACTCTGCAACCCCTAAGAATTAAGAGTTCTATAACTCCTGTCTCTTCTCCAGATCGGTTTACCTACTGTTTCCAGCCTCGCCTGGTAGGCAGAACCATAGGTTCTCTCCTGGTTCCCTAGAGGGAGGTCCTCTGAGCATGATCTCCAGCAGGGAACTGAGAAAGGAAGGGGCTGCCCATGTTTATTTGGGAAGTGCCGATGTAGGACGTCATCGTGGGCGGCCTTTAGCGGACTGCTTGCAAAAAGTTTTCATGTGGTCCTAGTGACAGGTGGCTATAGTTCCATAGGTGTGGCCTGATGAAAGAGATTCTCTTGAAGATTTACTGCTGTGGTAAGTATGTAACTGTTCTTTATCTTTTGTAGACCGAAGTTCATTTCAGTTCACTTCGGCACTCCTTACTGCACAAACATATACAGCATACAAAAGAATGTCTAATTACTGTACTTGTCTGAATTACTGAATTATTTATTCTTGATTTCCATGAAATTAAGCTAGTAGTCTCAAGGTGAAAAAATGCATATGTATTTACACTACCAAACATCAATAATGCAGCTGGTGAAAAGGCTATAAATAACTCAAGTCAGAAATCTTGTCCTGATTATTTGAGATATGAAAGTAGTTTTAACTTATTTAAGCAAATTAAAAAAAAAAATGTTTTCATACCGGGGGCCCCATATTCAATCAGGTAGCACCACAATAGGGTTAGCACTTTGCTAACTGTGCCTTGCATGCTGGATGGGCAGTTAGCACCCTCAGTGCCATATTCAGGGACACTGTGAACACTAAATGACTTCCAGACACAAATGCAAATCAGGTGTGCCTGTATGCATACCTTGCACACCGATAAATTCATAGCGTTTTGGAAGTGCTAATAGGCTGCACAACTGCTGGTGAAGCCGCTTTTACTTCTTCCAAAACCTTACATTTGCAGATGCGTGACCCCACATCCACCCCCAACAGGCATCTCTGGTGCCATGTTTGAAAACAATAAATAAATAATTAAACACCACTAAGTTCCCCACTCCCACTGCAAACCCATTGCCAGTATGTAACAACAAAGTCTCTCTGGAGATCCAGCAGACCCCCTTCCCATCCCAATCCCAGTGTCACTATGTGAAAAAAACAAAAACGTCCTTGGTGGTAGTCCAGCTGACTCCCACTTCCACGCTGAACCCAGTAAAATAAAGTCGCTTTGGTAAGCTAGTGGCGTCCTGCTGCAATCCCAGTACCAGTAAGTAAAATAGTCTTCCTAGTAGTTTAGCAAACCTCCCAACCCTCACCTTCCACCTATTTAACACATTTGAAGGGATGGATGCCCTGTTTTATACTCATGACTATCCATAGGTAACTGATGCAGTCACTTCATAGCATCCTACTTGGTGAGCCTGGCTGTGCAACTTTAACTGGACCGGCAGACCCAAGTCACCTACGGGAGCAAAGTATGCAAGCCATGCAGAAAGGCTTCTCATGAAACTCTTTCTCAATGATGTTTTTCACGTACCTCAAGGACAGGCAGCCACAAAAGGCCAGTGTGTTGAGGCTCTCTACTGGGATGAACCAAGTACAAGATCTGATGAGCAAGATGGCTTATCTCCCTTACAGAAAGTTTAAGCAAGGCAACTCCTTCTCCAAATATTGTAGTCATGTGCAAGCACTTTAGTTTCAGGATAGGGATCTATTTGAAATAAATCCAAGGCAAGAATTTCTGGCAGGAGCTACCCTTGGCTGAGCTGCAGAAAGTACACCTGTACTCTTTTCTGTCTCAAACAAATTTGAAATGGCAGGCTGAGTTACCAGGTACACTGCAGACATCCTTTATCTCTGGCTTCAATGTCTAATGGATGGTGCAGTCACAAGGTGCAAAATGAGCTGTCTTATTGGTTCTGTTTTGGTGCTCTTCCCATATTGCATTCAGTAGTCCAAAAATCGCTCTCTTGCAGGGCATTCATCTCTGGTTGGTTGGTCTTTGAGAAGTTGTATCCTGTGGCCTTAACGGCTTTCTGTCTGACTCCCAATGGCTAGTGACCTCTGGATTTTCCCACAACTCCCATGGTGCAGAGGTAATCAAATATGGCAACATCTATGCCCTCCTCAGTAAATGATTTTCTTTTTCTAAAAACTCTGTTCCCCAAAGTGACTTCTGGTCATCCTTGTGTGCCAAGAGGCCCTTAATTAAACTTTACTGCCAGTACACAAGGATGCCCACCCCCTGCACGTCTGTCAGAATCAGGCAGAGTCAGAGAATTGTTCACAAGTGCCTCCTTGTGCTCCACTTCATATATATGGTCAGTTCCTGTGCACCATGCTGGCTGCACAGCAGGGAGCCTAGTCTTGTTTTTTTAATTTATTCTAGTCCCTCACTGAGGACACTGATGGCCACTATTGTTAGCAGCACTGGCTGTAATGAATGTTGTGCACCAAGCAGTGTGAAGAAAAGCAACCCATGGGCTGTCCAGTCCCCCTGCTGCAGTCATTGGGGACTGGAAACAAAGAGAGAGAGTTCAAGCGGCAGCAGTTCAAGGGAGTTCTGGGGAGAAGAGGCACTTGCCCCCAGGTGGCAGGTTGAAGGCAAGTCCTTCAATGTAGTCCAAAGGACTTTGGGGGCAAAATCAGGAGATGTGTAACAAAAGGGGATCTTGTGATCTTCGGGGATATCTCTTTCATTGGGTCACACCTAAGAAACTATTCCCACGTCAGCGCTAGGACCTTACGGAAACTTTTCTGTAGCAGTCTATTAGGGGCCGCCCACGCCAATGTCATATGCCAACATCCCTGTATATAAGCATGGGTGGTACTACTCCCTCCTCAGTTCCTTCCTGTCTTCGACCATACTTGTACACTCCATGGAAACTTTGTTGTTCAGTCGACCACCATTTTTAAGTTTCTTTTCTTTTAACAGTGTTGAATCACTTTATTTTTTAAAGTGATTCTTTTTCTTTTGCTTGTCAGAGAGGGGTAAAAGGGGTTCTTTAAATGTATAAGGGAGAAGAGGAGTTGTAGGGATAGCATTGTTAGTGTTCACAAAAGAAAAGAATGGCCCAATACCACATGAGAAAGTGGGCAAGGGTTGGGGGGGGGGAGATAACAGATGGGGTCATCCAAGAGGACAGAGTTCTGAAGGGCCTTAAAACCTTGCAGGTGGACAAGGCACCAGGAACGGATGGTGTACACCCAAGGGTCCTGTAGGTACTGGCAGAGGTTGGCAGGCCCTCTGATGGACCTGTTCAACACCTCCTTGGAGACAGGAAATGTACACAGAGACTGGAGGATGGTTCACATGGTGCCCCTCCACAAGAGTGGACTCAAGGATGAACCGGGCAATTACAGACCTGTGAGCTTGACTTCTGTAGTGGGGAAGTTGATGGAGACCATTCTGAAGGAGAGGTTGATAACCTTTCTCGATAGTAATGGTCCACAGGATGAGAGACAGCATGGGTTTGTCTCAGGAAGATCGTGCCAGACTAACCTAATCAACTTCTTTGACTGTGTCACTAGGGCGGTTGATGAAGGCCATGCTGTGGATGTCCTGTATCTGGACTTTAGCAAGGCTTTTGATTCAGTGCCACACAGGAGGTTGCTGAGCACACTGAGGGACATGGGGAAGGGTAGAAACTGGTTGGGTAAGTTGAGAGCTGGCTACAGGACAGACAACAAAGGGTAGTTGTAAGGGGGAGACATCCAAGCCAAGGCCAGTAACTACTGGGGCACCACAGGGTTTAGTGCTGGGCCCCGATTTGTTCAATGTCTTCACTGGAGACATTGCAGAGGCAGTCAAGAGTAAGAGCAGCCTGTTCGCCGATGACACTAAGATTTGTGCAAACGTGGGCAGTGAGAAAGGGAGGCAGGCACTCAGGGAGGATCTATCTAAACTCAAACATTGGTCAAAGAAGTGGCAGTTGGGGTTCAACGCTAAGAAGTGCAAGGTCATGCACCTCGGAGCTAGAAGTCCCAGGACCAGCTACTGGCTGGAGGGAGTGCAGGTAGCTGCTTCAGAGGAGGATAGGGATCTGGAGGTACTAGTCACAGGGGACATGAAGATATCAGCACAGTGTAGGAGGATGGCAGCAAGGGCAAATTGGATGCTGGGGTGCATTGCCAGAGGGATCACCTCTAGAAGGGAGGAGGTCATCCTGCTGTAGTGTAGATCACTGGTGAGGCCGCACTTGAGAGTACTGTGTACTGTGGCCATAATGAATGTTGTGCACCAGGCAGTGCAAAAAAGCAACCCATGGGCTGTCCAGTCCCCCTGCTGCAGTCACTGGGGACTGGAAACAAAGAGAGAGTTCAAGCGGCAGCAGTTCAGGGGAGTTGTGGGGAGAAGAGGCACTTTACCTCAAGAAGGATGTGAGATTACTGGAGGGGGTGCAGCGTAGGGCTACAAAAAGCATCATGGGACTAGGGGAGTTGCCTTATGAGGAAAAATTGAGGGAGCTCAACATGTACTCGCTGGAGGAGAGAAGGGAAAGTGGGGACATGATAGAGACCTTTAAGTACTTGAAAGGCATAAACAGAATCAGAGAGGGAGGATTGTTCTGCTTAAAGGAGGGGTAGGGTCACTAGGGGGCGCAGTCTGAAGTTGGAAGGGGGAAGGTTCAGGAGGGAAATGAGGAGGTACTGCTTCACAGAGTGAGTGGTGGCGAGATGGAACGCACTGCCAGGGGAGTTAATCGAATTGAAAACAGTGAATAGCTTAAGCGGGCTGGGATAGAGTCGGGCAGGGTTAGTACAGACAAGAATACAATGGGAAGCATTGGTAGAGGATAGAGGAGGATTGGGTGGGGTGGGGGGCAGCTGCAGTGTAATAAGCTGAGAGCTGCACAATCGGGCAGACTTGATAGAGCTGTGAGCCTTTTTCTGCCAGCAATTACGTATGTCGAGAATGGAAGACTCATTGAACCTTTTCCATTACTGCCGCTGCTGAAAGAAGATTTCTGCCACAGATGAGCACGACATCTGTGTCTGCTGCCTCAAGCCTACCCACGACATTGTCACCTGTCAGCTCTGCCTGAAGTTTAACCTTGCTACCTGGCAGCGCCACAAGAGTGCCCAGAAAGCTTTTCTGCTGGAGCAGCAGGTGGCCAGGATGGAGCAGGGGTCTTCAGGGAATACTCCCTCCCAGTTGCCAGCTCATTCTTCAGGCTATCAGGCTTCCAGGGCCTGGATTGGAACAAGGTTTTGAGGAAACACTCTCACAGAGACCAGGAACGTAACAAACCCTGTTCCCCAAGAAGGCGCCCCCATTCCCTGATAGCTACTGCCGCTTCCTCCGGGATAGCACCATCGACAGCTTCAACGCCACCCCTTCCTGCCACCCCAGCCTTGGCTTCTTCCAGGCTACCCCCGGCAGCAAGTTCCCCCGGCCTGTCTTTGGCAGGTGAGGGGCCATCGACCTTGGGCTCATCCGGGTCGTGGATGACAGCTCTGCTGCTACGACCTCCATTCTCTCATGGTCCACTGGCAATGAGGTCCACCACTTCTACTTCTGCAAGCAGTACACTGGCGATGTAGGAGCCTGTTTCTGCTCCATCGCCGACAGTCTCCATGGTGTTGCCTCTGCCCACTGTTGACCTGAATGTTGTGCTGTCCTCTGTTACCACTGCCATTATTCAGCAGTGTGTTCCCCAGCCTGGGCTGTCATCACTGCTGCCAGGGGGTGCTACCACTGTGTCGATGCCACTTAGGCCCTAGCATTCCACGCTTTCACAGATGTCAGCGGCTTTGGTGTCGGTATCTGCTTCAGACCAGGTCACCGTTGATGTAGAGGAAGAATACTGCCCAGATCTTCTCCCTGAGGAATACTATGTGGAGGAAGATCCTGCAGCTGATTCTTCAGATAGGTCCACTGTCTTATCTGGGATGAGGATTCTACCAAGCACACCCCAAGATCCCCTCCTGAGGACCCTTCCTTTTTCTCCTTCATGAAGCAACTCCAAGCCACCATGGGGTTCCAGACTGAGGAAGAGGGTATCACCAGGAGGAACCTGGTGGATTTCCTGGAGATTCCTGAGTCTCCAACTAAGGCAGTCCCTCCCTTGCTGCCAGTCCTGGACGATGCTGCAACTGCAGCCTGGCAGAGGCCTAACATGGTCCCAGCCATGACTAGGAAGACTGACAAACCTTATCAGGCCCCCTTGGGGAAGCCCCTTTATGCCATCCAACCAGAAACTGACTCAGTGGTTATCAAGGTGGCTTATGCATTTATTTATTTATTGAAATGTTTCACCAGGGAAGGCACACTGAGCAACAAGTTGCTCGTCTCCAGGGGCATCCTGGGGAGAAGGGGTACAGAGGGTTCAATACCAACTTACAACAATCAATCAAATAAACAATTAGTTCATAATTAACTACAATATATAAAAATGGTCATTTAGTAACAGGATATTGATTAGTAACACTATGCGAACTCTATAACTGCAAATCGCCATAATTTTGTAGGAGAGAGTAAGGCAACAGAACACTGCAACGGTGGCAATGAAGGTGCAGGGAACAGAAGTGCATTCAGAAACAGTATGGAAATCATTTCAAGTTAGCGGAATCATTGTGCTACTTAAACAGCAAGGCTGCAAGACTAGTGAGAGGTGAAACTTGGAGGGGGTGGGTTAATTGCAGGTACAGTTCACTGAAAGGAAGTTGTGTAGGGAGGAACAGAGTGAATGGGGAAGAGGAGTGGCAAATCGGGGGCTTTAGAGTTTAGAAGGCGGTGCGAGAAAGCCAACTGACCAATGGAAGTTATGCAACAAGGAACTGACATTAAGCGGGAGTCTCTATGATCTAAGGGAGTGGGCGTGGGGGAGGGTGGAGAGAGAGGAGGTAAGATAGGATGGGAGAGTTCCAAACCAGTGTTGAGATATAAATATGGCGCAGTGGAGAAGGCGGCAGTTCTCAAGTGAGGGAAAAGCCAGGGAGTAATACAAGGTACTGTGGTGAGTGAGGGGGAGAGACTCAAGTGCAAAGCGGCAGAAAGAGTTAAAGAGGGTGTCTGGTCTGGTTAGGGAAGACTTGGGAGTGGCACTGTAGACTACATCACAGTAGTTGAAGATAGGTAGGATCATCTTCTGGACAAGTTTGCGTCAAGCTGCTGGCATTAAGCAGCTGCGATTCCTGTATAAAGCACCAAGCTTGGGGCGCAGCTTCTTCAGGATGGCGTCCCCATGTCCAGAGAAGTTAAGGTGTTGGTCAAGCCATGCCCCCAAATACCTAAAGGAGGAGGTGTCCTCCAAGACTGTCTCATTAAGGGTATGGAAGGAGGGCAGCGAGGGGAGCCTAGAGAATCTCTGCCTTGTGCTGAAGGTCATAGAGACTGTCTTTTTGGCATTGAGGGAGAGTTGATGTGAACAGAACCATTGCTGAACTTTGCAGAAGTCAAGCTGAAGGCTGGTCTGTATATCAATAGTGGACTGGCCTGAGGTGAAGAGGACCGTGTCGTCGGCGTACATGTGGGTGGAGGTTGATGAGCAGACTAAGGGAAGGTCATTGAGGAATATGGAGAAAAGAATAGGACCCAGGACACAGCCCTGGGGTACGCCGGTATTGATAGGGAGAGTGGGGGATATGGAGTCGGCAATTCTGACAGACTGAGTTCTGCCTAACAGGTAGACTTGGAAACAGTTAGTGGCAGAGTCAGATAGGCCAGCCAAGGAGAGGGAGTGCAGAAGAAGATTATGGGAGATGGTGTTGAAAGCCTTTGCCAGGTTGACAAAAATAGCGGAAATGATTTGGCCACTGTCCATCCCTGAGAGGATGGAGTCAGTGAGCCTAATCAGGGAGGTGGTGGTGGAGTGGTTCTTCCAGAAACCAGATTGGAATGGTGTGAAAAAGCTAGAGTAAGAGAGGTAGGTGGAGAGTTGGGAGAGGGCTAGGTGCTCTTGAAGCTTAGTTGTTTACTTTGAGGATGGGGTGGGGAGGGGAGGTGGGGGAGAACAGGGAGTGAATAACTCACCAGAATTTTGAGGGTTTATCGATATTGGTCTGAAAGGAAGAGCAAAAATAGTCTGCTTTTGCTAGATGGGTGGCTCTAGTGCACATGTTTCGAAGGGAGCGGTATCTGTTAAAATCTTGGGGAAACTTGGAGACTTTATGTGTTTTCCAAGCCTGATCACATGCTCTTTGACACGCAAGGAGTTCAGGGGTGATCCAAGGGAGGTGGGGAGCAGGAAGTGAGTGATCACAGAGCCACCAAAGACTCACCATCCTAGAAGGGCAAGAGTAGCTCTCCGTTCCCCCCTAGCTGCTGGAGGTCTGACTCTGAGCAAGTAAGGAGACCGCTGAGAAATATAGGAACTTCTTGTCTTAGAACAGAAAGATCAGGAGCTAAAAGGGCACAGAGGCAGTAAGTAAGTAGGGGAAGAAAATAAAAGAAAGAAAATAAACAAACAAAGGAAAGAATAAGTATTCCAAACAACAGTTAGGAGGCCAGAAAAAAGACATGATGGGAGTGGTGCAGTGCAGTGGCTGTGGAGCAGCAGTCTTCCGGAAGACGTTCTGGAGGATGCAGTGTTGTCCCATCTGCAAGCACCTCTCTGGGCTGAGGGAGGAGATTGCTCATCTCCAGGCTGAGTTGGCCAGGATTTGTGGGACCTCCTCTCCCACCCAGGGACCACCAGAGTCACTGCTGTTGCCTCAGAGGTTGCCAAGAAAGAGGAGCGATTGGACCACAGTGGGCTCAGGGAGGGTAAGGGTGGTGGAACAGAGGCACATCCCTCCAGTTGTACCTCTCCACAATTTCTATGCCGTTCTGGAAAAGTGTGGTTCCTCTATGGAGGCACCCACAGTGGAGACCAAGGAGGATGCTGGGAACCTCCACACAGGAGGGTGGCATGGGACTCCACAGGGGAAGGAAACAACTCCTGGTGGGGGACTCCATTGGTAGGAAGGTAGAACTGGGGGAGGAGGCGGAGAGGGGGGTAAGGTGCCTGCCTGGCACAATGGCTTGGAGGGACAGGGAGCGAATCCTCAGGATCACAGGAGCAGCTGCACAGGGGAGGAAGCTGGATGTCATTGTCCACCTAGGGATAAATGACCTGGCTAAGAAAAGAATTAGAGAAGTGCAAGAAGCATTCGTGGAGATGGGGAGGGGCCTTAGACAAATAGCACACACTGTAACCTTCTCGGAGGTGCTGCCTGTCTATGGCACGGATGAGGCTAGGGTGCTCCACACCATGGGATTCAATCAGTGGTTGAAAAACTGGTGCAGAGCTCGGGGACTTGGCTTCACTGGGGACTGGGGGTCCACCTGGAGTGATGCAGGCCTACACTGGTGTGATGGTCTGCATCTGTCCAGGAGGGGAACCAGGATCCTAGGTGATAGGTTTAAATACTTCATTGGCAAGCATTTAACCTAGCCAGGGGGGAGGCACTGGAAAGGAGCAGGGAAATCCTAGCCCCCCCCCAAAAAAAAATCAGGGTACTAAATGAGGTAGACACCAAAATAGAAATGTCAATAGGGAGAAGCGCAGGGGTAAATGGAGAATGTGACAAATGCAATAAGGACAGGGATGGGGCAAAAAGGGGTAAGGCCATCAAGAAATGGAGGGTAATGAGTACCAACACCACAGTCTGGGCAACAAGCTCCCTGAACTGGTGGCCTTGATGGAAGAGGGATGCCTGGATATCGTAGCAGTCACAGAAACATGGTACACAGAGAACACGACTGGGATGTTAACATACCAGGGTACACAACCTACAGGAGAGACAGGGAGGGCAGAAGGGGGGGGTAGCTCTCTATGTAAGGGAAGGGATAAAAGCAACTAAACAAAAGAGTAAGCAGGGAGGAGAGGAGGCACTGTGGGTCACCTTAGAGACTGGAAATGGCACCACAATCCACACACGGGTTGTATACAGACCCCCATGTCAGGGGGAGGGAATGGACAAGGATATGATAGATGGCATACTTAAGATGGGAGAGAAAGGGGAGGTACTGTTGATGGGGGACCTTAATATGCCAGATGTTGACTGGAGCACCTTTGCTGTAGCCATATCCAAAAGCAGGGCCATTCTTGATGCCCTTCAGTTGGCATGCCTCAGACAGCTAGTTTTGGAACCTACTCGTGTGGAAGCAATCTTAGACCTCATACTCTCAAATGGGGACAGTGAGAGGATCTCAGATCTAGAAGTGGGTAGCCATTTGGGAACAAGAGACCACCAAACAGTGTGGTTCATGATAAACTCAGCTACAGAGTCAAGCCATACAAAAGTGAGGGTTCTGGACTTCAAGAGGGCTGACTTTGGCAAGATGGGAGAGTGCCTTAGAAAAGCACTAGCAAACAGGCTAGAAGGAGGGATGGAGCAACAATGGGGAAATATCAAAACTGCCATCACAGAGGCAACAAGCCTTTGTGTGAAGCAAATAAACAAATCAAAATGAAAGAAAAAGCCACTATGATTCTCAAAAGAAGTGGAGGGGAAGGTTAAGGAGGAAAATATAGCATTTAGGAAGTATAAAGAAACACAGAAGGAGCAGGACAGAGAACTGTACCAGTTAAGGCAGAAGGAAGCAGGGAGGGTAGTCAGAATAGCAAAGGCACAAACTGAGGAAAAGATAGCGAACTCTATTAAGAAGGGGGATAAAACCTTTTACAGGTATATCAAGGAGCGTAGAAAGACAAAGGGAGGGATAGTGAGGCTGATTAGAATGGATGGTGGGTGGGCAGAGAGTGACAGTGAAAAAGCAGGGATACTGAATGAATACTTCTGTTCAGTATTCACAAAAGGGGAAGTGCCTAATCCAATTAACAGAAGCACTGGGGGTCAATCCCAGTCCTTTCACAGAAGAAAGGGTTCTGAAAGAACTCCTAAAACTGAAGGTGGACAAAGCAATGGGGCCAGATGGAATTCACCCCAGAATTCTAAAAGAATTAAGCAGAGAACTAGTGACACCACTGACTACCCTTTATAGCAAATCATGGGAGGATGGTGTGGTACCTGAGGACTGGAAGAAGGCTGATGTGATTCCCCTTCACAAAAGTGGGAGCAAGACAGAGGCAGGAAACTACAGACCTGTCAGTTTGACCTCTGTGGTAGGGAAAGTGATGGAATCACTTCTGAAGGAAAAATTGTTGAGTACCTAGAGGCCAGTGGGGCACAGGACCCAAGGCAGCATGGGTTCACAGTGGGAAGGTCATGTCAGACGAATCTAATTGATTTCTTTGACTGGGTGACCAAAGTAGTAGACCAGGGAGGGGCTGTGGACATGGCCTACCTATACTTTAGCAAGGCATTTGACACAGTCCCACACAAAAGATTAGTAGTCAAATTAACCAGCCTTGGAGTGGGTCCCAGGGTGGTAGCCTGGATAAAACATTGGCTGAACAACAGGACACAGAAGGTAATTGTAAATGGAGTCCACTCTGAAGAAAGAGGGGTTACTAGTGGGGTACCGCAGAGTTCAGTACTGGGTCCAGTCCTTTGTAATGTCTTTATAAGTGACATTGCAGAGGGACTGGAAGGAAAAGTATGCCTCTTTGCAGATGACACAAAGATCTGCAACAGGGTTGATACACAAGGAGGCGTGGACAGGATGAGAAGGGACTTGGCAAGGTTGGAGGAATGGTCAGAAGTATGGCAACTTGGTTTCAATGCAAAGAAGTGCAAAGTAATGCACCTGAGAAACAAAAACCCAGGGGAAGATTACACAATGGGGGGGTAGTAACAACAACAAAAATGGAAAGGGACCTGGGGGTAATCATATCAGATGACCTTAAGGTTGGCAAGCAATGTGAGAAGGCGGTAGGGAGGGCTGGGGTGATACTGGGATGTATAGGGAGAGGCATCACCAGCAGAAAACAGGAAGTTGTTATCCCCCTGTACAGACAGTTGGTGAGACCCTATCTGGAGTACTGCGTCCAGTTCTGGAGACCCCATCTCCGCAAGGACATAGACAGGATGGAGGCAGTTCAGAGAAGGGCAGCTAAAATGGTGCGGGGTCTGCAAGAGAAGCCATACGAGGAGAGGCTAAAGGAACTTAATATGTATACCCTTGAGGAAAGGAGGGAGAGGGGGTATATGATAGAAACTTTTAAGTACCTCAGTGGAATCAACAAAGTCCAAGAGGGTAGCATCTTTCAGAAAAAGAGATGTGTAAGAACAAGGGGACACAATTTGAAGATAGAGGGGGGACGGCTCAGGGGCAATGTGAGGAAGTATTTTTTCACAGAGAGGGTGGTGGACGCATGGAACAGCCTTCCTGAGGAGGTTGTGGGGTCTAAAACTGTAAGAGAATTCAAGAATGCATGGGACAGACATAAGGCAATTTTTGTGGGGGGGGTAGGAGGAAATAGGCTGTTGGTTAAATAGGATCTGCAGCTTATCTTCTAGGTAGGGAAATGGGCAGACTAGGTGGGCCAAGCGGTCCTTATCTGCCATCAAAGTCTATGTTTCTATGGTTACCCCTAACCCTGGTGGCTCATGATACAGTAGGTCCAAGGTGCCCAAGCATCTTAGTTCTCTCCCCCCTGACAGGGAGGCCAGGAGGATTGACTTTTTGGGAAAGAGGACTTTTGCCTTGGCCTCTATGGGCCTTAAGATTGCCAACTACCTCTCTCACATGGTCAGGTACCAGAGCTCCCTCTGTTAGAAGGGCAAGGCTGCAGTACAAGCCCTTCCTGAAGTTCCCCAGAAGCAGGAGCTTCTTAAATCCCTCCAGGCCGCAGCTGATGTAAACAAGCACCTCTTGAGGGCTATTTATGACATGTCTGATACTACTGCCAGGGCTACTGCCAATGGCATTTGTCTTAGGAGACACTCCTGGTTGCGGGTCTCTGGGTTTGCAGCTGATGTTCAGCATAAGGTGCTAAATGCCCCCTTCAATGGTTTTATGCTTTTTGGCCCAGATGTGCAGGATATTATTAATGACTTGCAGGTTGCAGGCCTCTGGAAGGGATATTAGGTCTGTTCATTCACTTTACCACACCCAGCCTAGGGGCAGACCAAAGTCCTCCTTTCATAGGGTCTCCCAAAAGGCTGGTTCAGAATCCAGGCTCCAAGATAAGCGTTGGGCCAGATCCACCCTGCCCACTCCTTCCTCCATGGGTCTATAGTTTTCCAGGCCTAGGGAGTCTCCCGCCTTGAAGATGGGAACCACACCTGCATGTTTCCAGGTGTCAGGCACTGTTGTTGTAGACAGGGCAAGGTTAAAAATGTGTGTTAGTGGTTTGACAAGGGCTGGGGAGAGGATCCTCAGGAAAGCAGGGTATAGGCTGTCACTTCCAGGGCTGCCGCTGGAAGGGAGGGTTTTTATAATGGTTTTAGGAGCAATGGCCCTGAAATAGAAAGGAGGGGTGGAGGCTTCAGAGTTTGTAGGAGTGGAGGGGCTACCGTTAATGTTTAGGTTAGAAGGAGGGTGAGGAAGGAGCTTGCTGATCCACTAATTTCGAAAGAGGCTCTGTTATTGAACCTAGGCCGGATATTATTGGTCTACCTGGTGGGTTTATTGGGTCCGTGTGTATTTTGGGAAGGCAATAAAAGAATGGTATCCTCAGATGTAAATTAAGTAACTGTGTACATCCAGTCATCTATCTATCTCCTGTCTTTAGCTTCTGTCAGAATTTCTCTGATATCCTGTTTTAGTGTCTCAAAGGGTATTCTTGGGACTTCCTTGTATGTTGTGATGTCATTCAGTTGTTTAAGGCATTCTTTATATTTTTTATAATTTTGAAATACTATTCCTCCTCCTTTATCTGAGGGTTTTATAATAATGTTTTTGTCTTCTTCTAGGTCTTGCAGTATTTTCCTTTGACTCAATATTAAGTTATATCTTGGTTTTTGAAGTTCACTTTTTTTCACTATGTTTTCTACTTTTTTTTCTGTTTTCTCAATAAATGCTGTTTTGTTTGGAGGTGTATATCCTATAGGATCAAAGGTTGATTTTGTCCCTAATGCTTGTCTTAATGCATATCTGGCTTGTTCACCTGTGTTGTCTTGTGCTTCATCTTCTCTAGTCCCAAAAAATGTTTGAATCTTAATTTTCTATAAAACTTTCATAAATCATTTTTAAGTTCAAAAGAATTTAACTTCTCTGTTATATTGTAACAAAGTCCTAAACTGAGTACTGAAATTTCTGAATCTATAAGTTCTCTATCTGATAAATTATGTATTGTTAGTTCTGGCCTGTTCTCGATCTGGTGTCGTGTTTTTGGTGTTTCTCCTCTTCCTCTTCTGTCTCCTCCTGGGTCTTTTCTTTGACCCACCCCAGAGCCACTGGCTTATTCTGGTCTTACTAAAAAAGCACGATTTTCTCTTAGGTCTGGGGTTCTTTGTCTTTCATAATATGGGTCCTCGTATTGGTATTGGTATTCTCGATAGATGTTTCTCCCCCTATATTGATTTCTATAAGGGCTTTGAGATCTATACCCCCTATTAAAGGTGTTATATGTACTGAATCTTCTATTTCATCTTTGATATCTACTTCTGGGACGTGCTCCTCTGTAAGTCTGGCCCCTTTTCCAGGTTTTCAGAATCTGAAGTTGGATTTGAAACATCAGAATATTCTAGATTGTAATATAGTGTTTGGAATTCCAATCTCTTCCAGTTGTCAGCATTGCCTCCCTTGTAATCTATTATGTCTCTCTAGAATTTATGTAATTTAATTTCTTTGTATATGGTTGTCATATTCCTGCAGTGATTTTTCTATCCTGGTAAGGAGTATTTTGGCCTGTTCTGTTGCAATGGTGTTTTTCATCTAGTCCTCTAATTTACATATTTCCTCTATCACGTTATTGTGTTTATTCGTTAATGCCTCTATTAGGAGGAGCATGAAGTCAAAGGAACATTTAGCTGTCGTCCCATTTCATCTCTCTTCAAAGCCCTCTGGAGAAAAACCTAAACTGGGTTCTCCTAGGACCCGTAGTCCTCTTGGGATACGTTTTTGTTTGGTGTACCCTAGAAGTGTTACAACATGCCAATGTAATCTAATTTCACATTATTTTAAGTTCTGTAACTCGCTGAAAGCAGTTTTTGGTAATTCTGTTCCTGTAATGCGTCTTTTTCTCTGAACTAAGTTCATTATTCTTGTTGCATCTTCCGAATTAATACTCATTGCTGTGGGTACTATGTCAGTCATTCCCCCTAATTCTGAAAATGTTGTCATGGTGTCAAAAATGTTGCACCTTGTGTTTTGGGAAACTGAAATAAACCCTTATCTGGATTGAGAGAAATTAATCGTGTGCTGTGATTTCAGTATCCCTGGGTTCCCTGTTACTTTCTATATTATTCTGGTTCTTAACAGAAACACGTAGGGAGTTCCTAATGCCAGACTGTTAAGGTAATTGTGTCTAATTGAGGAGACCTCTGCCCCAAAAAACTGGTTTTAAAAGAATAGATGTAACAAACTTTCCTGTGGTTTCTTTCTTTTTATTCATTCTTTTTCATTTTTCCTTTTTTTTTTTGCTCTTGTGTAGTGTTGACGTACGCTTCAGGACTCACTGTCCCTACATTAAAACACTTAAAAGCTGTGAATCAATCAAAACAAAACCAACAAATACTTATATTACAATTCATCATACCTCATTTTCTTTGTTATTGTTTTTAGAAAATACATATAGAAGTCAAATTTACAAAGCAGGGGGAACATACCTGCTATTATTTATTCACTTCAGAATCACTCTGCTGACTTCACGAACTCATTTGTAGCAAAGATTCTGTGTGAACAAGGAGGACGGGGGGGTTGTTTGAAAAGAAGGAATGAACTATTTTAATATTCACTTTAGTGAAGGGTTACTCCAATTACTTCAGATTTTATGTGTTAACAGTTTATTATTTTTTTATATATTTTCTCAGTGAAATGGGCAAGATAAACTTACTCTCCTGAGTGTCACATTATTTGTAATCTGGCTTCACTTCTGTTATCTTAAAAAGCCCTTAACCAGTTTCTGAAATACAAAAAGGGAAATAAGGGGAACAAGGGAAATGTAGTGTTACACTAGAATTCAAAACATTCTGTATTAGATATTTTAAAGTGCCTTTAGGCTGATATTTAACCTCCTGTAATATATAGTTACACATGTTAAAAGGGCTATACCTTATTATATATTTTACTTTTCAGAGCTCTGATCCTGGCGTCTTCCTATAATGCTGTAGTTTTTCTTTTTTTTTTTTTCTTTTTTTTTTTCTTCCCCTTTTTTCCTGGCGGAACCACCGTCTGCTCTCTGCCCTGGTCACGGCCCCCGGAGACCTCCACCACCGCCTATAGCTGCTGGGGACCCCGGTCACCCCGGCCTACCCCTGGAGGTGGGGCGCAGGCCACCTTCTGACCCCGAACTGTGACTGGTTGGGGTCCCGCAGCAGCGGTGACGAGGCGAGTTCTCCGGGAGGGCTTCATCCTACGTGGTCCGCGCCTCCATTTTCAATTTTCCTCCCAGAGGAGGCGGGGGCGTGCAATGGCGCGTCTGCCCTGCCTCACTCCCACATCAAGCGTCGGCGCTGGAACTCCTGGCCTCCGCCAGAGTCCTCAGCTCCGGCTGCCCGCCCCTCCCGGAGTAGGAGAGCTGTCCATTGGACGCTCAATCCTACTCCCAGCCGACCCTCCGGCGATCGGTTCCATTCCGAACCGGAGTCGCTGGCGTCTCAAGCGGAAATCCCACCGCTGCGCCGACGGGCTGGCTGCTGTAGTTTTCCTAAAAATCTAAATCAAAGTGGAAATGCTTAAAAAATTAACTTTAGACCCTGCTTTCCGCTTAATCAAACCCTCCAGTTTAGTTGTGCATATCCTTCTCATTTGCACCCACCTGCTTTGTGTTTGTCTGTAACCCTCCTTGTAAGTTTCTGGGTCCTCACCACTTCCAATGCGATTCCGTTTTTAACCACGATAACTGAATAAAATGTATTTAACTAGTCCACGCGTTGTATGCAGGATCTAAAACGCCATTATCTGTGACGCCACCGCGTCTTTTTGAAATGGCTACTTCTCTGTGTTTCAAACATGAATGAAATATCATAGAGACAGGTAAGAGAAAGTGGAAATGGTTTAAACTATAGAAGTAATTAAATATTTCTAGATCATTTTGTCAGAAATATTGTTTTTCACTTGGTTTTTGTGTAGTATGTCTACTGAAGAAAGTTGGTGGTGTCTACTGTAGGCCAGGTAGTGTACTCTGGTAGAGTGGGGGTATATTGTTGTCTGTGTCTATTGTGTGTGGTAGGGATTGTCTATTGTTGGGAGTGATTCAGGTGTCACTGTCTGTTGTCTGGGTATTGTCTGTTTTTTGAACTTTTTGTTTATTGCATTTTTTGTACTAAAATAGTACAAATGTCCTAGTTAGAGAAGAATTTCAATCATACACAAAAATGCAGCTTGCCACAGAAACGAAGGTGGTGCAGCTAGGGCAGCTAGCCCAAGTACAACTAGAAAACAAAAAAAGCTGCACTCGGCACAAATTCAGCACACAAAAGTAAACTGCAAGTAAAAAGTTTTATTGCAGACGGCTAATGAGAAACAAGCCCCACAAATTATTCCTCATTAGCAGTCTGTAATAAAACTTTTTTTACCTGCAGTTTACTTTTGTGTGCTGAGTGCAGCTTTTTTTATTTTCTAAGAGTTTCAATCATCAAGGAAAAAACATTAGAAACATAGACTTTGTCGGCAGATAGGGACCACTTGGCCCACCCGGTCTGCCCATTTCCCTACCTATTTGATAAGCTGCAGATTCTGGCTAACCAACAGCCTACTTCCTGCAACCCCCCACTACAATTGCCTTACGTCTGTCCCATGCATGTTTGAATTCCCCCACTGTTTTAGACCCAACAACCTCCCCGGGAAGGTGGTTCCATGCATCCACCACTCTCTCTGTGAAAAAAAAATTTCCTCACATTACCCCTGAGCCATTCCCCCTCCATCTTTAAATTGTGCCCCTTGTTCTTACACATCTCTTTTCTGAAAGATACTACCCTCCTGGACTTTGTTGATTCCCTTGAGGTACTTAAAAGTTTCTATCGTGTCCCCCTGTCCCTCCTTTCATCAAAGGTATACGTATTAAGCTCTCTCAGTCTCTCTTCATATGGTTTCTGATGCAGACCCTGCACCATTTTAGTTGCCCTCCTCTGGACTGCTTCCATCCTGTCCATGTCCTTGTGTAGATGGGGTCTCCAAAACTGCACACAGTATTCCAGATGGGGTCTCACCAACTGTCTGTACAGAGGGATAACCAATTCCCTTTTTCTACTTGTGATGCCCCTTCCTATGCATCCCAGTATCCCCCTGGCTCTCCTTACTGACTTCTCACATTGCTTACCCACCTTTAGGTTATCTGATATGACTACCCCAAGTCCCTTTCCATTTTTGTTGTTGTTAGTACCTCCCCTGCTATTGTGTACTCTTCTCCTGGGTTTTTGTTTCCCAGGTGCATTACTCAGCACTTCTTTGCATTGATTCTAAGTTGCCATATGTCTGACCATTCCTCCAAACTTGCCAAGTCCCTTTTCATCCTTTCTACCCCCCCCCTTGTGTATCAACTCTGTTACAGATCTCTGTGTCATCTACAAAGGGGCATACCTTTCCCTCCAGACCCTCTGCAATGTCACCTATAATGATGTTAAAGAGGACTGGACCCAGTACTGAGCCCTGAGGTACTCCACTAGTAACCCCCCTTTCTTCAGAATGTGTTCCATTCACTATTACCTTCTGTGTCCTGTTGTGCAGCCAGTTTGCTACCCAGGCTACCACCCTGGAACCCACTCCCAGGCTGGCTAACTTGATTATTAATCTTTTGTGCAGGACTGTGTCAAATGCCTTGCTAAAGTCTTGAGGCCATATCCACAGCCCCTCCCTGGTCTGTGCTTTGGTCACCCAGTCAAAGAAATAAATTAGGTTCAGTCTGACATGACCTTCCTGCTGTAAATCCATGCTGCTTTGGGTCCTGTGCCTTGCTTCTAGGTACTCAACAATTCTTTCTTTCAGAAGTGATTCCATCATTTTCCCTACCACTGAGGTCAAACTTACAGGTCTGTAGTTTCCTGCTTTTGCCTTGCTCCTACTTTTGTGAAGGGGAATCACATCTGCCCTCCTCCAGTCCTCAGGTACCACCCCATCCTCCCATGATTTGTTAAAAAGTGTCGGTCAGTGGTGTCACTAGGTCCTCCCTTAGTTCTTTTAGGATTCTGGGGTGAATCCCGTCAGGCCCCATTGCTTTGTCCACCTTGAGTTTTAGGAGTTCTTTCAAGACTCTTTCTTCTGTAAATGGACTGGTGTCAACCCCCCTACCCAGACTGTTTCTATTGTCTGGTTTAGGTAACTCCTCCTAATCTTCTTTTGTGAATACTGAGCAAAAGTATTCATTCAGTATCTCTGCCTTTTCACTGTCTCCCTCTGCCCACCTCTCCTCTCCTTTATTAATCTTCACTATTCCTCCCTTAACCTTTCTATGCTCCCTAATGTACCTATAAAAGGTTTTATCCCCCTTCTTAACTGAGTTGGCTATTTTTTCCTCGGTTTGGGCCTTTGCTATTCTGACTGCCTTCCCCACTTCTTTCTGCTTTAATTGATACAGTTCCCTGTCATGCTTCTTCTGTGATTCCTTATACTTTTTGAATGCAGCCTTTTTCTCCTTAACCTTCCCTGCCACCTCTTTTGGGAACTATAGTTGTTTTTTACTCCACTTTGTTTTCTTTATTTTTTTCACACAAAGGCTTGTTGCTTCTATGATGGCAGTTTAGATTTTTCTCCATTGTTCTTCCACCCCTCCTTTTTGGCCATTTGCTAGTGCATTCCTCAGGTATTCACCCAGTTTGCCAAAGTCAGCCCTTCTAAAGTCCAGTATCCTTGTTTTTGTATGGCTTGTCTCCATGGTTGTGCTTATCGTGAAGCACACTGTGCAGTGGTCGCTTGTTCCCAGATGTCTACTGACTTCTAAATTTGTGATCCTCTCTCCATTTGACAGTACCAGGTCTAGTACTGCTCCCTCTCTAGTGGGTTCCAACACTAGCTGTCTAATACCTGCCCCCTGCAGGGCATTGAGAATGACCCTGCTCTTGAATATGGCTGTAGTACATGTCATCCAGTTAACATCTGGCATATTCAGGTCCCCCATCAACAGTGTCTCCCCTTTTTCAGCCATTTTGAGAATGTCCTCTTATCATTTTCTTGTCCATTTCCTCCCCTTGAGACGGGGTTCGTATACAACCCCTGTGCGGATTGTGATGCCATTCCCTGTCTCCAAGGTGACCCAGAGTGCCTCTTGTCCTCCCCCTTTATTTTTAGTTCTGTAGTTTTGATCCCTTCCCTTATGTATAGAGCTACTCCACCTCCTCTTTTACCCTCCCTGCCCCTTCTGTAGACTGTGTACCCCAGTATGTTGACATCCCAGTCATGGTTCTCCATGTACCATGTTTCCGAGACTGCCACAATATCCAATTGTTCATCTTCCATCAGGGCTACTAGCTCAGGAAGCTTGTTTCCCAGACTACGGGCATTGGTACTCATTACCCTCCATTTAATGTTGGCTTTATCCTTTTGTCCCCCCATCCCTGCTTTTACTGCCCTTGTCTATTTTTCCATTTTCCCCTGTCCTGCCCTCTGTTGAGCTCTGTACCTCAGTGTTTACCTTACTACCTGCCATGTTTTGTGGGGGGAGGCTTGAAATTTCCTGCCTCTTAGCACCTCCCCTCTTGGCTAGTTTAAAAGCTTGCCAAGGAAGCATTTAAATGTGTCACTTAGGAGCTTGGTTCCCTTCGCGGACAGATGCAGACCATCATGCCAGTATAGACCTTCATCTCTCCAGGTGTACCCCCAGTCCCAATGAAGCCAAAGCTCTGTGCTCTGCACCAGTTTTGCAACCATTCATTAAACTGCATGATGTGCAGTACCCTAGCCTCACCCCTGCCATGGACTGGCAGCACCTCCAAGAAGGTAACCATGCTTGCTACCTGTCTGAGGCCCCTCTCCAACTCCACAAATTCATCCTGCACTGTGCTGATTCCATGCCTAGCTAGGTCATTTGTCCCAAGGTGGACAATGTTATCTAGTTCCCTCTCCTGTGATGCTGCTTCTGCAATCCTGAGGATTCGCTTCTTGTCCTTCCAAGCCATGGCACCAGGCAGGCACCTTACTTATCTCTCCTCTCCCTTCCCCAGTTTTACCCCCCTAACAATTGAGTCCCCTATCCAAAGCTGTTTCCTTCCCCTGTGGTGTCCCTTGCCACCCTTTTGTGGGTCTACATTGTAGATGTCCTCAGCATTCTTCTTGGTCTCCACTGAGGGTGCCATCATAGAGGAACCTTGCTCTGCCAGACTGGCATATGATTTGTGTAGAGGTACAACTAGGGGGCTTCGCCTCTGTTCCATCACCTGCACCCTCCCAGAACCCACAGTGGCCCAACTGCTCTTCATACTTGGCAACCTCTGAGGCAGTGGTTGTGGCATTGGTGCTCTTTGGGTGGGGAGGCCTCCTTTGTCCTTGCCAGTTCAGCCTGGAGGTGGGCAACCTCCTCCCTCAGAGCTGACAGTTGCCTGCATATAGGACAGCAACACAGTTTCCAGAATGTCTCCTAGAAAACTGCTGCCCCACAGCCAGTGCATTGCACCACTCCCCACATGTCCCTTTCCCTTTTAATATACAATATGTAATATATATAGTTTTTTGTGTGTGGTGTTTACTTACCCTTTGTGCACTGTGCTGGGTTATTAAGAATATGACAGTTCTGCCCCAAGACCTGTTGAGGAAGTGATGTCAGATCTTTGGCTATAAAGAAAATGCCACGCCTGGGGGTGGGGGTGGGGAAGGGTGGGTGGGTAGTCCACAACCACAGGTGACTGTTAGAAACAATCAAATACACCACTGCTCCACCACTCTGCCCTTTATAATAATTCAACTAACCTCCAGTAACTTATTTAAAATAGTTCAACTATCACAAAATCCTACACACCAACCGGCCCTTGGCGCGGCGGTTAGTTTCCGCTTGCGACGCCAGCGACCGGGTTCGGAGCGGATCCGAATGCGCGGAAGCTGGCGGGGAGAAGGATTGGCGCCTGCAGGCAGCTCTCCTTCTCTGGGGAGGGTCAGACAGTATCCAGAGCGATGGGGGCTCTAGCGGAGGCTGGGAGAACTCACGCTACCCGGCCTGTGGTAAGGGAGGCGAGGTAGGCGGGCGGACACTGGCGTCATTGCACATCCCCGCCTCCTCGAGGGAGGGGAAGCATAGGGGGATAAAATCCCTTCCTAGCGTCTAAATGACGCTCTGCCCAGGATTGCCCTGATTGGCCACCGGAGCCGTTCCCCCTAACCAGTTACAGTTCCGCGGCCGATAAAGGGGGTCGGTACCGCAGCCCCGCTCTCTGGGGAGTAAGCCAGGGATGACCTGGGGGATTCGGTGATGTCCGGTGGTCGGGGCTCCAGGGTCCGTGACCAGAGCAGAAAAGGCCGACGAAAGGTAGGGGCATAAAGAGGAAAAATTAAAAAAAAAAAAAAAATCCTACACACCAGTAAATTATTTAAAAATAGTTTCTGTCCCAAAATCCTAGTAGTCAATCCAGGGACAACCAAAATGCAGTATTCAACCCCTTGTGAAGTTACTCCCAAGATAAGCAGAGTTTGCAAGCTCCTTATTCAACTCCTCAGCCACCTGTAATTTATTTAAAAATAGTTTAACTGTTAGAAAATCGTAGTAAACAATCAGAAAATCCTAGTAAACAATGTAGCTGCCTCCAAGGGTCTACCCAAATGCAGTATTTAAATCCTCCTGAAGTTACTCACAAGATAAACAGAGTTTGCAAGCCCTTTCTTGGTTAAACACTAAATAAATATGTAAATAAAAAGCAATTACCAAGGATAGTTAGTTTCACCTCCCACATAATTGAGCAAAAGTGCACGTTGCTGCAGACATCAAGTGCAATATAGAATTTCCCCACACAGTTCACAGCTGAATAAAGAAGTAGTGTCCTTCCAGGTCAGGAAGATGTGCTTTGTATCTCTAAATATTGTAGCCACCAGTAGTCCCATTTTTCTGTTACACCACTAGGGGTGGGTACCTATGTAACTATTAATTAACCGGCTTTATACAGAAACCAGCATATTACCTGACTATAGATACATTATGAATAAAATGCCCCTATAAAGTCTCTACCATATAGCAAAGAGAATAACAGATTGCACTCTAACTGTTACAGAGCATTAACTCCAAGGGATTCTGATATCATAAACCTCTAGAGTGAAGCTCAAAAGGTTCATAGCATCATCAGAATCTCAAGATGGAGTTTCTGCTAGGTAACAGATAGAGTCATCTCTTGTTGCTTTTTGTTTTTATTTGTAATTCATAGCTCACTATCTTAGATTAGATGAACTGTGATAAACTGTTTTCTCCCCCTAGCAAAAAATGCTCATTCAACTTATTTACTCTGACCACCACTGCTCTGACTGTAAATAAAACTCATTCTGCTAACTCCCTTTCAGCCAGACTGATGCTGTCCCCAACCGTAGAAAGCTAACCAACGCCCTTTCTGATAGATTAGCAGTTTTTTTTCCCAAAACAGCAGAAAAATGCAAATTTAGCACACTTGCTCATTTTGACTGCCACTGCGCTGACCGCAAACAGACTACTTCCAAAACAGACTTCCTCTGGTTTCAAACAGGAACACACAGTAAACAATATTCAAAATTGCAGTCTGGCATCGTTCTATTATCAGATCAATACTATTATGACTTCTGGATGTCAGAACAATGCTATCATGAGTTTTCAATGCTACAGCATTGCCGTGGCAAAAGAATAGGAACCACATATTGCAATTGCTCTGTGAATGAAAGGAAAAAGCATGCAAAGAACACTCTACAGACACATATAACTCCAAATATCAGACCTGTACCACATCTAGGGATGTCACTGTATCAAATGTTGACAGTATGATGACCGTGACACATACTATAATACCATGGTTATCGTAAATATGTATTACGGAAGTAGTCACTTTTGTATGAATAATTACTCCTCAAACTCTGGTGTCAGGGTAAGTTGGCACAGAAGGGACAATTGTTCTTAAAAACACCAGCCAATGCAAAAAATGAAGTACTTGGGGGTGGTGTTAGGTCTTTCTTCAAAGACAATGTTTCAGGACAATTTTTCTCTCTTGCTTGTTACTTTGCAGAAGAATATTAAGTGATGGTCAGTACTCTCACTCCCTTTTTGTTTTGAGAATTATGTCACTTAAGATGAATGTTCTCCCCAGGTATTTGTAGCATTTCCAGTGTGTCAATGAGGAGTCATCCATGGCTTTTTCCAGAACTCACACTTTTGACCGAGGGTCAGTCGTACAGGTGATACCGACCGTGGAGATTCACTCCAGCTGTTGTCGGAATCCATTCAGGAGAGGGCTAAATACCCCTTAACTGACATCCTAGACAGGGACAATTCTGTGGCTGAGGCCATTCTAGGACCAACCCTGGAGCTCTGGCAGCATCATGCATCTTGCCTAGCACCCTCAACCCATATGGTCCATGAGTATGTGGTGCCTACTGGTTCCCTATCAGGCTTCTCTGACCATCCTTCGGCTGAAGGCCTGATGTCAGATTTAGCCTTCCACAGATCAGGTTGTCAGGGGCACATGGATAAGCCTCTGGACAAAGAATCCAAAAATATTGACCATGCAGCAAAAAAAAGGCTACACAGCTGCATCTCTGGATCTCTGTCAAGTTATCTATGCTGTCATAATGGCTAACATTGGTCACTTTCTGCTGGGAGTGCTGGATGACCTGCTTTCTCATCGTTCTGCCAACAAGCAGCTGATGGTGAAGTTAGACAGGGACCTGGACCAATCGCTGGCTAAGCACCAGCTTCATATTGCTCTGGACATGGGTGACTGTTGCACCTCTCCATGCATTGCAGGGCTTGTTTGTGGTTTTCCACCTTTGTAGCAGATGCCCAGCATAAATTGGCTGATGTCCCATTCATGGGCATCGACCTCTTTGGCCTGGAGCTAGAGGGACATCTCACGAGCATTGAGAAGTCCATTGCCACCCTAGATTCAGAGTCTTCATTTCAAAAGGTCCAGAAGCCTAAAAAGAAGGCCTTCTAGTACTGTCCCTTTCAGCCACAGCAACCTCAGCAGCAGCCCCAGCAAGGGCAGTATCAGCACTGGCACCCAAAACTCAAGTTCAGTGGCCGGGTGCTGAATGGAGGAAGGGGAAGATGTGGTCATGCTCCATTGGCCCCTGTAACTGGAGCCCCCTCCAAGGCTGCACAGTGATGGGTTGTTGGGTGTCATACCACCACCTGTCCAGTCCCTGGCCCAACTACCAGTCAGGGGTCAGCTGTGCACTTCTTGCCACAGTGGTCTGGCAGTTACTTCAACAAGTGAGTGTTAGAAGTGGTGGGCAGAGGGTTGACTTGGATTTTGAGGTTCTCCTGCTGTACTGACTCCACAAGCCTCAGGAGTCCAGGGTGTCGCAGGACACACTGTCCACCCTAAGGGCAGACACTACCCAGCTCCTAGAAATGGGGGGCAATAGGCCATGCCCCAAATGCCCTGGCCAGTCAGAGATATGTGTCCAGGTACTTCCTGGCCCTAAAACGGATGGAGGACTGATGTGCCATACTGGATCTGCAAGATCTGAACCAGTTCATATGGAAGTGCATGTTCCAGATTGTCACTGTCAATCACATCGTATCATCTCTGGAGCAGGGCTGCTCCCTGTACCTTCATGATGCATTCTTCCACATCCCAGTCCATCTGTCACATTGTTGGTATCTTCTGTTCCATGCAGAGGGGGATCTTGTACCAGTTCCAAGTCATGCTCTTTGGTATCTCATCCACTCCCAGGGTCTTCATCAAGTGCATGGCAATTGTGGCCACTTTCTTGTTGCACAAGTGCATCAGGGTATATATCCCTGTCTGGACTACTGGCTAATAGCCAGGTTGTCCAAGGAGACCCAAGCGGTCCAGAGATCTAACCCTCCAGACTTGTTAAGACTTGAACTTCTTGGTCAACCCATCCTCATCCGAGCTGGTCCCCTCGCAGGTGATCAAGTTCATTGGGGTAGAACTGGACTCCCTATGGACCAGAGCTGATTCCCTGTGGATTGGGCACTGCTTCGTACCTCCTTTGCCTGATCATTTTAGGTTGGGCTCTCACATCCTGCCCAGGGACTTCCTGCGGTTGCTGGGATATATGGCATCCTTCACCAGTTTGATCTGCTAAGCTCGCTGGCAACTGTGTCACCTGCAGTAGAAGTTGGGCCACTGGTAGTCCCAGTGCCTAGGCCATTTGAACCAGACGTTCATAGTGACCCAGTCAATGTGGAATGCCATCCAGTGGTAGCTATACTGGCAACAGCAGGAGGAGGGAATTTGTCTGCCCAGAACTGTCTGTCACACTCATGACAGATGGATCTCTGGTGGTGTGGGGAGCACACGTGGGAGGAAATAGAGCCCATGGGTTCTGGTCACCCTGAGGGTCCTATCCCCACATTAGTGTACTGTAGCTCCATGCAGTGCACCTGGCTCAGATGGAATTCTCTCCTTTGGTTAGAGGTCAAGATTGTGCAGGTCCAGATGGACAACACCACAACCATATTCTACCTGAACAGGCAGGGCAGAACACACACTCCCCTTCCATTATGTCGGGAGGATCTCCACACCTGGACACTTGTGCACAGCCCAAGTGCAGATCTCCTGGCAATCCATGTTGTGAGAATGAACAATCAGCTGGAAGACTCTCTCTGCCAGATCAAATAGGCATCATACGAGTGGTCCCTGAATCAGGATGTAGTAAGCCACCTGTTCTCCCAGTGGGGCACCTCTCTGGTGGATCTGTTTGCTTCCTGTGAGAACAGAAAGCTATGGCTGTTTTGTGCCCACCCCCACAGTACTGGACACTGTTGGTGGATGCCTTCACATAGCCCTGAACCCCAGGTCTCATGTACACCTTCCCTCCCTTCCCCTTGGTTTACAGGGTTGTGGTCAAGGCCCTGAAGGACAAGGCGCGGATGATCCTTATGGCCCCAGACTGGCCTAGAGTGTGCTGGCCCCCAGATCTCTTCAACCTCAGCAGCAGGCTTCCATGGCAGTTGCTACTCCACCCAGACCTGTTGACCAGAAAACAGGGGATGGTCCTGCATGTGGCCCTTATACCCTGCACTTCTCAGCCTGATTCCTAAGTGGCTAAAGTTCCAGGCTTTGAGCCTTTCAGATGGCAACTTCCACATTGTGGAGGCATCCCGTAAAGAGTCGACTCGCAAATGCTATGCATTTAAGTGAAAGAGGTTCTTGATCTGTTGCCAGGGCAAGGAGATTGATTGCCTTGCCTGCCCTATCAACAACCTATGTGCCCTCTCTCAGGTGTGCAAGTGACATCCTATAAGGTGCACCTGGCAGCCATCTCCTCTTACCAGTCATAGGTGGGTGAGCCGATGGTAGTCCAGAAAAAGGAAGTTTGTCGCTTATTCGGCCGAGACCCCTTGTTCTCCTCCCCCATGCATGAACCCCCGCCACCTTGGGACCTACTGCTGTTGCTGCCTATGAACAGGTGTGAGATTTCTCACGTGTCCTGGAAGACTACCTTCTTGGTGTCTACTATGTCAGCCTGAAGGATTAGCAAGCTCCAGTCACTCTCGGTAGATTCTCCATATCTGGTCTTCTCCATGGACAAGGTCATCCTTCGCCCCCAGCAGAAGTTCCTCCTGAAGGTTGTTTTAAAAGTTTCACCTTAATCAGATGATTAGCTTACCAGTATACTTTGCTAACTCTACCTCAGAGGTGACCATAGGCTCCATACCCTGGACCTAGGAGGAGCACTCTCATACTATAAAGAGCATATGGCTGGAGTTTGAGGTGAGACTCGCCAAGTGTTTGTGGCATATGCTGAAGCCAATTCTGGCAGACTGGCAGCTAAGCAGATGATTGCCAGGTGGGTAACATCCTTCATCGACATCTGCTGTAGGTTGACTGGTAGAGAGTCTCCCAAGAGGCTTAAAGGAGAACTAAAGCCAAAATTTACAAACAGATATGTTGTACAGATTGTTTTGATTTGTAGGTATACTCCTAGTAAGGCCTTCCCTCTGTTTACTGAAAGGATTGTTTTCTAAATTTGCTTGCTGGTTTTATGGCCCCTGGGCATCTCCATATTAGAATTTCTAATGGCTCTTCTTGTTCCTACAGTGCCTCATGTCCCATGTGACTGTAACGTGTCCTGCACCAACCATTACTTCAACAACAGCCGTGTTTTCTCACATTTTAGTAGTAGAGCTGTTATGTTAATTAACTCTCATTGTCCAGGGAGCTCTAAACACATGGCAAATGCCTGAGGAATAATTCAGTGGGCTATTCTATAAGGAAACAGCTAGTCTTCACTAATTGTAGCACCTGTGGCATTTGTGACCTTGTGTGATTTGTGTGCATTGCTAATAGTTGTATGTAACTTGATAAAATGAAAGGTTTTAAAAACAAAACATTCAACAATACAAGACATAACTGGACAGTCTTGTAAACTGTGCCATCTGACTTAAATGTCATGTTTTCCTGTATAATAATAAAGTTTTTACTACCACTACTACATTCACTTCTGCTGACTAGACCTAAACATATACATAAAAAACAGAAGTTTGGATTATATATTTAGTTGAAGCCAGAATCTTAGGCCCATAACAGTAGATGCTGTTGCAGCAGTTATTACTTTCTGAATTAATGGTCCAAAACACATCACAGTCACATGGGACAGGAGGCATTGTAGGAACAAGAAAGGCCATTAGAAATGCTAATATGGAGATCCCCAGGGGCCATAAAACCGGCAAGCAAATTTAGAAAAATCTCCTTTCAGTAAATAAAGGGAAGGTCTTACTAGGAGTATACCTACAAATCAAAACACCCTGCACAGCATATCTTTTTTGTAAATGTTGACTTTAGTTCTCCGTTAAGGCTCATTTCACCAGAAATACTTCTGCTACAAAGGCTACATTTAAGGACATCCCCATTCAGGAGATCTGCAGGGCTAAATCCTGGAGTAAAGCACACACCCTCATATCCCATTATGGCACTGACATCATGAGCCATCGAGATACTGCATTTGGTTCCTCGGTCTTCCAATCTCTGTTCACCAAATATGGGTGCACACCTTGCCCCCTCCTACCGGAGGACTGCTTGGAGTCTACCAGAGTGTGGATAGTGAACCAAATCCATCCTTTAGAAATATAGGTTACTCACCTGAAACCGTAGTTCTAGGAGTGGTATACAGTTCACATCCACACTACCCACCTGTCCTCTCCTGGCAAGTGGCACATGGATACCTGCTTCCTGCTTGTAAAGATCTGATGTCATGGTGTGGAGCCAGAGGATATACAGCATGGGTAGTGGGAGAAGCTTAGCTTGAACAAATCTGATGGAAGCTGCCAGAGTGCGTATGTTAACTACGGTTACAGGTGAGTAACATATATTTTGGGCACAGTGGTAGCTCTTGGATAGTGGAAAAGTAAAACCATTTGATGATAGCCTTCTGACCTTCCTGTCGGACCTCAGGAACCCTTTTTGCTACTTTTAATGACATAACTTTATAAATATTAAACTGTGGAGTCAGGGTTCTCTTCCTGACAACTTGAAAGATAGTTTAGGAGTTCTGCAGCTGCTACAGTAGAAACCATTTCCCAGATAAGGGGTCTATTTCCACCATTTATAGATTTATGATACCGCATAGGGGGATTTCTGTGGACTTGGTTCAAGAAAAATGGGAGCAAGAATTGGGGATAATGCAGACAAAAGGGGACTGGGAGGAGGGGTGCAAAGGTGCACATAGATAAAGCATCCTCTCCACGCTGGCATGAATTTGCATGAAAGGTGTGAATTTGTTACTTTATTACACATATGATACAGATTAAGTGGGATAAAAGGGTTACAGTGGCTTTTTGGAGACTCTGTGGGGAGAATGTAGCTTCCCATTCCCATGTATTTTTTTTTTTACTATCTTCTTTATCCAGTCTTACTGCCCTCTCACCCTACTCCTTTGGACTTGGTCAATCCCCTTGTGAATCCCCTCCATGGTTTCTGCCCCTAGAGTGCCCAGCCAACCCCTACCTTCACTCTTTCTCCACCCTCGGAGTGCCTGCACATTGGAGTCTTGCCTGTGGGTAGGAGATCCCGGGGGACCAGTCGTCATCCAGGGTTGAGCGGGTGTTTTTCCTTTCCCCTTGTTGTCCCTCAACCCCCTGAGGACGTCAGCATGCAGGACTAACATCCATACAGACGGCGTGCTGACGCACGCCGTTGTCAAATCCCAGGCGTCTCCCGGCTCTTGTAGAGCGCTTGTGCCCGTGCCCGTGCTTCCACCGGCCCTGGAGCATCGGGTGCTTGCGGCACCCTAGGATCTCACCCCTGGAGGAGGAGAGCATCTGTTGGGACGCTCGATCCTTCTCCTTCCCTCCGACCCCTGGCAACCTGAGTCCGTTCCCGAACCCGGGTTGCCGGTGTGGTGCGAGGTGTGGCGTCCAGCGCCTTAACCCTCAGCGCCACCGGGCCGGCCCATTCCCATGTATTTTGACATTGTCAATGCTTCAGGTGATTTTGCACAGTGTTTTTCAAATGTGATTAGGCAAGTACTTGATCTTATAGGACCACTCCCAGTTAGCAATTTGATATAGCGACTTAAACACCAGACAGTGCAGGGAGAATGAGGAGGGATAGCTCTGTGATATCTTGGTAGTGGCTGATCCGAAACCCATTACTCGTAAGTGGCTTCAGGTACCCGCATCTAATATGTCGGAGTTGGAAAAGAGTGCACAACAGATTATACGTATGGTAAGGGTGATGTTTTTGGTGTAGTTGAGGCTTCCCACCTTTATAAATCTCTGGGCCAGGTGGGAGTTATTTCTGCTGAACCAGGCGGACACAAAGGTGGATGACCTGGAGTGAGAAACTAACAGTTGGAATGGGGGACAGTGCTTTAATAAGTAGGTGGGAAATTGAGGGCAGAAGCTCCATAGTGGGGTTTGTACAAGGGGAGAGGCACAACCCACTTTTGGGGGGAAATGTTTCAGGTACACTTTCCATTGTTCTGGGTCAAGGTGGCCTTGCATATAGTACGGCAGCTGTCCTGCCAATAAGTCAGTAGTTTAGTTTTTAGGGGTTTTTTTTTGTTTGTGCTTTTTACTGCAGTTGGATTCTATACAAACTCCAGCACTGATCATGGTACATCTTTATGGTCTTTTATATTGATAGTTTTATAAAGTTTGGATTGTAATCTGTCTGTTGACTGACTTTGGTTTGTATGATGTTGCAACACGCATTGAATTGTGCAATAAAAACGTATTAAAAAAAAAAGCAGAAGCCAAAATTAGTTGAAAGGCTAGAAAACCACAGTATACCATGAACTAGGATTATCACAGTACCAAAAATCTGTCATGGTATCAATACCGAGACTTCTGATACTGCAATATACTCTGAAACCTTGATACCATGATATCCCAAACCACAGCTGTGTCACTGCTGTGGTACAACAGCACAGGATCCTGTGTCTATTAAAGAGCTTGTGTGCTGCCTAAAACTAATGTTAGTTTTTAAAAGCAGTCAACCATTATCTTTTATATCTGAGGTACTTTTTCTTTTCCCTGTGGTTAACCTGAAGGTTGTGTACCTGATGTTAGTAAGTGTCCTGTGTGGAACAGCACTCTGCCTGGCAGCTGACATATCTACAGTAGCTCTGTTCCACCCATTATGTCATCAGCATTGTGACCTCACTGCTGCTTAGGAACAGCCAGTCAGTAGCTGCAGGTCACTCACCTGTGATGCCACTGTCAATGCGATCACAATGCTGATGATGTGGTGGGGGAACTAGACTAGAGAGAGATATGTCAGCTGCCAGGCTAAGAGCTATTCCACACATCCAACACAATATTATCACATAAAAAATGTTGTAATGTGCATTAGGAAAAAGAAAAATACTTTAGAAATAAAAAGTTACAACTGACTACCTCTTAAAATTTGTATTATGTTCCTGTTCACCTGTTTTGGTTCCACTAGCTCTTTAAGATCTATAAAGATTGAGGTCCCTTCTGCCGTTTCTAGTGGTTGTTGAGGAGGATATTAATGATTTCATGGCACTTCTTGAGAAGAATTGGTGAATTTCCCTTAAACCAGTTCAATTATAGTTGGCTGCATCTGTACCCCCCTGCCCCACCCCTGGATGATCCTCCTTTCCTGTCAACAAAAAATTTAACTAAATGCAAAAAAAAAAAAGATATCAGCAAGATTGAAAACACCCTAAGAGAACTGTTTGTTAAAAGTTAAACTAGAAATGTTGCCAGCTAAGGTAGCTATTGTTTAAATCACATGAAAAGTTTTAAATCTTAAGCCTGGCCCGGAAGCGCTGAGGTTTGAGGTGCTGGACGCCACACCTCGCACCACACTGGTGACCCAAGTTCGGGAGTGAGCTTGGGCTGTCAGGGGTCAGCCGGGGGGGGGGATGCAGAATAGGATTGAGATGCCGCAAGGCAGCTCCCCCTCTCTCAAGAGGGACATGAGGGTTCCCCAGCTCTTGGCTACCACCCAGTGGAGGCTAGGTGGTAGCGTCAAGTCATAAGGGAACCCTGGCATTAGGTCGGGTGGTGGGAAGGGGCCGTCACTAGAGCCACGGAGCGCAAGTGCACATCTACGTGCATGTATGACTGCAATCCGGGGTCCCGGGGAGAAAAATCCAGAAATACATGCCTCTCCCATTGCCAAGAAGGAGCAGGTGGTAATGGGGAAGCAAAAAGCTCTGTGGAAAAAAGTTTTAAATCTTGTCCTGTTTTTTAGTATTTTTGTGTTTATTTGACCACAGTTTAAGGCAGAGTTAAAAAGAGGGTAAACAAATTAAAACAAATATGCATTATACAAAATAATGCTGTTTTCATCTCAGGATGAGATGATATCATGCAGACCTTTCTTGCTTCTCTCCCAAGGTCTATAAAGTCATCTTCCCCTCGATGGAAACACAGCCTTGTTGTGTATGCTTGTCCATACATTATTCCATATATGTGTTGTTTAAAGCATTGACTATTAAGAGATACTGGGGTAAAAACTGTGCCCCTAATTTAAATGTTCAGCCCTTTGTAAGACACAGAGCTGAACAAGGTGTGCAGCATTTCCAGGAAGTGGCGTTGTTTTGTCTGCCCTGCACTTGTTTCTGGTCTCAAGGATTGTTTCTCAAGGTGCATCTTGTTGCCTACTCACCATGAGCATGAGGTATTCTGTCTAAAACAGGGAGGATATGCCATCCCTCTGCATACTGTATCTTGTTTGACCCCATTAAAATGCTATTCTAGTGGTGAAAACAGGTAGCTGAACCTGTGTTTTTTTTTTATCCTAGCCCCTTCTTTATAGATGCAGCCACAGCTGCCCAGACCACAGGATCCCTGAATGCTCTGTCACAGTTCCTGGATTTCAGTGACACAGGTCTGGGGCCCCTCCAGGAGAAGTTTCTATATGCTGCTGCCTTTTCTCCACGTCCTTCCAAAGAACTGCTTCACCTTGTGCTGGTGAGTACCCCCTGCCATTTGTTTCTTAAAGGCCCTGAAGGAAGCAGCCTGTACTACCTTAAGTCTTGGCACTTGCCAGAGGTGAGCAGAAATCATACGAGGTTAGTAGTGAATCTATAGTTACTCCAGGTCTAGTGTCATAAATCTGTGCTAATCGCTGGGCACTAACTGTTTATCTTGCTGTATAACTGAGCTAACTGATCAGCATTCTCAAATATGCCTCATGATCTAACCATGAGAAAATGTTTGGCTGCATTAAAATGTGGCTTGATATCTTGAGAGTGAGGTTTCATAGGTTGTATATGATCATTAGTAGGCAAAGCTGCCCTTTTTTGCTGCCACTTTTCTCAAAGGGTGTTTCCTCCTACTTTGTTATTGATGCAGTGCTCATCCAGCTTAAACTTAAATTCCTCTTTGTTCCTACATCTCACAACTTCAGTTGGTAAGCTGTTCCAGAAGGACACCACCCTCTGTGAAAACCACACAACCCTTTTTTTTGTTCAGTTTAGTTCTCCTTCTGACTGTATTATGTGGGATCATGTGTTCCTTTGTATAAGGCTCATCTCGAGTCCCAAACAGTCCCATAACTCGTCATTGTTTAAAGTCCCATATACCAGGCACGTATCTCCTCTAAGTCTTTGGTATTCCAAGGTATACATCCCAAGCCTTTTTAGCCTCTCCTCATTTTCTAGCATCCCTATATCTGTTACAGTCCTTGTAGTTCTTCACTGAACCCCTTCCAATAACTTGATTTCAGTTTTGTTGTAAAGTGCCCAAAATTGTACACAGTATTCTAAAAGAGGTTTCAGCAAGGAACTGTACAGTGACATGAGCACCCTTTTGTCCCTACTAGTTATGTGTCTTCGTATACATGCCAGGATACTGTTGGCCTTCTTTGTGACAGCATAGCTATGTTTAAGCTTAGATTGCTAGTTAAGATAATCCCCAGGTCCCTTTCTTCAATAACCTCCTTTAACACCTGTCCCCTAAGAAGATATGCTGCAGACCGATTTTTATTACCCAAGTGCATCACTGCACATTTATCTATAGTAAAGCGCAGTTTGTGTTCCTGCACCCATGTTTCAAGTCTGGTTAGCTCCCTCTGCATGTTGTCTATTTCAGATGTGTTGTTAACCACAGACCCTGTCTTAGTATCATCATCAAATTTTGCAAACCATACCCCTTTTGAGCACCTCATTGAAGCTTCATAGATGTTGAAAAGACATGGCCCCAGTACTGAACCCTGGGGCATCTCACTTGTAACTGGTATCTAGCCTCAGTGTACCCCTCGTATAGTGACTTGTTGGTCCCTGTTTAACAACCAGCATTTTATCCAAGCCCATTAGTTTATTTAACCCTAGGTTATGCAAGCTACAAATCAGGCCATCATGTGGTACTACTTATTGAAAGTCTTGCTATAGTCCAAGAATATTACATCAGCCACTTTCCTTTCCTCTGTGGCCCTAGTTATACCCTCAAAAAAGATAACAGAGTTGTCTGGAAGGATCTTCCCCTCATAAAACCAGGTTGCACTGGATCCCTTAGGTCATTTGAGGCCAAAAATATCTCCACCTCCTCTTTCACAGTCCCTTCAAGAACCTTACCTAATACTGACGTAAGGCTAACTGGTCTTAGTGATGTAATTCTATCCCTTTATAGGGCACAAGTATTCCTGCACTTAGAATATTGTGTGGAGTTCTGATTGCCAGGTTACAAAAAGGATATTGCAGCAGCTGAAAGGACGCAGCAGAGGGCAACTAAAATGGTCAAGGGGATGAAGAGGTTAAGCTATGGGGAGGATCTAGACAGGCTAATCATGTTTTCCCTGGACAAAAGAAAAAGGAGGCATAATTTTAGGGGGAAACATTCCCAGCTTATTCAAGGCAGTAGAATTTGAGGACATACCCTATGCTTAAGGTGGGCTAGAACTAAGGGAAACGTATAAGAAGCATTTTCCATGCAGAGAGTGGTAAATATATGGAATACGCTCCCAAACAAAGCAGTGCAAGTGGGGAGTTTTGAGTCTTTCAGACTCATGTTAGAGCGGGTCCTCCTGGAGAACAAGACTGCTGTATACAGTATTAAATTATTGGTATACCTGCTTGCCCATCAGTGCAGGCAGTAGGGCTGTTGCTTGCAGTGCCAGTGACCTGGGTTTGGGAATGAGCCTGGATCATCGAGGGCTGGCTGGGGGGTGGACATTGACCACCCCAGAGGATGCCTTTTTTTTTTTGATATATATTTTATAGTTCCTCTGCGGCTGGGAGGGGGGGTGTTACCTGTGGTTCCCCCCCAGTCCAGCCTGATCTCATAGCCCTTACTCTTCCACAAACCCCAAGCACTTACCCCTTCCTCGGTCCTACACATTGATCCACCATGGCAGGCACGTAACCACCACCACGGGATCTGGGGGGGCGTCTCGATCAGAGGGAGCATCCAAGGCTGAAGCCGGGCAGCGCCACAAGCTGGCCATCAAGCAGCATGCCAAGGTATTTTTCCCCTTACCCCTACGCACGCGGCCATGCAATGACATCAACACGGAGCTACCAGAGACGTCAGCTGCGTGCGTTCCCGATGTGCTCCTAGCGTCAGTAGTACCTCTGGCCTCCACCAGAGGTCACCACTGCGCCAGGATGCCCCTGGATCCCACCCCAGGGAGAGGAGAGCTGTCCTCTGGATGCTCAGTCCTACTCCCTCCCTGCCGACCCCCAGCACCTGGGCTCATTCCCGAACCCGGGTCCCTGGCGTGACGCCAGGTTTGGAGTCCAGCGCCTCAACCCTCAGTGCCACCGGGCCGGCTCAGAGGATGCTTTTCTACTCCAGTGAGTGAGGGCTGCCAGCTCCATGCAACACTGCCACTTGGATGAACACAGGTAGCAGTGTAGATGGAGCACCGCTTTGGGTGAAAGGATGCTGGATTGTGCTGCACCATGCATGTTTGTGTGTACCCTTGTATGCTACCAGCATGATGGTGGGGAAAGAAAAACAGGAAAAATGCCCAACAAGGGAAAATTATTTGCCAATCCCTCTCTGGCCCTGCTCCGGTGACACGGGCATGGACCTCATCCGGATCTTTTCAGGACAGATCAATAGGGAACTCCCTGAATCTCATGCCATGGGGGGTAAGCCCAAGGAAAAGCCAGGTGATGGAGCTGGGGGTTCAGCCTTAAGGGGGTCTGTCAGAAGGAGGAGTATAAAAAAAAAACTAAATTTATTGGGGAAGGGAGGTTCAAAAAAAACATGCCTCATAGCAACATTAGTATGTCCAACAGGAAATGTCAGATCACTTGTAAGGTTGCCACCAACAGCAGTTTTCCTCTCCGTAGTGCCAATGTCCTTAACATTTCCTGGTGGCACTTCCAAGTTAAAAAAGCTACAGCTGTTCCACATGATATTAAATGATTTAGCTGCCTGTATGGCTGGACAGGAACATGATGGACCTGTGGTCTTTTTTTTTTGTCTTACAATTCCTATGTTTCAGTGATCTCATGATACTTATGTAACCCCCCTGCAAATGGGGGTTCCCAAAAGACTTCCAGGAGCTTGCTTGAATGCTCCAAGCATGAATGGTGTTTGGCGTTTAAGCCATTTATCAGTGAGTGTTTTTAGAACCTCTGGTACTGTCTCTTTAAGAGCTGTCTGCTTGCAGACATAATTAGTTTGTATGGGGGACTGTGTGTTTCTTTGATTGAGTACCACTCGAGCTGCTGCAATTCACTCCATTTTTGCAGTCACTAGGAGTGCAAGGAACCTATCTGAAAGATGTAACTGTTTGCCAGAAATCATTTAGAGTAATAATGAAATTACAGTTTGTCTAACCTGCTTTCTTTGCAGTCAGAACTGTGTCTGCCTAGTTCCCATTCTGGTTTTGAACTGCTGAACTGGACCAATCAGTGTAGGGTAAGCTAGCTCTAGAAAGTGCCTTAGACCGAATCAGAACTTGGACTCATAATCTGAGCCAGCCACAAGAGGATTGTATGGGCAGTGACTCTGGGAGATGTAGTTTAGACTTGGCGCCTTTTTGGACCAACAGGAGCAGTCTGTTGTGAGTGACAGCCAATCCAGTCAAGAACTGGGAGGAACTCAAAGGAAGTGCCCGGTTTTGTCTGTTGGAGTTTCAGCTGAGCTCTGGCAGTGAAGAAGGAAGGAGCCCTGTGCTTTTTCAGTGTGCAGTTTTAGTCGAAGCGTGTGTAAGGCCCAGAGTTCGGTCTGCAGCTTGTGTAACTGCTTGTAGGACTGAATCCGTCCTGTGAAGAGAATCAAAGGATATCTGAAGAGTAGAAACCAGGCTCACCCTGTAGAAGACTGGAGAAATTGCTTGAATTGCACTCGATCTGTCAGGAACTGAATCTGCTGTGTGTTCTCCGGTATTGTGCAGTAATTGGCATCGGATAGAGAAGCAGCCTGCCTGGTATAGTACTTTCTGTTTTACCATATAAATGTGTGAAGAGGCTGTGTACCTCAAGTGAATCCTGTGCCATTAAAGGACTTTTGCCTGTTACTGTTCACCATATAAATGTGTGAGGAGGCTTGGTTAGCTCAAGTGAATCCTGCTGCCATTAAAGGACTTTTGCCTGTTGCAGTTTGCCATATAAATGTGTGAGGAGTCGTGGAGCTCAAGAGTAGCCTGCTGACATTGAAGGACCCTATCTTGTTTGGAGGTCATGAGTACTAATTCAGGTCGCTCCCTGTTGAATTGCCACATTGAATCCAAATGGAATCACTGTACTGCTGACTGTTTAAACTAATTTTCTTTCTCTGTGGGAAGGGCCCCTACCAGCTGCCACGGTTTGGACTAGCCACTAGGGCTTGGGTACCCAGGGACAGTAACTGGTAGGGATAGGCCTGTGCACAGAGCCATAGGTAGATGAGTAAAGTGATAAGCTAATTAACCTGATTTCCCCCTGTCCTTGTTATATTCCCCCTAAATAAATCCGAGCTGCTTGTTTCAGCAAAGTTATACTGCCTGAGGTATTTGTCTATGTTAAAGTATTGTACTGTGATTGTTGCACTGTATCTTATTTTACAGGAGGTCCCAGTGCCTGAACCAGCCCTGGGGGTAAGTGTATACTGTGAAGGTAATTCTGATATATTGTGTGGGCCACTAGTGGGAAGAAAGGGGGGTTGCAGTGTCCCAGAGGGCTGTGACCAAGTAAGTTTAACTATTGCAAACCCTGACCTCTGGGTGGAGGCACCCGCCATTGGATCCAGGCCCCTCAACCTGTTAGTGGCAAATCAGGCAGGGGTAGTAGCCCCTGGGATAGCGCCATTTAGGGGTTACACTTATTTCTGTGCATTACTCTACACGTGCTGCTGCTTTGACCTCTCTTAGAAATTATGCCTTACACATTATCAAGGCTGTCCTTAAAGCTTTTGCACAAGAAACTTGATAAGTGGGCAGCAGCACACAGCGTGGTTCATTGGGAGGTGTGGTAGAGGCACTACTCCAGTGTGTGCTAAGGCATGAGGCTGCAGGCTAAGAGCTTTTCAGCACTCAGAGGAGGCGTGCTTATATCTTGTAACGAACACAACAGCCCGCAGTGTATTGCACTTACAAAAATGGCCTGGTATGAAACATTTTGGCTTAGAAAATGTAGTACTCTGCATTCATAAATAGATATAGGCATAGCAGGTAACCTCACCCAATCAGGGAAAAGTATTTGAATCAGTCCTCTTAACCCATTGTTATTAATTTAAAACAGACATAGTTGAGAATCTTCCTTATTCTGAGCTGGTGGAGCCACTTCTGTAGATGTTGCTGGTTACTGAGTTGGAAAACTGTGGACCCCTAGTTCAAATCTCATTCTTTCTATTTCCCACCTCATCTTTAGACTCCTTGCACAGTACTGCCACACAGCAAGTAGCCAGAGAGACAGGGTGGAAGTAACTGCAACCCCTGTGTTAGCAGAATGACCTTTGCATGCCAAGACTGGCTCTTCCAGTCTAGAAAGAGAAACATAGAATTTGATGGCAGAAAAGGACAGCTTGGCCCTCCTAGTCTGCCCAGATGTTTCCTACTGATTCTATCTCCGCAGACACTATCTGGCCTCCATCAACCCTTCCACCTGCCTGCCTCCTGTCTTATATACCCTTATGTCCCCAGTTATCAAGTTATCCAAGTTTTTACATCCCAAGAGTAGGGGCAATTATGGTAAACTCCTCATCACTAAGGAGATTGCTGAGGCAAACCTGCTGTGAACAGGTCCCACAGACAACTGGAAGTGTTCCACATCTGCACTGGAGTTCCTGTCACTGCCTAAAGAAGGAACATGTGGGCCCCCAAGCCCAGAGAAGTACTGTGTTGAAATAATAGTAGTATGAGCCCCTGCACCAGCTCCTCATGCTTTATAACTTGCTTTAGGAAATGCAGAGTGCAGTAAAGTTTGGGGTCCCAACTGATGTGTGCTTGAGTGCGTGTGTGTGTGTGTTGGGGAGCTGTTCATGCCCAGCTTCATTTGCCTCCCCCACCATAAGCATGCAGTTGCGCCATGTCATCCTTCTAACTAGTATGGTACGTTGAGGGTATTGTCAGGCACTGTAGCTTCTTAGGCCACCTAACAGGCCAAAACCAAATTCTAAGTAGTTAACATCTACAGTTTACTTTAAAAATGCAGTTGCATTATTTTTTTTTTTAAATCTTGTTTGATTCTCAGATAGTCAATCTGGCTACTAACTGAAATTTAAGCTACATTAATGTAAATTTGACTTGAGTTTGACTACCAATTTGGTAGTGGTGTAGAGCACTGTTTCTTACTCAGTTACTCACTCTTCCCCCCACAGAAGAAGCTACAGGGAGGCATCGCTGATCCAGGGATAAAAGATTCTGCACTGATAGTGACAGGTGCACTGATCGGCAAGCTGTGTCGGATGAAACTTTGCACCTCCCAGGTTCGTTATTTCCCTCCTTTTTGGTATTCTCTACTCTCTGGTCATCAGCAGATCATCATTAAAGGGATAGTACACACCCTCACCCCCAAATATTATTAGTTGTTTGTTTTTTGTGTTGTTTTTTTTAAGTTGGTATAGCCTAGAGGTTAGAGCACCACGCTGTGAAACTAGAGACCCAGTAGATGGGTTTGAAACCCACAACCAGCATTTGTTGTGAGATCTTAAGCAAGTCACTTATCCTCCTTTGCTTCTGGGTCACACCTGGGAGTAAGCTTCAGGAGGGGAGCACAGTGCAAATGAAGGGGAGGAGATGTGAATATCAGTGCTGTCCAAATCACAAAGCATTTGCTCCACGCAAGGGCCTCTTGTGTGGTCCCCTTGCATGGAGCAACTAGCACCAACTGAGACCTTGCCTTAACCCGTGCAACCCTAGTGGTTTGCATAGGTACTGCACCCCCCACCTGACCTGAGCACAATAGTCCCTGGATTCCAGTGGTCCCTTCCCCTGTCGATCCCATGCTTGATGTTCAACAACATTTTGCTGGTGTCCAGTGGTCTCTACCCCCATCCAATATCATGCCCGATGTTTCAACATTGTTTCCCTAGCTTCCAGTGGTCCCTCCCCCAATCTGATCCCATGCTTGATTTAAAACATAAGTTTTCCCTGGTGCTAGTGGTCCCCCACACCCATTGCCTGCCTGGGTAAAGTATGTTTGTCTCTGGTGCTAGTGGCCACACGGGGGGGCCACTAGCACCAGGGAAAAACATATTTCACTCGGGCAGGCATCAGGTTGGGGGGGGACCACTAGCACCAGGGAAAACCTATGTTTTAAATCGGGCATGGGATCGGATGGGGGGGACCACTGGACACCAGGGAAACGTTGTTGAACATCGGGCATGGGACTGGACAGAGGGGGACCACTAGACACCAGGGCATCATTGTTGAACATCAGGCACAGGATTGGATGGTTGGGACCACTGGACACCAGGGAAGATGTTAATTTTAATGGGCGGGCATCGGTTGGTGGGAACCACTAGATGCCAGGGAAACCTTGTCAGACATTGGGGGAGGGATCGGAAGGGGGAGGGACCACTGGACACCAGGGGTACGTTGTTGAACAGCAGGCATGGGATCAAACAGGGGGAGGGACCACTGGACACTAGGGAAAATATAGTTATATTGGACATGGGATTGGGAGGGAGGGACCACTGGACACCAGGGAATATTACTTACAGATTGGGCATGGGTGCGGGGCAGGGACCACTGAGCACCAGGGAATGATATTGTTTCACATTGGGCTGTTAATTGGTGGGGGGGGGGGGACCACTAGCACCAGGGAAACTTCTGTATTTACTTTCAGGCTGTCAATCGGTTAGGGGAAGGAACCACTAGCACCAGGGGAGAACTATATTTTTGCAATCGGGCTGGCGGTCAGCACTCAACGGGGGTGCACTAAACTTGGTGGGGCCTATGTAAATGGGTCTATAATGAGCAAGCAAATAGCGACATAGTGCCTTGCATGCCCAATGGGCTCATTTACATGGCTACTTTTGTGAATTTCAAATAGCGCACCTGCGCTATTCATTGTGGAGACATTCTCCTGGCTGCATATCGGGACGGCGCTAGTGGGGTTAGCGGTTGCAGTACTGAGGTTAGGGCTGACTCATCCTGGCCCTATTCACAGTCGGGTAGCACGATGCGTTATCCGACTGTGAATAGCAACCTTTGGCACCTGTGCAATCGCAAAGTGCAGAGCAAACTTTTGCGCTGCGCTTTGTGGCTTTTTGTGAATCTAGCACCGGGAGTATTATTCTCACACAATCAAAATTCCATTACTGATTTACTATGGTCTTTATTAAATCGTTTTTCAAGTATTTTGCTTGGGAACATTCCAAACCTAAATTTTGTTATTATCTTCCTAATTTGAGGATCTGTAATGGCAGTCAGATAATATTATAATGACAGATTTTGGATTTACAGTGACAAAATAGTGTTATGCTTATTTGCATTCAGTTTAGCTATCTTCTCTTACCTATCAGTATTCTGGTCTTTCCTTTAACAGATTACTGTATGCACGCGTTAATATTATTCCGAGCTTGACCCAGTTCCATAAATAGCCAGAGGTCATATTATTTAGAATAGGTCTGATGCAGTTGAACCAGGGTGTATTACTTTTCTTCTTTACATATAAATTCATTTTTTTGCAAGCAAATCCTAACTAGATCTTCCCTAGACTGCACCTATAACCAATAATTTAATAGCCTCCATAATGCCATTGTTTTGTCTGAATATTGGCCTAATTCTAATTTGAGGCTATAACCCAGAGTAGTTAATGGTAAACTTAGTAATTTTTTATAAAACAATAATCAAATGGTTTCTCTGTTTTGTCCCCTACAGCATACCTCCATACCTCAGTTCCTTAGAGTGCCTGTGCCATGACCTTAGCTTCCACATCCATAAGTGCTGGTTTTATTGTATTCCCACTATATAAATTATTAAATTGGAGAATTCCCCCATGTCTGCTTAACCGCCTTTTGTACTGTAGATGTTTGCTGTGCCCAGGAAAAATAATTATTAAAGGTCAGTTCTAAATAGGTATAACTATTGACTGCTTCCACTTGAGAATTCCAAATGCAAAAATTGGATAGCTTTTTCTTAAAATACCCATTTTTTAACTACCATTATTTTACTTTTGCTGATATTAATTTTTTATTCTAGATCCTCATAGCCTCTCACTAATTTATCCAAATGAGTCTGCAGACCATGTTGGGTTAAAGAAATCAGAATGAGTTCATCTGCATATGCTAAGACAGGGCATACTCAATTAATTATTTCAGGAAAGGACTATTGAGAATTATCAAGTGTTTTTAGAGGTTGTTAATGTATACTGTACATTAAACAGAACTAGAGCCAAGGACAGAGCCTTGTTTGACTCCTATATTTATTTTTTACTTCCTCTATAAGGCTTCCCTTTTAACCTTATGCTATCCTGGCCTTATGCATAACTGTTCTCAGCATATAAATAACAGTTCTAAGTTGCTAATCATTCTCCTTCACATTTCCTCTTGATCCCTTCCACTCTTTCCCCTCGCCCCTCTATGGCTTTCCCCCATCCCCCTTCCCCCTGTTATATCTCCTGAGCTCCCTTGCTCACTTTAAAATGCTTTGTCCCATACCTTCTCACCTCTGACGAGGCCCCTGTGCTGATGCCATCCCTTACCTTGTTGATTATTATATTGGCTTGCCACGCTTGCGCGCAGGTCAACATATTGGGAGAGTGGAGATTTGGAGGCGCGGCTGCTGTTGGGCGAATGCAGGGCATGCATCAGTAGGTGAGTCCCTCATTCCCCAATAAGCCAGCATGCTAGCACTGACGCCAACATTATGTAAAGTGGACATAACTTGTAAACAAAAGTGCCGCTGCAATCAGAGACAAGCTCATCATGCGGCTGACACATGCCTCCCATCGTGCCTTTCCTAATGAAACATTTCAATAAACATGGCGTGAAGCCGCGCATGGCGAGGTGAAGCCCACGCCCCTTGTGTGACACGCCGACGGGAGCCCACTCTGTCGGCATCACCCCCAACTCTTGAATGCCAAGGGGTGCCCAATCCTTGGCTCGTGCTCCCCACCCCCGAAGTTTGTTTGCCGTGAGGGGTGCCCAATCCTAGGTGGCATTACCCCGTGTTGTGTGCGGCGAGGGTGCCCAATCCCGCTGGCTAGTGACCCCCCAAACCCACTTAGGTGGCACACTGGGAGCCCACCCAAGCGTGCGAAACAGTCCCGCACCTTTGTTTGCTGGCAGGGTGCCCAACTCGCGGCATTAACCCCCTTGTGTGCCGACGAGGGTGCCCAATCCCATGTCGGCTGCTAACCCCCTAAACCCACTTAGGTGGCATGCTGGGAGCTCCCCACCCCAGCGCATAAAACTGTCCCGACGCTTTCTGTACCCAGAATACAAAACGGTCCTTGTAGTCTAGGTCCTCCGCCCACTGCACACCCTGCTCCCTCACCCCCCCACCCCATACTTACTCTCCGAGTCCAGCGTGACGCTCTTCAGTGGACCGGGAACACGCCTGCACTCTTCAAAGCCGACCGCTAACTGAGGGAAATGCCGTAAGCTGTATAATGGAGTGAATAGGGTTTTTCAACTTTGTCGCATATCTCAGGCATTTCTTGGACTTTTGCACCAAATTTTCAACATGGGGTTTTTGGGGCCCCTCCTCATGAATTCTGTCACTGTCATGGTGTTTATCGACCTCAAGAGGTGATTTCGCAGTCACTGCGCGAAATCACCTCTCGGGGCCCATTAACGAAATGACAGTGGCAGTGTTCATGAAGTGCCGTCTTAAAAAGCCTAAGTTCCAACTCGGACTTGGTCCCAGCGAGGGTGATTCTGCAGCTTCTAGGTCATACGGCTGCAGTCATAGCTACAGTTACCCTCGCAAGCTTGAACATGAGGATCCTGCAGTGGCACTTAAGAGTACAGTGGGACCAAGGCACAGATGAGCTAGATCTGGATCTCCAGCGCAGTCTGTCAGTCCCTGACCTGGTCTGTCACCCCGGCCCATTTAGGCATAGGAGTTCCCTTCCAGCGACCCAGCCCACAGCAGATCCTTACTATGGATACCTTGGGACTGGGATGAGGAGCACGTCTTGCTTCTCATCAGACAAGGGGTTCTTGGAACTCAATTGAACGGTCTCTCTAGATTAAAATTTTGGAGAAGAGAGCCGTACTGTACACCCTTTAAGCCTTCCAAGGGGTAATCCCTCCTGGGCCCCTTTTGGTCTAGTTGGACAGTACCCCAGTAGTCTTCCTTCTCAACAAGCAAGGGGGCACGCATTCTTTTCCCCTATGCAAAGAGGCAATGAGAGTTTGGACCTGGGCAATGGATCACAGCCTGGATCTAACAGCGGTCCATGTTCCAGGGATTCACAACATCCTCGCAGACAGCCTAAGTCATCTTGGTCTCAGAATCATGAATGGGAACTACATATAGAGGTCTTAGACAACCTCTTTGAAAGGTGGGGTCAGCCAGAACTGGACCTCTTTGCGTCCCCACACAATGCAAAACTGCCCAATTTCTACTCGCTAGATCCAGGAGGTGGTGTTTTTTGGTGAGACACATAGTCCCTCTCTTGGACAGGGAGGTTTCTGTATGCCTTTCCTCCCTTCCCTCTTCTTCAGAGGATCCTACTCAAGTTGAAGGCAGAAGGTGCCCAGATGATTCTGGTAGCGCCCTTCTGGCCTCGACAGATTTGGTTCCCGCTGTTGCAACAGCTGGCATGAACCCACGGTTCCATTGCCCCTCTCTACTCACTTGCTCTCCCAAGAGCAAGGGACGTTGGTCCATCCGGCCCTCCGGTCCCTGCATCTGCATGCTTGACTCCTACAGACTTAGCTAGAGATTGATTTGGAGTATCCCTCAGAGTGGCGGAGGTACTCGTGGCAGCGAGAAAACCCTCTACCGGGGCAACATATGCCATGAAATGGAAGCATTTCTGCTTGTGGGCATGCCCCCATTCTCTAGATCCTCTCAGTTGTCTGGTGGAACCTGTGCTGGAGTATCTTCTGTACCTATCGGACTTGGGCCTTAGCTACTCGCCCATTAAGGTGCACCCCTGTGCATTATCAGCCTGTCATGCACCACTGAATGGGAAAGCTCTGGCACAGTTGGACATATGCAATACCTTTTTAAGGGGCATCTTGCACATTGCCACCTTGGGACATCCTGTTTGTTTTGGAGAAGCTCACCTTGCCCCACTTCAAACCAGCCGCAAGTTGCGAGATTTGTCTTCTCTCTTGGAAGGCATTGTTTTTAGTTGTGATCACCTTGCCTTGGAATATTTCCAAGCTGCAGGCTCTGATATGTAAAGAGCATTATATTATTTTCACAGGGACAGGGTTACCCTTCGTACAAACCTTAAGTTCATTCCAAAGGTAGTATCTGAGTTCACGTTGAACCAGGACATTCAACTACCGGTTTATTACCCAGAGTATTCTTAACAGAGGGGAGGCCTTGCTACACACTCTGGGTGTACATAGGATTCTGCATTACTATTTGGCTCAAATCAGTTCTTCCAGAAAGACAGATCAGTTATTTGTCTTGTTTGCTCACAGAAAAGTTGGGGCACCCGTCATGAAGCAGACTTTAACTAAGTGGCTCATGCACTGCATTACATTCTGTTATCAGCAGCACAACAAACCCTTAACGGGACCAGTTAAGGGTCATTACACCAGAGGGGATAGCAATATCTTTTGCTTCCCTGAGGAATGTTTCTTCAGTGGAACTCTGGAGTTCAGTGCACACCTTCATTAAGCACTACAGTCTGGACATGGCTTCCAGAAGGAGAGCAGGTTTCGGCCTAGCGGTCCTCCAGGGACTCCTCTCCTAATTGCCTATATTTTTGGCACTATTGTTCTCCACCCTTCTGACCTGGGTCTCTTCTTGGGTACTGGTTGGGACTCAGTCCTAATGGTATTACCAGCTACAAGAGCTCCCCCTCGAAGTGAGATAGTACAGTTACGTTAGAACTTACCATAACAGTAGATCTTTGAGAGGAGCTCTTGCGGCAGGTGGCTTTCCCACCCACCTGCTCCAGGGGACCAATGTTATCTTTTCTCTTTGGGGATAGGAGATCCTCCTTGGTTCTCCTTCTGTTTTTCAGCCGGGTCTCTGGTGGGAGAATGGAAGTGGTGCCGGGGGACTGCCCCCTTTATACCACATCAGGGCGGAGCTGACATCGGGGGTGGTCCCCCACCATAGACTGCCAGCTAGAAGTTTTTTTCTTTGTGGTCCTGATGCCTTGCAGCTTAGTCCCAATGGTATTACCTGCTGCAAGAGCTCCTCTCGAAGATCTACTTACAGTAAGTTCTTATGGAACTGTACTTTATGAGCTATACATTTCCTCCCACCAAAGTCCAAAAGTATTATTTTAATATTAGTGTCTTCATAAAGCACTTCTTTACATTTAATATTTGGAGATACCTTTACACCCAATAATAATTTTCCTGATAGCAGTGCAGGAAGAGTTTGTGGAGTTGGGGAGGGGCCTTAGACAAGTAGCATGCATGGTAACCTTCTCAGAGGTGCTGCCTGTCTATGGCATGGGTGAGGCTAGGCTGCTCCACACCACTGGATTCAATCAGTGGTTGAAAAACTGGTGCAGAGCTCAGGGATTTGGCTTCACTGGGGACTGGGGGTCCACCTGGAGTGATGCAGGCCTATACTGGTGTGATGGTCTGCATTTGTCCAGGAGGGGAACCAGAATCCTAGGTGATAGGTTTAAATGCTTCATTGGCAAGCATTTAAACTAGCCAAGGGGAAGGCACTGGAAAGGAGCAGGGAAATCCTAGCCTCCCCCAAAAAATCAGGGTAGTAAGTGAGGTAAACACCAAGATAAAGATGTCAATAGGGAGAAGGGCAGGGGTAAATGGAGAAAATGACAAAGGCAATAAGGACAGGGATGGGGCAAAAAGGGGTAAGGCCATCAAGTAATGGAGAGTAATGAGTACCAGTGCCCGCAGTCTGGGCAACAAGCTCCCTGAACTAGTGGCCTTGATAGAAGAGGGATGCCTGGATATTGTAGCAGTCACAGAAACATGGTACACAGAGAACCATGACTGGGATGTTAACATACCAGGGTACACAACCTACAGGAGAGACAGAGAGGGCAGAATAGGGGAGGAGTAGCTCTCTATGTAAGGGAAGGGATAGAAACAACAGAACAAAAGAGTAAACAGGGAGGAGACGAGGCACTGTGGATCACCTCAGAGACTGTAAATGGCACCACAGTCCGCACAGGGGTTGTATACAGACCCACATGTCAGGGGAGGGAATGGACAAGGATATGATAGAAGGCATCCTTAGGATGGCGGAGAAAGGGGAGATACTGTTGATGGGGGACCTGAATATGCCAGATGTTAACTGGAGCACCTTTGCTGCAGCCATATCCAAGAGCAGGGCCATTCTCGAAACCCTACAGGTGGCATGCCTCAGACAGCCAGTTTTGGAACCCACTCATGAGTGAGCAATCTTAGACCTTATCCTCTCAAATAGGGACAGTGAGAGGATTTCACATCTAGAAGTGGGTAGCCATCTGGGAACAAGTGACCACCAAACAGTATGGTTCACGATAAACTCAGCTACAGAGTCAAGCCATACAAAAGTGAGGGTATTGGACTTCAGGAGGGCTGACTTTGGCAAGATGGGAGAGTGTCTTAGAAAAGCACTAGCAAACAGGATAGAAGGAGGGGTGGAGCAACAATGGGGAAACATCAAAACTGCCATCACAGAGGCAACAAGCCTTTGTGTGAAGCAAATAAACAAATCAAAATGAAAGAAAAAGCCACTATGGTTCTCAAAAGAGGTGGTGGAAAGGTTATGGAGAAAATATAGCATTCAGGAAGTATAAGGAAACACAGAAGGAGCAGGACAGAGAACTGTACCCGTTAAGGCAGAAGGAAGCAGGGAGGGAAGTCAGAATAGCAAAGGCCCAAACTGAGGAAAAGATAGCTAACTCAGTTAAGAAGGGGGATGAAACCTTTTATAGGTACATCAGGGAGTGTGGCGAGACAAAGGAAGGGATAGTGAGGCTGAATAGAATGGACGGTGAGTGGGCAGAGAGGGACAGTGAAAAAGCAGGGATACTGAATAAATATTTCTGCTCTGTATTCACAAAAGAGGAGGAGGGGGAGGTGCCTAATCCAGTTAACAGAAGCACTCTGGATAGGGGGGGTCGATCCCAGTCCTTTCACAGAAGAAAGGGTTCTGAAAGAACTCCTAAAACTGAAGGGGACAAAGCAGTGGGGTCTGATGGAATTCACCCCAGTATTCTAAAAGAATTAAGGGGAGAACTAGTGACACCACTGACTACACTTTTTAACAAATCATGGGAGGTTGATATGGTATCTGAGGACTGGAGGAAGGCGGATGTGATTCCCCTTCACAAAAGTGGGAGCAAGACAGAGGCAGGAAACTACAGACCTGTCAGTTTGACCTCTGTAGTAGGGAAAGTGATGGAATCACTTCTGAAGGAAAGAATTGTTGAGTACCTAGAGGCCAGTGGGGCACAGGACCCAAAGCAGCATGGGTTCACAGCAGGAAGGTCATGTCAGATGAATCTAATTGATTTCTGTGACTGGGTGACCAAAGTAGTAGACCAGGGAGGGGCTGTGGACATGGCCTACTTAGACTTTAGCAAGGCATTTGACGCAGTTCCACACAAAAGATTAATAATCAAATTAACCAGCCTGGGAGTGGGTCCCGAGGTGATAGCCTGGGTAAAACATTGGCTGGACAACAGGAAACAGAAGGTAATTATAAATGGAGTCCACTCTGAAAAAAGATGGGTTACTAGTGGATTACTGCAGGGTTTAGTACTGGGTCCAGTCCTTTTTAATGTCTTTATAAGTGACATTGCAGAGGGACTGGAAGGAAAAGTATGCCTCTTTGCAGTTGACACAAAGATCTGCAACAGAGTTGATACACAAGGAGGCGTGGAAAGGATGAGAAGAGACTTGACAAGGTTGGAGGAATGGTCAGAAGTATGGCAGCTTGGATTCAGTGCAAAGAAGTACAAAATAATGCACCTGGGAAACAAAAACCCAGGGGAAGATTACACAATGGGGGGTTAGTAACAACAACAAAAATGGAAAGGGACCTGAGGGAAATCATATCAGATGACCTTAAGGTTAGCAAGCAATGTGAGAAGGTAGTAGGGAGGGCTGGGGGGATACTGGCATGTATAAGGAGAGGCATCACCAGCAGAAAACAGGAAGTTGTTATTCCTCTGTACGGACAGTTGGTGAGACCCCATCTGGAGTACTGCATCCAGTTCTGGAGACCCCATCTCTGCAGGGTCATAGACAGGATGGAGGCAGTCCAGAGGAGGGCAACTAAAATGGTGCAGGGTCTGCAAGAGAAGCCATACGAGGAGAGACTAAAGGAGCTTAATATGTATACCCTTGAGGAAAGGGGGGGACATGATAGAAACTTTTAAGTACCTCAGTGGAATCAGCAAAGTCCAAGAGGGTAGCATCTTTCAGAAAAAGAGATGTGCAGGAACAAGGGGACACAATTTGAAGATAGAGGGGAACGCTAAGGGGCAATGTGAGGAAGTATTTTTTTTACAGAGAGAGTGGTGGACGCATGGAACAGCCTTCCGGAGGCGGTTGTGGGGTCTAAAACTGTGGGAGAATTCAAGAATGCATGGGACAGACATAAGGCAATTCTTGTGGGGGGTAGGAAGAAATAGGCTGTTGGTTAACTAGGATCTGCAGCTTATCCGGTAGGTAGGGAAATGGGCAGACTAGGTGGGCCAAGCAGTCCTTATCTGCCGTCAAAGTCTATGTTACTATGTTTCTATATCTTCCACTCTATTTTAAAAAAGATCTTTTTTTTTTTTTTAGCTGGGGACTTACTGAAAAATCGTTAATATTAAAAATACTGTATCTTCCTCTATCAACCAGTTTTTCTGAAGGCAGAAAACATCAGACTGACCCAAAAATTCTTGCCATTCTTTATGTTATCTTTTTTAATACCCCAGCTATGTTCCATGTAACCAGTTTTATTACTTGTTTTCTCAAGACCTTAAAGTCTTGTTTCTCCATTCTGGGTTGTCATGAACTTTCTTTTTACAGAATCTCATATCTGTGTAATGTGAGTTAGATAACTATTTCAGGTGACTACATTTACAGGTTGCTTTAGATTTCCTTGCAGGTTTACATCATTACCCCCATTGTCCACCATATCCACCATATTAATCTCAACTCCATCAAGAGCAGTATAGCGCAGTGGTTTAAGGCTCTGAGCTGCAAATCTGATGACATCCAGCAGACCAGACCTGGGTTTGAATCCCACAGCTTCCACTTGCATACTGTGTGACCCTGAGCAAGTCACTTAACTTCCCTGTGCTCCCAGGTTGCATCTGTAAAAAAGCTTTCAGCTTAGTGTGTCTCACCTGGTTAAATAACTAAATAAAAATAAAAAAGAGCTGCGGTATTAGCCCAAATTATCTTTGCCAGTATTTTATTTGAAAAAGTAATATGTATTTGTTTGACCAACCTTTCAGTCTTTGAATATCTAGTATGTCACTTTCAAGACACTTTATTTTTAAATTATGCTATGCCATAAAAAGAGTTTTAGTTAACAGGGAGGACCTTGATTCCACCTTCTGCTCTTTAAATCCAAATATAGAAAGTGTTGGATTATTACTGCACAAATCTTTAACAGGTTAAAATTTCTATTGTGTTCTGTTGGGGTAGAAATTGGCAACTCCTTCTATATTTGCCAAGAAAGTTCAGCAGTCAGTCAAGATGTACCTACACAAAGTCCAGGTGTGACTGATTTGTTTTGGCTAGCCCAGAGGTTGTAGAAAACCTGTTCACAGTTACATACAATTAGAACATTTCCCATTCTTTCCAATCCAGTGATTCAAAAGGCTTCTACTGTACTACAATGTTCTAACTATTCCCATTTCAGCTTGTAGTAAGTACTGTATATCATAAGTTCTATTAAAAGGACACTGTCAACCCCCTTAGGCCATAGATTGTCCCTAGATTAAATAAACTCTGGCCAGAGCCAATAGGGCTGCAGTTGAGGAATTTGAGGTAAAAATATGGAAAATTACTGAAGCTACGAGCCTGTATTAGCAAAATGTAATGCAGGCTCATAAATTAGTTGTTTTGTATTATTTTTACACCAGATTTGCAACATAACCTTGCTATGACCCTGCCTCATGAAGAAGTGCAGAGCAAATGTTTAACTCCTGCCTGAAAGTTGATTTGGCACAGGGACTGCAAAATAAACTTTCAAGACGCAAAAACAATTTTGGGCAGGCTTTGACAAATGACAGCTGTCACATTCATGAGGTGTTGTAAAGAAATGGCTATATTAGAAACATAGAAACATAGAAACATAGACTTTGACGGCGGATAAGGACCGCTAGGCCCATCTAGTCTGCCCATTTCCCTACCTACAGGATAGGCCGCAGATCCTAGTTAACCAACAGCCTATATCTTCCTGCCCCCCACAAGAATTGCCTTATGTCTGTCCCATGCATTCTTGAATTCTCCCACAGTTTTAGACCCCACAACTTCCTCAGGAAGGCTGTTCCATGCATCCACTACCTCTCTGTGAAATAATACTTCTCACATTGCCCCTGAACCGCCTCTCCTTCTATCTTTAAATTGTGTCCCTTGTTCTTGCAAGTCTCTTTTCTGAAAGATGCTACCTCTTGGACTTTGTTGATTCCCTTGAGGTACTTGAAAGTTTCTATCATGTCCCCCTCTCCTTCTTTCCTCAAGGGTATTACATATTAAGCTCCTTTAGTCTCTCCTCATACGGCTTCTCTTGCAGACCCTGCACCATTTTAGTTGCCCTCCTCTGACTGCCTCTATCCTGTCTATGCTTGCAGAGATGGGGTCTCCAGAACTGGACACAGTATTCCAGATGGGGTCTCACCAACTGTCTGTACAGAGGGATAACAACTTCCTGTTTTCTGCTGCTGATGCCTCTCCTATACATCCCAGTATACCCCTGGCCCTCCCTACTGCCTTCTCACATTGCTTGCTAACCTTAAGGTCATCTGATATGATTACCCCCAGGTCCCTTTCCTGTTTTGTTGTTGTTACTACCTCCCCACCCATTGTGTATTCTTCCTCTGGGTTCTTGTTTCCCAGGTGCATTATTTTGCACTTTTTTGCATTGAATCCTAGCTGCCATACGTCTGACCATTCCGCCAACCTTGCCAAGTCCCTTTTCATCCTTTCCACACCTCCTTGTGTATCAACCCTGTTGCAGATCTTTGTGTCATCTGCAAAAAGGCATACTTTTCCTTCCAGTCCCTCTGCAATGTCACTGATGAAGACATTAAAAAGGACTGGACCCAATATATTGAAAATGTGGGTTAAAAATATTGAATATTACCAAAGTTATGAGGCTGTGTTTGCAAAATTCAACATAGGCTCACAACGTTGTTTTTTTTTTTAATATCTGCACACCAGATTTTCAACATAGCCTTCTTAATGACCCACCACATGAATAATAGCAGAGAAAATGTTCAGCTCCTGCCCGAAAGGTGATTTTTGCGCAGGAACCACAAAATCACCTTTCGGGACAGATTTGCCTAGTGTGAGTGCAATTTTTCATGACGTGGGGTCCCAAACAAAGCATGTTGAAAATTTGGGCAAAAATATGCAAAATGGCAGCATTATGCCACTTAGTTCAAAACACCATTGAAATACATTGAACCGCATACCTATTTCTTCAGTTCGCAGCCCGGCTTTGAAGAGTGAAGGTGTGTCTGCAGTCCAGAGAGGTTTAGGTGTTGGACCCCGATGGGTGAGTAAGGGCTTGAGGGGGCGGGGTGGTGGGTGCTAAGTGGGAGGGTCGGGTGGGGGTCGGAATGGCTGCAAAAGACATCGATGGACAGTTTCTTTTACAGGTAAAAAAATGACAGTGGATTCCTGATCATGACATTGGGGAGTGGCACCCTCAGTGTCACTGTTATGTTTCTGGGTGGGGTGGGGTAGAGGGATGCTGAGAGGGAGGATCGGGTAGTGGGAGAAAATATAAACAACAAAAAAAGGACCGTCATGGGGAACATTATATCTGACACTGGGGCATTGGGCACCCCAATGTCATTGTTATGTTTCTGGGGGTACTGAGGGTGGGTGGGTGGGGAACAGAAAAATAAATATATAAACAAAAACAAAAAGGACCATCACAGGGAGCACGATCGTGACACTGGGGGATTGAACACCCCAGTGTCATTGTCATGTTCGGGGAGGGGTGCTGAGAGGTGGGTCCAGTGGATATAATATTTATAAAATATAAAAAACAATCGGCGGTCATGGCAGAATGATGACCACTGCGCCATGTCCAAGATGGCTCTCAGATGCTGGCAGCATTACGTGCTACTAGCGATGTGCAGAGTGCGACAGCTATCTTGGACATGACAGAGTGTGCCGTGTTCTGCTGTGACTGCTGACAGAGAAAAATAGTACAGCACTACTGTAATTGAAGACAGCAAGCGGAGTGCTTCACAGATGTTTAGGCGACTGTGTAGTAACTCCAGCATGTTGTTCGGTTGGAAGGAATGTTCTGAGTCCTTTTTCTGTAGCAAGATGTCTGCAGGGCTACGCCCACTGCTGCCCTAAAAACACGTTATGATTGCTCACATTCTGTAGAGATTGCTGATGTACCTGTTAGTTTGAGTCTGATTCATTTTTTCTTTTTAAAAGTAAAAAAAAAAAAAACAGACTGCCGACCATATTGGTGTTACCACACAAAAATGTGTTTGTTTACATTCTTTGATCAACATCCACTGCATCTTTCTTGGACTTGGTAATGTCCTTAACACAGTGTAGCCACTCATAATGCTGTGGGAAAAGAGGCGACTACTGCATCACGAGTGGCTGCACTGTTAGGAGTGTTCCTAATGTTCAGCATGTATGCAGTAAGGGTAAGTCAAGGATTTGAAGCAAAACAAGGTTGGGTATACCCGCACCATTATGCATTTCAGTTCTCATTAGAAAGGAAACAGATCAAACAACCAACAACTTCAGTGAGTTTTAGAGATGGTAAGCAGTCATAAAATGTGGGTTTTCAAATAAAAATAATATGATGCAAAAAGGGTTGATAGTGTCCCTTAAATGTTTTTTGAGTTTCAGATGATTTCAGAAAGACACCCTGTAACTCTATACACCATTCATTACCCACTGCAATTATCTTGTTTTCTCTCTCCCTTACTTCTACTATACTGTTTCACTCTGGTGAATAATATGTATGTATGAAGAGTGTCACTCTCATGGATTGTCTTTTTGCCTTTTTTGCTCTTTGTTAACAACTTCTTTCACACCTCGGACCTTTTCCTCTTCCTGATCAGCAGTCATTACCTCAGATACACTCTCCTCAGATACTTTCTGAGTTCTCATATCACCACTGAGGTTCTTACTGTATTTTTTCCCCTTAGCTTGTTTTATTATGCTTCCCCCCCCTTTTCCTTGTTGTAGTCATTGGAAGTCGTTTTTTTTTTTTTTTTTTTTGGTGTTTGAGTATTAATGGAATTACATACACAAGCCAGGGCTTTCTGTATTGTCTCATGTTACACTGCATCTTTTTTACTCAAATGGGACTGATTTAGCTGCTTCCTTGTATTATGTTCCTTTTTGCAAGTTCTCTATTTCCATTTTTAATGGGCCCTGTGCACGATGCCAATGCGCCACGTACACCGGGCATGTAGGCATCGTTATGACTGAATGCCTCAGAGCAGGGCCCCATGGACCCTGCACTGCAATCACAGAGGGTGCGTGCAGCAGTTACTCACCCAATCCCACAGCCTCACAGACAGCATCGTGCCGAGGCGGTCATGGGGTGTGCCCGCACACCAAGCCATTCACAAAGGTGCAGAGTGCTGGGTGCGGGGGGGGGTGCACCTTATGCTGGATAACACCCAGCTGTAAGGGATACGCATCCCAGATGCCGCCGGCCGCAGCGCCAACATGGGGCACTGGAGACCCCACCACATGCCACCCCAGCCCATGGGACAACAAGGAGGGCTGGGGACGGCCGACCAGTCACCCACCTGCCCCGAGCTGGTGGCACATATTGCACCCTCTGGTGACATCCGCGCCCCGTGGGAGCAAGGGTTCCATTAGCGGACTGGGTCCAGGCATCCCCTTGGATGCGCACCCGGTCTGTGGAAATGTCTTCCACGCATCTGCATGCTGGGGGGGAGCGGGGCCGTGGACAGGTGCCCCGCAGGTGCATGCAGTAGTGAATACCACACACCCTGTACCTATCCGGGGCCGTGGAGCTGCGCAGGTGGTATATACGTCTGTGGCATGTACCCTGCCTGCATCGTGCATAGCGCCCATTGTTTGTAAATATTGCACTAAAAAAATGTTTGCAATATATGGATGGCTTAGGGCTTCAATCTTTTTTTTTTTTGATAGTATCAAGGGTTACCTATTATACTATGATCCCTCTGTTTTATTATTAGGAATATCTTTTTCAATATACAGAAAAGTTATTTTAATCTTAATAATTTCTGGCCCCTGTAAATCATATTTCTGCAGGGTAAGACTAACATCCCACAAGGAAAAGGGACTAAATAACTCCAACCTAATCATCTCTCTTTGAGCGGTCTCAACATGATTGTCATTTTTTCCTGTTGCATTTACTGTCTGCTGTGTTGTCAATGAATCTATTACTTCGACAGGCTTTTCCACCTTTTTGCTAGATACCACTTTATTATTCCCTTTTTCTCTACCAAATTTCTCTAATACCTGCTGCCCTTTTATTACCTTTTTACATTTCTTCTTCTTCATAAGACCCTTTTAAACTGTAGTGTTCTCTTTGCCTTTTCTTTTTCTCTCTCTCTCTATCTTTCTTTCTTTTCTTTCCTTCCTTCTTTTTATTTATACTCTTGCTTCCTTAATTTGATATTCTGTTGGTCATTTGCACCCATTTGCTCTTTATCCAGTTGTTTTTCCGATTCTAGACTTTCCGTAACCTTTTCCCTTTTCTCCAGGTCATTAATACAGTCCGTTAAGTAATTGTCATCTTCACATGTAATGGCAGCAACAAGGGTCTACTTTTTTAAAATCTCCTGTCTTTTTTTTATATTTATGGGAGTAGAAGACTATAGTAAATGTTCTCTAATTACTTGAGCCTTTACAATAACTTCCCTGCTAAAGTCCTGCAACACAGACAGATGGGTGGTGCTATTTGCCTCATCTATAAGATTTATTTCATTCCCCTGTTTCCCTTTTTACACTTCTAGTATCCATTTTATAATGGAAAGTGCAAATACAATCTATAAAAAATCAAAACTGGGGGGAGAAAATTCACAGCAAGCCTAGTGGCATCTAGGCAATTAGGCAGACTAGATGGGCCTGGCTGTCCTTTTCTGCTGTCACCTTCCTATGTTCCTATGTAAAACTGATTACAGTCTAAAATTAAATGTAAATTGTATGCAAAACAGTCAAGGAACTAAAGATACTGTATTAATGTCTAAAACCAAAGTATTTTTGGGGTGAAATTTTCCACAGTATTTGCAGGTACAGTATAAGTGTAAAAAAACAGCCCAACCAACAGTATTGTCTGAGTTCTGCTTCACTTTGTGTTGATGCACTATTAACTTGGTGTGATGGCTTTCACTATAAGGGCTTTCACCCAGTCTTTTGTACATGCTGAAACACTCACCTCCCCAGATCATTAGCAGGAGTAAAACACAGTAATTAGAGTAACATAAGCCAAACTTTTACTGTGGTCTTCCAATTTTTATCAGTTCTTATCAAGAACTTGGTGCTCAAGATGGTTCACCTTTATAAGGTACTAGGGGCAGTATATCTTCTGTTGAGATAAGTAATGGAGCTGAGGACTCTAATATTGCAATCCAGGAGCATTGATAGGCACTAATTCTACAAAGAAAATCAGATAAGAAAGCAAAGTGCAAATACACCAAATATAGCACAAAAATAAACAGGTTCAATACTTACTATTACATTGGATTTTATTCCCCCTTGAATTACTTTTAAATGATACCAGAAAAGATTACTTACTCAAATGAGAACATTCTCCAGTTTTTATTAATGGAACTTTTTACAAAAAAAGACTGGGGTTTAAAGTGCTACATGCTTCAGCATGAGAATATTCTGCTCAGCTTTGGTCACTCCTTTTAACTTGTCAAAAAGGCGACAATATGGTCACATGATTAAAAAAATGCATGTCTGTATGCTATACTGTACTACAGAATATAAACTCTAGCTCTTTGTCCTGTGTATCGATGTTTGATTCCAGTGTTTGCAAATCGGTGTTTGATTCCAACATGCTCAGGCTACCAGTTAAGTAAAACATCCATATAACGCGTGATACAACCTGCATCACAATGTTGTGACGTGGCTCAAGAATTTAGGCAGCAGATTGGATGACTCCAAAATTTAAAAAGGGACCATCTTCCAATTATTATTTGCCTAAAATCAAATAAAATTATATTACGCGGGTCATAAATTAAAACATATATCAGCTTAGACAGAGAGCCAGAGATTCGAGCAAATTATGTACTCTTGACCAAGCAAGCCTTTACTTAGAAAAACTAAGCCTTGCTTCAAGAAGAAAACATAAATAAAACATCAAATACATTTCCCCCTTCTTATCCTCCTACTGTACTTGCTTAATTTTAAATTTCCTGGCATTTAGCCTTTTTGGATCTGCTCCATGGGGGAGGGCGGGGGCTGTATTCTCCAGTTTTCTGTCTCTTCTTACAGTACATGCTGCATTCCACGGTAAGCCTCCCAAAAGACTCTGTCCTCACCATCTCCCAATCACGGCCCCGTCAAAGCTGCAGCTCAGTGCCTCTCTCACTCCACTCTGCCTCTCCTCTTCTCACCGTCTTACTGATCCTTCAAGCCCTCTGACACTAGTTCCAAAACTACCCAACTCAGGTGCAAGCAGCTCAGGTGGGTCAAAGGACTCATCAACTCTACATCTCTCCAGGAGGGATCCAGAGGAATCTGGAGTCCCCGGATACCTTATCACACACCAACCCTCTGTTGCACAGTAGGAAAATAATATTTTTTTAATTTGATATGCGTTGTTGAAGATTTAAGTGAAAGTACAATGACAAAACAAGTAGTCAAGATTGAACACATAAGAACATTCAAACCAGAAGTGAAATTACAAACAAAGCAAGAAAAACAAATAGGAAAACAATAAAAACCCTAATAAACCCCCGGCAGCTCAGGGCACTAGATTAGGAAACTAATGTAGAGGGTTTCAAGAGAACTCAGACAGGGAGCATGTGGAGAGACAATCGGTGGTAGTAGTTGGAAAAGGCAATAGCTAGGGGATGGTGAACGGAAGCAGTATGGAAGGCTAAGTCCCACCGGACTAGATGGAGAATAAAGTGTAAAGGGTCTCCCACCTCATATGAAACAACTGAGGATTCTTCATTTGGGTAACCACTTGTTTCTCTAACATAAGAGTGATTAAGATCTCACAGTGCCATTCCTGGTAGGACGGAGTCGAATCATCTGTCCAGTGACGCAGAATTATAAGCTTAGCTACAACTGAAATGAGAGCCATATAAGCTTTATGGGTAGATAACGGATCACGCAGGTAGAGACCAACCAGATAAATAGAGGGTGTAAAAGATCCTTAAGATGCGCGCGGTGGCGCTGAGGTTGAGGCGCTGGACGCCACACCTCGCTCCACACCGGCGACCCGGGTTCGGGAGCGGACTCGGGTCGCTGGTGGGCCGGCCAGGGGGAGTTAGGCTTGAGCATCCCACGACAGCTCGCCTACTCCGGGGAGGGTCAAGGCTACAGCCCGAACACTTGTCTGACTCCAAGTGGAGGCTCAGGGTACTGCAAGTCCCCAATGTTAAGGGGAAGGGCTGCCGACATACAGCGTGACGTCGGCACTCTGCGCCTGGACGTCATGGGTCCTAAGCTGTAGGGGGTGGGAGAAAAGCGGAAATATGCCTGCCATCGCCGGGAAGATGGAGCCTCCGGAGACGTGCCCTCGATGTGCCCTCGCCCGCCCGATGGCCCCCAGACCGACAAAAGTTGACTGTTGGGGTAAGGGAGCTCTGCCCCAACCCCGCCCGGGGGGGGTAATCTGAAGCTCTATGGGGTTCCTGTGGGGTCATACGGGCAGGGTAGAGGGCAGAGGGATGTCTACCTTGAGGCTCCTGAAGGGTCGGGGATGGCAGGCAGGAAGGCGGATAAACAGTAATTTCAAAAAAAAAAAAAAGATCCTTAAGATCCAAAAGAGGCTTAAGTGACTCCTTTATGGCAGTCCAAAAAGAGAGAACCTTTGGACAATTCCAGAGAATACGATAGAGGTGCCCATCTTCTAAATGGCATCTGGTACATGTGGGGGAGGCAAGCTTGCCCATTTTGTACAACTGAGAAGGTGAATAATAAAGGTTATGCAATATTTGAAACTGGGTCCATCTAAGTCTGTCTTGTTTAATATATTTATATAGCTACAGCCAAATCGAATGCCATGTAGTAGGATCCTCTGACATGTTAAGGGCCTGGGTCCAGTAGTAAGAGACACCTGTTGAGGAAGTGGGATCTAAGGAGTGGAACAACTTATAAAATAGCAAGACCACTTGTGGTTGGGTCACTGTTTGTTGGAATTTGTCATCAATCGATGAGTCCATTAACTTCCAGGGTCTGGGGCCTAAGAGAGACAGTATCGACTGTGTTATTTGGAGATATTTGAAATGGTATGACATGGGGAGCGAGAACAGAGCTCTGGCGGACCTGAATGACAAGAATTTATCCCTGTCTAGGAAAACAGTTCTTTAAAAATAAAGAGAACTCCAAGTGTAGAAGAACTTCACAATTTCAAATAAAGGAATAGCAATCCTAAATTATTCAGTGTACTGGATTTAAGTAAATAAATAAGTTTATTTATTTGGCGCCCAATCCCAGAGGCTTTGGGCACCTTACAGTAAAAATTTGACAGGGTGATACTAAACATACAAAATTATGTAAACAACAAATAATACACAAATTTAAAATAAATAAAATGTTTTTGAAAGTTAAAATACATCAGCAGGAAAGGCTTTATGAAAAAGGTGAGTCTTCAGGCCCCTCTTAAAAGCCTCCACCGATGGGGCCTCCCTCAAAGATCTTAGCAGCGAGTTCCAGAGATTCAGGCTGGGCACTCTGAATGAACGGTCACCCAAGATTTTCAGCCTGGTTCTCGGAACTGCCAGGATGCCCCCATTGGAGGAACAGAAGGAGCGTGCTGGGATAGCAGTAGTAAGGAGGTCTGACAGGTAGCTAGGGCCCAATCCACATAGGGCCTTAGAGGTGAGCAAGCCCACCTTGAAGAAAACCCTCCACCTGTTTGGCAGCCAGTGCAGACCCTGCAGGATGGAGGTCATGTAACAGGACCTTGACAGCCCTGCCAATAGCCTGGCCGCTGCATTCTGCACTAGCTGCAGTCAGTGGAGGTTCCCTCCACTGACCCTGAGGTAAAGAGCATTACAGTAGTTGAGCCTGGATGTCACAAAGTGATGGCAGGTCTTCAGACAGAATTAGGGGTTTAAACCGGGCGATGTTCCGCAGATGGTAATAAACACTTTTGACGACAGCCGACATCTGGACTTCAGATGTCAACTTGTCGTCAAGAATAATGCCCAGATTTCTTACCCTAGCAGATGCTGTCAACGGAATCGATCCCAGGACCAAGCCTGTTGTTGTCCTGGAGGCACCCTCATTACACTTATGACCCGGCTCAATCACCAGTACCTCCATCTTGTCCGGATTAAGTCTCAGCCAGTTAGAGTTCATCCATTCCTGGATCTCGGCAAGGCATATGTTCAGCATCTCAATGCCACCATTCGCTTCCAACACAAAGACATGTAGCTGAGTATCCTCTGCATAGCAAACAGCATAGGCGACAGGATCGAATACAGTCGGGCATAAAATCCCATCACTAATCAGCCACTCCACAGCTCCCCAGCTCAGCTCCTCACATAGCAACTGCAGAGTCTTTGAAGGGTACATCCTATACCAAATTAAATAATTTTCTACCTGACAATATAAGGTGTGTTAATTGGGACAGTATACTACCTAGAGGCTGACATCTCATTCTGTTCCCCTACTTACCTCATCAGCATTGTGACCTCACTCATTGTGACACCACAGCTGAACAAAGAGACCCACACTCACTATCTACCAGATTGATGTCTTGTAACATAGTTTGATGAGTGAGTTCTCGGTGCAAATAAGGTATGAAGAGGAACATCACTAGCTGTTTCTACAGCGATTACATGCTTTCCCACTGTTGCTCAAACTGTGGCTGGTCAAGGTTGTGAGTAGTGTGGCTGTGCCAGTCACTGTCTTCAGAAAGAGGATGCAGTTGATTCTTGCAACTTCAGGGTGACAGGAATGCCACTGGGGGTGAGCATAATCATGAAAGGTTCTGATTGGGTGGGACAGGGAGGGTTTGGGATTATAATCAGGAGTGGGAGCTACTGGTATACAGAGTGCTGGGGAATATATTGCACAGCTGATCAGACCAGGGATTGGGGGAAGGGGACTACTGGACTACCAGGGTGCTGGGGACTATATTACACAGACAAATTGGACCTGCAGTCAGAAGGTTGTGGGTGGGAGATACTGTCTGGGACTGTGACAGCCCATGCTGTCAGTCAGTTACCCAGTGCTCAGCAGGTGGGGGAGCAATATGCACCACCGTGCACCTTGATAAGGGTAGGATTTTGAATCCCTTTTTTAAATCAGATGAGACTTCAAACCGAGGTCCCATCTGCCTGTTCTGGTTGTAGTTCAGGTGGATGTTAAAGATCCCATGGCACTTACCAAAAAGAGTAGGGAAAATTTGTATTAACAGCCAAAAACAAAATACATCAATTACATACATGAACAATACATCATTACATACAGAAAAACAAACTACAATCATTCAGTGCTAGGCAATATCTTAAATTCCTACTCAATACTGTGCAACCCCAAAAAGCAAAAAAAAATTCTCACCCAACCGATACATATCAAACATTTACTAACATTGCCACCACCAACTAAGTGTTCATTCTTACCTGTACTGTGCACTTAATATAACAGACATATAACACAGAAATATGCTACCCCACCCACCCAACATTATTCCGTAAACGGTTCCCAACTTCATGTCCCAAACAGCGAAATTCATACTCGTATATCTTGTCCAGCTCACATTGTATTTGAAAGAAAACTTCTTGCATCCGAACATCTTTATTCTGAAGAAATCTCAGGCATCTCACCTGCCACACGGACCATTTAATGCATGCTAAAATAACAAAAATCGTACTCTGCTGCCATCTATCCCATTCCTTAGGTATCTGTCCCAAGATCAATATGTCATAATTCATAAAGCTAAAGAGAGGTTCACCCCACCAATTTGCTAATGCCTTCCAGAATCCCTGTACTGGATCATTTCAAGTTGTCCCTGACACAACTGTTCACTACATCTCCTCTCATCCTTCTGTTTGTGCTTTTGATTTCCTTTCACATTCAATTTCTGATGCCCACATAACCAAATCATATCTTGCATCTTAAGCGGAATCCTACGCTCTATCATACTAGCTAATAGCTGTTCAGTATTGATATTGCTAGATACTTGAAACAAAGGATCTTCATTATAACAATTATCTACAATAAAGGCATAACAATATCTTTTCTCATGAGACAAAAACAACTAAGCTCAATCTTCCACATTCTAATATATTTCAGTGTAATCTGTACATAAGCCGGGAGCAGTTGTTCTGAAGAGTGCCATTTTCCTCTCCCCCAGGCCGTCAAAAACATAACCCTCCCTCAACTGCATACTTAAAGTCCCCACCTCTACAGTTTCCAATAACATAGGTCTAATGGAACTGTAAAAAAAATTGCCAAACAAATACACCAATGGCTGTATCATATTAAGACCTCCTGCCTTCAAAGCACTATATGTATGCACTCTTTTCACAGGATTTAACCTGCTACCCCACAACAACAGAAAAAAAGACCCATCACTTTCGTATGCATATTATACGGTAAAGGAAATACATGAGAAACATATAGAAAAATAGGGGCAATCTATGCCCTGAGAAGAAACATCCTTTTCTTTCTAGTCATCTTCCATGACTGCCATTTAATCACTTTCTGATGCGCTATATCATAAACAGTATCCTGATTAATTTTTCAGCATCTCTAGTACCATAATAAAGTCCTAATAACTTCACATTCCCTTAATCACTGTAACTATAAAATGGTCACTACTAATGCCTCACCCAACACCAACATTTTACTTTTGCTATAATTTATCATAACACCGTGAACGATCTGTAAGCTTTCAATTACCTAGTACCTGCTCTCCAGAGTTCAAATCTGCCACTGCAAAAATACAGTCATCTGCGTATGTCATAACATTCCGTAATAAAATCCCCTCCTGTGTCCTAAGAGGTAAAATCTGCTCATCAGCTTCAATTATCCTCAAAATAGGATCCAAGCCAAAGACATACAATAAAGGACTCATCGGGCATCCCTGTCGGACACCATTTTTGATATAAACAGGGATACCCAAATGTCCATTCACTAGAGGCATTACCCTGTGCTTCCAGATATAAAGTTTTCAACAGCCTGATTAGCAATTTAGGGACATCATAAAACTGCTAAACTGCCCAAATATTATCCTGTCTCACCGCATCAAATGCTGTCTCTTGATCAAGAGTCAGTAGGTATCCTTCTAAATTCTTATTCAAACCTTGTTCAACAATCTCTCTTATATATATCAGATTATGAATAATATTTCTTCCAGGGACTGCACAGGTTTGAGCAGGAATTAATAATTTTTGTGCAATCTTTGACAACCTAGCTGTTAATATTTTAGCCAAAATCTTATAGTCTGACATAAGTAAACTTAATGGTCTCCAATTCCTGATATCTTGTGGATCCTGTTTTTTATATAGGAAGATCATTACCCAGTCCTTCATATTAGGTGCAAGTCTATGTTCTGTCCAAATAGCCTCATAAATAATTTGCAACCATGGAAGTAATATATCCAGAAAGACTTTGTAAATTCATTAGGTATCCCATCTGCACCAGGAGTAGTGCAGACAGACAGATTATTTATTGCCACTCTAATTTCCTCTCAGAAATAGGAGCCACCAACTCCTCTCTCATCCTGTAACAGCAGAGATATCTCTAAATGTTGATAAAACAAATCTTGCTGCTGCACTTCCTCTCCTGAAATGTAGCCTGTGCATGTGCTTGTACTACATGTTGTATCCCTCATTATCCTCACAACCCCTCCTGCATCATCTAGAGAAGCAGTCATAACAACCCTTTGTGTCCTTTCAAACCAAGATCATAGGGGTTCACTTGCTCCTAGTACCTTTAACCAGATATTTTTGCTGCAAAGAATTTCTATCCTCCTTCAGTTTAAGAAAGTCATACATCTTGCTTTTTATTTCAGTAAGCTGCTGTTGCACAGCACTGCCCAATACAGCAGCCTTAGTCGGTAACTGCAAATACTGAGCTCTAAATCCTAAATAACTTAAATACTGATTGTTAGCCCTTGAAATGGACATCTGCATAAACAGCAGCTTCAGATCTCTCTTCGTGTCTTCCCACCACTCAATGGAACTATCTTATAAAAAACTAATATCCGACCTTAACCTAAGAAATGCCTGAATTTTGTCCTTTAATAAGCTCCTCTTGTAAAAGGGCAACATTAATTTTCCATAGGCCCTTCCCCATCAGGAGTTTTGTTGTTGCCCTATCATCACCTTTACTACCACATGGTCTGAAGTCTCCAGAGGCAGAACAGAAACAATTAAGCTAGTAATCCGTTCTGATAAAAACCAAAAGTCTATCCTGGTAGACAAACTACCCTTAAAAAAAGTATACATCGGCTCAATATTTAAAATATCATATACATCCTTTAAGTTATTCTGTATTACGACAGTGAGTAATGTATGTGTATCACAATATATCTTTTGTGTTTTTCTCCCCCAATCTCGAGAGTTTAGTCCACAATTAAAATCACCTCCCCATAACACCAGTTTTGAGGTATGCAGATATGGTGCAATATGTTTAAAAAGCAAAGATCTATCAGCTTTCTGCTGGGGAGCATATATATTTATAATGCGATATACAATGTGATGTAACACTACATCAATAAGCATAGCCCTTCCAGGTTGTATATCCAGTACTTGTAATACTGTAGTGTCAATTCCAGAAAATAATACCCCTAACCCAACACATTGGTTCTCCCCAAGTGACCACAAGGAGGCACCCCACCTCCAATCTCTCTCTGCTTCCCACATCTCAGACAAGGTGTGCAGTCTAGTATCTTGCAACAGGATCACATTTCCATGACCCTCCACCAGACTTGCAAAAGTAACCCATCTCTTGTCCTGTGACTTGATACTATATACATTGAAAGTAAGAAAGGCAATACCCCCATCCATCAGAAAAATAAAGAGGCAAACCTGACACAGGAATCTAAACAACTACGAAAGAGAAAAAAGACAATAGTCATATTATTTTTGCTTTTCCTCTTCTTAGGTTTTGGTTATTCTCTGATACCAACGTCAGTTGCAACCTCAGTTTGTGAGGAAGCAACTGAAGAAATATCAGAGTCCAAACCATCTTCTTCTCCTCCCTCTTGTTCAAATAAGAGAGCATAGAATTTTGCAACAGGACAGAGTCAGAGTCCACAGATACCTGTTGTACTTCCATAGCAGATTTGCCAGGCTTAGATCGTGTCACTCTTTGAAAAGCAGAATCCTGCTGTAAGTCTGGGGGAGGCATACAACCCACATCAGCTACAATCTCAAAACCCGATCCTGGGTCTTCATCCAAAGCACCACGCCCATCGTCCTCAGCCAAGGGCCGAGGAGGGTCTGGCTCCTGTTCCTAAGTATCCAAATCAAGATCATGTACCACTTCCACCTCTGCCCCATCATGTTCCTGTGACTCCAACAGAGAAATATCCATATCCAACGGTATGTCCTCTTTTTCTACAACAGGAACCACTTGTCTAGACCTATCCACTCTCTGACGTTTTGGATAAGGAGGATTCAAATTCATGAGCAAGTCTTGCATCCTCTATTTGTCTTTTTGGGCAGTAGCCACATATACGTCCTGTTCTGCCCGTATTGCTTGATCAATACTACTATGAGAGGCCCAGGAACAAGTATGGAACGTATGACCATATTCCTCACAGAGATTACATCTCATGGGCTGCCTACAGTGTGCACCAATGTGTCCCAAGTCTCCACATAGGCCACATTTTTGTTTATCACAGACATTACTCGGGTGACCTACAGCCCCACATTTGTAACAGGCCCTCAGCTGCCCTGTGTATAAAATCACCCTTCTATCTCTCCCCAAGAAAAAACAATTAGGAAAGTGCTTAGTGAGACCCTGTTCAAGATGTAAATCTACTAGATATCTCCAGCCCTGAGTCCAGGATGTTCATCGTCTAGAATGGGTTCAGGGTGTCCTTTAACTTTACAATGTTGCTGTAACTAATATGTAATATCTACAACATTAACACCTTCATTACGAAAATAACACTGTAATTTTCTTTGTCACAGGCTTTGTCAGTGGAATTGCCATAAATGACTTCCACATGGGTGTATTTTTCAACATCTGAAATTGTTTCCAAAACCTATCAAGTCCCACCGGGTGCTTAAAACTAACGTCAAAGACTGAGTCACCAGGCACATGTATCAGGGCATACATTTTACAAGCATAATATTTCATGCTACCTTTATGTAGCTCCCGCCCTACAAAATGTCTGTCCGGAACCTCAGACATGGGCCCCCAAAACTTCAAACGGACTGCATTCCGCCTAATGGCTGGCTCAGAGGGTTGTCTGAATGAAGTGGAAAAAAGCTGCTCTCTAACTTTGTCATGCTATACAGTAGTAGAACTCTGTTGGCTAGTTACAGGCCCTCTTTGTACAACAGGATCTTTCAAGCCAACCTGTTGCTCACCAGTGTCCAACCCAGCCTTCTCTATGAGAGAAGGGGGGGACCATATAAGAGGAAGGAGCTTCTCCCTCTAATTCTTTAATAATGTCCAGCACCAAGTTCTGGTCAAATCCAGACGATTTGTGTGCCCCTAGTAATGGGGTCTTTTGTCCAGGTGTTACTAAAGACAAGCCAGTAGAACTATGCGCTGTACAATAGGGCTAACATCAAACCCTGAAGTCTCAACAGTTCCTGCTAGACCTGTAACATTAACATCCCAACCTGTACCCACAGAATTTTTACCCATCCAGCAGCCTCCAAAGCTGTCGTAACCCATTCAGCTGGGGCAGTAGTCACACCATCCAAAACTCAACTGCAGTATTTACCACTCAGTATTTACCACTGGGGGGAGGCTGACGCTAGTGTCCTATAGCAGGACAACCTTTTTTCCTTTCGCCAGGCCTGCTTTACCTGAACATTGTCATCCCTTCCCCTGACGAGATACCTATAGTGAAAGTACCAGCGCAAGAAGGTTCAGTACCCGAGTCCTCCAAAACATGTGGGGCCTCACCATCAGTGCAATCCGGAGGTATCTTTGCCATGTCTGACAACTCTGCACCCGATGCTGGCAACTGCAAGTCTGCCCTGCTCTCAGCTGAGCCTCCTGCCCCCCTAACAGGTGTTACCTCAATTCTCGGCGAGTCGAGACCACCAACCTCCTTCTCCTATGGCACAATATCCTGAGCTGAAAGAACATCGTGCTCTGATTCCAGCCCTCTTTCCATCCGAATAACTTCCGTTTCCTGTACATCCATGGAGTCATCCTGCTACCATACGAGTTCTTGCACCAAACGGTTCCGCACTTCCTGAAACCGTCGTTCTTCAAACGCAATCTGTCTACGGATGGCATCCACATCCCGAACCCCAGTATCCACCATCTCCGAAGAGCCATCAGGCAGCAAATCAGACCGTAAGTCATTACCTTCTTCATTATGATCCATAACATCAGCCACTAACACAAACTTCTCCTCCTGCGATAGCTCTTCAGCCATGATGGTCACACACAAAAGGGGGGCCAAGGAGGTGACCAGCTCCTCAGCCTCCCGCATGTCCAGTCCCTCTGCCGACTTCAAGCACGCTGCATATTCCAAAGCAATCACAGCGCCCTCTAGCAAAGAGTAGGGGAATTTCCTTGGTGCCCTGGCCAAATTTCTCCCATTCACTAAAAATACCACCAACAGCTTAATCTGGTTCAAGGTCAGTTGGCATTCATCTGTACCCCCCTCCCCCCAGGTCGTGCCTGAAAATAGGCAAGAAATTGTCTAGTGCACTTACCCGGTCAACAAAAACTAAATAAATAAACACTGCATCAGCGACTGTTTAGGGCATTCAAAACTGCTCAATATACTGCTGCACCCTGTATGCAGGGGGAATCCCTCATGTACATGGGTGCAGCAGTACATTTTGCACATCCAAGCTATCAGCATAATGTGCATACAGGGGCCACTGAATATATGTCTGCCCATTTAAGCGCACTACTCCCAGTTAATGAGTTGCTAACCTGGGCCCATATCTCCACAAGCATTTATATATTCTTATACCGCTTGGTATATGTTGCAGGGAGCAGGATCGAAAATATAAAGAAAAGATTTGAGTATGGAGACTAGAAGGCACTTTGAAAAAGCAAATTCAGCAGATTTGCTATTTTGTTTATTAGTTTTATAGGGAAATGGCTTTTTAAAAAGAATAATTGTGCAATGAGGTTTTCTAGTTAGCTTCCCCCCCCCACCATCCACCACATACACAAAAAAAGCAACTCTTGGATTGGGCTGTTGTGATACACAATTGTCAAGTACCAGTGTAATTTTGTTACTCGTGCGAAATACCACAACACTCTATTAGCAGAAAAACAATTGCCCCGAGACTCCAGTAACATCACCAGAACATTAACTGCAGCAAATTCTAGTGCTGTCCCTAGCAGGGAGAGGGCTGGGCATGTTTCTGCCAAAACAATGTTTAATGATTTGCATAAGCAACCAAGTTGCATAATTTATGCATTGTTTTGAATATGTGCCTGTGTATAGTGACTGATGTAAAAGCTATTCCATTGCTACTGAAGTAGAATCGTTTTACAGACTGATGTTCTGTTGATCAACAGGATGTAGAGGCAGCAAAGCAGTATATTCTCAATCAGCTGAAAAGGCAAAGATGATTCCAGGATCACAGTGTGTCTGCTGTCCTTGAAGAATGCCCAGCTCCTGAAACAATACCGCTTCTCCTGCAGTACACAGATGGGAACTCCAGTGGCGTGTCCAGCATTGCAGTCTCCAGCCTTCAGAGGTTTCCAGCTAATTACATCACTCAAGAGGTACAGCTTGACAGAGCCCCATAAGCAAAACACGGAATGGCCTGAATCCACTCAGCTCCATGGTGCAAAATAGTATGAGGAAACCACAGGATTCAACTTAGTATACATTCCAAAAGCAATCTCACATTGTTACAGTACTTTCTGTCCAAGATCCAGTTGACTGTCCATACTGAAGGACTGTCACCTTAAAGAAAATATATACCTTGTTTTGTATTTTTTAGTATAATAGGAAATTTGGATGTGTGTAAAGTCTGTTTAATATCTCAAGTGTAATGTTACATGTGTTTGCTGTGAAATAGTCCTGTTTATTTTCATTATTTACGGCCCCTTCTTAATCCTGCTATATTCCTGCCTGATATTTATTTTTTAATTACTCAGTATGTCCAGAACCTGGTGACGTCAGTTGAGTGGATTCCATCCAGTGAAAGCTTCACTGTAGGCTTTCACTCAATGGATGTCATAGAATTTTTGGGTTCCAAACCCATGAGTAAGTTAAAATGTGAGTATAAGGTAGGAAAAACCAACATTAACAAGTAAGGGAGGGACCACTAGACCACCAGAGATTTTGTTTCTTTACTTTTGTGGGGATTGCGGCTAGGGAGGGACCACCAGGTATGTCTTTTTGTGTTACTTTTGTGGGGATTGCGGCTAGGGAGGGACCACCAGGTATGTCTTTTTGTGTTACTTTTGTGGGGATTGGGACTGGGGAGGGACTGCTTGACTACCAGGAAACTATTGTTTTTGTTGAACAGGGGATCGGGGCTGGGGAGGGACCACTAGTCTACCAGGGAAACTATTCTTTTTTTTGGACAGAGGATTGGGGCTGCAGAGGGGGGAACCTGGCCCGGTGCACTCAGCCACTGCAGCAGCATGCAGATGAGCCCATAATGGGCATGCAAATGGCCTACTAGGATCCTGTATGCCCAGTGGGCTCATCTGCATGTTTGGGCTGAATATCACCTATAGGGGTGGCAGCGCTAACCAGTGTGTGCCGCACTTTACCCCTGTGGGTGGTGTTCAGCCCGGCACTCGGGTAGTGCAGCACACAGCATGGCAACCGCTGGCTGTGGGCGATGCTACCATGGCCCCATATTTAGATGGATAGCGCAGTCAGTTTGGATTGCGCTGTCTGTTTGAATATGGCGCCAAAGCCAGCTGGCCCTCTTTTTTTCACACAGCGCCCCCATGTGCGCATGCAACCAGATGGCTTGAGCCAGGCCAGGGACTACTGTATTTCAAAACAAACACATACAGTAGTATACTAGGGATATTAGGCTTCACAAATGCACACATTTGCAAATATAATAAACAATGTAAGAAACAAAGTCTTCTTTCATTTACATGAAAGGGATGAAGTCAGCCTCAACTGGCTCGGAACTACTGGGGAGAAGCTTACAGCCACCGTGACCACTGAGGGTTCCCATGAGGACCAGCTTCACCATTATTCACTATCATTATCTTGTCACCTCAACACTGCCACTAGAAGTCACTGTGAGCAGTTTTCACCCTCACCACTGCCACAGAGGCTCACCATCATCACTATCTCTGGAGGTCTCTGTGAGTGTTTGTCATCTTCAGCACTACCACAGAGAATCACTGTAGTATCTGTGACTTTGATCACTACCACTGAAGGTCAATATAGTGGCTATCAGTCTCTGGTTCAAATCCAAGTGTGGCATCCCAACCGTGCAAAGTAAAGAACACCTGGGAGGACTCTGTTTCAAAGAGTGGGCACTAATCTTTTGTGAAAGAGGCTAGACTCACCAAATGCTACACTGTGAACAGTTTTATCTAATCAACAGCAAGTTAAAACCACAGTCCTGCAATAATACCAGTGTCTCATGGTTGTGCCGTACCTTTTCCTCAGAGTGTACAGGAAATGAGGGTTTAAAGTAAATGAAACGAAGCAGTCACATTAACTAACATCAAATATTGTAGTCATTTTCATCAGGTGGAGTGGGGCTAGTCCCCTGTTTCATACATAATCAAGCTCCTCATACCATTTAAAAAAAACACATTTTGAACCCTTTACAGCAAAACAGGAAGCACGTTGCTATTTATTTAATTAATTTATTTAAATTTGTATAACTTTAGAAGTACAAAGTGCCTGAGCTTACTTTCCAGCATGTCCTGGGGGAGGTCTACAAAGGCAAGAATTCAGAGACAATAAAGTGTCAGAAGTAAGGTGCATATACAGAAACAGTAAAAGAGCAAGATACAAATAAAATACAGTACAGCTATTATGAATTACATGTAACCCCTAGGTGGCACTATCCCAAGGCTACTACCCCTGCCTGCTTGACTACTGACAGATTGAGGGGCCTAGGTTCTATGGCAGGTGCCTCCACCCAGAGGTCAGGGTTTGTAGTGGTTAGACTAGCTTGATCACAGCCCTCTGGGACACTGACTCCCTTTGGTTCCCTCTAGTGGCTCACACAGTACACAGGAGTTACAGCTCCAATACCCCACATATACACACTGTATATTCATAAAGTACCACTTACCCTTGAGACTGATTCTGCAGCACATCTCTGAGGACCCCCTGTAAAACAAGGTTAGGCAATATACACAAACACAATGCAATGCTTTTTCTACATGTACTGATACCACAGACAGAATATAGTTCAATAACAACAAATCTGATTTATTAGAGGGGGCAGTAACAAGGAGGGGGTAATCAGGTTGATTTGGTTTGGAAATATTCAAATCACAGTACTGTGCATGCGTATAGGGTCCACAATGTCACTCTCTGGGTACCCAGGATGGTGGGGGGCCGGTGCAGCTGGTTGGGGCCCTTTGATGGAAAACACACGCACACAAAAATTGTAATCCGGAGCCCTGGGGCTCAGTTCGTGAAGAAATGAAACAGCAACAATTAGATGACACACTTGCAGTTTGATAAATAGATTGCAGGGGAGCTACTCTGATTTGTACTCATGGACTCAATACTGAAAACTGGATGGATGCAGGTTGTCCTGGATTGCCAGGAGAAACAGAATAGCTGGCCCAGCCCTCGTGGCAGGACTCACTTGCATTCGAAAAACAGGCAGATTCAGTCCAAATCAAGCAGGGTTCTGCTTCCAGCTTCGACACACAATTCACAGTACCGGGGAAAATATGATCGTGATTCCCCACAAGCACTAGACACATTTATAAGTAAAAGGAAAGTACTATACCAGGCAGGCTGCTCCTCGATCCTGACCGCAATTACTGCAAGATACCTGGAAGAACACACAGCAGCTTCAGTTCCTGACAGACCGAGCGCAATTCAGCAATTTCTCCAGTCTTCTACAGGGTGAGCATGGTTTCCACACTTCTAGTGCTTCTTTCTCCTCACAACTCTGATTCAGTCCCAACTGGCACTCACAAAGGCTGCAGACCGAAACTCAGGGCCTCACATGTGCTTTCTGCATGAAACTATACACCGCAGAAGCAGACAGCTCCTTCTGTCTTCACTGCCACAACTCATCTGATCTTTCCAGTCACAGAGCAGGGCATTTCCTTTAGCTCCACAGTATTCTGTTGGCTGATTCAGCTGTCACTCAGAATAAGACTCCCTCTGTTGGTAGAAAAAGGCGCCAAGGTCAAAACTACATTTTCCAGAGTCACTCCCCATACAATCCCCTTACAGCAGGCTCCAGAGGAGAGTCCAAGTTCTGATTCACCCAGAGCAGGCTCCATTTTAAAGGATCCCCACAATGATTGGTCCAATTCGACAATTCAGAACCAACATGAGGGAACTACTCTGCACAGTCCTTGCTACAAGAAAGCAAGTTAGAACAAACTACATTTTCATTATTACTCTAACAGGTTACAAGCAAACAATTGTATCTTCTGAAAAAGCTCCCTCTGCACATATAGCGACTGCAGAAGCGGAGCGATTTACTCAATAGGCCCAAGCACGGACTCGAGCAGGAAAACACAGACCCTCCCATTTCAAATTAATTATACTGCAGTTTGTCAGCTCTTAAAGCGACAGTACATGGAGGCATTAGGCACTCTCAGTCAATTATTTTTAAATCAGCTGAAATACAGGACACCAGCCTGGCGGAGAGCATTTAGGCTCACCAAAAGAAGACTTTTAGTGACCTTCATTTGTAGGGGGTTACATACAGATTTGTGAAATAATCAGAATACAAAAGTTGCAGATGCACTCTGGGATGTCACTAAGAAATACTAGTAACTGTTTGCAGGGTACTGGAGTATGGCAGGAAATAGCAAGCTGCAGTACATGATTCTGGGAAGTGTGCCAGTGAGAGTGGTTTCCCAGAGGAAAGTGAGGATAAGAATCAGGTAGTGTGAGGAAAGACATTTCACAGGGCTGGAAGGCAAAGAGAGACAAGGCAGTCTAACCAGATGAGGTTTTGCAGCAGATGATATGAAAGGAACAAGCCTCAGTTAGTGGAAGGAGTAGGAGGAAGGTATGGAGAGGGGAAGGATACAGTAAAGGGGAACAGTGGCAAGCTAATATTTAACCAGAAAAGAAAAGCATTGTGAGAGACGACAGGCTTCTAGGGAGGAGAGAGGTTAGCAAAAGTCACCACAGATCTGCAGAGGGTCCTGCTGCAGAGAGGTCATGGGAGGGCTGGTGAAGCTGCCTTCCCCCACCCCCAGAAAGCAACCCAGAATCACCACGGATCCGCCAAGGGTCCTGCCGCAGAGAGGTCATGAGGGCTGGTGAAGCTGCCCTCCCCACCCCCTGAAAGCAACCCAGAATCACCACGGATCCTCTGAGGGTCCTGTCACAGAGAGGTCGTGGAGGGCTGGTGAAGCTGTCCTCCCCGAAAGCAACCCAGAATCACCACAGATCCGCCGAGGGTCCTGGCCTCAGAGAGGTCACGAGGGCTGGTGAAGCTGCCCTCCCCCATCCCCGCGAAAGCAAACCAGAATCACCATGGATGTGCAGAGGGTCCTGCCGCAGAAAGGTCGTGAGGGCTGGTGAAGCTGCCCCCACCCGAAAGCAACCCAGGTAAACCGCCGAACACAGAAGCACCAGGGCGAGGTGATCAGGCATCCTAACCAATCGCCTGCTAGCAACTCTAAATCTGAATTTGGGCTTGGCCCCTTTTTTCTTGTACTCAAGGATACCTCCGGAAATCAGAAAACCAGCATGTTATTTAAGTCGGCGTGGAAGTGAAGATAGTTTTTTTTTTATTATTACAATCACTGTCCAGCCATCTGCAGTTTGTTACATAATGTGTGGGTATCTTAATTAATTAATTTTCTGGCAAAAGGAGCTCTCTTTTACTTAAAGAATATTTACTTGCATTATACGCTAGGCTCCCGCCTTTGCAAACTACATGCATTCTACTGTAGTAACGGTACCTTATGTTAGTTCTGGCACAAGTCACTTTCTGTTATCCAAAGCTTTTTGACCCTAGGAAATAAGCTGATGTGTGATTAGATAAGTTAAATGAAGACTACATTAAGATAATAATAATTCTGTGCAACTTTGACTGCCCTTGTTCCCTAGCACTGATAGCATTTCTCACCAGCACAGACCCTCACTCCTCTTTATGCTATTCTCCTCCCCTCCGAACAGGGTATAAATATCTCACCTGCCTTTCTGTTCCCACAGAATCTCCATGGATCCGCTGGGGTCCTGCCTTGAAGAGGTCATGAGGGCTGGTGAAGCTGCCCTCCCACCCCACCCCCAAAAGCAACCCAGGTAAACCGCTGAACACAGAAGCGCCAGGGCGAGGTGATCAGGCCTCTTAACCAATCGCCTGCTAGCAACTCTAAGTTTTACCCCACTTAACGCATTGCATCAGCTCCACACCTCCTCCACCACCACCCTTTGTCAACTTGTGCTTATATTGGCAGAGGAGGTCAGAGAGCTGAGACAATCAGCCCACTTTTCCATCTCCAGCCTATACCCTGTCACCACTAGAGGCAGCTCTACTCTGTTTTACTCTCTCTCTCTCACCAAACACTCACCATCCCAACTCCCTTATACATCACTATGATTCTTTTTCTCCTGTCCCTCTGTTCTGCTTTGTCCCCTGCGCACATTCTCCATCCCTCAAACTCCCCTACCACTCAAGCGTCTGGAACCATTAATTACCCTGAAGCCGGCTGGATACCACCCCCCAGCATTCTCAATGACTGGCATTCACAGGATCCAGCGGGGAATGCCAAGGGGATCCCCTCCTACTCTGCATCCACCCTTCCCCCAGATTTTGGGACCTTCCCCCTGCCCACCTATACCACATACAACTATGACCACTGCCATAGACGGACTACCCTCACTAGAGCTTTTCTACATCGGATGTCGCTCCCCACTAAGCCGAACGACTGGGGAAATGTGGCGGGGGCTGTGCCATCTACGTCAAGGACACAATACACTGTCAGCTACTTCCCCTCCCCTTGCTAGTACCTGGGTCACAGGCCATCACACTCAAGCTCACCCTAGGTCACTCCCTAACCCACCATCTCATCATGGCAGCCTACATTCTCCCTAGAGACCAGAAAGTGGCCTTCCTCTCAATCCTGTCATATCTTGCCTCCCTCCCACAAAAAAAGAACAAATTATCCTCGGGGACTTCAACACCAACTGGCTGGCTAAGTCCCCCACCCCACTTATTGACACAGCTACAGCCCAGGACCTCACTCATGTAGTCCCCTTTCCCACTCGTCTGGACCCCCGTGCCAGAGCCTTCTCCCTACTGAACCTGGTCTTCACCAACCATCCCCTTAAAATCACTAGCACCATGGTGCTCCCAAATACGATTAGCGATCACTACCCAGTTCTCTGTACATGGTCCTGCAAAATGACCAAACCCTCCCCCAAGGTAATCTTCTTTCGCAACCAGGCCCAGGAAAACTTGCTTTCCTAAGATCACATCTCAGGTCCCTGGACTGGTCCTTCTTAACTAATACCCTCAACCCTGACCTAGCCCTTGACCTCTTCATTCGCACCTTCAACTACGCCTGTGACCAATTTGCCCCACTTACCAAAAGGATGGCCAAAGGCAACCCTGTCCCTTGGATCTCTGTCTATCTCAATGCCTTGATGCGAACACGTGACTCTCTCTGGCACCTCTCAAATGAGACTGGCCATCCATCTGATAGGCAGAGGTATAGAGAGGCCCGGAACAAATGCACATGGCACCACGGAAAGCCAAGGCTGACCACTATAAAACTACCCTCACTGACACCTGGGGCACCGGGGCACATTCTGGAATAATATCAAGGAAATCACTGGCAAAAAAACCTAACACCACCCCCAACCAGATAGAGATGGATGGGCACCTGACCTCTGACCCCTCCAGCATAGCCTCAGCATTCAGTCAAGTTTTCACTAACCTCAGCCACGTCCTCCCTCCTAACTTCTTCGATCCTTCCCCTGCCCGGCCCCCCTCTCCCAGCTTAGCCCTCCCTTCCACCTACAGTGCATCACCCACAAGGCTGCTGAGCCTTATCTCAAAAACGCACTAAGCAACGCTCGCTATAGTAGTGACTCCATGGATCCGAGGCTTCTCCAGCTCACACTCCAACACATACTCTACCCACTCACCCATATATTGAACCTCTCTCTCTGCCAAGGTAAATTCCCCTCCCGCTGGAAATCTGCCTCCATTCCCCCCATATTTAAGAGTGGGGACCATACTGACACCAATAACTACCGGCCTATCTCCATTCCCCCCCCAATCCAAAGCTCTTGAGCGCATTTTGTATGACCAGATCACTGACCACCTAAACATGGCCTTCTCTGTAAACAGCAACATGGCTTCCGCAGAGGGCACAGTACTATTTCAGCCCTACTGGAATTCACCGCCAACATCCACTCTGCATTAGACAACGGCCACACCACTGGCACTGTTTTTGTTGACCTTACTAAGGCATTCGACACCGCCAATCACGCCCTCTTGCTAGCCACACTCTCCAACATTGGTTTTTCACAGGATGCCCTACACTGGTTCACCGACTACTTATCAGACAGGTGCAAACAGGTCAAAATCGGCACTAATCTATCCATTAGGCTCCCAGTTCTCTCAGGGGTTCCCCAGGGATCAATCCTTGGTCCACTTCTCTTCAGTCATTATCTTAACTCCCTCCCTAGCTCCTGCACCAGCAGCCTACTACTCTATGCGGATGATGCTGTCCCCTATGCCTCCAGCCACGACCCTCTCCTACTCCACCAAACCGTCCAGTCCTCCTTTAACGAAGCTGAACAGTGGTTCACTTCACAGTGCCTCATATTGAACTACAAGAAGACTAAGTTAATGATTTTTGCCCACCCACAGAACACCAAGCAGAAGCTATGCCCCCAGATTCTAACAGCTGACCTAACTCCCTCGGGCAAGTGAACTCTTTCAAATATCTAGGCATCACTCTGGACCCAGCTCTCAATTTCCACCAGCACATATACCTCCTGTCCATGGCCCTCAATGTACGCCTGGGCCTGCTATATCGCTTTAAACACTGCCTTACCCAAGATGCCCTCCGACTTGCCGTCTCGTCCTCTATCCACTCCCTTCTCGACTACGGTATACTCATCTATAGCGCTGCCACCACCTCGGCCCTAAACAGGCTCCGTCTCTCCCTCAGCAAAACCTGTCATCTTGTTCAGGGCTCTGACCACCCCACACATACCTGCTCACTGTACAACTCCACTGGCTGGCTTAACCCAGACAATAGAATCAAATTCGCACCTGTCTCATGGCCAACAAAATCACACTAGGTCCCACCACCCGGTCTCACCCCTGTAATCTATCCGTCTGCAGCCCAAAAAGTAACCCATAGCTCCAGCAAGCAACTTCTCACAGTTCTCCGATGTCAAACCTCACAATTTCAGAGGTCCTTTAGCTTCAAGACCCCTTCCTGGATGAATGGCCTACCCAGCTTCATTTGCAACCCAAAACTCTGTCAGCCTCTTCAAACCCACCTAAAGGGTCATCTCCAGTCCTCAAACTACTGTGACTGTAACTGAATCCATTTCTCTTCCATTTGCCCCCCCAACAGCAACGGCCCGTGGCTGGCAATGACCTTTTCTTTCCTTCCTCTTACTGAATGCTTACTCTGAGCCACCATCAGGGCATCAGGTCCAGGCTGTTTGAGTCTTGCTTTTTATCTATACCATTGTATTGAGATTGCTATGTTCCTTGCTCTGTATGTTAACTAAGCTCTGTATTGTACAATATATGTGACGTGGAACCTTTGTTAATGAGTCTTTGACTCAAAGGTACTTCCGAACTCAGAATAAATAAATAAAGAGACCAGTGATGCACAAAAGGTGGTGCATTTCAGGCAAATTAAAGCAAAATGACAAAATGAGTGGAAAAAGGGTTCTAGTCTGGCAAGAGTGGACTGGGAGGGGGCAGCACTGTAAGTCACATTTGCCTAGTCAGTCAAGGAGGTACTGGACCTACTGGACAGTGCAAGGAAGTATGTTATGGATTTCTCTACCCTGCAGGTAGATGATGGGTTCAATAACATTCTTCTGTTTCTCTATTCTCTCGCAGATGAGTCCCTGCCTTGATGCCTTAGGCACAAGAAGAAGAGTCTAAGCCAGTCATCATTTCTGTCAGTTGAGGGAACCATTTGTATTCTGCTGTTCTGGAGTGCCCTCAAGGTTGATTGTGCTCTAAGAAGGCCAAGCCACTTGTAGAGCCCATTGGCATACCCAGGGAGATTCATTCCCATCAGCCAAAGGTCTTGACAACAGTCAACCAGCTGCTCAACTGTTTGACCTCCATGACAAATCAGTTGAGGGGCAAGTCCTCTTGTCAGATCTCAGTGAGAGCCTGCCCTGACTCCCCTTCGGCTTTGCCATCCATGCCACAGCAATCTTTGTTGGCAGAGCTCTCAGTGCTAACTCGGGCCCAACCCAGGCGGGATGAGGCAGCGCTGACCAAACTCGCAGTTAGCCCTTCACCAGTTCAGCCTTTGTGGTCATCCTGACTTCGATGTAGCTGCTAGTCTGCCCACTGTTTTGGGGCACTCTGTAATAGCAAGCAGACCTGGCAGCACCTACCTGCGCCTTGTCCACCATCTGGTCGATGCTCAAGAAAGAGGCTACATTCTCAATCCCACTCTCAGTATTGTTGTAGATGATTGTCATTGAGCTCTTTTTCATTGTTGTCTGACTCCCACTATTGACATCAAGCCTGTCACAGACCAGAGAAGGATGCCTGACAATAGTGGGCATAGGGAGTCTTTTCCCGGGGTTGAGGTCATCCAGCAATGGTGATGGACCCAGTCCCTGCACAGACTCCACTTGCCTGCCCCGACTTCCCTTCCAGCTTTGCCATCCATGCCACAGCAATCTTTGTTGGCAGAGCTCCCACAGCTGCAACCACCAGTAGGTGCCCCAAACTAAGGACTGTAGGCCTGAGTCCGGTTCCCTATTTCCTGTTGTAGTGGTTACCCCCATGTTGATGGTCGGCGTTGCTTTATCCAGACTCACATTAAGATGCAGCCTCCTTTCCATCGACCTGGTGTCAACAGGATAATAGCCAGTTAACTGATAAGTCCTTTTCAGGAGTCCAGTATTCATTCTCCACCCTCTTGATCATAGTGTCTCTGGACACTCCAATGAATAAGGTCCAGAAGAAGGAGACCTGTCCACTGTTGGGCATCCTGGAATGGGATTCATCACTGGGCATGGCCTTCCCTGTCACCCCAGCACTATTGAGCCCAGCACTCAGCATCTGGCAGTAGCCAGTCTCTTTCCAGGCCCGGCCACATTGTGCAGACTGTAAGTATGTAGTTCCCTTGGGTGGTTTGTCTAGATTTTCAAAACACCTCTCTCTGTAGGGGCTAGTGGCAGATGTGATCTTCTGCAAAGTGAAGGTGCAGGGTGACCCAGACAATCCACCAGATAAGGAGTCCATGAAGTAGGACCACCTTGGCTGCAATTGTCCATACAGCTACATCCCTGCACATCCGCTAGGCCAACAATTCAGTGCCTATGGTTCATTATAGCCGTGGAGCCATGAGCTGTTTGAGTGGTTGCCCAACCTGACTCCCCTCCTTCCTGGAAAACATCAGCAGGATCTTACGGATGTCAGAAATCGTGGGTTGTTAGTTGTCAAGCACCAGTTGAGGTAACCTTGGACTGAGCCAGGTTCTCAACTAGAGCATTTTCTGTCACCATGCAGAATAAGCCTGGAAATAACTTTTACCCATCACAAAGAGATTCAACCAAGGGTGGCAGGCCTTACCTTTATTGGGACAGACCTCACTGGTCCATGGGTGAAATAACATCTCACTCATATTAAGAAGTCTAGGGTCACCCTAGACTCAGTGGCTTTGGTCTCTGATCTGAAACAGCAGCCAAAGAAGTTGCTGTAAGGTGCTTGCCCCATTTACGGCTCCTGACAGGATTTGCAGGACTTACAGCACTGGCAACAGAGGCAGCCAGTCCACCCAACCAATCCCTTCAATAAATCTGCATGTCAAGGCCAGTGCATGGGCAGAGGGGGTGGTTCCTCTGTAGGACAGTTTTCAGGGACCACCTGAAAAGGAAAAAGTGAGAGATGAAGGGCTCAGCTCCCATCCCAATATCTGCTGCAGCTCACGCTCAGAGGCTAGCTCTCCTACTTTCTGCTGCAGCAGTCTGTTATTACTTTGGACAAGTGAATTCTGGAAATGGTAGGATTGGAATTGTCTTTGAATTTGAGACCTTATCCCCATGTCCTGAACAGTACTAGAGGGCATACTATCACTGGAGTCTTTCCCTGCATTATGTAGTGAGGTTCAACATCTCCATCAAGTGGCATGCAGTAGGACCTGTCCCTCCAGAAAGTAGAAGCTCATCAGAAGTTTGTACCATGATACTTTCTTGTAACTAAGTGAACAGGGAGGGGCGGTTGGTGACCCATTCTCAATCTTCAAATCCTGAACTCGTCCATTTGCAGTCGGACATTTCACATGATCACTCTGAGTCAGATCATTCCATCCCTGGTGCTAGGAGCATGGATTTGCTCCTGAACCTCCAAAATGCATACTTGCACATTCCTATCCATCCATCTCGCTAACATTTACTATACTTTCATGTGGATGGAACCTCTACCAACCCGAGCTGCTGTTCTGCTTGTCATCGGCACCCATGGTGTTTACCAAATGCTTGTCAGTCATGGTGGACTTTCTCTGACAGAGGAGCATCAAGGTCTTTTCATACCTCGATGAATGGCTAATAATGGAAATTGTGTGCAGGACATGGAAGAGTCTGGAGATCTTGTCATCTGAAGATTCCCTGACCTTGGCCTGTTGGTCAGTATGGTTGCATCAAAGGTGACCCCAAAGCAGGTGATTTTGCTTATTGGAGCAGAGCTGGACTCCCTCCATGCCAGAGCATGTCTGCCTCTGTATAGGGCAAAGGACCTGTCCTCCTTTGTCTGATCACTTGTTGTTGGACAACTACGCCCAGTCCGGGAGTTTCTCTGGCTTTTAGGTTTATTGCCCCTATCATAGTTATGGTGTAGTGGACTTACTAGTACATGTGACCCATTCACTGAAAATTGGGGCATCAGTAGTCCAAGCTGCACACAGCCCTGAATCAGCTGGTTCACGTAACCCAGCTAATGATGACTGCCATCAGTTACTGGTTGTTCCCAACGAGCCTGCCGGAGGACATCCTGTTCATCCAGGCAGAGCCCGCAGTCACACTGATGACAGACGTGTCACAAAAGGGCTGGGGAGCACATCTGATTGATCACAGAGTACAGGGATCTGGTCACTGAGTGAAGCTTGACTACTTATCAACTTGCTGGAACTCTGTGCACTTTTCCTAACATTAGTGGAGTTCGCACTGCTCGTCAGGGCTAAGGTTGTCCAGGTCAACAAAGACAACGTGACCATCATGTTTTACCTGAACAAGTGGTGAGGAACACACTTTGTCCCTCTCTAGCAGGAGGCATTGCAAACATGTTCTCTGGTTTGCTCCCTGTGCATGCACCTGGTGATGATCCATGTCATGGGGATGAACAGTCAGATTGTAGACACTCTCAGTCATTTGATAGAAGCAGCCCATGGGTGATCACTACATCTGTGAGTGTTGTCCCAGGTGTTGTCAGTGTGGGGAACACCTGACATGGGATCTGTTCACTGCCCTAAGGAAACAGGAAGCTGAGGCTGGTCTGTGATTATCCCCTCTGCAGGATACTCTGTGGGGATGTGTTCAACTAGTCCTGGGCAAAGGACCTTCTGTATGCCTTCTCACCTTTCCTCTGGTCTGCAAGGTGGTCCTCAAGGAGTGGAGGGCCTGGGCATCCTTGATCCTGATTGCACCAGAATGGCCATCCCAGTTCTGGTACCAGGATCACCTCAGCAACAGTCCACCTCAGCTGCTTCCATGTCTGCCAGATTTGCTGCCATGGTAGGAAGGGGGGTGATCAGACACCCAGACTGCTCGTTCTGCACCTAGCCACCTGGTTCTTGAGTGCCCAAAGTTCCAGGCCCTGGGGCTTTGTAAGAATGTTATCAGAGTGCAGGAGACATCTCAGAAGGAGTTGACTCACAAGATTTACCCTTTCAGGTGGAAGATGTTCTTATGCTGGTGCATAGAGCATGGGCTGCTGCCCCTCTCCTGCTCCAAGATGCACATTCTTGAATACCTCTGCTGGCTGTCTCAGGCAGGACTGTGAACCACATACCTCCAAGGTGAACATGGCCACCATTTTGATATACTGTGCCAAGGCTGGTATGTCTGAACAAAGTGGTCAGTTGTTTCTTCAAAGGGCCGGATCATTGATAAAAATGGACCATTTAGGCCCACCAGCAAAACAGGGTGAGCACTATAACTATGCACTCCTCTCTCTCGCACTGGGCCCACTCTATCCCAACTGTGACTCCTCCTTATTCTAACTGCTAGCCTTACAACTTGCTGCCTGGAGCGATGAATTCACACTGCACTTCTTCCTACTGACTGCAATGTTTAATACTGTATTGTAATACCTGTTATTGGTATTGTTGTCTTACAATGTCCCTGTGTTCTGGTCACTTTATATTAACTCTTCACTACTATTTGCCTGATGAAATCTGATGCTTGTAAAGTCCCTGTTGTGCTAATTCTATGTAATGTAATCCTCCACTTGTATCTGCCTGATGTTCATGTATGTACCTTGTAATCTCCTGGGTCACACCTGAAAATAGGCACTTGGCTGTCTAGTGTGCTTACCTGGTTAACAAACACAAATAAATAAATAAATCTGCCCCCTCTAGTGCATGAACCAACTCCACTGTGAGACTAACCATTGGTGCTGTCACAGCTGGTGGGTAAACCATTTGAACCTATGCACAGGTAGGATCTCTCACAGATGCCATGGAAGAATATGTTTTTTATCACTATTTCTTCAACCAGATGAGTGAGTGAGCTCCAGATGCTTTCTGTGGAGTAACTATATCTGGTTTACCACAAGGACAAAATTACCTTACACCCCCATGTGAAATTCCTGTCCAAGGGAGCCACTGAGTTTCACCTGAATGAGACACTCATCTGACATGCATTCTTCCTGAATCCTCTTGCTTAAGATGCTCAGCAAACGTGCACATGCTAAATGTTCACAGGGCTCTACTCTTCTGCAATGAGTAAATGATGCAGTTTCTCGGAGGCTCACCAGCTGTTCTAACCTACACTGATGCTGCCTTAGACAGACAATCCCGCATTGATCTATGTTATCGGTTGCTGAGGAGGAGCCACCTGTGGGTTGATTGCTCACTCTACCAGATATACTGTTGCCATGATGCTACTGCCGGTACTGTACATCCACATTGCTGAGATATGTAGTGCTGCTACCCGGTCGAATGTGCACATGTTTATATATCTCATTACAGCATCAGTCATTAAGACACTGCTTTCAGGCCCTCAGTCCACCAGTCTCTATTCGCATACTTTGCGGTGTGCACTTTGCCCCTCCTTCTGAGGATTGCTAGTAATCTGCCTAAATCTGAATAGTGAACTGAATCTAGCTAGTTAGAAATAGAGGTTACTTACTTGTAGCCATATTTTAGTCCACATCCACATGACCCACCTGACCTTATCTGGCAAGGCTTGCCTCAGATTCCTTATTTTAGTGTACAGATCTGAAAACAGTGGGGGCAGAGCCAGATGACCATATGGTTGGGTGGTAGTAAGAGTCACACTTGAAGACTGTTCCTATGACTGAGCATGCTCAGTGGAAGACTGCCAAAGTGTGTATGTGAACTGAATGCTAGTAGTGAAGAACTATGGTTTACAAGTCAGTAACCTCTATTACCCACATAGGGATATCGGGGAGAATTTACTCCCAAGTGTTTTACATCTCCAGGATTGACATACAGTACTTACCCAGTAAGAATATACTGAGTTTACACTCACCAGTATCTTTATCCCCTGAATACTCCACAAATATCACAGGCCAGACATTCCCTTCAGTATCATTAACCTTTTGATAAAGTTACCCCACCATATGACTGTTTCACCCGGAAAATTTAATTCCCCTTGGGAAACTAGAGATCCTAAATTCTCGTGAAATGGGTTGGAAATTTCCTGCTTCCTGATTTTAAATAAGTTCCAAGACCCGAAAGGTAATTCCCCAGAAATGTACTGACTGAAACATGTGCAGGCAGTGAGATCTGGAATTTGGGCAAATCCATACCAAATTCATGCCCCCTCATGCATCCCTGATTGCCATCACAAAGATGGCTGCCACCTTTACTCACTGAAAGGCACTAAAAGTAAAACTCCCTAAATTTGTAAAAAAATAAATAATTATTGTCATCTCATGCACCCTTTCTCACACACCTTAACATACTGAAACAAATTAATTACTATGGGCATTTTAATTCATAGTGTTTCTGTGGTGACCATGAAATGTCCCTCTCTATCCTGTCCTTAGCAGCTTGCCAGGGCAGTAGCTGCTCGTCATGTCACACACAAAACTGAAACCTTGACTCCACTCCATATATGGCTTTCTGTTTTGTGTGAGGTGGTAAATATTCTGTCAGAGAATTCTGCAGAAGTGTGAATTCTTGTATTCCATGATAAAAAAAAGCAGTCAATCTATTGTATGTGTGGTAAAACAGATGATTGACAGGTGGGAAGAATACTTTTTCTAGTTATTTAAAAAAAGAAACACTAATTTGCAATAAAAGGTGACTTTTTAAATGTTCTCAGTTTATTCATTTTATAAGCTCAATAAGACACTCCACGTCATTGGATATCTGAGGTTAATTTACTTCCAGGTGCTCAAGGCACTCAGTGCAAGTGCTTGTACCTCACTATGCACCTTGGCATGCATTAAACATGGCTGAAGAGGTACTGATTGGCACAATATGTACTAAGGACATGGCCAGAGTACCTCTCAGCCAGTCAGAATGCACAAAGTTCCCTGACCCGACTCATTTTAAACATAAACAATAAGTCACAATGGGGTGTGCATTAAAGGCTGAGTGTCCTTACACCATGGAAAGTGCATTCAAATCCTTTAATGCACATCCTAAGTAGCTTATTACTGTTATAAAATGACTAGCTACTTATATATTATATATAAAATGAACCATTTTAATATATTTTTACATAAAATCATTTGTTTAAATACATTTTAAATAACAAACTGTATCATATATGTATATATATATATATATATATATATTCATGGCAAAAAAGCCGTTTAATGCATCAGTTAGGTTGTTCCACAGCGACAAAGCGAGGAAGTTCGATCTTACGGTTAAAGCCCCTTGCACCCCCACTCTCTGCCCTCCCAACCGCATCAGGGTGTGTGTGGAGGTTGTCGGTCCTCTCACCCCATCCCATGTGTAAACAAGCTGAGGTGGTAAAATATAGGAGAATAGGGTGAGAATTAGGACCGATGACCCCAACGCACATCCGATGATGGTTGGGGGCGGGTGGGGGTGCAAGGTATTCAACCCTGACATCGAATTTCCTCACTTTGGAACAACCCTAACTGATGCATTAAATTGAGTTTTTTGCCAAGAATTTCCCTTCTTTTTGAGAATGAGGACTATAACTAGTGAATGGAATGTGGTGGTGAGAGCGTGGGCCTTTTGGACCCCACACTCCCACCACGTGATTTTTTGTTACATAGTAACTGTAACTGCAATGCAAATGCAAACGGTTATGCAGATGGTGACGCAAATGTAAATGGTAACGCAAACGGTAATAGATACACAAGCGCAAAGTGATGACAAAGCGAACAGTGACGCAAATGGATACGCAAATGCAAGCACGTACGGAAACACAACTGGAAACGCATGCGGTCACGGTACCACAAATGGTAACGGTAACAGCAACAATAACACCAAAAGAAATGCAAGTGTGTACGGAAACACAAACTGTAATGTGCACGGTCTCGGTACCACAATTGGAAACACAAATGGTAATGGTAACAGCAACAATAACTCCAAAGGAAACAGAAACACAAGCGCGTATGGAAATGCAAACCGTTACGTGCATGGTCATGGTAACGCAATTGGAAACACAAATGGTAATGGTAACAGCAACGATGATGCAAAATGAAAGACAAACGCAAATGGACGGCCACAAACGCAAATGGTAATGCGCATGGTGACACAAATGGAAATGCAAACACAAACAGTAGTGGAAACACAAATGGTAACAGTAACACAAGCGCAAATGAAAACGCAAAGGGTAACGCACACGGTGGCGTACACAGGAACAGTAATACAAACAGGTATGGAAACGCAAGTGGAAACACTAAGTGTAACAGTAATGGGAGTGCACACTCTGGTTTTCTCCAACAGCTGCATGACGAAACACAGTGACTACAAAGAATGTATGCATAATAATGGGCCTCGGACCAGAAAATGAGCACTTGGAATACTAAATTGCTTATATCTCAGGATCCGTACAACCTAGAAAAAAAATAACAATTTCATATAATTTATGACTTTCCTGGCTAGTTTTGACTTAGCCCCCTAGTGGGGAGCTAAGCATTTTTCCGACGAAAAGTCCATATCTCGCACCGTTTCTGAGATACGGGCCCTGAAAGGCACTGCGGACGTGCAGTGTTAGTCAATGGGAAAAAGTGTCACCTTTGGAGCACCGTAACTTTCAATCTGTGCAATATTTTGTCACCAAACCAGTGAAAGGCACGTCTGTGGGATGTTGGCTTTCTTCCTTCCAAATTTCAGCCCAAAAGACCAAACCAGTGTTTTGCAGCAGGGTGGCAAAGAATTCCTGTTATTTTCCCCATACTGTCGAATAGTAGTGTTGCAAATCATGATACTTTCGCAAAAAAAATCACGAACATGTTGTTATCTGACACTGCTTTGCTAAGACTACTTTTCCAAAAAATTCAAAACATATTTCTGGGGTGTTTAAACCCAAAATAAAGACATGCCTAGCATCCTCAGGGCTTGACTAGATAAAGACTAAAAGAATTGTGACCCTAGAAGGTCCTGATTTTAAATGCCAAGCATTTCTGTGATCAGTAACTGAAAGAAATGGCAGATTGGGGTCATTCGCAACACTAAAAACTGCATTTGCGACATTGTCGAACTTTTTGTCAACTTTTCCATTGACTATAATGGGAAACTTGTTTTGAATAACTTTTGAACTGTTCAATATTTTTTCACGAAATCTTCAAAAGGCACATCGGGGACTCTGGCCGCATGGTCCCTGACGTTTTCAGACCAGTCGCGTAAACCACGTGACCCTGTAGGTGCGAGCAAAGAATGCACAAAAAAAGGTAAATGTGCTATGGAATGTCGCTTAATAACTCCGCAACTGTATAACTGACCGGTACAAAACTTGGCAGATCCCAAGATCTGTGCTACTGCTCTGTGCCTGCCAAATGTCAGGCAAATCCGTTGAACTGTGGCAAAGTTATTAAGGTGCAAAATTTCACACTTTAACCTTAAATGGAGTACTCAACCCTAACTATAGTGGCACTACTGTGCCACTATTATATATATAATCCCTGATTTTATAGATAATAAGACTTTTTGCTTTGATAATGAGATCTGGCACCTTACCATGCATCAACAGCTTTTTAATGCAAGGTCAGGTGATGTTTCTCAGCCAGTGAGGTTTTAGGATTTTTTCATTGCCCTTTTATAACCCCAGACAGCCACCACCCTGTCATGTCTTAATGTTTACAAATCTCACCAGAACCACAGATCACATTGTGACCTTAGGCAAGTTTGTTTGCCTCCTAGTCATTTAATTTTCCTGAGCTACAAAAAAATGGATACAGCACTCGGCTATAATTAAGCAAGAAAACCTCAGGCTATATTCCTAGTGTATCCTGAGAGCAAGTCACTCCCCTCCCTGTGCTTCAGGTCTTCTAACTGTAAAACTGAAGAAATGTTGGACCGCACTGAACATGTTGATACATCTCATCTGGTTTATAGTATCTGCTGTTCAACTTGTGTAAGTGAGTAGAACCAGGTTCCACAACCTCCAGCTGAGAGGTGGGAGGGTACACAAAGAGACAGACCTCCTCGAACCTGGAGCTCCTTCCCGCCTATTTGGAGGAGCTTCCGATGAGTGATTTCACCAGTGGGCTGCTCTTATGTCGCAGTGGGCTCGGAGGTTGGTCCAGTTGCCCGAGCCGGTCAGTCTGACACCAGGGCCTTCGGGCCATTTGGTTTCAGAGGGACGGGTAGGGTGGTTGGGCCTGCCTAGTCATGCGACACCTTCTTCTGTGCCGTCTACTCCATGTTCGAGTGTTTATCCCCCTCACATGGCTGCGGCACAGGGGTCCACACCAATGCCTCTATCTCTTGCCATTATTCCCTCTTTTACTTCAAATCACAGTTTTCAGACTCCTGGGACTCTCATGGCACCATCCATGGTGCCGCAGGCTCTGTCAGCATCATCCGTGGTGCCACGAGCTCTGTCAGTACCGTCCACAGTGCCACAGGCTCTGTCGGCACCGTGTGCCGCACCACTTCCACTAGCGCCTTCCTTCTTGTTCTCCAGTGCCATTTTCCTCTATGGTGCTGGGGATTGGTGCAGCACCGGCTGGTCTTCAGGGGTTCTCGACTCCAATTCTTTCTTCTTCTGTTCTTCCTCTCGATTTTCACTCCTTTCCTGTCTATACAGTCCCCCCTGGACTGTCAGGAGATGATTTTGAGCTTGACCCAGATCTTCACCTGGGTGATGATGACACTGCCCTTGGAGCAGGGATCAGTCCTTCTGCAGAGCCTATGGTTGAAGACCTTTCCTTTAAGTCTCTGCTCAAAAAATGTAAATTCTATTCTTTCTCTCCAGACTACAGAAATCGATCCTGGGTGGCTTTTACGACTCCAATATCTTCAGTCCCGGAGAGCCCTATGGATTTAACCCCTTCGGTATAGCCCTCTTTTGAGACCCTCTCACAGATGGTGTGGAAGAATTCGGCTCCCATTCCTTCCGTGGCCAAGTCCATAGATAGGAAGTATGCCCCTCCCAAGGATCACCCCATTTTGGCCTCATAAGCCTTTGCTGATGCCATTGTGGTCTTGGCAGACAATGATAAGGCTGTCCTTCCTTAAGTAGTAGTAGTAGTAAAAAATTTTTATTCATACAAAAAATGAATATGGATATCTCCTCTGAGCCGAAGCTCCTTTACAGTGAGATCCAGATGTCAGTTCCAGTTACTCTTATAAGTTAACAATGTGTAACAGACAAAGACACAAATACATATAATTATACATCAATAAATATAACACAATTCCAAATCATTCACAAACTAACACTACAAAGACATACAACAAAACAATAATATAATTCACAATATATATTTAATACAATTTACAGTCTACCATCCTAAGATTCAATCTAGTCCACATCATAATTAGCATTTTATTTATTTTTTTTAAATTTCTGTTTATTCCTCCTCCCTAGCCTGCCACCTCCGACCCTTCAGGGGGGACAACTGGACATCCCACTGTCCGAACCCTACCAAGCAGACCCTCGGCCCCATGGAGCTGCGGGAGTACCCTTCTGGCGGGACGAGGCGGGGGCCCAAACCCGCTACTACGCTTCATCGGGTCTGAGGTCTGCTGGGCGGGCACAGGCAAATCATGGGCACGCCATGGTCCTCCCATCTTCCGGTTGAGGCAGGCTTGTTTCGCTTTTCTCCCTCCTCGAGCAGCAGGTAACCTCCCCGACGCCATGACGCGCGCCCGACGTCCATGCTGCTCATTGGCGCCCATCCCAAGTGGAGCTTGCAGTTCTCGAGCCTCCGCTCAGGGTCATGCAAGTGTCGGGCATCAGCCGAATCCTCCTCGAGAAGGAGCAGCGCTGTCGCTGGACGCCTGCCTATCTCCTCGTTGATCCCACCGACGACCCGAGTCCGCTCCTCAACCCGGGTCGGCCAAGGTGAAAGTAGGTGTGGCGCCCAGCGCCTCAACCTCCGTGCCACTGGGCTGGCACCTAATTAGTATTTTCAATAAGCCATCGATTAATTTGGTAACTGAAAATTTCTCTCAAGGGGTCTAAGCTTCCCAGGCAATTTATTCCATATAGATGGTCCAATATTTAAGAAATGCTTATCCCCCCAGGCCGTTCTGAGACTTGGAGCAAAACAATCCAAGCTATTTGCAGAGCGCAGGCCCTCAATTGATCTTTTTATATTAATGGTCTCAGCCATATATTTAGGGACTTTTCCTGAAATACATTTTAACATTAACATAATTGTACTGAAAACCCGCCTTTGAGATAAGGTATGCCAGTCCAATTCTTTATACAGATCTACTCTATGTGCCCTCTTTGTTGCACCCAGTATAAATCGGCTAATTTATTGTACATAACGTTAAGCTTATATAGCTGCTCTTTAGACAATTCCATATATATCAAGTTACCATACTCCAGTATGGGTAGTACAACAACAGTTACAACTAATTTTCTAATTTCCAAGGACATGCTATTTCTTACTCTATATAATGAGCCCAAGCACTTACCAACTTTTGTCAAGGTGCTATCTATATGGCTGTCCCATTTGAATTTTGTGTCTAAATACAACCCAGGTATTTATATCTAACAACTTGTTGCAAAATTCTTCCAGAAAATGTTTTCATTTGTAAACCCTCTTGTTCAATTTTAGACCCGTGACCCTATGAAATACCATTACCTGAGATTTTTTTCATTCAAAACCAATTTAGATCTAAGCAAAATTTCCTGTAAATGATCAAAAGCCTGTTGTAATACTAATTGAATAGTTCTCACTGATGAATCAGCAGAATATACAATTGTGTCATCAGCATAAAGATGGTATTGTACCTCCGGTTGTTCAAACCCCAAATCGTCATGTATAAATTATATAGTATGGGACCCAAAATGGATCCTTGTGGGACTCCTGACACAATTGATTTCAGATCAGATGACCACTCTCTAATAGTCACTTGCTGCAATCTTGAATCAAGATAATTTCGAAACCAGTTTACAACCGACCAGACATACCACAGGTTTTTTAGTCTGGACAGGAGGATGCCATGGTCCAACGTATCAAAAGCCTTTGAAAGGTCAACAAAAATTGCTCCCACTGGCATCCCCTGTCCATACTCTCCATAATATCTCCTGTGACCTTTATAAGGGCAGTGTTTGTTCCATGCTCAGGTCTAAAGCCTGATTGATAACAGTTAAGAATTTCATTATCTTTCAAAATACCTGTAATTGTTTGCAACTATTTTTCTCCAAAATTTTAGAAAATCGTTGGTAAAAGGAAATTGACCTATAATTTTCTAATAGCAACCTGGATCCTGTCTTATGAATTGGCTCAATCTTGGCGGTCTTCCAAGCTTGAGGTAATTCCGCAGAGAGGAGAGACAAATTAAATAAGTTTGCTAAGGGTAAATCAATGATAGGGGCTGCATACTTTAATAAGATATTAGGGATACCATCCACACCTTCTGCTTTATTGGTGTTAATTTGAAGTAATAAATCCCTAACATCTCCTATAGTAACAGAGGTAAATTTGAATTCAGCTTGTATACCAGTTTGTACATAAGTTCTATCTGTACCATTTGCCTGGGAATTTCTCTGTAAAACCTGATTTACATCTCCTCCACCCAGTTTTAATTCATTAGTACCCATATTTATAAAAAAGGTGTTAAACTCATTAACTACCTTATTTCCTAAATCCGTTTTATTACCATTGATTAAGAAGTAATTAGGATATCCCAAGCTAGGACCCTTATGCAACTCATTTATTCTGTTCCAGAATACTCTTGGGTTTTCCATCATTTCTTTAGACAATTTTTTATTACAATAGGCCTGTCTAGCCTTTCTAATTTCTTTCGTGTATAAATTTCTTAATTGCCTATACTTATGCCAATCCTGGTCTCCCTTTGCTAATTTAGCTTGTTTCCATACCTTATCTCTAGCCCTTTTAATTTTAAACAAACCAGAATCATACCATGGCGCTTTGTTTGATCTTATCAACCTAGTTTTTATAGGAGCATGTTTATTACAGATTTGTATTAAATCCTTTTGAAACATATCCGCATCCCCCACACTGGGAATTAATTCTAATCTCTTCCAGTTATAATTTTCTAATTGCTGCATAAATTGAATGTAATCAAACTGTTTAAAAACTCTAGTTTGTACAATATTCCTAGGAGTCTTTCTAGATTTCTGATTTCTAATACAAAAAATTATCTGATGATCTGACATTGAGTCTGGTAACACCCCACTCTTAATAAACTTTTCTGAGTTTGTAGTAAAATAAGATCTAACATAGTTGAATTACTAGGATTTACTACATTTAACCTAGTTACATCTTTTATCAGTTGCACCAAATTCAATAGTAGTAGCCATATCAATTAAACTATGATGGGCATCTATATTTCCCCAATCAACATTTAAATCCCCAATTATCAAAATTTCATGTGAAATTTGATAATCCTTCAGTACATCTTGTATTTCAGAAAAAACTATTAAACTACTTTTAGGTGGATGGTAAATGCCAATCAATAATATGGGTTTGGAATAAGGTAGCTTTAATTCTAATGGTAACAGTTCTGAATCAGTCCAATTATACAAATCTTGCAATTCCCTAACATCAATCCAATTTTTAACATAAATTAATACTCCCCCCCCCCCCCGCCTTTGGATCTAGCTCTTCTCCACATAAGAAAATGTTCCAGGGTTATGTCATTATCTTGAATTTTTATATGTAGCCATGATTCCGTAATTATTAAAATGTCAGGTTTATAACACACCACCCACTCTCTCAAATACTCAATTTTCTTAAACAAACTACAAATATTAATATGCACAATTTTTAGTCCTTTTTCATTCAACATTTCTAATGTGTAATCCTGATTCAAATCAGCTACAGGCCCAGGGTTTAATTGAACATCCCCACTTAGCATTAACCCCATAATTACAATCCATTTACCCACTCTATACAATTTAAGATTTAATTGTTTCCCCCTTCATTAGATAATCTCTAGATTTGGCACTTTCAAGAACAACATTATGTCCCCAGCCACATAGAAGTTCACTACCCATATACACCCATTTAATCAAAATAGTCTCAATATGAGTATTCAATAAAGAGGCCTGAATGTCCCCTTGCCACCCAAATAGAACAATTCTCTCTCCCTTCATAGTTCCCTTATATTCTATTACCAAATATGGACATTCTATAATATCTTTTTCCTTCTGAGTAAAATTTTCACATACTAAAACTGACTCCCTACCAGAACAATTCCCCACCATAACATCAACATTATTAAAGATTTAAACCACCTTGTTAATCAAACTTTAAATAAAATAATAGCGACTACCTCAGTATATCAGGGATAATCCTCTAAAGTAGAAATCCCAATTAGTCTACTTAATAAAAACTACATAAAACTTGCTCATATAAGCAACCCAACCAAAATATGTTTTAAATAAAGTACATAGACAATACAAAATAATTCAAATAATAAACATCAATATAAATTTAACTCACCCCTCAATTACTTAAACAATAAATTAAAACAGAGTAACCTGCCCAGATTCACATAAGGAGACGAACAGCTTCCTTAAGGATCTACAGCCTGACCTATGAACAAAGAATCTCGCCAGACAGACACCTTAGGTAAGAGAGTGTTTGCTGCCTCAACCCTGGGTATGCGCATTGCCAGCTACCAGGGCTATTTTTCTCAATGTGAGCATGTACGTTGGCATTCTCTCAAAGAAACAGTAGAAGCTCTGCCCGAATCAGAAGTTAGCTCAGAGATACTTCAAACCATAACTAGGGGTATGGAATCCAGTAACCAACAGGTTAAAGCTGCAGTGGATGCCTATGATACCATCTCCCGGGCAGCGGTGGCTGGCATCTGCACCCGCCGCCACTCTTGGCTACATACTTTGGGCTTCATGAATGACACCCAGCAGCAGGTCATGGCCTTCTTACCTTTTGACGGTATGTATCTGTTTAGGCCTCAGGTGGAGCAAGCTCTGGAGGCCACGTGAGAAAACTAGGTCTGCCATTAAGATGGCTAGACCTGGCACCGCCCCCTCCCGAGGGGGTGTGAACAAGCATCAGTTTCACAACCGTCAGTCCTTTCAGGGCAGAGGAGGTTTTAACAAAAACCACAACCCTCAGCCACAAAAGAAAGCACAGCAGAAGGCACAAGGGCCCAAAGCACCCAGTGCCACCTTCTGAGTTTCTGGCCCAGGTCCCACCTCAGCTGTCCGAGGGGGACTCCTCCTCGGCAGTGGGAGGACATCTGACTCAGTTCTACAATCAATGTAAATGTATAACATCAGACAAATGGGTCCTCTGGATAATCTGCGAGGGGTACTCTCTCAGTCTTTCAAAAAACCCGTCAGATCATCCTCCCAAATGACAGCCCAGGCTGTCGGCAGTACAGTCAGACCTTCTTGCTTCCGCGGTACAAGGCCATCTGAACAACAGAGCAGTAGAAATAGTTCCGCTGGATCAACGAAATACAGGATTCTCATCCCATTATTTTGTGGTCCCAAAGAAAACCAGCAGCATGCACCCCATTCTGTATCTCAGAAAGTTAAACATGTTCCTTCAAAAGGAGAAGTTCAAGATTATTTCACCAAGTGCAAGGTGTTACATCTTGGGCAGGGAAACCCTGGGAGGGGAGGCGCTGGAGGCCTCAACAGGGGAAAAAGACATAGGGGTCTAGGTGGATGCATGTATGAATAACTCCAAGCAGTGCAGGAGGCGGCTAGCAAAGCAAACAGGATATTGGGATGCATCGTGAGGGGATCACCTCTAGGAGCAGGGAAGTGATTCTGCCGCTGTACAATGGATTGGTTAGACTACACCTTGAGTACTGTGTACAGTACTGGAGACCACACTTGAAGAGGGGCATACAGCTCCTGGAGAGGGTACAGAGGAGGGCAACTAAGATGATATGAGGACTAGGGGATTTGACATATGAGGAGAGACTTGAGGAGCTCTGCCTGTTTTCATTGGCAGAGAGGAGAGACAAGGGGAACATGATTGAGGTCTTCAAGTACCTCAAGGGAATAAATAGGGTAAACACGGAGGATATCTTTAGACTAAAGTAGGGAGGTATCACAAAAAGGCATGGTTTGAAGTTGGAAGGTGTAAGGGTGAGGGTGGAAGAGGAGGAGGTTTTTCACTGAGAGGGTGATGGATCCTTGGAACGTGCTGCCTGGTGAGCTGGTTCAGAGATCCACAGTGGAGGGCTTCAAGAGAAGGTGGGACAGACACAGAAAGCAGATGTATCAGATGATGGCCTGGCCCAGGGGGTGGGGATGAATAGGGTTTCTGGAACACAAGGGGGACTCGGTACCAACTAAGGATCTGAGGTTCGAGCAGACTTGATAGACCATAAGGCCTAATCTGCTGGCAATTAGTATATTACTATATCACTAGGTACCCTACTACCTTTGCTTCATCAATATGATTGGCTAGCCTCCCTGGACATGCAGGATGCCTACCCACACATTTTCATACACCCAAAGCACCACAAATACCTAAGGTTCATGGCATTGGGTCAACAATATCAGTTCAGAGTCCTGCCTCTTGGGCTATCCTCAGCACCTTCAGTTTTTCAAAAGTGTTGTGCAATTCTCGCGGTGCACCTCAGGAAAATCGGAATACAAGTGTTCCCATATTCATGCATGAGTTCATGCAGTGGACTGCAAAAAAATTACACACTTCATGGTTTAATACAGGATGGCCGCTGAGCTGAGCGTGCTACTGCGTTGCGTTTTCGTTTGTGATTTTTAAACATTTTTTTTTTTGTTTGTTTCTGTCCAGCATCAGACGTAATCTGCGGACCAGTGGATTCGGTGGTGTTAGTGCAGTTCTTCAGGACGAAGGGAAGTCCGATTTTGCCTATTGTTTTTTAGGCAATTTGCTCCCTGCTGTTCGGGCTATATATGGAGCAGGTGTGGAGTAGACTGAAGGGTTTGCCTCTGAGACTGGGATCGTGTTCTCTACCCATTACAAGGTTCATCGGGGCAGAGGGAAGTATTTGCAATGTGTCGTACCGCCTAACTGAATGTTGAATCGGGCGTTCGAGGAGATAGCAGGACCTTCAATTCTATAATGGAGGTGTTGCGGGACACTGCTTATTGTAGAGCTCTGCTACCCGAATTGCTTGTGTGCAGGGCGTGATGTAGAGTGTGGGGGTTCTTTGCCTGAAGACTGAAAATTTTGCTCCTCACTTGCTACATGATTTAACCCTTAGAAGACTGTGGACGTATATATACGTCCAGAATCTATATACGTTCACATACATTCAGTTCTCAAAGGGTTTTTAATAGGACAGAGGAAGTGTGGGATTTTTGGTCCTGTGAATGAAATATTGAGGACGCCTTTTGGTGAAGGTTTTTTCGGGACAGTGGATTTATATGGACTTCCCTGATGGGGCCCTGTCTGGAGTATCCAGGATTTGTACTTTGGGAGGCCTTTGAATTGACTTGAAGGGCTTTTCTCTCACTGGGGTTCCCACTTGATTGGTGGTCTGAGGAGGGTGTTAGGACAGTGTGGTCCAGGAATTGACTGATATTCCTTGCCCCCTAGACCCCCAGGTCGGCTACTAAGTGTGGCTTGCTCTGGGTGTTTTATTAGGCCACCTTATTTCTTGTGGAATTTGCCCAGTTGGGAGTGAGGGGCCTTGTTTTATTGTGAGATGAGAGCCCTGGATATCCCCTGAATCCAATGGATAACTGGTCTGCTGTGTGTGTTTTGATTTTGATGGATTGGTTATATATTTACAAACTTAATCTATTTTTTACCTAGTAGATTGATGACTTCTTATTTTTTATTTTGCTTTAAGTTGATCTGGACAGCAAGGTGGTGAGAGGACCATGTGTCCATTTATTTTATTTTTATTTTAGTGCTTCCTCCATTTCATGGTCATGAGAGGACTGGAGAGGGGAAGGGATGTAAGAAAATTCTTACTTTGTTTAGCTGGGGTGATGAGAGAACCTGGTATTTTATTTCATTGTATTTTTTTGGTTTTAGGAGTCCTCTCACTGGGTTTAGTCTTGATTTTCTTTGGGGTGGGTTGGTTCTTTTAATTTATTTTGATTAAGTTTTAGAATTATTTGTTTGATAATTGTTTTGGTAGGTTTATTGTTTTGGTTTTAATTGTTCTGCAGCGGCATGTGTCGGCCCTCTCTCCCCACACTGGTGTGCTATTCATCCTCCTTTCTTCGCACCCCCCCACCCTTTTTATTCTCTTCCTCTCCATTATGATATATATCAGCACTGTAGAGCGCTGGCGATTGTCTGTAGGAGAGGGAAGAGGGCGGGGGACTGCGAACAAGGGAGGATGAACGAGGGGGGCTATTGTATTGGGGTAGTCGGATCCAGAAGGCACCCTGGGCCGAAATGGAATCTAGATTGTGGTTTACCATGTCTTGTGCCCATACTCAAGGGCACTACGGAATTTAGTAGGCAAATGGGCTTGACAGCCTCCGAGGTTCGTCCAACTCTGGTGGTGTTATGCAATGCAAGGTCCATCAGAAACAAGGCGGGCATTATTGCTGATCTTGTCAGTTCGGCGGACCTGGCTTGCATCACTAGACCTGGCTGGATGAAAATCCGGCCCCACGTTGGAGGCCATGACTCCGGCTGGGTACTCAGTGTACACCACCGAGATTGGACTGAAGGGGTGGGGAGGGTTGCAGTCTGTTTCAAGACTGAACTGGGCCTCAGTGTGGTGAGTGGGGAGACTGAGTCTTTGAGTGTACAGTGGTAGTGGATGTGGTGTTCGAATCGTACTCATCTACCGTCCACCCGGTGATGAGAAACGCTTCTTACAGGAAGTGGCAGACTTCATCATCGACATTTCATTTGAGTCACCCAGATTGATGGTTCTGGGTGACTTTAATGCCTGGGTCAATAATGAACTCTTGCAATTTGGTAATCACTTCCTCCAATTAATGATTTCTTTGGGCTTCACACAGGTGGTTTCCATCGCTACCCATAAATCTGGACACTCCTTGGACTTAGTCTTTCTCCTTGGAATTGATACTTCCGATTTGGGGGTTGAGCCAGTCACTTGGTCAGACCACTACACCGTGAGGTTCAGTTTTTGCACCCCCCGTGAGAAGGCCTACCCCGGTGGAGATGGTTAGGTACCGCCCTTTACAAGATGTTACTTCTCATGGCCTTGTAGAGGTCCTTGAGCTCTCGTCCCCCACGTTGGTGAGCAGTAGTCCAGAGACCATGGTGGTGGCCTATAATACGGCTATTACGGTGGCTCTGGATTCTATTGCTCCTGTTCGTGTGCGCCCCTTATCCCTTCGCCCCAAGTCCCCTTGATTTGATGGGACATTGAGGGAGATTGGAGACAGGGCGAAGGTTAGAGCGTTGTTGGTGCAGATCTGCCCTTGATGCTGACCACCTTAGATTGATGGACCATTATTCTGTCTATCGATCTGCAATCACCTGTAAGAAGGCAGAATTCCTGTCCAGGGAGATTGCAGTTGCTAGGAACCAACCAGTTCAGCTTTTTCAAATGGTAGACAGACTGTGCAACCAAGCCTGTCTGCAGGTTCGAAAGCCTTTTGCAATTAGAGTGTGAGGAGCTTGCTTTTTTCTTCACAAATAAGGTGGCAGACATCAGGGTAGATCTGCTTCCAGCAAACTCTAAGTGGGATGCTGTTGAACAATGTGAGTTCACAGTACCTCAGATTTCTTGGAGTTCCTTCAGTCGACCTGACTTCGTGGATTTCATGACGATCATCCATAGTGTACGCCCTACAAGCTGTAGTTTGGATCCTGGACCAACCTCCCTAATGTTGGGTTTTAGTGATATCATCAGTCCAATCCTCATGCGAATAGTCTGGTACTCCTTGGAGACGGGTGAGTTTCCTAGCTTCCTGAAAGAGGCAGTGGTGACACCTCTCTTGAAGAAAGCTACCTTGGACCCGGACTGTTTCACAAACTACAGACCCATCTCAAACCTACCCTTTATTGGGAAGGTGATTGAGAAGGTAGTGGCGGCCCAATTGGAAGCCCATTTAACCATCCATGACATCTACGAATCCTTCCAGTCTAGTTTTCGTAAAAGACATAGCACTGAGACTGCGCTGGTTCGGGTGCTCAATGATCTTCTGAGAGCGAGAGATCAGAAGAGACGTTCTGTTCTAGTTCTTCTTAATTTCTCATCAGCCTTTGACACTGTGGATCTCTTGGTATTGATAGCAAGCCTGAGGCAGATTTGTGGAATATCGGGAATCGTCCTCTGATGGTTCACCTCATTCCTCACCGGGAGATCACAAAGAGTTGTGTCTGGGTTTTTTTTCCTCGGACCCAACTCCTTTGTTGTGTGGGGTGCCTCAGGGTTCAATGCTGTCTCCAATGTTATTCACGGTGTATATGCTGCCCCTCAGAGATGTTATAAGATGGTATGAGCTGAGGTTTCACTGTTATGCAGATGTTACCCAGCTATACCTGTCTTTTGCCCCTGACCAGGATGGAGCTTTCTCGGTGTTTAACAACTGTCTGAAAGAAATCCAGGACTGGATGAACTCTAGTTGGCTGTAGTTGAACTCAGAAAAGACAGAGGTTTTTGTGGTGGACCCTGGTCATCAGATAGAGAGAGGCCTGTTGGTGCGCCTCAGGAATTCTTTTGGCAGCGTTTACACCTGACCTCTGAATAGGTGCATGACCTGGGGATCATCTTGGATGATAGGCTGACACTGCAGTCACAAGTGTCAGCAGTCATCAAGACTTCCTTTTACCACCTTAGGAATATCGCCAGAGTTAAGCACCTTGTTCTGTCTGACACGTTACCAACATAGGTCCATGCCTTTGTGTCCTCACGATTGGACTACTGCAACTCCCTATACTTCGGGCTTTCTGGGTTTGAAATCCGTCGCCTACAGCTAGTGCAGAACACAGCAGCCCGGCTGTTGACTGGGACAAGTATGTCCTGTCATATTACCCCGGTGCTGCACGAACTGCACTGGCTACTGATACGGTGGCGGATCGCCTTTAAAGTCAGTTTACTGGCTTTCAAAGCCCTACATGATCAGGGTCCAGCCTGTCTGAAAGATCTTCTGGTTCCTTACTGCCCTGGCCGATCACTTCACTCGGCCAACGAGGGGTTGCTAAAGATTCCAAGACTGAGTCTTAAATCTTCAAGTTATAGAGCTTTTTCTTGCGCTGCACCCACTCTTTGGAATTCTCTACCACCCCGGTTACGGGAGTGCACCTCCATGGAGGAATTTAAGAGGGGTTTAAAACCCCATCTTTTTCAAATAGCTTTTTTGGAATACTGATGTTTTTTGAGGTGTTGACTATATTGAGATTTTATTGTGTTTTATATTGAATTTTATCATTTGTGTTCTATTTTGTACAGTGCCTTGATAATTGAAAAGCGCTCTATAAATAACCGTATTATTATTATTATATCTGGATGACTGGCTCCTAGCAAGTCCCTCCAGGCAAGAGACTCTGGAGGCCGTGGCCACAGCTTCAGACTTCCTCACGTCCATGGGAGTCCTGCTGAATCTCAACAAGTCGCAGTTGCAGCCCTCCCAGAAGCTCCTCTTGATAGGAACTCTTCTGGATACCTCCTGTGTAAAGGCTTTTCTTCCAGAGGACAGAAGGAGCAATATCTTACAGATGGCCCAGTACATCAGAGGACACAGCTTGGTTCGATCTATCTCGATGCAACGTATGCTGGGCCTCATGGCATCCTTGGTGTTCATTGTACCCTTAGCTCATCTCCACATGAAAAGCTCTCAGTGGATGCTCAGTACTCAGTGGTCCCCAACCACTCACCCTCAGTCCTTTCTCATCAAGGTGACAGAACCTCTGAAGAGGTCACTTACCTGGTGGTCGCAGGAGGACAATCTTCTGGAAAGATATCCGTGTGCCCATTTGGATCATCAGCTGTCCATTACCACGGACGCATCCTGATGGATTGGGAACCCACTGCCAGGATCTCCACACCCAGGGTACATGGACTCAAGATGGGTCCCAAACTTCACATAAATATCCTGGAAATGAGAGCCATCCTCTATGCAGTCCGAGCTGTGAAGAACATGCTCTGTCACAGAACATTCTCCTTCAAATGGACAACAAAGCAGTGATGTACTACATCAAAAACAGGGTGGTACCTCTTGCCCATTATGCAGGAAGCAATGAGAGTGTGGCAGTGGTGCCTGGAACACAAGGCTCTCTAATTCAGGCGGTTTACCTGCCAGGAGTACAAAATGAACTGGCAGACCACCTCAGCAGAACGGAGATGGATCCTCACGAGTGGTCTCTCGACTTAACCATCATTTAGTCACTCTTCAAAGAGTGGAACTCCAGACCTGGACCTTTTCGTCCCCATAAATGCAAAACTGCCACTCTTTTGCTCCAGAAATCCCAGGACCTGGCATTTTTGTCAGAATACATTCAGGCTGCAGTGGACAAGATGCTTTCTATACACCTTTCCTCCTCTTCCTCTAATTGAGAGGTACTTCTCAAATTGAGTCTCAAGGGGCAGAATGATTCTCATTGCCCCTTCTGGCCTCTGCAGATATGGTTTCCACTACTAAACAGTGTATCACCCCCGAGGATGCTTCCCTTCAGGCGAACCTTCTGACCCACGGTCCCGTCGTCCATCCCAACCTGAGGTCGCTTCACCTTCACGTTTGGCTCCTGAAGAGACAGAGGTGAATAGGTTTAATGTTTCTAGAGTTTCAGATATTCTTTGGCTGCACATACGGCGGCCACTGAAAAACCTACACAGCCAAACGACAGCATTTCTCTATCTGGTGTGCAAATCCTCTTGGAACCCTTTCTCCTGCCCACTGAATAAAGTCTAGAGTATCTTTTAGACCTCTCAAATACAGGTCTGCAGTACTCACAGTCAAAGTTCATCTTTGTGCCATTCGGCATATCACGAGCAGGTGCTTTCCAAGTCACTGGCTCAGTTCCTATAGTTAAGAGATTTCTTAGGATATTCTGCATACTAGACCTCCTATCAGATGTCCATTTGCAGCCTGGGACATTAATCTTGTGCTAGACCTGTTCACTCTTAAACCTTCGACCTCTAGCTACTTGCGACTTGAAGCTCCTCACTTGGAAAGCGGCCTTCCTGGTGGCCATTACTTGACCCATAGGTTTCTGAAATACATGCACTGGTCACAGACCCCTGTACACTGTATTTCACAAGGACAAAGTAGTTCTTAGGACTCATCCTAAGTTTCTCCCTATGGTTGTCTCAGAATTCCATCTAAACCAACCTTTATTCCTTCCTACCAACTTTGCGAACTTCCAGAATGAAGGGGAGTGTACATTTCATTCACTGGATGTCAAGAGAGTGCTGCGGTTCTATTTAGATAGAACAAAAGAAATTTGCAAGGCTCAACAACTGTTTGTTTCCTTCAGTGAGACCTGGCTGGGTCAACCTGTCACTATCAGATGTATTTCAGCGTGGCTGGTGACATGCCTTTGCCACTGCTATTCTATGGCACTGGTCAAGCTGGAAGGCAGAGTGTACGCTCATTCTGCCAGAGCAGTCGCAGCATCTCTGGCAGAAATCCGCAATGTACTCATCGTGGATATTTGCAGTGCGGCTACTTGGAGCTCCGTGCATACTTTTGTTAAGCACTATGCCTCGGATGTCCATGCCAGATGACATCTGTCATTTGGCAGGACCATTCTTAGCAGATTTCTGTCATAAGTGTGTGAGCTCTTTATCTCCTGCTGCCCGTCTCGGCGGATTATTTGGCTTGGTACTCTCCGATTAGTGTGACTGAGTGGTGGAGACTTTATGTCCAGGAAGATATGGAAATTATGTACCTACCGTAATTCTTGATCTTCCTGGACGGAGTCTCCACCACTCATTCACATGTCCACCCACCATCCCCCGAGCTCACTTCTCTGTTTTTGGTCTTCACTCCTCAATGGCTGAGCTGTGAAGACTTAATTGTTGACCCTTCTTACACGGGTCATTCGGACTATCTTATGTCCAATTTTTAGGTTAGTCTTCTGGGTTAGTTATGCTGCACCTCCTCAGAAAAAAGGTACTGAGGTGGTTGGAGAGTCGACGCCGAGATAGTCATTACCGCACGAGCCAGGGCTCACCGTGCCGCTTCCTGGCTGCTCCATCTCAGGTGCTGGCCCTCTTGAAAAAGTTTGCGCCCACTGGGTCCTAGTGCCTCCGGTGAATCCCGTTAGTGTGAATGAGTGGTGGAGACTTCATCCAAGAAGATCAAGAATTACAGTAGGTACGTAATTTCCATTCTAGGATCGTGGATATGTTGTTCATCCATACTGTTTGGCATTGTCCCTATCCCCTTTAAATCTGCTGGAAGGCTTCAAACTGGCTTCTCCCACCCACGCGGGTGGTATATACCTCAGCTTCGCTTTATGACTCCAGATCTTCCTTTCCGCTGGAAGATACAGGTTGCCTCCCTCATGGTCTCGCATTTCGTAGGCCCTGGCTTTCAAATTGTCAGTTTTACCAAGCTCGAACTCATTCGAGTTAGCGATCGTGCTTGGCATCCATCATGGAGGAAAAATCTTCCCCAGGATTTCGCTGGTGTCCCTGAGGCCAAAGATGTTGCGCACGATCCCCACCTCCGTCGTCTACTGCCTAGGTGTCGGCCATGACACCTCTTCATCTAACTCTTGCTTGGCCTTCATCCTAACATCCTGGATGACCGCATGCCATGCCTGAAGCTGGGGAGATGGAGAAAAAGGAACCTCCGTTGAAGTCGAAGGAGGCTAGGTGGGCAGTTTCGCAGCCATGGGCTCCCTGAGCAGCTTGAACAGATGAGGCGTTCCAAGAAAGAAGCGCTGGGCTTTGGCCAGTCAAAGCTTCTTTGTTCCTCTGAACCTAGGCTCCACCTTTACAGGATCTTTTAAGGAGTTGTGACCTCTCTCCCCACCTGGGGCAAGGCACCCTCGGGCTCACACTTCTACCGCTCTAAAGAGATAAAGACCCGTCATCTTCGTCTCGGCGAACACGTTCTTGGGACCGAGAAAGGTCCGAGTCCCAGGAACACATGGTCTCGACCTCGTTCGAGATCGCATCTTCGGCCACTGGCTTCACGGATCTTCCATCTGGCCAGGGAACCGAGGAAGTGGCCACCGAGGTCGAAATTATCCTCGACCCGATCGACCCTTTGTCACCAGCCGTGGCCGATGACTCTTTAGAATGGACTCCGGTCCTGGTATTTCCTGATGAGGAGACCCAGCCTGCTGGTGTCCCCATCGAGATCCCGGTTCCGGACCCTCAGCTTTCACCGATTCCCTCCAGTATCTCCTGATCGACCGAGTCGACCCCACGATCTCGGTTGAGGTCTAGGACCCCCTCGGCTGAACGAACAAGGAAGAGCCATGAGCGCTGTTAAGAAGAGGCATCGCCACACATCGTCCTCATCCTCCTCGGATGAGGAGAGACTCCAGCAGAAACTCCGTTGGTGCTATGAGGACCTTATATGGCAGCAGCTGATTTTGACCAGGCAGAAGCCAGCTCCGCTGCCTACCCCAGCCATTACTTAGCTCTCACCTCCTAGGCCGAAACCAACCCCTCCGGAACCGAAGCCTCCAGATCTTATTTCGAGAGGGCTCTTGCAGTAGGTAATTACATATAGGACTGACACCGGCAGGCGGCAGGACCCCATGGAAAAATTTCTAGCTAGCAGTCCCAGGCGAGGGACCACCCCCAAGTCAGGTGACCGGCATCAGGAGACGTCGGTATAAAGGAGCGGTCCCGGACGCCTGCCTTCCAGTTCTTTCCCGACATTAGGTCATGCAGCGCCTCGCGGAAAAGTTTGTGCTTCGTCAGCCCATACCTTCGCGTTTTACCGAAAAATCTTATTTTTCAACAACGTCTGTATAACGTCGGTGTATGTCGTCCCCTACACCCTCGAGCACAAGAACAAGTGCAATTGTATGGCACCCAACTACCGCATAAGGATGGCTACTCCTGTGCCTGTTCTGCCTAGGCCGGATCATCAAGTCAAGAAGTGCCAGCATTGCCTTAGCTAACGCGCCACCGAAAAGACGGCAGCAATCCCTGGAGGCCCACATTCTTAAAAAGAAAATGAGCTCTATGGAGAAGGAGCTTAGAAGCTAAGGCAAGCGTCCACTTCCCCAAAGGCCATGAAAGAAGAAGGACAGGGAGGGCACGGGACAAAGGCTCCTCACGCCTCTCCCTCGGGAGTTGTGGGCACAGGTAACATCCCCTCCGAGGATCGCTCTCGGCGACCGCCTCAGAGGTTTCTGAGGCAGTGCAGCCTGCCATCTGGCTCGCGCTCGGGCCTTGCAGGCGCCTCCGGGCAGTTGGAGGCCTCCACCCTGGTTCAGCCGCGGGCTTCTGCGGCCTACCATCGTGGCGACTCTGGTAGCCCGGTCAGCTCCTCTGGCGATCCGCTCGGAGAGGCTGATAAGGCGTCCGACCCTCCGGGCGGCCATTGGCTTCTTCCCCACCGGACCAGGCCGACCCTTCCTCTCGACCTGTCTCGGTGATGGCTCTCGTAAATTCGGACATCGGCTCCTCGGCGCCCGCTGAGAGCTCGCCTCCCCTTCCATGGCTTCAAATCCGGCGTCTGGCCGATGAAGTGAACAGAGCGGCCCCTAGCGTCCGTCGTTCCGGTTCACCACAGCCTTTGCTGCCATCTGGGGAACCAGAGTCCCCATCCTGATCCTAGGACTTTTCCCTCTGTCCCGGGTGCAGCTGGGATTTTTTGCCTCCGTTAGTCCCTCCTCCATCTGGGCGACAGACCTGGCGTGGCTCCCCGGACACGCCCCTCCGGCGTCGATACCTCGGTCAGGGCTCACTATCGGCCCTGATGTCGGCCTTACCGACTCAGAGAGTTCCTGTCTCATCGGGCCCTCCCTCAGGCTCTCCGCTGCCAGCCCGCCCATGGGGTTCCCAGCTGGGCTTTCTCATGAGCAGCCCCCGGCTTCGGGTACCCACCGTCTTATTCGACACGGTGTGCCCAGGCACGCCATATCAACGCCGCAGTACCTGACACCGGGCTTTCCGGCGCGCAGTACTCGGCGTCCCAATACCCGATGCTGGGTTACCCGCAGCCGGGTTTTGGATACGCTCCATATGGGTATAGCCCATATTCTTATCCTCCGCCTCCTCCTCCACTGCACTCGTGGCCGCCAGTGGACCTGCAGGAGACCCTGGCCTCCTGGTGGGCTGAGGCCAAGGCTCAGCTCTCCAAAGAGGTCGAGAGCCGCCTTCCGGCGACAGTGCCGTCCCAGGTTCCCGTACGCCCCAGGCGACACACTCCCTCACCTCCTCTGGACTCCAGGGTTCTTCTGTCTGGATCCAGAGAGGGGCAGGACACACGTCCCAAGGGACCCATTCCTCCCTGGGTCGGGAAAGGAGTTTCTCTTCTTCTCCTCCTCTTCACTCTCAGACTCCTCGGACTCTTCCGGCCAGCTGCTCCAAAGAGGCGATGGGCCTCGCTCTCCGTGAAGCCCGACCAGGACTCCTCCGAAGTCTCCTCTGGAGGATCCTTCCTTTTCGGAGTTGCTTAGAAAAATCCAGGAGGTTCATCAGTGGTGCTCTTTGGAACCAGATCCTCAGTGTCTCAAACTCTCTAAACATCTGGATCTGCCCATGACAGCCCCTACACTAGTGCCACCCTGGATACAGCCTCATGCCGACCTTGTCACCATGATATGGAAACAGCCGTCGGCTTTAGCCCCACTTCCTAGGAAGTCGAACAGGCTATATCAGGCTCCAGAGGGTGTTGATTTCCTGGATTCTCACCCTCGTGCCGACTCGGTTGTAATTAGCGCTGCTCACGGCCGGTCGGCGAACCCAAAACATCTTAGCTCGTCACCTCCTGATAAGTAATCGCGCCTTCTGGACCAGTACGGGAGGAAGATTTACGCTTCCTCCACACTGGGGATTAGGACCCTGAACTACGTCGGCCACATGGGGGACTACCAGAGGCCATCCTTACTCAGGTGGAAGCCAAGCTGGACTCCTTGCCTGACTCTCAAGTCAAACAGGAGTTGGCTGATCTCGTCTGCTCTGCTCATTCGGCCAGTCGTCACATGCTATGGACAACATACGATGCAGTGGACACTGCCAGGTGGAGCTCAGCTTTCGTCGTAGGCCTACGGCGTCATGCTTGGCTCCGCGTGTCAGGTCTGGTCCCGGAGGTGCAATCTGCTATCCAGGAAGCACCTTTCTGGGGTGATGTCAAGGACATCATTACCGATTTTCAGGAGAAGGGGATGGCTCTGAAATCAGTTGATTCCATGTACCATCCCCATCAGCAATGCCGTCCCTTTCAGTAGACAGAGATGGGCGAAACCTCAGGAAGGCGGGACAAAAGCGTCGGGCCCGGCTGCTAAGCCCCCACCGAGGAAGCAGCGGGTGCTTCAGCTGCAGCTGCCCACACCACCTGACTCCTTTCCTCTCCCACTGCCTCAGACTCCCTGGAGGAACTGGTAGGAGGGAGGCTTTCCCCCCACCTTCCGGGATGGGAAGGATAACCCGCAATTCTTGGGTGCTCCAGCTCTGTAGAAGGACACTCCATAGAGTTTCTTCAGAAACCACCCGCCACCCCCTCTGAAGTCATTGTATTCATGGGAACACCTTCCTTTGGTCCAGGAGAAATCTCGGCTCTTCTGCTGAACAAGCGATAGAGCCGTCCCCTTCATCTTCAGGGGATGAGTTAACTATTCCCATTTCTTCCTGGTCCCAAGAGACTGGAGATCTCAGACCCGATTTTAGATCTCAGTTCCCTGAATCTTTATGTAGAGTACAAAAGGTTCAGGATGCTCTCTCTGCAGAGCCTTCTGCCCCTCCTCCGGCCAGGTCAATGGCTTTGTACCCTGGATTTGCAGGATGCTTATCTGCACATTCCCATTCGCCCATCTCATCGCAAATACCTTCGTTTTGCATTCCAGGGGGACCACTACCAGTTCAAGGTGCTCCCGTTTGGCCTATCCTCGGCCCCCCGAGTATTTACCAAATGCCTGGCTGTGGTGGCGGCCCACCTGCATACCAAGGGAGTACAGGTGCTCCCTTACCTGAACGACTGGCTCCTGGCGGCCTCGTCCAGGGAGGAACTCCTGCATTACCTCTCCCTCACCCAGCAGGTTTTTGCCTGCCTGGGTATTACCATCAACCATTCCAAGTCTCATCTGGACCCTTCCCAGAGGCTACAGTTCATTGGGCCGATCCTCGATACGACCATGGGTAAGGCCTTCCTGCCTCCGGACAGGGCGGCCTCCCTTTAAAGCCAGATATGTCTGTTATCCGACTGCAGGATGGTCTCAGCAAGGTCGGTCCTTCGCCTTCTCAGGCTCATGGCAGCTGCTATCCCAATGGTCCCTCACGCTCGACTCCACATGAGGATCTCTCAGTGGACTCTGCGCTCTCAGTGGGATCAACTAGTGGACGACGTAGATCACTCAGTTCTGATCTCATCACTGATGATGCGAGACTTGCAGTGGTGGATGGTTCAAGAGAACCTGTTTTGGGGGTTCCCTTTCTTTCATCCTCCCCCCTCTCAGACTCTAACCACAGACACCTCAGGCAAAGGTTGGGGAGCCCATCTAGGCCCTCATTGGACCCAGGGCTCTTGGTCCAGGCTGGAACAAGCTCTTCACATCAGTGTGCTTGAGGTTCGGGCAGTGTTGTACGCTCTCCAGGCCCTTCACCAATACATCCTTCCCGGCCACCTAGCCGTCCAGACGGACAACATGTGTGTAGTGTGGTACATCAACAAGCGGGGAGGAACTCGGTCCTACCCTCTATGCAGGGAGGCAATGAGGGTTTGGGATTGGGCAACACATCACGACCTTTACCTCACGGCAATTCACATTCCAGGAGTCAACAACACCCTGTCAGACAAGCTAAGTCACTCTTCTGCTCTGACTCACGAGTGGGAACTGGACCAAGGGGTCCTAGACAATATCTTCCAACTTTGGGGAACACCACAGGTCGACCTGTTCGCATCCCCCCAAAACGCAAAACTTCCCACCTTCTGCTCACTCGTTCCAGAGTGAGGCGCTTTCTGGAACGACACTGTGTCTCTAGACTGGAAGGACAGATTAAGTCTATGCCTTTCCCCAATTCCTCTTATCCATGAGGTCTTGCAGAAACTAAGCTTCAGAAGGGCGAGAATGATTCTGATAGCTCCTTTCTGGCCCATACAAATCTAGTTCTCTCTTCTACAACAATATTCAGAGGATCCTCCTCTTCCTCTATCTCGAGGTTTTGTTGACCCAGGATCAGGGACCCTGGTCCATCCAGGCCTCAAATCCCTTCAACTGCATGCATGGCTCCTGCAGATCCTAGCCCAATCCCATTTGGTGTGTCTCCCAAAGTGGTGGAGATTTTAGTGGAGGCAGAAAATCCTCCACCAGATCCCTATGCCATGAAGTGGAAAAGATTCACTATTTGGGCGCCTCCAGAGCATGGAGCCTTTCTTCTGTTCAGTGGGGCTTCTGCTGGAGTATTTACATCATCTGTTGGACCTGGTTCTCAGCCATTCCTCTTTGAGGTACACATGGTGGCCATCTCGGCTATCATGTTCCTTCATGAACAAAAGCTTTTGCTCAACTGGAGGTCTCTAGACCTTTCTCAGAGGGTCCTCCATCTGAGGCCCCATCCTACTCCTGCCCCCTCTTGGGACTTGAATTTTGTTCTTGAGAAACTTACCCTTCCTCCTTGGACCTGCAGCTTCTGCAGGTTTGAAGATTTCTTCGTGGAAGGCGCTTTCTTGGTGGCCATTACTTTGGCTAGAAGAATCTCAAGCTCCAGGCCTGATGTGTAAAATCCCTACTTGATTTTCACAAGGAGCAGTGCTCTTTACGCAATTCTAAGTTTCTACCTAAAGTAGTAGCAGAGTCTACCTAAATCAATCCATAGAGCTACCTGCCTTTTTTACGCAGTACTCTAACCAAGGGGAATATTTACTTCATACTATGGATGTTCACCGGATTCTGAGATACTACACCAACAGGACGAAGGATCTCAGAAAGACTGATCTGTTGTTCATCTCTTTTGCTCACAAAAGGGAAGGCAATGCAGTTTCCAAGCAATGCCTGTCTACGTGGTTGGCTACTGCATCACTTTCTGTTATGACAAGTACCACAAACCCTCCCGGGTCAAGTCAGAGCCACTCTACAAGGAGGTAGCTGCCTCTGCAACTTATTTTCAGAATGTTTCTGCAGCAGACATATGCCTGCATACCTGGACTTCCGTCCATACCTTTCAGAAACACTACAGTTCGGATATTGCCTCTGCGGTAGAGCAGGCTTCGGGCTAGCTGTTTTGCAAGGCCTCCTGTCTTGAGGCTTGCATGGCTAGAGCTACTTCTTGGAGTAGTTTCCTCCTCCCGGTGCCTTTTCTTTATTTCAGACTGCTGGGGATTCAGTCCTATATGTAATTACCTACAGCAAGAGCCCTTTCGAAGTAAGATAGTACAGTTACGTAAGAACTTACCGTAACAGTAGATCTTCAAGAGAGGCTCTTGCAGTAGGTAATACCTTCCCGCCCTCCATCCCCCTAGGCTTTTTCAGCTCCTTTTCCATATAGAGAAATATCCGCTTCTCTGTCATCCGGCCTCTTTTGGCCTGTGGCGGGAAAGAACTGGAAGGTGGGCATCCGGGACCGCCCCTTTATACTGACATCTCCTGACGCCGGTCACCTGACATGGGGGCGGTCCCTCGCCAGGGACTGCTAGCTAGATATTTTTCTGTGGGGTCCTACTGCCTGCGGCGTCAGTCCTATATGTTATTACTCACTGCAAGAGCCTCTCTGAGGATCTACTGTTACGGGTAAGTTCTACGTAACTGTACTTTCCTCTGCCCAGGGGCTGGCCTGTCCCAGTTCAGCTTATTCTGGTCTCTCCACCCATTTGGGTGGAACTGCTGACTAAGCAGCTGTGAGGAGGCTCCCTTGAAAGGGCCGACTGGACACTGACTCCCCGATGTCTGTGGTTACTGTCACCCTGACCGCCCTCGGTGGATCGGGGTGATTTCAGTATAGAATCGCCGTATCCCAATTTTCTCGATTCGGATGTCAATGGGATGCACTCTCATCCTGGGGATGATGAGTTGTCTGTTAGCACAGGGATGGAGGAAGGCCCTTACTCCTTCAAAGGGATTCTCCATCTCATTTCCGACTCTACTGGAATGCCCTGGAGGTCCATCCAGAAAAAGGCGGAGTACTATCTCACAGATATTCTAAAGAGAGGGAGGCTTTTCCAGTGGCCAAAGCCATTGTTGGCCCAGCCCTTGAACTCTGGCAGCACCCTGCCTCATGCCCAGCATCGTCTACCCGCATGGCCCACAAGTACACAGTGCCCATGGGGTCCCTTGCGGGGTTCACAGAGCACCCTTTGTCCGAGAGCCTGGTGACTGCCTCTTTGTTCAGGTGTACTGGCAGTTCAGATGACATTGACCAACCTCCGGACAAGGAGTCCAAAAATATGGACCATACTGCCTGAAAGGTCTATGCGGCCTCTTCCTTGGGCCTTCATCAGGTCAGCTCGGCTGTCATTATAGCACACTTCTCTCATGCCCTCCTGGGTCATTAGACAAAGTCTTCCTTCATCTCCCCACGGACATGCAGACCATGGTTAAGCAGGTCCATGACCGGAAGCCGTGCTGTGCATGAAGACAGCAGCTCCAGATGGCCTTGGACATCAGGGATTCTTGTGCCACTTCGATGGCGCTGCAGTGGCCTCTCGCCACAGAGGCTTGGCTGAGGCTTTCCTCCTTTCTGGTGAATACTCAGCATAAGCTTGCTGGCGTGCCTTCCCTGGGGACCGACTTGTTCCAGTCCGGGGTGGTCAGTCACCTTCAGCGTGCGGAGCAGTCAGTGCCACCTTGGATGCTACTTCTGCTAAGGGTTCTTGAGGCAAGAACCAGCAGAAGAAGAAGAAGCCCTCGGCACTCTTCCACTGTGGTTCAGCTGCCCTCCTACCAAGGAGGACAGCAGCATCAGCAGCAGCAGGCTCAAGCTTGGACCCCAACAGGCCAGCAAGGAAAGCCGAGGCTTAGGTCCTAGAGCCTCCTCCTCCTCCTCTAAGCCTGCCCAGTGATGGGATGGGGGTTGCCACCCCTATCTCCATCATGCCAGCTCTGGGTCCTCCCGTGGGGGGCCGGCTCCACCACTTCTTTACACCTGGTCTGCTGTCACTATGGACAGGTGGGTTCTCAAAGTGGTTGGTCAGGGGCTACCTCTAGAGTTTGAGCAGTACCCTACCAGCCAAGCCAAGCCCCTCGGGAAGAACGGATTTCCACATGCACCCAGTCAGCTCTTCGAGACAGCGTTGCTCAGCTCCTTCTCATGGAGGCAGTAGCTATCGTGGCGGATCCATCTGCAGACCCAGGCTTTGTTTCCAGGTACTTCCTGATGCCCAAGCAGACAGGGGGCTGGCGCCCCATTCTAGAGCTCCGTGACCTGAATCAGTTTCTCAGGACACACACCTTTCGGATGGTCATTCTGTCCCAGATCATACCATCCTTGGAGCAAAATATGTGGTTCTGTTCACTGGACCTGCAGGATGAATTCTTTTATGTCCCAATCTGTCCGTCCATCAGTGGTTCCTCTGCTTCAGGATCGAAGGGACCCTATCGGTTCAAGCCATGCCGTTCGGCCTGTCATCAGACCCTCGGTCTTCACAAATGCATTGCAGTGGTGGTGACCCATCTCGGCGTCAGGGAGTCAGAATTTACCCCTACCTCGACAGTTGGCTCCTGGCAGGTTCCACCCAACAGGAGGTGGAGAGGTCAGGGATCTATGCCCTAGACCTGCTCCCAACTCGGCCTCTAATCAACGAGGCCAGGTTGGAACTCATGCCTTCCCAGGTGATGGGCTTCATCTGGGCTGAGCTCGACTCTTGTCTAGCCAGAGCTCAGCTCCCAGCAGACAGGGTGGAGGTTCTCTCGAGTCCTTTGCCCTGTCATTTCTGGTTGGGCACTTACGCCCTGCCCGGGACTTTGTGATTTCTGGGTTACATGGCAGCGTGCACCTCAGTGGTCCGATGGGCCCAGTTGCACATGCGCCCCCTCCAATGGGAGCTGGCCACCCAGTGGACTCAGAGCCACAGTCACTTCAACCAGCTGATCACTATAACCCAGAAGATGTGGGACGCTCTCCAATGGTGGACTGCCCCAAACCAGTTGCAGGAAGGGATCCCGTTTCTCCACCACGAGCCAACGGTCGTCCTCACAACCGATGCCTCTCTCATGGGCTGGGGAGCCCACATAGGGGACAACAATGGGGGACAACAGGGCCCATGGGTTCTGGACCCACAAGGAGTCCCGATGCCACAGAGCAGTCAGACTGGCGTTGTCAGCTTTCGCTTCTTGGCTCCGGGGTCAAGTGGTTCAAGTCCAGGTGGACAATACCACGACCATGTACTACCTCAATAAACAGGGTGGCACACACTCTTGTCTGCTGTACAAAGAGGTGCTCCACATCTGGACACTCGTAAGCCGGCTGGAGGTGGATCTCCTAGCCATCCATGTGGCAGGTGCCTCGAACCAACTGGCGGATGCTCTCAGCCGCATAGGCCAGACATCCCACGAGTGGTCTCTCCATCCAGAGGTAGCTTACAGCCTGTTCTCCTGTTGGGGCAAACCGATGGTGGACCTGTTTGCCTCAAGGGAAAACACCAAGATGAGACTGTACCATGCCCACTCCTCTCAGCAGGGCTCGCTGCAGAGGGATGCCTTCTCAAGGCCGTGGACCCCAGGCCTCCTCTACTCCTTCCCTCCATTTCTCTTGATCCACAAGGTGTTATTCAAGGTGAGGAGGGACAAGGCGAAGGAGATTCTGGTAGCCCCAGACTGGCTGTGCCAGTTCTGGTATCAGATCTCCACAGCCTCAAGCAGGCCCCCAGAGCAGCTTTGTACATGCCCAGACCTGTAATCTCTGAACCAGGGGAAGGTCTTCTATCCGGACCTTCAATCCCTGCACCTCACAGCCTGGTACCTGAGCGGCTAGAGTTTCAGTCTTTGGGTCTTTCCAAGGATGTCTACACCATGGTGGAGGCATCTCGAAAGGAATCGACCAGGAAATGTTATGCCTTCAGATGGAAAAGATTCTCCATTTGGTGTCAGTGTAAGGGTCTGGACCTCTTTTCCTGTTCTGTGGCTAACATTCTCAACTACCTTTGGTCTCTCTCTCTCTCCAAAGGGGGTCTCGGTCATCGACCCTTAGGGTGCACCTGGCAGCCATTTCTGCTTGACGGGCGCAGGCCGGTCAGCCAGCATTGGCACATGAGACAGTGGTCGGGTGCTTCTTCAAAGGCCTGGATCACATATCCCCTCCGGTGTATGAATCACCACCTTCGTGGGATCTACTGCTGGTTTTGGCAAAGCTTATGGGCAAGCCATTCAAACCCATGCACAAGTGTGAGCTGTCACACGTGACGTGGAAGACGGCCTTCCTGGTGGCTGTCACGTCTGTCAGTAGGACAGGAGAGCTCCAGGCGCTTTCGGTGGACTTCATTTATCTGGTCATTCACCGGGACAAAGTTGTCCTGCACCCCAACCCAAAATTCCTTCCGAAGGTGGTGTCATAGTTTCACCTTAACCAGGTGTTAACTCTGCCAGTATACTACCCTACCTACACCTCGGAGGCCAAGTACAGGCTCCATATTTTGGACCTGAGATGTGCTGTCTCCTATTATAAGGAGAGGATGGTGGAAATTCAGGGAGAGTTTTGCCAGCTGTTTTTCACCTACCCTGAAGCTGCTTCTGGCAGACCTGCAGCCAAATGGACCATTGCAAGGTGGATTGCATCATGCATAGGTCTGTGCTATGAGTTGGTGGGCAAGGAGCCTCCCAGAGGGATAAGAGCTCATTCTACTCGCCATACTGCTGCATTGGTGGCTGCTTCCAGGGACAACCCTATCCAGGAAATCTATTGGGCTGCTACCTGGAAGTCAGCAAACACCTTCATCACCCACTACCACATCGACCTTGAGTCACGCGGATGCTGGTTTTGGGACCTCAGTTCTCCAATCTCTGTTTCCTAAGTAGAATTGTGCACCTTGCTCCCTCCTCCCAGAGAACTGCTAGAGTCTACCAAACCCGTGTGGATGAACAACATATCCACACTCCCTAGAAGAACAGGTTACTCACCTATAACAGTAGTTCTAGGAGTGGTATATGTTGTTCATCCTATAGAGACCTACCTCTCCTCAGCTGCTGACGCACAACACTTGGCTTCCAGCGGGCTAAGATCTGGCGTCATGGGGTGGAGCTGAGATATATACCACCAGCGTGGGTGGGAGGGCCAGCTGAAGACTTCTGGTAGATTTAAAGGGAGAGGACATGCCAAACAGTGTGGATGAACAACATCGCCATTCCTAGAACTACTGTTACAGGTGAGTAACCTGTTCTTTCTAGTAGCTGTCACCTCCGCCAGAAGGAACAGTGAGCTCCAGGCACTTTCTGTGGAGTCTCCATACCTGGTCTTCCACGGGACAAGGTTGTTCTCTGCTCTAACCCGAAGTTCCTCCCGAAGGTTGTTTAAGTATTTCACATTAACCAGGTGATCAATCTCCCAGTGTACTTCACCAATCACACCTCTGAGGCTGAGCACAGACTCCAGTACTCTGGACCTGCAGCACACTTGCCTACTACAAGGAGTGCACAGCTAGAGTTCAGGAGAGGTTCACCAGCTGTTGATCACCTACACTGAAGCCACACCTAGCAGACTGACATCAAAGCTGTCTACACTTTTGTAGCCTTTGTAAATAAGTCTCTGACTCAAAGGTTTGCAATTCTGATACTATAAATAAATAAATAAATAAAAGCAGATATTTGGCAGGTCAATGGTCTCCTGTATTGACCATTGCTATAGGTTGGTTGGTAGGGAGCCTCCTATAGGGCTTAGGGCTCATTCCACCAGACATACCACTGCCTCGGTGGCTGCTTCCAGGGGCGTCCCTATCCAGGAGATCTGCAAGGCTGCTACCTGGAAGTCAGCACACAGCTCCATCTCCCATTATCACATTGACCTTGAGTCACACCGGGATGGTGGTTTTGAGGTCTCAGCTCTCCAGTCTCTTTCCCAAGTAGGCAGTGTGCACCTTGTCCCTCCTCCCAGAAGAACTACTAGGAGTCTACTACAGTGTTGATAAGTACACCATATCCACGTCCATAGAAAACAAGTTACTCACCTGTAACTGTAGTTCTAGGATTGTTATATGGTGTACATCCTAACCACTCTACCTCCCTGGCAAGTGGCACACTGTCTTGCTTCCAGCGTGCAAGATCTGACTTCACAGGACAGTGCCAAGGAGGTTACCACCGGTGGGTGGGAGGAGCCAGCTTGAAGACCTTCTAGCCGTTCTTAAAGGGAAAGGAATACTGCTACAATGTGGATGTACACCATATACCACTCCTAGAACTACAGATCTTACTTCAAGGGGGCTCTTGCAGCAGGCATCACTGGTAGGACTGAAGCTGCCAGGCACCAAGACCACACAGAAAACTTCTAGCTAGCAGTCTGTCACGGGGGACTTCCCCTGCTGATGTCAGCATGCTGACATCTGCTTATCCTATAAAGGGGGTGGTCCCTCAGACCTACCTCAGTTCTTTTTCTGCCATCAACCCACGCACGTTAGACCTCCACGGATGCCTGCTTTAGTCAACCGCCATTTTGTTTGTGTTTACCCACAATTTATTTCCTTTTTCTAATAGTATTAACATTGTTTTCGGTGTTTCTTCCATCTTGTTTATATCTTCTTCTCCAGCCTTGTCCTCTGACTGGCCTACAAAGTGTGCCTGCAGCAAGCAGATACCCACCAAAGATGGTCACTCTTCCTGCCTACTCTGCTTAGGCCCCAGTCACGACACCAAGGCCTGCCAGGACTTCAGTCAGGCCACACAGAGATGCCGCTTGAATTCTCTTCAGAGCTACCTGCTACAGCAGATATTAACCATGATGAAGAAGGAGCCTCAGGCAAAAAGCTCTTCCTCCTCCCCGGCTCAGTCTTTTGAGGCATCTTCTTCTTCCCAGAAGGAGAAGTCTAGCGCAAAGCATAAGCACCTGGACAAGCACCAGGACTGTCCAAGTCAGCCTCTCACTCGCGGTCGCCACATTGACTGGCTTCTACATCTAGGTCTTCCTCTCACAGGGGTCGGCCTCCTCCTCGCAGCCTCACCCCTTCAGGTTTCAGGTAGCACAGCCACCTGCCTCATTTCCATCATGGGCGGTAGCACTCAGGGCAGCATATTTCGGTCCTCGCTCCCAGTCCTAATATTCAGGCCCTTAGCCACCAGGGGCCTCAGCCAGGTGGCTCAACTGGTGTCAGAGCCTCCAGTGGAGGTCTTCTGCTGACCCCCAAGGCATTACATTGTCGGTCCCGGACTGAGGCCGCGCTAGTCCTTCCAGGTGTCACCTGGGCAGGTGTTCACCTCTTCTTCCACACAGATGATGCCTCTCTGCCTGCCTGGGAATTCTTTCCTGCAGGTGCCAGCCTTGCCTCTAGGGCCGTCAGCTGCTTTGCCAGACCAACACTAGCCTTCGTCTATCAGGCTGGCGCCGGCTATGCTGACACCTCCACTGACAACTCTTCAGCCGTTGTCACCTCGGCCCCAGCCTGCACCACTACTGATGCCCACTAAGTATCTTTGCATACTAATCTTAAGTTTCTGCCTAAGATGGTGTCTGAGTTCACATTATACCAAACTATCCACCTGCCTGTTTATTTCGCTGAATATTCTAATCGGGGGAGACCTTACTGCATACTTTGGATGTTCATAGGGTGCTCCGTTATTACACGAATCGCTCCCAACCGGTTTGGTTAGGAAGCCTGGTATGTTTTTTGTTTCATTTGCCCTCAAAAGAGAAGGGCACCTGTTCCGAAACAGTGTTTGTCGAAATAGTTGGCACATTACATTGTGAACTGGTACTGTAGTACAGCAAGCCTTTGCCTGTGCCGGTCAAGGTCACTTCACCAGGAATCGACCACCTCTATTGCCTGTTTCAGGAATGTGTCTGCTGTGGACATCTGTGCAGCTGCTACTTGGCGTTGATTCACACTTTGTGCATCATTACAGTCTGGATATCTCTTCCAGACGCAGGGCCAGTTGTGGACTAGCTGTCCTTCAGGGCCTTCTTTTCTGAGCAGTATGATCTTGCCTTCTGCCTCCTCCTGGCTGACTTACGGTCAGTTCTGGTACTGCTTGAGACTCAGTCCTACCGGTGTTGCCTGCTGCAAGAGACCCCTCGAAGTAAGATAGCACAGTTACATAAGAACTTACCATAACAATAGATCTTTGAGAGGAACTCTTTCAGCAGGCACTGCTTCCCTCCCTCCCTCCTTCCCGATAGCTACTTCTCCTCATTATTCATAGTACTTTTCCTCGACTCTGAGAACTTGCTCGATTCTCCACTTTTACCTTATGTGCCGGGGTCTCGACAGGAAGACTGAGGTAGGTCTGGTGGACCGCCCCCTTTATTGGATAGGCAGATTTCAGCGTGCTGACATCAGCAGGGTTGGTCCCCCATAATAGACTGCTAGCTAGAAGTTTTCCGTGTTGTCCTGGCACCTGGCAGCTTCAGTCCTACCGGTGTTGCCTTCTGCCTTGCCTTCTCCTCTCAAAGATCTACCATTACGGCAAGTTCTTAGGTAACTGTACTTTACAGGTGAGTAACTTGTTTTTTTCTGACTTTATTTAATTTATTTATTGAAGTGTTTCACCAAAAGACATACTGAGCAGCATTGCTCATTTCCAGATGTGTCCTGGGGAAGGGGAAATAGGATAATACAGAGAATAGAACAGTTTGATACATTGGGTAAAGCATAACAAGTGCTACACTAGGATTACAGAGTTAATATACAACATAAGTGCTACACATATACATAAACATAGTTAATACATTCACTTTACATGTATAACTTGGTATAAGGCATAGGGTAAGAGGAGAGTGAGCAGGGGTACAAAAAGAGAAGGGATGGGTAATGGGAGAGTGTGAAGGGGGTAAAGACGAGAAGGGAGGAGAAGAAGGGAGGCAATGCAGGAGATTAGGTGCAGTTGCATGTGGGGGAAGTATGAGAGCGCAGGAGTGAGGAGAGGATGTGGGATGAAGGAGCATTACGAATATTGATGGAAAGGGAGTTCCAAAGCTTGGGCAAGTGACAAGAGAAGGAAGCTTGACCAGCAGAGGTAGACCTAGTGGGGATGGCATGCAGGCAGAGCTACTCCTTAGGGAACACGTGGCAGACAGTAGGAGAATGATGCACTATATAGGAAGGAAGCACACCGAGCTAAAACTTGCCAGTAAAATTTGTGCAGTGAGGCGTCAATCAGCAAGAGAGGAGAGGCCAGGGATTGATATAAGGAACAGTGGTGAGTACAGGAGGACAGTCAAGGGTGAAGTAGCAGAAGGAGTGGAAGAAGGTGTCCAGTCAGGCTGAGGTGGTTTGGGGTGGCACTGTAGACTACATCACCGTAGTCAAATGCTGGAAGTATCATTCTCAGTAGAGTTTCTCTGCAGGCTGATAGGGGATGCATTCACAATTCTGGTATATGGCATCCAGCTTGGGAGCAGTTTCTTGTGAACTGCATCCACATGATTAGAAAAGTCTAAATGTTTATCAAGCCAGACCTCAAGGTATCTGAAGAAGGCAGTGTCTTCCAAAATGGTTCCGTCAAGAGTGTGGAAGGAGGAAGTAGAGGAAGCCTAGAGAGTCTCTGCCTTATGCCAAAGGTCATGGAGACTGTCTTCTTAGCATTTAGAAACAGTTGGTTAGCACAACCACTACTGGACATTATTAAAGTCCAGCTGGAGAGTGGGACGCCACTATGGGCAGAGGGACCAGATGCGTTCAAAGTGGTGTCATCAGCATACATGTGAATGGATGCAGACTGACAAACCAAAGGGAGGTCGGTAAGAAAAATGGAGAAAAGTATCAGGCCAAGGACCAAGCCTTGAGAGACTCCTGTGTGGATGGGGAGCAGTGGAGAGAGGGAGTCCCCGATCCTGACTGATCACGTTCTACCTACTAGGTAGGATTTGACACAGTTTGTGGTTGAGGGAGACAATCTAGCATTTGAGAGCTGTAGGAGTGAATGGGAGACAGTGCTGAAGGCCTTGGCAAGGTCGAAAAAAGATGGCGGAGGAGATTTGTCCCTGATCCATGTCAGTAAAGATGGAGTCAGTGAGTCGGAGGGGGGAGATACATGTGAAGTTGTTCTTCCGGATGCCAGACTGGAAAGGAGTAAAAAAAGAGGAGGAGTCGAGGAAGGGAGAGCTGAGAGAACATTACATGTTCTTGCAGCTTAGCAAGAATAGGGAAAAGGGAGATGGGACAGTAATTGCCAGTTGCTCAAGGATCACCCCCTTTGTAGAGGGGAATGACTGTAGCATGTTTCCTCCAGGCTGGTACTGAGGCCAGTGTGAATGAGCGGTTTAGTAGCTCAGCAATGGGCTGTGCAATGGCAGGGGTAGATAGGTATAGCAGATAGGTATAACAGTTTTGCATCAGGGACATCAGGGCTTTTGCTTTTAGGTGGGTTTATTGCCATGAGTGGCCTGAGAGCACTGAAGGAGAGTCAGGAGAAAGAGGAAGGAAGGCTCAGGGGTGCAGGGGTGGGGTTGGGGGTGGAGGCATAGTGGGAAGAGAGTAGAGAGGAGGAAGCACAAGAGATACTGTAAATATGAGTTAAATGCTTGGCTACTGAGAGGTCAGCTGAGTAGAGTCTGCCACAATAATGGTGTGGGCAGAAAGGGTTGAGTAGGGAGAGAAGTGAACATGCACCATCTTCCAGAATTTAGCGGTGGTTTATATCAGTCTGAAAGGTACTAGAAGTAGGCTGCATTAGCGTGATGCACTAATCTATGCATGAATTTGAGTTGGCATTACTTGTGGTAGGCGGCAGAGGAGGTGACTGTTTATGGGCCATCCATGCTAGGTCCTGAGTCCTTAGGCAATCCAGGAGGTCAGTTGTAATCCAGGGAGGTGAGATCCACGGACTCTGATACATCTAAGGGGTGCATAGCGATTCCAGATATTTAGGAAGGAAGTTTTAAAGGAAAGCAGCCATAATCTCAGAAAGTGTTTCTGTAGTTGCTTACCTGCTGTAGTTGTGCACATTTCTTTCCCTGCAGTTTTCGGTTGTTCTTTCATTTTGAATTCCCCCCAGCCCCCCTGCCGTAGCGTGGCGCCATGTCTTCAGTCGGAGCGGTTGTCACGAGGTTGCTCTGTCATGATCTCCCTGGGACAAAACCATATTGTTTGTCATCCAGGTGCACCAACTTTTCCAGCTGCCTCCCATGCCTCTCCTTGATAATGCCCTCCATTACTTTGCCTACCACAGACGTTAGGCTTATAGTCCCATAATTCCATCTCATCTCTAGATCCCTTTGTGGATAGGCACCATATGAGCCACCTCCAGTCTTGAGACACTCTTTCTGTTTGTAGAGAGGTGTTAAACAGTGCAGCCAGTGGAACTGCCAGATCATCTGCCATATGCATGTGCGCGCCCACACTTGGCGCCGCACATTACAGGTGCACCCCGGTGCATCGGGGCCGCACATGGCGCAGCCATTGTTGCCATGCAACACTTGAATATCCCACCCATGGTGTACAACAAAGAGAAACAGAGTGTGTGTGAGTAGGGTGCTGTTAGGAATGAGGGTAGGGATAAAGTGGTGAATGACACATGCAGACACATAACCCAGCATGCCACAGGATAGTCCTAAGTAGATGAGAATGAAATGGCTTTCTTTTACATATGCATACACAAGAAAAAATATTGTTCATTAAGGTGTTCTGCCATAACCAATGTGCAGGTAACTGGTGTGTAAACTAAGGCAAATGAGAAAGCTACACATATGCTTTTACAAAGTAGTATGCAGTGGTAGACTGCCGCGCTTGATCATTCAGTAAACATAAATGGCATTGTAATTGGTGGGTGTAACTGCATATTTCATAAAGCAGCAAAACAACCGGTCACTGCAGAGACTGAAGCACCATCCAGAACACTGACAAGGTGTTAATGTGCTAATAAACATATGTTATTTTGCATGAACTGTAAAAGTTACTAATTTTTTTTTCCAATTATTTTATCCTCCTACTGGCAGGTCCACCTTATTGTCCGCTGAGCCTACTGAGCTCAGGGTGTTTCGGGGCTTCTAGTGCCATGCATGCCCCATCACATCCCCGGAGTAGGTCCAGTGGCATCATTCATGCCTGCCTACACTGTTTCCTCAGTTTTCTCCAGTGAACCACCCTGGGACCCCAGAAGTGTTAGGCGCATGCGCGTGAAGGTGCACATGCACACCGCTGCTCCGGACCGGGTCCAATCAACCCTCCCCATCAACCAATGTCTAAGCTCTCTCGTGGCACCATCCCTCTGGCCTCCACCAGAGGGCGGCCAAGCTCCGAGAGAGCTGGATACCTCCTCTCATGGCGAGCACTGCCTGCTGGCACCCTGTCACATCTCTCCTGCACCCCTGCTGGCCTCGGATGACCCTTGCTCGTTCCTGAACCCAGTTCGCCACTGTGGCATGAGTGTGGCGTCCAGCGCCTCAACCCTCAGCACCACGGGATGTTTTAAAGTTAGTAATTTGAATTAAAAAGAGTGATAGTGTTTTTGGTAATGATTTCATGGCCATGTAGTACATCACACAGCTAACATCCTGAAGGTATATCAGCCATCACCTTGTTCCATTAGCAAAAGTGCACGTACCTCACATGTGTTAGCTTTCTATATGGCGCAGCTCCAAAAAATATGCTTCCCAGTGCACTTGGTCACCGATCAAACTATGGACGGTAATACCTTTGACCTGCTACCAAGGTACAATATGTAATGCAATTGAGGGTGGAAGAACCATTGGCAGGAAGCGACCATAACAAAAAAAAGGTAACACCTGTACATGGGTATAGAGGTGTTTCTGGGAATGCAGCACAAAGGGGCAGAGTTTAGGAAATTAAGCAGAGTATGGAAATATGCTCACCATGCAAGAGAGGATAAAGATACATACTGGCATAGTGTGTCCGTGTGGAACAGGATAAATTAGAGATGCGATGGCGGCTGCAGGGGACAAATTGGACTAAGGTCACAGTGCAGCAGGAGGTCAGTAGCTAGGAAGAGGAGATGGGGGGGGCACAGGGAGGGGTGACCTGCTTGAGGAACTGTGTACAATACGGAGTGGACAAGGTAATGCATGGAGGGACACAGGCAGGTACGGAGGAGGGAGGGAACGGTGGTCATCAGTGCATTCACCTGTGTGAGTGGAATGACCGTGTTCATGGGGAAGTAGTAAATATGGAATTGTTGCTGTAAGAGAAGGGTAATTGGCTGTCAAGGACAGGTATGACACATAAAATAGAAGGCAGAGGGAGCCTTTGAACCTGGTGGAGATACGGTGATCGTCACAGGCATAGCATGTGGAAGTGAACTGAGTGAGATAAACAGGTCAGGGAGTAGGAAGACCTGGGGAAGGCTGTTGCCCTTGTCCACGGTACAAAAGCAGGAATGGACTACAGTGCCATAATACAAAATGGAAGAGGTCATGGAGGTCACATCACTGCGACATAAGGGTTACAGTGGGAGGAACAACACGGATTTGGCAGGGAAGGGAGGGAACATCCATGGCAATACGCAATCAGGGAGTGGAAGACTGGGAAAGCAAGCAGGTTTAGAGTACAACAGGCAGTAATAGTACTTGACAGGGGGAATACGTGATTGGGGGATAAGTTGGGGGGGAGATCTTGTGGTGTTAAGTCCATGAGAATCTTTCTTCATGGTGTGTCTGAGTGTCTGGGGTACAACATGGGAGGGCAATCAATTGTACAAAAGGGACAGGCTACACCTTATCGCAGAGGGAAAAGAGGTCCGGCAGCTTCCAGTTGCAGACTTCAACAGCTGTAGGTGTTGATCGAGGGTGCGACATTGCAAGCAAGGCCAGGCAGTCCCTGACCTTGCCCCACAGGTGGCTATGCGCTGGGAAGGAGCAACCAATACTGCACAAGAGAGTCATTTTATGCAGGGGAAAAGGAAGACATCAGGGCATTGGATGGGAGGTGAGGGGAAGGAGGAACGTTTGGGGGTGGTGAACATTAACTCCAGGAGCCTATTGAGTGAGGGGAAAGAAGGCGTCTTATAGGCATTTCAAGTGCTCAAGGAGTGAAAGGGATAGAGGGGAGTATGAGTTGATGGCCAGAAGGGCCACTAGGGTGGTGAGGGCAGCAAAGGCAAGGAAGGAGCAGAACCTGGCCAGGGAAAGTGGGAGGGACGGGGTTTCTGTAGATACACTGGGGAAAAACAAGGTGAAGGGCAGATTAGCAGGATTAAAACAGGAAGGATAGGCACAACATCCAGGGGGCAGGATGAGGTACTAAATAAGTACTTCTCATCTCAGTTTTCACAAGGAAAATGGAGGGGCTGCATCATACATGGGAGGAAGGGTGAAACTGGGGGGCCTTGCCGATCGTCGGGTCTGGGAGAGGATGGGTCATCACTGGCAGGAGGGAGGCAAGGCAGGGGATGAGCTAGCAGAGGTGAAATCACAGCAGAAAGAGTGAGGAAGCCCTCAGGTCCCTTAAGACGGAGAAAGCACCGGGGTCAGATAAATTACATCCCAGAGTGCTGAAGGAACTGGCGGATGTCCTGGTGAAACCCCTGGCGGAGCTTTTCAGCATCTCTCCAAGGACAGGCTGGGTTGCCCAGGACTGGAAGGTGGCACATATAGTGCCTATCTACAAGGGGGGATCAAGGGAGGTGGCAGGGAACTACAGGCCCATCAGCCTGACATCAGTGGTGGGCAAGATGATGGAGGGCATTGTCAAGGCGAGACTGGGGGGGACCTGGAAAAGTCAGGGTGCCTGGATGATACACAGCATGGATTCCAAGGGAAACTGTGTCACACAAACCTTGTGGAGTTCTCTGACTTGGCGACGAGAGCCTTGGACCCGAGTAGACCGGTGGATGTCCTCTGTCTTGACTTCAACAAAGGCGCTTGATTCTGTTCCTCATGGGGGCCTGTTGAGTAAGCTGGGAGAAATGAGGGTGGGAACCAGATGATCAGATGGATAGAGCAGTTGGCTCAGGACCGGACCCAGAGGGTCGTGGTTGTGGAGATAGTCTCATCCCTGAGGAGGGTCATTAGTGGTCCCTCGGGATCAGCCCTTGGGCCTCTGTTCAATGCCTATGTCTGTGACATAAGGAAAGGTATCAGGAGTGAGATGTGTCTCTTTGTGGATGACTCAAAACCAGTGGCAGTGGTGGATGGGGAGGAGGGGAGGGTGGCCCTACAGGGGGACCTGGAGGCTCTGGAAAGGTGATCTAGAAAGTGGAAGCTGAGGTTTAATACAGGGAAATGCAAGGTACTGCATCTGGGAGCCAGAAACCTGGGTCAAGAGTACACCCGGGGGGGGGGTGAAATGCTACAAGTCTCAATGGCTGAGAGGACCTGGGGTGGTGGTGGATGTCAAGATGAACAACTCTGAGACTTTTAGGAGGGCAGCCAAGGCAAACAGGATGCTGGGATGCATCGCTAGGGATCATCTCCAGAAGGAGGGAGTGATACTCCCCTGTATAACTGCTTGGTGAGGGACATTGAACTCCTGGAGAGGGTCCAGAGGAGGGCAACCAAAATGATCTGGGGCTTGGGGGACAGGACCTATGGGAAGAGGCTTGAAGAGCTAAATTTGTACACATTGGAAGAGAGAAGGGACCAGGCAGACATGATGGAGGTCTTCAAGTACATAAAGGGGTTAAATTGGGGAGAAGCAGTCAAGGTGCCCCGAAGGAAGGAGGGGGTCAACTAGAGGACATGGGTGGAAGCTGGAGGGGGGGAGATTCAGGAGAGAAAGGAGGAGGTGCTACTTCACTGAGAGGGTGGTGAAGCCATGGAATGCACTGGCCAGGGGGCTGGTGGAGGCAGAGACGGTGGAGGGGTTCAAGAGGGGGTGGGACAGGTACAAGGGAAGGGTTCTGGATGCAAAGTCCTGCGCAGTGGAAATATCCGGGACTGGAAAGGGAGAAGACAGAGAGGACGAGGGGGGCAGCAAGGTCAGCTCCCAGGGTGGGGGCTGACCAAATGAGCAGACACGAAAGACCATTATGCCTATTCTGCTGGCATTTTAGTATGTTAGTAAGATGCAGTAGCTTCAGGGGGTGTTACTGGAGGGGTGGGTGGATGTGGTGGGTGTCACAGAGACTTGTGCTACTCACACACATATGATTGTCAAGTAAACATAGCAGGGAACAACACATACACAAGGGACAAACATGGTGGAGTGAAGTAGAGGTGATGGGAGCTTTCATCATTACGGATGGTATAGGTATAATCAAGGTTTAGTACACAGGTGTTCAGGTTGAGGCCTTATGGGTCAACATGCCGGCTCTGGAGGGGGGAATAGGACCATGATGAGGGACAATATATAGACCACACGATCAGGGTGAGGAACTGGAAATGGGCATGGTGGGTACATGGTCACGGAGGCACATTGGTAAATTATTACAAAGGGGCTCCTGCAGTCTACTGATGCATGGATGAGGGAGAGACAAGTGGGGAAAAGTAAGTGGCCGACTTTATAGACAAGGGTGGTCCAGGATGTGGTGAGGACAGGTAAAAGGACCGCAGATGGTGCTACATTAAACACTATTAAACGGATGCTGACAAATAAATGAAAATAATGGTGTGCAGGGACAGGGGGATAACTTAAAGTAGCCGAGAGGTGGTACTTGCATAATATTTTCAAGGAATAAGTAAGGTAAAACTTGAGTGACTGCTTCAGTTGAGGGAGGTGGTGGACAGCAGGGGTCATTACATGAAGCTGCAAAAGTACAGTTTCAGGGGGGAGCAAGGAGATGCTAACTGACTAAGAAGGTGATGGAGCCATGGAGTGCGGTGCCTGGGTACTTGGTGGGTCATACACCCCAAAGGGCTTCAACAATGGCTGAGATACGTATAGGGTGTATCCCACTGCCACGATGGGAGGGTGGTGTGGCACTTGGGGAGGTAGGGGCCAAATAATGGTGCCCTGTGAAGGTATTGATTAATGAGAAGCCTGAGAAACCAAAGGGCATAATACCATAGCGCCTTACTACGCTACTATGTTAGTATGTAGCAAGGCGGATGACATGGTCAGACACCTGGCAACTTGAAGTCAATGACAACAAATTAAACCTGATGCATAATGCTGAAAAATGCATCCTGCTGCATTAAGGGTCTAAGAATCACAGGCAAAAGTAACATCTCAGTGCGGTGCTCTGAGTGAGGAGGAGAAACATGGGTGGAGGTGCTGAGACATGGAACATTGAAGGAAAACAGCAAAAAAACTACTAACTATCTGTGTTGTATTGCAGGGGATAATCTCAAGGAGGGGTGAGGTAATTTAGCTGTTCTACAGACTGCTAAGTAGACCACATATGGAGTACTGCGTGCAGTACTGACACTTATAAGTAGATAAGCACAGTAGGTTACTGGAGGAAGGGGGCAACACAGTCGAACAAAGATGGCACAGGATGTGGTGGCTGTACTTATGAGGTTAGACTACCTTACTTGAACCTGTGCTGTCTTGTGGGACATGACAGATAGGGACACAATACAGAACTTCAAGTACATGACAGGAATAAAGAGGACATGCACGAGGGACTGTTATGCGGGACTGTGGGCACAGACAGTCAGGGGCCATTATATGACATTACAAGGTGAAATGTTTATGAAGGGACTGATGTGGAATTTCAGATCAGAAACAGTGGTGGGATAGTGGAACGTGCTACCAGAATAGGTTGTGGCAAGCTCAACAGTGGGATGCTTCCAGAGGGGCTGGGACAGGGCAAAAGGGAGGATAATGGCACAGGTGGTTACACATGGAGGGGCAGAAAAACAGTAAGGGTGGTAGCTGCAAAACAAACACTCATCACACCAATTGTACACCAGCTGTACTTTTATTATGGCACTTTTATATGCTTCATAACGTGCAGGTAAGTGATCAGGAAACAGGTCATCGCATGGTGTGCTGTCAAAAATTCTGTAGGCACCACTTTCACTAAACATGCACACAGTGATGCCAGTTAAATGAGCATTCACAAAAAATGTAGGGTGCAGGAATGAAAAATAGAAATGGTTTCAGATTGAACATCACTGTGTGCTGAGTACAGCAGGTGATTGCAGGTAGAAATCAGGCAACTTCCGCATCACATAAAACAAGGTACAGGCAAAAAAGAGACAGCATTACACCACCAGGTGAGACACTGTGGGCATGACATGATACACACGGGATAAACGATGAGCAGTAATACTGCGATGGTTTTCTTCAGGGATGGGTGGTGGGTTAAGCATTATGTCCTGCAGCATCATACAGCGTGTGTACAGACAACACCACCACTGTAACATGCTGAATTCCCATGACAGGAGCATGTGCTGGGGTACTGGTGCAGGTGTTGCAACACTGTATGCAGCAGCAAGACTCAATCAATGTATAACTCTTTCTGTTATACAACATAGGTAGCACACTTACATGCTGACTTACCATGATGCCCACCACACCATGACTTAATCACTTTGACAGTCAGATCAACAAGTAACTTCGTTAAATGAAAAGGCTCACTTATGCTTCAGCGGATTGGGGGAGTGGCATACTGCAACAGGGGAGGACATTACTGCAAGTCAGCACATCATCAGGGAAACAATGACAGTACACAGCTCAGTTTTGAAAGGTCACACCTGTGTTACTGTCCTTTGAAGTAATGCACAGCACAACAGTAAACAGCAACATAAAATTACTACAGAGATAAGATACCTTTTAGGAAATAGCATCAGTAAAATGCTCGGAGCACACCGCGTTGTGCTTCTTAGGAAGAAAACTGTCAGTACTAAAGTCAGCCCAATTGAGGACACTGATCCACTGACTCTTTAACAGTTCTGCAGTGGGAAAACGATAGTAACTGACTTTATGATCAGACTTTGTCTTCCCTGAGGTGTTAGCACAACCTGTCACCATGCATGTCGGCATTGTGGCTAAACAAGTTTCCTAATCAAAGCAAAATGCGCAAATGTAAATGATAGCATGACACATCAGATCAATTCACAGAAGATTTGTCTGACACTGTAAAGCAAAGGCGGGCACTACTATAAAAAATAGATAAACAGAAAATCATGTACTGCTGGCTGTGTGGCGCTTGATGCTAGCCACGACTTGGAGCGTGGGAAGAGCATGTCAATTGTGTCACTACATGCGGAATTAAACGGCATGAACGTGTGCGTGTAAACTGTGGGCGTGTGCACAAAGTAGCAGGGGGAGCATGCAAAAACTTCGCTTCCGGTGCAGCGACAAGTAGGAAATGGCGGTCCAGTACACAGACTGCATGGATAGACTCTGTCAACAAAAATGACAGATACAGATGAGAGGTTAGTGCAACATGAAAAATAAATACAGCGATTAGGCATTGGGTGCACACACTTACAAAGGGAGTACTGGCTGTTTTGGACTGCTTTCCTTTAAAGTAGTCGCGGGCCATGTCAATTGAGTTGACCGTATTAATGGATGACCAGTCTACTCTGGCTAGGTCATCAAGTAGGGGTGTGAGCTCAAGGGATTTGAAGGAGCAGATATGTAGGAATTTAGGGGAGATCTGGATTTTACATATGCAGAAGGTGATGTGGTGGTCGCTGAGTGCATCTGGTAATATATCAGCATTAATAATTCGATGAGGGTGAGAGGTCAGGACTCAATCATTGAAAGAGTGATTGAGTGTTTTGTTATTGAGGTGAGTTGATTCTGTAATGAGCTCTGTTAAGTTTAGGGGCAGAGATTTCAGAGTAGGCAGAGGAGTGAGTAGAGGCGAGCCAGTTCAGGTTTAAGTCACCTAGTACTAACAGTTTGCCTGAAGATGCATGAGCAGATAGGGAGGACATTAGGTCAGTGATAGTGTTGGGGGGGAGGGACAACAATAGATGCCAGCTATAAAGATCGGAAGGGAGGAGGGGGCAGAGATCTTTATGAGTAATTGGTCATACTTGGAAGGAGTAGAAGAGGCCAGGATTGACATGGTGTATGGAGGATTTGAGGTAGCAGACTACCCCACCACCGTTTGGGCTCTGTCCTGTTGAATAAGGAAGTAGCTGGGGATGGTGATAGCTTTGTTTGGAATTTTTGGGCTGAACCAGGACTCTGCTGGAATAAGAACGTCAGGTTGGAGTGACACAACTAGGGGTTGGATCGGATCAGTCTTAGGCAGTAGGCTTCTAATATTTAGGTGGACAATTCTCAGACCGTGGGGGAGTTGTAAGGAGGGGAGGGAGATAGGACCAGGGTTTAATTCTATGTCTCCTGCAAACAGCAGTAAAAGTGGTAGAAGGTATTGTGTAAGCAAGAGGATGCACTTCTTGGGGGCACAATGGGGTTGGTGGCTAGAATTACAGGGAGGGTGGGTAGGGCAGTTGAAAAGGTCTGATAAGACTAATAAGGGGCAGTGAGGGTGCAAGATGGAGATGCCAGGAGCACAAGGGTAGGGAGGGTCAGCGGAGAGAAGCTATGGGAGGTATGGGGGGACCGGAGAGAATGGGGAGGGAAGAAGTGAGGGTGGGTAAGAGGTAATGGTAGTAAGGAGAGGAAGGAGGTAGATGAAGTAGGAAAGCATGGTAGAGCCGGTGAAAGTAATAAGGTGGAGAGGGACCCAGAACTAGCTATGGAACCCTCCTTGACTAGGTTAGAATAGGGACCAATCTGTTGAAGGTGGGAGGAGTGGGCTATACCAAGTGCCAGTATCTAACACTTGCTTGGGGAAGAGCAGGATGTGCCAAAGAGGAGGGGGGTCAGGAGTGCACCAAGAGCTGGTGGGAGGGTGGAAGGAAGAATACTTGTAACTGGCTCCTAGTTGGAACCCTAACAGGCAGAATAGCCTAGTGGCCAGGGCAGTTGGTCATTGGTAGCTAAATTGCTGAGGAGCAGGGTATGAGACTCTGCTCCACCAGAAGGGCTGTGGAACGTTAAGCAGCTACCTGAAATGTGGAGTACTGGATAAGACAAATTAGTGAAAACAAGACAAAGATAGGAGGTGGGGCAGTTAGTTAAGGATGTACAGTTGCAGGGGATGAGACACATAGATGCACAGCAGTTGGAGTAGGGGAGTGGAGGGTGTAAACTATCAATCAGTGTTACCATGGGGAGGGGAGTGGAGATGCCAAGTCTGCTTAGTATAGGGGATAGGGTAGTGGAAGAGCATGGGAGACACCACAGTAGCTGAGTGCGGGGTATCAAAGTGGGCTGATAGGATTTAAAACAAACAGTCTCTGGTTGGGTGGGAGCTGTTAAAGATGATGGTTTTATGGGAACTTGTATCAGAATCCAGCACCCCCATGCTGTCCAGAAAGGGCCTCCATATTGTAATTGCTTCTTTTATGTTTGAAATAGTTTATTGAAAGTTTTCAATATATAGTAACATAACACAAGTATAATATATCTGGTTACAGAATTACAAATATAGTGGGTTTCTTGCGAACAGAAGCATGCATCCTATAAAAGTGACAGCTGTGCATATGTGCTATCTTGATAAGGCCCACCTCTGTCAGAATTAGAATAGGCAATTACATTTAAATCAAACTGATGAGGGGTGGACCATGGTTTTAAGAAGTCACTGTCTCAATGCAGGAAGCTATCACTACATCTTGACTGCTGTTCAATAAGAGAAACATATCCCATCTATGCTAGCACATCCATCAAACTTGCAAGTATTATTAAATAAATTATCCTTCATCATTAAGCTGGTGTACATTAAAGAACTGGAAGTCAAATGAAGTATACATTAAAAACTGTTTTAGCAAGAGAAATTTAAGCACTAATTGTAAAGGACTGCTACTTGCATCAGAGCATCTCAATCATGTGTTACAGAGGGTGTACACATGCAGTGGTGTCTTAATTCCTAAGTCTGCTGTCAAGTCCTTGCTGAGATAAGTGCCGAAGTAAGTGAAAACTTGGAGGGAGGAGAAGAAGATAGCGGGAGGGAGAGGTAGGTGAAAAGAGAGAAAGGGCCAGCAACAAAAACAGATCCTAAGACCCTTTCATGTCCCATTATGGGTCTGAAGGAGGAAACCGGTTCATTTGAGAGTGAAAGGGCCTCTTTGGTAAGGATGTGGTTGTGGGACAGTTAGATTTCAAGCTCTGGGCCCTATGGAGTGACATCCCCATCCCCCACGTCAGTCTATGCAGTTAGCTGTGGGCTTCACATACGTTGAAACTTGGTGAGGGCACCCCTTACCCCATATGTTACTTTGAGATAAGATGCCACTCTCATGACTCCAGACCCCCATTCGATGACTGTCAAGCTTTGTGTTTTCCTCCACATCATAAAGAGCGTACGATTAGCTTCCTTGTCTAGTGAATGCCCTACTTCAGAGTGTGCTAAGGTCTTCCGTGGAAGCTGCATCATATCCCTCAGTATCCATTGAGAGGGGAAGTGGGTAGTGACCCTCCTGTGACGCTGTCAGCAGTACTATTCACTTTTCTCCAGAAGGTGCGAATAGAGGACACTCCCAAAAGAATGTGGTAAATATTACTCAAGTGTTAGAAACACTGCCAGCACATCGCCCAGTATATTAAGTCCCATGTGCCTTAATTTGGAGGCATTCTGTGCCATCTACTAAGCGCCATGTCGTTGTTGATACTTTGGATCGGATGTTATTTGGTGGATGATGTTCCAATATCTATCTTACTCTTGAGGTGGGATTTCTGGCCCATGTCAGGCGCCATCTGAGTCTATGGGGTTCCAAATCAGAAGTCTGCAGTCTTGCAATATATTTATAAATTCTTCTTCCTCTCCCTCGGGGGGGAGGGGGGCGGGGTTACTCAGCCACCCTGCAACTACCCAAGACAGATCCATGGGATACTGTGTATTCTGGCCCAGCCAAAGGCTTTAGCACATGTCTGACTTGGAGGTATTTTTAGTAGTCCCATCCTGGTAGGCTGTATTCTGTACTGATCTGCAGAAAGGATTTAAGTACCCTAGTTTGGGGGCAGATGAGCTGAGCAAATCTCCATATGTTGGCTCCACTCCAGCTGTCCCATTGGAGAATCTCTCCCCCAGTCATAATTTCCTTTTTGTCCCACAGTGGCTAGTAGTGTCCCAGAGTTGATACTTACCACTGACACATTCCTAGAGCTCTATGCCATTAGGCTTTTGTATATTGCTTGGGGCCCGTTGTGGCAACCCTCTTGAGGTCAGAGTAATGATATAGTGGCACTACACTGGGATGACTGATGAGTGCTCTTTCTTCCTTGACCCACTCAGGTGATGACTTATCATCCCCCTTTTACCCACTGCAAGGCTGTCTGACCCCAAAAGTCGGATGATATACCTTGGACCAGGGCAGGTTTAATCCCCCAGCTTGGTAGGGGATTCTCAGTAGGGGTGTACGAATAATGAATAGTATTTCCCGAATATCGCAAACAATGCAGTGTTCGTTATTCAGTCCAAATAATGAGTAGTGGTACTATCCATGCCTATTCATATTCATGAAATACCGAGATACAAAAAAACCCACAAAAGAAACAGCCCCTGTGAGAAACAGTTTCCTCCCTCCTCCCCACCCTCTGTAAAAATTCATCCACCCTCCTCCCCCCATTCAACAACCACAATAAGAAAAAAAATCCCACTTTGGGCAGCTGGCACAACCTGCCCGCCTCCACTGCTGTCTGCTGTCTTTGAGCGCTTATTTGCTTTAACCTACTATATTAATATGTTTTACACACACACGCACACACACACACACACCCAGTTGCAGCACCTCCTTCCCCTTCCTAGTACCCAAAATATAGGTACTCCCATCCTGAGACATGGGTGAGACAGTGGTGAGCCGATCCGAATCCAAACCAGTCACGCAACCCACCCTCCTCTATTGTAGACTACTTTCTTCTGAATGAAAACGCTTGCACACTGGATCATAGTAAAACCATCTGATCACATGTGCTTTCATTCAGAAAAAGGTGGCCAGCCGTGGAAGAGGGTGGACCATGTGACAGCTCACCTTAATCTTTTTACTTGGATCATCTCACCACTTGGGACAGGAGTCCCCAGATTATGGGTGCTTGGACATGCTGCAGCTGGGTGGGGAGAGAAAACATACTAATATAGCAGATTAATCTAAATAGGTGCTCAAAGATGGCAGCTTGGTGCCAACCACCCATCATGGGATTTTTTCTTCATTTGCGTGCTGAGGGAGGAGGGTGAATGGATTCTTACAGAGGGTGGGTGATGAGGAGGATTGTTTATCACAGGGCTGTTTCTTTTTTATTTGAGCTGCTGAATAATAATATTCACCCAATATTCGAAATGATATTCACCCACCCTGAGTTGTCAGTGTCGTCTTGCTGAATCTTGGGACTTTCCCTTGCCAGAGAAACATGTAAATTAAGCGATTTACCTTCTGCCAGCATCTTGGGGGGAATATACACTGAAAGGTTAGTCAAACAATACAGAAGCCAGGCTAGAGCCATCATTTTGAAAGCCGCTACCTTGCCCAAGATTGATAAGTTTTGTTTCAGTCAACTCTTAATGTCTTCCATGAGGGATGCAAGGATTGGTAAGAGGTTTTTGGAGACCAGCACTGTAGTGTCTGGTGTGATCCATATATCTAGGTATTTGAAGCCATGTGGCATCCACCTAAATCTTTGGGATCCTACACTGGGTGTCTGCTGTGAGCAGGGAACTATGGAGAGAATATCTGTTGTTCACTAATTGGTCTGAGGCCTGAGAGCTTTCTGTATTCCTCAGCTGGTGAACTGGCATGGGAAGGGAGGTTTCACAATGGAGAGAGAGAGAGAAGCAAGTTGTCTGCTTACAGCAGAGTCTTACACTCAAGGACCCCATCCTGCTCCCTCCCACTTCTCTTGTCTGCCTAAGTTGTGCTGCTGGGGGTTTTATTGTAATCAAGCGAAGCAGGGATAGGTGGCATCCCTGCCTCACCCCTTGGAGTGAGAGGGATTCGGAAAGCTGACCATTTGTAGGGATGGGCGCTTGGGGTGATGCATGCATGGTCTTGACTCAGGAGCAGAACTGCGGGCCAATGCCCACCACTGCCATGGCTAATGGCTACATATAAATAGTCCCACTCCGAGTCAAAGGCCTTCTCTGCATCAGTGACTACCTAGGCCAGTGTATCAATGGATCTGGCCTGCTCCAATATGTTAACTACCATCTTCACATTATCCATCCCTGCCTTCCTTTCATAAAGTCTCCCTGAGACCCATGTTTGTTGTGGGGATGCCCCATCTTCAGCCTCAAAGCCATCACGTTGGCAGGTGTCTTTGCATCTACATTTGCAGGAATGCTGTATCTTTTAGATTTAGGGATGACCATGATGGTCACTTCCTGCATGAATGGGTGAACTAACCCCTCCGTGTGTAGCCCTTGTAGACTTGTATCAGGTGCAGCACCAGTCAGAGGGTCATTTAGGCTTTCAATGGGAGAAACAGCTGGTCAGAGGGGCTGTGGGGGTGGAGCCAGGGCTGAAAAAAAAAACAACAATGGCCTGCAATGTGGGGGGGGGGGACTGCCCAGCCCCCCAAAATGGCACCCCTAGCACCAGTGTCTCCATGAATGTTTGACAGAATTCAGTACTAAGCTTGTCCGGGCCAGGTGCTTTGCCCTTGATAAGGACCTAGACTGCACTCTTCATTACAGAGGGTGAAGGTTCTGCTTCCAAAACTGCAAATCTTCCTCTTAGGTACTGAGGCCTTTGATGTGTGTAGGTCTTTAATCTTCTGGACGTTTACAGTGACGGTACCATCCGGCTGTCTCACAAGGGGTATGGCGGACTCACTCTTGCATTTTCTGAGTTGGTAAACAGTAACTTTGTTTGGCAAAGAATAATGCCCATTCCACCTGGAGATTCAAAATGGACTTCGACTTAAATTTCAGTTGCATTAGTCTCCACAGGGAATCCTCAGTGCACTTTGCCTCTAAAATATTCTTTTTCCATTACCTATGGTTCTGCAATGAGATCGGCAACTTCTGCTTCCTCTGTGTAACCTCTGGATGGCACTATCCCAAGGACTACTACCCCTGCCTGCATGACTAGTTAAAGGTTAAGGGGCCAGGGTACTGAAAATGGGTGCCTCCATCCGGAGGACAGGGTTGGTGGTAGCGTAGCTGACTTGGGTACAACCCTCCTGGACACTGTGACCCCCCTCTTTCCCCTCTAGTGGCCTAAACAATGAACAGAATACACCAGTACAATAGCCCCCAAACCACAACTATATCCCCACTCTGACTTCACTTACCACCAGGGCTGGTTCCACCTGTCTGACCCTGGAGACCCCCTGTAAAATAAGATCAGACACAGCCAGCAACAACAATACAGTGCTATTAGTACAGAGATGCACCACAAACAGTTTGAGTGAAAAAGAGTCAGATCTGATTTATTCAGAGGGATTGAACAAGGGAGGAACGTAATCAGGTTGATTGGTCTAGCAACTGATTCAATCAGGCTACAAGGTTTGCACTTTAGAGTCCCTCATCACAGTTACACACACACTCTGGGTCCCAGCTGTTGATGCAGGCTAGCCTAAAACATTGCCCGGGGTAGGCTGGCGTCGCAGCTGGTCGGGGCCTAATGATGGGAAGAAAAGTCATGCACAGTAACCCACAATTTGTAATCCAGAGCCAGATGGCTCAGTTTGTGACAATCAAACAAAACAATCAAATCAGATAACACTTTGATTTGCCGATGTTACAGGGAGCTACCTTGTGTTTACTCCGCTACCTAGTACAGGATGGACAAAATGGAGACTGCAGAATGACTTGCTGGTTTGCCAGGAGAAGCAAGGCCCACACGATTCACCTTAGTGTTGTTCCTGTTCGTGACGCTGAGCAGGGGGCTGATCTCCAGGCAGGTCTCTCGTCGAGAGTCTTCTCTGCAGTGTGAGTAGCTGGCTGGGCCAAGGTGGCAAAGCCCAGGCCAGGAGAACAACTCAGATGGCAGTCCGGTAGCGCTGGATTCAGCTTCCAGCAAGCGTGACACAATTGGAAAGTGGGGAACCAAATTCTGACCCACTGAGAACATTCAGCACACTTATAGTAAATAAAAAGCAGTACCACAGTTCAGATGACAGTCCGGTCGCAATCACAGTGTTTTTGCACAAACCATATGCTCTGAGGTGGTTTCAGACTTCCTGACAGGCCGATCACGTAAAGCAAATCTTCGGTCTTCTTCAGGTAATAGGGCAGTCACAATTCGGTATTTCTGGTCACAAGCCAGTTTGGATTCAGTCCGATTAATTTCACTAGCAGATCCCTCAGAAGGGAAGATGAAGCAGGCAAGCCAGACACAGCCTTCCCACCAGTTTCCTGCGCTACTATGCAGGAGCAGTTGCTCGAATGTCTTCAGCAGTTCACTCTTTCGACTCCAAACTCAGACTGACTCTCTGCTGCAGGCAGCACTGGGCTTCCTTCTGATCCAAAAAGGGTTTGGTTGGTTGATTTGTCTGTCTGTCAAAGCAAGGGTTCCCCCTCCAAGTTCATTTAGGTACCAAAATGAAAAAAATACAGTTCCTACAGAAATTCACTCCCACAAAACCTCTGGGGGAAAGACTCCATTTTAAGCTCCCCAAAAAGTACTAATTGGTGCAATATTGAAATGTCCATGCTGCAAAGAAAGGCAGGTTAGACACACTATAATACCATTATTATTAGAGCAGCTAATCAGCAAACAATTACCTGTTCTAACAGAGTTCCCTGTGCACCATTAGTGATGGTAGAACAGAGCAATATTATTTGCAGCTCAGGTGGGACTCGAGCCTGGAAACACTCGGCCCCTACCCAGATTAATTATACACTGCAAAAATAATGTCTCTTAAAGGGACAGTCCCAGAGGCTAACAGGGCACTCGCATGCAAGCACTTTTACTCCTGTAAAGACACAGAATGCTTGCCTGGCAGTGGGCATTTAAGCACACCCAAGGAAGATTTTTGGGAACCCCCATTTATATGGGGGTTACACCCTTTCTCTGCCTGGAAAGAACTTGGCGTCCATGTCAAGTCCATGCTCATAACGTTATTTGAAGACATTACACTTCTACAAAATATATGCTTTATTACCATTACTATTCGTACCCAAAATAGCTAATACATATGATTATTATGGCAACAGTTATGCAGTTTTCATACATTCAATAATGATTTCACTATGATTCACACAATAATATTACTGTACTCATTCATGTTATAGTTTCTTGCATTCTAAACAACAGAGATAGGTACCATCTCTATCAGCTAACTTAGGGCTAGGCAGGCAGGGCACCATGTCCTGAAGGATGGACAGTCAACTTGGAAGTAGCAGAAAGGCTCCGTTTAGGCAGTGAGCTCTTTGAAACATAGATACCCTTGTGGATAACATTTAAAGGAAGATCTACTGGTCTTCCAGGGGAGTCGTAGCTAGACGATACGTGGTTTAACCCGCTTCCCCAGACTTCCTTGGGAAACCAGTACAGTCGCTGGAGTGCCAACATTTGCATCAGTCTCTTCTTCAGTAGAAGAAGTGCCTCTGCACTGGGCAAAGTCTCCAGCAGCAGAACATTCTCGGCTCCTTGCACAGCAGATTCTGCTTCCACGATACTTTGCTCATTATTCTCTCCTGAAGAGGGCCCAGGTTGCTCATCCTGAAGGAACTCTTGGATCATTGAATTTTGTGGCACTGAACGGGTGCTGTCAACACTGTCATATTGCTCTGCAGGTTCTGGTGTGTCACCAGGGAGATTTTCCACAGCAGAGTCCTCCTCAGGTAGTTTAAACTGTTCCACTAGGCATAAGGAATATGCTATTTCAGAGGTAATACTCTGTACCTCACTTTCAGGGGGCGTTGGTTCCAGGGAAGAAGCTGGGGGGTTAGGCAACTCTGAAGGCCCAGCTTCATCCCCACAATTCTGCAGAGGATTGCCTCAAAACAACTGGCTCAGTTCATAAGAAGGATAGTAAGCATTGTCACATTCACTTTCATCAGAAATGGACTGACAGTCATCATCATTCAGGGCCTGCCAGGGAAGGCCTTAGGTCTGGAACAACAGGGGAAGGTTGACTCTGTTTCTTTTTGGCAGCAGCACAAGTCACCGGCCCAGAGGAAATGTTGGGTGTTGGTTCAGCATCAATGATCACTTGACCGATGGGCAGTAGGTGATTGCAGTGCACGGTCTTGACAGCTCTAGCGTTATTCTCGGGGCGCCCTTTGCACACTGGCAAGTCATCCAGTTTGCCAGCTACTATGTGGGGAAGATGGTGCCACCTGTCAGTGATTTTGTGCTTCCCATGCAGTCCCAAATTGTGAAGTAGTACCCTATTCTTGGGCTTTTACTCGTCGATCATGTCTTTCTTTGTTAGCAAGATTTTGTTTGGCAGCCATAGTCTGTGCCAGTTGATATGCATTGTTCAATTGATCTTACACTTTCTGCACGTACTGCAAATAATTCTCAGCTCGGACTCCATCCAGAGAGACCCCAAAGCAAACATCAACAGGCAGCCGGGCCTCCCTCCCAAACATGAGACGATAGGGAGAGAATCCAGTAGTATCAGTTTTGGTGCACTTGTAAGCGTGTACCAAGGTGCTAATCTGCTGACTCCACTTAGGCTTTTCTTTAGGATGGAGATTGCCCAGCATGTCCAGAAGGGTTCGGTTAAAGGGTTCTGGTTGAGGGTCCCCCTGCGGGTGATAGGGAGTGTTCTGGACTTGCGCACCCCCCACAGGCAGAGCATTTCTTTGATTAGTCTACTTTCAAAGTCTCTGCCTTGGTCAAAATGGATACGTTAGAGGGCACCATAATGGAAAATAACTTTTCCACTAGCACCTTGGCCACTGTAGAGGTCTTTTGATCCTTGATTGGAAAAGCATGGTGTCGAGGTAAAATGATCAGTTACCACCAGCACATTGCCATAGTTCTTTTGGTCAGGCTCCAAGCACAAGAAGTCTATGCAAACTAGCTCCACAGGGGCGCTGGTAGTGATATTGACAAGTCGGGCAGCCTTCTGGGGCAGGGCTTTTCTCTGTATGCACTGACTGCAGGTCTTTACGTGATTTTATTTATTTTTATTTATTTCAGTTTGGGATTAATACCTTTGAGTCAAGGACTCATTTTCAAAGTTTCCACATCAGTGTTGAACAAACATTACAAAAATACAAGGTTTACAGAGGGGAAAAAAATTGAAGCATAGACACAGGCAGTAATAGTAAAATTTGAACTTATACACATCAAATTAGTAAATATTAACAGATAGACTGATTAGATAAGAGGGGTTGTGGGGGATCAGCCGAAGGTGGCATTGTCTGAGGTGGGAGAGAGGTGGAGCTTTCAACCAAGTGAGGCCATCGTCAGGTAATTGGGGGTAGGGGAGTGGGTTAAGAAAAAAAGTGATATATAGCTGAAAGATGTAGAGAGGGGTGGGTAATTGGAAAACTGGGAGCGAGGTACTATCACATTAGCGCAGGCAGGTACAATTTATTTTAGAGCCAAGGAGAGATTTGAGCCCAGCTTTGAAGGTACTAATCTTTGTAGTATCAGTGAGGACAGCAGGTAGTTCATTGTACCATTTCGGACCTTGATACAGGATGGAGTTCTGGTCAAGTTTCGTCCTTTTGAAGGAAATCACCATCTTGTCAGTGACTGCACTACGGGTTGATTTCGTTGGGATGGCCAGCTTAAAGTGTCCGCCCAGTGTGAGGGATGTCAGTCCAAGTAGTACTTTTTTTAGAAGTAGGCAGGTTTGGTATTGCCCTCTAAAATGGAGTGGGAGCCACCCAATTTCAGTGTACAGCGAGCAGGTGTGGGTGTTGGGAGTAGCCCCCAAAGTAAGACAACAGGCCTTACTGAAGAGTGTGTTGATCCTGCTAAGAGCAGTTTTTGTGCCAACCCCATATATAGGCAACCCGTAGTCAATGGTAGACAGTATTGAGCTACTGGTGGCTAGTTTGAGTGCATCCGGTGTCATTGAATGTCTGTGACGATAAAGTACATCAAGTTTAATATTTGCAGTCTTGATAACAGTCAATGTGGTTTGAAAAGGTGAGCATGTCATCAAAGGTAATGTCAAGATATTTGAAGTTAGATACTTGGTCTAGGATTTCACCGTTTTGGTTATGAATACGCAGGGGCAGGTATTTCTTTTTGCTTTGGGAGGTGGTAAAGAGCATACTCTTTGTTTTTTATGCTCGATTTGTGATGCTCGACATCTGCCCCCATCTTTGGCCAGTAGAATCGGGATCATACTAGGTCGAGAGTTCGGTCACTACCGAGGTGTCCCATATGGTTGTGGAGGGACCTCAATACCAGCTGTTTAAAGGCCATGGGTAGGACCAACTGTTGCTTGTCCACTTGACCTCGGTGATCCACTGTCTTTCTGTATAACAGTTGATCATGCAACTTTAACCTGGGGCCTTCCTTGAATAGTAAAGCAGTTCGCAAGTCAGTGGGACGCAACTTAGACGCATCTTTCCCCGCACGCAGGGCGTCAAGTGTGGGTTGAATCATGAGGTCCTGGGATTGAGTCCACTGAATACTGTCATTATCAAACTGAGGAAGCGCACTAATATCTAATGCAGAAAAATAGCAATAGGCAGCCGGTATGCAGGTATCAGGGAGGGCACCAAGCAATCCACCAGGCAGTCCACTGTGTCTGCAGACAGCTCCTCATCTTTATCAAACTTTTGGCATAACGCTTTAATGGAGGGTTCAGACACCTCACCCAATTGTCCTTAGAATTTGGCCTCCATGACAGGGCATCAGCATCAACGTGATTCAGTCCAGGCCTGTATTCAACAGCATAATTGTAAATCGACAAGGCAGAAAGCCACGGTGCCAAGTAGTGTCCAACAGCTGAGGTCTGCACATATGTCAGAGGGTTGTTATCAGTCTTCACTAATATCTTTGCCCCATAAAGGTACTCATAAAATGGTCAACTGTGGCCACTTTAGAGCAGGAATTCCAACCTGTGGACTGAATAGTTCCACTCGGATGAAGTCAGACTGTGACTGGCAAAAGCCACAGGTCTCAGGCCATCCTCGTATTCTTGGTGAAGCACAGCCCCAAACCCCTTCAATCTGGCATCCGTATGCAGAACGTATGGCTTGGTGGGATCAGCATAGGCAAGGATAGGGGCGTGGATGAGCTGCTAAGATGACTTTGAAGAAAGATGCCTCACACTCGGGAGTCCACTGAGGCCCAAAAGGTTCACTTGTCTGGAAGTACACCTTTTCTTCTTCCTTGATGGCCCCCTTTTGGTATCTGCAGTTGGTAGGGGGATAGCCTTTGGTAAGATTAAGGAGCGGCCATATCACCCTTGAATAGTCTTTGATGAATCAGCAGTAATAGCCGCAGAACCCCAGGAAATGCTGTGGCTCTTTTAGGTTGATGGGCTGGGGCCAGATGGCCAAGAATTCTACTTTACTGGGATCTGTCTGTATCCCCTCTGCAGACACTCTGTGCCCCACATATTTCACAGATGCTTGAAAGGACTGGCACTTGTCTTTGGATAACTTGAGGCCAAATTCCTCCAATCGGTCAAGGACTTTGAAGAGTCTGGTCTCATGCTTCTCCAGCATGTGCCCAAATACTTATTTATTTATTTAAATTTTGGTAACTGGGTGGGCCTGCTGAAACCTTGATGGTCCCTTTTTCAGAGGCAACCCAAATACGATGACATCGTCCAAGTATACCAGGCCCTCCAGCAGGTTCATATCCCCTACCACATGGTCCATCAATTTCTGAAAGGTGGCAGGGGCACCCAGGATCCCCTGTGGCATCCTCTGATATTTGTAGAACCCCAGCAGACAGATGAAGGCTGTTTTCTCATGGTCCTCCAGGGCCATTGGAATTTGATAGTATCTGCTGTGGAGATCAAGTACTGAGAACCACTGACTCCCATTCAGGCAGTCGAGGGCATCCTGTATGTGTGGCATGGTGTATTGATTGGGGACAGTCCGTCAGTTGAGGGTCCGATAATCCACACACATCCTCACGGATCCATTTTTTTTACACAACTACAATGGGGAAGCATAAGGGCTTCTTGATTCTTGAATAATGCCAGCAGCAAGCATTTCCTGTAGGTGACTCCTAACATCATCTATGCCAGCTGGAGCAAGGCATTGGGACCTCTCTCAGAATGGTCAGTCATCATGCAGGCATATGCTATGCTCGGCACCATGGGCACATCACACATCCCACTCTTTTAGTGAGAACACTCGGTCTCTCTGGGCAGGTTTCCTGCTAATTCAGGTTTTCCACTCGGCAGACAAAGGGGAATCACCAAAATAAAATAGGTCTGGGGTCACTTTCTCCTATCCACCATAGTGCTTGTTACTGGGTGATACTGCAGTGACTGCGCAGTGTACTGTAGCCAGCGTACATCCCCTGTTCGCACGGACTTCCCAATCTGACACATTTCAAATTTGGACCATCACTTGGCATGCATAGGCATGGGCATAGGCAGGTAGGATACTGGGCTTGTCCATTAGCCTCTCCGGCAACTTTCCTTCACCTGGTGCGTCCAGCATTAATATTTTGTTTTCACATCTCTCTAAGGCGGACTTCTCCATGAACAGTATACTGAGTATTGGGTGGCAGTACCAAGGAATCAGGGTCCTTCTTCCAGACAGTTCCAATGGACTTATCCTGGTCTTCTGCCACAGACTGCCTCTGCAGGTCATAAGCTTTCTTGATCAGAGCCAGAATTCTCATTGTTCGGCCAGTCTGTCGGTCTCGTTTCTCTTGGCACAACTGTGCTAACCTCCCAAATGTGTGGGCATTGGTTCCAATGAGTAGGGGGACCCCATCATACATCCCTGTAGGGGAGGCACACCAGGGCTAGCGTCTCTACTTGTTCATCTGCACCAGTCATGGCCACAGGAAAAGACAGCCAAAGCCGGACATACCCTAGGTAGGGATAAGACTTGTCACTCAGGCCCCACACATGTAGACCTTCTAGAGATTGTAATGGCACATCAGATAAGTGTTTGTCATAACAGTCCTGGAATACAGTGGTCACTTGCGACCCGTTGTAGAGTACAGCCCAAGCATGGATACCATTGACAGTCACAGTAGTGCTCCTTACCTCTCTGTACATTTCCATACTCACGGCATTTACATCTCCCTTTCTCCCAACTTGTGAATCTTCTTGCCTCTCTGCTTTGTGAAGCTCTGCTTGTACAGCCACCTTCCCCACACACCTGTGGCCCTTTGGTTTTTGCCTCCCCATAAAGCCTTGCCAATTCCAATGGCATTCCCTGCTACTAAGCTTTCTACTTCTCTTCTCAGGGGATATTGAAACTAACTCTGGCCCCGCATGCCCCTCTTTTTCCCTACCTGCCCCTGCATGGAGTAATACTAAAGGCCTGCGAGTTGCCCTTATGAATGTCCACAGCCTTAGACCCAAACATCCTGAGCTGGAAGCGTGGACCTGCCATTACAACCCTGATGTGCTTGCCATCCCAGAGACCTGGCTGAAGCCAGGCATTCTCTCCATGAGATTACTATTCCTGGATATCACCTTTAGGAAGGATCGAACTGCTAAATGTGGAGGGGCATGATCATAAATGCCTGCTCCACCTTGACAGTGTCAGAGCTGCTTCCCCCACGATACTTCTCTAGTAGAACCCATCTGTATGCGTGTACTTGGGCAAGTGAAGAAACTACTATTGGATGTATCTATGTCCCTCCTAGTGTTCCCGCCTCATCCCTCACTTCCCGCATTACATCCTGGTCCAGGCTCCCACCCTCAAACTTTGTTCTATGTGGTGACTTCAGCAACAGTTGGATAGGTCCTGGGTTGGGGTCGGTCGACAATGCCTTGGCTGACGTTCATCTGATGCAGCTCATCGGTGAATCTACCAGGCACAATAACAAATCTGGTCACCACAACCTCCTTGACTGGGTTCTTACTAATAACCCCATCATTAAAGCATCTGGTGTTCTCCTCGATGCTTTGAGTGATCACCCCCCACCTTCTGTGTGTGGAGGAATGATTTTCCTAACCTTCCCCCAAACTCGAGTCATCCTGGGACATGACCTTGTTTTGTCCACAAGCCTTTTAGCCTCCTTATCCCAGGCTGGCTGGTCTCTGGTCAGCCACCTACCTGATGTTGACATGGCTTTGAATTCTTTACCAACACCTTCAACACCATAGTCAACTTCCACACTCCTTTGGTCAAGCGAGATCAAGGGTGCTTGTGCCCCATGGCTCCCTAGGGAACTCAGAGGACTCATGGCAACACGGGATGCTGCCTGGAAGTTTTATAAGAGCTCTGGTCTGCCTGCTGACTGGCAGACATATAGACACCTCCATAACCTAAGTAAGAGCAAGCTGCACTCAGCTAAACGCTCTTTCCTCCGGTCCCTCTAAACTAACAATCTCTCTAATCCTAAAGAGTTCTGGGGACAGGTCAACTCCCTACTAAAAGGTAAATCATCATCCTTACCCAACACTATGCACTGCAACAGCTCTGAGGTCACTGACCCCACCACTATAGCTACTAAAATTAACCAAGCCTTCACTGACCTATCAAAGCATAAGACCTTACTCCCTGCCCATGATCCTCCTCCTCCATCCCCCTCTGCCACTCTTAATAGCCCCTCCTTCCACTTTAAGTTGGCCACCTGAAAGGTGGTCCTGCATCACCTTCAGAGCATTAAAGATACTTCCTCACCAGGGTATGACTCCCTGGAACCCCACTTCCTAAAATTAGGTGCTCATGCCATTGCCTCTCCCATGCATGACCTGTTTGACAAATCTTTTGCTCAAGCACTGCACCTTGCAAGTGGAAAGCACGCAGTCCTTATCCACAAGAATGGCCCAATCTCCACGTTTGAGAATTACCGCCCAGTTCATCCTTTGCCTCCTAGCTAAAAATCCAGGAAAAATCATCCTGTCTAGCACACTACACTGACAATATAAACATACACATTATATAATATATATATATTTCTATATAACAAACCAATCACACACACACAAAAAAAAAAAAAATAAACAAGAAGGTAGACAGACGTGGGGAGTAGTGCAATGTAATGGCTGTGGGGCAGCAGTCTTCCGGGAGTCTTTCTGGATGCTTAGATGCTGCCCTGTTTGCAGACAACTCTCTGCCTTGAGGGAGGAAGTTGCCCGTCTTCAGGCCACACTGGACAGTAGTAAGGGAACCTTCCCCCAGGCCGCACTGGACAGTAGTAAGGGAACCTCCCCCATCCAGGAAGCACCAGAGCCACCACCACTACCTCAGAGGTTGCAAGAAAGCACAGCAGTTGGACCACAGTGGGCTCAGGAGGTAGGTGGTGGAACAGAGGCACACCCAGTCAGTTGTTTCACCCACAGTCCATACACCATTCTGGGGAGCATAGTTCCCCATGGATGCACCACAGAGGAGACTAAGGAGGTTGCAGACAACTGTCACAAGGGAGGCCCTCAGATAGGAGGCAGAGGACACCACAGGGAAAGGAAGCAGCTCCTGGTGGGGGACTCAATTATTAGGGGGATAGAACTGGGGGGGAGCAGGGAAAACTGAAGTAAGGTGCCTGCCTGGTGCCATGACTTGGAGGGACAGGAAGCGCATCCTTAGGATCACGAGAACAGTTGCACGGGAGTCTGAGCTGGACGTCATTGTCCACCTAGGGACAAATGACTTGGCTCATCATGAGATTAGAGCAGTGCAGAAGGGCTTTGTAGAATTGGGGAGGGGCCTAAGACAAGTAGCAAACACAGTACCCTTCTCAGAGGTGCTGCCTGTCAGTGGCTTGGGTGAGGCGAGGGTACTTTGCAATATGCAGTTTAACGAATGGTTATAAAAATGGTGTGGAGCACAGGGGTTTGGCTTCACTGGGGACTGGGGTTCCACCTGGAGGGACACCAGCCTATACTGGCAGGATGTTCTGCATCTGTCCAGGAAGGGAACAAGTCTTTTGGGCAATCGGTTTAAATGCTTCATTGGCAAGCTTTTAAACTAGTCAAGAGGGGAGGCACTGATAAGCAGCAGAAAAATCCCAGCCTCCACCTACAAATCAGGGTACTAAATGAGAAAAAGACCAAGGTAGAAAGGTCAGTGGGGGATGCTGCTACAGAAGGTAAAGCCATCAAAAACTGGAGAGCAATGAGTACCAGTGCCCATAGTCTGGGTAAGAAGCTTCCTGAATTAGTGGCCTTGATGGAGGAGGAACATCTGTATATCGTGGCAGTCACAGAAACATGGTACACACAGAACGATGACTGGGACGTAAACATACCAGGATACACTATCTACAGGAGGGACAGGGAGGGTAAAAGAGGAGGAGGAGTAGCTCTCTACATAAGAGAAGGAATCAAAGCAACAGAACAAAAGGGTAAACAGGGAGGAGAAGAAGCACTGTGGGTCAATTTGGAGACAGGCAATGGCACCACAATCCGCACAGGGTTGTATACAGACCCCCCCTCTTAGGGGGAGGAAATGGACAAGGAAATGATAGAAACTATACTTAGAATGGCAGAAAAAGGGGAGATATTGCTGATGGGTGATCTGAATATGCCAGATGTTAACTGGAGTGCAGTTGCAGCAGCCACTTCTAAGAGTGGGGTTATTCTAGATGCCCTACAGGGGGCATGCCTTAGACAACTAGTGTTGGAACCCACTCGAGAGAGAGAGCAATCTTAGACCTGGTTCTCTCAAATTGAGATGGAGAGAGGATCACAGATTGTAGAAGTGGGTAGCCATCTGGGAACCTGCGACCATCGAATAGTATGGTTCAGAATAAACACAGCAATAGAATCAAGTCATACAAAGGCAAAAGTACTGGACTTCAGGAGGGCTGGCTTTGCCAAAATGGGTGAGTGCCTAAGGAATGCAGTAGCAAATGGGCAGGAAGGAGGGGTGGAAGAACAATGGGGAATAATAAAAACTGCCATCACAGAGGTAACAAGCCTTTGTGTGAAGCAAATAAACAAAACTAAACGATGTAAGAAACCACTATGGTTCTCAAAGGAGGTGGCAGTGAAGGTTCAAGAGAAAAGAAAGCATTCAGGAAGTACAGGGAATCACAGAAGGAGCAGGACAGAGAATTGTATCAGTTAAAGCAAAATGAAGCTGGGAAGGCAGTCAGAACAGTAAAGGCCGAACCGAGGAAAAGATAGCCAACTCAGTTAAGAAGGGGATAAAACCTTTTTAGGTACATCAGAGAGCAAAGGAAGACCAAGGAGGGATAGTGAGGCTTAATAAAGGGAGGGGTGGGCAGAGGGTGACTGTGAAAAGGCAGAGATACTAAACAAATATTTTTGCTCAGTATTTACAAATGAAGGGGGAGGTACCTAAAACAAACTATAGAAACACTCTGGATACAGAAGTTGATACCAAGCCCATTTACAGAACAAAGGGTTCTGAAGGACTAACAAAAACTGAAGGTGGACAAAGCAATGGGGCCCGATGAGATTCACCCCAGAATTCTAAAGAACTAAAGGTAGAACTAGTGACACCACTGACTACCCTCTTTAACAAATCATAGGAGGATGGGCTGGTACCTGAGGACTGGAGGAGGGCAGGAGGATTCCCTTCACAAAAGTGGGAGCAAGGCAGAAGCAGGAAACTACAGACCTGTTAGTTTAAACTCAGTGATAGGAAAAATGATGGAATCACTTCTGAAGGAAAGAATTGTTGAGTACCTAGAGGCGAGGGCAGGGACCCAAGGCAGCATGGATTCACAGTGGGAAGGTCATGCCAGATGAATCTGATAGATTTCTTTGACTGGGTGACCAAAGTAGTAGATCAGGGAGGGGCTGTGGACATGGCCTACCTAGACTTTAGCAAGGCATTTGACACAGTCCCACACAAAAGATTAATATCTGAGTTAGCCAGCCTGGGAGTGGGTCCCAAGATGATAGCCTGGGTAAAAATTGGCTGGAGAATAGGACACAGAGGGTAATAGTAAATGGAGTCCACTCTGAAGAAAGGGGGTTACTAGTGGGGTACGCGGGGTTCAGAGTATTAGGACCGGTCCTCTTCCAATGTCTTCATAGCGACATTGCAGGGGACTGGAAGGAAAAGTATGTCCCTTGCAGATGACACAAGATCTGCAGCAGAGTTGATGCACAGTTGGGGTGGAAAGGATAAGAAGGACTTGGCAAGGTTAGAGGAATGCTCAAATGTATGGCAGCTTAGATTCAGTGCTAAGTACAAGGTAATGCACCTGGGAAACAAAAACCCAGGGGAAGAGTACACAATGGGGGGTGAGATACTAACAACAACAAAAATGGAAAGGGACCTGGGGGTAATCATATCAGATGACTTAAAGGTGGGCAAGCAATGTGAGAGGACAGTAAGGAGGGCTGGGGGGATACTGGGATGCATAGGGAGAGGCATCACCAGTAGAAAACAGGAAGTTGTCATCCCTCTGTACAGACAGCTGGTGAGACCCTATCTGGAGTACTTCATGCAGTTCTGGAGACCCAATCTCCGCAAGGACATAGACAGGATAGAAGCTGTCCAGAGCAGGGCAACTAAAATGGTGCAGGGTCTGCACCAGAAGACATATGAAGAGAGAGACTAAAGGAGCTTAATATGTATAGCCTCGAGGAAAGCAGGGAGAGGGGGGACATGATAGAAACTTTCAAGTACCTCAAGGGAATCAACAAAGTCCAAGAGGGTAGCATCTTTCAAAAAAAGAGGCATGCAGCAACAAGGGGAGCACAATTTGAAGATAGAGAGTGCGGCTCAGAGGTAATGTAAGAAGTATTTTTTCACAGAGAGGGTTGTGGATGCATGGAACAGCCTTCTGGAGGAGGTTGTGGAGTCAAAAACAGTGGTTGAATTCAAGCATGCATGGGACAGTCATAAGGCAATTCTAGGGGGTGGGGGTAGGAAGAAGTAGGCTGCCGGTAAACTAGGATCTGCAGCTTATCCATTAGGTAGGGAAATGGGCAGACTGGGTGGGCCAAGCGGTCCTTATCTGCCGTCAAATTCTATGTTTCAATATGTTTCTATCCATGCTCAATTCCAATCTCATCTAGAGCTTAATAGCTCTCTTTCCATGTACCAGCATGGATTCCATAAATCCCATAGCACTCACACTGCCCTCATTAAGGTAACGTCTGACATTCTCAGTTTTATGGACAAAGGCCTACTCACCGGTGCAATATTTGTCAACCTTACCAAGGCTTTTGACCTTGGCAATCATAACTTCCTGCTTAAGACACTTCTCTCTACTGGTCTCAGCTCACTCTTCTTAAACTGCTTTTCAAGCTACCTCACAGACCGCACTCAGTGCGTGAAATGGGCCAGCCATACTTCCCTGTTTAGCGCCATAATGGATGGGGTCCCTCAGGGGTCTGTCCTTGGCCCTCTCCTGTTCTCCTTATTTATTAATGAGCTCCCGCAGCACTGTGGTGGTGGTGCATCAGTCCAGGTGTATGCTGACGATGCCAGCCTGTACAGGTCCTCCTCTGACTCGGCATTACTAAACACCGAACTGCAATCGATTTCTGGAATCTCAAGACATGGTTCCTTAACAATCTCCTTGTGCTCAATACCAAGAAGACTAAATCTATGCTCTTTTATCACCAGACCCCCTAAATTAACCTCTCTGATCCCTGGTGATTAACTCCTCCTGTGGTGACCCTCTTGAATTGGTGCAATCCTTTAAATATCAGGGTATCACCCTAGATTCCCACCTCACTTTTGACACACATGTCACAACTGTGGTCAAGACCCTTCATCTGAAACTAGGACTGCTGTACTGCCTTCATACGAAGAAGCCAGCAGAAGAAGGCCATTTGGTCTATCAAGTCTTCTCGTATTACAGGGTCCACAGTTTGAGCTAATGTCCCTACCCTCCCTCCCTACTCCTCCCATCCTCCCTACCCATGATCCTTACCTTCCCCTATGCCTGTCCTAGCCTCTCCTAAAGCTGCCCATTGTCTTCAATGAGATTACCTCTTTTCTGGCAGCACATTCCAAGTGTCCTCTGTCAAGAAGTGCTTCCAGACCTCCCTCCTAATCCTTCCACCCTCCAGCTTAAGACTGTGCCCCCTCGTGTTATGGTTGCCACTCAGCTTAAAGAGATTCTCCTTATCAACCTTATTTATCCCTTTCAAGTACTTGAAAGTCCCAATCATGTCCCCTCCCTCTCTCCTGTCTTCCAGGGAGTACATGTTCAGTACCCTCATCATCTCCTCAAATGTCTTACCCTGCTGACCCGCTATCATCTTTGTAGCCCTCTTCTGGACTTTCTCCAGCAGGTTAATGTCCTTTTTGAGGTGTGGGCACCAGTACTGAACTCCATACTCTAGATGCAGCTTTACCAGTGACCTGTACAAGGGCAGTATAACCTCCTCTCTCTTACTACTGATCCCCCTAGATATGCCCTACCTAACTTTCTCCCCTCACCTTGCCATAGCCTCCTCCTCCCTTCTCCCTCTTATCTCCTATGGGGCTCCTATTCTCCACTCCTCCCAGGTCTCCCCTCTTGATAGGCTCAAACAAACATACCATAGGATAGCTCACTTCGTACTTGGTGCTAACGTCAGGGCGCACCACTGCTCAGTCCTTGACTCACTTGGATGGCCTTCCCTTGAAGCTAGATTGCAATACTCTACCCTTTGCTTGACCTTTAAACTAGTTCACACTCTCACTCCTCCCTGCCTTAAGCCTATTGCCCAATGAAAAACTGTGACAAGGTCCTTAAGGTCAGCTGACCTACCACTGCTCATAATATCTAAACACCACCTTGTGGTGAATCAGTGTGCCTTCGCTTTCTCTGGGCCCTCTCTCTGGAACTCGTTTCCACCTGCTGTCTTGTCCTGCCCTTCTATAAATATGTTCAAGCTCTCTCTTAAATCCCAACTTGCCTCCTCCCAGTTCCGCACCTGTTCCTGAATCTCAACTCCTCCCACCCCTAGCCTCTAGGGCTAGCCTATAGCTCACTCCCCTCTCTCATGGGTTACTTATGCTCCCCTCTCATGTTCTGCACAGTCTTTGCTGTGGTTATGTGCTACACATGCCTTGCTGTGATTTATTCGCGTTACATTCAATTGTATCTACTACTGCTGTGCCTGTATACACTGCATCATTTGTATCTGCTGCTTATGTACCTTGTATATACTGTATCCCATTCTTTGCTATCTCCTATGCTTTTTTGTGTTAAGTGATTTTGTAACTTTATTTATCCTCTGTTTTAATTTTCATAGTATGAACTATTGCAAAAGTCTTTTGTATACTATGCTGTCCTTATTGTATTATTGTACCTCCCTTTTGTACCCTCCCCCTGGGTCGCCCCAGAAAAATGGACATTCTGTCTCAGCGGGCTCACCCGGTTACCAAAATTCAAATAAATTGCTCAGGATGTCCTCTCTGACTCATTCCCATGCCAGCTTGTTAGACTCCCTTCACAGGAGATGCATATCCTGCAGAAGGGCTTGTTGCAATGTGAGGATCTCAAGTATTATAGGATTTTTCCTTTTAAAGGGTTGGTTTATACCATAGACAAGATATAAAGGAGATCAGCCATTCTGAGTGTACTGGGTGATTGCGGTGTATGTGGTGAGAATATGGAAGTATACCTTACCTGGAGAGAAGCTGCCTCATTGTCTAGCACAGAGGGTCTCAGGTTGAAGACAGTAAGCAAGGGAGGTCCAAGGAGGAGGGTTGTAGAATAGAAAGGAAGGACAAGTGGAAGATTTTCTGCAACAGCAAAAGCTATTCACTTGTGTAAAGCACTAACCTTTAACAAGCTAATTTGGCCAGTGCTTCAGCCTTGTCCATCTGTCTCTGCAGAACGGACATGTAGTAGGAGAGGAGTAGTCAGTGCTGGGGTAGTCCCTTGACAGAGTATGTGCTGTGCTAATGCCCCATGCTACTCCCCAACTTCGGTGGTGGGGTTGTTTTTCAGTGCTGTGTCTGCCACCCTAGCTATACCTAACATGGGCTAGGAGTGCCACAAAACTGCCTTGGTGTTCTTGCTTCAGGACTGCATGACTTATGCCATCCATGGGTATGCTCTGCGTAGCGTAATGGGGGGGGGGGCACCTGGTGGTGGGAAGGGGAGAGGACTCCCACTTTCTGTCATTATGTTTAATTAAATCCCTATCCATATCTATCTAGGTATGGGGATCAGCACTTTAGGGGATGTGCAACTGCCAGGTGAGAGAAAGTATATGGGGGTGCCAGACTGAGATGAAAATGCTGTTATATAGCTGGAGGGATCTGTTCCATCTTGGGGGTGGGGTCAGCAATCCAGGACCACTCGTGACATCACCTAACCCCACAGAGCATTGTGTGGGTGGTGGTTGGAAATGGCTAACAGGGTGTGACATGGAAGCAGGTGGAGAAGGTTATATAAGCAGTCATGGCTGCATATGACAGAGATCACCATAAGTCATGATCAGGGAGTGGGGTGGCTGGACTGCTGAGCTTCCTGGAGCTTCCCTTACCAGAGCGACTGGATATACTTACTTATGGCAGGGGAGTGGTTGTATTTTTAGACTGCTATGCTACCAAGCCCACAGTGATCAGTATGTGTCCCGAATTGCCTGCCACAAGTGATCATGTCCTTACAGCCTACTGCAAAATAATATGCTCATGTAACTCTTTGGGAGTGAGATGGGGGATGCCACTACCCATCCTCTTTCTTCTCGTCATCACTCCCTGTCCTACTTTTAAAACCTCTCAAAAGTATAAGGGTACACCCTTGGATGGTGCAAGTTACACAAGGGAAGCCATGATGGTCTCCAAGCACCTGAATCCCTATTTTAGGCTCCTATGAGTTAACAGTTAGTAAGGGGTCCCCCATTCCTGTCCCTTAAATCCGTCTTTGGTCCCAGTTGTATTTCTGGGCATTGTGCATGCTGGGTGGCTGCACCATTTGGAAACTCAGATATGAGACAGCTCTCAGGATGTGTGCCTCCCTGATCCAGATACCTCAGTCTGCCAGCCAAGTTGTTTAGAGCAGATTACCATGACCAGTAGTGTAAAAGGCTGCTGCTACCACTTCTAGGTTTGGGGTCAGAACTGCATAGTAAGAGTGAGAAAAAAAATTATACTACATGAAAAAATATATCAGCGAGCAGGGGGCCCTTATATTTACATCTGTTTTAAATCACTGTATAGTCAGTAGGGGTGCCTGTAAATGAATTTCCTTGGAACCTGTCCTAGTACTGTATTTGTTAACAGTGACTAATCTCTTCTGATGAGCTAACCCCCTTCCTTCATACAGATTTCCCATATGACTCACCTTGCACAGTGGTTAGATTACTGCACTACTGACAGGTGGCTCGGTGAAGGGGGAAGCATGAAGAGAGGGTATTTACAATACGTAGAAATGGTTAAAAGACTTATATGACACAGAGTCAGTGCTGGGTTCAAAATGATCAAAGGCCCATCGCCAGCCAGCAACCCTCAACTTGTACATTACATGGTGGTGTCACCGAGAGTCAGCGTTCCGCTCCCCCAGTTTCCTGGAATATGTGGTTCAGGGATGTGTAGCACAAGGTCATCAGCTGCAGAGCTCACCACTGTGGCCCAACTAGGCTGCAACGATATTGAGTCTTTTGGAGGTTTAGTTGGGGATGGTACTGCTTCTAACCCCAGGAATACCTTGCTTAAGATTTCACTGTTATGCATCAATCGCTATGGAGACTGATGCCCGAGACAGACCCTATTCTAATAGAAGAATTAGAATTTAGAATAGATGTTTGAAAACTCTGCTCACCTTCCACACTGACAATTGTCAGATTTGTTTCTCTGCATGGAGAGAAAGTCACCCAAGTCGAGCTGTGGTACAACTGGGTCTCCAGTCGCCACTCATTTATTTTAAATAAATAGTAGTTCTAGGATCGTGGATATGTTGTTCATCCACACTTCTTGGCATGTCCCTTTCCCCTTTAAGGATCGCCGGAAGGTCTTCAAGCTGGCTCCTCCCACCCACCGGGTGGTATATCCCTCGGCTCTGCCCCATGACGCCTGATCTTCCTTTCCGCTGGAAGATTCAGGTTGCCTCATTCTTCCTCCTGCATTTTGTAGGCTCTGGCTTCAAAACCTTCAGTTATTCCGAAAATTTGCCTTGTTCGCGTCAGTGATTGCGACTATTTTTCTTTGACCATGGAAGACAAGTCTTCCCTCTGATTTCGTCGGTGTTCGTGCGGCCAGAAGATGTCGCACACCGACCTGCACACCGCATGCGTCTACTGCCTGGGTGTCGACCATGACACCTCGAAGTGTGATTTTTGCCTTGCAATTCAACCTAACATCCTCAACTACCATCTCATATGCCTTAAGTTGGGGAGGCCCGAAAAACAGAATCCTCCGGTGAAATCTAAGGAGGCCTGGTGGGTGGTTTCCATAGTGGTGGGATCCGCTGAACAATTGGAGCGTATGCAAGCCTTTGAGGAAGAAGCGACTCGTGCTGCGGAATCTTCCTCTTGGAGATTCTTCGTTCCACTCAACCTGGACTACATCTTCTTGGGTTCTTTCCAAGAGTTGTGCCAGTCTCTTCCAACTAAGGCTGAGAGTCCTGCGGGCATGCTCAGTCCCGTAAGTGGGAAAAGGACCTGGGATTGTCTTCGTCTCGGCGAAGATGCTCTTGGGATCAGGAGAGATCTCAGTCCCAGGAACCGGACATTTCAACCTTGGTAGAAATTGCCTCTTTGTCTGCTGGCTTCTCGGCCTTGCCATCTGGCCAGTCGACCGAAGTGTGGATCGATGATGTTGAGATTATTCTCAACCCGATTGACCCTTTGTCGCTGACTCTCTCACTCAGACTCCGGTCCTTGCTTTCCCCGACATGGAGACCCAGCCCACTGGGAATCCCATCGAGGAAGTGGTACCCAATCCCGGGAAAACGCCGGTCTGGCCATTGTCTCCCGATTGACTGAGTCGGCCTGCCCAGTCTCGATCAAGGTCCAGGACCCCTCAACTGACAGGCTGAGGAAGAGCCATAAGTGCTCTAAGAAGAGGCGACGCCATCAGTCGTCCTTGTCGTCCTCGGATGAGGAGAGGCTCTGGCGGAAACTCCGTTAGCACTACGAGGACCTCATGTGGCAATAGCTGATTTTAACTGTGCACAAGCCTACCCCAGCCATCACTTGGCTGTCACCTCCCAGGCTGAAGCTGAGTCCTTCGGAGCTGATCAAGTAGGTTCCTCTGCCTGCGGAGCTGGCAAAATCTCCAGTTCAGCCTAAACCAATCTCTCCACCGATTGTGGTGGAACCTCTGCCCAAGCAGCCTGTGGGAGGGGCTCCTTCTAAGGAAGCTAGACCGGACACCGGGCTTCCCCGGCGTCTCTCTTGGTCATGGTCACCCCGGACTGCCCTCAGCGGGTCAAAGGTGATCTGGGCAGATGACTGTTATTTCCGGATTCTTTGGATTCGGATGAGACCGGCCTCCATTCTCATCCAGGGGATGATGAATTGGCCAGTAGGATAAGGACAGATGAAGGTCCTTAATCCTTTCAGGGCATTCTTCACCTTATCTCTGAGTCTACAGGGATGCCCCTGGAGCCTATCCAGAAAAAGGCAGAGTACCCTCTCATGGACATTCTCCAGAGGGGATACCCTGATGGAAGCCTTTCCTGTGGCTGAAGCAATTGTTGGCCTGGCCTTAGAACTTTGGTAGCACCCTGCCTCTTGTCCAGCTCTGTCTGCCCGCATGGCCCACAAGTATGTGGTGCCCATGGGGTCCCTTGTGGGGTTCTCAGAGCACCCTTCAGCCGAGAGCCTTGTGACCGTCTCTGTGTTCAGGGGTACTGGCAGTTCTGCCGATACTGACCGACCTGCCGAGAAGAAATCAAAATATTTGGATCACTTGGCTTGGAGGGTCTAGGTGGCCTCGTCTTTAGGCCTCTGTCAGGCAAGTCTGGCCGTCATCATGGCACACTTCTCCCATGCCCTTTTGGGACTTTGGATGAAGTCCTCCAACACCTCCCACAGGCGTGCAGACCACGGTCAAGCAGGTCTGGGACCAAGGCAGGCTGTTGCCAAACAGCAGCTTCAGATGACCCTGGATATTGGGGACTCTTGTGCCTGCTCGTTGGCCAGCTGCAGTTGCCTCTTGCCACAGGGCTTGGCCGAGGTTCTCCTCCTTCCTGATGGATACTCAGCACAAACTAGCTGATGTACCTTTCCTGGTTACCGATCTCTTCGGCCCAGGTGTGGCTGGTCACCTTCAGCATATTGAGCAGTCCAGTGCCACCTTGGACACCACTTCTGCTAAAGGTTCTTCTGTTAAGAAGCAGCAGAAGAAGAAAGCCTTTAGGCACTCTTCCCTGTGGCCCAGCAGCCCTCCTTCAAGGGGCAGCAGCAGCAGCAACAGGCTAAGCTTGGCATCCCAGCCCAAGCCGGGCCCTCCCAGGTCCGTAAGGAGGCAGAGGTTCAGGTCCTGGATCCTCCACTCTCGTCATGCCAGCTCTGGGTCCTCCCATGGGGCTGGCTCCACCACTCCTTTATGCCTGGTCCTTGTACCATGGACAGGTGGGTCCTGGAAGTGGTTGGCCAGGGACTGCCTCTGGAATTAGAGCAGTACCTTCCAAGCCGAGCCCGTGCCCCACGGGAGGAGAGGATGTCCGCCCACACTCAGTCGGCTGTTCGAGATGACATTGTTCAGCTCCTCTTCAAGGAGGCAGTATCTCCAGTGGCAGATCCTCCAGCAGACCCAGGCTTCGTCTCCAGGTACTTCCTGGTTCCCAAGCAGATGGGGGGCTGGTGCCCCATTCTAGATCTGCATGACCTGAATCAGTATCTCAGGTCACGTACCTTTCAGATGGTCACTCTGTCCCAGATCATACCATCCTTGGAGCAAAACATGTGGCTTTATTCACTGGAGCTGCAGGACGTGTTCTTTCATGTCTCAGTCTGTCCATCTCATTGGCAGTTCCTCTGCTTCAGAGCCGAAGGGACCGTATATGAGTTCCGAGCCCCAAGCCATGCTGTTCGGCCTGTCATCGGCCCCACGGGTCTTCACCAAATGCATTGCAGTGGTGCAGCCCATCTCAGGCATTGGGGTGAGAATTACACTACCTCAACGATTGGCTCTTAGCAGGTCCCACCCAACAGGATTTGGAGGTCCAGGGACCTGGCCCTCCAGACCTGCTCCCCCAACTCGGCCTCCTCATCAATGAGGCCAAATCAGAACTCGAGCCTTCCCAGGTGATGTGCTTCATTGGGGCAGAGCTCTACTCCCGTCAAGCCAGACCTAGGCTCCTGGCAGACAGGGCAGAGGTTCTCTCCTCCTCCTTTGCCCAATCATTTGTGGTTGGGCAGTTGCACCCTGCCCGGGTCTTTCTGTGCCTTCTGAGTTACATGGCAGCAGGCACCTCCATGGTCTGTTGGGCCCAGTGGCACATGCACCCTCTTCAATGGAAGCTGTCCTCCCAGTGGACTCAGCACCATGGTCATTTCAACCAGCTGATCACTGTGATCCAGAAGATGTGGGACGTTCTCCAATGGTGGACCACCCCAGATTGGTTGCAGGAAGGGATCTCATTTGTCTGCCCCGAGCCGCAAGCTGTTCTAATGACTGATGCCTCTTTCATGGGCTGGGGAGCCCACATGGGGACAAAAGGGCCCATGGGCTCTGGACTCCCGAGGAGTCCTGATACCAGATCAACCTGTTGGAGTTCAGAGCAGTCAGACTGGCACTGTCAGCTTTCGCTCCTTAACTCCGGCGTCAAGTGATTAAAGTCCAAACAGACAATACCGCAACCATGTACTACCTCAACAAACAGGGCAGCATGCATTCCCGTCTGCTTTGCAGGGAGGCACTCCACATCTGGACACTTGTCAGCTGTCTGGAGACAGATCTCCTAGCCATTCATGTGGCAGAAGCCTCAAACCATCTGGCAGATGTTCTCAACCACTTGAGCGAGACATCCCACAAGTGGTCTCTCCATACAGAGGTAGCTTACAGCCTGTTCTCCCACTGTGGCAAACTGATAGTAGACCTGTTTGCCTCCAGGGACAACACCAAGCTGAGGCTGTTTCATGCCCATCCCCCAAAGCAGGGCTTACTGCAGGGGAATGCCTTCTTGAGCCCATGGACCCCAGGCCTCTTCTACACCTTCCCTCCATTTCCCTTTATCCACAAGGTGCTCCTCAAGGTGAGGAGGGACAAGGTGAAGGTGATTTTGGTAGCCCTAGACTGGCCATGCCAGTTCTGGTATCCAGATCTCCTCAGCCTCAGCTGCAGGCCCCCGGAGCAGCTTCCAGCATGCCCGGACCTGATCTCAGTCAGCCAAGGGACAGTATTCCATCTGGACCTTCAATCCCTGCACCTCACAGCCTGGTACCCGAGCGGCTAGAGTTCCAGGCTTTGGGCCTTTCCGAGGATGTCCTCACAGTGGTGGAGGCATCCAGAAAGGAATCGACCAGGAAATGTTCTGCCTTCAAATGGAAAAGGTTTTCCATTTGGTGTCAGGGCAAGGGTCTGGACCCTTTGTCCTGTCCAGTGGCTAACATTCTCGACTACATTTGGTCTTTGTCCAAATGGGGTCTTCTGTCATTGACCCTTAGGGTGCACCTGGCAGACAGCTCTGCTTACTGGGCGTGGGCCGGTCGGCCAACGTTGGCACAGGAGGCAGTGGCTGGGCGCTTTTTCAAAGGCCTGGATCACATATCCCCTCCGGTGCGTGAACCTCCACCTCTGTGGGATCTACTGCTGGTACTGGCAAAGCTCATGGGCAAGCCACTTGAGCCAATGTACAAGTGTGCATTGGCACACTTGTCATGGAAGATGGCCTTCCTGGTGGCTAGCATGTCTGCCAGAAGTACATGGGAGCTCCTGCCACTTTCAGTGGACCCCCCATATCTGGTCTTACACAGGGACACGGTTGTCCTACGGCCCCACCCAAAATTCCTTCCAAAGGTGGTGTCAGAGTTTCACCTTCACCAGGTGTTAACTCTGCCAGTATACCACCCTACTTACACCTCGGAGGCCGAGTACAGGCTCCATACTTTGGACCTGAGATGAGCTCTCTCCTATTATAAGGAGAGGATGGTGGAAATTCGGGGAGAGGTTTGCCAGCTGTTTACCTTCTACGCTGAAGCTGCCTCTGGCAGACCTGCAGCAAAACAGACCATTGCAAGGTAGATTACATCTTGCATCAGTCTGTGCTATGATTTGGCGGGCATGGAGCCTCCCAGAGGGATAAGAGCTCATTCTACCTGCCATACCACTGCATCGGTGGCTGCTTCCAGGGACATCCCTATCCAGGAAATCTGTTGGGCTGCTACCTGGAAGTTAGCAAACCCTTCATCAGCCATTACCACATCAACCTTGAGTCACGCCGGGATGCTGGTTTTGGGGCCTCAGTTTTCCAATCTCTGTTTCCCAAGTAGGGGGTGTGTGCCTTGCCTCACTCCTCCCAGAGCACTGCTAGGAGTCTGCCAATAAGTGTGGATGAACAACATATCCACGATCCTAGAAAAACAGGTTACTCACCTGTAACAGTAGTTCTAGGAGTGGTATATGTTGTTCATCCACAAGGACCCACCCAACCTCCCCGGCTGCGGACGCACAACACCTGGCTTCCAGTGGGCTAAGATCTGGCATAGTGGGTCAGAGCCAAGGGTTATACCACCTGGGTGGGTGGGAGAGCCAGCTTGAAGACTTCCGATGACCCTTAAAGGGGAAAGGAACTTACCAATAAGTGTGGATGAACAACATATACCACTCCTAGAACTACTGATCTTACTTCGAGATACAGCTCTTGCAGCAGGTAACACCATTGGGACTGATCCTGGCGCCAGGACCCCACGTACTTCTAGCTAGCTATCTTCAGCGGGGACCGCCTGTCGTCGGTCCGCCTCCGATGTCGAGACATAGTACATAAGGAAACGGTCCTGTTCCTCAGTTCTTTCCGCGTCAACACGCCAGCCACCGACCGCCAGTTGTTTCTGGCAGCGATGCACGGTCAAGTTCTTCACCTGAGAAACATTATTTTTCTGACTCCAGTTGCTTGTCTGATTCCTCTCCAACCTCCACTGAAGGCCATCCCTCGAAGTGCGCATGTGGGAAGCAAATCCCGTTTAAGGATCTGCATTCGGCCTGCGTCCGGTGCCTAGGCCCAGAACACGACACCCGGTCCTGCACTTTCTGCCAGGGGTTCAACAGCCGGACCCGGATCTGTCGCCAGAAGGCTCTGCAGGCGTTCCTGCTCGAGGAGAAGATTAAGGCCATGGACTCTGAGAAGCACAGGGAGAGGGTTCCTTCCAAGTCCCCATCTAGGGCCTCTGACTCCCATAGTTCCGGCTCCCGGTCTGACCGTTCGCCCTCCCAGGCCCGTTCTCAGCCTCCCCCCACTGCGGTGAAGAAACCTTCAGGCTCCTCTTCCTCTTCACAGGCCAAGACCTCCAGGCCCTCTTCGCTGTCTTCCTCCAAAGCCCTGGTTAGGTCTGGGGACCGTCACCATCATAAGTCGGGTTCCCGCCATTCCGAACCCGACGTCAGGTCTGTGTCCTTGCCTCCTCCTCCCCAGAGAAAGACCAAGGAGCTCACCTCTCTGAAGAAGCCGTCAGACCCGACGTCAGCCCGTCCGACTTCGGCCACCCATCACAGGTCCCTGGAGCCGTCGACTGCCAGACGCCCGTCGCTGGTCAGGCCTTCGCCCTCTCGGTCGTCGGCAGGAGGGCGGATGTCCGTACCCTTATGTGTAGAGAAGAGGATCCTGACGCCTCCTACCGACGTCGGTCAGGAGACTATCACAGAGGAGGAGTTGACGCAGCCCGAGGACCAGACGGGCGAACCCGGTCCTGTCACACCTCCCAGGGAGCCCTCTCCACAACCTGAGGCCCCTGAGGAGCCGACGCTGGAACCCAACTACCGGCCACCAGTGCCCGGTCCGTCGTCGGGCCTTTCCCTTTCAGAGGTTAAGCAGCTCTTTTCTCACTGGTGGGATACCATCAAAAGGAATATGGTTCCCACACCGCCTCCTCTTCCTCCTCCTCCTCCACCACCTGCAACCCCTCCGGCTCCTGCGCCCCCTTCCCCATCCGGGGCTGCAGGCCGAGTACCTCTCCCACAGGAGCCTCTGGACCCTCCAAGGAAACCTGATAAAGGGAGACCTCCATCTAGATCTTCAGGGTCACCCAGTCCTAAGAGACCCAGAAGCGCCATCGCTCACCTTGACGGAGGTTACGGGATCGGAGTTCTCAACAGGATCCAGATCCCCCTCTCCTCTTCATATCCCCTCTCCGGACCCATGTGAGCTTCCTAGATCTCCTCTGGATGACCCATCGTTCTCCGAAATCATGAGACATATCCAAGAAAACATGGGATGGGATGCGGAAGAATTAGACCCCAAGAGACTACGCCTTGCTAGGTATCTTCGGCAGAAGGATCCCAAGCCTGTAGTGGTACCACCCTTGGTGGACACTTTTGTGGACGTCACCAAGGCATCGTGGAAGTGTCCACACTCGCTCCTGGTGATGCCGAAGAAAGCTGACCGCCTGTACAAGGCCCCTAAGGAGGACCAGTACTTGGCTCAACATCCTCTGGCCGACTCTCTGGTCATAACAGCTCTCTCATGACCCGGTCTCAGAGACCACAACATTTGAGCACCCTGCCACGGACCCGAGTCCAAACAGCTGGGCGCTGGGCAGGCGCCACGTGATGCTTCCCTACTTGCGCCATCAGGTCCCTGAACTACATGACCCATGGTACAGTTCCAAAATGCCTTGTGGGAACAGGGCCTGGATCTGCGGAGAAATTGCTAGAAGGTGAGCAGAAGGAGGAGATGTTACAGCTCCTCCATACGGGTTTAGATGTGGGAACCCTGGTGCTGCGAGCCGCGTACGATTCCGCGGACTCCTCGGCCAGAGCTGCAGCTTCAGGCGTATGCCTCTGGAGGCACTCATGGCTCCGTGTCTCCGGATTTACCCCGGATGTCCAGAAAAACATCATGGACGCCTCTTTCGAAGGAGAAGTTCTCTTTGGTGCACCCACTGGAAGGTTCTCACCAAGCTCAAGAGGCCGGAAGGCGGTGAGGTCGGTCCAGGCAATGTACCGACCGAGGCTTAGTTCCTTTATTAGGAGCCAAAGCCGTTTTAGTGGATGGACACAGAGACAACAGTCCACACGGTCCACAGAAGAGGGCTCCGGTTCCCATGAAACCCAGGAAGACAGCCGCGGGCCGAGGTCAGCATCCAGCTAAACTGGCTCAGCCCGGCGGGCCCCTCCGCGCCACAGCCTGACTCCTTTCCGGCCCCGCCCTCAGGATCAACGGGATATCAAGGTCGGGGTGCGTATTCTGAATTTCCTGCCAGGATGGCAGTCCATAACCACCAACAGGTGGGTTCTTCAGTTGGTCAAAAAGGCCACTTTATAGAATTCGCAGACAAGCCACCTTCGAGGCCTCCTTTGCTCTCCGTTACTTGGGTCAGCTTAAATTGCTTATCAGGCAAGAAATACTTGCGCTGATGCAAAAGGAAGTGGTAGAGTATGTTCCAGAGAACCAGAGAGGGGGATACTATTCCACTTCTTTCTGGTTCCGAAGAAAACAGGGGACCTCCGTCCAATCCTGGACCTCAGCGACCTCAATATATCGGTCACCTACAAGCGATTTGCATGGTGACCCTGTAGGGTCTTATTCCCATGCTAAAGAAGGATGCCTTCTTAGCGTCCCTGGACATGCAGGGCGCATACCTGCACATACCCGTGGCTCAAGCACAGGAGGTTCCTGCGCTTCGAGTTCCTCGGCCTCACGTCCAGTTCGAGGCTCTCCTGTTGGACTGTCATCACCCCAGGGTCTTTACCAAATGCATGGCAGTGGTGGCAGCATCTCTGAGGAGCCAGGGCCACTATGTGTTTCCGTATTTGGACGATTGGCTTCTCATGGCGCCTCCAGAGGTGTTGTTGATGGCTATCCAGAGCACCCAGACTCTGTTTCGGTCTCTGGGCATCATAATCAGTACGAGAAGTCTCTCCTTGTACCGTCACAGAAGCTGCAGTTCATGGGCGCGAGTTCTGGACACCGTTCAAGGAGAGCATTTCTTCCAGCGACAGGCGGAGCGCATCAGATCCTCATCAGGGATCTCTCGGCAAAAAGACTGTCCCTGCCAGGCTGGTCCTTTGTCTGCTTGGACACATGACTGCAGCCATTCGACCATCCTTTGGCAAGGCTCCACATGCCGGTAACTCAGTGGATGCTCAAGGTGCAGTGGGACCAAAGGCAAGACCACATGCAGCATCCGGTCAGGATCATGAATGCAGTGATTCGAGATTGGCAATGGTGGCTAGACCCAGGGACACTTTCTGCGGTGTCTCATTTACAGCACCGTCCCGAGAGGTAATCCTCTCCACAGGCGCCTCAGGGCTGGGGTGGGGAACACACCTGAATGGGGTGAGGTCCCGGGGAGCGTGGACCCTCAAGAGCTCATCTCAACATCAACATTCTGGAGATGAGGGGTCCTTTATGCCCTGCAGGTCTTTCAGTCAGAGATCCCGCCAAGTACTCTCTTGCTTCAAACAGACAATACGGCGGTGATGTATTACCTCAACAAACAAGGAGGCGCACACTCTTACCCCCTTTGCAGGGAAGCGATGAGAGTGTGGGATTGGGTAATTGGACACGGCGTGAGCCTGATTGCAGTTCACGTTCCCGGAGTGGACAATACAATCTGAACAGCCTGAGTCATTCCCAGGCCAGAGTCCACAAGTGGGAACTTCTTCAGGGGTAGCAGAGGATCTGTTTCTTCAATGGGGCACTCCAGAACTGGACCTATTTGCTTCCCATCCAACACAAAACTGCCCAATTTTTGCTCGCTAGATCCAGGGCCTGGTGTTTTCTGGCGAGACGTGTTGTCCCTCTCCTGGGCGGACAGATTCCTCTACGCTTTCCCTCCCTTCCCGTTGATCCAGAGAGTTCTTCTCAAACTACGCAGGGAGCATGCAACAATGATCCTGGTAGCCCCATTCTGGCCCAGACAGATCTGGTTCTCCTTGCTAACGCAGCTGTCCGGGGAACCTCCAATTCTGTTGCCTTTCAGCTCCCATCTCTTGTCTCAGGAGGAAGGTTCTCTAGTCACCCGGACTCGCTCACTGAACCTGCATGCTTGGCTCCTAGAGACATAGCCATTTTCGACGCGAGGTCGCAAGAGTGCGTGAAGTCCTTTCCGCGGCCAGAAAGCCGGCAATGCATGCGACGTACGCCATGAAATGGCGCCGTTTTTGCCTGTGGTCGCAAGCACGCAGCCTTTCCCCTTTAGGTTGCCCGGTGAAAGCGGTGTTAGAATACCTGCTCTCCCTTTTCCATTCCAGTCTGGCCTACTCCTCTATTAAGGTGCACCTCTGTGCCATTTCTGCTTACCACTTCCCGGTGGGACAGCGCAGTGGCGCAACTTGACGCCTCTTGAGATTTTCTGAGAGGGGTGTTACACCTTAGGCCACCTATTAAGGACCCTGTTCCTCCATGGGATTTACTCTTTGTCCTGGAACAACTCACGCTTCCCCCTTTTTAACCTGCCTCGGATTGCAAGCTGCGTTTTCTGTCATGGAAAACGTTATTTTAGTTGCTGTTACGCCAGCAAGGAATTTCGAGCTTTATGCTCTCGTGTAAGGAACCTTATTTGATTTTCCACCAGGACAGAGTGTCCCTGAGGACGAATCCTAAGTTCTTGCCTAAGGTGGTCTCTGCACTCACTCTCAATCAGGACATTGACCTGCCTGTATATTTCCCTAAATATGCTAATAGAGGAGAAGCGCTGCTCCACACCCTGGATGTTCACCACTGTCTTAGGTATTACCTGAACAGGACTGAACAGCTTCACAAGTCGGAGCAACTTTTCGTTTCCTTCGTTGACAGGATGATGGGCCAACCAGTATTGAAGCAGTCCCTTTCTCTCTGGTTTGTCCAGTGTATATCATACTGCTATGATACAAAGCAGAAACCCCTCCCGGGTACAGTCCGGGGCCATTCCACTAGAGGGGTGGCTACCTCCTTTGCAGCACTTCGTAATGTCTCCTCCTCTGCCATCTGTGCTGCAGCCACTTGGAGCTCTGTGCATACTTTTATCAGGCATTATAGCCTGGACATTGCTTCATGGCGAAGAGCCGGTTTTGGCCTGGCCATGCTTCAGGGTCTCCTGTCCTAGAGTCAGGACTTGGTATGGACTTTTCTAGTTTCCTCCTCCCAGAATGCTTACAAGCGTTATTGCTTGGAAATCAGTCCTAATGGTGTTACCTGCTGCAAGAGCTGTATCCCGAAGTAAGATAGTACAGTTACATAAGAACTCACCATAACAGTAGATCTTCAAGAACAGCTCTTGCAGCAGGTACCTTCCAGCCCACCTTCCCCCTTGGAGGAGGCATGGCTTTCAAGCCTTTGGCAGAGCTACGCCTTTACCTTCTGATGGTGGATCTCGGTCTCCCCTTCTGATATCACCTGACGGCGGAGTCTCCGGGCGGAGAACTAGAATCTAAGCGGGACGCGCCTTATGTACTATGCCTGGCGTCGGAGGCGGGACCCGGCGTCGGGGGCGGTCCCCACTGAAGATAGCTAGCTAGAAGAATTCTGTGGGGTCCTGACGCCTGCCGGCCTCAGTCCCAATGGTGTTACCTGCTGCAAGAGCTGTTCTCGAAGATCTACTGTTACGGTAAGTTCTTATGTAACTGTACTTTACAGGTGAGTAACCTGTTTTTTTTTTTTCCCTGCACCACAAGCAGATTCAGTGGTTATCAGTGCCACGCATGATAGAACAAAGCAGCCTAAACATCTAAGCTCCATTCCTTCAGACAAAGAATCCAGGCACTTAGACTACATGGGTAAGAAAGTTTATCAAGCTGCTACCATGAACCTTTGCATCCTAAATTACATAGGACACATGCTAAAATATCAAAAAACTTTGCGGACCATGGTGACTGTGGTTGCTAACAAACTTTCCCAGTCCACTGAAAAGGAACAATTTCTGGCCGCCTTTTCTACTGGTACTTCTCTTTCCTGCCACTTACTCAGGGCAGGATATGATGCAGTGGATACATCTGCCAGAACGTCCACTACGGGGATTACTCTATACAGACATGCCTGGCTTCGGGTCTCAGGGTTTAACCCTGATGTTCAACACACAATTCTGAATGCTCCATTCAATGGAAACAAACTGTTTGGATCAGACACACAAACTATACTAGATGAGCTTCAGGCATCAGGCCAAACTTTAAGGATTGTGCATGGGATGTACCATTCATCCCAGCCTACAGGACAAAAGAAATACTACCAAACCTTTCAATTGCAAAGAGCAGGACGACAGCACAGCAACTCAAGACAGTCCACCAGGGGTCATCAGCAGAGCCAACCTGCAACCCGCACCCCTACTCCTACAGCCAAGGGAACCCGGTCCACTACCACCCCCCAGCAGTAGCCAGAGCCCCCTAAAACTTCGGACTCATTGGACTTTCTCCACAGCTTCCTTAAGCCAGCCTCAGAAGCTGTGGAAGGCCGCTTTCTATGTCACTTAGAGGCTTGGCAAACCATAACATCAGACGAGTGGGTACTGCAAATAATAAGAACGAGTCATACATTAGAATTAATCTCCCCCCCGACCCATCCTCCCCATTCTGTGACGTACCCACTAGACCATGTTCTGATCCTTCTGGAGGAACTCACCTCCCTTATACACAAAAACACAATTCAACTTGTACCACCAGGGAACACTGAAAGGGATTGTATTCACATTTCTTCCTGGTACCCAAACTCACAGGAGATCTATGTCCGGTCCTGGATTTAATTGAACTAAACAGGTACATTCAATACAAGAAATTCGGGATGGTCACTCTAGCCTCAATCATCCCCCTGCTACATGAGGGAGATTGGTTTTGCACCTTAGACATGAAAGATGCATACCTACATATTCCCATCTAACCAGCACACCACTGATTGCTCCGTTTCCAACTTCTGGAACACCACTATCAGTTCTGGGCTTTGCCATTCGTCCTCTCTTCAGCACCCAGAGTCTTCACAAAATGCCTAGCGGTGGTGGCAGCAGCTAAGACAACAAGGGCACTTCATGTTTCCATACCTGGATGATTAGCTCATAAAGGCCTCAACCAAAGAAGACTTGCTAAATCCTTACATGGCACCCTTCAAATGTTCAGACCTAGGCATTATGGTGAATTGGCCAAAGTTTCACCAAATCCAACTCAAAGACTTCAATACACAGGTGCTACCTAGACATACAACTAGGCAGAGCATTCCTTCTCGAGGACAGACACTGAAAACTGATGTCCCTGGCTGTCCACTATCAGTCAGTCACACACATTACAGCCCGACAGCTCATGTGTCTTTTAGGACACATGGCAACCACCATCTTCACTGTCTCACACGCAAGACTCCACATGTGCCCAATTCAATGGGTCCTATACCATCAATAGAAACAGAAAAGTGGAGACTTCGAAGACCACATAAAGGTCACCCCAGCACTCCACAATGCCCTGACCTGGTGGACGATACAGTCCAACTTGGACCAAAAAGTCCCCTGTCAGGCTCCCCCTCCAACTCAAACCTTAACCACGGACGGTTCCACACTGGGATGGGGCTCCCATCTAGGACCCCACCAGACACAAGGCCGTTGGGACCACACCACAGCCTCTCTCCACATAAATATCCTCGAAATGAGAGCAATTTGCCTTGCTCTCCAGACATTTCAACTATATCTGGAACCCCACCCTCTCTTAGTACAAACAGACAACACATCAGTGGTCTATTACATAAACAAACAATGGGGCACAAGTCACAACGTCTCTGTCAGGAGACAGTTCGGGTTTGGAAGGAAGCCCTAAGCCAGCAACTCACTCTGGTAGTGGTCCATGTTCCAGGAGCTCACAACATCCTGGCAGACCTTTTAAATCGCCACTCTCATGGTCACGAATGGACCCTGAATGACTCAGTCCTCCAGGACATATTCAACCTCTGATGCACACCAGAGGTTAACCCCTCTTCGTCTCTCCGGACAACCACCGTCTACCTCTTTTCTGCTCCATTATTCCAGACAGAAAGGGACACTCTATAGATGTTCTATCCATGACATGGCGGGGACAATTTTTGTATGCATTCCCCCTGTTTCTCTTCTCCGTCACGTCCTCCTGAAGTTCCAGCTGGAACCAGCCGAAATGATTCTAATAGCCCCATTCTGGCCTTGACAGATCTGTTTCCCTCTTCTCCAGCAACTGTCAGTCACTGACCCCATTCCACTCTCTCTCTCTTCTTCCAGATCTCCTCACCCAGCATCACAAAGCCCTGCTACACCCCAACCTTCGCTCTCTGCATCTTCATGCATGGCTCCTGAAGACATCTTCATAAAAAGACAAAAAGTGTCTTCAAAGGTAGCAGACATACTGCTGGCCTCCAGAAAACCATCCACTAGAAAAACCTATAAAGCAAAATGGAAAAGGTCTGCTGTTTGGGCAATGTCTAAGTCTCTCAACCACTTTTCTTGCCCCCTCCTAGACATTCTAGAATATCTGTCTTTACAGTGCTCTCAAGGACTCAGTTATTCTTCCATAAAGGTCCACTTGGCAGCCATCTTGGCCTTCCACAACCCTATAGAAAATTTGGCAAGTCACCCAGCTAGACCTGCCCCGCATGTTTATAAAGGGCATACTACACCTCAAACCTCCCATAAGAAGACTAGTACCCCCATGGGACCTCAACTTCGTCATTGAAAATTTAACGTTGGCACCTTTTGAACCGGCTGCCACCTGTGAAATGTATTTCCTGGCATGGAAAACGTTGTTCTTAGTGACTATTACTTCTGCTTGCCGAATATCAGAGCTTCAGGCTCTCATGTGTTCAGAGCCTTACCTAATTTTTCACAAAGACAGGGTCTCCCTCCGTACAAATCCAACCTTCCTACTGAAGGTCATTTCGGAATATACCCTGAATCAATCCATAAATTTACCAGTCTTTTACCCAGAATACTCTAATCCGGGTGAATCACTTCTCATACCCTGGATGCACACCATATATTACGGTATTACATAACTCGCTGCAAAGCCACAAGAAAAGCTAAGCAACTTTCTGTAGCATTTGCTCCTGGAAAAGAAGGGCTACCGGTTATTAAGCAGATGCCTTCTAACTGGCTAGCTCACTGTATAACATACTGCTGCAACAAATATAACAAGACCTTACCGGGTGCTGTGTATGCACACTCCACCAGGGCTTTGTCTACCACTGCGCCATACTTTAGAGGTGTCTTTATTACAGACATCTGCGATGCTGCCATCTGGTCAACAGTACACACTTTCACAAAACTCTACAACATTGACCTAGCCTCCAGACACCGCACAGCCTTTGGCCGCATCGTCCCACAGTGCCTCCTTTCATAACTATGCCACGCTTTTTTTTTTCACAGCTTGGGAATCATCCCAAAAGTAGTACCTGCTGCAAGAGATACCCTCAAAGAAGATAGTACAGTTTTGTACTTACCATAACAGTAGATCTGCGAGAGGATCTCTTGCAGCAAGTGTGTTCCCTCCCTCCATCCCTCTCCTTCACACGTAGTTGGGGTACCACTAGGCTCCTCAGTTCCACTTGGAGGCTTGCTCTGCGAGCTGATCACTGGCAGGGAACTGAGAATGCTTGGGGCCGCTCACATATTTACAGTTGCAGACATGATGATGTCATTGTGGCAGCCCCCAGCCAACACTGCTAGTGAAAGCTACCATTGACAGGCATGCCGTCTGGTGGGCACCCAAGAGTAGTATCTGCTGCAAGAGATCCTCTCGAAGATCTACCGTTATAGTAAGTATGAAACTGTACTTTCTAGGGACATGGATATGTTGTTCGTCCACACTTATTGGCAGGTTCCTTGCCGCTTTAAATCTTGCCGGAAGGTCTTCAAGCTAGCTCCTCCCACCCACCCGGGTGGTAAAACTCTCGGCTCCGCCCCATGATGCCAGATCTTCCTTACCGCTTGGAAGCTCAGGTTCCCTCCTTAACACTCTGCGATTAAGCTTTGGGGCCTAATTCTTGACTTTAAAATTTTCAAAACTTTTACCACTTGGGTCTTCTTCCCTCGCGGCTGCGATGGACAATCGACTCCGGTTTTGGAGATGCCCTTGCGGCAGAAGATGTCGGATGGATCCGCACTCACGTCGTTTACTGCCTAGGCCAGGTGCCGACCGCGGGCCTGCGAACTGTGCTCATCTTTCTCGGTTCGTCCTTGAGGATCGCGCTGCCTGTCTCCAACTTGGGCGCCCGAAGGAGATTTCCGGTCAATCCAAGGAGGCCCGACTGGCGGTGTCCAAGCTGCGGGCTCCGTGAGAACAACGAGCAGATGATCGCCCTCGAGGAGGCGGCTCATGCCGTTACATCTTCGGCTGCGGCATTCATTCCGCTCTCGCTTGGGTCCTCCTATTCGGCTTCTTTTAAGGAGCTTTGCTTCACCCTCTCGACCAAAGGCGAGGGTCCAACTTCTTCTGGACCGTTTCATCGGTCGAAGAAAAGTAAGGATAAGTCCCATCGTCGACGCTCTTGGGAGCGGGAAAGATCTCCCTCCCCTGGTCGACAGTCGACTTCGGTCAAAGTTTCGGCTTCGGCCACTGGCTTCACGGTGCCCCCGTCAGGCCAGGTGACCGAGACTCCCGTCGACGTGGTCGAGATTTTTCTCGACCCGTTAGACGGGTTGTCGGCTGGAGAAACCGAATCCTCCTCCCGGTTCCCCGGCGAGATTGTGGATACCGTCGGCTCATCTGTTCCTCTGGTTCCCGAGCCGTCGGATTTGTCAACCGAACCGAGGGGATTGCCGATCCTCGGCTCCCCGCCGCGCCGACCTCGGCCTTGCCGAGATTCTCGGTCTCGGTCTCGGACATCTTCGCGGTCTAGCCGATCCCGTCGACACAGGCGGTCTCGGTCTCGGCACCGCGGTGAGCGGCGTCGCCGCTCTTCCTCATCTTCCTCCTCCTCGGACGAGGGGAGGCTTCGGCGTAAGTTGCGCCGAAAATATGAGGATCTTATGTGGCAACAACTAATTTTGGCTGGGAACAAGTCGGCTCAGGCCTCTTCTCCGGCCATAAAATGGTTGTCACCGGGACGGCCGAAACAACCCCTCGCGGTGGTCGAGGAGCCTGTTTCCAGGCCGGTTGTTCGGTCTACTCCTGCTGCCCCACCAATACCAGTGGAACCGCCTCCGCCTCAACCGACAGTCGGGGCCCCGACAAAAGTTGTGACGGCTCATGGCCTTCCCCATGGCTGTCGGTCACCCTCACTCGATAAGCCTCGATGCGTGGAGGGTGGCGGGCTCTGGGCAGCTATTCAGCGACTCGTCTGAGTCGGACGACAACTCCTCCCTGTTTTCCAAGCGCCCAGGACTTGGAATCCTCTGGGGGCAGTCGATGGACGATAGCCTTCGTCCTTCCTTGGACTACTCAGGCTCATCTCAGAATCCACTGGGATGAAGCTCGAACCCGTGTCCAAACGGGCTAGATATCCCCTCACTGAGATTCTGGACCGAGGGGATTCTCCTACGGAGGCCTTTCCAGTGGCTGAAGCCATTGTTGGCCCGGCCCTGGAATTGTGGCAGCGTCCGGCTTCCTGTCCTGCGCCTTCGGCCAGGATGGCCAGAAAGTATGCGGTTCCCACAGGCTCTCTGTCCGACTTTTCCGAACACCCTTCGGCTGAGGGGTTGGTCACGGACAGTGTTTTCCGGCGAGCCGGAAATGCCAGGGACGTGGACAAACTGCCCGACAAAGAGTCCAAGAAACTGGACTATACTGGGCGGAAAGTGTATGCTGCTTCCTCCCTCGAGCTTTCAGCCAGGCCGGTCGTCTTGATGGCACATTTTCCCATGCCCTGTTGGGCTCCCTGGATGAGGTCGTCCCTCATCTTCCTGCGGACCTGCAGACCACAGTTAAGCAGGTGCGGGACCAGAGGCAGGGCAGTAGCTAAGCAGCAGCTCCAGACTGCGCTGGATATTGGAGATTCTTGTGCCGGTCAGTGGCGGCCGCAGTGGCTGTCGCCGGCGGGCGTGGCTGAGATATCCACTTTCACCTCGGATACCCAGCACAGCTCACGGATGTTCCTTTCCTGGGAATTGACCTCTTGGCCCTGGGTGGAAGGTCACCTCAGAGGATCGAAAAGTCCAATGCCACCTTGGACTGGTATCGTCGCACAGAGGGACAGGGCCGTAAGCCCCAGCCTAAGCCCTTCCGCCCTCTGCTCTCGCTCGCGCGCCCGCCCAACAACGCTCAGGGCCAGCAGGCTGACCTTGGTATTCCCAAGCCCAAGCCAGCTTCTCTAATAGGGAAGCAAGGAGGAAGAGGCCTGTGGTCCCTCAGCTGGTCCTTCCTCCAAGCCTGCACAGTGACGGGCTGAGGGGTGTCGCCTCATCCCGCCACTCGCCCCTGGTTCCCCGTGGGGACGGCTCCGCACTTCCTTTCCGCCTGGTCTGCTGTTACCACGGACAGGTGGGTTCTGAGGTGGTGGAAGAGGCCTGCCTCTGGAATTGAGCGGGTTCCACCCTTCAGAGCCGTCGCCCCAAGGGGGGCTTCGGGGTCCCCAGACTCTCTGAAGGCTCGTCGAGCCGACATCGCCCTTCTCCTTCAGAAAGGGGTGATAAAAGAGATAGAGGACCCCCCATCAGAACCGGGGTTCGTGTCCAGGTACTTCCTGGTCCCGAAACGGACGGGGGGCTGGCGCCCCATTCTCGACCTTCACGACCTGAACAAGTTCCTAAGGTCTCGAACCTTCAGAATGGTCACTCTGGCTCAGATAATACCATCTCTGGAACACGGCGTGTGGTTTTGTTCTCTGGACTTTCAGGATGCCTTCTTTCACGTCCCTATCCGTCCATCTCATCAGAGATTCCTCCACTTCAGGGCGGAGGGATCCCTTTTCGAGTTCCAGGCCATGCCCTTCGGCCTCTCTCCAGCTCCCAGGGTCTTCACCAAGTGCATGGCAGTGGTGACAGCATTCCTGCGCCGAGGGGTCCGGGTGTACCCTTACCTGGACGATTGGCTGATAGCAGCCCCCTCCAGGTCGGAGGTGGAGCGGTCCAGGGATCTGGCCCTCCAGGTTTGCTCTCAACTCGGCCTCCTGGTCAGCAGGCCAAGTCGAACTCGAGCAAGCAGGTGATAATTTTCATCGGGGCAGAGCTCGACTCTCTTCGAGCCAGAGCACGGCTCCCGGCGGACAGGGCCGAGGTTCTTACCTCCTTTGCCCAATCATTTCTGGTTGGGCAATCGGGCCCTGCCCGGGACTTCCTGCGACTGCTGGGTCTCATGGCGGCCTGTACCAGCGTAGTCCGTTGGGCACGTTGGCACATGCGTCCCCTCCAGTGGGGACTGGCCAGCCAGTGGTCTCAGTGCTGCGATCCTTTGGACCAGCGTGTGTGGACGACCCAGGAGATGTGGAACGCTCTCCAGTGGTGGACCGTTCCTTCCCATCTGCAGGAGGGTATCCCTTTGTCTGCCCGAGCCGCGGTCTCTCTAACGACCGACGATCTTTGATGGGTTGGGGTGCCCATCTGGGGAATACGAGTGCGGCCTCTGGTCCCCACGGAGTCCCGATGCCATATCAACCTGCTGGAGCTCCGTGCGGTCCGCCTAGCTCTCACGCCTTTGCTCCTTTCTCTCCGGGGTCAAGTGGTCCGGGTCCAGGCGGGCAACACCACGACCATGTACTATCTAAACCGCCAGGCGGGGCAGCTCCATGCTTTATTATGCAAGAGCTCTCGCATCTGGTGCTGTGCAGCCTGGAGGCGGATCTCCTGGCCATTCTGTGGCAGGGAGCCTCCAACACCCTGGCCAGATGCCCTGAGGCGGATAAGGGCTGCATCGCGAGTGGTCTCTCCTGCGGAGATAGTACAAGACCTGTTCTCCCGCTGGGGCACCTCTGATGGATCTGTTTGCCTCCAGGAGAGCAGCGAAGCTGAGGCTGTTTCATGCCGCCCCCTCAGCAGGGCTCGCTGCAGGGGATGCCTTCTCGAGGCCGTGGACCCCGGGCCTCTTTTCGCCTTTCCCCGTTCCCCTGATTCACTGAGGTCCTGCTGGCGAGGGAGGACAAGGCGCGGGTGATTCTGATAGCCCCAGACTGGCCTCGCCAGTTCTGGTACCGGATCTCCTCAGTCTCAGCTCCAGGACTCCGCGGCAGCTTCCAGCTCGCCCGGACCTGCTCTCAGTCAATCAGGGAAGGTGTTCCATCCGGACCTTCAATCCCTGCACCTGACGGCCTGGTTCCTGGAGTGGCTAGAGTTCCAGGCCTTGGGTCTTTCCGGACGAGGTCCTCAACGCCGCTGAGGCATCCCTGAAGGAGTTTGACCAGAAAATGCTATGCCTTCAAATGGAAGAGGTTCTCCATTTGGTGTCGGGAAAAGGGTTGGACCCTTTCTCGTGTCCTGTGGCAAGCATTTTTGGACTATTTATGGTCCTTTCTAGTCAAGGGCTTGGGTCGGTTGACCCTTAAGGTGCATCTGGCAGCCATCTCTGCTTACCGAGGCGTGGGCGGTCAGCAGTCAGTGGCGCAGGAAAAAAAGTGGCAGCTTCTTTAAAGGCCTTGATCACATTTCCTCCAGTGCGGGAACCCCACCTCCAATGGGATTTACTGCTGGTACTGGCAAAGCTCATGGGCCATTCAACCAATGCACAGGTGTGGTCTCCCCACCTGTCGTGGAAGACCGCCTTTCTTGGTGGCTATCACGTCCAGCCAGAAGGATGGGAGAACTCCAGGCACTTAGCATCAGTCTCCTTACCTGGTCTCCACAGGGACAGGTTGTCCCACGCCCACCGAAATTCCTTCCGAAGGTGGTGTGTCGGAGTTTCACCTTAATCAGGTGTTGACTCTGCGGTGTTCTACCCCAATCACACCTCGGAGGCTTAATAGGCTCCATACTCTGGACCCTAGAAGGGCGCTCGCTTATTATAAGGAGTGCATGGCTGAAATTCGGGGAGAGGTTCGCCAGCTGTTTGTCACCTACGCTGAAGCCGCACCTGGCAGACCTGCAGCCAACCGGACGATAGGCAGATGGGTCACCTCCTGCATAAATCTCTGCTATGAGTTGGCGGGCATGGAGCCTCCCAGAGGGATAAGAGCTCATTCTACCCGCCATACTGCTGCATCGGTGGCTGCTTCCAGGGATGTCCCTATCCAGGAAATCTGCAGGGCTGCTACCTGGAAGTCAGCACACACCTTTATTTCCCACTACCACATCGACCTTGAGTCACGCCGGGATGCTGGTTTTGGAGCCTCGGTTCTCCAATCTCTGTTCCCCAAGTAAGTATGTAGGGGGTGTGCGCCTTGCCTCCCTCCTCCCGGAGAACTGCTAGGAGTCTGCCAATAAGTGTGGATGAACAACATATCCATGTCCCTAGAAATACAGGTTACTCACCTGTAACAGGAGTTCTAGGAATGGTATATGTTGTTCATCCACAGAACCCACCTGACCTCCCCGGCTTTGACGCACAACCTGAGCTTCCAGCGGGCCAGATCTGGCGTCATGGGGCGGAGCCGAGAGTTTTACCACCCGGGTGGGTGGGAGGAGCTAGCTTGAAGACCTTCCGGCAAGATTTAAAGCGGCAAGGAACCTGCCAATAAGTGTGGATGAACAACATATACCATTCCTAGAACTCCTGTTACAGGTGAGTAACCTGTATTTCTTACTGGTGTACTTCCAGAAGAATAATCCCAGAAGAGGCAGGGTTGTCTATAGTCTTGGAATACCTAGTGCACCTCCAGTCCTTAAGTCTAAGGCCATCAGTGCTAAAGGTGCATTTAGCAGCAGTGTCAGTCTACATATCAGCAGGCAAGGGAAAGTCACTGGCTTCTCAACCCATTATCAAAAGGTTGTTTAAAGGTCTCAGTCATTTGTACTCAGTGGTAAGGGAACCACTCTCACCATGATATCTCAATGGCTGTCTTGCTTGGCTCTTGGAGGCTCCATTCAAGCCTGTGGACACTGCTGACATAAAATATGTCATATGGAAAATCATATTCCTGATTACCATGACCTCTGCTAAAAGGGTGAGTGAACTACAAGCCCTCGGCATAGAGCCAAATTACATAATCTTCCACAGGGATAAGGTAGTCCTTAGAACCAGCAGGTAATTCCTACCTAAAGTGGTGTCTGAATTCCATCAGTTCAAGTCAGTAACACTTCCTGTGCACCACCCAGAACACTCGAGTCCAGGTGAGCAGAAATTGCACAGCCCTGATCTGAAAAGAGTTCTGGACATCTACCGTATATGGACCAGACAAAAGATGTCAGGTCCAAAAACACTCAACTGTTTGTTACCTATGGTGAGGTTGGTAAAAGTAAACCAGCATCCAAGAGTCTCTCTCTCTCTCTCGATGAGACAATCCCTGCATCAGTTCTGCCATAAGCTGGGAAATACCACCCAGAGCTTGAGGGCAAACTCTGCAAAGGGCACCTCTGCTTCTGTGGCATCCACGAGAGGCATCTCCTTATTACACATTTGTAAAGCAACTACCTGCAAAACAGTACACACCTTCACAAAGCACTGTTGTCTGGACATACAGTCCAGAAGGGATGCCAGCTTTGGAACTGCTGTATTGAAGAACCTTTTTCCCAATTAGGTTCTGTACCCAGCCTCCCAAAGTCTGCCTAAGCATAAAATCATACATGAGGGACTCCTGGGGTTAGAAGAAAAAGTACTCAGTGTAGTAATATTGTTTTTTACTCAGGGATCCCTCACTGTGGTTTCACTCTCCCACCCTGCCTCCCCTTCCAGAACCTGAAAAAAAGGTTCTCAGAGTAATCAGTTCCTTTTTCTCAAGTTGCTTGGGCATTACTATTGCAGTTTCTCTACAACTGTAAGTTGTGTTTTCTTTTTTACATATATATTTACATGTTTAAAATTTACATGTCTGCTTCAATTTGATTGATATTTGAAAAAAAAATTAGAAATTTGCATTGAAATTTTTGGTAGCCTTTTTAGCTAGATTCACTAGTCACCATTCCACTCTAGATATATAAATAAATCTGACAGCTGCCAGAGTGGAAGGTGGCAGCAGAGTTTTCAAACACCTATTCTAAATTCCAATTCTACTATTAGAATAGGGTCTGTCTCTGGGGCGTGACTCCATGGAGATTGATGCTTAAGAGTGACACCATAGTGAGGGATACCTGAGAAGAAACAACTTTACTACAGTGAGTAATGTCCATCATGGGAGCCCCGATTAGCGTCTATTCCATGCCATCCTGAATGTCTTCATCTTGCACTGGTTCTCGGGGCATCTTATGAGGCAGCTTCAGTGTCCAGGTTGGGAAACTGAATTCTGGGCTTGATGTCCTCTGGTCCTGAAGGCAGTGCATATTCTGGAGGGGGGACTGTATACCTAGAGGCTCAGTCCCAGTCCCAGTGACTTTGATACTTCAGCATCAAAGACTGCCAAGCGCCTCAAAGGGCATTGCCCTTTTGCTGCTGTTTGCCTTTAAAAGTCTATAGAGCAGTGCCTGCTTTGAAGAAGGAGGGGGAAGCCCAGGGCTCGATTTAGCATCTCCCTCCCAGACCTCATTGGGCAGGCTCTCTGGAACTTATTCTACCTGGCCACATCAGTATAATGAAGCTGGCTACCTCCTGGGGGTCTGAGAAGAGATCCATTTTCCCTCATGTTGTAGCTGCAGGGTGGCTGCATACTGTAATGACTGTGGTACTTCAAACTGGGGTAGATTTTCCTCTAGGTACGCCCTCCTGTGGTCCAGTAGATTTTTGGAAAAGTCCTGGAAAATGTGGATGCTGCGGCCATTCCACTGCAGGGGACCATTTTCTCTTGCCAGCTTCAGGGTCTGTTCCTTCACACTGAAGTAGTTGAAATATGCCAGGATCGGCCATGGCAGTGCTCCTTTCCTAGGCTGTGGGACAAGGGAACAGTAGGCCTCTCCACCACCAGGGGGTAGTCCCAGTAAAAATTTAGCAATTTAGGCAGAGTGGTCTATAGGAAATAGCAATCATTTCCCTTGTCTCCTTCCGGGAACTCAACCAGAGGCAGGTTATTGTGGCAGCTGCAGTTCTCATGATCATCAATTTTTGTCCACATTAGCTGCACCTGGCACTCCTGTTCAGCAGTTCTGTCTGCTTGAGAGGTATATTTGTCCATTTGGCTTACAAACGTTCATCATCTACCTTATGTATTTTTAAGGCTTATGATCATATGGCGGTATACCCCCCGAACTAGCTACCCTTCTCAATCCATCTCTCCTCCCTCCCTTCTCCATTAGATGCCAGCTAAAACTGCTTCCCCTCCCTTCTGCTCCTGGCAAACACCTTCTTGAAGGCTTCCTTACCTTTGCTTGACTTTTGATCACCCTTTACCTTTCCCTCTCCCCCTAACCTCATAGTTCCGGCAACCTTGTTACAGTTTATCAACCTGTTTTGACTTACACACTCAGCACCAGCTCAGTCTCCCTTCACTCTGGCACTATGCACTTTTTGACTTTGCACAGATGATTGGTATGCTAACTTAGTTGTCCTCCATATCTATTGTTTTGCCTGAACTGCACTCAACTTATAATCCTTATGTCATCCTCATTGTAATCATATCACCCGACTGCCTGTATTTTGTTTGAAATTGTGCTTTTCCCATTCCCTTTCCCCCAGGTTGCACCTGGAAACGAGCCTCCGCTCAGTGTGCCACTCCTGGCTACCATTCTTTTAAATAAATTATTAGCAGCTGGAGCATTCTTTTAATTTCAGTGACATCTGTATGGTGACGCTGCTGTTATTCCCACTTTGTGCTGTGATAGTCCATTTGAGGTGGTCATTTCAGTCAATTGTCAACTGAGATTTGACTGTAGCTAAAAAATAAAAACACCTTTGGGAGGAGGAAATTGTATTCTATCAGCTGTGATGTGATTTAGTAGTGCTGCTCTGGATATTAAAGTGTTTTATTTTGAATTATGCTCACGGCTCAAAAACTGGTAGGCAAGTAGGTAAAATTTATTTATATGGAGCCCAATCCCGGAGGCTCTGGACGCCTTACACAATTAAAAATGGGCAGGGTAAGCAATAACAATAGACTAAAATAAAAGCTCTAAAGGGCTACACAAAAATGTAAAATTCAGACATAAATAAGCTAATTGTAATAATTAATAAATAATAAAAATGGGTTTAAAAACACTATGGCTAGTTTAGAAAGGCTTGTTTAAAGAGATGAGTCTTTAGGCCCCTCTTAAGTACCTCCACCGATGGGACCTCCCTTACAGAGCTGGGAAGCGAGTTTCAGAGGGCCAGGCTGGCCACCTCAAAAGCTCAATCACCGGAGGTTTTCAGTCTGGTCCTCAGAACTGCAAGAAGACCCCTGGTGAAGGAGCGGAGTGAGCGGACTGGAGTGGCAGGGGTAAGAAGATCCATCACATAGACAGGGCCCAGTCCATACAGGGCCTTGTTGGTGAGCAAGCCCACCTTGAAGATGATCCTCCACCTGACAGGCAGCCAGTGCAAAACATGACCTAGACAGGCCCGTCAGTAACCTGGCCGCTGCATTCCGCACCAGCTGCAGCTGGCAGAGGGTACCCACTCCACAGACCCTGAAGTACAGAGCATTACAGCAGTCAAGCCTGGAAGTGACAAAGGCATGTTCTAGTCATGGCAGGTCCTCTGATGGGACTAGGGGTTTAATCTGGGTGACATTCCTTAAGTGGTAGAAACCACTCTGGACAAAAGATGACGCCTGAGCATCAAATGTCAATCTGTCATCCAGAAAGATGCCCAGACTTCTCACCCTAGAGGAAGCCATCAACAGAGTTGTTCCCAGGATCAATCCTGTTGCCACTCTGGAGACACTCCCATTATGCCCATGACCAGGCTCAATCACCAGGTCCTCTGTCTTGTTGGGAATTAGCCTCAACCAGTTGGAGGCCATCCAGTCCTGAATTTTGGCCAGGCAGTTATTTAGCACTTCTGTGTCGTCATTTGTTCCGGGGCAAAAGACATGTACAGCTGGGTATCGTCTGTATAGCAGTGAAAACCCAGACTGTACCATTTAATGAGCTTTCCCAAGGGTAGCATGCACACCACAAACAGCATTGGCAACAGGATTGACCCTTGAGGGACCCCACATGGCAGGGGCTTCGGGGGGAGGAGGAGGAGGAGAAATTCCCCTTCACCACCCATTGCTTCCTGCCGAGAGATAGGACTCAGACCAGTTGATGACAGTACCGGTGAGTCCACACTATTCTCTAAGATGATCCAAAAGCCCAATGTGGTCCACTGGGATCAAACAGTCATCTTGTTTGGTGGCTCTCTAGCCCCTTCCCCCATTCAGACTATTTCTTTTACTTTTTTTTTTTATTCTTACTTCAGTTAATATAAGGGTAGTTAGTTGACAGATTTCATCTGAAACATGCATAAGCATGGCACCACTTCCAAGGTTACCCCCTTAGCTATGTCCTACTCTAAATGTTCCTAGTGATTTGATGTATTGTGCTTTCTCTGTTATCAGTACAGCCCTACAAGCTTTTCTCTTGAAATTATATACCCAAGCAGAAAGGAATCACCTGTGATACCAATTGGGGAACAAGCTACCAGGAGCCCCTGTTTGGGCAGCATTGGGGGGGATGGTGTTACTGGACTGTGATTTAAGTTTATGTATGGCCACCAACCAGTAGCCACCCCCATAAAAAGTATAACAGCTGTCAGATTTGTTTAAGAATGTAAGAACATGCTGGCTGAGATGCTGGGCGGCACACCTCGACCACGCCAGCAGTCCAGGTTTGGGAGTCGGCTTGGGTTGTACAGGGATCAGTCGGGGAGGAAAGTGATTGAGTGTCAGAGGGACTACCCTCTCCTGGGGTGGGGGCCTTGCTGCACTGCTCCAAGACTGCCACCACATGGAGACATAGTGATAGGGCAGTGAGAGTGATACATCGGGGTGCTTACTGGGTGTATGGAGTGTGCCTGCCTCCAGAGATGTGCAAGCTTATATTTCCTGCAGGTACCGAATAAGAGGAGAAAAAGAGAAAAGAAGCCAGCTGATGATGTCTGGTCTGTCCTCCAGTCTGCACCTCGGTATTCTGCAGAAGTCTGGATGACTGTTCTTTGGGGGGTCCTCCCCATCTGCACCCCTTCATGAGGGTGGTGAACCATGGGGGTTCATACTGCAGGTGAGTCTTGAGGGAGGTGGTCATTGACAGAGGGTGGGCTGTGGCAGAGCAGAGCTGACTGGCTCCAGGGGTAGAAACACTATTATTGAAAGAAAAAAATGTATACAAGAGTGTAAGAATTATGCCAGCAGAAGAAGGCCTTATGGTCTATAAGTCTGCCCAATGTAGAGCCCACTTATCCTACATTGCAAACTGCTCTGCCTCTCCTCAGACACTCTTACCGTCCCCCTAACTATATCCCCCCCCCTTACAGTGATCCACCGTTTTCTTACTTATCACCTCTTCTAATAGACTGTTCCACCTCTCCACAATTTCTCCATGAAGAAGTGCCTCCTGGCAGTCTTCCTGAACCTGCCCTTATGAGTGAGCCAGGGTTAACCTTGTGACTTTGTAATACATTTAAAGGAGAATTCTCATGAGCCTGCAAGCACAATTGTCCATTACCTATGCCATAATTAATAAAATAAATCCAAAATACCTGTCTCTGTGTCCTTTATTTATCTTTAAATCTTTTAAATTTCCACTCAAAGGTGCTGTGCCATTTTGCTCCATGTTGCGGCCTGCACAGTAAGAAGTGGAACCACTGACAGCTCCTGCAGTCACTCCTTACAGCCATAAAAGCATCGTGTTTTAAGTGTGGAAAATCCACTTGTTGTTTGTTTTTTATTAATTTAATTGTAAACTCAAGAATGAAAATATCCTTCGATATCCCTTTGCTGATCATTACCTTAGATTTTTGTGTCCAAATTTCAAGTTATAATCTGTTTTAGAGCATTTAAATAATGGTAAAGTAGTCTGGTTAATGTAGTATTATGGAAGGGTGACAGGTCATCATTTATCTTTGTAGTGTTTTGTATGTGGGTGTTGGGTGGGGGTCTACATTTACCTAATTGAATAGTAGTACAGGCAAGGTTAATTGCTGTCAAGTTAACTAAGTTATCGCTCTGTTTTCATGACATGCAGTAGTTTCACTTACTGTTGTATCCATCCACCATCACAGTATAACTTTAAAAAGTTAACCCCTACCCTTGATCACCCTTTCAGCACACAGCCAGTCTCCACCCCACCTCAAAATACTCATTCCACCCCCCCCCCCTTACTCCCATTGTCATACTGTGACCAAAGCAGATAGTCAGCCCTGCCACTGGTCCTTTCCCCCATCCACAAGAAACCCCTCAACCCTGTATCACTTCATTTACACCCCATCCCCACTGTCATGATGTTGTCTCCCTCAAAGTGACTCCCCAGTCTGTCCACAAAGAATCACCCCCATAACATAGAACCAGAGCTTCTGATACAGTAACTGAATTGAAATGGTCATAATTCCACTATACAAGACACTAGTGAGGCCCCACCTGGAGTACAGTGTACAGTTCTGGAGACCATACCTACGTAAGGACATAGACAGGGTAGAGAAGGTTCCGAGGAGGGCAACAAAGATGGTGCATGGGTTGCATCACAAATCCTATGAAGACAGGTTGAAGGAACTGAACATGTACTCCCTGGAGGAGAGGAGGGAGAGGGGATATGATAGAGACATACAAGTATCTTACAGGGAGGAACAGGGTGCAGGAAAACACTATTTTAAGCGAAAAGATGTTTCAGGACTAGAGGGCAAGGGATGAAGTTGGAGGGAGGACTATCTAGAGGAAACATGAGAAAGAATTTCTTCACAGAACGGTGGTGGACAAGTGGAACACCCTGCCAGAGGAAGTGGTGGGGGCTGAAACAATCACGGGATTTAAGAATGCATGGGATAGACATAAAGGAATTCTAGAGGTCAGGGGTAAGGGGAAATAGACTTCTAGGAAAACAAACTGAACTTACAAGCTCAAATGGGCAGACTAGGTGGGCCATAGGCCCTTATCTGCAGACACTGTCTATGTATCTATGTATCCATGTAAATGAATGGTGCCCATTCATTTTAATGGGGCCATTGATTTCAACTGGTGTTTTTTCTTTACTTATAACTTTTTCATTTTACAATATTTTGAATTAGTTTTCTCTTTGCTAATGGTTTTTATGCCTGATTTTATGAACCCTATGCTAGTCACTGGTCAGTTCACCCCCAGACGGAGCGTTATCTGTGTATGCTAATATTCGCCACAAACACCCATTTCAGGGTGATTTGACCATGTAGACCTAGTAGGAACAGAGGGAAATGGGTTGAGGCAGGGTAACAGGAATAGAAAGAGAAGCAACTGAGGGGAAGGAGGGGGAGCATCAGTAAGTGGGGGTGGGGAAGTCAATAGAGGGCTAGAACAAGACAAGGTAGGTATAGTCCCAGCAGGAAGAGGGATTTGGAAAGGGAAGTGTAATGACAGCGTCATAGTCCTGGGAGATTCAGTAGTGAAGGGAATCAGAAGGACTAAAAGGAGGGGAGAACAGCAAAGTAGAAGAGTGGTGTGCCTCCTGGGAATGACAGCAGAAGGTATATGCCTGATGGTGAGCCCATTCACACAGTGGATGGGGAAGGCCACATGAGGTAGTGCACCTGGGTACCAGTGACCCAGCTAGATAGGAGGTAGAGACCGTGTAGGAGAGGTTCAGAGTGGTGGTGCAGGTTTGTGTGTGTGTGGGGGGGGGGGCTAGGTCAGTAGCCTTCTCAGAAGTGCAACTGGTGCCTAGAGCTAGCAAAGCTAGGAACCACAGGATCGAGAAGTTTAATGGCTGGCTGAGGGAATGAAATAGATAGCTGGGATTTGGATACATAGGCAACTGTGAGAGAACCTAGGATTATGAAACCCTCTATGCACCTGATAGATTGCATCTAAGTAGGAGGGGAACCAAGTTGCTTGGTGAAAGGATTGGGGAATATATAAGCAGGAGCTTAAATTTAAACTGAAAAGGGGCAGCAAAGGTTGCAGTGCCAAGGTTTCCCGTAGGAGGGGACAGCCAGCCCCCCAAAGAAAAACACAGGGAGGTCAGTAAGGGAAGAGAATGATGAGAATAGATGAGGGCTAGAAATGGGGTTCTGTAGGGAAGGGTCAGTTGGTTTCCCGGTAGAAAGCACAGGAAGATCAGTAAAGGAGGAGAGTGGGAGGAATAGAAGGGGGGCTTGAAACAAAGGAATACAAGGGGAAGGGCCAAGGGGAAAAAATGGGAGGGGCAGACAGCCAAGCAGAGGAGGAGGGAGACACTTGACAGAAAAAAAAAGGAGGGAATCAAGACGGGGTGGGTAGTGTCCCTCAACGCTAAAAGTCTCGGAAACAAAATGGATGATCTGCAGGCCGTGTTAGCAGAGTGGAAGGTGGATCTGACAATGGTCACTGAGACCTGCACTATCCCAACCAGTACTCAGACCTCTCCATTCCAGAGTATACCCTTTATAGGTGGGACAGGAAAAAAGGGAAAGGGGTGGCACTATACAATAGGGAAGGCATTAATGCCACTAGGGAGGAAATAGGGGAAGGGAAATTAGCAGCACTGTAGATAGAGATTCTTTTTTTTATTTATTTATTTTTTTATTTAGTTGTTTAACCAGGTATAGCACACTAAGCTGAAAGCTTTTTTACAGGAGTGACCTGGGAGCACAAGGAGGTTAAGTGACTTGCTCAGGGCCACACAGTATGCAAGTGGAAGCTGTGGGATTCAAACCCAGGTCTGGTCTGCTGGATATTACCAGATTTGCAGCTCAGAGCCTTAGACCACTGTGCTATTCTGCCTCCTAGATTCAAAAGACAGTAGGAAGAAAACTGATGCTAGGTAGGGTTTACAGGCCATCAAATCTGGATGAAGACAAGGATGGAGAGTTGGGTAACATGATTAGGATGGCAGTGTATAGGGGTGAAGTGAAAGTAATGGGAGACTTCACTTTATCTAAGGTGGATTGGAGTGTCCCATCAACTGCCTGTGCCAGGAGTCATTTGTTCTTGCACACAGTCCAAAATGAGTTGCAGGTTCAGGGGGTAATCAAACCTACACGAGAAGGAGCCATCCTGTACTTGGTATTAACAAATGGGAACCATGTCAGGGACATCAAGGTGGATGAGCCCTTGGGGAGCAATGACCACCATTATGGTATGGTTCCGAGATGATATGGGGTGGAAAAAAACAAGCACAAAGATGATGGTGCTGGATTCCCTGGCTAGCCTTAAGGAAAATATGGGCGTGGACCTGAAGGGGTCAGTGATCAGAGAAGGGATTGCAGCAGCCACTAACACATGCCTTAAGCAGAAGGGGAACCTCGAAAGCCAGGAGACCTAGTTGGTTCAGTAGTGAGGTAAGCCAGGCAGTTAGGGACAAGAGGACCGCCTACAGAAAATTTAGGAAGTCCTGATCAGATGAGAATGAGAGGACATATTTAGAGAAAGCAAGGGAGGCTAGCAGAGCAGTCAGATAGACCAAGACTAAGAATTAGCTGCAGATTGCAGAATGAATTAAGGAGGGAGATGAAGCCTTCTTCAGATATGAAACTGATGAGAGCTAGAAAAGGTAGGCATAGTGAAGTTAAAAAGAAGGGAATAGTGAGTGGAAGGCTGTAAAGAGAAGACCGAGGTGTTGAACAAATACTTCTGCTTGGTCTTTATTAAGGAAAAGAATAGACCAATGCTGCATGGGAGGATGAGGGCAGGGAAGAGAGGAGGGGGACATGTCTGAGGACAGGATAACATGAGACAAGGTTAGGGAGAGACATCTGCCTCTAAAGGCAAATAAGTCCCCAGGACCAGGTGGCATGCACCCCAGAGTGTTGAGGAAACTGGTGGTGGGACTGGCAGGTCCCGTGGTGGATATCTTCAGCAGTTCCTTAGACATGGGGATGTTACCACAGGAATGGAGTACCGCACATGTAATACTGCTACACAAGAGTGGGCCTAGGAATGACCCTGGGAACTACAGGCTGGTCAGTCTGACCTCCATAGTGGGTAAGCTGATGGAGACCATTCTGGAGGAAAGGCTAGTTGGGTTCCCTGAAGCAAACAGGCTCCAAGACAAAAAGCAGCATGGGTTCATGTCAGGAAGGTCCTGTCAAACCAACTTAATCAACTTCTTTGACCGGGTGATGAAGGCAGAGGACAAAGCCCAGGTGGTTGACTTTCTCTACTTGACCTTCAGCAAGCTCTTCAGTGTCGATCAGGAAGCTGGAGGACCTAGGTACGGAAAGCAAATTTACCAGGTGGGTGGCAAATTGGCTTATAGGTAAGACCCGGAGGGTGGTGGTAAGGGGGAACTCTCAGGTAAGAGAGAGGTTAGCAGTGGGATCTTGCAGGGGTCAGTGCTTAGTCCACCGTTGTCATTTGCAACACTGGGGACAGTATTAATTGCAAGAGTTGCCTTTTTGTGGATGACACCAAACTTTGTGGGAGGGTGGACACAGACAAGGGGGTACAGGACTTAAAAGAGGATCTAGGGAAGCTGTAGAGGTGGTCTTGTAGCTGGCATCTGGGGTTCAGTGCAAAAAAGTGCAAGGTCATGCTCACAGGAAGAAAGAACCTGAGGGTCTAGCACTGTCTAGGGGAGTTAAGGTCACTGTATCAGAGGAGAAAAAAGGACTTGGGGATAGCCATTCCCAGGACCTAAAGAAGGCTATGTAGTGTACAAAAACAGCAACCAAGGCTAACAGAATGCTGGGATATATTGCTAGAGGGTTCACAAGCAGAAGGAATGAGGTTATCCTGCTGCTGTACAGATCTTTGGTGCAACAGCACTGGTAGTGCAGTACTGTAGTCCCTACCTGAGGAAAGACATCAACCAGCTTGAGGCAGTACAGAGGAGGGCAACTAATATGGGTCAGAGACAGCAGGACAGGGCATATGAGGACAGACTGAGACAACTCAATAGTCACTCATCGGTGGGGGGGGGGGGGCATTACCGAAAGCTTCAAGAACCTGAAAGGTATAAACAAGGTGGATATTGGGACCCTTTTTTGTCTTACTGAAAACAAGACCACAAGGAGGCACTGTTATAAACTGGTGGGGTAAGGTTCAAGAAGGAGTTCAGGAGACACTTCTTTATAGAACAGGTAGTGTCAGGATGGAACAAACTCCCATCTGATGTCGTCAATCAGAAGATGGAGGGTTCAAGAAAGGGTGTGGGACAGGGTAAAGGGGAGGGTCAGGGTTTACAGGGAGGGCAGCGGGGCCCACTATAAACTCTGGATCAGGGGTTCACCAGTCCAGAAGACTTGATAGACTAAATGGCCTTCTGCTGGCTAATTCAAATGTTCATATGTCCATAATTACCTGTGTCAAAAATGTGACAGATCATATCATGAGCAGTTTGGCAGAGATTAGTGGAGACTGGGGACAGGGCAAGTTTGCATTTATTACTTTCCACTGACCCAAACTTAGATTCCAATCTTAAGAGATGAAAGATGGAGTGTCATATCAGAGTATTAAGCTGTCTGTCCTGTTCCCTTAAAAAAAAAAAAAAAAATCACCTGTTTTCTTGTCTGTTTCTGCAGGTGCAGAAGCAAATGAAGCAAATTTTCCATCAAAACAAGAAGCATTATGATAGGACGGTCCGGTTGGCTGCAGTGGACATCATTCTAAAGAGTAACCCCTCATACATGGACATTATTAACATCCTGCTGGCCATTGGTGAATTACCAGTTGAAATGTCCAAGTGTTTGTTCTCCAAGATCCAGGCTGTTCTGCAGTCCGATCACCCAGCAAGGTGAGAGAGGAAGTGCTAACAAGTAATGAGTGTCGAACAGGCAGGATTATGTGAAGGTGTATTCAGGGTTAAATACTGTACCTGCCTAGTGCCTTTGCCTTTGTTTTGCTTTTAATCCACCACTCCCCTTTCTAACTTTCTATTTTTGCTTCTTCTTTCAGTAAGCCCTTGGCCCTCTCTCCAGCCACATCCCAACCCCAGCACCTCACTTTCTGCCAGGACAATGCATGCTAAGTCATCAGGACGTGCACATGCTGAATGTGCTCCTTGATACTGACATCATCCTTCTGTCCTGTAGTCCTCAGTGCTCCTCCCCTGTGGTCATCCAAGGACAGGAATAGCAGCAAAGAACCAAATACCTTCTCTCTCTGGATAAATGGAGTGTCCACTGGTATGCTCAACTTACCTCTCCTGGCCACCTCTGATAATCCAGGCTCATTCCTGAACCCAGGTTCCAGCATCATGAGTGCTAGCTCTTTCACTCTACTGATGGGCTGGCCACCCTCTTTACTTCTGCCCCCCATCCCCAACCCAGTGGTGAGGTTAGGCAAACAACACTAACTCAGTGCACATGGAGGAGTTGCAGGTAATTCAGAAAGGAGTTATTGGCTCTGAGCCTTTCTCAGGGAGCCCTTCGTTACCTACAATGCCTCTATGTGCACTGAGTTAGCTCAGCCATTTGTATTCAGCAACACTGGGATTTAGAGTGAGCGCTCCTTGCAGTGTGTTTGCTACAGAGGTGTGGTTGCCTTGCATTCATGCAAACCCCAGTCTCCCAGGTCCATGCTGCTAGGCCAGACCTGCCTCGTTCATTTCTAAGGCCCTGTCCATATTAGTCTTCTTGTAATGTTACAGTCAGTCTGTAACGTTACAAGAACAGCGTAGTACGGTTTATGCCCACACCTGGCAGCACGGTAAACCGCGTTCAACTGTTTTTGAAAACTGTGCTCGGAACCTGATGGGAACAGGTTTCAAGCACAGTTTCAAACCAAAATGGTTGCCTTAAACCATGTTAACAGTAGTGTGGTTGCAAACCGCTCTGTAACACATTTTAAGGCAACCTCTGTTACTCTTCTGCTGGTCGTACAGAGTTGCTGGTACAAAAAAAGAGAGGACTTGTGCATACGAACAAGCTCGCAGTGAGCTCCTGAGCAGAATAGTACCTTTTTCCTCCGGTTTGGTTACCGTGCCCCGTTGTGAGTATCCCAACATGCATTGCGGCATCCGGGTGCTACCGCAATCATGCCTGGGAACTCAAGCAGGGGAGCACAGCGTGGACATTCCGACAGACATGCTTAAGTATGGAACCAAAACTGTTTTCTAAACCGTTTTAAAAGCGGCATGTCAGTGTGCTCAGGGCCTAAGAAGGAAGTGCTTTGATTGCCACTCTGCCACCTGCTTTCTTAGTTTTTTTTTCCTGCAGTATGCAGGAAAAAAACAACAAATACTACCATGTTGCAGTGGATACTTTTTACTGGGCTAACAAAATTACACCCAGCACCTCGCTTCTTACAGTACTTCCCTTCCCCTTGTAACCCCAGTTGCTTTCCCCCCAACAACGGGGCCGAGGAATGTTTCAACTGATCTCCTTGGGAGTGCCTCGGTTGATGAGTGTGGGATCTGCAAACATGGCAGGCCATCATGCTGCACAAATGAAGGTGCCTCCATTTGCTTCTGCCCCTCCCTTCAAGGACCCCACATGCTAGGGCAGCAGGACATCCTGAACACACACACTCATCAACATCTGCACCATCCTTCTTTCTCTGTGGTCCTTACTGGACCTTCCCATGTGGTCATCCAGGGAGCAGTGTAGTAGCAAGGGGCCAGTACCCTCCCTTTCCAAAGTAAAAACAAATCCCCTCTCTGGAGTAGCAGTGCATTCACAGGGATGCTCAACGTCCTCCCCCCCGGCCAGCCCCTACCGATCCCACCCCGCCTTTTTACTCTTCCCCACCCAGTGGTAGGATCATCCGGGCTGCACCCATCCTCCTGTCAAGAGGGTAGGTGATTTCCCTTACAGCTCCCACCAACACTGCTGCTTAGTCAGACAACAAGATGTGCACAGAATCCAAGCAGCCCTTACCTTCACTCCCCATAATCCAAGCATCTTGGCTCTGCAATGTGCTTGGCTCTCCGCTGACCTCACTGTGGAATTTCAGGGCCAGCATACAAACACCAGTCTCCCAGGTCCACACTGCTGTGCCAGATCTGCCTTATGCATTTCTAAGAAGAAGTGCTTTAATTGCCACTCTGCCACCTGTTTCTTACTTTTTTGCCCTTACAATATGCAGGGAAAAGAAATGGCAAATGTGTTGCAGGTGATAACCTTTTATTGGACTAACATAGTTTTTTTAAATTAGCTCTCAGGAGTTATACTTTTCATCAGGTTAGATGAACTTCCAGTAATAACTCCCTAATCAAACAAAAACTGCACAGTGGAATTGAAGAATGATGCTTCAGACGGCACATCACTGTGGGATCCTGCTGTGATCATATCTGTGCAAATTGAAAATTAGATAAGGTCACGATTTCAGAAAATGGTAATTCATTATTTCAGCAGAAAGCCAGGTGCCTGCTAATGGTAGATATTTATCAGGTGAAATCACAATCTGCAGGAGTGACAGTTCTTTTCCTGACATGGAACCATGCCAATACTGGCTCTGCTGGAAAAAAGATTCGTAAGTTTGCTACATCGCAGCTTGTTAGACCCTTGCAAGATCACATTTCACATAAAGTCGCTTTTAATAGAACTCACCAAAGGAAGACAGCATCAGTCTGGAGAATATTACATAGGTAGATGAAGTTTGCACCACATTAGGCCCAAGCTTTTCATCTGTAAATAAAATCACAGGGACTCCAATCAACAGCAAAAAATAAGTTTGCCTCATTGGAGCGCAGTTATACAGTTATATAACCCCCCCCCAAAAAAAAAAATACATTGCATCCAGTTCTGTTCATTAATAAAATCTTAATGAAAAGTGTCTTTGTCCTTTCCAGTTGCAGCTGATTAAGGAGCTGAAGCCATAGTCCCCTCAGGGCGTAAAGTGTGCCGGGTCTGTCAGAATCGTGAATTTAGGGGGGGAAAAAAATGAGGGATCTGGGGGAGGATCTCACAGGGTCTTTCTCAAACCTGGGTACCATGACCTCAAGAAGGCAGTCTGCAGAGTTATGGAGTACATATTTAAATCTTTTATAAGTTCCCTTCCCTCCTCTATATGGCTCGTCCTCTGTCCGTCTGTGTCCTATAGTATATTGTTTTTTTGTTTTTTTATTTTGAGTCTTTTGGAAAAGCAGATACTGTACTAGGAAGGAAAAATATGATTTTCTCAGTAGGATTCTGTCCATCTTCTCATAATCATGACCCCCTGCAGATCAAGCCTTTTTTTGTGCACACCTTTAGCCCTGAGCCCCCTGCTTGTGATATCACATACTGTTGCAGTAAGAGTGACTGTCATGTCACAAGCAAGTCATTATGACTTCAGCTCCAGATTAAGCCCGAGCTGCTGATGAATGGTAAGGGGAGGGGCACAACGGCTGTCTTCATGTAAATAATTTTGTTGCAGAAGGGAATGGCTTATTGGGAAACTGTCATGCAGCTTTAAAACTCTTAAACTGTCTGGTTGATCCTGTTGCTCCAGCCCCAAGATTTTACACATTAAAATGCCCCAGATGCATCCCAGAATCTCCCACGATTGACATTGTTAGCCACTGGTAGCAACCACACTGGAAGCTCTGTAAAATTAACAATTTTTATGTTTGCCTTATTGATTTTTAAGTAGCCTACTTAATTCCTAAACTCTGAACCATGTAGTATTAAGAGAGATTGGTGAAAATGCTTTTATGTTAAGTTTAAGAAAAAACCCAGATTTAAAATTTTGGAATACAATTCACAGGTCTTTCTTTTCTCCTCTTTAAATTCATCCAGGAATCTGATACTTGAAGTGCTGAAGGATCCAGTAATTAATAATTATGATCGCTGGTCCATAGTAGGAAGCTCGTCTTCAGCCTCAGGATTGTTGGGAGGTAATCAGATTTTTTTTCGGTTACCAGGAAACACCTCTAAAGTTTCAAAAAGCTTAGTGGGGGTCAATTATGTGGACATAACCAGGTATGTGCTGGTTAGGAGACAGAAATGCTGGGTCCGAGAGTGTACTATGATTGGAATTCAGGTTGGTAAGTTAGAGGGAGTACTTTTTTTTATATTTTATTTTTATTAAGAATAGAGACATGATGTTACATAGTAGTATTTGCCATTAACATATCTCAGTAGCCAATATTTACTATAACTGGTTTGATTACATGGCAGTTATCTGTATTGTTAGTAAATCCACCAATCTTCATGTATTGACTCCCCCCCCCCCTTTTTTTTTCACTTTTCTGCCCTTACTATTTACTTCTTCTCCCAAGAGGCAGTCAGCCAAATCATTTTTGATGTAGAATGCCCTTAAGATCTCCTTGACCCCTTGTTGTCATCCCCCTCAACCCATATAGAGAGAGAGAGAAGAACCCCACTCCCAGGGCGGTCACTATCCGACTGAGGCCACCCCACTCAAGGGATAAATTCCAGGTCCAGCCCTGAGAGGTAGTACTTTTATATAGTGCCTTACCATACTTACTGCATTTCAAACTGCTCTGCAAATTATGTGCAGTTGCCTAAGCCATGTGAGAAGTACAGGGATGTTAATTGAGATTGGGGAAGATTAAAGAAAGCTCTGGAAGGTCACCACAGAGAAAAAAGAGGCAGTTGTGGACATGGGAAATTAAGTGTAGAGACACAACACATTTATACTTGGCTGGTGAAGTTGGTGCAAAGTCAGGAACTTCTCATGATGCATAACATAGCCAAGCTTTTCTTCGTGGGTATCTCAGTCACCAGGTCACACTGTAGGAACGTCACCATCGGTGAAACAGGATCCAAACAGAAGATTTTCAGCAGAACAAATGGGGCTGCCCTCGCCGACATCATCTGCCAATGCCATCAACCCTATAAAGGCGTGAGCGGCCCTGTTCCCTCCTCAGTTATTTCCGCTGTCGACTTGTTCACATGGGTCTCCACGGAAGCTCCAACGCAGTATTGTACCATTTTTCGTCTACTGCTTTTTTATACATACTATTTTAGAATCTCTTTTTCTAAATAGATTTCTTTATTTTATGTCGAGAGTTAATCCTTCAATTTCTCTCTTCCATCGCTGTGGAAAGAAGATTGCCTCTACAGACGAACACTCTCTCTGTGTCTACTGTCTTGGACCTGACCGCAAAGTCTCCGACTGTGAGTTTTGCCAGAAGTTTAATCAAACAACCCTCAGGCGACGCAAACAGGCACTTAAATTTTTCTCTTGGAGCAACAGGTAGCCAGTTCCAGACAGGGGTCATCTGGGGTCCCTGCTTCCCAGTTGCTGACAGGGTTGTCGAGCTTCCAGGCCACTAAGGCCTGAGACAAGTCCTTGGGGGAAAGTCATACAAAAGACAATGATCAGGACTACTCCCCCTGGCTGCAGTCTTGCCCCCGATGGCCTCTTCTTTCTCATCTAGGGGTACTTTGTTGGCTGCAGCTGCACCAGTGCACAGATCTGCTGTACGGGTCTCTGTCCCTACCATATCCATACTGACAGCACCTCCGCCCGATGTCCAGGCGGCCGGTAATCAACCTCCAGGTCGTCTGCTCCTTCTTCATCAATGATGCGGTCATCGTCGACTGCCCTCCCATCTAGGCCTGATGCTTGCCCAGGCCCTTGGGTTACAGGTTCTTCAGGCTCTCAAGGCCCCTCTGGCAGGTTGTCGCTCCTGTGCCATCGACCCCCCCCCCCAGTCGATGCAGTCTTCTACTGTCATCGACCTCAATGAAATTTTGACCAAATTCACTTTTTTGATAGTTCACCAGTTAGGCACATTTAGGCCGACATCACATGCACCATTGACGGCACCATCATTATCGACACCACCTTGGACTTGGCAGGCTGCCCCCCTGCAGGCCATTGTCAGTACGTCGGACCTAAAATGGAGCAGATCAACATCAAGGAGAACAATCCTGATCTTATTCTTCCTGATGAAGTTGAGGAAAATGACGAACCCTTCTCCTCAGACAGATCCACAGCATCCTCAGTGAGTGAGGATTCTGCCAAACACACCTCCAGAGGACCCTACCTTCTTCAATATCATGAAGCAGTTGTCCTCAGTCATGGGGTTTCATACTGAGGAGGAGGAGGATGCCACCAGGAAAGATTTGGTGGATTTCCTGGGGATCCCAAAATCTCCTCCCAAGCTCATTTCTCTTATTTTGCCTGCTTTGAGGAATGCTATTACTGCAGCTTGGCAGAGGCCTGACATGGTGCCAGCCATGCCCAGCAGAGCTAATAAACTTTATCATGCCCTTCAGGGTTTTCCACATTATGCTGCCCAACCTGAAACAGATTCAGTGGTCAAAAAGGCAGCCCATGACAGGTCTGAGGTGCCCAAGCACCTTAACTCCCCCCCCCCCCACTGACAAAGAATCATGCAGAATTGATTTTTGGGGCAAGAGGAATTTTGCCTCCTCCACCCTTGGGCTGAGGGATTGCCAACTACCTTTCCCACATGGTGAGGTTCCAGAATACCAACTGAAAGAAGGGCAAGGCCGCTGCCCAGCCCTTTCATATGGTACCCAGAAGTGAAACCATTACAACAACACAACCCATTCCGACAGCCACAGTGTTGGGCAGTTGTCAGAGCTTGCTTCTTGCCAATAGCGACTCCTGCTGCAAGCCGCTCTCTCTGTAATCCACTCCTCCCGCCCCGGAGTTGGCAGTCTATAAGTCTGGGGGGTAAGTAAGTAAGTAAAACTTTATTTATACAGCGCGATTCACCTCCGCGTGACTCCTTGCCAGACTCCACTGTTCTGGTCCCCAACCAAGAGGTGGTGGTCAGAGGTTGGTTCTCCCTCCATCTCAATCAGTGGAGAACCATCATGTTAGATGCCTGGATTCTTCAAATCACAGAAAGGGGTCACACTCTAGAGCTCACCGAGAGACTCCTCCTGTGCCCTCCACCTAGCCCCCCTGGCTCAGCTGTCTGTTCTCTGGATGGAGGTACAGTCCCTTCTGCGCAAACAGGCCATCGAGCCAGTGCCAAGGCACCAGAGAAAGAAAGGGTTCTATTCCATGTTCTTCCTGGTCCCCAAAAGAACCAGGGATCTGTGGCCCATCTTAGAGCTCAAGGATCTCAGTCTGTATGTCCAGTACAAAAAGTTTTGGATGGTAACTTTGCCAGGTCTGATGCCCCTTCTCAAGCAGGGTGACTGGTTATGTTCTCTGGACATGCAAAACGCTTACCTGCACATCTCGGTATTTCCTCCTCACAGGAGGTTCATAGGTTTCATAGGATTTCCAAGCAGAATAGACTTTCGTCCTTTAGTTGCTTGCCAAGCTATGCCATGTCATATTTATTTATAAAAAAGCTGTCCAGTCTGGTTTTGAAGAGTTCTATTGAGGTACTTGATACCACTTCTCTTGGTAGAGTGTTCCACGAGGACTCCACTCTTTGGCTAAACCACTGTTTCCTTTTCAGTAGATTCCATTTTGCTACTACTAACAGAAGATGGTGCCCCCTAGTTTTATATGTACATTCTTTTATTTTAAGGCCATATTCTGTCCATAGGATATTATCATGTAATGCCCTGTATATCATACACATGTCTTCTCTCATCTCCTGTATTGTAAAGTGAACATGTCAAGTCTTCTCATTCTTCCTGGATACGGCACATCTTTGTTTCCCGCTATTACTTTGGTGGCTCCTCTCTAGATCCTCTCTAGCTTTAAAATATCTCCGTTCTTATATGGTGCCCACACCTGCACTCCATACTCCAGATGTGGTCGCACCAGTGCCTGGTACAGGGGGATGATAACCCTTTTGTCCCTACTTTTTATGTGACGTAAAATACAGTTAAGATTTTAGTTTACTTTTTTGGTGATGTTAACACAGTGTGAACTGAATTGTAAGTGTAACCTCCTTCCCTACTGATATTACTAATGGCACTTTAAATTGCGGCAGAGTTCCCATTAAAAAAGGAAGAAAGTCACTTGCTCCTGCTGGGTCTTTAAGGGGTTTAACTGCAGGCAGCAGCTCCCATCCAGGCAAAAGGTAACACACGCTAGAAACTACCCCACTCCCCTTCCGGTCCAGGGGTCTGATGGAAAATGTCTCAGAGAGAGGGGAGGGGTACCATTCTCAACTGTAAGCATAAGGAGGGAGTACAAATCACAGTACCTTGTTATTCCTTGAATCTTGGGTTCCTCTGTGATGGCTCGAGCACCGTCAAAGCGCAGGCTCTCAGATATCTCCACACCCCCAGCTCCTCTTAGACCTGGCTGACAGCGGAGCAGGCTGAAAAATTGTTAATTAGGCAGACAACAGCAAAACACAGCAACTTTAACTGCACAGGAATTATCCAAGGTCCATGCTGTTTAAAATGCAAAACTATCAGCATTTATGTTTTCCTTTCTTCACAAAAGCTCAAGCAGTACATCAACTATGAGGATCCTCATTTAATTTATCTGTACATTTCAGCTTTCTGTGGCCCTCTGGCCATGGCACATTCTTGGGGACACAGTACATGAACCTGCGACCTAGCAACTAGCCCATTTCTTACTTCAGGAGCCAAATTGGAGGCAGTATAGCGCAGTGGTCTAAGGCTCTGAGCTGCAAATCTGGTGATATCCAGCAGACCAGACCTGGGTTTGAATCCCACAGCTTCCACTTGCATACTGTGTGACCCTGAGCAAGTCACTTAACCTCCTTGTGCTCCCAGGTTGCTCCTGTAAAAAAGCTTCCAGCTTAGTGTGCTATACCTGGTTAAACAACTAAATAAAAAAAAAAAAAAACTTGGGCTCAGTCGCTCTTGTGGCACTCTTCCTGGCTTTGTACACCCATTTTCATTTAAGATACCTGCCAGAGGGGCGGAGGCATAGTCGGGAAACAGTACTTATACTTTCCTCATCTTTGGGGGAGGGGGACAGATGGTACCCTTTCAGCCCAGTCAGTCCCTTCTACTGAGGCCACAGACAGAACTTTACCCTCAGGCAGGGTTTTCTATGGAGGCCTAATCCTTTCCTCACAGCAGACACATCCAAAACAGCACAGTACCTTATAGATAGTGGACACAGTTAGGCACTGGGGTATCTGTCACCTACCTCCTGAAGACTTCACTGCCACCTCCATCTATCAGGCCCTTCCGTGGCAGCCACTAACTCTTTTCATCTCTCAACATCCTCATGGTGAGGCCAGACTGGCTCCGAGGTCACCTTCCATCTTGCTGCTCCCAAATGCTGTGTAGTTCCCCATTTCTGCCACTAAATGGGGAACTGCCTTTCACTTTAACTTTAGCAAGGGGGCAACCTTTCCCCCAGTCCTGGAATCTCCCATCGCGCCAGACTGCTGACCGCTGGGGCCTGCGGGCAGGCCCCACTCCTCGCACATGTCTCCTCCTCCCTCCTGCATGAACACTTGCTCTGTTTCTCACCAGTGCGCCAAACGGTGCTTTTCTGTTCAAAAACAGACGTGCATGCCTGAGCAGCAGCCCAGCCAGCATGTACGCGCGCACCACCTCCCGCTATGCCAACAGGGCATGCAAAATAAACAGAAATTAGTAACCCCTGAAATGGCATCGGGGTTACATAAGTCTGAGGATATTGTTATCCCAAGATCTTGCTCCTCTATAGTAATAGGTATTACTTTGTCCATGATCTTATAAACCATATTTGGGTTCTGTTTTCCCATGTGCATAACTGTGCACTTATTCACATTTAATTCCAGTTTATACCTCATAGTCCAGTTTGCTATATCATTTAGGGCATCTTACATGATGTTGCCTTCCTACTTGGTGTTAACTATTGCCCCTACTCTACAGTCATCAGCGAACTTGGTGAACCAAATGTTACTATGTTCATATCTTAAAGAAGACATATATATATATTTATAAAAAGGCTCTCAGAAATGCTGCAATCTCATTGGCTGTTAGCATTCCAACAGCCTTACATTAATCCATGTTACACTGTCATGTACAGCCTGATCACCCTGGTACATGGATTCTTCCTGTTAGCATTCCATCCTTACTATTGCTGAATGTGTGGAATGATGCATTCTGATTTTGAACCAGCATTCTTAAACTGTTGGTGGAAGAACTATTTTATTAAAAATCTCCCTCTAAATGAGGAAAACATTCAAAAAGTATACTTTTAACACATTTTTTTGGAACCGTTTTTTATAATAGCAATAAGGCACTCCCAGGAGTTAGATTAACAGTCAATCACCCCCTAGGGGCAATATGGCACTCGGCTGCGGCTAGTGCCACATTACACCCCTAGGGGTTGATTAACAGACTGTTAATCTAATCCCTGGTCATGCCTTATTGCTTAAATATATATATATTGAAGAGGCAGGGACCCAAAACAGAGTCCTGTGGGACCCCACTCGACACCTTTGCCCATTCTGACAGGGCTCCATTTACAGTCACTGTTTGTCTCCTCCCTCCCAACCATGAGGAAATCCAACTAATCAGATTCGCATCTAACCCTGTTTCTTCAAGGGTGATCAGCATTACTTTATGGGGCAACTTGTCGAACGCCTTTGAAAAGTCCAAGAAAGCTACATCCACTGCATTACCTCATCTAGAGCTTTACTTACTTGTTCATAAAATACCAGCATGTTTGTCTGGCATGAGTGAGATTTCATAAATCCATGTAGGGTTGGATCTAATGAGTTAGTTGCCTCCAGATGTAGTAGTATCATATTTTTTATTATACCCGCCAAGATTTTGCATATCATGGATGTCAGACTAACAGGACAGAAATTTCCAGGGTTGGTCCTTGGGCCTTTTTTCAACATTGGTACAATCACAGCATCCCTCCACCCTTGTGCTACTTCACCCAAATCAATAGATTTCTGGAAAATATATGTCAGTGGCATTGCTAGGCTTTCTGAGAGTTCTGCCAGAATCCTAGGATGTATATTACCAGGGCTGGGGGGATTTATTTATATTGAGTTTTTCTAAGCTTTTCAACACATCTTTTACTTCAATTTTTATTTTGCCTGGCGTAGGTTTTAAAAAGGCCGTGGGAATATCTGTCTTACTATTTGTTTTTTAAAAAAACAAACAGAAATATTTATTCTGGATGTCTGCTGTTTCCTTGTCATTAGTTTAAATCCCATCAGAATTGGTATGTGGGCCAATTTTATGTGTGGATTGCTTGTTACCGTTAATGTAAGTATAGAACATTTTGTAGTTATCCTTGGTTTTGGAGGCAAGTGCTAATTCATAGTTGGCTTTAGCTTTCTTTATAGTCATTTTTACTTCTTTTACTAAGGCCTTGTATTTTATCCTACTCTCAGGATCATTAGATTTTGAGAGTGTCCTATACATTGTATATTTTTTTCTTATTAGTTTCTTGATTTTTGCATTGAACCATCATTTTGCACCTTTATTGTTACTATTATAGTTTATGCTACTTGGTATATATCTGTTTATTTCTGTTCTTAGCTTCTCCAATAGTATCTCTCACATGACTGCAACTGTTTTGTTTTTGAAGTTGTTTTGCCAGTCCCACCTATCCATAGTTATTTTAAAGGACTGAAAATCAGCCCTACCAAAGTGTAATCTGTATGTATTCTTATTTTTGACCTCCATAATGGAGTCTTCCTTTATTTGAAAAGGGACTATCTGATGACCACTGTTTCCAAGGGGACTTGTAGCCTCAATGTTTTCCACATTTTCCCTGTTGGTCATAATAAGGTCCAGCATATTACCACCTCTAGTGCCTACGGTGACTTTCTGTTCCAGTCCTGCTTGATCTATAGCTTCTAAGTATCTTGTTTCAATAGTGGTGGTACCTCTTTGCTCTGTTCAGTTTATTCCTGGTAAATTGAAGTCTCCCATTAGTATGTTTTTCTCAGCCGGATCTAATTTGGATATATAGTCTGTTAATAGGTGGTCATTATCTGTTGAAATTGAGGGAGGTCTATAGACTAACCCTAGATTTATTTTAGCTCCTTTGTTTAAGAGTATCTTTACCTAAAGCATTTCTAGGCAGTGTTGTTCCAGATATATTTCTTCGCTATTTATTGTATTCTTGATATAAATAGCTATTCCTCCCCCTCTCCTATATGTTCTGGATTTAGCATAGAGTGAGTAACCATCAATATTTTTATTATATGGATCCGTATCCTCCCGCCAAGTCTCCGCCACTAAAGCAAGATGGATGTTCTGAGAATCTAAAAAATGTGTGAATTCGTCAGATTTGTTGACGAGGCTTCTTGCATTTAGAAGTACCGCATTCCAGTCCCTGACCTGTTGGCCGGTGGTTTTTACATTGTTCTTTATTGTTATGTCTGGTGTATCTTCCCCTGGAACCAGTTTAAATGTAGTTTAATAACCTAACATACTAACATACTAAAATGCCAGCAGAATAGGCCTAACGGTCTTTCGTGCCTGCTCGTTTTGTCAGCCCCCACCCTGGGTGCTGACCTTGCTGTCCCCCTCACCTTCTCTGGCTTCTCCCTTCCCAGTTCCGGATATTCTTGCTGCATTGGATTTTGCTTCCAGAACCCTTCCCCTGTACCTGTCCCACCCCCTCTTGAACCCCTCCACTGTCTCTGCCTCCACCACCCCCCTAGGTAGTGCATTCCATGGCTCCACCACCCTCTCAGTGAAGTAGCACCTCCTCCTTTCTCCCCTGAATCTTCCCCCCTCCAGCTTCCACCCATGCCCTCTAGTGGCCCCTTCCTCCTTCCTTCGAAGCACCCTGACTGTTCCTCCCCTATTTACCCTCTTCATGTACCTGAGAGACCTCTATCATGTCCCCGGTCCCTTCTCTCTTCCAATGTGTACATATTTAGCTCTTGAGCCTCTCCTCGTAGGTCCTGTCCCCAAGCCCCAAATCATTTGGTTGCCCTCCTCTGGACCCTCTCCAGGAGGTTAATGTCCCTCTTTAAGTGTGGCCTCCAAAACTGCACGCAGTACTCCAGGTGCGGCCTCACCAAGCAGTTATACAGAGGGAGTATCACTTCCCTCCTTCTGGAGGTTATCCCCCTAGCGATGCATCCCAGCATCCTGTTGGCCTTGGCTGCTGCCCTCCTACAAGTCTCAGACTTGTTCATCTTGACATCCACCACCACCCCAGGTCCCTCTCAGCCAT